>OU911048.1:0-2401666 GCA_918358695.1 Melinaea menophilus ssp. n. AW-2005
AACCCAACCCAACCCAACCCAACCCAACCCAACCCAACCCAACCCAACCCAACCCAACCCAACCCAACCCAACCCAACCCAACCCAACCCAACCCAACCCAACCCAACCCAACCCAACCCAACCCAACCCAACCCAACCCAACCCAACCCAACCCAACCCAACCCAACCCAACCCAACCCAACCCAACCCAACCCAACCCAACCCAACCCAACCCAACCCAACCCAACCCAACCCAACCCAACCCAACCCAACCCAACCCAACCCAACCCAACCCAACCCAACCCTTTTTTTTTTTTTTTTTTTTTTTTTTTTTTCGTCTGGAACTCTCATGAGTTCCACCGCATTCCAGGGGAGCGGAAGGCGGTGGGTATGTGGGACTCCTACCCACTAAACCAGACGGTCAACACATCGCCGTATAGAGAGGAGCGCCACGGGAACGCCGAAGCATACATCCGCGTTGCTCCAACGGCAGGCAGCGCCAAGTAGGCGGCCACCACCCCCCCTATGGAGCGGCGCAAACTGTTGACCGGGATGCGCCCCACTCCGATGGTCGGCTTGTTTTCTGGCGAGGAGCTCCCCTGCTCCCCACCCAAGCCGACCGAGCCAGATCGTTTTGGACGACCTTTATCTCCGAGCCGACGGCAAGCCGCCGAGCTCGGAATCAAGGAAGTCCGATCCGACTCATACCCCACTAGAGCCCCGGCCCCGAGATGGGACCGTGGCGAGTGGCGGACTTCGCAGTCCACCACCCGTACCGGGGGCTACGGCGGCAGACGGCGCTCGTGAGCGACACGCCTGCGCCCCACCCTCCTCCGGCGCATCGGTAGAGCGGCTCCGTCCTCCTCCCTGAGCCTCTCCGCCGCCTCCTTCTGCGACATCACGACCTCGCAGAAGGAACGCACCGCACCCCACGCCTCTTCGCTCGAGACCATGGCCTTCACCACGGCCGGGAGCGAGAGGTCCGACCCGATGGAAGCCACGAGTGTAGCACGTGGCTCCGCCCAGTGCGGGCACGAAGCCAGCGTGTGCTGCGCCGTATCCTCGGCGCAGCCGCACTCGTGGCACATCATCGTGGGCTCACGACCCGCCACCCTAAACAGATACCTCCCGAAGCATCCGTGCCCCGAAAGGATCTGCGTCAGGTGGAAGGTCATCACCCCGTGCCTTTGACCGACCCAGTCCGAAAGAATGGGACCGATCGCCAGGGCAGTCGATTTACCAGCGCCGGGCTTTCTGAGCCTCTCTCGCCATGTGACGAGCAGCTCCTCCTGTGCCCTGCGCCTCCAATCAGACTCCCCACCCTCCCCCCGAAGACGGGCGTGCCTCCTCCGTCGATACGCCTCCGCCAGCGTCAACGCGTCCAGGTCCCACGGTGGAGTCCCGGCCAAAGCGCAGGCCGCCTCGCACGAGATGGTGCGATACCCTCGGATCACCCTGACAGCCATGACCCTCTGCGCTCTGCACAAGAGGGCCCGGTTGCGGGAGTCGAGGCTATCGGCCCATATTGGTGCCCCGTAGAGCGCCATGGACTTTACCACCCCGGTGTACAGACGCCGGCAGCTCAGGCTCGGTCCCCCGACATTTGGGAGGACGCGACACAGCGCTCCGGCTGCCCTAACTAGCTTCGGCGCTAGGCGCCGAAAGTGCTCGTCGAAGCTCCATCGACTGTCGAGGACGAGTCCAAGGTACTCCAAGGAACGCCCGACGGCGATGGAAACTCCTCCGACCACCACACTCGACCCGGCAGGAGGTGCGTTCCGCGGCCCGTGAAAACACACGGCGACGGATTTGTGCAATGCAACCTCCAGCCCCAACCTTCTAATGCGCGCCACTACCTGCGCGACCCCAGCCGTCGCCAGAACACTGGCCTCCCGGTAGCTGACGCCGCGTGCCGTTACGAGAGTGTCGTCGGCGTAACAAGTTACTTCGACACCCCGTAAGTTGGCACCGCGCAGCACCCAGTCGTAGCCGATGTTCCACAGGAGAGGTCCGAGAACCGACCCCTGGGGAACACCGCACGACACCTCCCTACGAATCCAGCCGTCGCCAGACGGGTAGCAGACGGCGCGGTCGCAGAGGTAATCCGCTACGACGCGACGCAAGTACCCGGGCACGGCGTGGAACCTCAACGCCTCCAAAATGGTCGCCCAGGGAAGGGTGTTGAACGCGTTGGCGATATCGAGAGACACCGCCAACACCACCCCGCCCCGAGACACCGAGGCCTCCGCCAGGGCCCTCACCCGACCGACAGCGTCGAGGGTGGACCTGCCCTTGCGGAAGCCAAATTGATGGTGGCTGAGATCCCGACCGGACTCCCCCAGGTGCTTGACGAGGCGAGCGGATAAAACCCGCTCAAAGAGCTTACCCGCCTCGTCGAGAAGCACTATCGGTCGATATGCCGATGGCTCGGCAACCGGCCGCCCCTCCTTGCGCAACAGCACCAGTTTCCCACGCTTCCACGTCCGCGGGAACCGGCCCTGCCGCAAACATGCGTTGAAGAGGCGCAGCACTAGAGGCTCTAAATCCCCTAGGGCCAAGGCCCAGGCGCGACCGGGGATGCCGTCGGGTCCCGGCGCAGTGTTCTTCGACCGAAGCCGAAGCACTGCAGCCCCCAACTCACCCCCGGAGACATCCCGTGCTGCGTCCCAACGCTCGTCCTCTACCGCCTCAGTCGCCGGCGCCATACGAGGTACCCGATGGTCGGTACCTCGAGGGAACAATGCCGTGACTACGGACTCCAGCAACGCCGGCTGGAGAGTCTTGGTCAGCGGAGGGGCCCACGGTCGAAGCTTTCGCCTCACCATCTTGTACGGCCTCCCCCACGGGTCCCTGTCCAGGGACTCCACCATCTCCGCTTCGGCCAGGTCTTTGGCTTTGGCGATGGCCGCTACGAAAGCCAGCACTGCCTCCCGATATCGAGTATAGTGCTGACTCTCAAGCTCTTGGTCTCGTCGCCGCCGCCTCCGACATCTGGTGTACTGGCGTCTGAGAGCCACGCAGGTCTCTCGGAGACGCGATAGCTCCTCAGACCACCAGTACACGCCGCGCCTCGGAGTCGCGGAGCGTACGCGGGGCATCGCCGCATCGCAGATGTGCGACATGGTCTGGCCCAGACGCGCAGCTTCCGCCTCTACATTCACTGCGCCTTCCGGCGCTCCTACCCAGGCCTGGACCAGGGCAGCCTCCACCAGCACCTCCCTGTCCAGACGCTTCAGGGCCCATCGCGGGCCCTCTTCGCGCGAGGGTCGACTCGGGGCGTTCGGCGGGGCGGGAAGTGCGGAGACGTCGAACCTCACGTAGCGGTGGTCCGACAACGTCTCCACATCCTCCATCACCCGCCAGCCTCGGATACGGCGCGCCAGGGCGGGATCGGCGAACGTGATGTCGACGATCGAACCACCCTGTTGCCGCACGCACGTATGTACCGACCCGCGGTTCAGGACGACAAGACCGGACGCGACTACCCAGTCTTCGAGGACCTCTCCACGTGCGTCCGTGGCCGGGCAACCCCAAGCCATGGATTTGGCATTGAGGTCCCCGACCACGAGGACCCGACCGGGGCCACTCCTCCCGACGAGGGCGCCGACTTCGACCAGAAACTGTTCGAAGTCGGCGACACTGCGATTCGGAGAGAAGTAGACCCCGATCAGTGTCACGTTTCCGACGAGAGCCGAGACGTAGCCTCGACCCTTCGTCACTCCTCCGAAGACCGGGGATCCGGCCGCTGTCCGGGTCCCGATCGCCACCACACCGTCCCTGTCGCCGGCCCAGTCGTCCCCCAAAGGGACGTAGTAGGGCTCGGCGACCACGACGAGGTTTACCAACCACTCCGCCATGCTTTGGAACAATAGGTCCTGAGCCCTGGCGCAGTGGTTGATATTCGCCTGTAGAATCCGCATGGCCATCTTATTCGATGACCATGGGATCCTCTACGGGCCTGGAAGGCTGCTTTGAGGCCCTAGGACCCCTGCCAGCCTTGCCCGGCTTCCTTCCCTTCGGGGCGGGGACACACTCCTTGGTCCCCACCCGATGCTTGGCCGGTCTGCCGGCCGCTGCGCACGTGACGCAGTGCGGCTCGGCAGAGCACTCCTGGGCCTTATGCCCGGGCTTTCCGCACCGATAGCAGAGGTCGCTCCTGTCGACCTCCGCAGTGCACTTGGCCCTGACGTGCCCCATCTCCAGGCACCGGAAGCACCTGAGGGGCCGATCGTCCAAGACGCGGACCTGTGCCGACACCCATCCGACGAGGAGCCTTCCGCCGCCGGACACCTTCTTGGCCGCTGCTACCGGGCAACGAACCCACGCAGCACCGAGGCCACCGGCGCCGACAGTGACAGCCCCACACCGGACTTCGTCGACGTCGCACCCACCTACCCTTGCGACTGCCGTAGCCACGTCGACGCTGGACACGGCGTCGTCCAGTCCCGAAATGCGCATTTCTGCGCACTTCCTGGGTCTAGACACCCTGACCTGCCCTGCGGGCATTGACTCTCTCAGCTTGTTAGCGAGAGAGTCCGCCTTACCCCCGGTATTCGCTCCGGGCAGTTCCAGGATGCGGCCACCAGTGACCGCCTTCCTAAACCTTAGGTCCTTAATACCCAGGTCGGCCAGGTTGACTTTCTGCTTCGCCTCCGCCAAGACCTGGGCGTAAGTCACGCCATTGGCCTCGGCTTCGGGATGCAGAGTCAATACCACAGCCGTGGATCGTTCTGCCCGGAGCTTTCTTTTGGGAGCGGTCCCTGGCTTCTGCGACTGCGGTTTAGACCGCGATGCAGAAGGTCCAGCAGGGCCCTTTCCCTGTCCCTTCTTCGGCGGCTTTGCCGCTTTCGCCTGAGGCTCGGTAGCCTTCGGCTTTGCCTGCGGCTGAGCCGCTTTTGGCTTCGCCTGAGGCTCGGTAGCCTTCGGCTTTGCCTGCGACTGAGCCGCTTTTGGCTTCGCCTTCACTCCCTTAGGCTTCTTCTGCGCCGACCCGCTGGGGCCCGCAGAGGGTGGGGCGGCGGTCTTAACAGACTCTGTGGTCTGCACCACCTCCCGCCTCTTGTCGACCGCCAGCGGAGGCCGAAGCCTCTTCTCCGGAAGGAGCCGGTCCTCTATGGAGGCCAGTCGGGCGGTCACCATGGTCCCCACCTGGGACATGACCGCTCGACAGATCTCCTCCAGCGAGGTTGTCTGAGGCTGCGTTGCAGGGGACGCAGCCTCCATCAATCCGGTAGGAGTAGGCGCCGGACAACCCTGCTTCCGTGCCCTCTCCATGTCCTCACGCAAGGTGGACATCTCCTTGCGGAGAGTGTCCATCTCGGCTTGCAGGCGAGCATTGTCCGCCTGCAGCCGCCGCGTCTCTTCAGTGATAGTCCGCGATCCCAGGACTTCCACGGCCTCGGCTATCGAAGCCACCGCGTCCTTAAGCTCGCGGACTATGGTCCCCTTCAGGTTTTTGGACTTTGTGGCTATTTTCGCAATAATAGCCAAGTCCTCTACGACCTGTTGCTTGCTCAGGGCCGTGGACCTATTGCTGGGTCCGACGCCCGATGCCGATACCTCCCCCGAGGTCGACGCTAGTTCAGCGGCTCGCTGTTCCCTCCTCTTGCGAGTGACGGCGACGCTCTTCTCTAGCTCTTCCTCTACCAACGCCTTGAACTCTTCCTGCTTTGCAGCGAGAAGCGCTCTTTTGGCATCGGCCAAACCTACGTACTCCCCCGTCGTCGGGGGCCGCCCTCGGCCTCTTGACGCAGACGCAGACCGCTCCGAATCCTCCTCGTCGGACAGCTCCAACTCGGGGTTCGGGCGTCGCCTCTTGCGCCAAAGCTTCCCGCCCGTAGCGGGGCTTTGGGACCGTCCAGTTGCGAAGCTGCAGTCGGAGTCCATGTCCTCGTCCTGCCGCCCCGCACTAGATTCCCTACTCGTGACGCTCCTCGTCACCCGCCTCTCCTTATTCTCTCCCCTCCTCGTCCTCCTCTCCTCTCCCTCAACGTCGTTTTTGTGTTTAAGATTTTCCATAACAAATCCCACGAGTATTGAGGAACTAAAATGTCAGCCCCGGCAGAGCCTCTTGCCCGGGTAACCCTAATACACCTGAAAGGTCGGGTGGTATTCCAGGGTTGTGCGCTAGCGACTGATGAACTCCCCAGCCTCTCTTACGAGCACCCCGACGTCACGCAACGAAACGCCAAGAATTGAGGATTTTTTATAGAGGTTTACTCCTCCCGGTCCGGCCAATTAAGGCAAGACCCTCGCTCCCCTGCAGGCTGCTTCACATGACAGCCACACCTGCAGAAGTTTACGACTCGACGGTGGCAAAAATGCCTGTCCGGCTGCACAGTGAAGTACCCACCGGACTCGTCGACCGACCGGCAACAGGGCCACCGCTAACGGCGGCCACTGATCCGGACATGCCCTCGACCATTCGCCACTGGCATCGGGTCCGGGCCAAAACGTCCCTATAACTAAAACTAGCTACGGTACTACAACTACTACTAGCTACCGCTAACTACTTCTAGCTAACTATCTACTTCTAGCTAACTACTTCTAGCTACCTAACTACTAAAGCCACAAACTAGACTACCTATGGCCTCCGCATTCGAGCAGGTTGGATAATCCAAACAGGGCTCACTGCGGGTCAGCCGGGCCAACACTAGAAGCAAGCTTAAGCACCACTACGAACTAGTACTACTATGCCAAGCCTCTAACTAGACTACCTATGGCCGCTCGCCCGGAGGCGAACGACCGGGCCTAAAACTAGTGAAGCATGGGCAGCAGCACTACGCCCCAAATCTACAACCCTCGAGAGCAGCGCAAGCACCTCCCTCAAGAGACCGGCCGTAAGGGCCGACCCACCTCTGCGAAGTTCTGAACTCCTTCCACAGCGGACCCGCGAACGAGCCCGATGCAGGGAGAGACGGGACCCCGCATCCCAATACCCCGAGACCGAGCGCCGAAACACTCACTAAGGGGTACCGGGCCTCCCCGACCAGCCAGGAGCAATCACTCAAGGTCTGGCCTCCCATCGACTGCCCCAGAAGGAGGCAGCCGAAAACACCTCCCCATGCTACCCAAGAACCTCCGTTCTGATCGCCACGGACACGAAGACCATGAAAACCAGACCAAGGCACCTTGGTAGCGTTTCGTCGGCTATGTTCCTCATAGCCGACCCCCGCGCTGGACATTAGCAGACGGCTAACGCGATCCCGAAAGACCGCATTAACCATCCCCCAGGGAGCACCGGCCCGTACCGCTTCCAATCCCGCCGGACGAATCCGGACAACACTGGTAGCGGACGGGCACACGAGGAGGTTTCCAGCATGGCTCCCCAACCCAACCCAACCCAACCCAACCCAACCCAACCCAACCCAACCCAACCCAACCCAACCCAACCCAACCCAACCCAACCCAACCCAACCCTTTTTTTTTTTTTTTTTTTTTTTTTTTTTTTTTTTTTTTTTTTTTTCGTCTGGAACCCTCATGGGTTCCACCGCATTCCAGGGGAGCGGAAGGCGGTGGGTATGTGAGACTCCTACTCACTAAACCAGACGGTCAACACATCGCCGTATGGAGGAGCGCCACGGGAACGCCGAAGCATACATCCGCGTTGCTCCAACGGCAGGCAGCGCCAAGTAGGCGGCCACCACCCCCCCAGATGGAGCGGCGCAAACTGTTGACCGGGATGCGCCCCACTCCGATGGTCGGCTTGTTTTCTGGCGAGGAGCTCCCCTGCTCCCCGCCCAAGCCGACCGAGTCAAATCGTTTTGGACGACCTTTGTCTCCGAGCCGACGGCAAGCCGCCGAGCTCAGAATCAAGGAAGTCCGATCCGACTCATACCCACTAGAGCCCCGGCCCCGAGATGGGACCGTGGCGAGTGGCGGACTTCGCAGTCCACCACCCGTACCGGGGGCTACGGCGGCAGACGGCGCTCGTGAGCGACACGCCTGCGCCCCACCCTCCTCCGGCGCATCGGTAGAGCGGCTCCGTCCTCCTCCCTGAGCCTCTCCGCCGCCTCCTTCTGCGGCATCACGACCTCGCAGAAGGAACGCACCGCACCCCACGCCTCTTCGCTCGAGACCATGGCCTTGACCACGGCCGGGAGCGAGAGGTCCGACCCGATGGAAGCTACGAGTGTAGCACGCGGCTCCGCCCAATGCGGGCATGAAGCCAGCGTGTGCTGCGCCGTATCCTCGGCGCAGCCGCACTCGTGGCACATCATCGTGGGCTCACGACCCGCCACCCTAAACAGATACCTCCCGAAGCACCCGTGCCCCGAAAGGATCTGCGTCAGGTGGAAAGTCATCACCCCGTGCCTACGACCGACCCAATCCGAAAGGATGGGACCGATCGCCAGGGCCGTCGATATGCCAGCGCCGGGCAACCTGAGCCTCTCTCGCCATGTGACAAGGAGCTCTTCCTGCGCCCTGCACCTCCAATTAGGCACCCCACTCTCCTCCCCTGACGGAGCATGTTCCCCCCGAAGACGGGCATCCCTCCTCCGTCGATACGCCTCCGCCAGCGTCATAGCGTCCAGGTCCCACGGTGGTGTCCCGGCTAGAGCGCAGGCCGCCTCGCACGAGATGGTGCGATACCCTCGGATCACCCTGACAGCCATGACCCTCTGCGCTCTGCACAAGAGGGCCCGATTGCGGGAGTCGAGGCTATCGGCCCATATTGGTGCCCCGTAGAGCGCTATGGACCTTACCACCCCGGTGTACAGACGTCGGCAGCTCATGCTCGGTCCCCCGACATTTGGGAGGACGCGACACATCGCTCCGGCTGCCCTAACAAGCTTCGGCGCTAGGCGCCGAAAGTGCTCGTCGAAGCTCCATCGACTGTCGAGGACGAGTCCAAGGTACTCCAAGGAACGCCCGACGGCGATGGAAACTCCGCCGACCACCACTCTCGACCCGGCCGGAGGTGCGTTACGTGGCCCGTGAAAACACACAGCCACGGATTTGTGCAATGCAACCTCCAGCCCCAGCCTTCTAATGCGCGCCACTACCTGCGCGACCCCAGCGGTTGCCAGAACACTGGCCTCCCGGTAGCTGTCGCCGCGTGCCGTTACGAGAGTGTCGTCGGCGTAACAAGTTACTTCGACACCCCGTAAGTTGGCACCGCGCAGCACCCAGTCGTAGCCGATGTTCCACAGGAGAGGTCCGAGAACCGACCCCTGCGGAACACCGCACGACACCTCCCTACGAATCCAGCCGTCACCAGCCGGGTAGCAGACGGCGCGGTCGCAGAGGTAATCCGCTACGACGCGACGCAAGTACCCGGGCACGGCGTGGAACCTCAGCGCCTCCAAAATGGTCGCCCAGGGAAGGGTGTTGAACGCGTTGGCGATATCGAGAGACACCGCCAACACCACCCCGCCCCGAGACACCGAGGCCTCCGCCAGGGCCCTCACCCGACTGACAGCGTCGAGGGTGGACCTGCCCTTGCGGAAGCCAAATTGATGGTCGCTGAGATCCCGACCGGACTCCCCCAAGTGCCTGACGAGGCGAGCGGATAAAACCCGCTCAAAGAGCTTACCCGCCTCGTCGAGAAGCACTATCGGCCGATATGCCGATGGCTCGGCAACCGGCCGCCCCTCCTTGCGCAACAGCACCAGTTTCCCACCCTTCCACGTCCGCGGGAACCGGCCCTGCTGCAAACATGCGTTAAAGAGGCGTAGCACTAGTGGCTCTAAATGCCCTAGGGCCAAGGCCCAGGCGCGCCCGGGGATGCCGTCGGGTCCCGGCGCAGTGTTCTTCGACCGAAGCCGAAGCACTGCAGCCCCCAACTCATCCCCGGAGACATCCCGAGCTGCGTCCCAACGCTCATCCTCTACCGCCTCAGTCGCCGGCGCCATATGAGGTACTCGATAGTCGGTACCTCGGGGGAACAATGCCGTGACTACGGACTCCAGCAACTCCGGCTGGAGAGTCTTGGTCAGCGGGGGGGCCCACGGTCGAAGCTTTCGCCTCACCATCTTGTACGGCCTCCCCCACGGGTCCCTGTCCAGGGACTCCACCATCTCCGCTTCGGCCAGGTCTTTGGCTTTGGCGATGGCCGCTACGAAAGTCATCACTGCCTCACGATATCGAGTATAGTGCTGACTCTCAAGCTCTTGGTCCCGTCGCCGCCGCCTCCGACATCTGGTGTACTGGCGCCTGAGAGCCACGCAGGTCTCTCGGAGCCGCGATAGCTCCTCAGACCACCAGTAAACGCCGCGCCTCGGAGTCGCGGAACGTACGCGGGGCATCGCCGCATCGCAGATGTGCGTCATGGTCTGGCCCAGACGCACAGCTTCCGCCTCTACATTCACAGCGCCTTCCGGCGCTTCTACCCAGGCCTGGACCAGAGCAGCCTCCACCAGCGCCTCCCTGTCCAGACGCTTCAGAGCCCATCGCGGGCCCTCCTCGCGCGAGGGTCGACTCGGGGCACTAGGCGGGCCGGGGAGTGCGGAGACGTCGAACCTCACGTAGCGGTGGTCCGACAACGTCTCCACATCCTCCATCACCCGCCAGCCTCGGATACGGCGCGCCAGGGTGGGACCGGCGAACGTAATGTCGACGATCGAACCACCCTGTTGCCGCACGCACGTATGTACCGACCCGCGGTTCAGGACGACAAGACCGGACGCGACTACCCAGTCTTCGAGGACCTCTCCACGTGCGTCCGTGGCCGGGCAACCCCAAGCCATGGATTTGGCATTGAGGTCCCCGACCACGAGGACCCGACCGGGGCCACTCCTCCCGACGAGGGCGCCGACTTCGACCAGAAACTGTTCGAAGTCGGCAACACTGCGATTCGGAGAGAAGTAGACTCCGATCAGTGTCACGTTTCCTACGAGAGCCGAGACGTAGCCTCGACCCTTCGTCACTCCTCCGAAGACCGGGGATCCGGCCGCTGTTCGGGTCCCGATCGCCACCACACCGTCCCTGTCGCCGGCCCAGTCGTCCCCCGAAGGGACGTAGTAGGGCTCGGCGATCACGACGACGTTTACCAACCACTCCGCCATGCTTTGGAACAAGAGGTCCTGAGCCCTGGCGCAGTGGTTGATATTCGCCTGTAGAATCCGCATGGTCATCTTATTCGATGACCATGGGATCCTCTACGGGCCTGGAAGGCTGCTTTGAGGCCCTAGGACCTCTGCCAGCCTGGCCCGGCTTCCTTCCCTTCGGGGCGGGAACGCACTCCTTGGTCCCCACCCGATGCTTGGCCGGTCTGCCGGCCGCTGCGCACGTGACGCAGTGCGGCTCGGCAGAGCACTCCTGGGCCTTGTGCCCGGGCTTTCCGCACCGATAGCAAAGGTCGCTCCTGTCGACCTCCGCAGTGCACTAACCCAACCCAACCCTTTTTTTTTTTTTTTTTTTTTTTTTTTCGTCTGGAACCCTCATGGGTTCCACCGCATTCCAGGGGAGCGGAAGGCGGTGGGTATGTGAGACTCCTACTCACTAAACCAGACGGTCAACAAATCGCCGTATGGAGGAGCGCCACGGGAACGCCGAAGCATACATCCGCGTTGCTCCAACGGCAGGCAGCGCCAAGTAGGCGGCCACCACCCCCCCAAATGGAGCGGCGCAAACTGTTGACCGGGATGCGCCCCACTCCGATGGTCGGCTTGTTTTCTGGCGAGGAGCTCCCCTGCTCCCCGCCCAAGCCGACCGAGCCAGATCATTTTGGACGACCTTTATCTCCGAGCCGGCGGCAAGCCGCCGAGCTCAGAATCAAGGAAGTCCGATCCGACTCATACCCACTAGAGCCCCGGCCCCGAGATGGGACCGTGGCGAGTGGCGGACTTCGCAGTCCACCACCCGTACCGGGGGCTACGGCGGCAGACGGCGCTCGTGAGCAACACGCCTGCGCCCCAACCTCCTCCGGCGCATCGGTGGAGCGGCTCCGTCCTCCTCCCTGAGCCTCTCCGCCGCCTCCTTCTGCGACATCACGACCTCGCAGAAGGAACGCACCGCACCCCACGCCTCTTCGCTCGAGACCATGGCCTTGACCACGGCCGGGAGCGAGAGGTCCGACCCGATGGAAGCCACGAGTGTAGCACGTGGCTCCGCCCAGTGCGGGCAGGAAGCCAGCGTGTGCTGCGCCGTGTCCTCGACGCAGCCGCACTCGTGGCACATCATCGTGGGCTCACGACCCGCCACCCTAAACAGATACCTCCCGAAGCATCCGTGCCCCGAAAGGATCTGCGTCAGGTGGAAGGTCATCACCCCGTGCCTACGGCCGACCCAGTCCGAAAGGATGGGGCCGATCGCCAGGGCAGTCGATTTACCAGCGCCGGGCACTCTGAGCCTCTCTCGCCATGTGACGAGCAGCTCCTCCTGCGCCCTGCGCCTCCAATCAGACTCCCCACCCTCCCCCCGAAGACGGGCGTGCCTCCTCCGTCGATACGCCTCCGCCAGCGTCAAAGCGTCCAGGTCCCACGGTGGGGTCCCGGCCAGAGCGCAGGCCGCCTCGCACGAGATGGTGCGATACCCTCGGATCACCCTGACAGCCATGACCCTCTGCGCTCTGCACAAGAGGGCCCGGTTGCGGGAGTCGAGACTATCGGCCCATATTGGTGCCCCGTAGAGCGCCATGGACTTTACCACCCCGGTGTACAGACGCCGGCAGCTCAGGCTCGGTCCCCCGACATTTGGGAGGACGCGACACAGCGCTCCGGCTGCCCTTACTAGCTTCGGCGCTAGGCGCCGAAAGTGCTCGTCGAAGCTCCATCGACTGTCGAGGACGAGTCCAAGGTACTCCAAGGAACGCCCGACGGCGATGGGAACTCCTCCGACCACCACACTCGACCCGGCAGGAGGTGCGTTCCGCGGCCCGTGAAAACACACGGCGACGGATTTGTGCAATGCAACCTCCAGCCCCAACCTTCTAATGCGCGCCACTACCTGCGCGACCCCAGCCGTTGCCAAAACACTGGCCTCCCGGTAGCTGTCGCCGCGTGCCGTTACGAGAGTGTCGTCGGCGTAACAGGTTACTTCGACACCCCGTAAGTTGGCACCGCGCAGCACCCAGTCGTAGCCGATGTTCCACAGGAGAGGTCCGAGAACCGACCCCTGGGGAACACCGCACGACACCTCCCTACGAATCCAGCCGTCGCCAGACGGGTAGCAGACGGCGCGGTCGCAGAGGTAATCCGCTACGACGCGACGCAAGTACCCGGGCACGGCGTGGAACCTCACCGCCTCCAAAATGGTCGCCCAGGGAAGGGTGTTGAACGCGTTGGCGATATCGAGAGACACCGCCAACACCACCCCGCCCCGAGACACCGAGGCCTCCGCCAGGGCCCTCACCCGACCGACAGCGTCGAGGGTGGACCTGCCCTTGCGGAAGCCAAATTGATGGTCGCTGAGATCCCGACCGGACTCCCCCAAGTGCTTGACGAGGCGAGCGGATAAAACCCGCTCAAAGAGCTTACCCGCCTCGTCTAGAAGCACTATCGGCCGGTATGCCGATGGCTCGGCAACCGGCCGCCCCTCCTTGCGCAACAGCACCAGTTTCCCACCCTTCCACGTCCGCGGGAACCGGCCCTGCCGCAAACAAGCGTTGAAGAGGCGCAGCACTAGAGGCTCTAAATCCCCTAGGGCCAAGGCCCAGGCGCGCCCGGGGATGCCGTCGGGTCCCGGCGCAGTGTTCTTCGACCGAAGCCGAAGCACTGCAGCCCCCAACTCACCCCCGGAGACATCCCGTGCTGCGTCCCAACGCTCCTCCTCCACCTCCTCAGTCGCCGGCGCCATACGAGGTACCCGATGATCAGTACCTCGAGGGAACAATGCCGTGACTACGGACTCCAGCAACGCCGGCTGGAGAGTCTTGGTCAGCGGAGGGGCCCACGGTCGAAGCTTTCGCCTCACCATCTTGTACGGCCTCCCCCACGGGTCCCTGTCCAGGGACTCCACCATCTCCGCTTCGGCCAGGTCTTTGGCTTTGGCGATGGCCGCTACGAAAGCCAGCACTGCCTCCCGATATCGAATATAGTGCTGACTCTCAAGCTCTTGGTCTCGTCGCCGCCGCCTCCGACATCTGGTGTACTGGCGCCTGAGAGCCACGCAGGTCTCTCGGAGCCGCGATAACTCCTCAGACCACCAGTAGACGCTGCGCCTCGGAGTCGCAGAGCGTACGCGGGGCATCGCCGCATCGCAGATGTGCGACATAGTCTGGCCCAGACGCGCAGCTTCCGCCTCTACATTCACAGCGCCTTCCGGCGCTCCTACCCAGGCCTGGACCAGGGCAGCCTCCGCCAGCGCCTCCCTGTCCAGACGCTTCAGAGCCCATCGCGGGCCCTCCTCGCGCGAGGGTCGACTCGGGGCACTCGGCGGGGCGGGGAGTGCGGAGACGTCGAACCTCACGTAGCGGTGGTCCGACAACGTCTCCACATCCTCCATCACCCGCCAGCATCGGATACGGCGCGCCAGGGCGGGATCGGCGAACGTAATGTCGACGATCGAACCACCCTGTTGCCGCACGCACGTATGTACCGACCCGCGGTTCAGGACGACAAGACCGGACGCGACTACCCAGTCTTCGAGGACCTCTCCACGTGCGTCCGTGGCCGGGCAACCCCAAGCCATGGATTTGGCATTGAGGTCCCCGACCACGAGGACCCGACCGGGGCCACTCCTCCCGACGAGGGCGCCCACTTCGACCAGAAACTGTTCGAAGTCGGCGACACTGCGATTCGGAGAGAAGTAGACTCCGATCAGTGTCACGTTTCCGACGAGAGCCGAGACGTAGCCTCGACCCTTCGTCACTCCTCCGAAGACCGGGGATCCGGCCGCTGTCCGGGTCCCGATCGCCACCACACCGTCTCTGTCGCCGGCCCAGTCGTCCCCCGAAGGGACGTAGTAGGGCTCGGCGACCACGACGACGTTTATCAACCACTCCGCCATGCTTTGGAACAATAGGTCCTGAGCCCTGGCGCAGTGGTTGATATTCGCCTGTAGAATCCGCATGGCCATCTTATTCGATGACCATGGGATCCTCTACGGGCACGGCAGGCCGCTTTGAGGCCCTAGGACCCCTGCCAGCCTTGCCCGGCTTCCTTCCCTTCGGGGCGGGGACGCACTCCTTGGTCCCCACCCGATGCTTGGCCGGTCTGCCGGCCGCTGCGCACGTGACGCAGTGCGGCTCGGCAGAGCACTCCTGGGACTTGTGCCCGGGCTTTCCGCACCGATAGCAAAGGTCGCTCCTGTCGACCTCTGCAGTGCACTTGGCCCTGACGTGCCCCATCTCCAGGCACCGGAAGCACCTGAGGGGCCGATCGTCCAAGACGCGGACCTGCGCCGACACCCATCCGACGAGGAGCCTGCCGCCGCCGGACACCTTCTTGGCCGTCGCGACCGGGCAACGAACCCACGCAGCACCGAGACCACCGGCGCCGACGGTGACAGCCCCGCACCGGACTTCGTCGACGTCGCACCCACCAACCCTAGCGACGGCCGTAGCCACGTCGACGCTGGACACGGAGTCGTCCAGTCCCGAAATGCGCATTTCTGCGCACTTCGTGGGTCTAGAGACCCTGACCTGCCCTGCGGGCAGTGACTCTCTCAGCTTGTTAGCGAGAGAGTCCGCCATACCCCCGGTATTCGCTCCGGGTAGTTCTAGGATGCGGCCACCAGTGACCGCCTTCCTGAACCTTAGGTCCTTAATACCCAGGTCGGCCAGGTTGACTTTCTGCTTCGCCTCAGCCAAGACCTGGGCGTAAGTCACGCCATTGGCCTCGGCTTCGGGATGCAGAGTCAATACCACAGCCGTGGATCGTTCTGCCCGAAGCTTTCTTTTGGGAGGGGTCCCTGGCTTCTGCGACTGCGGCTTAGACCGCGATGCAGAAGGTCCAGCAGGGCCCTTTCCCTGTCCCTTCTTTGCCGCTTTTGGCTTCGCCTGAGGCTCGGTAGCCTTCGGCTTTGCCTGCGGCTGAGCCGCTTTTGGCTTCGCCTGCGGCTGAGCCGCTTTTGGCTTCGCCTTCGCCCCCTTCGACTTCTTCTGCGCCGATCCGCTGGGGCCCGCAGAGGGTGGGGCGGCGGTCTTAGCAGACTCTGTGGTCTGCACCGCCTCCCGCCTCTTGTCGGCCGCCAGCGGAGGCCGAAGCCTCTTCTCCGGGAGGAGCCGGTCCTCTATGGAGGCCAGTCGGGCGGTCACCATGGTCCCCACCTGGGACATGACCGCCCGACAGATCTCCTCCAGCGAGGTTGTCTGAGGCTGCGTTGCAGGGGACGCAGCCTCCGTCAATCCGGTAGGAGTGGGCGCCGGACAACCCTGCTTCCGTGCCTTCTCCATGTCTCCTCTTAATGTGGACATCTCCTTGCGGAGAGTGTCCATCTCGGCTTGCAGGCGAGCATTGTCCGCCTGCAGCCGCCGCGTCTCTTCGGTGAGAGTCCGCGATCCCAGGACTTCCACGGCCTCGGCTATTGAAGCCACCGCGTCCTTAAGCTCGCGGACTATGGTCCCCTTCAGGTTTTTGGACTTTGTGGCTATTTTCGCAATAATAGCCAAGTCCTCTACGACCTGCTGCTTGCTCAGGGCCGTGGACCTATTGCTGGGTCCGACGCCCGACGCCGATACCTCCCCCGAGGTCGACGCTAGTTCAGCGGCTCGCTGTTCCCGCCTCTTGCGAGTGACGGCGACGCTCTTCTCTAGCTCTTCCTCTACCAACGCCTTGAACTCTTCCCGCTTTGCAGCGAGAAGCGCTCTTTTGGCATCGGCCAAACCTACGTACTCCCCCGTCGTCGGGGGCCGCCCTCGGCCTTTTGTCGCAGACGCTGACCGCTCCGAATCCTCGTCGTCGGACAGCTCCAACTCGGGGTTCGGGCGTCGCCTCTTGCGCCAAAGTTTCCCGCCCGTAGCGGGGCTTTGGGACCGTCCAGTGGCGAAGCTGCAGTCGGAGTCCATGTCCTCGTCCTGCCGCCCCGCACTTGACTCCCTACTAGTGACGCTCCTCGTCATCCGCCTCTCTTTACTCTCTCCCCTCCTCGTCCTCCTCTCCTCTCCCTCAACGTCGTTTTTGTTTGTAAGAATTTCCATAGCAAATCCCACGAGTAGTGAGGAACTAAAATGTCAGCCCCGGCAGAGCCTCTTGCCCGGGTAACCCTAATACACCTGGAAGGTCGGGTGGTATTCCAGGGTTGTGCGCTAGCGACTGATGAACTCCCCAGCCTCTCTTTCGAGCACCCCGACGTCACGCAACGAAACGCCTAGAATTGAGGATTTCTTATAGAGGTTTACTCCTCCCGGTCCGGCCAATTAAGGCAAGACCCTCGCTCCCCTGCAGGCTGCTTCACATGACAGCCACACCTGCAGAAGTTTACGACTCGACGGTGGCAAAAATGCCTGTCCGGCTGCACAGTGAAGTACCCACCGGACTCGTCGACCGACCGGCAACAGGGCCACCGCTAACGGCGGTCACTGATCCGGACATGCCCTCGACCATTCGCCACTGGCATCGGGTCCGGGCCAAAACGTCCCTATAACTAAAACTAGCTACGGTACTACAACTACTACTAGCTACCGCTAACTACTTCTAGCTAACTATCTACTTCTAGCTAACTACTTCTAGCTACCTAACTACTAAAGCCACAAACTAGACTACCTATGGCCTCCGCATTCGAGCAGGTTGGATAATCCAAACAGGGCTCACTGCGGGTCAGCCGGGCCAACACTAGAAGCAAGCTTAAGCACCACTACGAACTAGTACTACTATGCCAAGCCTCTAACTAGACTACCTATGGCCGTTTGCCCGGAGGCGAACGACCGGGCCTAAAACTAGTGAAGCATGGGCAGCAGCACTACGCCCCAAACCTA
Organism: Melinaea menophilus ssp. n. AW-2005; assembly: GCA_918358695.1. Taxonomy (NCBI): domain Eukaryota; kingdom Metazoa; phylum Arthropoda; class Insecta; order Lepidoptera; family Nymphalidae; genus Melinaea; species Melinaea menophilus. Next base: position 17,778 of record OU911048.1, read on the forward strand.
CAACCCTCGAGAGCAGCGCAAGCACCTCCCTCAAGAGACCGGCCGTAAGGGCCGACCCACCTCTGCGAAGTTCTGAACTCCGTCCACAGCGGACCCGCGAACGAGCCCGATGCAGGGAGAGACGGGACCCCGCATCCCAATACCCCGAGACCGAGCGCCGAAACACTCACTAAGGGGTACCGAGCCCCCCCGACCAGCCAGGAGCAATCATTTAAGGTCTGGCCTCCCATCGACTGCCCCAGAAGGAGGCAGCCGAAAACACCTCCCCACGCTAGCCAAGAACCTCCGTTCTGATCACCACGGACACGAAGACCATGAAAACCAGACCAAGGCACCTTGGTAGCGTTTCGTCGGCTATGTTCTTCATAGCCGACCCCCGCGCTGGACATTAGCAGACGGCTAACGCGATCCCGAAAGACCGCATTAACCGTCCCCCAGGGAGCACCGGCCCGTACCGCTTCCAATCCCATCGGACAAGTCCAAATGACATTGGTAGCCGACGGGCACACGAGGAGGTTTCCAGCATGGCCCCCCAACCCAACCCAACCCAACCCAACCCAACCCAACCCAACCCAACCCAACCCAACCCAACCCAACCCAACCCAACCCAACCCAACCCAACCTAACCTAACCTAACCTAACCTAACCTAACCAGTTCCCCCCCGTCCGGCGTCGTGAACACATGTTTTTCTGTATCGCTCCGTTGTTTAAAATCAGTTTTTGTGGTAAAAAGTTCTGTTATTGTGACAAATTTGGTGTCTGTGTGTGCGTCTAGTGCTCGTCCACGTTTTAGTGTTTGTTTCATCCAGATCGGATCAGGCGTTCTCAAGAAACTGCTGGAAAACCAGCTTTTTCTGAGGTTAGAGAAAGGGTGTCCCTAACTTTGACCTCAAACCCTGCAAAAACTAAAGCGGTGAGCTATATTTTTTAATTGTGCATTTTGTCGGCCTAGTGGTTGCCCACGTTTTTAAGTAGTTTTCAGAATTTTACAACTGAAATTCGCGAAACCACAGTTGGAAAAGTAAAAAGCACATGGCAGGTTTTTGCTCGCAAACCTCGAATAACCAAATTATTTAGAAAGAGCACACTTAGAACTATTACCCTAATTTGTTTGTTTTGAAAAATCTTTTTTAGTCTTCGAGTTATAAAAGCTCAAAAATTGAACAAAATTCTTTTTCATTTCATAAAAACTCTGTCGCTTGGTCTTTTGGAGTACAAAAAATACTGATTGGTAGCGCCAATTAAACTCCTTAATTGTGTTTAATTACGTCGCAAACCGCAAAGTATTTTCCGAGCGCCGAGCTATAAACTAACGTGGAAAAAACACGTGGTCCGTGTTCCCGTTGGAATAATATAGAGTTAATTAATTTTCTAAATTGCTGGTTTATTAAGTGTAATTTACCTGTTTTTAGTTTAAAAATCCGTTCAAAAACGGCAAAGTTGTAGTGTTTTCCGTGATTTTATGTGTTTTTCCAAAATATTTTGGAAACGGAGCTTCTTAAAATTTTTCTGACATCGGATTCATAATCCTCATCGAATTTCCTATCTTTAGAGCCCAAACACGGGTCATTTCTGTCTAGTATTGGGGGAATAATTGGAATTTTCGTAAAATTTAGCCTTTTTGACCGCCATCTTTAAATTCTTCGACCTTGCTTATCTCGGCAAGTATTTGTCGTAGAGAGACGGGGTTTTCGGAGTACAACTTGGCTAACTGTTGTCTATCATATCCCGTTGAAAAAAGTGGGTGCATTTGGTCAACCCTGCTTAGCATTACTTTTGGATAGACTGAGAAAATCCCAACCAGACGACACCAAGATCGGCGTTCTACGACAAGGCGTTCGGGAGATACGAGGCACCAAAATTTGCGCGGACGCCATCTTGGATTTCTAAAAATCTAAATATCCTCGGTTCTAGGCATCGTACGAACACGGGGTTTTCAATATTGACCGTGGCGAGGTGTTATCTTCCTGGAAATCCAGCTCAGGGCAAACCCGACTTCTGGCCACCCCAGAAATTCGAGGACCTCTTAATAGCCACAGAGGAAAAAGTCCCGCGTCTCTGCGGCCACCGGTTGGGGAGTTACAAGCATTTTTGTTTTGGCGGCCATTTTTGACCGCCATCTTGAAAATCTTCTTTCCCCGATATCTCGGGAACGGGAGGTCCTAGGAGTTCGCGGTTTTCACCCAAGTCCATCTCAGGACTGGGAGCACGCGATCCACGGCAATATATCACCACCATTCAATCCCCTCTCCAACGGCCATCTTGGAAATTTCTTTTGGCGATATCTCCGGAACCAGGAGGCGTAGCGACTTCTGGTTTTCTCTGTCATAAAAGCCTTGGGACCCTCTTTCTTAATAACCCATAGCGACGACTCTAGGTAGAGTTGAACCGGACTGTACCCTACCCGTCCAAATTCAATCTGAGTCCTCTCAGGGGCATCAGAAGATCCCTGGCAGCCAGTTCTCCACCGGCTCTACATAGAGCCCATAGCATTGCACCTCACCTTTCACCAAATAGAGTGGAAAACACCATCTCATCCTACTTGTACCATCATTAGCATCCATCCAGCACCACCAAACTTATCCGGCCCCCTAATATCCCCTCCGAAAGTCTTGTCCCACAGTGCCCAAATAGAATCAGGATGTCGACGAGCACAACTACTTCCAAGAAGGTCCCCCGCAAGCCCTGCGTCCCAGCCAGAGGGGCACCTTCAAGGGAAAGATCGGCGAGACCTAAACCTATGGAGGAACAGAAGAGAGCCTTGTCACCAATAACATCTGAGGAGGCAAGGCTCTTGGACGCCGAGGTGGCCTCACTCAGAGGGCCCGAGGAGGAATACATGGATGCAATAAACGAGACGCAGAGTGAGGGAGGTCTGGCTGCAACGGCATCAACGCCAGATAACGACCTCCACAATAGAACTAGATCTGAGTCCGCCCTGCTAAGAATCACGGCCCAGGTACGAGCCGCTTCTAGAGCAAGCCTAGAAACTAGCGTAAACCTGGCATCCGAGGCCGAGGAGGACAACGCAGCAACTCTACAATCGGATGTTTCGTGTTTCGGAGGAGGAGCTCTCCATGACATGCCTAGGCTGGCAGGAGAGCTTCTTCAAAGAACCAAGACAAGGTTGGAGGAGTCCCGTAACTTGAACAGAGACATCCGAGAAGAAGTAATAGGCGGACTCCACGGGCTCTACCAAATGATCCTGCGGCTGGCGGACTCGAGAAACCGCCATATAACCGAGAAAGAAAAGATCGTAGCGCGAAGAGAACAGTTACTGGCGAAGGCAGAGGCTAGGCATACAGAGGCGTTATGCCAATTCATTAGAACCCAACAATCAACCAATAGTAAAATATTGGAGAAGGTGGAAAAGACCCGGAAGGAGGCGGAGTCGGTGCGCTGGCTCACTTATGAGACAGACGCCAGATTGAAAGCCCTCCCTCTGGCACCCGCAACCTCCCATGACCAAGAAGCCCTGTTGAAGAAGCTCGATGAGCATCAGGAAATGCTTCATCGCAACAGCGAGCAGATTAAAGACCTGCTAGCAAAGACAAATCAGCAACAGCATATGCTACAGACAACCGATCTGAACAAACAACTCCAGGAAACTGGAAGGAAGCTTGCTAGCATAGTAGAAGGAACAAGCCTCGGAAGAACGTACGCCGAGGCCGCAGGATCCGGGCAGCGGGATTATAGAGAGAAGCAGCCTAACTACACTATAATCGTGTCATCCACGGAGGAAAAAGACACGAGTGAGGACGTGCTGATGAGAGTTCGGGGAGCCGCTGATGCCCGAGTGAGTGGGGTAGCGGTTGAACGCATCAGAAAAGCGCGAAACCAAAAGGTGGTTATCAGCTGCTCCTCGAAAGATACCGTCAACAAATTGAAGAACAAGCTACAAGAAAGTAAAAAATTAAAGGTTGAGGATGCGCAGAACAAAGACCCGCTCCTAATAATATACAACGTCCTGAACTACAACAAGGACGAGGACATACTCGAGTCAATAAAAAGACAAAATGGGCACCTCGTAGAAAAAATACCACCTGAGGAGTACCGTGCCATTGTCAAATTTAGGAGAAGGGCAAGAAATCCCCATGAGTGCCATGCCGTCCTCCAGGTGTCTCCAAGAATCTGGAATGCGCTGACATCAGCGGGCAAACTGCACGTTGACTTACAGAGATGCACCGTCGAAGATCACTCCCCGCTGGTCCAATGCACAAAATGCTTGGGCTATGGTCACGGAAGGAAATACTGTAAGGCAACTACAGACACCTGCAGTCACTGCGGCGGTGGCCATCTTAGGGCGGACTGCACGGCATGGACCAATGGCGACCGACCGTCATGCATCAATTGTCAGACGGCAAAGGCGGATAAGACGGATCATTCCGCCTTCGATAAAGACTGCCAAGTGAGGAAGCGTTGGGATGCTATAGCGAGATCCGCAACATCATACTGCTAAGGGCACCCAACGTAATCTCAAGGTGACACAGGTCAACCTGCAGCGGAGCAAGCTGGCCACGGCGGAACTACTCAGGGCTGCAAAGACAAATGGCACGTATATAAGTTTAGTGCAAGAACCGTATGTGGGGGCCAGTGGCATTGTTGCAGCCTACCCAGGAGTGAAGGTGATCCAAAAGACCACGAACCACCTGAAACCGGTCAAAGCAGCAATAATAGTGCATCATCTTGACTTGCCAATTGAGTGGGACCCGACTGAGCAGACCGAGAATGTGGCATGGGTAAACATCAGAACCAAGAACGACACCCTCAAGCTAGTCTCGATCTATTTTGAGGAGGATCAGCCACTGGACACTTACCTATGCCACATCTCTCGAATATTGCAAAACAATGCGGGGAAGAGTGCGGTCGTTGGCGGGGATGTGAACGCGTGGAGCCCCTGGTGGGGCAGCAAACGCGAGAACCCAAGGGGAGCGGAGCTTAGCGGGTACATCAACGCCAACGACTTGCAGCTGCTTAACTCGGGTGACCTGCCTACCTTTATGACGATCCGAGGAGGAAGAGTGTGTACGAGCGTAGTGGACATCACGATGTGCTCGGAAGACCTGCTTGGAAGGGTGGATGACTGGAGGGTGGAGATGGGCATGGTCAACTCTGACCATAACGCCATCACCTTCACCATTAAGTGGAAAATTGAGCTGGCGATACACAATAGATCAACGAGGGTGTACAACTCTAGGAAGGCCGACTGGACCCAATTCTGTGAGCGCTTTGACATAAATATGAGGGAGGCGGGAATAACCGTGGAGGGGGTGGAACGGGTGGATCGACGTGAAGAGCTGGAGGCTATGGTGGATAGCTATATCAGAACTGTTCAGGAGACCTGCGAGGAAACAGTACCTAAGGCGCGAACGTATGAGAGGCCCCCCATACCTTGGTGGACAAAGGAACTAACACGGCTAAGGAGGGAGGTTATGACGAGGAAACGAAGGATAAGGAATGCGGCACCGGGGAGGAGGGAGTACGTCATATCTGAATATCTGGAAAGAAAGGAGGAGTACGAGGCGGTGGCAAGGAAGGCACAGACGGACAGCTGGGTGGAGTACTGCTCCCAACAAGAGCGGGAATCCATGTGGGACTCCATCTATAGGGTAATTCGAAATGCGCACAAAAAGAGCGACGACCTTCCGATGGTAACGCAGGGACGTACCCTCAGTGATGCTGAGTCGGCTAACCATTTGGCTCATATCTTCTTCCCTAGCGATACTATAGCGACAGATGAGGAGCAGCACGCAAAGGCAAGACAGATCGCAAAAACCATAATACCTAGTACCCAGAATGACCCACCATTCACGGAGGCGGAGCTGCATAAGGCAGCAAACTCCTTTAGTGCCAAGAAAGCCCCGGGAATGGATGGAATGACGGCGGACATTTGTCAGGCTGCGATCAAACGGGCACCTGCCACCTTCCTGGGGATAATAAATAAATGCATGGAACTCTCAGTGTTTCCAAGTGCATGGAAAACTGCAGAGGTGATTATCCTCAGGAAGCCTGGGAGAAGTGACTATCACGAGGCGAAGTCATACCGACCGATTGGTTTGCTGTCCGTCTTTGGCAAGGTGTTGGAAAAAATGATCATCAGGAGATTAAGATGGCACCTACGACACAAGCTAAATCCGCGTCAGTATGGATTTACACCACAGCGCAGCACGGAGGATGCCCTCTATGATCTGGTTAACTACATTAGAACTAAGAGAAAAAATAAGGAAATTGTAGTCCTGATATCCCTAGATATAGAGGGTGCCTTCGACTGCGCGTGGTGGCCGGCCATAAAGGTCCAACTGAACCGGTTGGGATGCCCTGCAAACCTGTGGCACATAATGGCGGATTACTTGAGCGGGAGGAAGGTTAGGATCAATTATCTGGGAAGACAAGTGGAGAGAGAAACTACCAAGGGGTGCGTCCAGGGCTCGGTGGGTGGACCATTCCTCTGGAACGTTCTTCTTGATCCGCTCCTAAATGAACTTGAAAGGACTGGGACATACTGTCAGGCTTTTGCTGACGACATCGTGTTGGTCTTCTCTGGCCGCGAGACAATTCAGATCCAAAGGGAAGCAAACAGCGCGCTGGAATTGGTCCAAAGTTGGGGACGCAAAAATAAGCTCCGATTTGCGCCTCACAAAACTAAGTCGATGGTGATCACCAGGAGGTTAAAATATGACAACCCGATTATAACTATGGGCAATGAACAACTCGCTCTAACTAACGAAATAAAAATCCTGGGGGTCATCATCGACGAAAAACTCACCTTTGCCAAACATGTTTCCTATGTGACCCGGAAGGCCCTAACCATCCATGGCCAGCTATCACGTGCGGCAAAGGCGACGTGGGGACTAAACCCAGACATTACAAGGACAATTTACACGGCGGTGATCGTCCCGATCATATCATATGGCGCGGCGGTCTGGGCTACGGAGGTCGACAAAAAATATATGCAGAAGCAGCTCTCGGTGGTGCAGAGGGGCTTTGCTCAGAAGATTGGCCGGACACACAGAACAGTGTCCAAACATGCGGCCATGATTCTGGCAAGGCTCCTCCCACTCGACCTACGGATAAAGGAATCGGCGACGCTTTACGAAATCCGAAGAGGACGCCCGTTCTCACAAGTTTCCGACGAATACAGACTGGAGGGAAGAGTTGAGTACGCCGACTTAGAACATCCTGCCGAAATCCGTATTAACGAGTACACCTGTCTGGACGCGCTTACACCTGAAAAAATAAGAGAGTTAGACCTGAAAGGAAAATTCATATATACCGATGGGAGTAAAATACAAGGGAAGGTGGGTGCTGCCCTAACTGTGTGGGACTCAACAAGAGAAATGCAGTATAGGAAAATACGACTGGCGGACCACTGCTCAGTATACCAGGCGGAGATGGTCGCGATTTCGACTGCAATCGAACTAGCTAAAAATAGAAACTGGACTGAGACTAACTTAATGACCGACTCCAGGTCATCCTTGGATGCATTAAACACTGACCCAATGGTGCACCCACTTGCGCTCAACATAACAAAAAACCTACGGATAATCAAAAACAAAGGTAACAAAATAAGACTCTTCTGGATTAAAGCGCATGTGGGTGTACCAGGAAACGAAAGGGCCGACGAGCTGGCCAAGGAGGCGGCACTGAACACCAAAAGGAGGGTAACATATGATGACTTTCCCTTATCATATGCCAAAGGAAGACTGCGGGTGGCAACAATTGACACCTGGCAACAGAGGTATACAGAGGGAGACACAGCAGGGGTTACCAAGACCTTCCTACCTGATGTGAGAATGGCGGCGAAAATTATGACTCAGCTTGACATGGACTCACTGACAGCGCAAATCCTCACCGGGCACGGGGGATTTGCATCCTACTTACACAAATTTAAATTGAAAGAAAGACCGACATGCAAATGTGACGACTTAACTGACGAGGACATAATACATTTGATAACGGAATGCCCAAGGTTCAACAGACAGAGACGGGAAACGGAAAATTTAATCGACATGACTATTAACAGGACTAACATTTCAAAAATAATGACGGACCAAGGGGCACGAAGTAAGTTTCTAGATTTTTGTAAATATGCGGGGGGGGTAGTAATTAAGGAAAACAAGACATGAGAATCTAAAATGATAGCAGACAGGACCTTGGGCAGGACTTAAACTGACTTACTCTGACTATAAACTCGTACAGATTAAAATAATGATTATGACTGAGACAGGTATGACATCAGCAGCCGCCGCCATTCGGAACACCGGATGAACAACAACTCACAGAAAATAGGAAAACGCCCTAACACCATGTGCGTCCACATGGACTGTTTAGGGCCTTGGACGAGACAAAGAAGGAGGTATAATATAAAAATACCTACCTCCAGCAGCAGTATTCACGGATGGGACATCTGCAGCATCGGCAGCATCTGGCAGCTTCGGCAGAGCATCGGAAAAAAAAAAAAAAAAAAAAAAAAAAACTTACCTGTCCAAGGTTCCTAGAATAAGTAGCATAGTAATATAATAATAGTAACAGTAATATAGTATTAAAATAAATTAGTCGATTAAAATTGTAAAATTGTAAATAGCTTATATATTAGATAGTACATGTGAGGCAGCTAAGACGATAACAGAACAAACTAACTTGTAATGTAAATATTTAATAAAACTCTTAAAATCAAATATATGTTAAGTAACTGAAAAGATATATATATATACATAAAGATAGACAACCTTTCTTTTTCTATTGTGATTAATTATAATAAGATATAATAAGATATTGAAATAGCTGCCCACATGGTTAAACACCAAATAGAAACAACATAACGAACACACTACATATGTAATAAAGAAATACATACTGAAAAACTTATTTACCTGAACACAGGCTTCGACCAACCATTCGAAGGTACACAGATGAGAAAAAAAAAAAAAAAAAAAAAAAAAAACCTAACCTAACCTAACCTAACCTAACCTAACCTAACCTAACCTAACCTAACCTAACCTAACCTAACCTAACCTAACCTAACCTAACCTAACCTAACCCCAGTTCCGCTCACCCCTCCGAAGTGAGAACACGCATCCACAAGTTGATCCGCTGTAGTTCCTGCAAGGAAAATATTTCAAAAATTAGTGAAAGTGGTTTTTTCGTAACTTATAGTGAAGTGCGATACGTCAAAAGACGCGTTATTTTACGCTCTACACAGTGACATAACTTTTATAAAAATCGGACATTGTTTCATAGTGAAAATTAGTGAAAAACTATAAAAATCTCAAAATTCAAAACTTTAAATAAATACGCTGCAGAAACGCGATCGGTGATCTATGTGTTTTTTAGTGTCTGCTAGAGCGCATTTTTGAACTCTACAGTTTGGTGCAAAATTTGGAATTTTTCGACAAGAAATGGCTAAGTTATAGCCAAAAAAACAAGTACCACGTGGCCACGTGGTACCACTTCCAGGGTCGTGCCACTGCTTTTGACGATTAGAATCGACGCATATAACAAAACGAAGCATCCCATCGTTTGAAAAGTGGAAAAATATTAAACAGAACCCAAGTTATAGTGTTTTGAAATTCTGGTACTTTTTTGAAAAATTATATCTTAAAAAGTAAATCGACAACCCCCCTTTTTTAAAATTGTATTTAATGGGCATTAATTAGTTCCACATTTATTCAAAATTTCAAATTTTTACGATAAAGGGTTAGGGAGATATGAATTTTTAAAAATTAAGGGCTGACACGTGGTGCCAGTTACCCTTAACTTGGATTTTTTATTTTTACGTAGAAAATTAGAGTATATTTTTATTAGTTAAATAGAATTTTTTCAAAATTTTTACAACATTTTTAAAATTTTTAAGTCAAAATTTTCACTTGTAAATATAGTTTTTTCAAAAAATCAAATCGGGGGTGGAACATAAAAAATTGTCGATCACATATTGAGCAGCGTCTTGTCAAGCCCTACAAATCGAGCCCAAACTCGGGCAGATTCCGATAAGAAATAAGGAGATAGCACTAATCAAGTGTTCTGAGAAATAACAACGGCCGCCATCTTGGAAAATAAAAACCTGAATAACTCCGCAGCTAGAAGACCTATCAGGTTGGGACTTTCACTGCAAACCTCAGCACTGCAAACTCTACATGACAGACGAGAAATTGGCTCTACATAGAGTCAATATTCGACAGACAAATTTTTAACGCATTTTGATAGTGCAGAGTTGCGTCAAGTGGGGGACCCCAATCTCGTCGAAATCAGACCACGGACGGCGGAGATAACTCAGTGTAAAAATCTGCCAATATTGACGGCCGCCATCTTGGAAAACACATAAACCAGCGTAACTCTGCTAATATATATCGTAGCGAGTCGCGGTTTTTTATATAGTATAGAGCTGACATAGGGCTATCTGCTCATATATAGAGACCGACTCTACATAGAGACATAGAGTCACAAAATTAAAAAATTTAATTTTTCAGTAAATTGACGTTGGCAGTGCCAACTAGTATCATCATACTTGCTTTATTGAGCAAAAATTTTATAAATCTACTTTAATTTTACGGACATAAAGGACAAACATATTATATATATCTTATACAATTTATTAAATAAATAGACGCATACCACCACCATGATCGGAATTAGAACCCCGGTCAAAAAGACCGTAGCTGAGAAGTCACCCGCACAAGAAAAGTCACCTGCGCAGGGCGCAAACGTTAGACGCAGTATAGGAGAGTGGGAAGCGGCAAAAACCGATACCACACCCACCACTGCAAACAAGGTAGAACAGGCCGGGTCCTCTAAGACAAAACCAAAATTGACACTGTCTCAAGACAGCAAAGCGACGACAGCACGCAAAACAGGGGTGGAAACCTCGAGCCCGCCGAAAAAATGTACGAACCGAGTTGCAGAAGCTAGGGCTTGTCTGACGAAGGCAAAACTCCATCTGAATACTTCCCGAAACCTAAAGAGCGACCTGAAGGCGGGGATCACCGAGGCGATTGATCGGTTATACCAATTGGTCAAGGAGGCTGAAACGGACGCCCAAGCCAACAGGCCAAGAGGGGATGTCGAGAGGAACCACCATCCAGAAACGGAAGCCACCTCAGCAACTAGCGAAAGTTTGTTTGGAGCACCGACAAATCTTCTCATGACACGGATTGAGGAACACTCTAAGTTACTGCAAATAAATAATAAGAAAATAGAAGAACTGAATGAGAGGATTCAAAAACAGACGGAATCGATCGAATTGACAGCCACCAGAACATATGCGGGAGTGACAGGATCCCATAGCGGGAAACCGGCCCAAACGAGGAACACACTGCATTCGGTGGTGGTCACCTCGAAGGACGAAACGGAAACGGGTGAGATGGTACTGGAGAAAGTCAGGAAAGCAGTTGACGCTAAGGATGGGTGGGTCAAAGTTGAAAAAATAAGGAAAGCAAAAGACAGAAAAATTATAATGGGCTTCAGATCAAGAGAGGAAAGGGAAAAAGTGAAAAATCGGCTAGAAAAAGAAGGGGTCGACCTCACCATCGAGGAAGTTAAAAACAGGGACCCACTTCTGATCCTGAAGAGCGTTTTACTTATAAATACGGACGAGGACGTCCTTAAAGCACTAAGGAATCAGAACCGGGGTATCTTCGGCGGCCTGGATGATGGGGGCGATAGGCTCGAAATTAAGTATAGACGAAGAGCCAGAAACCCTCACACTGGACACGTGATAATCAGTGTGTCACCCATCGTATGGCAGAGAGCAGTCGAGGCTGGGAGCGTACACATAGACCTGCAACGTATTAGAGTCGAGGATCAGTCTCCGTTAGTGCAGTGCACACGGTGCCTAGGTTTCGGGCATGGTAAAAAGTTCTGCACGGAACCGGCAGACCTGTGTAGCCACTGCGGAGGCCCTCACTTGAGAGCGGACTGCACCGACTGGCTTACTGGTGTACAGCCAAAGTGTCGGAACTGTAGCAAGGCCAACATGGACAACGTAGACTACAACGCTTTCAGTCAAAATTGTGGGACTCGCCGGAGGTGGGATGAGCTGGCGCGGTTGACCGTAGCATATTGCTAAGGGCGTCCAGGGCGAACAATACAAATATAGACTGGTGCAAGCCAACTTGCAAAGAAAAAAGCTGGCAACCAACGAACTATTGATCGAGTCAAGCAAACGTGGAGTCGCCGCCGCTCTTATACAGGAACCCTATGTGGGCGGAGGCAGTAGAATGAAATGTAACGCAGGAGTGCGAATATTCCAGAGCTCTACCGTGGGAGAAGGGAAAACTAAAGCTGCGATAGCTGTCTTCGACCAAGCCCTGAATGTTATACAACACCCAAGACTGACCACAGACAACATCGTTGTGGTCGAAATCCAAACCAGAGCCTGGAAGATTGCATTAGTATCTTTCTACTTTGAGCCGGACGAACCCATAAACCCATACTTGGTACACCTCAAGAAGATAGTAGAAGAATTAGGACCTGGGGGAATGATCGTGGGGGGCGACTCAAACGCAAAGAGCTCATGGTGGGGAAGCCCTATAATAGATCATAGGGGGGAAGAGCTGTCGGGGACTCTTGAAGAACTAGGCTTAAACATTCTCAACGCAGGGGAAACTCCGACATTCGACACAATCAGAGGAGGCAAACGTTTCAGCAGCTTCGTGGACATTACAGCGTGCTCCACAGATATACTGGATTTGGTGGACAACTGGAGGGTAGACGAGGGACTCACAGGATCTGACCACAACAGCATTCTTTTCAACATTCGGCTTCAAAAATCTAAAGGAATCAAAATTAACAGAACAACTAGACTTTACAACACTAGAAAAGCAAATTGGGTTGAGTTTCGTGAGAAACTCAACCAAATTATGCTAGAAAATCAAATTTCGAAAGCAAACTTACAGAAAATTAAAGACACCCAACAAATAGATGAATTTCTTAACAAATTTACAGAAGCGGTCAGATATGCGTGTACCTCATCGATACCAACTAAGAAAAATAAGGAAATACTTACCCTGCCGTGGTGGTCCGAAGAACTGGCGGAAATGAAGAAACAGGTAGCCACCAAGAAGCGTCGAATAAGATGCGCTGCGCTGGTACGGAGACCGAAGGTTGTAGAGGAGTACCTGAAACAGAAAGAAGATTATGAATTGGAAGCGGCAAAGGCTCAAACTGCAAGCTGGAAGGAGTTTTGTGGGAAACAGGACAAGGAAGGGGTTTGGGAGGGCATATACAGGGTGATTGGAAGAACGCTGAGGAGGGAAGAGGATCTACTGCTGCAGAAGGATGGAGAAATGCTGGAAGCGCACAGTTCTGCAAGATTACTGGCGGAGACCTTTTACCCAAGGGACCTTGAAAACAATGATAATGCACATCACCAATATGTCCGAACAAAAGCGGATAACATAAACGCTGGTGAACAAGATGGTCCTTGTGATCCACCGTTTACAATGGCCGAATTGAAATCAGCAAGTAGTTCTTTTAATCCCAAAAAGGCCCCAGGCGAGGATGGCTTTACTGCTGATATTTGCTGCCGGGCTATCGAGAGCGACCCTGAGCTGTTCCTGGATCTGCTGAATGTGTGCCTCAGGAATCATTACTTTCCCAAGGCCTGGAAAGAGGCAACAGTAATCGTGCTGAGGAAACCGGGCAAAACTGATTACACAAACCCGCGGTCATATAGACCGATTGGCCTCCTCCCCATTATGGGGAAAATATATGAAAAAATGCTGGTGGCTCGCCTCAAGTTTTACGTATTGCCGAAGATGAGTACTCGCCAGTACGGATTCATGCCACAAAGGAGCACCGAAGACTCCCTCTATGACCTGATGCAACATGTCCGGAAAAAACTGAATTTAAAGAGAATAGTTACATTGGTGTCTCTGGACATAGAGGGAGCCTTTGATGGAGCCTGGTGGCCAGCTATAAGAGTTCGACTGGCTGAGGAAAAGGTTCCGTGGAACTTGAGGAAAGTCATAGACAGCTACCTTAAAAACAGAAAGGTCAAAGTTAGGTATGCAGGAGAAGAATTCAGCAGAAGTACAAATAAAGGATGTGTCCAGGGTTCCATTGGGGGCCCCATTTTGTGGAACGTCCTGTTAGACCCACTCCTGAGAGACCTAGAAGCAAAGGGGTACTACTGCCAAGCATTTGCAGACGACGTCGTCCTGATATTTGACAGTGACACAGCACAGGGCATTGAGAGGCATGCAAATGCCGCACTTGAACATGTTCGGACGTGGGGTGTCGACAATAAGTTAAGATTCGCACCGAACAAAACTAATGCTATGGTAATTACTAGAAAGTTAAAATACGACACCCCACGGCTGAGCATGGGCGGGGTCGACATTGTTATGTCAAAAGAGATTAAAATGCTAGGAGTCATAATAGACGAAAAGCTTACATTCAATGCTCACGTCTCAAGTGTTTGTAGAAAGGCGATAGGCATATATAAGCAGTTATCAAGAGCGGCGAAAACCAGTTGGGGACTGCACCCCGAGGTCATTAGGGTGATATACATGGCCACCGTGGAACCAATCATCCTGTACGCCGCCAGTGTATGGGCTCCCGCCGTGGAAAAGCTGGGCATTGTCAAGCAGATGGGAATGGTGCAACGCGGAATAGCCCAAAAAATGTGCAAAGCATACCGCACGGTTTCACTGAACTCTGCGCTGGTGCTGGCTGGAATATTGCCTCTCGATCTGCGAGTCAGAGAGTCCGCAATGTTGTACGAGGCAAAGAGGGGGGTGTCACAGCCGACGCTAGCCGGTAGGGAGGTCGAAAGAATGGCTTCGGCGCTGGAGGTTCCTCATCCCGCAGAAAGAAAGGAATTTGATGTGATTAACCTTATGAACCAAGACCAAGCGGACACATACAGCGGATTTGATGTTCGGGTTTTTACAGATGGTAGCAAGATAGCAGGCGGAGTTGGAGCCGCTGTATCTATTTGGAACTATGAAGCGGAAACTAAAGCCATCAAACTAGCCCTGCCGGCATATTGCAGTGTCTACCAGGCGGAGCTTTTGGCAATATGCAGGGCAACGGAGGAAGTCCGGAAAAACGGTGCGGCGTCTTTCGGAATATATAGCGACTCCATGGCGGTCCTTTTAACAATAAAAAATTACAGTTGTCTCCATCCCTTAGCGGTTAAAACAAGAGAAAATATAAGATATGCATCTCTCCAAAACAAAGCTGTTACCTTGTTTTGGATTAAAGCACACGCGGGGATAGAAGGAAATGAAAGAGCCGACGAGTTGGCAAAAGCGGCGGCCATGCGTTCTAAGAAAAAGCCGGATTACGACCAGTGTCCAATCTCATTTGTGAGGCGAAACCTGCGAGCGGAAACGATCAGTGAGTGGAACCGACGATATACCACCAGTGAAACGGCCTCTGTGACCAAATTATTCTTCCCTGACGCGGTAGCGGCATACCGGATCACAAGAAAAATACGCACATCAAACATAACAACCCAAATTATGACGGGGCACGGGGGCTTCTCCGAATACTTGAATCGTTTCAAGTGTAAGGAAAGCCCGTCGTGTATCTGCGACCCCGAAATTAATGAAACGGTTCCACACGTTTTGTTTGATTGCCCGGTTCATGACAGCGAGCGTTATGCAATCGAGAGAAAACTAGACGTCCGACTCGAACCAAGTTTAATAAAAGATATAATGACAAGTAAAGACAGAGACAATTTTCTGGACTATTGTATAAATATAGCAGTAAGAATTATAAATCGTAATAAAACGTGATTAAAGTATACTTTCATAATATAATGTAAATATATTAATGTTAAGTATAGTAAGTAATGTGTAAAAATGAAATAAGATAAACAATAGGCTTAAGAAAATGTTGTGAGATTAGAGATAAAAAAAGAAACAAATGTATTGGTCGCAGTTAGTAGTAGTTAGTAAGTATTAAGAGTATTATAAAAATGTGTAGTTGTAAGTAAATGTATAGACAAGACTTAGAGTATAATATTGTTAAAATAAGATTGTCAGCCAATAATGTAATTATTTGATGGTGTATCAATAAAACGCTACTTTGTGAGCTCATTACCCCCGTATTAGAAATAAATACAGAAAAGTAGGTAGATAGATGGGAGTCCCACCCATAGAGATAAGAAAGATGATGAATAAAAGAAAGATATAGTATGAAGCATGAAAGTGCGAGAAGTAAAGAAGCGAGAACTAGTATGAAAGGATATAGCAAATATAGACTCCGATCATGTTGGAGGTAACAGAATAAAAAAAAAAAAAAAAAAAAAAAAAAAAAAAAAAAAAAAAAAAAAAAAAAAACCTAACCTAACCAAACCTAACCTTTTTTTTTTTTTTTTTTTTTTTTTTTTTCGTCTGGAACTCTCATGAGTTCCACCGCATTCCAGGGGAGCGGAAGGCGGTGGGTATGTGGGACTCCTACCCACTAAACCAGACGGTCAACACATCGCCGTATAGAGAGGAGCGCCACGGGAACGCCGAAGCATACATCCGCGTTGCTCCAACGGCAGGCAGCGCCAAGTAGGCGGCCACCACCCCCCCTATGGAGCGGCGCAAACTGTTGACCGGGATGCGCCCCACTCCGATGGTCGGCTTGTTTTCTGGCGAGGAGCTCCCCTGCTCCCCACCCAAGCCGACCGAGCCAGATCGTTTTGGACGACCTTTATCTCCGAGCCGACGGCAAGCCGCCGAGCTCGGAATCAAGGAAGTCCGATCCGACTCTTACCCCACTAGAGCCCCGGCCCCGAGATGGGACCGTGGCGAGTGGCGGACTTCGCAGTCCACCACCCGTACCGGGGGCTACGGCGGCAGACGGCGCTCGTGAGCGACACGCCTGCGCCCCACCCTCCTCCGGCGCATCGGTAGAGCGGCTCCGTCCTCCTCCCTGAGCCTCTCCGCCGCCTCCTTCTGCGACATCACGACCTCGCAGAAGGAACGCACCGCACCCCACGCCTCTTCGCTCGAGACCATGGCCTTCACCACGGCCGGGAGCGAGAGGTCCGACCCGATGGAAGCCACGAGTGTAGCACGTGGCTCCGCCCAGTGCGGGCACGAAGCCAGCGTGTGCTGCGCCGTATCCTCGGCGCAGCCGCACTCGTGGCACATCATCGTGGGCTCACGACCCGCCACCCTAAACAGATACCTCCCGAAGCATCCGTGCCCCGAAAGGATCTGCGTCAGGTGGAAGGTCATCACCCCGTGCCTTCGACCGACCCAGTCCGAAAGAATGGGACCGATCGCCAGGGCAGTCGATTTACCAGCGCCGGGCATCCTGAGCCTCTCTCGCCATGTGACAAGGAGCTCTTCCTGCGCCCTGCGCCTCCAATCCGACTCCCCACCCTCCTCCCCAGACGGAGGATGTTCCCCCCGACGACGGGCATCCCTCCTCCGTCGATACGCCTCCGCCAGCGTCAAAGCGTCCAGGTCCCACGGTGGGGTCCCGGCCAGAGCGCAGGCCGCCTCGCACGAGATGGTGCGATACCCTCGGATCACCCTGACAGCCATGACCCTTTGCGCTCTGCACAAGAGGGCCCGGTTGCGGGAGTCGAGGCTATCGGCCCATATTGGTGCCCCGTAGAGCGCCATGGACCTTACCACCCCGGTGTACAGACGCCGGCAGCTCATGCTCGGTCCCCCGACATTTGGGAGGACGCGACACATCGCTCCGGCTGCCCTAACTAGCTTCGGCGCTAGGCAACGAAAGTGCTCGTCGAAGCTCCATCGACTGTCGAGGACGAGTCCAAGGTACTCCAAGGAACGCCCGACGGCGATGGAAACTCCTCCGACCACCACACTCGACCCGGCAGGAGGTGCGTTCCGCGGCCCGTGAAAACACACAGCGACGGATTTGTGTGACACCCCCACGGCGTAGGCCTATGGCAGGTGAGAAGGGTCACCCCCCCCTCTCACCAAGGCCTACTGCTGGGAGAGGAAGCGGCGGGCGTACTCCCGCCTCCTTCTTCCCAGCCTCCCCCGGCGGAGCGGGTCAGAGGGAGAGGCTTGCTCCCTGACCCGCTCCGCGGCCTCCTTCGCGGCGATGACGTGCTCGCAGAAGGAGGCCATAGCGGCCCAACACCTCTCGCTGCCGACCATCGCGCCAACAAGGCGCGGCAGCGAGAGGTCCCCGCCAACCACGGCCACCAGCTCAGCGCGCTGATGACCCCAGGCTGCGCACTCCGCCACGGTGTGACGAGCCGTGTCGACGGACTCGTCACAGTGGTGGCAGGACGGGGCCGCCTCCCTTCTTGCAATCTTGTGCAGGTACTCACCGAAGCACCCATGCCCCGTGAGCACCTGCACAAGACGGAACGTCAGAGTCCCGTGCCGCCGGTTGATCCAACGATCCAAGTGGGGGCGAACTGCCCCCACTGTCGTCAGACCGGCGGCGGGGGACTCCAAGTCCCTCGTCCACCGTCGAATCAGGGCTCGGTGAGCTGAAGCCCTGATTCGAGCTGCCTCGGGCCTAACCCCCGTGGTCCTGGCTTCCGCCCGGTGCCAATACACCCCGGCGAGCACCTCCGCCTGCAGCTCCCAAGGCGGATCGCTCGCCAGGAGTGTGGCCGCAGTATACGACACTGTACGGTACCCCCTGATCATCCTCACCGCTAAGACCCTCTGCGTCCTTCGCAAAAGGGTCTTGGAATCGGCGGTGAGGGACCCTGACCATATGGGGGCACCGTACAGCGCCATGCTCCTCACGATGCCGGCATAGAGTCGCCGGCACGGAGCCTGCGGCCCACCGACGTTGGGCAGAAGCCTTCCCAAGGCAGCCGCGGTGGACAGTAACTTCGGGGCCAGAAGGGAGAAATGAGCCCCGAAGTTCCATCTTCCGTCCAGGGTGAGACCCAGATATTTTAACTGGGCCTTCACCACCACCTCCTGTCCCTGGACGGAGATGGACGCCCGGCGAGGGGGACCCCGGCGAGGGCCGTGGAAGAGGATGGCCTCCGTTTTGGATACGGAGACCTCCAATCCCAACAGCCCTATGCGGTCCGCAACCAGCGTAGCACCGACTGTTGCCAGACGGGCCGCCTCCGCATACGTCCCTCCCCTGCATGTGACGAGGGTGTCATCAGCGTAGCACAACACCCTCATCCGCGGCAGGAGAGGACAGCGGAGCAGCCAGTCGTACCCGAGGTTCCACAAGACCGGGCCCAAGACGGACCCCTGTGGAACCCCGCGGCATACGCTACGCCGGTGTATACGCTGGTCGCCGCCAACCCACAGGACCTCTCTGTCCTGCCCCCCAGCAGCCCCCCAACAGTCTCCGAAGATAGGGAGGCACTCCATGGAAAACCTAACCTAACCTAACCTAACCTAACCTAACCTAACCTAACCTAACCTAACCTAACCTAACCAACTTTGTGACTTGACGTGCTACGAGGCGGGGGTTTTTTCCTCCGAGCATAGCTTTGGACTCTCTATCGGACAAATAGCTTTTTAGCTATTAAAATTTTTACAACTCTACATGTAGAGTGAGCCTTATTGTAGCATAGAGTAGACTGGGGCGAGCCAAAGGAGCCCTCGCACGCTTCGTTTGGACCACTGGTGCCCGAGATATCTTTACTTCTAACTTTTAACCGCCATATTGGCCGCCATCTTGGCAAATTTTAAAGTCGATTATCTCGGGAACCAGTTATCGCACAAGAACGCGGTTTTTGCTGCCAGCAAAGGCGTAAAAGAGCCTATAATTTTAGATAATTTGAGCGACTCTATGTAGAGTCTAAAAAATTTTTTGTTTGTTTTATAAATTGTAACAGTGTAGCACATTGTTTATGTCATATTGACGCAGCTCGGCGACCTGCCGGACTTCGACAAAACTTTTCGACTCTACATTTATTACTGGACTATAACGGACTTTTCTGCGACTCTACTCGAAATAACTGACTAAGACATTGACGGGAAACTGTTGACGGGTACCTATACATACCCTAAAACTAACAAAAATTTTTTGACATTGGCAGTGCCAATTATTATTATTATCATTATTTTTGCTCTTTTGAGCCGATTTATAGTATTAACTATTGACGCACATCTCCGGCATGTTTGGAGTGACCCGAACTCCAGCCAAGTCTGCAGACAAAGGCAGATCCCCACCGAAGATGGCCTCCTCAAGTGTGAGGCGCAGCATCGGAGAGTGGGAATCGGTCGGCTCAGCGCCAAACAAATCTCCAGCAAGCGAGGAGCAGCGGGCAGGTCCGGCGAGGCTCACAATCGAGACGGCTCAGCCAACCAGAGCCAAGGCCACCATCTCTCGCAGACCCTCAACCGAGGTCCGCACACCAACGGATGCGCGCTATCCGAGTAGGATTGCGGAGGCTAAGGCTTGCCTCTCAAAAGGCAAGCTACACCTCAGCAACTCTCGGAACATAAAAACCGAGATAAAAGCGGCAGTTTCCGAGGTACTAGAGCGACTCTACCAACTGGTAAAGGAAGCCGAAAAGGACCCAGGACCAACCACCACAGCAGGCACAGGCAAGGAAGCGGCCAGGGAGGGGGAGGCGGTGGCAAAACCCACGGACTCCACCTTTCTGGTGTACCCGGGAGTAAGCCCTGAGCTTAAAGAGCTTAAGAGCGCTATGGAGATGCACGCAACGCTAATAAGGGAGAGCAACGCGAAAATGGATGATCTGAAAACGCAGATGGAGAGACAGAAGGAGAGTATGGAACAGGAGAGGACCTATGCCAATGTCACGGCGAACGGTGCCGGTGCCCCGCAGCAAAAGCGGAGCGCGTTGCACACGGTCGTAGTGACCTCCGAAGAGGAGACTGAGACGGGCGAGGAGGTCTTAGAGAAAGTAAGGAAGGCGGTGGACGCGAAGGATGGATGGGTGAGAGTGGACAGGGTGCGAAAAGCCAAGGATAGAAAGATAATAATGGGATTTGAAAACAAGGAGGACATGGATAAGGTGAGGACACGCTTGGAGGAGAAGAAGGTGGGATTAATGGTCGAGGAGGCCAAAAATAAGGACCCGCTCCTGATCTTGAGGAGCGTCCTGTCCATAAATACTGATGAGGACATCATTAAAGCCCTCAAAAATCAAAATCGAGGACTTCTGGGCGACCCTAAAGACGACGAGCAGCGCCTAGAAATAAAATTCAGGAAAAAAGCCAGGAACCCCCACACGTGCCATGTGGTTGTTTCGACTTCTCCTTCGGTCTGGCAAAAAGTGGTAGCGGCGGGCTATGTCCATATAGATCTTCAACGGATCAGGGCGGAGGACCAATCACCGTTGGTGCAGTGCACTCGGTGTTTGGGCTATGGACATAGCCGAAAATTTTGCAAGGAGGCGGTCGACCTCTGCAGTCACTGCAGCGGTCCACACATGAAGGAGTCATGTCCGGACTGGCTGGCCGGCCTAGAATCAAGCTGCAGAAATTGCAAGATGGCGAAACTCGACCAGGTGGCACACAACGCCTTCAGTGACCAATGTCCGGTAAGAAGGAGGTGGGATGCCCTTGCGCGATCCTCGGTCGCGTATTGCTAAGGGCAACCACGGTGCAGTGGGACACGCCACGGACAAAAATATAAAGTTTCTGGATGGGGTCGAGGATCGGCGAGTTAACCGAGGGGTCGTTACCCCTGATTACCAATCAATTCAGTTTGGTGCAACCGGGCCAACGCATCGGTACAACACCGGAAAAGAAAATTGGCTCCAATTTCATGTGAAAATGGTCCAATTATCAGAGCTAAACGGTTATAACCTTATAAAAATCGGAGGCACCACTGACAACCAGAGAATCGACCGGGCTACTAAAAACTTTACGACTAGACTTGACACCGTACAGATGACTGACCAGGACTTTGACAAACGAAATATAAATATGACTAAGCTAAGCATATATAGTATTAAGTTTTTAGTGTTCTGTAATAAAATAGCAATAGTGTTAAAAATAGAAATAAATAGGTTAAGCAAAGAATATGTGTACTAAATATTGTAATATATTTAAGTATAACATATAAAGAAGTAAAACGTAGAAAATAAGATATTGAAAGCCGTAAAACTATACATATATATAATAGAATAGAATAAATAAGACCATGTTAATATAAAAATAATGTAATAAATAAGTTAGTGATCTGTCTGTTTAATAGTATTAAGGCATTAGATATAACTGTGTTTTTGTGTCCAAACTGTACAATAAGCTAGAATGTAAAAACCCTGAATTTCTACCCCGTCATTGTTATCCTACGACAATGTTAAGAAAAGTGTTTTAAAATTTATTTTCCCTTGAACTCTGAAACCCATTAAAAGAATAAAAAGAAGTAACCAATATAATAATTAAACAGTCAATCAGTAAATACAATAAATAAAACAGTTAGTCAGCAGTCCCAGCTGGAATAAGAATGAATGTGAATGAATGAAAGAAAGAACCAGTATGCGGAATGAAAGTGCGAGAGGAATGCATTGCGAGAACTGGTATGTAAGTGTAATTGAAATAAAAAAGTCTGCGGCACTGCAGCCGGAGGTGACAGTATAATAAAAAAAAAAAAAAACCTAACCTAACCTAACCTAACCTAACCTAACCTAACCTAACCTAACCTAACCTTTTTTCGTCTGGAACCCTCATGGGTTTCACCGCATTCCAGGGGAGAGGAAGGCGGTGGGTATGTGGGACTCCTACAAACTAAACCAGACGGTCAACACATCGCCGTATGGAGGAGCGCCACGGGAACGCCGAAGCATACGTCCGCGTTGCTCCAACGGCAGGCAGCGCCAGGTAGGCGGCCACCACCCCCCCAAATGGAGCGGCGCAAACTGTTGACCGGGATGCGCCCCACTCCGATGGTCGGCTTGTTTTCTGGCGAGGAGCTCCCCTGCTCCCCACCCAAGCCGACCGAGCCAGATCGTTTTGGACGACCTTTATCTCCGAGCAGACAGCAAGCCGCCGAGCTCAGAATCTAGGAAGTCCGATCCGACTCATACCCACTAGAGCCCCGGCCCCGAGATGGGACCGTGGCGAGTGGCGGACTTCGCAGTCCACCACCCGTACCGGGGGCTACGGCGGCAGACGGCGCTCGTGAGCGACACGCCTGCGCCCCACCCTCCTCCGGCGCATCGGTGGAGCGGCTCCGTCCTCCTCCCTGAGCCTCTCCGTCGCCTCCTTCTGCGACATCACGACCTCGCAGAAGGAACGCACCGCACCCCACGCCTCTTCGCTCGAGACCATGGCCTTGACCACGGCCGGGAGCGAGAGGTCCGACCCGATGGAAGCCACGAGTGTAGCACGCGGCTCCGCCCAATGCGGGCACGAAGAAAGCGTGTGCTGCGCCGTATCCTCGGCGCAGCCGCACTCGTGGCACATCATCGTGGGCTCACGACCCGCCACCCTAAACAGATACCTCCCGAAGCATCCGTGCCCCGAAAGGATCTGCGTCAAGTGGAAAGTCATCACCCCGTGCCTACGACCGACCCAATCCGAAAGGATGGGACCGATCGCCAGGGTCGTCGATATGCCAGCGCCGGGCATCCTGAGCCTCTCTCGCCATGTGACAAGGAGCTCTTCCTGCGCCCTGCGCCTCCAATCCGACTCCCCACCCTCCTCCCCAGACGGAGGATGTTCCCCCCGACGACGGGCATCCCTCCTCCGTCGATACGCCTCTGCCAGCGTCAAAGCGTCCAGGTCCCACGGTGGGGTCCCGGCCAGAGCGCAGGCCGCCTCGCACGAGATGGTGCGATACCCTCGGATCACCCTGACAGCCATGACCCTTTGCGCTCTGCACAAGAGGGCCCGGTTGCGGGAGTCGAGACTATCGGCCCATATTGGTGCCCCGTAGAGCGCCATGGACCTTACCACCCCGGTGTACAGACGCCGGCAGCTCATGCTCGGTCCCCCGACATTTGGGAGGACGCGACACATCGCTCCGGCTGCCCTAACTAGCTTCGGCGCTAGGCAACGAAAGTGCTCGTCGAAGCTCCATCGACTGTCGAGGACGAGTCCAAGGTACTCCAAGGAACGCCCGACGGCGATGGAAACTCCTCCGACCACCACACTCGACCCGGCAGGAGGTGCGTTCCGCGGCCCGTGAAAACACACAGCGACGGATTTGTGCAATGCAACCTCCAGCCCCAACCTTCTAATGCGCGCCACTACTTGCGCGACCCCAGCCGTTGCCAGAACACTGGCCTCCCGGTAGCTGTCGCCGCGTGCCGTTACGAGAGTGTCGTCGGCGTAACAGGTTACTTCGACACCCCGTAAGTTGGCACCGCGCAGCACCCAGTCGTAGCCGATGTTCCACAGAAGAGGTCCGAGAACCGACCCCTGAGGAACACCGCACGACACCTCCCTACGAATCCAGCCGTCGCCAGACGGGTAGCAGACGGCGCGGTCGCAGAGGTAATCCGCTACGACGCGACGCAAGTACCCGGGCACGGCGTGGAACCTCAGCGCCTCCAAAATGGTCGCCCAGGGAAGGGTGTTGAACGCGTTGGCGATATCGAGAGACACCGCCAACACCACCCCGCCCCTAGACACCGAGGCCTCTGCCAGGGCCCTCACCCGACCGACAGCGTCGAGGGTGGATCTGCCCTTCCGGAAGCCAAATTGATGGTCGCTGAGATCCCGACCGGACTCCCCCAAGTGCTTGACGAGGCGAGCGGATAAGACCCGCTCAAAGAGCTTACCCGCCTCGTCGAGAAGCACTATCGGCCGATATGCCGATGGCTCGGCAGCCGGCCGCCCCTCCTTGCGCAACAACACCAGTTTCCCACTCTTCCACGTCCGCGGGAACCGGCCCTGCCGCAAGCAAGCGTTGAAGAGGCTCAGCACTAAAGGCTCTAAAGGCCCTATAGCCAAGGCCCAGGCGCGCCCGGGGATGCCGTCGGGTCCCGGCGCAGTGTTCTTCGACCGAAGCCGAAGCGCTGCAGCCCCCAACTCACCTACGGAGACATCCCGTGCTGCGTCCCAACGCTCATCCTCTACCGCCTCAGTCACCGGCGCCATACGAGGTACCCGATGGTCGGTACCTCGAGGGAACAATGCCGTGACTACGGACTCCAGCAACTCCGGCTGGAGAGTCTTGGTCAGCGGGGGGGCCCACGGTCGAAGCTTTCGCCTCACCATCTTGTACGGCCTCCCCCACGGATCCCTGTCCAGGGATTCCACCATCTCCGCTTCGGCCAGGTCTTTGGCTTTGGCGATGGCCGCTACGAAAGCCAGCACTGCCTCACGATATCGAGTATAGTGCTGACTCTCAAGCTCTTGGTCCCGTCGCCGCCGCCTCCGACATCTGGTGTACTGGCGCCTGAGAGCCACGCAGGTCTCTCGGAGCCGCGATAGCTCCTCAGACCACCAGTAAACGCCGCGCCTCGGAGTCGCGGAACGTACGCGGGGCATCGCCGCATCGCAGATGTGCGACATGGTCTGGCCCAGACGCACAGCTTCCGCCTCTACATTCACAGCGCCTTCCGGCGCTCCTACCCAGGCCTGGACCAGGGCAGCCTCCACCAGCGCCTCCCTGTCCAGACGCTTCAGAGCCCATCGCCGGCCCTCCTCGCGCGAGTGTCGACTCGGGGCACTCGGCGGGGCGGGGAGTGCGGAGACGTCGAACCTCACGTAGCGGTGGTCCGACAACGTCTCCACATCCTCCATCACCCGCCAGCCTCGGATACGGCGCGCCAGGGTGGGATCGGCGAACGTGATGTCAACGATCGAACCACCCTGTTGCCGCACGCACGTATGTACCGACCCGCGGTTCAGGACGACAAGACCGGACGCGACTACCCAGTCTTCGAGGAGCTCTCCACGTGCGTCCGTGGCCGGGCAACCCCAAGCCATGGATTTGGCATTCAGGTCGCCGACCACGAGGACCCGACCGGGGCCACTCCTCCCGACGAGGGCACCGACTTCGACCAGAAACTGTTCGAAGTCGGCGACACTGCGATTCGGAGAGAAGTAGACCCCGATCAGTGTCACGTTTCCGACGAGAGCCGAGACGTAGCCTCGACCCTTCGTCACTCCTCCGAAGACCGGGGATCCGGCCGCTGTCCGGGTCCCGATCGCCACCACACCGTCCCTGTCGCCGGCCCAGTCGTCCCCCGAAGGGACGTAGTAGGGCTCGGCGATCACGACGACGTTCACCAACCACTCCGCCATGCTTTGGAACAATAGGTCCTGAGCCCTGGCGCAGTGGTTGATATTCGCCTGTAGAATCCGCATGGCCATCTTATTCGATGACCATGGGATCCTCTACGGGCCTGGAAGGCTGCTTTGAGGCCCTAGGACCTCTGCCAGCCTTGCCCGGCTTCCTTCCCTTCGGGGCGGGGACGCACTCCTTGGTCCCTACCCGATGCTTGGCCGGTCTGCCGGCCGCTGCGCATGTGACGCAGTGCGGCTCGGCAGAGCACTCCTGGGCCTTGTGCCCGGGCCTTCCGCACCGATAGCAGAGGTCGCTCCTGTCGACCTCCGCAGTGCACTTGGTCCTGACGTGCCCCATCTCCAGGCACCGGAAGCACCTGAGGGGCCGATCGTCCAAGACGCGGACCTGCGCCGACACCCAACCGACGAGGAGCCTGCCGCCGCCGGACACCTTCTTGGCCGCTGCGACCGGGCAACGAACCCACGCAGCACCGAGGCCACCGGCGCCGACGGTGACAGCCCCACACCGGACTTCGTCGACGTTGCACCCACCAACCCGTGCGACGGCCGTAGCCACGTCAACGCTGGACACGGAGTCGTCCAGTCCCGAAATGCGCATTTCTGCGCACCTCGTGGGTCTAGAGACCCTGACCTGCCCTTCGGGCAGTGACTCTCTCAGCTTTTTAGCGAGAGAGTCCGCCATACCCCCGGTATTCGCTCCGGGCAGTTCCAGGATGCGGCCACCAGTGACCGCCTTCCTGAACCTTAGGTCCTTAATACCAAGGTCGGCCAGGTTGACCTTCTGCTTCGCCTCCGCCAAGACCTGGGCGTAAGTGACGCCAGTGGCCTCGGCTTCGGGATGCAGAGTCAATACCACAGCCGTGGATCGTTCTGCCCGGAGCTTTCTTTTGGGAGCGGTCCCTGGCTTCTGCGACTGCGGTTTCGACCGCGATGCAGAAGGTCCAGCAGGGCCCTTTCCCTGTCCCTTCTTGGCCGGCTTTGCCGCTTTCGCCTGAGGCTCGGTAGCCTTCGGCTTTGCCTGCGGCTGAGCCGCTTTTGGCTTCGCCTGAGGCTCGATAGCCTTCGGCTTTGCCTGCGGCTGCGCCTCTTTTTGCTTCGCCTTCGCTCCCTTAGGCTTCTTCTGCGCCGACCCGCTGGGGCCCGCAGAGGGTGGGGCGGCGGTCTTAGCTGACTCAGTGGTCTGCACCGCCTCCCGCCTCTTGTCGGCCGCCAGCGGAGGCCGAAGCCTCGTCTCCGGGAGGAGCCGGTCCTCTATGGAGGCCAGTCGGGCGTTCACCATGGTCCCCACCTGGGACATGACCGCCCGACAGATCTCTTCCAGCGAGGCTGTCTGAGGCTGCGTTGCAGGGGTCGCAGCCTCCGTCAATTCGGTGGCAGAGGGCGCCGGACAACCCTGCTTCCGTGCCTTCTCCATGTCTCCTCTTAATGTGGACATCTCCTTGCGGAGAGTGTCCATCTCGGCTTGCAGGCGAGCATTGTCCGCCTGCAGCCGCCGCGTCTCTTCAGTGAGAGTCCGCGATCCCAGGACTTCCACGGCCTCGGCTATTGAAGCCACCGCGTCCTTAAGCTCGCGGACTATGGTCCCCTTCAGGTTTTTGGACTTTGTGGCTATTTTCGCAATAATAGCCAAGTCCTCTACGACCTGCTGCTTGCTCAGGGCCGTGGACCTATTGCTGGGTCCGACGCCCGACTCCGATACCTGCCCCGAGGTCGAAGCTAGTTCAGCGGCTCGCTGTTCCCGCCTCTTGCGAGTTACAGCGACGCTCTTCTCTAGCTCTTCCTCTACCAACGCCTTGAACTCTTCCCGCTTTGCAGCGAGAAGAGCTCTTTTGGCATCGGCCAAACCTACGTACTCCCCCGTCGTCGGGGGCCGCCCTCGGCCTCTTGACGCAGACGCAGACTGCTCCGAATCCTCGTCGTCGGACAGCTCCAACTCAGGGTTCGGGCGTCGCCTCTTGCGCCAAAGCTTCCCGCCCGTAGCGGGGCTTTGGGACCGTCCAGTTGCGAAGCTGCAGTCGGAGTCCATGTCCTCGTCCTGCCGCCCCGCACTAGACTCCCTACTCGTGACGCTCCTCGTCACCTGCCTCTCCTTATTCTCTCCCCTCCTCGTCCTCCTCTCCTCTCTCTCAACGTCGTTTTTGTGTTTAAGATTTTCCATAACAAATCCCACGAGTATTGAGGAACTAAATTGTCAGCCCCGGCAGAGCCTCTTGCCCGGGTAACCCTAATACACCTGGAAGGTCGGGTGGTATTCCAGGGTTGCGCGCTAGCGGCTGATGAACTCCCCAGCCTCTCTTACGAGCACCCCGACGTCACGCAACAAAACGCCGAGAATTGAGGATTTTTTAAAGAGGTTTACTCCTCGCGGTCCGGCCAATTAAGGCAAGACCCTCGCTCCCCTGCAGGCTGCTTCACATGACCGCCACACCTGCAGGAGTTTACGACTCGACGGTGGCAAAAAATGCCTGTCCGGCTGCACAGTTAAGTACCCACCGGACTCGCCGACCGACCGGCAACAGGGCCACCGCTAACGACGGCCACTGATCCGGACATGCCCTCGACCATTCGCCACTGGCATCGGGTCCGGGCCAACACACCTTAAACTAGAACTAGCTACTTCTAACTACCGCTAACTACTTCTAGCTACGGCTTCCCAGATCCATTCGCCACCGAGCACGTTGATGAACACCACACCGGCAACCGGCATCGGGATCGGTCCGCCTCTAGCCAGACAAAGGTATCTATCGCACAGCCAGCTCTGCCGGAGACAGAAGGACCGGGACCGACACCCTAGTCTAGCTACCTAACTACTAAAGCCACAAACTAGACTACCTATGGCCTCCGCATTCGAGCAAGTTGGATAGTCCAAACAGGGCTCACTGCGGGTCAGCCGGGCCAACACTAGAAGCAAGCTTAAGCACCACTACGAACTAGTACTACTACTATGCCAAGCCTCTAACTAGACTACCTATGGCCGCTCGCCCGGAAGCTAACGACCGGGCCTAAAACTAGTGCAGCATGGGCAGCAGCACTACGCCCCAAACCTACAACCCTCGAGAGCAGCGCAAGCACCACCCCCAAGAGACCGGCCGTAAGGTTCGACCCACCTCTGCGAAGGTCTGAACTCCGTCCACAGCGGACCCGCGAACAAGCCCGCTGCAGGGAGAGACGGGACCCCGCATCCCAATACCCCGAGACCGAGCGCCGAAACACTCACTAAGGGGTACCGGGCCCCCCCGACCAGCCAGGAGCAATCACTCAAGGTCTGGCCTCCCATCGACTGCCCCAGAATGAGGCAGCCGAAAACGCCTCCCCACGCTAGCCAAGAACCTCCGTTCTGATCGCCACGGACACGAAGACCATGAAAACCAGACCAAGGCACCTTGGTAGCGTTTCGTCGGCTATGTTCCTCATAGCCGACCCCCGCGCTGGACATTAGCAGACGGCTAACGCGATCCCGAAAGACCGCATTAACCGTCCCCCAGGGAGCACCGGCCCGTACCGCTTCCAATCCCGCCGGACGAATCCGGACAACATTGGTAGTGGACGGGCACACGAGGAGGTTTCCAGCATGGCTCCCCTTATTGTTGAGGGGACGGCGCGTACGCAGTCCCCACTACCAAAAATTACGCGTCCGAGTTATTCACATTAGGAATAATCACAGAGGTCAACCCCGCCGCAGTGCAATGGAGGGGCCTCGCTCTGGGGGAACCGCCTGCATGATCACGGTGTCCCCTACGCCAGGTAAGTATAACCTAACCTAACCTAACCTAACCTTTTTTTTTTTTTTTTTTTTTTTTTTTTTTTTTTTTTTTTTTTTTTTACGTGGGGAAATCCAGGACGGATACCCTGCCGCCTCGGGGGAGACGACCTGATTATGCCGGGCTCTAACCGGCTAAAACCCCACGGTGTCCCTCTCGTCGCCATATGCCGGGGTCACGGGAACATCCAGACTGGCAATCTTCCGCGACCCGGCGACGATGCGGTCTCATCAGACCCCTGCTCGTTTTAGGTGGAGGACATATGATCGTCCTTCTACACTCATCGGGTCAGAGTGGCGTGCAGGAACACGCCCACGCCTACTCGGGCTAGTTTTGGTAGACTGGTGGACCCCCCCGAGTCCACCAGCCACTAGCTGATGTTAAGGAGGGAGATGGCGGATGAATGCCTCTCTCCTCCGACCTCTTTTGCGGCGACGCATATCGAGTGAGCTAACTGCTTCCCTCGCTCTCTCTGCGTCTTCTTTTTCGCGCATGACCTCTTCGCAAAATTGTTGGACGGCTATCCAAGATCTCTTGCTCTGGATCATATTTCGAACAACAGATGTCAGGGAAAGGTCATGTCCCATAACCGCCCTAAGAGCTGTCCTCTTTTCTGTCCAGGCCGGACATGCCTCCAAGGTGTGTTGGGCTGTATCGACAAGGCAGCTGTCGCAATGGTGACAAATAGTTGTCGGCTCTCTACACGCGATTCGGCATAAGTATTTTCCGAAACAGCCGTGGTCTGTGAGGATCTGCGTCAATCGGAATGATAAGGCACCATGACGTCTAGTTAACCATTGTCGGAAGACTGGTCTTACTGCATCGATTGTTCGGACGCCTGCGCTAGGATCTGTCAATCTCTCCTCCCAGGTTACGATAGCACTTCGCAGAATTCTTCTCCGTATCTTGTCACTTGCAGTTATCCAATGGGCTTCGGTTTGCGCCTCCCCACGCCGGAGATAAACCTTCGTGAGGGCTCTCGCATCCAAATCCCATGGCAACGACCCGGCCAAAACGCAAGAGGCCTCATAGGAGACAGTGCGGTAACCACGAATCAACCTGATCGCCATTGCTCTTTGCGGCTTACGCAAAAGAGCAATAGTCCGGCTATTCAGGGATTCGGACCACACTGGAGCTCCATACAAGGCCATAGACCTTACGACCCCGATATAGAGACGTCTGCTTAACTCGTTGGGTCCTCCTAGATTTGGCAGTAACCCACTAAGCGCCTTCGACGCAGTGAGCAATCGTGGCATAAGTCGCTCAAAGTGAGCGATAAACGACCATCTGCTGTCGAGGGTGAGGCCGAGATATTTCATCGTTGACTGGATGCAGATGGGCGTACCGCCCACGGTAATAGTTGCGTCTGATGTGGGTGCGTTCCGAGGCCCATGAAAACAGAGAGCTTCGGACTTACTAAGGGCCACCTGTAGGCCAAGACGGTGAATGCGCGAGACCACGTGCTCCACTCCGACGGCAGCAAGGATTGCGGCTTGCCTTGGAGTATCGGCACGGGCTGTCACCAAGGTATCGTCGGCATAGCAGGTGATGTCGATACCCCTTATGTTTCCTCCACGTAATACCCAATCATATCCTATGTTCCACAGGAGGGGTCCTAGAACCGACCCCTGTGGAACTCCGCAAGTCATCTCTCGCCTTTTCCAACCATCTTGCGTAGGATACGAAACATAGCGATCAGACAAGTAGGCACTAACTATCCCACATAGGTAGGGTGGTAAACGGTGATATCGGAGCGCCTCTTTAATGCAGCACCAGGGCAAGCTATTAAACGCATTGGCGATGTCTAGGGACACCGCCAGCACAACCTGTCCTCGCTCAACTGCCTCCTGAGCAGCTGACTTAACGCGTAGGATTGCATCAACCGTCGATCGGCCACGACGGAATCCGAATTGGTTCTCTGCCAGATCCGGGCCAATGGTTTGGAGGTGACTGACAATCCTAGCGGCGATTATGCGCTCAAACACTTTACCCGCCTCATCAAGCAAAACAATAGGACGGTAGGCTGAAGGTGAGTCAGCCGGACGCCCGTCCTTATGGAGGAGCACAAGGCGGCCTGTCTTCCACTGTTGTGGAAACTGGGAGTGCGACAGGCACGTATCTAGGATTCTCCTCAGTCTTGGCTCAAATTCGCTCAGAACTAGTCCTAATACCCGTCCGGGTATGCCGTCGGGGCCGGGAGCAGTATTCTTGGC
Organism: Melinaea menophilus ssp. n. AW-2005; assembly: GCA_918358695.1. Classification (NCBI taxonomy): domain Eukaryota; kingdom Metazoa; phylum Arthropoda; class Insecta; order Lepidoptera; family Nymphalidae; genus Melinaea; species Melinaea menophilus. The sequence goes on from OU911048.1 coordinate 49,833, forward strand.
CTTGAGCCTATCCACCGCTAAACCGAACTCCTCTACGGTCACCCCAGGTATGTCTGACTCCACAGTAAATGCACTGGAAGATGCCATCCGTGGTGGAAAGAACTCCTCTCTAGATGGAAACAGTTCCGCCACTACACGGTCGGTGAACTCAGATGGAAGAGTATGAGTTAGTGGGGGTGCTTGGGGCCGCAGTTTCCCTATCACCATCCTATAAGGCCGCCCCCAAGGATCTCGGTTGACGGACTCCAACATTTCAACTCTAGCAGCATCTTTTGCTCGCGATATGCTGGTCTTAAGAGCACATTTGGCTGAGACGTAGGAGGAATACAATTGAGCCTCTAGTACTGGATTTTTACGTCTTCTTCTGCGGCAGCGAGTGTATTGGCGTCTCGCTGACACGCAGTCGGTGCGGAGCTGCGTGATTTCCGCTGACCACCAATACACCTGTTTTATGGAGGGTTTGCGATTTGACCGGGGCATTGATGCGTCACAAATGCGTGTCATAGAACCACGGAATCGGTCCACTTCGTCCTCAATCACAATGGGTCCTTCAGGGATGGGCACCCAGTTTTCGACCAGTGTCGCCTCTTCGACCATCTCTTTGTCCAGACGCTTCAACTGCCATCGTGGGCCTTCCCCGCTTGGCAAGCTGGTATCATGAAGGTGGATACCCGAGAAGGAGAGAACCTCGAACCGGATATAGCGATGATCAGATAGAGTTTCGATATCCTCGAGGACTCTCCAACCTCGGACTCGGTTTGCAATAGTTGGACTGGCAAAACAGACATCAATTACGGAGCCACCTTGAGCGCGAACACATGTAGGAACTGATCCCTTGTTGAGGATGACTAACCCTACACTGAGTAACCATTCCTCCAGTACATCCCCGCGAGCAGAAGTCGAAGATGAGCCCCAGGTAGTAGATTTGGCGATAAAATCACCTACTACTAACGCGTTGCAAGGGAGGAATTGGCCTATTGTTAATCCAATTTCTGTCAGAAATGCTTCGAATTCGGACAAGGGTTTGTTAGGGGAGAAATAAGCGCCGAGGATAACAGTGTTATCCTTTAAAAGTACTGCGACCCAACCTCGTCCCTTGACCACTTTGTTGGAGATGAAAGAAGAGCCCCTGCAGGGAGCTAAGATCGCCACCAGGCCATCCTGATCACCAACCCAGTTGTTACGGGTGGGGATGTAATAAGGTTCGGCAACCACCGCCAATCCGATTGACCACTCCGTCAGGCTTTGAATAAGCAGGTCTTGTGCTCTGGCGCAGTGATTTACGTTACTGTACAAAAATTTTAGTATAGCCATTATTGGGAAACAATGGGCATAACCTCGTCCACTGATGGCAGGGGCCGACTTTTGGCATGAGTTGCGTTTTGTCCTCTGCGTAGTTTGATCAGAAGATCAGAACAAGATTTACTCCCAATCCTGTGATCCGATGGCTTTTTATTGTCAGCACAAAGCACGCAATGAGGCGCCCTCAGACACACAATCGCTTTATGTCCCGGCAGACCGCATCGAAAGCAAAGACTGCTGCGATCGGTCTCCGATTTGCAGAAGTCCTTGACATGTCCCGTTTCTAGACACCGGTAACATCGTCTAGTTCTTGGTTCCAGCAGTTTTGCTCGCGCCGACACCCACCCGACACGCAATCGCCTATTCACTGTTATCTTTTTGGCAGCTGCAACTGGACAGCGTATCCAGATGGTCTGCAGACCACTGTTGTCTATACGCAACTCTCCGGTTCGAATTAAAATCTCCGGGCAACCACCTATTTTGGATATGGCTGACACTACTTCCTCCTTCGTGACGGAGTCATCTAGCTCCGAAATGCGCATTTCTGCGCATTTCGTTACTCTAGTGACTCGAACGTCATTTACATTGAGGGCTGTTTTCAGTCGATTTGCCAATTCATCAGCTTTCTTGCTATTGGCTATTCCCGGTATCTCTAAAATCCTTGCCCCAGTGGCAGTTTTCCTGACTCTGAAGGAATTGAGTCCGATTTCAGCAAGGTTTGTTGACTTAGCTTCGCGGAGAACGCTAGCGTAGGAAACTCCCCTATCTGAAGCCCCGGGCTGCAATGTTAGGACTACTGCAGCTGACCGGGGTGGTCGTAAGTTTACCGCCTTCCTTTCTGGCTTCTTCTTTTCGGTTTTACCACTAGGTTTCTTCTTTCTAGATCGCCGACTGGTAACTTCCACCCACCCCGCCTCTTCAGATGTAGGAACGAGAGGTTGAGAACTAGGATCAGACCTGTTTTGGGCTGGGCCATCTTTAGCATTAGCTTTCCCTTTTTTGGATCTGCCCTCACGCCTACTCTGTGAAACTCTTGAATCTATGGGTACGGTAGTCAGAGTATTCTTTTTATGCGATTCAGGATTTATTGGCATGGCAGATATTTTCTCCTTCCTGTTATCTTTTGCGACAAGTGTCCGCTTTTGTAGCAGTAATTTTGCTTCAAGTGCTTCCAGGCGCGTGTTCATTATAGTACTCACTTGGACCATGATGGAGTTTGACAGTTGTTGAATATCAATGCTATTACTAAGCGCCGAGGCAACTGGTTCCATTCTGAGCCTAGGGGAACGTTCACTGTTCGCACGGAGCTGAGCCACCTCCTGCCTTAGTTCCGCCAAGTCAGCTTTAAGTTTGGCATTGGCTACTTTAAGTTGTCGCGTCTCCTCCGTAGCATTATTTTCAACAAGGCTATCAATGCAGGCTCTAATGGAAGACGCCGCATCCTTAAGGGCCCGTTGAAATGTGCCCTTAAGGTTTTTTGATTTAGTTGCTATGCTGCAGACCATGTCTAGGTTTTTTATTGCTTCTTGTCGAAGATCGATTGTATCCGCAACAACAACAACTGGTGAAGCAAGTCCAAGTGCGTTTCTGTTATTTTGACGCTCCCGTATCTGCTGCTCCAGATCTCTTTCTGCCTCCAGCTCCATCTCCTGCCTTTGGAGTCTGATGTAGTCCTCCTTAGCCTTTCGCAGGCCCACGTATTGGCCAGTTGTAGGAGGACGACCTCTCCCTCTCTTTGGTGTAATTCTCTTTTTGACGGTGGACACCTCCTCACCGCTTGAGCTCTCATTTGAAGCTGAACGGCTTCTCTCCTTAGAGCAGGGCCGTTTTTTGGTGCATGATAACGGTGCCGGGGACTCCCTTGACTCAGCCGTTATCATGCTGGAATCTGATTCTTCTGACTGAACAGTAGGGCGTTCTTTTCCCCCCCCAGAATACGAGGGGAAGACGGAAGTGCAAGCATCCGTGAGGGATTGCCCGGCTGCGGTGCAGCCGGAACCCTCCTGGGGTAGTTTCTTTTTAAGATTCGCCTTCATGTTATTCCTTTTTTAGGGGGTTAGGTCCCCGAGAAGACGCCTTCGCCATTACACAATCCCTCGGCAGGCGTCGGACCTCAGGATTGACATGGAACAAATAGCACCCACGACTCTCAAGACAAGACAAAACACTCTCGAAAACAAGGAAACAAGAAACAAGGACCAAACGAACAAAGACGACACAACATAACCCCCCCATTGTCAGCTATGTACCGGGCAAGAACCCCATAGCTGACCCCCGCGCTGGACATTAGCAGACGGCTAACGCGATCCCGCAAGACCGCATTAACCGTCCCCCAGGGAGCACCGGCCCGTACCACTTCCAATCCCGCCGGACGAATCCGGACAACATTGGTAGCGGACGGGCACACGAGGAGGTTTCCAGCATGGCTCCCCAACCTTTTTTTTTTTTTTTTTTTTTTTTTTTTTTTTTTTTTTTTCGTCTGGAACCCTCATGGGTTCCACCGCATTCCAGGGGAGCGGAAGGCGGTGGGTATGTGAGACTCCTACTCACTAAACCAGACGGTCAACACATCGCCGTATGGAGGAGCGCCACGGGAACGCCGAAGCATACATCCGCGTTGCTCCAACGGCAGGCAACGCCAAGTAGGCGGCCACCACCCCCCCAAATGGAGCGGCGCAAACTGTTGACCGGGATGCGCCCCACTCCGATGGTCGGCTTGTTTTCTGGCGAGGAGCTCCCCTGCTCCCCGCCCAAGCCGACCGAGCCAGATCGTTTTGGACGACCTTTATCTCCGAGCCGACGGCAAGCCGCCGAGCTCAGAATCAAGGAAGTCCGATCCGCCTCATACCCTCTAGAGCCCCGGCCCCGAGATGGGACCGTGGCGAGTGGCGGACTTCGCAGTCCACCACCCGTACCGGGGGCTACGGCGGCAGACGGCGCTCGTGAGCGACACGCCTGCGCCCCACCCTCCTCCGGCGCATCGGTAGAGCGGCTCCGTCCTCCTCCCTGAGCCTCTCCGCCGCCTCCTTCTGCGACATCACGACCTCGCAGAAGGAACGCACCGCACCCCACGCCTCTTCGCTCGAGACCATGGCCTTGACCACGGCCGGGAGCGAGAGGTCCGACCCGATGGAAGCCACGAGTGTAGCACGCGGCTCCGCCCAATGCGGGCACGAAGCCAGCGTGTGCTGAGCCGTATCCTCGGCGCAGCCGCACTCGTGGCACATCATCGTCTGCTCACGACCCGCCACCCTAAACAGATACCTTCCGAAGCATCCGTGCCCCGAAAGGATCTGCGTCAGGTGGAAGGTCATCACCCCGTGCCTGCGACCGACCCAGTCCGAAAGGATGGGACCGATCGCTAGGGCAGTCGATTTACCAGCGCCGGGCACTCTGAGCCTCTCTCGCCATGTGACGAGCAGCTCCTCCTGCACCCTGCGCCTCCAATCAGACTCCCCACCCTCCCCCCGAAGACGGGCGTGCCTCCTCCGTCGATACGCCTCCGCCAGCGTCAAAGCGTCCAGGTCCCACGGTGGGGTCCCGGCCAGAGCGCAGGCCGCCTCGCACGAGATGGTGCGATACCCTCGGATCACCCTGACAGCCATGACCCTCTGCGCTCTGCACAAGAGGGCCCGGTTGCGGGAGTCGAGACTATCGGCCCATATTGGTGCCCCGTAGAGCGCCATGGACTTTACCACCCCGGTGTACAGACGCCGGCAGCTCAGGCTCGGTCCCCCGACATTTGGGAGGACGCGACACAGCGCTCCGGCTGCCCTTACTAGCTTCGGCGCTAGGCGCCGAAAGTGCTCGTCGAAGCTCCATCGACCGAAGGCCGAAGCCCTCTTCTAGCTAGGCCCGGTCCGGAACCCAAACGCCCGGGGGAGTCTATGCTCAACCCCAAGCCGCCTGAGGACCTCGTCCAGGCCCAGCTCCCTCGGCGGTGATCTCCCCGAAGGAAGACCACCGTTCGGACCCCACATGAGCGGATAGCCAAGCACGACCCGGCTGGTTGACAGGGAGGACTGCCAACGGACCGCCGCCGCGCCAGACCACCACTCAAAGAGAGAGCCCGACCTCGAACCCGACAGGCCTCTACCGCCGAACACGGTGGTCAACCGAGTCCAGCAAGAAAGAGGCATAATTCGGGAACCCACCAAGCCGGGACTAACGATCGCCGATCAAGACCGTGGTGTCACGCTCCACGAAGGTTAATCCGGGCACCATCTTTTGCAAGGGGAAACAACCGTCCGAACCGCTCCTTAAAGAGCGACTCGAAAGGAAGAACCCCAAGCCCTAAACGCCCCTAAAACCCCCGCAACCACGAGGCCTCCCCAAGGTCAACTCTGCAAACAGAGAAGTACCCGGAATGACCCAGCGGCTGTCCACCGAAAAAGAGGGCCTGTGCCCTCCCACCGAATTGCCCAGGCCCACTTTCTAACGGCTGAGGCCGAAGGAAAGGGACCCGAGCCCGCCGCCGCAGACGGACCACCCCTAAGGGCAGACCGCCGCATGAACCCCCCTTGCCAACCATGAGCCAGACTCGGGCACCTCATGGCTGACAACCCCGCGCTGGACATTATCAGACGGCTAACGCGATCCCGAAAGACCGAGTTAACCGTCTCCCAGGGAGCACCGGCCCGTACCGCTTCCAATCCCGCCGGACGAATCCGGACAACATTGGTAGCGGACGGGCACACGAGGAGGTTTCCAGCATGGCCCCCCAACCTAACCTTTTTTTTTTTTTTTTTTTTTTTTTTGCGTTGGAAAAATCCGTTACGGATACCCGCCGGCCAGGAAGGTGATGGCCGGAGGGTTATGTGGGACTACCCGGCGGCATAGAGGACGCCGCCATTTTTAAGGCTACCCACTAAAAAAACCAACGGTTGCCCTCAACGCCTTAATGGGACGACACGGGATCGCGTTAGCACTCACCGTGCCGCCCCGGCGGTTACCCCCCGAGCGAGGGTGCCCCGAGCAACTTAGGACACCCCCACGGCGTAGGCCTATGGCAGGTGAGAGGGGTCACCCCCCCGTCTCACCAAGGCCTACTGCTGGGAGAGGAAGCGGCGGGCGTACTCCCGCCTCCTTCTTCCCAGCCTCCCCCGGCGGAGCGGGTCAGAGGGAGAGGCTTGCTCCCTGACCCGCTCCGCGGCCTCCTTCGCGGCGATGACTTGCTCGCAGAAGGAGGCCATAGCGGCCCAACACCTCTCGCTGCCGACCATCGCGCCAACAAGGCGCGGCAGCGAGAGATCCCCGCCAACCACGGCCACCAGCTCAGCGCGCTGATGGCCCCAGGCTGCGCACTCCGCCACGGTATGACGAGCCGTGTCGACGGACTCGTCACAGTGGTGGCAGGACGGGGCCGCCTCCCTTCTTGCAATCTTGTGCAGGTACTCACCGAAGCACCCATGAACCGTGAGCACCTGCACAAGACGAAACGTCAGAGTCCCGTGTCGCCGGTTGATCCAACGATCCAAGTGGGGGCGGACTGCCCCCACTGTCGTCAGACCGGCGGCAGGGGACTCCAAGTCCCTCGTCCACCGTCGGATCAGGGCTCGGTGAGCTGAAGCCCTGATTCGAGCTACCTCGGGCCTAACCCCCGTGGTCCTGGCTTCCGCCCGGTGCCAATACACCCCGGCGAGCACCTCCGCCTGCAGCTCCCAAGGCGGATCGCTCGCCAGGAGTGTGGCCGCAGTGTACGACACTGTACGGTACCCCCTGATCATCCTCACCGCTAAGACCCTCTGCGTCCTTCGCAGGAGGGTCTTGGAATCGGCTGTGAGGGACCCCGACCATATGGGGGCACCGTACAGCGCCATGCTCCTCACTATGCCGGCATAGAGTCGCCGGCATGGAGCCTGCGGCCCACCGACGTTGGGCAGAAGCCTTCCCAAGGCAGCCGCGGTGGACAGTAACTTCGGGGCCAGAAGGGAGAAATGAGCCCCGAAGTTCCATCTTCCGTCCAGGGTGAGGCCCAGATATTTTAGCTGGGCCTTCACCACCACCTCCTCACCCTGGACGGAGATGGACGCCCGGCGAGGGGGACCCCGGCGAGGGCCGTGGAAGAGGGTGGCCTCCGTTTTGGATACGGAGACCTCCAATCCCAACAGCCCTATGCGGTCCGCAACCAGCGTAGCGCCGACTGTTGCCAGACGGGCCGCCTCCGCATACGTCCCTCCCCTGCATGTGACGAGGGTGTCGTCTGCGTAACACAACACCCTCATCCGCGGCAGGAGAGGACAGCGGAGCAGCCAGTCGTACCCGAGGTTCCACAAGACCGGTCCCAAGACGGACCCCTGTGGAACCCCGCGGCATACGCTACGCCGGTATAGCCGCTGGTCGCCGCCAACCCACAGGACCTCTCTGTCCTGCAGGTAGGCCCCCAACAGTCTCCGAAGATAGGGAGGCACTCCATGGAACCGGAGTGCCTCAACCAGTGTCTCAAACGGAAGACTGTTGAAGGCATTGGCGACGTCCAGCGACACCGCCAGGACCACGTCCCCCTCGCGAGTTGCCTCTTGGGTCAGGTCTCTCAGAGCCTTCAGGGCGTCGATCGTCGATCGACCCGCCCTGAAGCCGAACTGGGCATCCGAGAGACCCGGCCCCACCTCCTCGAGGTGTTGGACGAGACGGGCAGAGAGAATTCTCTCGAAGAGTTTGCCCGTCTCGTCCAGCAGCACGATTGGCCTGTATGCGGAAGGGGAGTCGGCAGAACGACCATCCTTCCGCAACAGGCACAATCTGCCCTCTTTCCAGGCCTTCGGGAACTGTCCAGTGCGCAAACAAAGGTTGAACAGTTCCCGAAGCCTACCCCCCAGGTATTCCAAGGCGAGGAATAGAATTCGCCCCGGAATACCGTCCGGCCCCGGCGCAGTACTGCGGGCTCGGAGACGACTCAAGGCGACCTCCAGCTCGGCCTCCGTGATGTCTGGGACAGAACCCACCCCCCCATTAGAAGAAGGGGGGGCCATCACGGGAGGCGAGTGGCCGGTGGATTCCGGGAATAGGTCCCCCACCAGCCGCTCGAGGAAATCCGGCTGAAGGGACTCCATGACCGGGGCGCAAGCGGCGCGGAGTTTGTTCCGCGCCACCCGATACGGGCGCCCCCATGGGTCCCTATCGAGACCTGCCAGGATCTCCTCCCGAGCCAGGTCCTTCGCCTTCCGAATCGTCAGCCGCAGAGTCGACTTCGCTTCGCGATAACGACTCCGCAGCTGGGCCTCCAGGTCCGGGTCGAAGCCGTGACGACGGCGACACCGGACGAAGGCCCTCCGAGCCCTGCAACAGGCCGTCCGAAGTTCGGCTATTTCGGACGACCACCAGTACACTGCTCTGCGCCGGGGCCTAGACCCCACCCTCGGCATGGCCGCATCGCAGACCCGTGATAGGGCCTCGCGCATGCGGCCAGCCGACACCTCCACGTCGGTTTCCTCGTTGGGCGGATCGGGAAAGGCCCAGCTCTGAACGATGGCTGCCTCCTTGGCCATTTCCCGGTCCAAACGTTTAAGTGCCCAACGAGGAAAGCGACTCCCCACCCGCGGTGGCCCGACCTGGTCCGGCCGGGAGGCGGAGATCTCAAATCGGACGTAGAGATGGTCCGAAAGAGTCTCCACCTCCGTCTCGACTCTCCAGTCGACGACCGTGCGTGCAACAGCTGGGGTGGCGAACGAAACGTCCACCACGGAGCTCCCTTGCTGCCGCACGCAGGTCGCATCGGTCCCTCTATTGAGGAGGGACAGACCGGAGAGGAGCGACCAGACCTGGACGGCCCTACCCCTAGCGTCCGTGGCGTGGTTCCCCCAGGCCGCGGATTTGGCGTTCAGGTCGCCGAGGAAGATGAGCTTCCCCGACGCCTGTCTGCCAATCGCCGCACTGACGGAGTCGAGGAAAGTCTCGAACTCCGCCAGTCGACGATTGGGGGAGAAGTACGCGCCGACGACGACGTACTCCCCCCACCGCGCCACGACCAAACCCGGGCCAGTCTCCAAGGTGGAGAATGGGGGACCGGGACCAGAACCCGCAACCACAGCCACGGAACCGCTAGTGTCCCCCGCCCAGTTGGAATTAGGGGGGACATAGTAGGGCTCACAGGCCACCGCTATACTGATTTCCCACTCCGCCATGGCCTGGATGAAAAGATCCTGGGCCCTGGCGGAGTGGTTCAGGTTCGCCTGCAGGAAGCCATGTCGCCGTCTATTCATGACGACATGGCTTCAACTGGCGCCTGCAGGCGCCCTCCGTTTGGGGCAGCTGGGGAGGGACCAGCCGCCTTACCCCTCCTGCGGGGAGCCTTACAAGATCGACTCCCCAGTTCGTGCCCCGCTTGGAGCCCGAGGTCCGCGCAGACCGCTCACCTAAGCACTCCGGTGCAGCCATCGCGATTGTGGCCCGCTATGCCGCACCGGAAGCACACAGTGCTGCGATCCACCCCGGATGGGCAGACTGCTCGCGTGTGCCCGGGTTCTTGACACCCGAAGCAACGCATCGGCCTCTGCTCAAGGAGCTCGACCCCGGCCGAGCTCCACCCCACCAGCAGTCTACCCTTGTCCAAGACGGCCTTTGCCGTGTCTGCGGGGCAGTGGGCAAAAGCCACTCCCATGCCCCCGTAGCCCCAGCGAATTTCACTTACAAGGATGGATTCGCTAGGGCATTGGCCGACGCGGAAAACGGCGTTTGCCACTTTCTCCTTAGTGGCAGAATCATCCAGCCCTTTAACCTTAATTGTGACTCTTTTGACGGGCCGGACGACTTCTGCCACCCCATCAAGAGCCACACGCAATTCGGCGGCCAGTTTATCCGCTTTTTCTGGAGCCGCCTGAGGTAGCTCCAGAAGACGAGCCCCCGTGGCTGACCGCCGAATCTTAAGGCCGCCCTCGAGCCCGATCTCGCCGAGATCCACTTTCTCGGCGGCGCGCTCGAGGATGGACGCGTATGTCACTCCTTTAGCTGCCGCCGCCTCCTGCAGTTTTATAATAACTGCAGGCGATCTTTTAGGCGGCAGCTTGGGCTTCACTTTCTCAGCGCCCTTCGGAGCACCCGCGTTATTTTTCCCCCCCCTCTTCTGTTGAGAGGGGTTGGGTTTCGCCGGCTGAACCGAAGGAGCAGCCGCAGACTGTTGCGGCTGCTTCTTCTTCCCCGCTCGGCGCACCACCGTCGTCCAGGCTTCCGGAGCGGCGGCCGGGGTCGGCGGGACAGCCGGTAACGCTCGGCCTGGAGCGGTATGGGGGGTGTCCCGGCGGGCAGGCCTTGACGGTGGGATGGACGGGCTCGCCACAGAGCAAGGTGCGTCCCGTTTAGCGGCAGCGGTCGCTGCTGCTTCCCTCCTCTTATCCGCGGCGAGAGGTGGGCGAAGGATCCTCTCTGGAAGGAGGCGCTCTTCAATGCCTTCGAAGCGGGCGTTAATCATAACGCCCACTGAGGAAATGATGGAGCGCCTCAGTTCCTCTAAATAGTCCTCCTTTGTAAAGGGCACAGCAGCGGGAGCAGCAGATTTTGCTGCAGACCGCATGTCAGCAAACTCACGTCTGTGGGCTTTGAGCTCAGCCCGGAGGTTCTCCACCTCCCGGTGCAGGCGTGAGTTGTCGGCCCGCAGTCTTCTTGTCTCGTCCACCGCAGTGCGGCCTACCAGCGTCTCTACTACCTCTAGCAGGTCCCGGGAAGCCTCCTTCAGAGTCTTTATCATTCCGCCCTGAAGGTGGCCGGACTTGCGCGTTACCTCGATGATTGAGGCCGCTGACTTCCCAGCTAACGCCCGCAGTTGTTCTGCCCCCATTGCCTCTGGATCAGGTCTACCAATCCCCTCTTGCGGGATCTCATCCCCCGAACAAGACGCGTAACCGCCTGGGGACGGTGCCGCCGACCGAAAGGCCCGCGCCCCCAATTCTTCTTCGAATGCAACCTCCTCAGCCTCATTAGTGAGGGCCCGCAAATCGGCTTTCGCCCGTGCGAGCCCACCACCGCGGATGCTATTGGTGATTCGCCCACGTCGAGCGGTGTTGCATTTAGCAGCTGCAACACCTCGCTCCGAGTCGTAATCGGACGCATCACTTAAAAGATTAGCGGACTCCGACGGCCGCTTCCTACCAGCACCAGTTTCGTCGTCGGACATTGCATTCGCCCGACGAGTAGCTGCCCTTGTGCCCTGAGAGGGCGTCGCCATTCCGAATTCCAATTCGATATCCTTGTTCGCGCCAGAGTCATTTGCGGAAGATTCAATCGACGGGATCGTCCCCTCCGCCGCCAAAGTAACGGTATCAGTCGCAGTGAAGATCAGAGTCAATATGAATAGCCAATGTCAACAGTAATCTCAACAAACAACAACAAAACAAAATAACACGCCAAAGAAACAACTAAATAAAGAAATAACCATCGGGGCCCTGAAAAGGGCCTTTTTAATAACCGATAGAAACCTCCAATTTACCGAAACCTATTAACACCAAAACATCAAAACATCAAATATTCAAAAAATTATTTTCAACCTAACCTAACCTTTTTTTTTTTTTTTTTTTTTTTTTTTGCGTTGGAAAAATCCGTTACGGATACCCGCCGGCCAGGAAGGTGATGGCCGGAGGGTTATGTGGGACTACCCGGCGGCATAGAGGACGCCGCCATTTTTAAGGCTACCCACTAAAAAACCAACGGTTGCCCTCAACGCCTTAATGGGACGACACGGGATCGCGTTAGCACTCACCGTGCCGCCCCGGCGGTTACCCCCCGTGCGAGGGTGCCCCGAGCAACTTAGGGCACCCTCACGGTTTAGGCCTATGGCAGGTGAGAGGGGTCACCCCCCCTCTCACCAAGGCCTACTGCTGGGAGAGGAAGCGGCGGGCGTACTCCCGCCTCCTTCTTCCCAGCCTCCCCCGGCGGAGCGGGTCAGAGGGAGAGGCTTGCTCCCTGACCCGCTCCGCGGCCTCCTTCGCGGCGATGACTTGCTCGCAGAAGGAGGCCATAGCGGCCCAACACCTCTCACTGCCGACCATCGCGCCAACAAGGCGCGGCAGCGAGAGGTCCCCGCCAACCACGGCCACCAGCTCAGCGCGCTGATGACCCCAGGCTGCGCACTCCGCCACGGTGTGACGAGCCGTGTCGACGGACTCGTCACAGTGGTGGCAGGACGGGGCCGCCTCCCTTCTTGCAATCTTGTGCAGGTACGCACCGAAGCACCCGTGCCCCGTGAGCACCTGCACAAGACGGAACGTCAGAGTCCCGTGTCGCCGGTTGATCCAACGATCCAAGTGGGGGCGAACTGCCCCCACTGTCGTCAGACCGGCGGCAGGGGACTCTAAGTCCCTCGTCCACCGTCGAATCAGGGCTCGGTGAGCTGAAGCCCTGATTCGAGCTGCCTCGGACCTTACTCCTCTGGTCCTTGCTTCTACCCGGTGCCAATACACCCCGGCGAGCACCTCCGCCTGCAGCTCCCAAGGCGGATCGCTCGCCAGGAGTGTGGCCGCAGTGTACGACACTGTACGGTACCCCCTGATCATCCTCACCGCTAAGACCCTCTGCGTCCTTCGCAGGAGGGTCTTGGAATCGGCGGTGAGGGACCCCGACCATATGGGGGCACCGTACAGCGCCATGCTCCTCACGATGCCGGCATAGAGTCGCCGGCACGGAGCCTGCGGCCCACCGACGTTGGGCAGAAGCCTTCCCAAGGCAGCCGCGGTGGACAGTAACTTCGGGGCCAGAAGGGAGAAATGAGCCCCGAAGTTCCATCTTCCGTCCAGGGTGAGACCCAGATATTTTAACTGGGCCTTCACCACCACCTCCTGACCCTGGACGGAGATGGACGCCCGGCGAGGGGGACCCCGGCGAGGGCCGTGGAAGAGGATGGCCTCCGTTTTGGATACGGAGACCTCCAATCCCAACAGCCCTATGCGGTCCGCAACCAGCGTAGCGCCGACTGTTGCCAGACGGGCCGCCTCCGCATACGTCCCTCCCCTGCATGTGACGAGGGTGTCATCAGCGTAACACAACACCCTCATCCGCGGCAGGAGAGGACAGCGGAGCAGCCAGTCGTACCCGAGGTTCCACAGGACCGGTCCCAAGACGGACCCCTGTGGAACCCCGCGGCATACGCCACGCCGGTATATCCGCTGGTCGCCGCCAACCCACAGGACCTCTCTGTCCTGCAGATAAGCCCCCAACAGTCTCCGAAGATAGGGAGGCACGCCATGGAACCGGAGTGCCTCAACCAATGTCTCAAACGGCAGACTGTTGAAGGCATTGGCGACGTCCAGCGACACCGCCAGGACCACGTCCCCCTCGCGAGTTGCCTCTTGGGTCAGGTCTCTCAGAGCCTTCAGGGCGTCGATCGTCGATCGACCCGCCCTGAAGCCGAACTGGGCATCCGAGAGACCCGGCCCCACCTCCTCGAGGTGTTGGACGAGACGGGCAGAGAGAATTCTCTCGAAGAGTTTGCCCGTCTCGTCCAGCAGCACGATTGGCCTGTATGCGGAAGGGGAGTCGGCAGAACGACCCTCCTTCCGCAACAGGCACAATCTGCCCTCTTTCCAGGCCTTCGGGAACTGTCCAGTGCGCAAACAAAGGTTGAACAGTTCCCGAAGCCTGCCCCCCAAGTATTCCAGGGCGAGGAATAGAACTCGCCCCGGAATACCGTCCGGCCCCGGCGCAGTACTGCGGGCTCGGAAACGACTCAAGGCGACCTCCAGCTCGGCCTCCGTGATGTCTGGGACAGAACCCACCCCCCCATTAGAAGAAGGGGGGGCCATCACGGGAGGCGAGTGGCCGGTGGATTCCGGGAATAGGTCCCCCACCAGCCGCTCGAGGAAATCCGGCTGAAGGGACTCCATGACCGGGGCGCAAGCGGCGCGGAGTTTGTTCCGCGCCACCCGATACGGGCGCCCCCATGGGTCCCTATCGAGACCTGCCAGGATCTCCTCCCGAGCCAGGTCCTTCGCCTTCCGAATCGCCAGCCGCAGAGTCGACTTCGCTTCGCGATAACGACTCCGCAGCTGGGCCTCCAGATCCGGGTCGAAGCCGTGACGACGGCGACACCGGACGAAGGCCCTCCGAGCCCTGCAACAGGCCGTCCGAAGTTCGGCTGTTTCGGACGACCACCAGTACACTGCTCTGCGCCGGGGCCGAGACCCCACCCTCGGCATGGCCGCATCGCAGACCCGTGATAGGGCCTCGCGCATGCGGCCAGCCGACACCTCCACGTCGGTTTCCTCGTTGGGCGGATCGGGAAAGGCCCAGCTCTGAACGATGGCTGCCTCCCTGGCCATTTCCCGATCCAAACGCTTAATTGCCCAACGAGGAAAGCGACTCCCCCCCCGCGGTGGCCCGGCCTGGTCCGGCCGGGAGGTGGAGATCTCAAATCGGACGTAGAGATGGTCCGAAAGAGTCTCCACCTCCGTCTCGACTCTCCAGTCGACGACCGTGCGTGCGACAGCTGGGGTGGCGAACGAAACGTCCACCACGGAACTCCCTTGCTGTCGCACGCAGGTCGCATCGGTCCCTCTATTGAGGAGGGACAGACCGGAGAGGAGTGACCAGGCCTGGACGGCCCTACCCCTAGCGTCCGTGGCGTAGTTCCCCCAGGCCGCGGATTTGGCGTTCAGGTCGCCGAGGAAGATGAGCTTCCCCGACGCCTGTCTGCCAATCGCCGCACTGACGGAGTCGAGGAAAGTCTCGAACTCCGCCAGTCGACGATTGGGGGAGAAGTACGCGCCGATGACGACGTACTCCCCCCACCGCGCCACGACCAAACCCGGGCCAGTCTCCAAGGTGGAGAAAGGGGGACCGGGACCAGAACCCGCAACCACAGCCACGGAACCGCTAGTGTCCCCCGCCCAGTTGGAATTAGGGGGGACATAGTAGGGCTCACAGGCCACCGCTATACTGATATCCCACTCCACCATTGCCTGGATGAACAAATCCTGGGCCCTGGCGGAGTGGTTCAGGTTCGCCTGTAGGAAGCCATGTCGTCGTCTATTCATGACGACATGGCTTCAACTGGCGCCTGTAGGCGACCTCTGCTTGGGGCAGCTGGGGAGGGACCAGCTGCCTTGCCTTTCTTCCGGGGAGCCTTGCACGCTCGGCTCCCCAGTTTGTGTCCCGCCTGGAGACCGAGGTCTGCGCAGACGGCACACCGAAGGACTCCGGTGCAGCTGTCGCGATTGTGACCCGTTAAACCGCACCGGAAGCATACGTCGCTCCTATCGACGCCTGATGGGCAGAGCGCCCGAGTGTGCCCCGGTTCTTGGCACCGGAAGCACCTCATCGGACGCTCTTCTAGGAGCTCGACCCTGGCCGAGCTCCAGCCCACCAGGAGTCTGCCCGCATTCAAAATGGTTTTCGCCACTTCGACAGGGCAACGGGCAACAACGGAGCCCGTAGCCCCGTAGCCCCAGCGAATCTCGCCCACATGGACCGATTCGTTGGGGCAGTTGGCAGCGCGGCAAATCGCCAGCTTTACCTTCTCGGACGTGGCGGAATCGTCCAGGCCCCCAACTCTCATACCGACCCGTTTGATGGGCTGGACGACATCCGCCACCCCGTCCAGCACCGATCGGAGAGATTGGGCCAATTTCTCGGCCTTTTCTGGAGCCGCCTTGGGCAACTCCAGAAGTCTAGCCCCCGTGGCAGACCTGCGAATTTTCAGCCCAGCCTCGAGACCGATCTCACCGAGATCTATTTTTTCGGCGGCGCGCTCGAGGACCTGGGCATAGGTCACACCCTTAGCTGCCGCCCCGGTCTGCAGCGTTATAATAACGGCCGGAGACCGCGAGGACGGCAGCTTGGGAGGGGGTTTTTGGCCCTGCACGGGCTGGCTGGCCTTATTGCCCTTTCTTCTCCCTCCCTTTCTTCCCTTTCTCGTCTGAAGTCCAACCGGTGTCGGCTGGACCGTCCTTGGGGCCGCGGATGACTGGGCCACCGAAGCTGGGAACACAGTCCTGGGGCCCCTCTTAGTACCCCGCCGCACCACAGAGGACCAAGCCTCGGTGGTGACGGGAGCAGGCGCCGGCATTAAAACTGCCGGCGTTCCAGCCGACACCGAACCCCCAGCAGGTCTCGCCGCACCCGGTTGGCGAGGGGCAATAGGGGCTGCCACACTCGCCCTGCGATCTGCCGCCAGAGGCGGGCGCAGCACCCTCTCGGGAAGGAGGCGCTCCTCGATGTTGGCAAATCTGGCATTTACCATATTGCCAACAGAAGATACGATGGAGCGCCTAATTTCCTCTATAAAATCCGCGTCGCGGGAGGGAGCTTCAGGAGCGGCCTTAGCCGCTGCCGATTTCAGCTCCACAAACTCGCGGCGGTGGGCCTTAACCTCTGCTTTAAGGCCCTCAACCTCCTTCATGAGGCGCGCATTAGCGGACCTTAACCGGCGCGTCTCGTCTGCCTCGGTGCGGCTCAGGAGAGTGTCGACAACCTCAAGGAGGTCCCTTGATGCCTCCTTGAGAGCCTTCACCATCGTCCCCTTGAGGTTGCCTGACTTCCGGCTAACCTCAAGGATGGACGCGGCGCATTTCCCAGCCAAAGCCCGAAGCTCCTCGGGCCCCAACACCTCTGGGTCAGGCCTCGGAGCAGCACCCCGAGCAGTTTCTTCCTCCGAACACACTAAGGTTTCGGAGGATGTAGCAGCCTTACGGAAGGCCCGCGAACCAAGAGCCCTCTCTAATTCCTCGTCCTCGGCTTCGAGGGCAAGGGCCCGTAAGTCGGCCTTCGCCCGAGCAAGACCAGTCCCACGTACGCCTGCAGCGGAACGACCACGACGAGCGGTGTTACATTTGCCTGTAACACCCAGCTCAAAGTCGCTATCGGTTGCGTCGCTGGGCGAATCTACGACCCCGCTAAGGGGGCGCTTGCGCGTGGCTGTGACCTCGTGGTCGGACATGATGTCCGAGCCACAGAGGTCTCAGCGAAAACACACAAACCCTACAAAAAGACTGCAAAAACACGAAAAGAAAATACACACACGAAAGAACAGAAGAAGAAACCACGAAAGAAAACAAAACAAAAAAAAAAAAAAAAAAAAAAAAGGAAAGAAAAAAAAGATAAGAAAGAAAAAAAAAAAAAGATAAGAAAGAAAAAAAAAAGATAAGAAAGAAAAAAAAAGATAAGAAAGAAAAGAAAGAAAGAAAAGATAAGAAAGAAAAAGAAAAGAAAGAAAAGAAAGAAAGAAAAGAAAAGAAAGAAACGAAATAGAAACAACCAACGGGGCCCTGAAAAGGGCCTTTTGAAACACCGAAGGGAACAACACCACAAAACAACGAAACAAAACCACTAAGCATCAAAAACCACGAATTAATTAATTATAATAATTTGTCTCGACACGTCCGCTCTGTACGAACTCCGGCACTCGACTCCAACCTAACCTAACCTTTTTTTTTTTTTTTTTTTTAACGTCTGGAACCCATCATGGGTCCCACCGCATTCCAGGGGAGGAAGGCGCTGGGTATGTGAGACTCCTACTCACTAAACCAGACGGTTGCCGTCGCCGTCATGATGGGACACCGCGGGAACGCTTGCGCATACAACCGCGGCGCCCCGACGGACACCACGTAGAGGGCACCCCGCAACGAGAGGCCCCCTCCATAGTCGGCAGGCTTGATAGATCGCGGGGGGGTCCCCTCCCCCCCCACCCAAGCCCACCTTAAGAAGAAGGCCGAAGCCCTCTTCTAGCCAGGCCCGGTCCGGAACCCAAACGCCCGGGGGAGTCTATGCTCGACCCCAAGACGCCTGAGGACCTCGTCCAGGCCCAGCTCCCTCGGCGGTGATCTCCCCGAAGGAAGACCACCGTTCGGACTCCACATGAGCGGAGAGTCAAGCACGACCCGGCTAGCTGACAGGGCCGAAACTGCCAACGGACCGCCGCCGCGCAAGACCACCACTCAAAAAGGGAGCCCGACCTCGAACCCGACAGGCCTCTACCGCCGAACACGGTGGTCAACCGAGTCCAGCAAGAAAGAGGCATAAGTCGGGGACCCACCAAGCCGGGACTAACGATCGCCGAGCAAGACCGTGGTGTCACGCTCCACGAAGGTTAATCCGGGCACCATCTTTTGCAAGGGGAAACAACCGTCCGAACCGCTCCTTAAAGAGCGACTCGAAAGGAAGAACCCCAAGCCCTAAACGCCCCTAAAACCCCCGCAACCACGAGGCCACCCCAAGGTCAACTCTGCAAACAGAGAAGTACCCGGAATGACCCCGCGGCTGTCCCCCGGAAAAGAGGGCCTGTGCCCTCCCACCGAATTGCTCAGGCCCACTTTCCAACGGCTGAGGCCGAAGGAAAGGGACCCGAGCCCGCCGCCGCAGACGGACCACCCCTAAGGGCAGACCGCCGCGTGAACCCCCCTTGCCAACCATGAGCCAGACTCGGGCACCTCATGGCTGACAACCCCGCGCTGGACATTAGCAGACGGCTAACGCGATCCCGAAAGACCGCATTAACCGTCCCCCAGGGAGCACCGGCCCGTACCGCTTCCAATCCCGCCGGACGAATCCGGACAACATTGGTAGCGGACGGGCACACGAGGAGGTTTCCAGCATGGCCCCCCAACCTAACCTAACCTAACCCAACCCAACCCAACCCAACCCAACCCAACCCAACCCAACCCAACCCAACCCAACCCAACCCCACCTGGTGGGGCAGCAACAAGTGTTGTGGAAGCGGGATACCTGCATATAGATCTTCAGCGCGTGAGAGCAGAAGACCAGACACCGCTTGTGCAGTGCACGCGTTGCTTAGGGTACGGTCATAGCAGAAAATTCTGCAAGGAGCCGGCTGATCTTTGCAGCCACTGCGGAGGGCCTCATATGAGGGATGCATGCCCGGACTGGGCGTCTGGCCTCGAACCCACGTGCAGGAACTGCAGGAGCGCCAAGCAAGACCAGTACGCGCACAACGCTTTCAGCGACACGTGCCCAATAAGAAGGAGGTGGGATGCCCTAGCACGCTCGTCCGTAGCGTATTGCTAAAGGCACCCACGGGACCATGGTTGACCATCTAATAATTCAGGCTAACCTCCAGCGCAAAAGACTCGCTACGGATGAGTTGGTGATAGAGGCAACACAGAGGCGAGCGTCCATAGCCCTGATCCAAGAACCCTACGTGGGGAACATGAAGAGGCTCAAGCAGTATAGGGGTGTCAGGATCTTCCAGAGCGACGGCCCCGAGACAGTAAAGGCAGCTATTGCGGTTTTTAACCCTAAAATAGCCATTACACATTACCAGCACCTCACCACACCAAACGTCGTGGTGGTGAGCGCTCGGGCCGACGCCTGGAAGACAAACCTGATATCCCTGTACTTCGAGCCAGATCAGCCCATAAACGCGTATCTAACTCAAGTCACGAGGATAGCCAACGAGTTGGGTAACGACTTCCTGCTGCTGGGCGGGGATGTGAATGCGAGGAGCACATGGTGGGGGGGTACCGCCACCGACGCAAGGGGTGAGGAGTTTGAGGGCATGTTAGACGAGTTGGAGCTCCACGTGCTAAACGTGGGGAACAAGCCCACCTTCGACACGTTTCGCGGCGGTAGACGGTACTCTAGCTATGTCGACGTGACGGCCTGCTCAACCAAGCTGCTGGGCAGGGTCGAGGACTAGTGCGTCGATAACGGACTCACCACCTCGGACCACCTAGCCATCCTTTTCAGGATGGGCTTGGGCAGGGGCAACGTCAAAGAAGTACCCAGGACAACACGAAAGTATAATACCAGCAAAGCAAATTGGGAAAAATTTCGTACGAAATTTGCCCAATTACTTCTGGCAAACCGTATAACCCTGGAATACATCAGTGGCATCACCGGTCGACAGAGCCTAGATGTAGCAATACGCGCCTATACCGATACCATCACGGAAGCGTGCACCAGCACAATCCCTCTAAAAAAGGAGAGAACTAATTACCGCTTGCCGTGGTGGACAGAAGAGCTCAAAAAGTTAAAAAGAGAGGTTAAAAGGTATAAAAATAGGATCCCGCGTGCCGCTCAGGTGAGAAAGGAGAGTGTTATAAGGGAGTATCTGTTTAAGAAGAACGAGTACGAGGAAGAGGCAGCGAGAGCTCAGGTAAGTAGTTGGAAGACGTTCTGCCAGAAACAGAGCAAGGAAAGCGTCTGGGATGGGATTTATAGGGTAATAGGCCGAACCAGGAGGAGGGAGGAGGACATTCCACTTGAGAAGGACGGGAAAACCTAAAGCCCTGTTGAATCGGCGGCACTATTGGCTGTAACATTCTATCCAGACGACAACCAAGACAACGAGACCGAAGAGCACAAACGTATCCGTCTTTTAGCTGAACGAATAAACGAACCCACCGGCTGTGACCAGCCGCATGAACCATTGTTTACAGCAACAGAGCTACTAGCAACACTCAAAACATTCAACCCCAAGAAGGCCCCAAGCGCAGATGGATTAACGGCGGACATATGTACACATGCGATTGAGACCAACCACAATCTATTCCTGGAGATTGTCAACAAGTGTCTGGAAATTCAACATTTCCCCACGATGTGGAAAGTGGCGACGGTGGTCATCCTGCGGAAGCCGGGCAAGGACAACTATCGGTCTCCCAGGTCTTATAGACCAATCGGCCTTCTGCCAATTTTAGGAAAAATTCTAGAAAAATTATTGATTAAAAGGGTAAGGTACCACATATTTCCAAAACTCAGCACCTGCCAGTACGGATTCATGCCCCAGAGAAGCACCGAGGACTCCCTCTATAACTTAATGACCTTTATCAGAGCCAAACTTAATGAAAAACAAATAATTACCGTAGTATCATTAGATATAGAGGGAGCCTTCGACAGCGCCTGGTGGCCTAGGATCCGTTCTAGGCTGGCTGAAGAAGAGTGTCCCAAAAATTTAAGAGCACTCATTGACAGTTACCTCACCAATAGGAGCGTAAATGTCCGTTATGCAGGGGAGGAACACAGCAGGGAGACGCACAAAGGATGCGTTCAAGGATCCATTGGCGGCCCCCTGCTGTGGAATCTCCTGCTTGACCCCCTTTTAAAGAGACTGGAGACCAAGCGTTGTCACGCTCAAGCTTTCGCGGATGACATCGTCCTGGTTTTCACGGCCGACACTGCGGAGGAAATACAAACCTTTGCCAATAGAATATTAGACATCGTCTGGAAATGGGGGGGGGCCAACAAACTCAAGTTTGCTCCTGCAAAGACCCACGCAATGGTCGTAACAAGAAAATTGAAATACGACAACCCCCGACTTTCCATGGGAGGAATGGCCATCAACCTGACAAAAAGCATCAAAATCCTAGGACTAATAATCGACGATAAACTGACATTCAACGAGCACATCGACAATGCCTGTAAGAAAGCGGTGGCGGTATACAAGCAGGTCTCCAGGGCCGCCAGGGTAACTTGGGGGCTTCAATCCGAAGTCCTCCGGGTTATTTATCTGGCGACCGTGGAGCCTTTCCTGCTTTATGCCGCCAGCGCCTGGGCGCCAGCAACGTCCAAAGTTTGTGTCAAAAAGAGGTTAGAGTCCGTCCAGAGGAGCTTCTTGCAAAAGATATGTAAGGGCTATCGAACGGTGTCCCTGCACTCTGCCCTGGTACTGACGGGAATACTCCCGCTAGATATCAGGGTCAGAGAGGCGGCCACACTGTATCAAGTAAAAAAAGGCCTGCCAATTCCAGAGCTAAGAGATCGCGAGGTTGAGCTCCCAGCTCCCTTCATCGAGGCCCCACATCCAGCCCTACAGATCGACCTAAGTTTCCGTTCCCTGATAGACCGACGGCAGTACGAAGATAACAGACAGTACGCAGTACGTATCTTCACAGACGGCAGCAAGATTGACGGCAAGGTTGGGGCTTCGCTATCCTTATGGAATAGCGAGTCCGAAATCAAAGCCGTCAAGCCTGCCGTCCTACTGCACGGTCTATCAGGCGGAACTCTTGGCTATTTGCGAAGCCACAAACCTGGCGCTAAAAAGCGCAGAGTCGACGATCGCCATCTGTAGCGACTCTTTGTCTGCTTTGCAGACTATAACAAATTTGGAGTCACGCCATCTACTAGCCGTCCAGACCAGAAATAATCTGAGGGTCTTAACACAGCAAAACAAAAATATAGATTTGTTCTGGATTAAGGCACACGCCGGCTTGGATGGAAACGAGAGAGCGGACCAGCTGGCGAAGGACGCAGCGCTGGGGTCAAAGAGAAGCCATAAGTACAACAAGTGCCCGGTATCTTATGTCAAAAACATAATTAGGACCAATTCCATCATAGAATGGAATCAAAGATACCAAAGCGGGGAGACAGAGAGTATCACGAAGGTATTTTTGCCTGAAGTGGAGACCGCTTATAGAATCGTGCGGAAACTGAAAATTGACGGACCCCTGACTCAAGTACTTACTGGCCACGGCGGATTCTCTGAGTATCTGTGCCGTTACAGACGCAAGGAGAGTCCGTCGTGTGTCTGCCGACCTGACGAAGGCGAAACTCTGCTACACATTCTTCTGGAGTGCCCGATGTACGCCAATGACAGACACAATACTGAACAGCTAACTGACCTGAAAATAGACAGAGACAATTTATGTAAAATTATGCAAAGTAAATATAGAGATAAGTTTTTGGAGTTTTGTGTAAAAGTAGTTATAAGTGTTAACAACAGAAACAAATAGATTAAGAAAAATATGTTTGCAAAATATTGTTAGATATTTATGTAAAGCATATAGAGTTAATAGATATAGTAAATATAAATAGGAACTGTAAAAACTAGATATTTATGAAAAGTAATTAGTTTTAGGTCCTGTAATAAAAATGATAGTGTAATAAATAGGTTAGTGTCTCGATTGTTAATATAAGTGTGAATTCAGTGTAAAACATACCTGTATAATAATGTGTCAACTCTTAGCATAAGAAAAATGTAAAAAGTCATACTTACCCTACCAATCCGCAAGGAAACGTGTACAATTTATTTCCCCTGCATAGTAGTAATATATAAAATATAAAATAAATAGAAAATAAAAGTTAGGCAGCAATCCCGGCTGTTATAGAGTGAATGAGTGACGGATAATAGAAAGAAACAGTATGCGGCATGAAAGTGCGAGAGGCATGATGAGCGAGAACTGGAATGAAAGAGAAGATGCAACATTAAAGTCTGCGGCATTACCGCCGGAGGTGTAAGAAAAAAAAAAAAAAAAAAACCCAACCCAACCCAACCCAACCCAACCCAACCTAGTTATTAAGCAAAATAAGATATGTAAAAATGTGCTAAGTATGTATAATTTAGTATATATAGATTTAGCATGTGACATTATTTAGTAGATAAGTAAATAAATTAAAATAAGGAACCTATGGAATGACACGTTAAGATTTAGAATAATAAAAGAAATTGTCTAGATAAGTATTAAGACTGTAATTATGTTGCTTTAAATAAAAAATAAAAATGAAAAGAAGGTCTCTGACAACGTCAGGGGAAAAAGCGCCAACACCCTGTGATTGCGGGTGCCCTTTAAAAAAAAAAAAAAAAAAAACCCAACCCAACCCAACCCAACCTAACCTAACCTAACCGAGTTCCGCACTCCCCGCAGTCGCGACTACACATATACGCATCCGCTCCGCAGTCTAAGTCCAGTAGAAATTACTTTGAAAATTCAGAAAAGTGGTAAAAAGTGACAGTGCATATAAGTGTTATACACCAAATTGTGCACAAAAATACGCTCTACCAGTGTGTGAAAAAATTTTGAAAATTGGACAACTTTTGGTCACAATTTTGACCCAAAAACTGTGAAAAGTGAAATTTTTAAAACTTTGAAAAATAACGTAGCGAAAACTAAAGCGGTGACGTGTTGTTTTTATTGTGCGCCCGGATACCCCTCGAAGTGCTCTATCAACTGAGCATCAATTTGGATTTTTCCCGCCCACTAGGGCGGAGAAAAGTCCAAAAAAACAAGTAGCACGTGGCCACGAGGTCCCAGTTCTGGAGGCGTGCCACTGCTTTTGACGACGGATCCCGACGCACCGCGACGAGCCCAGCAGAGCACCGTTTGCAGATCTGAAAAATTTTAAGTAGTTCTCTAGATATTAAGTTTTCAAATTTTTACATAATTTCAAAAAATCGTAACTCAAAAACGAAATCGACGACCCTATCATTTTATTATTTCATTTTAAAGAACCCTATTAGTAGTACATTTTTGCAAAATTTCAGATTTTTAACCCCAGTAACTTTTGAGTTACGAATTTTTGAAAATTAAGGGTTGACACGTGGTGCATCAACCCCTTAGGCTAGGGAATTTATTTTAATACAGAAAATTAGAGCGTAAATTGTATAGCTAGTAAGAATTTTTTCAAATTTTTTATAATAGTTTTAGTAATTTTAATTTTAATTTTTCTCTTTTAAATAATAGTTTTTGTAAAAAATCAAATCGGGGGGCGGAGTTTAATTTTAAGCAATATTAGATTAATTTAGGTCGCAAAAATATCTTTCAAAAGAGTCCAAACACGGCCGGATTCGGTCCAGAATCACGGTAATAAACGAAACTGAAATCTGATATCCACAAATTGTCCGCCATCTTGGATATCTTAAAATCCATATAACTCTGCTCTTAAAAGTGCTACGAGACTGCGGTCTTCTCTTGAGAGGGTCGCTTTGGATACTCTACAAGACTTATAGCTTTGTAGCTATCAAAAATTTTAAGACTCTACTAGTAGAGTGAGCACCATCAAAGTGTAGAGCAGACCGGGGCGACTCAGGGAAGCCCTCGCACGCTTCATTCGGACTACTGATACCCGAGATATCTCCTTTATAACCTTTTATCCGCCATATTGGCCGCCATATTGGCAAACTTCAAAGCGGAGTATCTCGGGAACCAGTGACCGCACGAGAACGCGGTTTTCAATATTAAAAAGGCTTAAAAAGGCCTAAAACTCTAGATACAAAAATCGACTCTATATAGAGTCGAAAAATTTTTTGACTGTCTCGACCAAATTAAATTAGGTATTACATCTTTTAGACTGTATTGACGTAGCTCGGTGACCAACCGAACCATAAAAATTAAACTGACTCTACATTCACTTGACTGGACCGAAACTGACCTTCTATTTACTACTGGTACTTACAGTTTACTGCGACTTTTGACGGGTACCCTCTACATACCCTAAAATTAATAAACATTGACGTTGGCAGTGCCAATTAGTATTATTATTACCGCTCTTTTGAGCCAAATTTTAGTATATTTAACGGACGCACATCTCCGGTATGTTTGGAGTGGTAAGAACTCCATCCAAGCCAGCGGAAAAAGGCAGATCCCCACCAAAGATGGCCTCCTC
The DNA here is from genome assembly GCA_918358695.1 of Melinaea menophilus ssp. n. AW-2005. NCBI lineage: Eukaryota > Metazoa > Arthropoda > Insecta > Lepidoptera > Nymphalidae > Melinaea > Melinaea menophilus. The sequence goes on from OU911048.1 coordinate 75,393, forward strand.
AAGCGTGAGGCGCAGCATCGGGGAGTGGGAGTCGGTCGGCACGGCACCGGCCAAATCCCCATCAAGCGAGACACAGCAGGCAGGCCCGGCGAGTTCCTTAACGGAGACGTCTCAGCAAACCAGACCCAGAGCTCCAATTTCGCGCAGATCCTCAACTGAGGTCCGCGCAGAAATCCGATACCCCAGTAGGGTTGCGGAGGCCAAGGCTTGCCTCTCAAAAGGCAAGCTTCACCTCAACAACTCACGTAATATAAAAACGGAGATTAAAGCAGCAGTGGTAGAGGTACTTGATCGCCTCTACCAACTCGTAAAGGACGGGGAAAAGGAGCCAGGGCCGATAACCAAAGTAAGTACAGGCAAGGGAGCGGCTGGGGAGGGGGACGCGGTGGCAAAAACCACAGACTCCACCTTCCTGGTGGACCCGGGAGCCAGAATCGAGCTGAAACAGCTGAAAGAGGCAATGGAGAAGCACGCCGAGCTAATAAAAGAGAGAGAGTAACGAGAGAATGGAGGGGCTAAAAACCCAAATGGAAAAACAGAGGGAAAGCCTGGAGCAGGAAAGGACCTACGCAAAAGTCACTGCAAACGGTACCGGCGCCCCGCAGCAAAAGCGGAGCGCGCTGCACACCGTTGTAGTGACCTCGAAGGTAGAGACCGAGACTGGAGAAGAGGTCATGGAGAAGGTAAGGACGGCTGTGATTGGCCGGTTCATGACAGCGAGCGTTATGCAATCGAGAGAAAACTAGACGTCCGACTCGAACCAAGTATAATAAAAGATATAATGACAAGTAAAGACAGAGACAATTTTTTGGACTATTGTATAAATATAGCAGTAAGAGTTATAAATCGTAATAAAACATGATTAAAGTATACTTTCATAATATAATGTAAATATATTAATGTTAAGTATAGTAAGTAATGTGTAAAAATAAAATAAGATAAACAATAGGCTTAAGAAAATGTTGTGAGATTAGAGATAAAAAAGAAACAAATGTATTGGTCGCAGTTAGTAATAGTTAGTAAGTATTAGGAGATTTATAAAAATGTGTCGTTGTAAGTAAATGTATAGAAAAGACTTAGAGTATAATATTGTTAAAATAAGATTGTCAGCCAATAATGTAATTATTTGATGGTGTATCAATAAAACGCTACTTTGTGAGCTCATTACCCCCGTATAAGAAATAAAGACAAAAAAGTAGGTAGATAGATGGGAGTCCCACCCATAAAGATAAGAAAGATGATGAATAAAAGAAAGATATAGTATGAAGCATGAAAGTGCGAGAAGTAAATAAGCGAGAACTAGTATGAAAGGATATAGCAAATATAGACTCCGATTATGTTGGAGGCACAAGAAAAAAAAAAAAAAATAAAAAAAAAAATAAAAAAAAAAAAAAACAAACCAAACATAACCTTTTTTTTTTTTTTTTTTTTTGCGTTGGAAAAATCCGTTACGGATACCCGCCGACCAGGAAGGTGATGGCCGGAGGGTTATGTGGGACTACCCGGCGGCATAGAGTAGGACGCCGCCATTTTTAAGGCTACCCACTAAAAAACCAACGGTTGCCCTCAACGCCTTAATGGGACGACACGGGATCGCGTTAGCACTCACCGTGCCGCCCCGGCGGTTACCCCCCGAGCGAGGGTGTCCCGAGCAACTTAGGACACCCCCACGGCGTAGGCCTATGGCAGGTGAGAGGGGTCACCCCCCCCTCTCACCGAGGCCTACTGCTGGGAGAGGAAGCGGCGGGCGTACTCCCGCCTCCTTCTTCCCAGCCTCCCCCGGCGGAGCGGGTCAGAGGGAGAGGCTTGCTCCCTGACCCGCTCCGCGGCCTCCTTCGCGGCGATGACGTGCTCGCAGAAGGAGGCCATAGCGGCCCAACACCTCTCGCTGCCGATCATCGCGCCAACAAGGCACGGCAGCGAGAGGTCCCCGCCAACCACGGCCATCAGCTCAGCGCGCTGATGACCCCAGGCTGCGCACTCCGCCACGGTGTGACGAGCCGTGTCGACGGACTCGTTACAGTGGTGGCAGGACGGGGCCGCCTCCCTTCCTGCAATCTTGTGCAGGTACTCGCCGAAGCACCCGTGCCCCGTGAGCACCTGCACAAGACGGAACGTAAGAGTCCCGTGTCGCCGGTTGATCCAACGATCCAGGTGGGGGCGAACTGCCCCCACTGTCGTCATACCGGCGGCAGGGGACTCTAAGTCCCTCGTCCACCGTTGAATCAGGGCTCGGTGAGCTGAAGCCCTGATTCGAGCTGCCTCGAACCTTACCCCCGCGGTCCTGGCTTCCGCCCGGTGCCAATGCACCCCGGCGAGCACCTCCGCCTGCAGCTCCCAAGGCGGATCGCTCGCCAGGAGTGTGGCCGCAGTGTACGACACTGTACGGTACCCCCTGATCATCCTCACCGCTAAGACCCTCTGCGTCCTTCGCAGAAGGGTCTTGGAATTGGCGGTGAGGGACCCCGACCATATGGGGGCACCGTACAGCGCCATGCTCCTCACAATGCCGGCATAGAGTCGCCGGCACGGCGCCTGCGGCCCACCGACGTTGGGCAGAAGCCTTCCCAAGGCAGCCGCGGTGGACAGTAACTTCGGGGCCAGAAGGGAGAAATGAGCCCCGAAGTTCCATCTTCCGTCCAGGGTGAGACCCAGATATTTTATCTGGGCCTTCACCACCACCTCCTCACCCTGGACGGAGATGGACGCCCGGCGAGGGGGACCCCGGCGAGGGCCGTGGAAGAGGATGGCCTCCGTTTTGGATACGGAGACCTCCAATCCCAACAGCCCTATGCGGTCCGCAACCAGCGTAGCACCGACTGTTGCCAGACGGGCCGCCTCCGCATACGTCCCTCCCCTGCATGTGACGAGGGTGTCGTCTGCGTAACACAACACCCTCATCCGCGGCAGGAGAGGACAGCGGAGCAGCCAGTCGTACCCGAGGTTCCACAGGATCGGTCCCAAGACGGACCCCTGTGGAACCCCGCGGCATACGCTACGCCGGTATATCCGCTGGTCGCCGCCAACCCACAGGACCTCCCTGTCCTGCAGGTAAGCCCCCAACAGTCTCCGAAGATAGGGAGGCACTCCATGGAACCGGAGTGCCTCAACCAATGTCTCAAACGGAAGACTGTTGAAGGCATTGGCGACGTCCAGCGACACCGCCAGGACCACGTCCCCCTCGCGAGTTGCCTCTTGGGTCAGGTCTCTCAGAGCCCTCAGGGCGTCGATCGTCGATCGACCCGCCCTGAAGCCGAACTGGGCATCCGAGAGACCCGGCCCCACCTCCTCGAGGTGTTGGACGAGACGGGCAGAGAGAATTCTCTCGAAGAGTTTGCCCGTCTCGTCCAGCAGCACGATTGGCCTGTATGCGGAAGGGGAGTCGGCAGAACGACCCTCCTTCCGCAACAGGCACAATCTGCCCTCTTTCCAGGCCTTCGGGAACTGTCCAGTGCGCAAACAAAGGTTGTACAGTTCCCGAAGCCTGCCCCCCAGGTATTCCAGGGCGAGGAATAGAACTCGCCCCGGAATACCGTCCGGCCCCGGCGCAGTGCTGCGGGCTCGGAGACGATTCAAGGCGACCTCCAGCTCGGCCTCCGTGATGTCTGGGACAGAACCCACCCCCCCATTAGAAGAAGGGGGGGCCATCACGGGAGGCGAGTGGCCGGTGGATTCCGGGAATAGGTCCCCCACCAGCCGCTCGAGGGAATCCGGCTGAAGGGACTCCATGACCGGGGCGCAGGCGGCGCGGAGTTTGTTCCGCGCCACCCGATACGGGCGCCCCCATGGGTCCCTATCGAGACCTGCCAGGATCTCCTCCCGAGCCAGGTCCTTCGCCTTCCGAATCGCCAGCCGCAAAGTCGACTTCGTTTCGCGATAACGACTCCGCAGCTGGGCCTCCAGATCCGGGTCGAAGCCGTGACGACGGCGACACCGGACGAAGGCCCTCCGAGCCCTGCAACAGGCCGTCCGAAGTTCGGCTATTTCGGACGACCACCAGTACACTGCTCTGCGCCGGGGCCTAGACCCCACCCTCGGCATGGCCGCATCGCAGACCCGTGATAGGGCCTCACGCATGCGGCCAGCCGACACCTCCACGTCGGTTTCCTCGTTGGGCGGATCGGGAAAGGCCCAGCTCTGAACAATAGCTGCCTCCCTGGCCATTTCCCGATCCAAACGCTTAATTGCCCAACGAGGAAAGCGACTCCCCCCCCGCGGTGGCCCGGCCTGGTCCGGCCGGGAGGTGGAGATCTCAAATCGGACGTAGAGATGGTCCGAAAGAGTCTCCACCTCCGTCTCTACTCTCCAGTCGACGACCGTGCGAGCGACAGCTGTGGTGGCGAACGAAACGTCCACCACAGAACTCCCTTGCTGTCGCACGCAGGTCGCATCGGTCCCTCTATTGAGGAGGGACAGACCGGAGAGGAGCGACCAGGCCTGGACGGCCCTACCCCTAGCGTCCGTGGCGTGGTTCCCCCAGGCCGCGGATTTGGCGTTCAGGTCGCCGAGGAAGATGAGCTTCCCCGACGCCTGTCTGCCAATCGCCGCACTGACGGAGTCAAGGAAAGTCTCAAACTCCGCCAGTCGACGATTGGGGGAGAAGTACGCGCCGATGACGACGTACTCCCCCCACCGCGCCACGACCAAACCCGGGCCAGTCTCCAAGGTGGAGAAAGGGGGACCGGGACCAGAACCCGCAACCACAGCCACGGAACCGCTAGTGTCCCCCGCCCAGTTGGAATTAGGGGGGACATAGTAGGGCTCACAGGCCACCGCTACACTGATTTCCCACTCCGCCATGGCCTGGATGAAGAGATCCTGGGCCCTGGCGGAGTGGTTCAGATTCGACTGTAGGAAGCCATGTCGTTGTCTATTCATGACGACATGGCTTCCACAGGCGTCTGCTGACGCGCACCTCTTGGGGCAGCTGGGGAGGGACCAGCTGCCTTGCCTTTCTTCCGGGGAGCTTTGCACGCTCGGCTCCCCAGTTCGTGTCCCGCCTGGAGACCTAAGTCTGCGCAGACGGCACACCGAAGAACACCGGTGCAGCTGTCACGGTTATGCCCTGACAAGCCGCACCGGAAACAGACCTCACTTCTATCCACTTCTGATGGGCAGAGCGCCCGTGTGTGCCCCGGTTCCTGGCACCAGAAGCATCTCATTGGGCGCTCCTCGAGGAGCTCCACCCTGGCAGAGATCCAGCCCACCAGAAGTCTCCCCGCGTCGATAAGCGACTTTGCCGCGTCCACAGGGCAACGGGCGAATGCGAATGCAACGCCCATAGCCCCGTTGCCCCAGCGAATCTCTCCAACTCGGAGGGACTCGCTAGGGCAATTGGTGACGCGGCAAATCGCGGCCACTACTTTTTCTTTAGTGGCAGAGTCGTCCAGACCCCCCACCTTTACCATCACCCTCTTCACGGGTCGGACGACATCTGCCACTCCGTCTAAAACCGTCCGGAGGTTGGCCGCCAATCTTTCGGCTTTTTCTGGAGCCGCCTTTGGCAGCTCCAGAAGCCTGGCCCCGGTGGCTGACCTCCGGATCTTAAGCCCGTCCTCGAGCCCTAACTCTCCGAGATCTACCTTCTCGGAGGCGCGCTCGAGGAGCTGGGCATAGGTCAACCCCTTGGCTGCCGCCTCGGGCTGCAGTGTAATGACCACTGCAGGTGACCGAGGGGACGGCAGCTTGGGGAGGGACCCTTGGCCCGGTCCAGTTTGACCGGTCTTGCTGCCCTTCTTCTTCCGCCCCTTATTGTTTCCCTGCTTCGGTGGTCCAGCGGTTACGACTCGCTGAGCCACCGAAGCTTGGACGACAAGAGCAGGGCCAACTGGCTTGTTGGCCCTTTTCTGTCCCCGCTTCACCACCGAGGACCAGGTCTCGGTGGTGGCGGCGGACGGAGCAGTTGTCGGCACTTTAGCCGACGCCGGTCGTGCCGTCGCGCCTGCAGACCTCTGTTGCCGCGACGCAGCAACCGCTGCCGCACTGGCCCTGCGGTCCGCCGCCAAGGGCGGACGCATTACCCTCTCAGGGAGGAGGCGCTCCTCGATGTTGGCGAACCGGGCGTTCACCATCACCCCCACCGAGGACACAATGGAGCGCCTCAACTCCTCCATACAGTCCGCGTCCAAAGAGGGCGCGGATACGGCAGCGGGAGCGGCAGCGGGAACGGCAGCGGCCGAGGATTTCGCTGCCGCCGTTTTAAGCTCCACAAACTCCCGCCTGTGGGCTTTGATTTCCGCCTTTAGGTCCTCCACCTCTCGGATCAGGCGGGAGTTAGCCGCCCTCAGGTGGCGGGTCTCGTCAGCCTCAGTACGGCTGACGAGGGTATCCACCACCTCCAGCAAGTCCCGCGAGGCTTCCTTAAGGGCCTTGATCATCGTGCCCTTAAGGTTGCCGGACTTACGGCTGACTTCCAAGATGGAAGCAGCGCATTTTCCCGCCACAGCTCTTAGCTCCTGGGCCCCCAGGGAGTCGGGGTCAGGCCTACGAGGGCCCTGCAGAACTTCCTCCTCGGAGCAGGTAACATTGCCGGAGGACGGCGCCTCCTTACGAAAGGCCCTTGCTGCCAGCGCCTTCTCAAACTCCACGTCCTCGGCATCGAGGGCAAGGGCCCGTAAATCGGCCTTCGCCCGAGAGAGGCCAGTCCCTCTAATGCTCGCAGTGACGCGTCCACGACGAGCAGTGTTGCATTTTCCAAATGCAACACTCAGCTCAGAGTCGCTATCGGACGCGTCACTGGTAACCTCTACAACCCCGCTAAGGGGTCGCTTGCGCGAACCTTCGACCTCGTGGTCGGACATGATGTCCGAGCCACAGAGGTCGCAGCAAACACACAAAAGCCTTAAAAAAGGCGACTAAACACACAAAAGAAATGACTAACACGTAAGAAGGAAAACCCTGAAAAGAACAGCGAAACCACGAATAAACTCACAACAAAAACAACCATCGGGGCCCTGAAAAGGGACTTTTACAACACCGACGGAACAACACACCATGGCCCCCCAACCTAACCTAACCTTTTTTTTTTTTTTTTTTTTTTTTTAACCTCTGGAACCCATCATGGGTCCCACCGCATTCCAGGGGAGGAAGGCGTTGGGTATGTGAGACTCCTACTCACTAAACCAGACGGTTGCCGTCGCCGTCATGATGGGACACCGCGGGAACGCTTGCGCATACAACCGCGGCGCCCCGACGGACACCACGTAGAGGGCACCCCGCAACGAGAGGCCCCCTCCATAGTCGGCAGGCTTGATAGATCGCGGGGGGGTCCCCTCCCCCCCACCCAAGCCCACCTTAAGAAGGCCGAAGCCCTCTTCTAGCCAGGCACGGTCCGGAACCCAAACGCCCGGAGGAGTCTATGCTCAACCCCAAGACGCCTGAGGACCTCGTCCAGGCCCAGCGACCTCGGCGGTGATCTCCCCGAAGGAAGACCACCGTTCGGACCCCACATGAGCGGATAGCCAAGCACGACCCGGCTGGCTGGCAGGGAGGACTGCCAACGGACCGCCGCCGCGCAAGACCACCACTCAAAAAGGGAGCCCGACCTCGAACCCGACAGGCCTCTACCGCCGAACACGGTGGTCAACCGAGTCCAGCAAGAAAGAGGCATAAGTCGGGAACCCACCAAGCCGGGACTAACGATCGCCGAGCAAGACCGTGGTGTCACGCTCCACGAAGGTTAATCCGGGCACCATCTTTTGCAAGGGGAAACAACCGTCCGAACCGCTCCTTCGAGAGCGACTCGAAAGGAAGAACCCCAAGCCCTAAACGCCCCTAAAACCCCCGCAACCACGAGGACACCCCAAGGTCAACTCTGCAAACAGAGAAGTACCCGGAATGACCCCGCGGCTGTTCCCCGGAAAAGAGGGCCTGTGCCCTCCCACCGAAACGCCCAGGCCCACTTTCCAACGGCTGGGGCCGAAGGAAAGGGACCCGAGCCCGCCGCCGCAGACGGACCACCCCTAAGGGCAGACCGCCGCGTGAACCCTCACTTGTCAACCATGAGCCAGACTCGGGCACCTCATGGCTGACAACCCCGCGCTGGACATTAGCAGACGGCTAACGCGATCCCGAAAGACCGAGTTAACCGTCTCCCAGGGAGCACCGGCCCGTACCGCTTCCAATCCCGCTGGACGAATCCGGACAACATTGGTAGCGGACGGGCACACGAGGAGGTTTCCAGCATGGCCCCCCAACCTAACCTAACCTAACCTAACCTAACCTAACCTAACCTTTTTTTTTTTTTTTTTTTTTGCGTTGCAAAAATCCGTTACGGATACCCGCCGGCCAGGAAGGTGATGGCCGGAGGGTTATGTGGGACTACCCGGCGGCATAGAGGACGCCGCCATTTTTAAGGCTACCCACTAAAAAACCAACGGTTGCCCTCAACGCCTTAATGGGACGACACGGGATCGCGTTAGCACTCACCGTGCCGCCCCGGCGGTTACCCCCCGAGCGAGGGTGCCCCGAGCAACTTAGGACACCCCCACGGCGTAGGCCTATGGCAGGTGAGAGGGGTCACCCCCCCTCTCACCAAGGCCTACTGCTGGGAGAGGAAGCGGCGGGCGTACTCCCGCCTCCTTCTTCCCAGCCTCCCCCGGCGGAGCGGGTCAGAGGGAGAGGCTTGCTCCCTGACCCGCTCCGCGGCCTCCTTCGCGGCGATGACTTGCTCGCAGAAGGAGGCCATAGCGGCCCAACACCTCTCGCTGCCGACCATCGCGCCAACAAGGCGCGGCAACGAGAGGTCCCCGCCAACCACGGCCACCAGCTCAGCGCGCTGATGACCCCAGGCTGCGCACTCCGCCACGGTGTGACGAGCCGTGTCGACGGACTCGTCACAGTGGTGGCAGGACGGGGCCGCCTCCCTTCTTGCAATCTTGTGCAGGTACTCACCGAAGCACCCATGCCCCGTGAGCACCTGCACAAGACGGAACGTCAGAGTCCCGTGTCGCCGGTTGATCCAACGATTCAAGTGGGGGCGAACTGCCCCCACTGTCGTCAGACCGGCGGCGGGGGACTCCAAGTCCCTCGTCCACCGTCGAATCAGGGCTCGGTGAGCTGAAGCCCTGATTCGAGCTGCCTCGGACCTTACTCCTCTGGTCCTGGCTTCCACCCGGTGCCAATACACCCCGGCGAGCACCTCCGCCTGCAGCTCCCAAGGCGGATCGCTCGCCAGGAGTGTGGCCGCAGTGTACGACACTGTACGGTACCCCCTGATCATCCTCACCGCTAAGACCCTCTGCGTCCTTCGCAAGAGGGTCTTGGAATCGGCGGTGAGAGACCCCGACCATATGGGGGCACCGTACAGCGCCATACTCCTCACGATGCCGGCATAGAGTCGCCGGCACGGAGCCTGCGGCCCACCGACGTTGGGCAGAAGCCTTCCCAAGGCAGCCGCGGTGGACAGTAACTTCGGGGCCAGAAGGGAGAAATGAGCCCCGAAGTTCCATCTTCCGTCCAGGGTGAGGCCCAGATATTTTAGCTGGGCCTTCACCACCACCTCCTCACCCTGGACAGAGATGGACGCCCGGCGAGGGGGACCCCGGCGAGGGCCGTGGAAGAGGATGGCCTCCGTTTTGGATACGGAGACCTCCAATCCCAACAGCCCTATGCGGTCCGCAACCAGCGTAGCGCCGACTGTTGCCAGACGGGCCGCCTCCGCATACGTCCCTCCCCTGCATGTGACGAGGGTGTCATCAGCGTAGCACAACACCCTCATCCGCGGCAGGAGAGGACAGCGGAGCAGCCAGTCGTACCCGAGGTTCCACAAGACCGGGCCCAAGACGGACCCCTGTGGAACCCCGCGGCATACGCTACGCCGGTGTATACGCTGGTCGCCGCCAACCCACAGGACCTCTCTGTCCTGCAGGTAGCCCCCCAACAGTCTCCGAAGATAGGGAGGCACTCCATGGAACCGGAGTGCCTCAACCAAAGTCTCAAACGGAAGACTGTTGAAGGCATTGGCGACGTCCAGCGATACCGCCAGGACCACGTCCCCCTCGCGAGTTGCCTCTTGGGTCAGGTCTCTCAGAGCCTTCAGGGCGTCGATCGTCGATCGACCCGCCCTGAAGCCGAACTGGGCATCCGAGAGACCCGGCCCCACCTCCTCGAGGTGTTGGACGAGACGGGCAGAGAGAATTCTCTCGAAGAGTTTGCCTGTCTCGTCCAGCAGCACGATTGGCCTGTATGCGGAAGGGGAGTCGGCAGAACGACCATCCTTCCGCAACAGGCACAATCTGCCCTCTTTCCAGGCCTTCGGGAACTGTCCAGTGCGCAAACAAAGGTTGAACAGTTCCCGAAGCGTGCCCCCCAGGTATTCCAGGGCGAGGAATAGAATTCGCCCCGGAATACCGTCCGGCCCCGGCGCAGTACTGCGGGCTCGGAGACGACTCAAGGCGACCTCCAGCTCGGCCTCCGTGATGTCTGGGACAGAACCCACCCCCCCATTAGAAGAAGGGGGGGCCATCACGGGAGGCGAGTGGCCGGTGGATTCCGGGAATAGGTCCCCCACCAGCCGCTCGAGGAAATCCGGCTGAAGGGACTCCATGACCGGGGCGCAGGCGGCGCGGAGTTTGTTCCGCGCCACCCGATACGGGCGCCCCCATGGGTCCCTATCGAGACCTGCCAGGATCTCCTCCCGAGCCAGGTCCTTCGCCTTCCGAATCGTCAGCCGCAGAGTCGACTTCGCTTCGCGATAACGACTCCGCAGCTGGGCCTCCAGGTCCGGGTCGAAGCCGTGACGACGGCGACACCGGACGAAGGCCCTCCGAGCCCTGCAACAGGCCGTCCGAAGTTCGGCTATTTCGGACGACCACCAGTACACTGCTCTGCGCCGGGGCCTAGACCCCACCCTCGGCATGGCCGCATCGCAGACCCGTGATAGGGCCTCGCGCATGCGGCCAGCCGACACCTCCACGTCGGTTTCCTCGTTGGGCGGATCGGGAAAGGCCCAGCCCTGAACTATGGCTGCCTCCTTGGCCATTTCCCGATCCAAACGTTTAAGTGCCCAACGAGGAAAGCGACTCTCCCCCCGCGGTGGCCCGACCTGGTCTGGCCGGGAGGCGGAGATCTCAAATCGGACGTAGAGATGGTCCGAAAGAGTCTCCACCTCCGTCTCGACTCTCCAGTCGACGACCGTGCGTGCGACAGCTGGGGTGGCGAACGAAACGTCCACCACGGAGCTCCCTTGCTGCCGCACGCAGGTCGCATCGGTCCCTCTATTGAGGAGGGACAGACCGGAGAGGAGTGACCAGGCCTGGACGGCCCTACCCCTAGCGTCCGTGGCGTGGTTCCCCCAGGCCGCGGATTTGGCGTTCAGGTCGCCGAGGAAGATAAGCTTTCCCGACGCCTGTCTGCCAATCGCCGCCCTGACGGAGTCGAGGAAAGTCTCGAACTCCGCCAGTCGACGATTGGGGGAGAAGTACGCGCCGACGACGACGTACTCCCCCCACCGCGCCACGACCAAACCCGGGCCAGTCTCCAAGGTGGAGAAAGGGGGACCGGGACCAGAACCCGCAACCACAGCCACGGAACCGCTAGTGTCCCCCGCCCAGTTGGAATTAGGGGGGACATAGTAGGGCTCACAGGCCACCGCTATACTGATATCCCACTCCGCCATGGCCTGGATGAAGAGATCCTGGGCCCTGGCGGAGTGGTTCAGATTCGACTGTAGGAAGCCATGTCGTCGTCTATTCATGACGACATGGCTTCCACAGGCGTCTGCTGACGCGCACCTCTTGCGGCAGCTGGGGAGGAACCAGCTGCCATTCCTCGTTTACGGGGAGCCTTGCAGGCTCGGCTCCCCAGTTCGTGCCCCGCCTGGAGACCGAGGTCTGCGCAGACAGCACATCTCAGTACTCCGGTGCAGCTGTCGCGGGTATGCCCCGACAAGCCGCACCGGAAGCAGACGTCGCTCCTGTCGACTCCCGATGGGCAGAGCGCCCGAGTGTGCCCCGGTTCTTGGCACCGGTAGCACCTCATCGGACGCTCCTCTAAGAGCTCGACCCTGGCCGAGCTCCAACCCACCACGAGTCTGCCCGCATCCAAAATCGTCTTTGCGACGTCGACGGGGCAACGGGCAACAACGGAGCCCGTGGCCCCGTAGCCCCAGCGAATCTCGCCCACAAGAACTGATTCGCTGGAGCAGTTTGCAGCACGGCAAATTGCCACCTTTACTTTTTCGGAGGTGGCGGAATCGTCCAGGCCCCCAACTCGCACACTGACCCGTTTGATGGGCTGGACGACGTCCGCCACCCCGTCTAGCACCGAACGGAGAGATTGGGCTAATTTCTCGGCCTTTTCTGGAGCCGCCTTGGGCAACTCCAGAAGTCTAGCCCCCGTGGCAGACCTGCGAATTTTTAGCCCAGCCTCGAGCCCGATCTCGCCGAGATCTATTTTCTCGGCGGCGCGCTCGAGGACCTGGGCATAGGTCACGCCCTTAGCTGCCGCCCCGGTCTGCAGCGTTATAATAACGGCCGGAGACCGCGAGGACGGCAGCTTGGGAGGGGGCTTTTGGCCCTGCGCGGTCTGGCTGGCCTTACCGCCCTTTCCTCGCCCTCCCTTTCTGCCCTTCCTCGTCTGGAGGCCAACCGGTGTCGGCTGGACCGTCTTTTGAGCCGCGAATGACTGGGCCACCGGAGTAGGGGCCACAGTCCTGGGGCCCCTCTTAGGACCCCGCCGCACCACAGAGGACCAAGCCTCCGTGATGATAGGAGTAGACGCCGGCGTTGGAACAGTCGGCGTTCTGGCCGACACGGGACCCCCAGCAGGTCTCGCCTCACCCGATTTACGAGGAGCAATAGCGGCTGCTGCACTCGCCCTTCGATCTGCCGCCAGAGGCGGGCGCATCACTCTCTCGGGGAGGAGGCGCTCCTCGATGTTGGCAAATCTGGCATTAATCATATTGCCAACAGAGGAGACGATAGAGCGCCTCAGATCCTCCACAATATTCGCGTCGCGGGAAGGAGCTTCAGGGGTGGCCTTAGCCGCGGCCGACTTAAGCTCTACAAATTCGCGTCGGTGTGCCTTCACCTCCGCTTTAAGGTCCTCCACCTCCCTTAATAAACGCGCATTAGCGGTCCTCAAACGGCGGGTTTCGTCCGCCTCGTTGCGACTTAACAGGGTGTCGACAACCTCAAGGAGGTCCCTGGATGCCTCCTTGAGAGCCTTCACCATCGTCCCCTTGAGGTTGCCTGACTTCCGGCTAACCTCTAGGATGGACGCGGCGCACTTCCCTGCCAAAGCCCGAAGCTCCTCGGGCCCCAACACCTCTGGGTCAGGCCTAGGAGCAACACCCCGAGTAGTTTCTTCCTCCGAACATACTAATGTTTCGGAGGATGAAGCGGCTTTTTGGAAAGCCCGCGAACTAAGAGCCCTCTCCAGCTCCTCGTCCTCAGCTTCGACGGCAAGGGCCCGTAAGTCGGCCTTCGCCCGAGCAAGCCCGGTCCCTCGTACGCTCGCAGCAGAGCGACCACGACGAGCGGTGTTGCATTTACCTGCAACACCCAGCTCAAAATCGCTGTCGGTCGCGTCGCTGGGCGAATCTACGACCCCACTAAGGGGGCGCTTGCGCGTGCCTGTGACCTCGTGGTCGGACATGATGCCCGAGCCACAGAGGTCTCAGCGAAAACAAAACAAGCCTTAAAAAAGGCTAAAAAACACGATAAAGAAAGACACACACGAAAGAAAAGAAAACAACGAAAACAACAACAAAAACTGGGAAAAGAAAAAAAAAAAAAAAAAAAAAAAAAAAAAGATAAGAAAAAAAAAAGATAAGAAAGATAAGAAAGAAAAAAAGATAAGAAAGAAAAGAAAGAAAGAAAAGATAAGAAAGAAAAAAAGATAAGAAAGAAAAGAAAGAAACGAAATAGAAACAACCAACGGGGCCCTGAAAAGGGCCTTTTGAAACACCGAAGGGAACAACACCACAAAACAACGAAACAAAACCACTAAGCATCAGAAACCAAGAAAACATCCAACCTCAAAAAATCCTAAGATAATTACTCTCGACACGTCCGCTCTGTACGAACTCCGGCAAGCGACTCCAACCTAACCTAACCTAACCTAACCTAACCTAACCTAACCTAACCTAACCTAACCTAACCTAACCACACAGGGAGTTCCCCCCCGGCCGGCGTCGTGAACACACCTATTTCCGTATTGCTCCGTCGTTTAAATTCAGTTTTTGTGGTATAAAGTGCTGTGATTGTGACAAATTTGGTGTCTGTTTGTGCGTGTAGTGTTCGTCCACGTTTTAGTGTTTGTTTCATCCAGATCGGATCAGGCGTTCTCAAGGAATTGCTGGAAAACCAGCATTTTCTGAGGTTAAGGAAAGGGTGTTCCCAACTTTGACCTCAAACGCTTCAAAAACTAAAGCGGTGAGCCATATTTTTTATTTGTGCATTTTGTCGGCCTAGTGGTTGCCCACGTTTTTCTGTAGTTTTTAGAATTTTACACCTGAAATTCAGGAAACCACAAATAGAAAACTAAAAAGCACATGGCAGGTTTTCGCTCGCAAACCTTAAATCACCAATTTATTTAAGAAGAGCACACTCAGTACTGTTACCCTAATTTGTTTGTTTTAAATTATCTTTGTTATTCTTCGAGTTATAATTACTCAAAAATTTTTCGATTTTCTTTTAACACTTATAAAAATTCTACCGTTTGGTGTACTGGAGTACAAAAAAAAAAAAAAAAAAAAAAAAAAATACTGTCGGGTAGTGCATATTAAACTCCACAATTGGGTGTAATTATATCACAAACCACTTAGTATTTTCCGAGCGCCAGGTGAAAAACCAACCGGGAAAAAACACGTGGTCCGTGTTCCCGTGGGAATTTCATAAGGTAAATTACATACTCAAATAGCCGGTCAATTATTCTTAATTTACCCGTTTTTGTTTCGAAAATCCGTTGGAAAACAGCGGAACTACGGACTTTTCCGCGAAATTTCGCGTTTTTCCGCGTTATTTCGGAAACGTAATATCTAAAAATTTTTCTGGCATTGGATTTGGAATCCTCGTCGAATTCCCCATCTTCAGAGCCCAAACACGGGCCAATTCCGTTTACCAGATCGGAAATAACGGCGATTTTGTCGAAATTCCAGCTTTTCGGCAGCCATCTTGAAAATCTTTGACCCTGTGTATCTCAGCAGGTTTAAGTCGTAGAGAGGCGGGGTTTTCGACGTTCACGTTGGCTAGCTCTCCTTTTTCGGATTTTAAAGGAAAAAGTAGGAGTCGTTGGACAACTCAGTTTATCGCTTTCCTCGTACAGACTGAGAGAACACCTACAGAACGGCATCAGGATCGGCGTTCTACGACGCTCCGTTCGTGAGATACGAGGTTCCGAAATTCTCGCGGACGCCATGTTGAATTTCGCGGAACCCGGATATCTCTGGATCCAGAGGCCGCACAAACGTGGGGTTTTCAGTGTTAGCAGTGGCAAGGTCACATCCTCCTGAATTTCCACTTCAGGACAAACCTGAATTTCAGGCATCCCAGAAATTCGAGGACCTCTAGACCACCACAGAGGAAAAAGTCCCGCATCTCTGCGGCCATCGGTTGGGGAGATACAAGCGTTTTTGTTTTGGCGGCCATTTTTGACCGCCATTTTGAAAATCTTCTTTCCCCGATATCTCGGGAACGGGAGGCCTCAGGAGCCTGCGGTTTTCACCTAAGTCCATCTCAGGACTTAGAGCACGCGATCCAGGGCAATATATCCCTGCCACTCAACCCCCCTCCAGCAGCCATCTTGGATATCTCTTTCGATGATATCTCCGGAGCCAGGAGTCGCAGCGAACTCTAGTTTTCTTCAATAGCGTGGCCATTGGGTCCTCCTTCTTTTCAATCAAGAGTTGCGGCTCTAGGTAGAGCTAAAGGTAGAGTCAATTCTACCCATCTCAAAAGTACTTTGGCTGCTCCAGCAGCTTCAATTAGCCCCAAAAATACTCTTCTCACGCCGGCTCTACATAGAGCTTTTAGTCTAGCACATTTTCTGTTTCGGGCGAGACAGGAAATAATAAAATGAGTATGTCGACGAGCACGACAACCTCTAAGAAGGTCCCCCGCAAGCCCTGCGTCCCAGTCAAAGGGGCACCTTCGAAGGAAAAACCAGCGAAACCAAAACCCACGGAGGAGCAGCGAAGAGCCTTGTCGCCTATAACATCTGAGGAGGCAAGGCTCTTGGACGCTGAGACAGTCTCGCTTCGAGGACCTGACGAGGAATACCAGGGTGCCATCAACGAGACGCAGAGTGAGGGTGGGTTGGCCACAATGACGTCGAAACCAGAAGGTGGTCTCCACAATAAAACCAGATCGGAGTCGGCGCTGCTAAGGATCACAGCCCAAGTGAGAGCCGCCTCTCGTGCGAGTCTGGAGACCAGCGTCAACTTAGCATCAGAGACCGAGGAGGAAAACGCTGGAACTCTGCGTTCGGGCGTGTCGAGCTTCGGCGGAGGAGCCCTCCACGAAATGCCAAGGCTGGCTGGGGAGCTCCTACAGCGAACCAAGACCAGGCTGGAAGAGTCCCGGAATCTCAACAGGGACATCCGAGAGGAGGTGATCGGCCGGCTCCACGGACTCTATCAAATGATCCTGCGGCTGGCGGACTCTAGAAACCGGCATATCACCGAGAAGGAGAAGATAGTAGCAAGGAGGGAACAGCTACTGGCGAAGGCGGAGGCGAGGCACGCTGACGCCCTGTGCCAACTTGTTAGAGCCCAACAAGAAACGAGCAAAGAGATACTCGAAAAAGTTGAGAAAACGCGTAAGGAAGCGGAGTCTGTGCGATGGCTCACCTACGAGGCAGACGCCAGAATTAAGGCGCTTCCCCCGGTTACTGCGGCCTTCCCGGACCAAGATGTGCTGCTGAAGAAGTTGAACGAGCATCAAGAACTGCTCCAACGTAATAGCGAGCAAATAAAAGACCTGCTTGCAAAACCCATTCATCAACAGCAGCACATACAGCAGGCAACTGACATAAATAAAAAACTCCAGGAGACCGGGAGAAAGCTCGCCTCCTTAGTCGAAGGGACAGGCCTAGGGAGAACATACGCAGAGGCCGCAGGTTCTAGGCAACGGGACATCAGCGCGAAGCAACCGAATTATACAATTATAGTATCGTCCACCGAAGAAAAGGACACCAGCGAAGATGTTCTTATGCGCGTACGCGGAGCTGCAGATGCCCGAGCGAGCGGGGTTGCAGTCGAAAGAATTCGCAAAGCGCGCAACCAAAAGGTAGTAATAAGTTGCACATCGAAAGGAACTGTAGATAAACTAAAGAAAAAGCTGCAAGCCAGTAAAAAACTGAAAGTTGAGGACGCCCAGAATAAAGATCCGCTTTTAATGGTGTACAATGTTCTAACCTACAATAAAGATGAGGAGATTTTGGAGTCCATAAAGCGCCAGAACGAGCACCTCGTTGGGAAATTACCGCCGGAAGAGTACAGGGTGGCGGTAAAATACAGGAGGAGGGCAAGAAACCCTCACGAGTGCCACATTGTCCTCCAAGTATCCCCAAAGGTTTGGAACCTACTAACCGATTGGTCTGCTGTCAGTCTTTGGGAAGGTGATGGAGAAGATGATCATTAGGAGAATAAGATGGCACCTTCGACACAAACTGAATCCAAGACAATACGGATTCACACCACAGCGAAGCACGGAAGACGCCCTCTATGATCTAGTAAACCATATTAAAACTAAAAGAAACAGTAAAGAAACGGTAGTACTGATATCCCTAGACATAGAGGGTGCCTTCTACAGTGCGTGGTGGCCGGCTATAAAAATCCAACTTAACAGGCTGGGATGTCCCGCAAACCTGTGGCAGATAATGGCGGATTACCTAAGTGGCAGAAAAGTTCGCGTCAACTACATGGGGAGGCAAGCAGAGAGAGACACCACTAAGGGATGCGTCCAGGGCTCGGTGGGTGGACCATTCCTGTGGAACGTTCTCCTCGACCCACTCCTAAATGAGCTCGACACGAGTGGGGTATATTGTCAGGCCTTTGCTGATGATATTGTTTTGGTATTTTCCGGGCATGAGACAGCACAAATACAAAGAGAGGCCAACAAGGCGCTGGAACTGGTCCAGAGCTGGGGAAGAACAAACAAGCTCCGATTTGCGCCCCACAAGACCAAGTCGATGGTGATCAATAGGAAATTAAAGTACGACAACCCAATATTAACCATGGGCACTGAACACCTTACACAAACCAATGAAATCAAAATCCTGGGGGTCATCATCGACCAGAGGCTCACCTTCGCAGGGCACATCTCCTACGTGATCCGGAAGGCCTTGAACATCTATGGTCAAGTTTCGCGCGCAGCAAAGGCGACATGGGGGTTAAACCCGAACATAACTCGAAGGATCTACACGGCGGTGATCGTGCCGATCATTGCGTACGGGGTGGCAGTTTGGGCTTCAGAGGTAAAGAAGATCTACGTGCAGAAACAGCTTTCGGCGGTGCAGAGGGGCTTTGCACAGAAGATTGGGCGAACACATCGAACTGTGTCCAAAAACGCAGCCATGATTCTGGCAAGGCTCCTCCCCCTAGACCTGCTGATAAGGGAGTATGGAACGATATATGAAACCCGAAGAGGACGCCCGTTTTTGCACGCGTCCGATGAATATGCACTGGAGCAAAGATTGGAGTATGCGGACTTGGAACATCCGGCCAAAATCCGGATACACAACTACACCTGTCTGGATGAGCTCACCCCTCAAACGAAAAGAGAACTCGAAATGGAAGGCAAATTTATTTACACGGATGGGAGTAAGATCGATGGGAAGGTAGGTGCTGCCTTGACAGTGTGGGATTCGGAGAGAGAGCTGCAGTTCAGGAAGCTCCGTTTGGCAGACCATTGCTCGGTGTACCAGGCGGAGATGATAGCTATCCTGACAGCAACTCAACTCATAGTAAAAAAGAATTGGAAGGAAACTAACATATTGACCGACTCACGATCGTCTCTGGATGCGTTAAATACGGACCCTATGGTGCACCCGCTTGCGCTTAGGATAACGAAAACTTTGCAAGAAATAAGCAACAAAAGACTCAAAATGAGGCTGTTTTGGATCAAAGCGCATGTGGGTGTACCAGGTAACAAGAGGGCTGATGAGTTGGCAAAGGAAGCAGCACTAAATACCAAAAGAGCGACAATATACGACGACTTTCCATTATCATATGTCAAAAGGAGACTGCGACAGGCAACGATTGATGTTTGGCAAACTCGGTACACAGAGGGTGACACAGCTGGGGTGACAAAAATCTTTCTCCCAGATGTGAGGAAAGCGGTGAAGATTTTGACAGAACTTGACATGGACTCTTTGACGGCGCAAATCCTCACCGGGCACGGGGGATTTGCAGCATACCTACACAAATATAAATTGACTGACAGACCGACGTGCAAATGTGACGACATAACTGACGAAGACATTATACACCTTATTACGGAATGCCCAAGGTTCCACAGACAGAGACAGGAAACGGAAACTCAACTTGACATGACTATTAACAGGACTAACATTTCAGAAATAATGACGGACCAAGGGGCAAGAAATACGTTTTTAGATTTTTGTAAATATGCGGGGGGGATAGTAATAAAAGAAAATAAGACATAAGACTCTAAAGTGACAACAGACAGGACCTTGGACAGGACTTAAACTGACTAAATTTATATAGACTAATACAATGACTATGACTGAGACAGGTATGACATCAGCAGCCGCCGCTTTTCGGGAACACTGGATGAACAAAGAGTCACGGAACATACGAAAACGTCCTAAACATCCACATGGGATGTTTAGGGCCTTGGCTGAAACAACCGACGAGGGAGGTATTAACTAATAATGCCCACCCAAATCGCAACCTGAAACCTGGAAGAGCAGAAAGAGGACATCTGGGAAAAAAAAATAAATAAATAATAAATAAAAAAAAAACCTGTCCAAAGGTCCTTAGAATTATTTTAGAATTAGTAGTAACTTATAGTATAAATAATAAGCTCTTTTAATGTTTTTGTATATAGTATATATGTTAATTGTTCAATAGGACAGTAATTTCTGTGTGGCAGCTATGATAAAAATGTAAATAATGATAATGTAAATAATGTATAACATAAAGGATAAAATGGATCTGTAATTATAATGTATAAAGAAACAATACTTGAACAAATTTCATAAACTAGATATATATATATATATAAAGATAGATTTCATAAATATAGTATTGCAACTAAACTAAGATTAAGAAGTAATAAAATAAATATTATATAATATAAACACTAAGTATATAGCTAGCTGCCCACATAGCTGTACACTGATTAGGTACAACATTACCTACACACCACACCTAAAAATAAATGAAACAAACTGAAAAACTTATTTACCTGAACACAGGCTTCGACCAACCATTCGAAGGTACACAGATGAGAAAAAAAAAAAAAAAAAAAAAAAAAAAAAAAAAAAAAAAAAAAAAAAAAAAAAGAAAACCTAACCTAACCGAAGTTCCGCACTCCCCGCAGTCGCGACAACACATGTACGCATTCGCTCCGCAGTCTAAGTCCACTGAAAAATAGTTTGAAAATTCGAAATAGTGGTATAAAGTGAAGTGACAGTTAAGTGCTATATATCAAAATACGCGCAAAAAGACGCCCTATAGTGCTGTGAAAAGTTTTTGAAAATTGAACAAAATTTGGTCACGATTTTGACCTAAAAACTGTAAAAATTGAAATTTTAAAAACTTTGAAAAATAACGCTGCCGAATCCAAAGCGGTGCACTTACACGTACACTTTTTATTGTGCGTTCGGATACCCACCAAGGAGCTCTACCAACTGAGCACCAATTTGGATTTTTCCCGCCCACGAGGGCGGAGAAAAGTCCAAAAAAACAAGTAGCACGTGGCCACGAGGTCCCAGTTCTGGAGGCGTGCCACTGCTTCTAAAGACGGATTACGACGCACCGCAACGAGCCCAGCAGAACCCCGTTTGCAGTTTTTAAATATTAAGTAGTTTTTAGAAATTAGGTTTTCAAATTTTTACAAAAATTCAAAAAATCATAACTCAAGAACGAAAGCAACGACCCTGCTATTTTATTTTATCATTATAAAGAGCGTGATTCGAAGTCTGAAATGTGGTAAGGCTGCGGGAGCAGATGAAGTTACTGCCGAGATGATCAAATATGGTGGGCCACGCGTCTGGGACCTTTTCTGGTTTTTGTGCAATTTATGCTGGAAATCCGGGGAGGTCCCAGACGATTGGCGAAGTGCAGTCATCGTACCTTTGTATAAAGGCAAAGGCTCACAGATAGACTGTGCAAGCTATAGGGCCATCAGTTTGATTAGCTTGGGCGGTAAAGTTTATGCTAAAATTTTAGCGAGAAGAATGCAAGAGAGATCTGAAAGGCTGTTGTGGGAGGCCCAAGGAGGTTTTAGACCTGGAAGAGGGTGTATAGATCAGATCTTTTCCCTCCGCATGATCACGGAAAAGTTTTTGGCCCTAAACCAAAAGGTTTTCTGTGCTTTTGTGGATTTGGAAAAGGCGTTTGACAGGGTTGTGAGAAAGAAGTTATGGGAGAGACTGCCCCGATACAATGTGAACGGACCCTTGCTACAGGCTGTAAGGTCTCTTTACCGAGATCACTCAGCCTGTGTGCGAGTAGGAGCTGGCATGTCGCCCTGGTTTGACATCCAATCGGGTGTTAAGCAAGGTTGCGCTATGTCAGCTTGGTTGTTCAATTTGTATTTGGATAGTTGTCTCCAAGGAGTGAAAGATAATGACATGGGAGTGAAAGTAGGTGGCCTTAAGGTCAATTGCTTGCTATATGCAGATGATGCGGTGCTCATTGCATCATCAGAATGCAATTTGCAGGCATTGGTCACCACTTTGAAAGATGGGTGTGAAATTAATGGTCTTAACCTGAATGTAGATAAGACGAAGGTTCTTATATTTGAAAGAAATGAAGAAAGAACAGAATGTAAGATCAACGTGAATGATAAGATAATAGAACAAGTGAATGAAGTGGTATATTTGGGAAGTATGTTTAGCAGAGACGGAAGATACGAAATGGATGTGGAAAGACGTATTGCTGTCGGTAACAGAGTCAATGGTGCTTTGACTGCATTGTTGAGACGGCAAAACGTCAGTATAGCTGCACGTTTGGCTGTACACAATGCAGTTTTGCTACCGACGCTGTTATACGGCAGCCAAACGTGGGTAACACAGAAGAAGAATGTAAGAAAGATGTATGCTGTGGAGATGCGATCTCTTCGCAGAATATGCGGAGTCAGTCTAGCTGATCGAATCCGCAATGAAGAGATCCACAGAATGGCAGGTACTAGCCAAGATGTCACGGTGAGAATGAAGAAGAACGTGCTCAGGTGGTTTGGGCACGTTGAACGAATGAGTGATGAAAGAATGGTAAAAAAGATTTATATGGGAAAAGTGAGCGGTAAGAGAGACAGGGGGAGGCCTCGAGTGACCTTCGAAAACACAGTAGCTACGATACTGGAGGAAGGTCACGTAAAAAGCATGACGACCCCCCGGAGGGCATGTATGAAGAGGTTGATGTCTGTGGCCGAGGCGAAAGAGGTATGCAGAGACCGTAGCGTTTGGCGCTCCGTCGTCTCTGGCTACCCCGCAAGGGATATGGCGTGAAGGTAAATAAATAAATAAATAAATAAATAAATAAAGAACCCTATTAGGACTACAATTCAGCAAAATTTCAAATTTTTAGCGCCAGTAGTTTTTGAGTTACGACGGGTTGACACGTGGTGTATCAACCCCTTAGGTTAGGAAATTTCTTTAAATGTAGAAAATTAGAACGTAATTTGTATAGTTAGCTAGAATTTTTTCATATTTTTTGTAATTGTATTAGTATTTTTAATTTAAATTTTTATCTTTAAAATAATAGTTTTTGTCAAAAATCAAATCGGGGGCGGAGCTTAATTTTAGTGAACATTAGATTAAGTTAGGTCGTAAAAATATCTTTTAAAAGAGCCCAAACACGGCCAGATTCGGTCCAGAGTCACCAAAATAAACGTTATTGTAATCGGACATCCATATTTTGGCCGCCATCTTGGATATTTTAAAATCCCTATAACTTTGACACTAAACGTGCTACGAGATTGGGGTTTTTCTCTAAAGTGTTGCTCTGGACACTGTATTGGACTAATAGCTTTTTAGCTCAATCAAATCCATTTACAACGACAATAAGGGGAAAATAAAGTTAGAAACCTTAGGCCCAAGCTTTCCAATAGAAAGGGGAGTCAGGCAAGGTGATCCGATGTCTCCAATATTATTTATAGCTGTCCTCGAGACGATCATAAACAAGCTAGACTGGAGCAAACAAGGACTATACATAAACGATACCTACTTAAGCCACTTAAGATTCGCAGATGAACTAGTACTACTATCAGAGTAATCCTCCCAGCTTCAAATCATGGCAGAAACCTTACACCTAGCCAGAGCAAAAGTGGGACTAGAAATGAATATTACAAAAACTAAGACAATGACAAATAGTTTGAAAATACCAATAATAATTAATAGCAAACTATTGCAATACGTTGAAAATTATGTCTACTTGGGAAAAATGATTAGTTTCGACAGGAAAAATAGAAACACAGAAATAGAAAGAAGAATACAATTGACATGGAACAAGTACTGGAGTCTTAAAGACATTTTTAAAAGTAATATGCCACAAGATGTTAAAACAAAAGTCATGAACACAAGCCTCTTGCCATGTTTGACATATGGCTGCCAAACGTGGAAGTTCACTGTCGAAATAAGAAAAAAGATCAGCGTCTGTCAAAGTGGACTTGAACGAAGCATGTTAAATACAAGGAAGATGGATAAAATACGGCTAACTAAAATAAGAAAAATAACAAAGGCAACAAACGCTCTAAGTTACGCACTAAAATCGAAATGGAAGTGGGCAGGACATGTTGCACGGCTAACTGATTCTAAATGGACAAATAGAGTAACATTTTGGAATGGTCCAATAGGCAAGAGAACAAGAGGGAGACCTATTGCAAGATGGGAAGATGACATTAAAACAATAGCTGGTCCAAACTGGAGACCAGTAGCTCAAGACAGAGCCGAATGGGCATCACTGGAGGAGGCCTTTACCCATTTTGGGGTTCCGGTAGATTAAATAAAAGTAGATTAGTTAAATAATTAGTTAAGTAAAGATAAACCAAATTAAATCTTGCATAGATTGTAAGAATTGTAAATTTACAGGAAATAAAAGGCTTTTTTATTTATTTATTTTATTACATTATGAAATATGATTTCATAGCATGTCTTATTATAATGTTCGTGTTTAAATGGCGTAGTTAATCTACATCCAATGATAACTTATTGTGTAACGGAAGTTACATGTGAATGTATTTAATATTTTTAGTCTTTCAGTTGACATCGCTGGCAATTGGTTTCCTTAACGTCTCTGTTTTGAAGGACGCCGGGCCTTGTTCCTTTGTATATACTTGTAATGTGTAACCAGGGAAGCCGCCATTCCGTTTAAAAATAGTGATTTATTTTTTAATGATAAACCTAAATTTATAGAATTTATAACCAAAACTTAATGTTGGAAGAATATACACAGTGATCTACATTTTAAAACGAATCTAGTGAGATAAGTTTTTAAAGGTAGTTTTTTAAGGTGCTTTAAATGTAAATTTAAACTCAAAGATAATAATCAATTATAAATTATGTTAAAAACATACCCCTTTTTTTTAAATTTGTAACTGTGAAGGATTTGAATACTTTTCGTCTCATATAAGAAAGTTTGTCTGTATTGCTTTATGACATTAATGTAATAAAAATATACCATGTACATAATAGAACAACAATGTAACAAATAAAAGAAACAACAGCTGTTCCTGGTATTTTCGATTATTTGGAACTGGAATTGTACAAATATGTTTAAGTAATATTCACCGAGTCGTGCTGCGAGTGCTGTGTTTGATGTGATGGGCGGCTGTTTATTTTAACTTGGATTATTTTTGTCCTCTTAAAATGAAAAATCCTTCTTTACACTTTATTTTTTAAAACCTTCATTATGTGCATCCGATTCGTACCAATCATTTTGAAAAGTTTGAGCGTTTCATTAAAAAGGCACCTCGCAGTAAATGTAAGTTATATTAAACATTTTTTAATTGCAACTTTTGTATTAACTTAGTATTTAATAAATGTTTTACAACAATCTCGGTTAAGCCATAAATAAACTACGTATCTAAAACAATTATATATTTATTAGTAACTTTACAAATAAATATATAATTGTTTTAGATATCGTAATATAATTATATTTTCTTTTAGTAGTTGTTCTCACTTTATGTAAGTTAATAATTTACCAAATTTGAATTCATGTTAAGACTCAGTCTTCAAGTTAAAATATTTATAGTCATAATATTTCGTGAATGGTGTCAAAGGTCAACCTTAGTCTGGACGGAAATAACGTTATATTTTCGTGGAGCACTTTGCAGAAATAAACTCTGAACTTTAAAACATAAATTATAATCTCATCACGGTTCAATTCCAGTGAGAATTGATTTATAACTAAAATACCTCTATAAGTACTCAGATTAATTAGTTTTATATTTTATTTTTATATGTATATCACCAACATGCACTGTGTGTGTGTGTGTGTGTGTGTGTGTGTGTGTGTGTGTGTGTGTGTGTGTGTGTGTGTGTGTGTGTGTGTGTGTGTGTGTGTGTGTGTGTGTGTGTATGCGTGTCTTCGACGACATCCAACGCACATCTACTAAAAAATGTGAAAATTTAAAATGATGACACAAAAATTCATAAAAAAAAAATGAAAAAATATTTTTTTATCTGAGCTTTAGATATGAATTAAAGCTTATCAAGTTGATCAAATTTGAAATAAAACATTTACCTCGATAAAAAGCAGAGTCGCAGCCAACAGCTAGTCTTAAATAAAGTAAATTCTTAAAACCAATACACAGAACTAAACTGCCACAGTGTTGGCGTCTCGAATACAAATCGCTACAAGTATTCATTAGCATACGTATCTCGTACCTCGTTATTTTCTCTTGTACATTGTAGAAACGACACTTGTAATGGTGTGAGTTTATTTTTTCTTAATGAGTAATTACATGTTACTTACCTAAGTATTATTGTAAAATTAATGTAAATATATTATTTAAATAAGCTTTATATCGTTGGTTAACGTATTTGTAAACTCGACCTTCAGTCAATATATATTATGGGTTCAAATGAATAATGAGATACACTCTATTAAAATAAGATACATTGTAATGTTTGTTATTTCATATTAACGTGATTAGCGCAATGTGACTGCGGAACATAGCAACATAACAAATATCTTATAATAAATATATAATGCATTTATTACTAGATATTCAAAATATTTAGTTAATATTGTTAGACCATTTGACCTAAATGATAGCAATGACTCGTGTCATTTGCGTGTCTCTGCGACCGGTGACGCGGTGACGGTATTCAGTCCTAATGTGAATTCATATAATAATGTAATGGAGTAATTAAACATAGTTTGATAGTTAATATGTAGATATTTGATAAGAGTTGTACTATTATCAAATTGTAACAACACCGAGAGGAAAAAAACAATCATCGGTTACGTTTCTTAAAAGTATTTGAATATTATTGTCTTTTTAATAATGTATTTTGTTAAAATATAAAAATGTTTATGAACTCGTCTGAAGGCTGAAGGCGTTTCATTATACTAATTTTTGCTTTTAATTAATTAAAAGACTCTAATAATGTTTTTAACAATATTTATTCTGGCGGTGAAATGAAAAGATTAGCTCGTTTGTTTATTAATCAATTATAACAAGTCTCACTGCGCCGCTGATTAAAAACTAAAATTTGAAGATTAATTATTTTGTTTACTTATGATAAATTTTTACAAGTAATATTTACCATTCAGTATTTTTAGAAACATTGTAAATATTTAAGCGGCTTATATTTAACTCCTAGAAAGTGATCATACAAAATTAACAACATCGCTTGGGATTATCCCTGCAGTCTAGGAACCGACAGAGATAATTGTGCAGCAAATTAAGAGAATGAAAGTATTCATCTGCAATGTATGACGTAATACACACTTGCACGGCGACAAGGAAAAATAATATTCTTAGCACTTACATAGTGGTAAAGTGTCACTCTCCTATTAATCAACAAATATATATGAGGGGAGGTTGAATGAGTAAGAATGTACAAAGTGCAATATTTCAATTAATAATATAATGAGCACTTAGTAAGCGAGGTTGATTCAAGAAACACTCTTTTAATTCTGTTTTAAAAAAATACTGTGATATAACTTTTACCTTACGTGTTGTTAATAATGTTATTAAAACTGAGATTGCTGCTCTGTGTGTTCTGCTCAGTGTGTGCTGCTGTGCCGCTGAACTAAAAGCATTATTTCTTTATTTCAATTGAATTAATTGAAACATTATTTTAATTGAACACATTTTTATTATAATAAGTCAGAAATAGTATAGAAGGGCACTTTGGCGACTAAACTGTTCGGTTACTTAGCGACTATGAACTGTATTGTTTATCTTATTGGTTATTTAGAAACGAAAAGTCGACAAGGTATTGGCAATTTGGGAGCGTAGCACCGGGATATATTAACAAGTAATTTGTGGGGCGATGTGGGTGTTAAAGTTATAACTAAACGGATGAACAATACATCCGGTGGCCAGTTTACATTCTTGATAAACTGATATTGGCCATTGAGAGTGATCAAGTCAACTTATTGTATACCTTCTCTTGGGTCAACCCTTACCGTCAAGTCTTTTGGCATAATTGTATTGTATGTATTGTAGTCGAGTTAGGAGACCAACAGACCTCCCTGAATGGTTTCCACCAACTGAACCTTAGGATTACTGTTGGGTAAGAACCAAGTAAGAAGTTCATAGATTTATTGAGAACAGATAATGGGTAAGAATACTGTATAAAGCAAAACATCTCATATATACCGATTATGTTATATAATTTGAAAACTTCATAATATTTAGGGAAAGTTTTCTTACCTGCTAATATTTAATCGTTTTTAAAAAACTTGTGTCTTCACGTAGGTCTATCGGAAAGTTTTGAGATAATCGACTATCGTGTGTCATTACGGATTGTTCAGGAACGTTTATTTGCGATGAATTGTTTCGTAGATTTAAAGTAAGAAAAAAAGGTTTTAAAGTTAAATATTAAAGTTCAAGTTAAAGACGTCACGAGTCAATCACACGTACTATTGCTATGTTTATTAACAAACACTTTGATTTCAGTGAGAGGTGAAAATAACAACAAGCTATAATTATATAATAAACCATAGACATTTGTCCATGCCTTTCATTGTGATTTTAAACAATTTTATTACGATTTTAATTGCGATGGTAACTTCGCAGGAAATTGTACACCTGCATAAGTTTTCGAAAGCTATTTTAGAAATTGATAATAATAATAAATAAAGTAAATAGTAGTAGTAGTAAGCTAGGTTATTAAGTTCACTGATTGTAAATATTATATCATCAAACAAATAACATCGCACCATTTGTGTTGTTAAATTATATTCCAATAATATATTTAATTGACTTAAAAGATTATAACAATATAATTAATATTAGTTTTGGCTCCGACTGAATTTAATTATCTTTTACATTACAACATTTTTATTCAGTTATTAAACGACTTACGTTTTTGACATCATTTTAACTAAAGGTATTTATTACAAAAGTAAAAAGAAAGGTGAAAATTCTAAATGTATATTTATGAATTTTAATGTTTAATCAAACTTTAATAAGTTTTAACTAATTGTTTGTAATGTAAATGTTTGCTCTCTGACAGTGACAGTTCCTTAATCCCCATTGACACTGACACGTCCCGAGGCAACAGTCTGTGTAGCGATTCTCACAGTTCACCCCCTCCGGAATACATCCATAGCTAAAAATAATGGTCATAGTTTGTAAACACATATTTTACTAACTATGACCATGTTTTAAATATGTTGAAACAGCTGATTATTCAATTCATAGAGCTGATTGGAAAACATATGCACAATCAATGAAATATATATTCTTTTCTTCTTAGAAAACTTACTTGTCACCGTAATCATCGTAATAACCTGCAATGAATAATAATATTTTACCGACACAATTATTTATATAGTGTTAAAGAACTATTGTCTTGTATATGGTATGGTAGTAATGAATGCTTTCATATTGTCAAATCTCAAAATTCCATTCCACTATAAAACCA
Source organism: Melinaea menophilus ssp. n. AW-2005 (assembly GCA_918358695.1). Lineage (NCBI taxonomy): Eukaryota > Metazoa > Arthropoda > Insecta > Lepidoptera > Nymphalidae > Melinaea > Melinaea menophilus. The sequence continues at coordinate 104,628 of OU911048.1, forward strand.
CTTTAAAACTAGTTCTCTTTTAACAAAATTTTATTGTATCTCATACGACACTTTACCTTGAGCATGAGAGTACTGGGATGCTAGAAGAACCAGTGCCAGCACCAGCAAGGCAGCGCTACTCGATTTAACAACCCTTAGAGTGTAGTGACTTAGAAGCGGTAAGTACTAAGACTTATAGAAACACTGAGCTGGGTCAGGTATCGTTATCATAAGTACAACATCTTATATATAACATGGCTACACTTCAACTGACGTCATGTGTCATTAAAAATCCCAAATGTACCTGACTGATAACCCTTTGGAAAGGTGAAAGTAATTTATAAAAAGAGTGATAACAAGACTAATTTACTAACCTGTGTGTGTTTGATTTAATTATTACACTATATACATAATATGAAGTCAATAAAGAGGAATATTATGAGACACTCTTCATGTTGATTTAAAGACGACAGTAATATGAAAATCAGTAATTCTCAACTAAAGAACCGAAAAATAATATTTAAGTTTAGTAAACTAAGTTATAAAATCACTTAAAGTGTTCCCTGTAGCTTCGCCAGCACACAGGTGAATATCTCGACTTCAGCTCTGATAAAATTAATAGTCTTTATCAAACAGACATATGTACTTCCTAATAGTAAGAGATGTCTTTAAACCGATTCAGTAGTTTCGGAGGTTATTACTTAGGAACAAACAACAAACCTTTCACCTTTATATACCGTATATATAAAAAAGTGTAGAAAATATGCTTTATATATATATTATTATTAAAGTGCAATAATTATATTAAGTAGATAAAAGTTAATTATGATGTTTCTCTGGTTTTCCCAACTACTTTAACGCTCTGAGGAATATCCAAAGTGACTAGTAATACTTCATAAGAGTTGCAGAAACATACGAGACCTCACACACTGTCTATTCTTATCATACTTACCGGTCTTAAGTGAGTGTGTTCTAACGGGTGGTTAGTAAACAACAGGAGGGAGCCATGTCTCGTGGCAGCTCTATGTGGCTGGTGCTAGCACTGGTTCTTCTAACAAACCAGTGTGCTTATGCTTATCACGGTAAAGTAACGATATCGAAATTATGATAAATATACTCTTACTCTTACTCTTTCAAGATAAAATACTTTAATCCCTTGTGAGTTCATCACAGAAGTAATAGTTATATAATTATCAACGCCACTATCGTTGTCGTATATACTTACCGCGCAACAAAACTAACTCGTTGTGTTTTATCTTTAACTGCAATGTTTTACTTGCATTCTAATTAATTGTTTTCGTATATCAATATGATTTTATGAGTGTACTGAGTCACAGACAATGCTTTAAGATATTGTAAATTAATAAATAATTTAAAATAGTACCCATGAAGTCTTTTGCCGGTTTTTCTACATTGACGCAGTCTTTGGAACTGTGTAACTAAATCATAAAAATCCTTTAGTGTAAAGTATTTATAATTAAAAACTTTCGCTTTAACTGAAACAATCAAAGCAAAACTAAAACTGTCCTAAGAAGTTATGTTACCCAGAAAGCAATCCCTTAGGGACCGAAGGCACGTTAACAATATAAAAATTAATTGTAATTTAATTTAATTGTAATTTAATTTGTAATACAGAAGTTGTATACATAAAAGTCGTACATTACAGATTATGACGGTATTATGAACTATGACTACGGTAGAGATCATAGCGTTCTGAATGGGTAAGTTTATGAAAATGTTGTATCAGTAGCTTTTAAACCATAGTTTTCCAAGAACTTGTAACAAATTAACAGCTCTTTTTAATAATTGGTATTGTTACTTATTATTAATTTATTATCTATTTTTCTAGTTTGATATGTGTTGAAGAAGGGAGAAGATGTCAGAACACCTACTCGGACTGCTGCTCCGGAACGAGATGCAAATGTCTCTTCTTGAACCACAATTGTCGCTGTCAGTACGAACACATTTTGTATAGAAACTGATATTTGAAGCTCGAAAATTATATTGCATTTTGTATATTTATTATAAGATTGACCATTCATATGCTTTTTTAATTTACATCTAATTAAGTTAAACTGGTGTCACTATCGACAATTTCCCAAATATAATCGTATTATATTATTATATTTTCCCGTATTATTATTAATTAAAAACCTTTACAACATATTACTACAAGTAATCCTCCAATTAGTTTCATCTATAGTAATTAGATTAGTCGACAGTTTAGATTGGAATACTACTAAGTCAAAGGCGTCGTATCCATTTCATACATAGTGTATTGTAACTATACGTATCAATACTATAACATAGATATTAATAAATGTTTTTAACATAAAGACGCCAGATATATGATATATATATAACTACAGCAACACATATATTTATGTAACAGTGACTTCAAAATAAGCTTTAAGACATAACAACTTTATTTTATTGACTTCCATCACATGAGCGTGTGTGTATATAAATATTAAACTAACTTATGTTGATACAAAAAATTATCACCATATTTTATTCAGAACACAAAAATCATTTTTCTCTTTCAAGGAACTTTAAAGATTTTATTTACGTTCTAAATATCAAGTAACTTCTGATCTCATAATTAGATCCGCGACTGGGGCTGTCGTAACATTCAATGCTGTTATATAGCTTTTGGTTTGTTTATTATATTATACAAACTAAAAGCTAGTGCAGCTAAAAGCTGAAGAATATTAATCTGTCAGAATCATCTAACCTGTCTTAGCTTCAAATATATTTAAAAAATTAAGATTTATATGATTTCTAAATATAAATATTACAATAATAACGATTATATATATATATATATATATTTTTAATTTATTCCGATATTTCATAGTTGGACAAAATACATAAAGGTTAATTGTAATTACGCTTTGTATATAGTATTGACAAAATTTTCCTAAATATTTTGACGTTCTCATAATGGTTATTTTAAGTGATTGGGAATATTTAATGATGCACTATGTCAGTTAAGTCTAAACAACATGAATTGTATATATTGTGCAGTGCGTTATAGTTCAGTGTTTCCATTACACGTACATAATGTAATATAATATAATATCTACTTACTCTCCAACGTGCCAGTTCCACGTATCTAGTATCTTCTAAGGGTCGAGAAATACACTTTTAGAGAGTATTACATTAATGTTTGTTGTCTGTTAGTAGGTGACAAACAAGCAGACGAGGAACATGTCTCGTGGTAGCACTATTTTGCTGGAGCTCGCACTGGTCCTTCTAGCAATCCAGTACTCCCATATATATCATATAGATTTCTCATTGTTAGGTATACCTACCATCTTCATCTAGTTTCACAAAGATTGGGCAATTCAACCCAGTGGGTTGCTCCACTACGGAAAGATAGGTTACATATCATAGAATATGCAGATTTCAGGATATTCTTCTTCACCAACTACATTAGGATAAGCATTTGTCTCCTGTAATTGTCATTTTCGGGACCCCTCAGTATTTTAGTGAATGAAAATGTTTTATAAAATATTTAAAGCAAAACTATGAATTTAACAAAGGCGTTATTTCAGGTTATGACGGTATACATTCTGATTACAGCAACGAACAGACGCTTGTTGGAAGGTAAGTAATCTAATATATTATAATTATTTTATTATTGTATTATTTTTTTATTTATCCTCAAACAAAACAATCTATCAGAAATAAATATGGACTTAAAAATGTATAATGATGAGCGAGACTCGAACCTGAGATAGGCAGTCTGTCCGCGTCACGTTGGTATCGGAGTAACGTCTTCCTTACTCATCTTGAAAAATGTAGGATTCTATATATAATTACCTTTATCGTATCTTAATAATTATTAATAATTGATACTTATATCTATATTCGAATTATTGTTAATACTTGTGATATATCCCCTACTAATTCTTCATAACTACCTTTTAACTTTGGATGTATTGCAGAAGGGAGAAGCTGTGAGCGTCGTCACTTGGATTGTTGCTTCGGAATGAGTTGCCAGTGTGATTTCTTGCCATACCGATGTCGCTGTCGCGACGGATACCTTTATTATTGTAACTAATATTGTATTCTGAAAAAAAATCGTTGCTTTTTATGGATTGTAATAAAATGTCTGTTGTTGCTGATGACTATAATTTTGTTTGTAATTCCTTGTCCAATCATATCTTCAACATAAAAAAACGTTCTTTTAAACTGAGTTAAGAAATTGTTTTTTAAGTTTTCCGTTCAAATTTTTTTGACAAATCCAAATAATGGATAAGGGACGTTTATTTATTTATTATTAGTTAGGTGGACCGAGACGACGGAGCGCCAAACGCTACGGTCCCTGCATATCTTTTTCGTCTCGGTCACAGAATCAACCTCTTCATACATGCCCTCCGGGTGGTCCTCATGCTTTTTACGTGACCTTCCTCCAGTATCATAGATACTGTGTTTTCGAAGCTCTTACCGCTCACTTTTCCTATATAAATCTTTTTTACCATTCTTTCATCACTCATTCGTTCGATGTGCTCAAACCACCTGAGCACGTTCTTCTTCATTCTCACCGTGACATCTTCGCTAGTACCTGCCATTCTTTGGATCTCTTCATTGCGGATTAGGTCAGCTAAACTGACTCCGCATATTCGGTGAAGAGATCGCATCTTCACAGCATTCATCTCTCTTAGATTCTTCTTCTGTGTTACCCACGTTTGGCTGTCGTATAACAGCGTCCGTAGCAAAACTGCATTGCATCGCATGAAAAGTGCAGCTATGCTAACGTTGCGTCGTTTCAACAATGCAGCCAAAGCACCGTTGACCCTGTTACCGGCAGCGATACACCTTTCCATATCCATTTCGTATCTTCCGTCTCGGCTAAACATACTTCCCAAATATACCACTTCATTCACTTGTTCTATTATCTTATCATTCACGTTGATCTTACATTCTGTTCTTTCTTTATTTCTTTCAAATATCAGAACCTTCGTCTTATCTACATTCAGGTTTAGACCATTATTTTCACACTCATCTTTCAGAGAGGTGACCAATGCCTGCAAATTGCATTCTGATGATGCAATGAGCACTGCATCATCTGCATATAGCAAGCAATTGACCTTAAGGTCACCTACTTTCACTCCCATGTCACTGCCTTTCACGCCTTGGAGACAACTCTCCAAATACAAATTGAACAACCAAGCTGACATAGCACAACCTTGCTTAACACCCGATTGGATGTCAAACCGGGACGACATGCCAGCTCCTACTCGTACACAGGCTGAGTGATCTCTGTAAAGAGACTTTACAGCCTGTAGCAAGGGTCCGCTCACATTGTATCGGGGCAGTATCTCCCATAATTTCTCTCAAATGCCTTTTCCAAATCCACAAAAGCACAGAAAACCTTTTGGTTTAGGGCCAAAAACTTTTCCGTGATCATGCGGAGGGAAAAGATCTGATCTATACACCCACTTCCAGGTCTAAATCCTCTTTGGGCCTCCCACAACAGCCTTTCAGATCTCACTTGCATTCTTCTCGATAATATTTTAACATAAACTTTACCGCTCAAGCTGATCAAATTGATAGCCCTATAGCTTGCACAGTCTATCTGTGAACCTTTGCCTTTATACAAAAGTACGATGACTGCACCTCGCCAATCATCTGGGACCTCCCCCGATGTCCAGCATAAATTGCACAAAAACCAGAAAAAGTCCAAGACGCGTGGCCCACCATATTTGATCATCTCGGCAGTAACTTCACCCGCCCCCGCCCCCTTCATACATCTTCCTGTAGAATTCCGCCCACCGCTGCAAAACGCGTGCTTGCTCTGTTAAAATCAGTGCGTTGCGTTGGCGAACCGGTTTGGCGTTGAGTTGGTGCTTATTGTGTCGGGTGTCTAGTCGAGGAGGGTAGCGGGATCCGAAGCGACGGCTTTCCGCTGGCCACCCGCAGATAGTTGGGGGCCCAATTAGTGGTTCAGCCACCCACGAAAGGCTGCCCCGCCAGCTGCGAAAAATCCCAGGGTGGCTCCATCGTGCTGGTTGGCGACCAGACGAGGAGGCCCGGTGGCGATCCCTGGGGGGGTTCGGGCGTCCCCGCAGTCTCCAGACTAGCCTCCCAGTGGCATGATATCACCAATTTTGACGTCGGGTTCGATACGTAGAGCCTCGTTCAACTGCCATTTCTCATCCTATTCACTCTTATTTTTAATATTTTTTTAATGAAAAAGGCCAATAAAAAGATCAAGTTTTCACAGCGGTTGCACTCCTCCTCATTCAAAGTGCAGCTCACTAATATCAGGGGCTTGCACTCTAATCTCCAACCTGTCCACCATCACCTAGAGACAGAGCAACCGCACTTGCTCTTTTTGACGGAGACGCAGATACAATGTCCTTTGAGCACTGCGTACCTGGATTATCCCGGCTACTCGTTAGAGCACAACTTTCGCTCGCGTGCCGGGGTCTGTGTGTACGCGCGGAACGACCTCTGTATCCTGGGTCTCCGTCACCTTGAAGACCCCACTTTTTCTTCCCTATGGGTTTTAGTAGACACAGGAAACGAAAAAATCCTGTATTCCTGTGTTTACCGTTCGCACAGCGGTGACCAGGAGACAACTAAATTATTTGAGCATCTCGGTGAGGCTGCTGATTTGGCTCTACATCAGTATCCTTCAGCGCAGCTCGTCTTTCTGGGGGACTTTAATGCCTGTCATCAGGACTGGCTGTTCCCGTACCAGAAGACCGACCATGCTGGAAGAGAAGCGCGGAATTTTGCGTTGTCCTTCGACCTCTTTCAGTTGGTGAGGCAAGCGACAAGGGTACCAGATGTAGTAGGCCATACAGCCAATTGCCTGGACCTTCTGCTGACAACTGATCCGGACAGGTATAGTGTTGAGGTCACCTCCCCCTTGGGAACCTCCGATCACTGTCTGGTGAAATCTGTGTTTACATATTCCCCACCTGTTTTCGAACCACATGGTGTTAGGCGAGTATGGAAATACAAGTCAGCAGATTGGGATGAGATGCGTCACTTTTTTGCATCTTATCCTTGGCGGCAGGTCTGCTTCTCTTCTTTGGATCCGTCGAGTTGCGCGGGCGCTATAACCGATGTGGTGCATCAGGCAATGGAGTATTTCATTCCTTTTACTGACGTACCCATCGGTGGCAAAGCTCGCCCATGGTTTAATGCCGAATGTGGTCGTGCTGAAGACCGCAAACATTCGGCATACCTCATTTGGGCTGATGCTCGAAGCCGCAAAGCTCCGGATGTACTTTCAAAGAAGAGAGCCTTTAACCAAGCTGCCAAGTCCTATAAAAAGGCATTACGGAAGGCTCGACGCGATCGAATCGCTAAGAATGGCGAAAAGCTCTCTGTCAGACCTACTGGCAGTCGAGCTTTCTGGTCTCTTGCCAAAGCGATCGAGTCGAACTTCTGCCAACCCTCACTGCCTGCTCTGCTGAAGCCGGATGGATCTTTGGCCCATACAGCGACAGAGAAAGCGAATGTATTTGCTTCTCTGTTCGCTGATAATTCGCATCTAGACACTGGCAATGCTTCTCCAGCACATCTTCCTCACTGCGGTATTTCGATGCCGGAAATCCGCATCACCAACAAAGAGGTATGGAGAGTATTGTGTCGTCTTGATGTGAATAAAGCCAGTGGTCCTGATGGTATACCAGCCATTCTGCTGAAGACGTGCGCAGCTGAGTTGTCTCCTGTATTGACACGTCTGTATCGCCTCTCTTTCAAGACTGGAATAGTGCCGAAATCCTGGAAGCTTGCAAACGTGCAACCAGTGCCCAAAAAAGGCAGCCGTGCTGATCCTGCCAATTATAGACCAATTTCAATCACCTCCATACTCTGCAAGATTATGGAGCGTGTATTGAACACGCGCCTTCTAGCGTACCTTGAAGGTAACGATCTCCTCAGTGACCGACAGTACGGGTTTCGCCGAAATAGGTCCACTGGGGACCTTTTAGTGTATGCTACGCACGTTTTAGGCGAGGCCATCGAGAAGAACGGAGAAGCGGTCGCCGTCTCTCTGGACGTCTCGAAGGCATTTGACAGGGTCTGGCATGCGAGCCTTATAAGCAAGCTTTCAGCGTACGGCATATCTCCTGGTCTGATCGGCTGGGTAACGGACTTTCTCAACCAGAGATCTCTCCGAGTAGTTGTCAACGGGTCTTCCTCGGAACCCTTGACAATTAATGCCGGAGTGCCTCAGGGGTCCGTTCTTTCTGCAACTCTTTTCCTGCTGCACATCAACGATCTGCTGAAGCCCGGTATCTATGGGTATGCAGACGACAGCACAGTTGTAGAAAGATACCTGCCGAGTAGTCAGGCTAGTAGAGATCAAGTACAGTCAGAAAGAGAAGCCATGGTGCAACGTTTGGGTGACAAACTTCAGGCAGTCTCCGCATGGGGCAATGCCAATCTTGTCAAATTCAACGCCACCAAAACGCAGACGTGTCTGTTCACCGCCAAAAGGAGCCCTTTCACCTTGGCTCCTACTTTCCAGAGTGTATCTTTGGAATACAATGACCGGCTACAGTTATTAGGCTTAGAGATTTCCTCGAACCTCAACTTTGGTCGGTGTATTGAGTCCAGAGCAAGAGCAGCTGCAGCGAAGCTTGCCGTTCTTGCGAAGGTCCGTCAGTACTTTACACCGGGACAGCTTCTTGTATTATACAAAGCACAGATCCGGTCGTGTGTAGAGTACTGTGGTCACATATTCGCTGGTGCCGCAAAGTCTCATCTTGCGGTTCTGGACTCAATTGAGAGGCGAGCAAAGAGGCTTATAGGCGATCCCGAATTGGTAGAAGCCAACCTCCACAGCCTTGAACACAGGCGTAGAATTGCTAGCCTCTCAGTATTCTATAGGATACATTTTGGTGAGTGTGCGCTGGAATTACACGACTTAATTCCTCCGTCCCCCTTCCATCACAGGACGTCCCGACGCACGGCAGGTTTCCATCCTTACGTTTTGGACATTCCCCCTGTCCGAACGAAGCGCTTTGCTTCGTCTTTTTTAATTCGCACAGCGAAGGACTGGAACAGCTTGCCTGCGTCGGTTTTTCCGTCCAAATACAATGTGGGCGTCTTCAAGAGAAGAGTGAATAGGTTACTAAGTTAATGCGCTTTACCATCTAAGACTACATTTCCACTTTCCATCAGGTGGAATGTAGTCAAGCATTAACCTAGAAAGTATAAAAAAAAAAAAAAAAAAAAAATTTCACCGCTCTTCGAAACCCTTTCATTCTACAGGTTACCGAACAACCCCGGGAATCACTAACTTCTCTCCAGACAAGCTTCGTATTTTCCCGGAAGTTGTTCGTCAATATTTCACTCCTTTCTCTCTCAGAATTTTCACGCTTCATCTTTATAAGTGCTTTTGTTTTGTGCTTTTGCAGTTTTTACGCTCTTTTTCTTATCTCTTTCATACTTTTATCCTTACCCGAGGCTTTATAATCCAACCATGCTTTCTTCTTTAACTCTACAGCGTCTTTCACTTGATCGTCCCACCATTCATCGCGCTTTTTACTAAAATCTCTTTTCCTTTTACCACAAACTTATGTCGCTACTTTCACCATACCATTCCTAAGGTTCTGCCAGAATTCTACAACACTTTTATTTCCAGAATCACAGCTTTCAAACTTCTTGGAAACCCTTTCTTGATATTCCTCTCTGATCGGTGGATCTTGAAGCTTCCAGCTTCGTATGCTATAATTCGACTCTAAGCTTGGACACATCGTGTGGCTGCGCCAACCTGCAAACAGACCTCTTATTCTAGCAACGACTAGATAATGGTCCGTTCCCAGATCAGCACCCCTGAACACTCACGTGTCCATAACATGACTTCAAATACGCTGATCCGCTAGGAATAAATCAATCGTACTTCTTTCTTCCGCTAGCTCCCATGTGTACATATGAATTTGTTTGTGATCGAACATCGTGTTTGCCACAAACAAACTTTTCTCCTTACAAAATTCCAAAATAAACTTTCCAGCCTCATTTACTCTCTTATCACCGTATTTGTCAAGCACGCTTTCGTAACCACTGCGCGCGGTTCTAACCCATCCATTCATATCTCCACATACTATAAATTTTTTATTATCTGTGACACTACTTAGAACATCCCTGACACTCTCCCAAAACTCCTCGAGCTCGCTCACGCGAGCTGAGGATACTGGCGCGTACACGATTAACAAGAATACTCTTGTTATCCCCAGCTTAAAGTGAACCCAAAGAAGCCTCGGGTTGATTGCCTTGTATTCTACCATTGCATTAACCATTCGAGAGGACAACAATAACCGTACTTAGGCAATCTCGCTCACCCTCTGGAATTCCAGCCCAGAAAGACCCTGTTGCCAGGCAAATCGGTCGTATCATTGCGTTTCTGCTTAGTCTCGGACAAACAAATAACATCCAGATCTTTAGCATCCATCACATCTAATAATTGATTCATCTTCTGTTCCATTCCTCTTCTTACATTTCACCTAGCTATTTGTAGCTCCGGCCTTCACCTTCCGCCGTTCGGAACATGGCGTGTTGGTTGGCGATCCCCAACGAAAAGACGTTTATAAAGAACTATAATAAAGTACAATTTTAATTCTGGATATGGTACCTCTTATAGACGAGCAACAAAACCTTTTTAAGCTATTTTATTCTTATAATAAATAATATAAGCATAGTTTTAACGCATATTGATATATTTCTGGAAATCCAAATTAGAGCAATGTAACAATTATACAGCTTTTGTAATTATTGTCTGATTATCTGCTAGTAGGTATATTTGTTCATATGTTGGAACCTCAGATGAACCACTGCGTCGAGGATAAACGATTGATTTTATTTATTATTATTTATTTACCTTTTGATTTTATTTCATATTCAAATTATCTCCAGTATACTTTATATCGTTCTTATATCTATTATTATAACTTTGTCAAGTATATACATACATTATAAATGTATTGTAATTCTACAGTATCAAATTAAATACTCTTTTACATCTATAAAGTCTATAAAGTTTTTCTTATTATATTCTTGTCCCATGTGATGTTTGCCATCACAAGAGACAGTACTCAGTGCGCTAACTTCTTAATTTAACAGGGAAATACAACAATGGGTTGGGAAATGTGTGTGATCATATGTAGAATATTCATATCTATTGTAGTCTATTATAATAACAAAGATAATCATTATCTCTTAGAAACATTATTTTAAATTTACTTTTTGAATATATTTATGGTATTTTAAGTAATTTACGAATTAAATTATTCAAAATGAGATAAGTAATTCATTTTTATTTTATTTTATTTGACTTCACGAAGTTCAACATTACATCAAAGGCTTTTGATTACCTCTTTTAGTTGTTTTAACGCTCTCTTAGAGATTATCATAAGAGATGTAATATTATATATCATATGAGGTCAGTGGGACCTAAAGCAAGTGGCCATTTTGTATTTGTTCACGGCGGCTTCTTGATACTGTGGTGGTATCAAAGTACTAACTAGCGAGTTCCGGCTAACATTGGTCGGTCTTGAGAACATATTTTTTGAAGCTAATGAAACCTAACGAGTAAAAAGTTATAAATGTAATGTTTCTTTGAACACCAGGTAAATAGGTTTTTATCGCTCTATATACAAGAAACAATAATTTATGATGTAATATTAATAAAGAAATTAATATTATAATGTGTCTATCTGTGTGGTCAAGTTGAATGAAATGTATGGTATACTTACGGCTTCATTTGTAAATGCAGGTTAACCTTATTGTTTTAACTTTTTACTTCGCATTCTCCACCCATGAAGCAGACACGATGCAACTAATGACGCCATTATTAAGTGTGATGGAAGTTTACGAGAATCCACGGGAGCGTCGTGTACTGTAAATGTGTGGAATTAGTTTGTGGTCCAAATATATATTTACTAATGATATCTTACTGCGCAAGCTAACTCTATACACTCGTAACTGTTTATGTTTAGGATCAATTAACGATGCTTAAAGTATAAATTAAAAGTTTATTAACTCTTTACCTTTATACTGTACTCGTTATCGAGAGAAGTTGTTTATTTTCATGCGGCGCTGCCAACATGAACTATCAACAGTGATGCCAATATAGAGTAGTGTTGCTACTTGAATAAATATATTATTAAAAAAATAAATAAAACCGACATATTTTTTGTCCATAATCCATGGTAAAATATATATTTATCATATTTATTTATATCAAAAATATTATTTAGTAAAACACCTTAGTTTCGCTATCCCTCTTGTTTTAAATCAACAATACCGTAGACCCGTAAACGTTATATGACTACAAGGATATAAAAAACTAAACACTGAATCCTTTATCCTATGTTATACTTCAAATTTCATTAAAAGTAATTCGTGCTGTTTCAAGAACATTAATCTTTATTTCTTTGTTAAAAATGCTCCCTGAAGTTTTATCGTTTAATCTTTTGATGCTTTAAAAAACGAAGTAGTATTATTGAAACATTTATTATTTTGGTGTATCAGAGCTCCAAGCCGTGACAACGACGCGTATCATTATTGCAGTGTGATACGCGATTATCTGATACACCGTATCTCATTAATTCCTTTTGATATGACACAGTGTAGACAAGGCCTAAGAAAACAGCAGCAGAAGAATCTTTTTGATTTTTGTCATTAGTCATATCCTGTCGTAATCTTACATTTTTCTAATACGTCATTTTAATATATAGATTATACATATACTTACTAATAGAATCAATGGTGGTAATAAAAGCTGTTGCAAACATTAATTAATTAATTAATTCTTTATAAAATACACGCACTGATGGTTTTATTTTATTAACCATATATTTTGTAACGCCTTTATGGAGGGTTTAGTCCATGTCCTTCACTTGCGATTGCGACCCGGCTCGGGTCGGTGTTATAGAACCATATTTTGTACATCGGATTTCATTCGGAGTTATCAAAAATAAATACAGGGGTTATTTGAGTTATATGATTTAACGCTTTTGATGACTGATGTGGAGACCTCGGCAAAAATCAGAGTTAAAATATAAAAGAAACTCTTGGAGCCTTCATTTAAAGGTTTTTAGATATAAAAATAGCCTGCTTCATAAACATCAATACTGTTGAATGTAATAAATATTCTGTTATTAAATGGGTTCTTAGAAAAGACAACAACCTTGTCTGATAATAAATCAAAATCAATTTAAAACAAATAAAAAATGTTCTAATTGACAAAAGTAAGCAAATAAAAATCATTTCGTGACATTGGCATTATATTGGTAAGTATATTAAAGTGCACTATTATTAAGAAATGTTTTGTTCAAATTGTGTTTTATTTGAGTAAGATATAACTGTTCGTTTAATTGAAATTATTATTTTAAAATAAAAGTCCTACCTTCTTAAATAACGTGAACGGAAAAGTTGTAAAGATGTTATTTTGGAGAGAAGTAATTACTTAGTACAATATACGATGATAAATTATGCTGACTTTAATGTTTCTCGTTCTTGTAAGTATTAATTAATTAAATTTTTCTGTAAATCGTCGAATACAAGTTTCAACACATTAAAAGCCTTTCAGTGAATCCTTCTTCCTGGTCTTATTATTATATTAAGTACCTGGACATATTATTATTACTTATTACCTGAACACAAGAACACACATACATACACACACAGAGAGTAACAATTTCTTCATATAAATATAGTAAGTACATACATCCCATGTACTTATCTAAACAAACTAAATAATGTAATCCAGTTTCTTGGTATTAATTATGTCTACTTTCCCGAATTCGTTTAGGGCGTGAAGGTAAATGAAGAAAAATCCTTGTGTGGGATATATCCCGGCAAATATTTAAACATGTTGCCAATATTATACATTCTATATTTATTTAAAAATTAATCTCACAACGAGTTCTGGGGCTTATCGTAATCATAGCATGAAATAAAAAAAAATCCAGTTGAACGCGGGTAGTCATTGCGAACACGTGTATCTTTGCGCTCAGCTTATAATTTGTAATAAGGCGGTGAATTAATATATTACGAGTGATTGTACCGACGTACTAGGGTATCTCCTGGTAACAGGAGACCCTATACGTGAATATGCATTCTTCTTCAACGTTTTCAAGCCCTAAAATAAGACAACAAGTCCCAAATGCACAATCAGAAAACACAGTATCAAGTTACGCTAATGTGACGTCAGCAGCAAGTTTCCCCAAAAAAGATCAAGCTATTATACTTGACGCGATCGACGGAATAACACTCAGGGAGTACCTTGTTTCATTATCTTATTTAATACCTGCTACATCGATTCGGTTCATTTCACGTATTTCAAATGCACGTGTATTTATCTAGACACAAAGAGAACTGCTGATAGCTTAATAGAAGGAAAAAAGTCAATCACAATAAAGAATAATACCCTGGAAATTAAACCCTTAATTTCGAGGAATAAGAGAATTGTGCTTTCAAATGTTTGTCCTGTTATACCTAACTCCGTAATTGAACAAAAATTTGATGAATTAAATATCAAAATAATGTCACCAATATCGTTCCTGAAAATAGGAGTAACAGAGCCAGCATTCTCACATATATTAAGCTTTAGAAGACAACTTTATATTACCCCAGAAGATGAAAAAAGGTTACCAGAATCAATACAACTAATGTTTGAGGGTACAAATTACTGGATATATATATCTAACGACACATTAAAATGCTTTTCTTGCAACAGTATTGGTCATATAGCAAAAAATTGTACACAAAATACTTCAGACCCCTCACCTTACATTCAAGATACACAAGCAATGGAAGAAATTAACAAAATTTTCAATAGAAATGATGATTTAGTGCCGGATATAATACCAACTTCCTTACCCTCATCTACTCAAGAGACCCCTCAAGTATTACATGTAACCAAAGGAATTAAACGAATTCACTCACCAGGCAACAGTGAAGCGTCAAAACCAGAATTTACGGAATCTCAATGTGTACGAAATAACAACTCAGAAATATTAGATACAGAAACAGATGAAATGGGAAGTATGATATCATTAGAAGAGGAAGAAGTTAAGCTAAAGACAAAGAAAAAGTTAAAAAAAACGTCACTTACGAGTGATGAAGAAGTATGGAAAAACATCGAACACAGTATGGCAGAATTAAGTGAAGATACAACATTTCCTATTAATTTAGACCAATTCATAAGCTTACTAGATAATACAAAAGGAAAACAAAATATTAAAGAAACAGTTTTTTTGTATACAGATAATATAAAAGATCTGGTGATGATGTGTAATAAATTACACAGTAAAATGAACAAAAGTTTAAAAAATAGATGTTCTCGGCTGTCAAAAAAACTATTTGATATGTTAAACCACAGCCCTCACCCAAACGACCAAGAGATCTCCTCCATAAATTAGTAAAAATAGGACCATCACTCATTTCATAAAATTATATTAGCTATAATTATACGTTTATACCTTTAATTTTTAATCATTATTAAAGAGTAATTTCAGGGTAGTTTAGTTTAAATATGGATATTTTACAATGGAATGTTAATGGTTACTTTAAGCGACTTCCAAACATAAATTTGTTAATTCGACAGTTGGAACCATCTTGCATTTGTTTACAAGAAACTAACTTCTCCTCTGACTATTGTGCTTCAATGAAAGGATATAACAAATACTTCAAAAACCGTATACAAGCCAATAGATCTAGCGGTGGTGTAGCAATATTCATAAAAACTGATACAATTCCAAAGCAAATTCATATTAACACACATTTAGAAGCGGTGGCAGTAAAAATAAGGTTTCCTATTACTATGACAATATGCAACATTTACCTTCCAAATAGTACGCCATTAAATACAGATGATTTAAAAGATTTGATCAATCAATTACCTGCGCCCTTTATTTTTCTAGGAGATTTAAATAGTCACCATTTCTACCGGGGCTCTGAAAAATGCGATTTAAGAGGTAAAATGTTAGCTGAGTGGCTAGATGATGAAGATAGTGTGTTACTGTTAAACAACGACCAGCCCACACATTTTAATTGTAACACTGGCCATACTAGTAACATAGACTTAACTTTGGCTTCACAAAATATAGCTACATATTTTGAATGGAATGCCTTAGATAATTTGTATGATAGTGACCATTTCCCAATTTTTATAAAGTGCCATACTCCACAAAGCATTCCCAAAAACATAAGAGTTCCGAAAAAGTGGAAGTTTGAGTTAGCCGATTGGACCAAATTTCATGAAGAGGTCGAGAATAGTATTCCTAATTTAATAAACATAAATGACACGGATGAACACTCAATAAATGATATCGTAGAAAACTTTACTTCAGTAATAATAAAAGCAGCAAATATATCAATACCAAAAACAACAGGAACTATTAGACAGAATAACTTACCTTGGTGGAATAATGATTGTAAAATTTCCACTAGAGAAACTAAAAAAGCTCTAAGAAAGTTTAGGAAATTTGCTAGAAATGATCCAAATTCGATTTATAAGATAGAATATAAAAAGAAAAGAGCATATTATAGACGACTTCTGAAAGAAAGTAGACAACGATATTGGGTAAACTGGGTATCAACTATAAATAACAAAACTACAACAGGAGAGATGTGGCAAAAAATACACAGAATTAATACATGTAAGCTAGGATTTCATAGTGTTATAATTAAAAAAGCAAATGGAAGTTTAACGTCTATTCCAGAAGAAACTACTTGCCTATTAGCAAATAAGTTTGCTGAAAATTCTAGTTCTAAAAATTATGAAGACCAATTCATTGTACATAAAAAAATTGAAGAAGAGACACACACTTATTTAGATACTACCGAAAATAGTAATCAAATGAATACAGAAATATCTATGCAAGAAATATTATTAGAGGTTTCAAAACTAGGTAATTCTAGCCCTGGACCGGACAATATTTCCAATCTCATGATTAAACATTTTCCAATTAGAGCAATCGAGTATCTATTAAAACTATATAATTTTATATGGAAAAAACAGGCATTTCCAGATAGCTGGCGAGAAGCGTTAGTGGTTCCAATATTAAAACCTGGAAAAAATCCAGTAGAAGAATCAAGCTATCGTCCCATTTCACTAACATGCAACATGTGCAAATTACTAGAAAAAATTATCAGCAAACGAATTAGATGGCATACTGAGACAAATAAACATATTTCTCCTTATCAATACGGTTTTAGAAAATTTCGATCAACCCAGGACCATTTAACAAACATTGAAAGTGAAATACTTGATTCCATTGCTAATAATAACTATATGGTGACTGTTGCTCTAGACATTGAAAAAGCATATGAAATGGTCTGGAAACATAGACTTCTTAAACATTTATATAATATTGATATCAAAGGGAACACTCTTGCATTTGTCAGAAATTTTTTGGCACAAAGATCAATTCGGGTAAGAATAGGCGATGTGACTTCTAACTTAGTTCCTTTAGAAAATGGCCTACCACAAGGATCTGTGCTTAGCGTTATTCTATTCTTGATAGCTATAAATGAAGTTCTTTCCTATACAATAAAATCAGTAAAAGGATTTCTCTTTGCCGATAATTTAACATTAACTTGCAGTGGCAGAACTTTACAACCTACTATAAAACTTGTCCAAAATACACTTGATAATTTACAGAGATGGTCAGTGACATCTGGTTTCCGTTTTTCAGAAAACAAAATAGAATTTATTATATTTTCTAACAAAAAGAAGAAACCCAGAAATATAAAATTAACATTAAATGAACACAATGTTAGAGAAGTTACTAATTTAAAAATTTTGGGTCTAACTTTTGATAAAAATATGTCTTGGATCACACACATTAATAAATCAAAATCTGAATGTAATAAACGGTTAAATGTAATAAAAGTCTTGTCATCTTTAACGTGGGGATCAAATAGAAAATGCTTAATAGCCATATACCGGGCTCTAATTAGACAGAAACTTGACTATGGTTCTATAATATATGATTCAGCAAATACAAGAACTTTGAATACCCTAGAAAGCATCCAAAACACCGCTCTTCGATTAAGCATAGGTGCATTTAAAACCAGTCCAATCAGAAGCGTATTGGTGGAAGCTGGAGAGATACCATTACAATTAAGAAGGAAACAGCTTGCTCTGTCATATGCCGTTAATATTCTCTCCCAACCAGAAAATCCAACTTATCATTATAACACAAAATTATCAGCCATTGATTCAGAGTACCAATTTAAAACAAATCTTAGACAACCCTTAAGAATTAGAATAAAGAAATATCTCAAAGATATAAATTTTAATATCCCCATGGTTTATAGAAAAACATTGCTCAGTTCTGGCCCTTGGGAAAAAATAATTTTCCCCATTAATCTAGACATAGCGGAAAATCGTAAAGGAATTACCCCTACATGTATCTATAAACAATTATTTCTCGGATTTAAGAACAAACATATAAACGAAAAGTCATTTTATACCGATGGATCCGTTATGAATGGCAAGTCAGAGTGTGCTATAGTCACCAACGATAAGTATTATCGGCATAGGCTTTTAGATTATCAGTCCATATTCAGTTGTGAAGCTACAGCCATACTTAAGACACTGGAGATAATCTCCGGTGAAGATAATACTCAAAATTATGTGATATACACAGATTCCAAGTCATGTCTATCTGCCATTTTGAATCAACAAAATAATAACCCCCTCATTACAGAAATCCAGCAAAAAATTATACACTTAATGAAAAACTATTTTAAACTTCAATTGATTTGGATCCCAAGTCATCAAGGGATAGTTGTTAATGAGAGGGCGGATAATGAAGCAAGACACGCCACAAACTGTTGTTTGATTGATGAAACAATTAAATCAAGTCCAGCGGAAGTACAAAAATAATTAAAATATAAAATAAAGATACTATGGGATAATGTTTGGAAATTGAATAACAACAACAAATTGTTTGAAATAAGAAATTCTGTTTTTGAAGATATCCCCACATTACCCTGCAGAAGAGATCAAGTTATCATTACTAGGTTACGCATTGGACATACAAATCTAACTCATCTTCACTTAATTACCAAAAACGAAAAAAATAAATGCAAATGTGGTTCTGATCTAACTGTTAAACATTTATTGATTGATTGCGTAGATACAGGTTCCAGAAAAATATACATAATGTTCCCAATAGTTTGGTAGAATGTTTAACCGGCAATGGTTGTCACAGAACCTTGGGGTTCCTGAGGGCTGTGGGAATATATAAACTGATTTAATCATTGATATTCTTGTTGTGGTCGCTAATGACCCTAGTAGTTTTAAAGCGACCTAAAATAAATAAATTAAAAAAAAAAAAAAAAAAATCAATATTTGATTACTGAGTGAAATCAAAGGAACGTGGACTTGTACATTGTAAAATGATATTGAAATACGACACTTAAGATCGCACACTTATAAATTTATTTCACCGTTAATTATTGATACAAACTAGGGGCGCCAACAGACCCTTAATTATCAATCACTGTGCTCGCGTTATCTCGGATGTCGTTTGCATATTGAGCGAAGCGAGCCCAGTGTAATGACTCATCATTTCCCTTTGATTTCAATGGGATATCAGTTTTTTGACTATTATTCCTCAACAACATGACATTTTTATTTTTTTAAAACCATCACTTAATGTGTGACTTTTTGATTGCAAAATTCATAATTTTCCATCAAGTTGTTTTCGAGCCTACTTGTGGCAAAATGTGAAAAAGTCTCCTGTAGAGCGCCCCGGTCGCTTCGCTCAAAAAACTAATTAATATTATTTGTTATGTAGGAGGTAAATTTGTGGCCTTGTCTAACCGGCCGCGTGGCTGTCGTGTGTGTAAGCTTTATTACAATTACGTCTAGACAACACCCCGTTTTTACGTTAAAAATAGTTATTCAGAATTACTTCCAGCTCGTCAAAACCTCGTATCGTTTGTGTAAGGATGACATTAATTAATATTGTAACCAGAAAATAGTTGACTCAATATTTTTGTAAGGGCTTTTACCCTCAAATAATGGCTGTTATAGTCAATTAAGACTTCTTAAAGAAATAGGGTTTCACCAAAAAAATCATGAAATCTTCCGAGTATTCCTATGTCGTACTCACCACATGACGCGTCGGTGGCAACGAATTCTACTTGTATAATACCGAACAACCGTTATAAAGAGTATTACAAATAGATATATGTTCTAGGCCACTGTGGCCTTCCTTCCCGGGTTCAGCCAAT
Organism: Melinaea menophilus ssp. n. AW-2005; assembly: GCA_918358695.1. Taxonomy (NCBI): domain Eukaryota; kingdom Metazoa; phylum Arthropoda; class Insecta; order Lepidoptera; family Nymphalidae; genus Melinaea; species Melinaea menophilus. The sequence continues at coordinate 124,827 of OU911048.1, forward strand.
AGTTATGTTTCAGGTTACCGTGTAACGATAATTTATATTCCACGCAGAAGGAGTCGGTCGGAACAGATAGTCTATATTTGTAATTAAATAATAATAAAAATTACACTAATCAATCAGTTATTAAAATTGTAAACAGTGCTCTCTCACGTTATACTTTCACCTTGTGCATGGTGTAGATGACGTGACTACAAGTAATTAATTAATATGAAACTAAATATTTCTCTTAAACTTTATTGCAATTAAATGTATTATGTAATTTTGTAAGATACTTTTCTATTATGTTATATTTAACTAGCAGACCAACGCGCCTTTGCCCCGTAAACTTTGTTTAAAACCTAACAACATAAGTGACATTATCTACAGGGTGGTCCATTAACATTTACATCGGTTGCCGCGTCTAGCAGCGGTGACGGAGGGGGATAGAGGAGTTACACATTGCAAGAACAGCCAATGGGAATTTAGTACTATGATGTCGTTCAGCGGTAGTCAACGTGCGTTTTGTATACGCGGGTACTATCGGAACAACGAGTCTGCGACCTCAGCTCAACTCATGTTTTGCGATCATTACAAGACACAAAAATCAATCTCCAGCAGGTGTGTTAATTATAAAATTGGTGGTCAAGTTTGTGAAGACGGTGTCAATAATGGATTTACCTTGATCTGGCCGGCCTAGAACGTCGAGGGACCCCGAAAACGTAGAGCGATTAAAATCGTCTGTTCGTGACTAACCTGAACTTTCAACTTAAAAGCGGTCTGCTGTCCTTAACGTGCCAAGATATCAATTAACCGCATTCTCAAGAAAGATTTACGTTTACATCTCTATCAAATTCAAATGGTGCAGTAATTAAGGCCTTAGGACCATGCCACTAGGTTGCAGTTTGCAAACGAAATAATAGAGCGGTCCACTAGCTTTACAAACATTTTTTTCTCAGACGAGGCACACTTCCACCTAAATGGGCCTGTTAATAGTCAAAATTAAATCATTAAAAATTAAAGCATCAAAAACCGCTGCATTCACCCAAAGTCACAGTATGGGATGCTTTATCAGCAAGAGGCATTATCAGTCCATATTTTTTTTAAGACTCAGGAGGACATGCGGTTGCAGTGAATTCCGAGCAGCATATCACCATGTTACAAAATTTTTTCGCTCCAGCGCTGCAGGATTTTGCTGATTAATCAACGCTCATGGTTTCATCAAGGTGGAGCCACATGTTATACATGTAATGACTCGTTAAGGATAGCTCTAGACATTTTTGGCCCAAAAGCGATATCGAAAAAAGGGGACATTAACTGGCCGTCTCGTAGCCCGGATCTATCTCCAATGTATTTTTTTTCTTTTGGGAATAAGGCTAAGGCTAAAGTTAACGACACCAACCCAGTAACGAATCTTGACGAATTAAAGGATCGCATTCATACAGAAATCCAAAAATGTAAAGCTCTTATCGAAAATTTCCGCTCTAGATTGCAGCAATGTCAGAATAATGAAGGATTGCATATAGATGATGTGATTTTTTTTTATAAACTCCTCTTTTGTTTACTATGGAAAACAATAAACAATTTTAATCTACTGTAATTAGTTTTCTTTTAATCACTTTTTTTAATATATAACGGGTTTTTGTCCACCCTGTTTATATCAAATATTGATTTGTTATATTCCCGCTGTAAAAAGCCTATGGATTGTTGTAATTCCACCAGATTTGTACACTAAATCTCATTCAAAGCTGTGATTTGCTCTTTTAGGCTTACTAACTCTATCAAAACAATAAAAAGTTAAAACTAAGTAATCAAGTAGAATATAAAGTCAATAAATTATTGTAATTGCTATAAAGATATACTAATAATTATTATTATTATTTAATACTGTGAGAAAAGCATTAAATTTTAGTGTAGACAAAAGGAGACACGGTGCAGAAACGGTTCTTGAATAGCATTTTTGTATTCATGATAACTTTGAAATATTTAGTTCAAAATTAAAGGGTATTTGCTCAATGAATTTTAATGATCTAAAGAAAATATATATATATATACATATGAAATAGTTTCGAAGATGAAATAGTTTAATTTAATAGTTTAATTTAACAAGGCGGCAGGAGACCCAAGGTCCCTTTCCCACTGTCGTATCAGGGCTCGGTGAGCTAGAGCCCTGACCCGAGCCGCCTCGGGCCTTACCCCCCTGGCCCTGGCTTCTGCCCGGTGCCAATACGTGCCAGCGAGCACTTCCGCCTGTAGCTCCACAGGCGGATCGCTCGCCAGAAGTGTGGCCGCAGTGTACGACACCGTACGATACCCCGAATCACCCTTACTGCAAGGATCCTCTGCGTTCTCCGCAAGAGGGTCTTGGAGTCGGCGGTAAGTCGGCGGTAAGATACTTCATCTGGGTCTTCACTACCACCTCCAAATCCTGGACGGAGATGGACGCCCGACGAGGGTGACCCCGGCAAGGGCCGTGGAACAGGATGGCCTCCGTCTTTGTGACAGAGACCTCCAATCCCAACAGCCCTATTCGGTCTGCTGCCAACGTAGCGCCGATGGTAGCTAGACGGGCCGCCTCCGCAAAGTTCCTTCCCCTGCATGTGACGAGGATGTCATCCGCGTAACACAACACCTTCGTCCGGGGCAGAAGAGGACAGCGGAGCAGCCAGTAGTAGCCGAGGTTCCACAACACCGGTCTCAACACGGACCCCTGTGGAACTCCACGGCATACGCTACGTCGGTAGACCCGCCGGTCGCCGCCTTCCCATAGGATCTCCCTGTCCTGAAGGTATGCCCTTAACAGTCTACGGAGATAGGGAGGCACTCCATGGAACCGGAGCGCCTCAACCAATGTCTCGAACGGTAGACTGTTGAAGGCATTGGCGACGTCCTCCCCGCGAACAGCCTCCTGGGTCAGGTCTCTCAGAACACCCAGGGCGTCGATCGTTAAACGAACCGCTCTGAAGCCGAACTGAGCCTCTGAGAGATCAGGACCCACCTCTTCGAGGTGCCGGACGAGACGTGCAGAGAGGACTTGAAGAGTTTACCCGTCTCGTCCAGCAGCACGATTGGCCCTGCATGGGTCCCTATCGAGATCTACCAGGATCTCCTCCCGAGCCAGGTCCTTCGCCTTCCGAATCGCCAACCACAGAGTCGATTTCGCCTCGCGGTATCGACTCCGCAGCTGGGTCTCCAGAACCGGGTCGAAGCCGTGACGATGGCGACACCGGACGAAAGCCCTGCGAGCCCTGCAACAGGCCGCCCGAAGTGGCATTTTGGAAGGCACTTTCGGGTGATCATCAGTACACTGCTCTGCGCCGGGGCCTGGAACTCACCGTCGGCATGGCCGCATCGCAAACCTGTGAAAGTGCTTCGCGCATGTAGCCGGCCCTTTCCTCCACGTCGGTCTCCTCATTGGGCAGGTTGGGAAAGGCCCATCCTTGTACGATGGCAGCCTCCTTTGCCATTTCCCGATCCAGACGTTTGATTGCCCAACGAGGAAAGCGACTCCCCACCCTCGGTGGCCTGGAAAAGAACGGTCGGGCAGTGGAGAGCTCAAATCAGATGTAAAGATGGTCCGATAAAGTCTTCAGCTCCGTCTCGACTCTCCAGTCGACGACCGTGTGAGCGACAGCCGGGGTGGCGAACGAAACGTTCACAACGGAACTCCCTTGCTGTCGCACGTAGGTCGCATCGGTCCCTCTATTGAGGAGGGACAGACCGGAGAGGAGTGACCTGGACGGCCCTACCTCTAGCGTGGCGCGGTGCCCCCAGGCCGCGGATTTGGCGTTCAGATCGCCGAGGAAGATAAGCTTCCCCAACGCCTGTCTTCCAATCGCACTGATCGGGTCGAGGAAAGTCTCGAACTCCGCCATTCGGCGGTTGTCGGAGAAGTACGCGCCGATGACGACGTATTCGCCCCACCTCGCCACGACCAAACCCGGGCCAGTCTCCAGGGTGGAGAAAGGAGGACCGGGACCAGAATCCGCAACCACAGCCACGGAACCGCTAGTGCCCCCGCCCAGTTGGAATTAGGGGAGACATAGTAGGGCTCGCAGGCCACCGCTACACTGATTTCCCACTCCGTCATGGCCTGGATGAAAAGATCCTGGGTCCTGGCGGAGTGGTTCAGGTTCGCCTGCAAAAAGCTATGTCGCCGTCAATTCATGACGACATGGCTTCAACTGGCGCCTGCAGGCGCCCTCCGCTTGGGGCAGCTGGGGAGGGACCAGCTGACTTACCCATCCTACGAGGAGCCTTACAGGATCGGCTCCCCAGTTCGTGCCCCGCTTGGAGCCCGAAGTCTGCGCAGACCGCGCATCTAAGCACTCCGGTGCAGCCATCGATAGTGTGGCCCGCTATGCCGCACCGGAAGCACACGGTGCTGCAGTCCACCCCGGGTGGGCAGACTGCTCGCGTGTGCCCAGGTTCCTGACACCCGAAGCACCGCATTTGCCTCTGCTCAAGGAGCTCGACCCCGTCCGAGCTCCACCCCACCAGCAGTCTGCCCTTATCCAAAACGGCCTTTGCCGTGTCAGCGGGGCAGTGGATAAAAGCCACCCCCATGCCATGAATTTCACCAACGAACAACAAAGGCATTGGTTGACGCGGCAAATGGCGTTTCTGATCTTCTCTCTTGTAACAGAGTCATTTTCATTGTGACCCTTTGATTTTCATTGTGACCCGTTTGACGGGCCGGTCGACTTCTGCCACCCTGTCCAGTGGCGTACGCAATTCGGCGGCTAGTTTATCCGCCTTTTCTGGAGCCGCCTGAGGTAGCTCCAGAAGACGAGCCCGCGTGGGTGACCGACGGATCCTAAGGCCGCCCTCGAACCCGATCTCGCCGAGATTCACTTTCTCGGCGGCGCGCTCGAGGACGGAGGCGTATGTCACTCCTTTAGCTGCCGCCTCCTCCTGCAGTTTTATAATAACTGCAGGTGATCTTTTAGGCAGCAGCTTGGGCTTCGCCTTGTTTCGTATTTCCGCCTTGTTTCCCCTCCCCCTCTTCTGTTGAGAGGGATTGGGTTTCGCCGGTTGAAGCGTGGGGGCTAGGTTAGGTTAGTTCCGGTCGGCAGACCTTGACGGTGGAACGGACGGGCCTGCCAGAGCTGAGTAAGGGGCGTCCCTTTTAGCGGCGGCGGACGTTGCTGCTTCCCTTCTCTTGTCCGCAGCGAGAGGTGGGCACTTCGCCCAGGGACTCCTCTCAGGGACGAGGAGCTCTTCAATACCTTCGTAGCGGGCGTTAATCATAACGCCCACTGCGGAAATAATCGAGCACCTCAATTCCTCCAAATAGTCCTCCTTTGTGGAGGGCACAACAGCGGGAGGAGCAGATTCCGCTGCAGACCACATGTAGGCAAACTCACGCCTGTGAGCTTTGAGCTCAGCCCGGAGGTTCTCCACCTCCCGGTGCAGGCGTGAGTTATCGGCCCGCAGTCGTCTGATCTCGTCCAGCGCAGTGCGGCCGACCAGCGTCTCCACTACCTCCAGCAGGCAGGCTGCGAAACCTCCTTCAGAATTTGTATCATTCCGCCCTGAAGGTGGCCAGACTTGCGTGTTACCTCAACAATTGAGGCCGCTGACTTCCCAGCCAACGCTCGCAGCTGCTGTGCCCCCAAGGCCTCTGGATCGGGTCTGCCACAAGAGAGAAGATCAGAAACGCAATCACAAGCGACGAGCACTTAGAAACTGCAACACCTCGCTCCGACGCGTAATCAGACGCGTCACTTAACAAAATAGCGGACTCCGTTGGCCGCTTCCTCCCAACACTTGTTACGTCGTCATGCATTGCATTTGCCCGGCGAGTAGATGCTCTTGTACCCTTACAACCTCCATAGCCGACCCCCACCGCGCTGGGCATTAGCAGATGGCTAACCCGACCCCGAAAGACCAAATTAACCATCCCCCAGGGAGCACCGGCCCGTACCGCTTCCAATCCCGCCGGACGAATCCGAGCAACATTGGTAGCGGACGGACACACGAGGAAATTCCCAGCGATAGCTCCCCGCACAATATATCCCCTACAATTATATTTCTCAACTACCCTTCAACTCAACTTTGTCATTTAATTTTGTAAATGGTTCCATGACCCAAGGCTTGGAAGATAAGCTATAAGACGTGACGTAATTTAATTGATTCAGATAGGTATCTGAATCAATTAAATTACGTCAGGCTAAAACTGAACGGAAGTAGGGAAAGGTTTCCCTACTTCCGTTCAGTTTTAGCCAATATGATTATGGTATTTTTTTAATTAATATTTATTTTGTTATTTAACATAAAAAAAACACTTTTAATATGTGAACATTTTTGTAACTCATAACACTGGATTTTCGATAGAGATACAGCGCCACGTAAAACCTATCTTGTTAGAAGATGATTACATAAAGTAAACATTTTGAATCATTTGGATATTTTTATATGTCTTCTAACAGTCTTGTAGAAAAAAAAACGTTGTCTCTTTTATTGAGCGAAGCGAGCGGAGCGCTCTACTGGAGTCTTTTTCACATTATTTGGCACGAATAGGCTCGAAAACTACTTAACGGAAAATTATGAAATTTTGCAATCAAAAAGACACCCATTAGGTGAAGACTAAAAACAATAATTTTTGAAATGTCATGTCGTTGAGGAATAATCGTAAAAAATTGATTTCCCCTTGAAATCAATGGGAAACAAAATAACGCCAAGCGCCTGCATTGGTTCAATCCTAATTGTCGTGTTAGGTTAGAACAAGAACACTGCGCCGGGACCCGACGGCATCCCCGGTCGCGCCTGGGTTTTGGCACTTGGGCCTTTAGAGCCCCTTGTGCTGCGTCTTTTGAACGAGTACTTATGGTAGGGCCAATTTCCACGGGCGTGGAAAGGTGGAAAACTGGTCTTGTTGCACAAGCCAAGGCGTTCAGTAGCTGAACCTTCAGCATATCGGCCCATAGTATTAGCCCATAAATGAGGTGGGTAAACTCTTTGAGAAGGTTTTCTCCGCTCGCCTTGTTAGGCATTTAGAGGAGTCCGGTCTCTGTTAGTGACCACCAATTTGGCTACCGCCGGGGTAGATGTTGGCGGTATCGTTAGATATCGCTAACGCATTTAACACTCTTCCGTGGGGTACTATCTAGGAGGGACTAAGGTTTCTGTACCTGCATACATGCGACGACTCATAGGGGACTAAGAAAAGATAATTACAACTGACGAAGAGCGAATACAGCATCCGTCGCACCCCGACCAGGCATAAAACTGAACTGGTACTCCGAAACATCACTCTCGTCTCGCATCCTTTTCTCTTTCACTTTCTCCCACACTTTCATAGTATGCGACATGAACTTTATACACTGATAACTGTTGCAGTCTTGTATATCACTTTTATTTTTATAAATGGGCACTAGGTCACTATTGCACCATTCATCGGGCATCATTTCTTGATGCAACAATGTATTGAAAAATAAAGCCAGCCACTTATACCTATATTCATTTAAAACCTTCCATACCTTCACTAATCCTTTATTTACCGGCTGGTTATTCAACGCTCCACTCCAATCGTTTATTTTCTTCATTCATCAATGTTTCAAAATATACCTTCCATCTCTTTTTTATATCCTCATCTCTCATCAACACCTTTCCAGTATCATCTTTTATGCATTTTACATATATGACATCTCTAGCAGTCTTCTCCCTACGCTTTGTTATCCGGTAGAGTTCCTTTTGACCTGCAGGAAACTCTAGCGACCTATATAAATCCTCTTGCACCTCAGCATTAGCACATCGTTGTATTTATTTTAGTTCGAATTATAAAACGGATTAGTTAATAAAGTAAAACACTTTGCATTATCTTTTTTATACATCACTTAATATATTTTGAATAACACAATTGTATGTGCAGTTGTAAATATAATAAATCTGTAATTGATCGCTGATATTTAGTAGAAATCAAAACAATGACTTTTATAATACTTGTCTATCTGTGTCTTCACCTGTGCTCTTGTGCGCTCGTCGCTAACTGCGAGTTCACTGCGGTGCTCGCGGAGGTGCCTTCACTTCAAATTAAAATCGATTTATAAATAATAAATAAGTTTCAATTTAAAAATACGCCTTTATTTATTATTAGATTCTTTTCAGTTTGCAATGTTTAATACAATAAAGGTTTGTCAAAAGTGTTCTTATTATAATATATTAATTATTATATGAACTACCACATAACCATTATATATTTTGAATATTGAATTTCCAATTTTACAGGAACCAAAGAGATTTGTATGCTAATGAATGTTTCTGCTTTTAGTATTCATGTCACGTATCTCATGTAAAACTAGTCAGAGCGATATAAAAATTATGTATATATACGGGCTGGTGTTTGTGACGCGAATGTGTACGTCTTTGTGTGTGCGTATGTTCGTATGTGTAGTTGGGTGTGTGTGCGAGTCTCGCTTCTTGTAAAATGATATGTACCTATGTCACTATCATGAATTGTTTTATTAAATTATTGTCTATCGTGTCACACAATTTCAAAAATGTGTAATATAACGTAAGAATTGACGAGTAAAAATATTTTAAAGATATATTAAGAGAAAACAAAAGTAAATTATATCGTTTTTAAAATCAAATATCCAGCCTACTGTTTGTTTAAAAAAAATTGAAATTAAAGTAATCCTCCTTGAGTTATATTGACTCTCTATCGATACGCTGGTGACCAGCGAGAGACAGGGATACGGAATGTCCCTATATTATTTAGAACAGTTTTTAAAATTCTCTTTGAAATGGTCCAAAACTCTATTTTTACTTATATTTCCTATTACTATAAATATACTTTATTTGCAGCAATTTTTTTTTTCAATTTCTTATAAAAATCTTTAATAATTTGATGTATACTGTATACTTTTGATGTCATTAATACAATATTTTTAAAGTATTTAATAATAACGGATTATTTACTTACATCACCGAGGTTCTTTACATCACATCTGTATCCTATTCACATTGTACCCGGTGGTGATGTGTGTCGCTGTCTCCCGTCTCATTTAAACATACCACCATATGTGTTAATGTCGTATTCTCACTAGTGTCACTGGCATTACAAATTATATTTTTTATAGTATACGCATTTATTATTGTATCGTTTAACTTGTCTGATTTTATGTAAATATAAAATTAATAAATAAATGACTATCCCGTGATAAAAAAGTTTAATAAATAAGTTGAAATTGTAGTTGTTTCAACTAATGTTTCCGCTCCGTGTGCAAATAACTATTTAGGTTGTTCTCAAGTGTGTATATCAAAGCGTTGAACCACATTGTTTGAGTTCAAACAGTTTTGTTTGCTGCGGAGCGAGTGAGTCATCGTGTTCAATGAAACTCATAAAACACGACTATGTGTGTATGGAAGTAACAAATATACCTATTCAGTTTCAGTATCTAATTTTGAAGTAGTTATTTGAAATATTAAGTTAAGATTAAACTATGATTTTTTTATTTTTATTGAACAATTTTTATTTCTATAACAACGCTGTGGAGAATTTCTTAGTAGGTCTAATCTTAATTTAAAAAAATTAACAAATTTAATCATTACATTCATAAATCATAACAAATATAAGTAAATAATATAGTGTTTGTATTGTCTTACCAATTGAGCACTTTTAAGTTTAAAAAGCATCTAAGTTTGTAAGTGTGCGTTAAGTTCACGGTTGAAATTATTATCATCCGAGATTGAAACCACTCTTAGACTTACATGTATATATGGTCTGCGTGATGGTGATACAGTCACTACAACATGTGTCACTGGTTAGAATTACAATTACACATGATAATGTGAAAAAGGTGACTTTACTTTACCTTCAATATCACATTATTGGTAATTTATAGTCTTCAAAAATTTACTGATTATGCAAGGCTAATTACACCATTACCAGTTGGCATTACGATAAGGGTCCCAATGAGGTATTGATAACACATGCGTTTCTACACTCTAATATACTTAACACACACACTGCGTTGACTATGTCCAGATTTCCGAACTCTAAACCTTGTGATGGGTACACCACGAGTACTGCCAACATGAGACAACAAGACTGTATCTATCACAAATATTTTGATGGATAATAAGTATTTCAACTATTGTTATTCATGTTCATTTCATTTTTGTGTTGGTCATATTGAGTGACTTATATATTATCTTTTGAGGCCGATCGCGCCATATATCTCTTTTATTAAACTGAACTTACAGATATGAGACGTGTGTTGTAGATTCAATAAACTTGACTTAAATGGTCTTTTTTTTTCTAGGTTAGTGCTTGACTACATTCCACCTGATGGAAAGTGGAAATGTAGTCATAGGTGGTAAGGCGCAGTAAGGTAACCTAGCAACCTATTCACTCTTCTCTTAAAGACACCCACATCGTATTGGGACGGAAATACCGACTCAGGCAAGCTATTCCAGTCCTTCGCTGTACGAATTAAAAAAGACGAACCAAAGCGCTTCGTTCGAATAGGGGGAATGTCCACAACGTAAGGATGGATACCTGCCGTGCGCCGGAACGTCCTGTAATGGAAGGGGGATGGAGGAATTAGATCGAGTAATTCCAGCGCACACTCACCAAAATGTATCCTATAGAATACTGAGAGGATAGCAATTCTACGCCTGTGTTCAAGGCTGTGGAGGTTGGTTTCAACCAATTCAGGGTCACCTATAAGCCTCTTTGCTCGACTCTCAATTGAGTCCAGAACCGCAAGATGAGACTTTGCGGCACCAGCGAATATATGCCCACAGTACTCTACACACGACCGGATCTGTGGTTTGTATAATACAAAAAGCTGTCCCGGTGTAAAGTACTGACAGACCTTCGCAAGAACGGCAAGCTTTCCTGCAGCTGCTCTTGCTCTGGACTCAATAGACCGAGCAAAGTTGAGGTTCGAGAAAATCTCTAAGCCTAACAACTGAAGCCGGTCACTGTATTCCAAAGATACACTCTGTGAAGAAAGTAGGAGCCAAGGTGAAAGGGCTCCTTTTGACGGTGAACAGATACGTCTGCGTTTTGGTGGCGTTGAATTTGACAAGATTGGCATTGCTCCATGCGGAGACTGACTGAAGTTTGTCATTTAAAAGTTGCAACATGGCTTCTCTTTCAGGTTGTACTTGATCTCTACTAGCCCGACTACTCGGCAGGTATTTTTCTACAACTGTGCTGTCATCTGCGTACCCATAGATACCGGGCTTCAGCAGATCGTTAGTGTGCCGTATGCTGAAAGCTTGCTTATAAGGCTCGCATGCCAGACCCTGTCAAATGCCTTCGAGACGTCAAGAGAGACGGCGACCGCTTCTCCGTTCTTCTCGAAGGCCTCGCCTAAAATGTGCGTAGCGTATACTAGAAGGTCCCCAGTGGACCTATTTCGGCGAAACCCTTACTGTCGGTCACTGAGGAGATCGTCGATTGAGACCTTCAAGGTACGCTAAAAGGTGCGAGTTCAATACACGCTCCATAATCTTGCAGGGTATGGAGCTGATTGAAATCGGTCTATAATTGGCAGGATCGGCACGGCTGCCTTTTTTGGGCACTGGTTGCACGTTAGCAAGCTTCCAAGATTTCGGCACTATTCCAGACTTGAAGGAGAGGCGATACAGACGTGTCAATACAGGAGACAACTCAACTGCACATGTCTTGAGCAGAATAGCTGGTATACCATCAGAACCACTGGCTTTATTCGCATCAAGACTACACAATGCTCTCCATACCTCTTTAGTGATACGAATTTCAGGCATCGAAATACCGCAGTGAGGAAGATGTGCTGGAGAAGCATTGCCAGTGTCTAGATGTGAATTATCAGCGAACAGAGAAGCAAATACATTCGCTTTCTCTGTCACTGTATGGGCTAAAGATCCATCCGGCTTCAGCAGAGCAGGTAGTGAGGGTTGGCAGAAGTTCGACTAGATCGCTTTGGCAAGAGACCAGAAAGTTCAACTGCCAGTAGGTCTGACAGAGAGCTTTTTGCCATTCTTAGCGATACGATCGCGACGAGCTTTCCGTAATATCTTTTTATAGGACTTGGCAGCTTTGTTAAAGGCTCTCTTCTTTCAACTTACATCCTTAGCTTTACAGCTTCGAGCATCAGCCCAAATTAGGTATGCCGAATGTTTTCGGTCTTCAGCATGGCCACATTCGGCATTAAACCATGGGCGAGCTTTGCCACCGATGTCTTTGTGAACAAAAGGAATGAAGTACTCCATTGCCTGATGTACCACATCGGTTATAGCATCCGCGCAACTCGACGGATCCAAAGAAGAGAAGCAGACCTGCCGCCAAGGATAAGACACAAAGAAGTGTCGCATTTCATCCCAATCTGCTGACTTTTATTTCCATACTCGCCTAACACCATGTGGTTCGAAAGCTGGTGGGGAATATATAAACACAGATTTCACCAAACAGTGATCGGAGGTTCGATAGGAGGAGGTAACCTCTACACGATACCTGTCCGGATCAGTCAGCAAAAGGTCCAGGCAATTAGCTGTATGGCCTGCTACGTCTGGTACGCTCATCGGTTGCCTCACCAGCTGAAAGAGGTCGAAGGACAATGCAAAGTTTCGCGCTTCCCTTCCAGCACGGTCGGTCTTTTAGTACGGGAACAGCAAGTCCTGGTGACAGGCATTAAAGTCCCCCAGAAAGATGAGCTACACTGAAGGGTACTGATTCAGAGCCTTATCAGCAGCCTCACCGAGATACTCAAATAATCTAGTTGTCTCCTGATCACCACTATGCGAACGGTAGACACAGGAATACAGGATTTTTTCGTTTCCGATTTCGATTTTTTGTGTCTACTAAAATCCATAAGGAAGAAAAAGTAGGGTCTTCAAGGTGACGGAGACGCACGATAAGAGGTCGTTCCGTGCGTATACACAGACCCCGGCACGTGAGTGAAAGTTGTACTCTAACGAGTAACCGGGATGATCCAGGTACGCAGCGCTTAGAGGACATTGTATCTGTGTCTCCGTCAAAAAGAGCAAGTGCTGTTGCTCTGTCTCCAGGTGGTGGTGGACAAGTAAGAGATTAGAGTGCAAGCCCCTGATGTTAGTGAGGTGCACTTTAAATGAGGAGGAGTGCAACCGCTGTGAAAACTTGATCTTTTTATTGGGCTTTTACATTAAAAAAAATAAAAATGAAAGAGTGAATAGGATGAGAAATGGCAGTTGAACGAGGCGGTACGTATCAAACCCGGCGCCGAAATTGGTGTTGTCATGCCACTGGGAGGCTAGTCAGGAGACTGCGTCGACGCCCGAACCCCCCCAGGGATCGCCATCGGGCCTCCTCGTCTTGTCGCCAATCAGCACGATGGAGCCACCCTGGGATTTTACGCAGCTGGCGGGGCAGCCTTTCGTGAGTGGCTGACCCACTAATTGGGCCCCCAACTATCTGCGGGCGGCCAGCGGAAAGCCGTTGCTTCGGATCCCGCTACCCTCCTCGACTAGGCACCCGACACAACAAGCACCAACTCAACGCCAAACCGGTTTTCCAACGCAACCCAACTGTTCAGACCCATTTCCCATATATACGGGTCCATCGCACAGCGTGCTGGAACACGACTAGGTCGCTTTGCGGCACGACTTAGTTCCATGGGTGGCAACCTTGCCGGCGACCCGATATTATGGTCTACCACTAAGGTCTTTTTAAATTTAAAAACCGGATTTGTCAAAATATCTTCAAAATGCAGTTATGGAGTAAATTGACAAATTATTATTTGACAAAGGAAATGGAGACAAATGTTGTAATGTGTATAAAAAGCAAAAGCGAACCAATCGGTTTATTAATTAATATCTAAAATAATTCGTTATTCAAAGTAAATATAGATTCCTGTTATAAATAATACTCTTCTTAAATATCCTACCCGATGTAAAATAAAAAACTTGGGTCACGAAGTAGGCAGTACCTTTGCTTGATTAGAAACCTTATTTACTTCCACTTGAAAAAAATTGCGTAATTAATATAAAGTGTTGAGTAAAGAGTCGATATAATTTAAATATATAATTTAGTAGGGGTCAAACAAATTAAACACCAACTAAACCTTCTTATTAGATGGGTAATGTCTCATCTCCTTGTATTCGTCTGTTTCTGACATTGATGTCCTCAAATCCACTTTAATATATTCTAAGTTTAATATTACAAATAGCTAATAATAATATAATTATTATAAATAAGTTAAAACTCTAAATACTAACAAGTTGCTTGTGTATTTAATATAATACGTAAAATTATCAACAATAAAATAAAATAATATTTGAAATATAAAAACTGGAATGAAATTATAAAATAAATACTTTAGTTATTCGTAATATTTTAAGATCGCTTAGTTAAGTGAGAGATTAAACTGACAACTCGATGTCATGTTTTGGTTTGCTGCTTCACATAATAATAATTATCCTACATTCACACTGAATTTAAGCTCTTTATTTGAAATTTTTAAATAAGATAAATAATAATATTTAGATTATTTAATTAAAAAAACATAAAATAAAAATAACATTTCTTTTTCAAGAAAGGTTAATATTAATATTACTCTCTCGAGAAGTGACTAAATTAAAGGGTTATCAAATGTTCACCTATCGTTTTCTAGTCGTCTTACTAACGGATTTTATTATAAATCGCACGACTCTTTTGAGATAATTGAATTGATTGAAAATAATATTATAAAAAATATCATAGAAATGTGTCATACGATTTGTATAATGTATTGTGGCTAATATATTATGTAAAAGATAGGTTTATAAGAAAAAAACCTTTTAAAATTTATATTCATGAAATTTGACAAACAAAGCTACTGGTATTTTTGATGGTTCCTTTTAAAGCGATAAAAGAATCGCATATTGAAAAATTATATGGACTTTCTAACGATAGCCGATAACCGACGCGACGAGAATTTATATCTTTTTTTTGCCAGAGGAATATAATGATACACAGCCATTCTTCATATTGTAACAAATAATTAATTAATTGTTTTTTATCTACTGTCAATACATCCACAACATATTCAATATAAAAAACACAATAATAGATTAATAAAACGACTCCCCATTCTTCTACGTTTATCTTTCTCATGTCTCTACGAGTACATCATTCAAATTCAAATTCAAAATATCTTTATTCAAGTAGGCATTTACACGCACTTTTGAGTCGTCAATTATTACAATACAAAAAAAGGTCAGTGTAGTCAGTCCGTGAGTAAGCTACCACCGGCTCGGAATGCTGCTCTGATGAGAAGAGCCGGCCAGAAACTCAGCAGTTGCTCTTTTCAAAAGAAATATAACAATCTTAAATGATGGACATTGTAATATAAATCCTGCAAATGATTTAACAACTTAAGCTCTACATATTTCGATCCACTAAAAACTCTTGAACGTTATAATAAGATTTATTTAATAAAAAACTTTAGATCTTAGTTTTGAAACCAAGAAAAGGAATATCTCGTGGAACTTTATTATATGTGCGTAACTCAAACCCATGAGGATTTATTAACTTTTTGAATACGAAATTTTGGCGTTACGAGTTTGTTTTTATTTCTTGTATTTATCGCGTGTCTATCACTGTTTTATATCACTATTTAAATTTTGGCGTATATATAATATGTTACTAACTATGTATTGCGAAGCGATTGTAAGAATACCTATTTCTTTAAAAACATCTCTCAGAGAATCTCTAGCTTTTAAGTTATAAATAGCCCGCACACTCTTTTTTGTAAAATAAATATAAAATTAATTTCGGTAGCACTGCCCCATAATAAAATTCCGTAAGATAAAACACTATGAAAATTACTAAAATAAACAAGTCGAGCCGTATTAACATCAGTTAATTGTCTAATTTTTCTAATTGTAAAGACGGCGGAGCTGAGTTTGGCTGCGAGTGTTGAGAGATGGGGACTAGAGCTTTTTATCTAAAGTTATACCTAAGAAATTTGTTGAGTCAATCAATTCTAACACTTCATTGTTAAGGAGCAAGTTAAAATTTTTACTTTTTTTTCGCCTTCTTCTTGTATATCCACCGACATGACATTCATATCCATGACTCGCTAAGTCCCGTGACGTTCATCGCTCGTCACTACACGTCCATACCCCGATAAACGCGGGTCTTAGTCTACTATCTCTTATTACACCACTTTCAGCATAATATTTGCATGCTCTCATCTTTCATGTATCTTTTTCATTGCTCTAAACTCAGATCAACAAGTAAGTTGTCCTCTTAGTTTATTATTACAATTAAATAAAAAAAACAAATATTCCATATTATATCGACAGTTCATGGCTTACAAAAATTTTAAATCCCAAAATCATTAGGAAGAAGTTTACTAATTTAGAGCCTGGCGTATTTTTATTATCATTTTAAGAATAAATTTTAATCTCTGCTCATTACAAAATATCTTCTATTTTATTCTCATAGATAAAACTGTAATAAATGTGCAGCATAAGCTGAATAAAAGGATTCTTCAATATTTTTTCAGTATCTACTTTGTTACAAAGGTTAATTTATTATGAATAAAACTTTTTCAATAACATGAAGGCCTTTTTTTCATTATCCATGCTCTTTTTGACAACTTATATATTTTATGTACTTAATAAAATTGTGTTGAGATATTCTCAAGATATTTCCTAAAAAAAAACAATTTTATAACTGCTCTTTTTTACCGACGAGAAGGTTACTTAATATTCGGGATTGCTTATTCCCAGGGGAAGGACATCAGATGTGAAAAAAATCTCAAAACTCTTATTTCTACATGGTATCGAGTTTAATTTATTTGTTACACTCTCAAGACGTAGAGAATCCGGGAAACGTCTGTGTTGCTCTGTTTAGTAACACTGTAACTAATGTTTTATTTACACAATTGTTTTAATTTTTATAAGATGTTATAGAATTTAACGGCCGTATTTTAATAATATCTAAAAACAAAATGCTATAGGATGTTCAGCGGTAACATTTTATGAAGTTAGATGGACAATACCTAACTATGTTGTTGTTAAACATTGTAAGTTTGAGGTATCGTTCCCTAGATGGCGCAATGACAAAATTAAAAGGCGCAAGCGTTTTGTTCTCAACGCGACCATATAAGGCCATTGAAGTTGTACGATTTTTGATCTCGAATATAGTACCATAGATCAGGCGAAAGTGGTTTTATTTCCCCTATTCGTCGCGAGAGGGCGTTCGTGGTGTATATCGGATCCACCCAACATTCCTTCACCTCGATTAGTGCGGGTGAGGAATTGTTCATTGGTCCTTCGTAGCCGGGATCTTTTAGTTCATCGGTTCAATCTTGGACCGAAACCCGTACTCACAGTGGATCGCTGTGGCAAAGGTACGGGTCTATATGCGCCGACAGAGTATTGGCTCTGTGGCATCAGCAGTGTAGTGCAGCAGTGGCATCAGCAGTGCAGTGCAGCAGTGGCATCAGCAGTGCAGCAGCAGTGGCATCAGCAGTGCATCAGTGATATCAACAGTGCATCAGTGATATTGGAAAGTTCGTTGTGAGTGGCTGCAGAGGGCGCTGCGATCTTTGGCAAGTTCAACGTATGTGAAGATAGAGGGCGCGCAACAAGTGAGTGTGTGAAGTGACAAATCGTGAGTACAATTTGACAATATTAATTTCAAGAAAGTAGAAGTAATTTGAACCTTATTTTTAGTAAAAAATAAACTTAGAAGAATTTTGTGAAAATATTGGACTTAGAAAATTTTAAGTGTAGTTTGTAGTAATCTGTAAGTTTATGTAGTTTTAATGTAATACATGCTAGTTACTTAGAATAGTTTTATAAAAACCGGTGAGACGGGGAACCTATGCCCGATTTTCCACCGAATGTGTAAAGTTAAAACACTTGTAAAAGTTTTTGAAATAGTTTAACACTTAGAATAATTTTGTTGATTTGCGAAGTACTTAAAATATTTTTTGTTTGTAGTTTTAGTTTTTTTTTGGTTTATTAGTCTCTAGCCGAATTTAGTGCTTAGCTAAATAGTTACTAGTAGTAGTAGTAATAGTGGTTGTTAGTAAAATACCAGCTCAGATTATATCAAATATTTAATCACGAAACAATATATAAGAAAATAACAAAAAATGGAAGGCATAATAAATGTTATTAAAAATACAAAAGATGTTATACAGAAAGGTTTAACAAATTTTAAAAAGAGTCCAAAGGAAAGATTAACATTAGAGTACATTGAAACTAGACAAGAGCTATTAGAACAAGATTGGACAAGGTTTAAAGATATTTATTCTAAATTTTACGAATGTTATAGTATAAAAGAAATAGGTAAGCAGGTAGAAGACATTTATGATATTACTGAAGACAACTATGTTAATTATAGAACACTTCTCAAAACAATGTTAAATAAAATTCAAGAAAAGGTGAATGAAGCAGATAGGGCTAGTGATAAATCATTAAAGAAATCATCTAATGCATTTGTTAGACTTCCAAAAATTACTATTCCAACCTTTTCAGGCAAATACAGTGAATGGATTACTTTCAGTGACCTTTTCACTGCCTTAATTCATAAAAATGATTCCTTAAATGATTGTCAAAAATTACATTATCTTAAAAATCATTTATCTGGTGAAGCTGAACAACTCATCAGGCATACCCCCATAAGTGATGCTAATTATGCTCAATGCTGGTCGCTATTAGAAAAGCGATACAACAATAAAAAATATCAAGCCAATTGTATACTTAAACGATTGTTTGGTCAAAATCGCATATTTGTAGAATCGGGTTCTAAGTTAAAGGAATTGCTTGATACCACGAATGACTGTTTAAGTGCACTTAAAAATTTAAACGTGACGATATGGGATATTATTATTATTCATATTGTAGTAAATAAATTGGATTTTGAAACACGAAAACAGTGGGAATTAAGTGATAGGTCCGTTGATAATAACGAACTGCCTAGTCTTGAGCAATTTAAATTATTTTTAGAATCGCGGTATCGTGCATTAGAATTCATAGAACCGAGAAAACCTTCAGTTTATCGATCCCATAACACACAAGCTCACCATCACAAAGCTATGTTGGCCACAAGTTCATCAGAAAATTCGTCACCGATGCGTTGTGAACATTGTTCAGAAGTTCATAAACTTTGTTTCTGTAAAGCGTTTGTTAGTGAACCTATAAATATTAGACGTGAATTCGTTGCGAAGAACAAAATTTGTTTTAACTGTTTAGGCAGTAACCATACCACATTCACTTGCAAAAGCCGATCCACCTGCAAGGTTTGTAAAAAACGGCATCATTCTTTGTTACATCTTAATGAAGACTGCAACCGTAGGAATAATGAAGCTTTGACTTCTTCAAATGTTGAACCCAGTTCCTCAGACGTGTGCGATAAGCTTATAGTTTCGTGCTTGTCAACCGCTACTATACCTAAACCTAGACAAGTTTTACTAGCAACGGCTCTAGTAAAGGCTGAGTCAAGGATAGGTAATTACCAATTAGTTCGTGCTTTGTTGGACCAAGGTTCACAAGCCTGCTTTATAACAGAAGCTACGGTTCAACTGCTGAATTTAAGAAAGATTCCTATTCATGGTACCATCTCCGGCTTAGGCAATGATAGACCAACCATAGCCAAGCATATGGTGCAATTGTCCATCCAGTCACGTATCGATGCAAGTTTTAATTTGCAGTTTAATGCATATGTTTTACATAAAATCACATCATATCTACCAGACCAAAACATTGATATAAATTATTTTGACTGGCTTAACTCTAAAGATATATATCTTGCAGACCCTGAATTCAGCGTACCTAATAAAATAGACCTACTATTAGGTGCCGATGTTTATAGTAGCATCATTAAAGAAGGCTTACTGAAAAATCCTTCAGGTACTCTGATGGCACAGAGTACAACTTTAGGATGGGTTATATCAGGCTCAATGTATTCTACCAACGATGAAAAGGCAAGAAATATAAGTGTCATGCATGCTCAGATCAGAGAAGATGAAATCCTAAAGAAATTTTGGGAAATTGAAGAAAAACCTGATAAAAAGAAAATATTCACAGAAGAAGAAGAAAAATGTGAAGAGTTATATAAACAAACAACGAAGAGAGATGAAAATGGGAGATATTTTGTGAAGCTACCGTTTCGCTACGAAGATCCTCCTTGTAAGGCAGGTAATTCAAGAAAAATAGCTGAAACAAGATTTAGAACATTAGAAAAAAGACTAGAAAGGAATATAGAACTAAAACAAGAATACACTAAGGTCATAAAGGAGTACATACAGTTAGGGCACATGAAGGCAGTAAGTAAAAATGATTGCAAGAGGCAAGAAGCTGTTTATCTTCCACATCACGCAGTGATAAGGAATGGTAAATCTACCACCAAGGTACGGGTGGTTTTCACTGCCTCTGAAAAAAACAGCAATGGTATATCACTGAACGATACACTAATGGTGGGTCCGATGTTACAAGCTGATCTACGACATACAGTAACGAAGTGGCGGCGTCATGCCATTGGTCTTGTGGCTGATGTAGAGAAGATGTATCGTCAGATCAGAGTAGCAGAGGAAGATACTATGTATCAACGCATCCTCTGGCGTGACAACCCTGAAATGGCCATACAAGATTACGAATTACTTACAGTCACTTTCGGCACATCTTCAGCTCCATATAAGGCAGTGCGGACCCTACACCAAATTGCGTATGATGAAGGTGATAGGTACCCATTAGCGGCTAATAAAGTACTTGATTCGTTTTTTATGGACGATTTAATGACGGGCTGTAATACGGTAGACGAAGGAGCTGAAATTTATTAACAAGTTTGATTTACTAGAGAAGGGTGGATTTAAATTACAAAAGTGGAACAGTAATTATGAGAATATATTAACAATAATTAATTCAATTGCAAAGGATCAAGCTAAAGAGAAAATAAATAATATAAGTACAATAGACCATAATAATAAAGAGAACAAAAAACAAAATAATGTAGAAATCAAGATAGATAGTACAATAAAAATATTAGGACTTACTTGGGATCGCACTGAAGATGTATTCCAATATTTAGTACATTTCCCCACTGAATCAATTGGTTCTATAACAAAAAGAACTGTAATTTCTGACATAGCAAGACTTTTCGATCCTTTAGGATGGCTGGCTCCTTGTGTTGTGGTCGCGGAAATCTTTATTCAGAAATTATGGCTCGCCGGCGTTGACTGGGATGAGCAACTGTCTGCTAACCTAATAAAGGAGTGGTGTACATACCGCACAGAGCTTTCGCTTCTTACGAGAGTTAAAATACCTCGCTGGCTTGGCACTAAACTTAATAACGATTTAGAGCTGCATGGGTTTAGTGACGCCTCGAAAGTAGCATACTCAGCTGTGGTGTATTTAAGAAGCAAGGATAGTTCAGGTCAGGTCCAGGTCTCTCTGTTGGTTGCCAAAACTAGAGTCGCTCCTATTAAACAGATTAGCATACCGCGTTTGGAATTATGTGGAGCAGTGCTATTGGCAAAACTGTTAATGGAAACCGCTGAGGTTTTTAATCTTGCCAAAGAGCAGACTATAGCTTGGACTGATTCCACGGTCGTATTGGCTTGGTTAAGAAGTCACCCAAGTATGTGTGTATGTGTCACCCAAGATCAAATGTGGTTAACAGGACCAGCATTTTTGAAGCAACAAAATATTATTTATAAAACACCAAAGCATTTAAATATAAATTTGGAAGAATCAATCAAAGTACATATTGCAGTAGAAAGTCATCCTAATTCAATTTTTGACAGATTTTCTTCTTGGCCGCGGTTACTAAGAGTAGTAGCTTACTGCCGAAGATTTTTAAAAAAAGGAAAGGCTCGAGATATCTATTTACAAAACAAAGAAATTGAAGAAGCACAAGATATATGTATAAGAAAGGTACAACAAGAAATATTCAAAGTAGAATATTTACAATTAAAGAATAAAGGTAATATGCAAACTAAAAGCAGTACGCTAAAATCGTTGAGTCCTTATCTGGATCGTAAAGATATTATGCGAGTACGTGGTAGATTAGAAAGGTCACAATTAAAAGAACAAACTAAGCATCCAATTATATTGCCCAAGAACTCTCATATAACCAAATTAATTGTGGCCGATGCTCATAATAAAACAATGCATGGTGGGCCGCAACTTATGCTGAATTATTTGAGGGCAGCTTATTGGATCATTGGAGTTCGGAACCTTGTAAAGCATCATGTCCTTAAATGTGTAATTTGTGTAAGACAGAGAGCTAAGAGCAAAAACCAATTAATGGGTTCTTTGCCATCGGTCCGCTGTACACCTGCTAGACCCTTTTTACACAGTGGTGTGGACTATGCCGGTCCAATAAATATTAGAACCACCAAAGGTCGTGGACATAGGTCCTATAAAGGGTACATATGTTTATTTGTGTGCATGTGTACTCGTGCTCATCACCTCGAAGTCGTGAGTGACATGACCACTCAGGCATTTCTAGCAGCCTTTAGACGGTTTGTCTCACGGCGAGGTCATTGCTCAAAGTTATGGAGTGATAATGGTACCACCTTCGTGGGTGCTTCCAAAGAGCTGAACCATTTATCTTCATTGCAATCTGAAATTGCAGGACATTTAGAAGCAATAGGAACAGAATGGCATTTCATTCCCCCTCATGGACCCAATTTTGGCAGTTTGTGGGAAGCAGGAGTGAAATCCACTAAATTTCACCTTAAGCGTGTCATAGGCGAATCGACGCTTACGTATGAGGAACTGAGCACTCTTTTAACACAGGTGGAGGCTTGCCTCAATTCACGTCCAATAAGTGTAATAAACACAGTAGATCCTGGTGAACCAATGCCCTTAACACCAGGTCATTTTTTAATTGGTGAATCAATAATTCATGCGCCTGACTACACGTACGAAGATTGTAATATGAATAGCTTAACACGATGGCAGTTCGTTCAACGCATGCTTCAATCGTTTTGGAGACGTTGGTCTACTGAGCACTTGTCAAATCTGATGAATCGCTATAAGTGGTCAGTACAAGTACCAGAACCTAAAATTGGAGATATCGTGTTAATTAAAGAAGACGACTTGCCGCCAAGTCGATGGTTACTGGGTAGAGTAGAACAAAAACATCCTGGTAATGATAATATTACCCGTGTCGTCACGCTGCGCACAAAGTCCTCAATATTAAAAAGACCAACTTCAAAACTTGTATTTTACCAATTGAAGAACACTGAATAATGTATTTTTATTAGAATTAAAATGTTTAGTATAAGTATACAAATCAACTGTAACCTAAGTTAGACCGCAGTATTCACTAAATTACTATTTACAATTGTTATTATTTATACATATTAAGTTTTTCAACCTTAGTTCATATACACCAGTACCTTATTTTTTTTTGAGTTTCATGTATGTATGTTTAAAAGGACATTTCGTCACTAATGTCCTTGGTGGGCGGTATGTTAAACATTGTAAGTTTAAGGTATCGTTCCCTAGATGGCGTAATGACAAAATTAAAAGGCGCAAGCGTTTTGTTCTCAACGCGAGTATATAAGGCCATTGAACTTGTACAATTTTTGATCTGGAATATAGTACCATAGATCAGGCGAAAGTGGTTTTATTTCCCCTATTCGTCGCGAGAGGGCATTCGCGGTATATATCAGATCCACCCAACATTCCTTCACCTCGATTAGTGCGGGTGAGGAATTGTTCAGTTGTTATTTTTCCTAAGTGTTTCAGTTTGTATAAAATGTTTTTCTCACTGAATAGTACTTAAATCAAATGGAAATTGATGGCGAAGAAAGAACTTCAGGCATGAACCTGTTTAATGTACATAGTTTGGAAACTTTTAAATCTATAACACAGATAAAAATCTGTTTGTCTTCAAACTCATACATTAGTCACAGTGTCAGTGTGTGGGTACTTGTGGACTTTTACGCGAATATCGACTGTCAACTGCCATCCTTATCGCAATTTCGCTTTGTCGATACAACTGATTCGTAATTTTAAACCTGGCAGTAACGTCCGTGTTGGTGTATTGTGCGTAACACAGTTGCTTCTTTCGCAATTACCAGGGTTCAAACCTCCTAACTGACTTAAACTTTTTTTTTTTTTTTAATAATATTATTTTAGTTTTTTTT
The DNA here is from genome assembly GCA_918358695.1 of Melinaea menophilus ssp. n. AW-2005. Taxonomy (NCBI): domain Eukaryota; kingdom Metazoa; phylum Arthropoda; class Insecta; order Lepidoptera; family Nymphalidae; genus Melinaea; species Melinaea menophilus. The sequence continues at coordinate 148,868 of OU911048.1, forward strand.
TATATATAAAAAAAAAAACTTTTAAAATGGCTGAGTGTGTAGGTTGTCCCGAACCGCTAGATAAAAATTTATCATTACAGTGCAGTAATTGCATGGATAAATATCATGTCATTTGTACGAGAATTTCAAAACAGGATTTTACTTTTATGACACCCGAAGCAAAAAATCTGTGGATTTGTGATCTATGCCGTTGTAAATTGCCTAAAGAGAAAGATAATTCTAATACTCCTGTACGAAGCTCCCCAGTACATATGGAGTTTGTCACTCAGCGTACCAAGAGTCGTGCCACTTGCTCTTGTTTATCAGCCAGCAGTGTAAGGGACATAATAAGAGAGGAGCTACGCGATTATGAATAGCGAATTGAACCCAAAACTTCAAGAGTTACAAAACGCCATAACTTCGTTCGAATTATCCTTGTCATTCTTCAATCAGGACCTGGAGAGAATTAAGATCGAACACGCGACACAGTCTAATAAATTGGAGTCAATTATTAAGGAGAATGACGTATTGCGTGGAACGAACCGGTCTTTATCGATGCGTCTCATGCAAATCGAGCAGCAAACACGTGCCTCTAATGTTGAAATACAATGCGTTCCCGAGAATAAAAATGAAAATCTGGTTAATACGGTGCAGCAACTGGGTAGAATTATTAAGTGTCCTATTGCTAATGAAAACATACATTATTGCGCAAGACTGGCAAAACTAAACACTAAAAGTCCTCGACCACGAGCTATTTTAGTGAAATTTGGTAGTCCTAGATTGCGTGATGAATTTATGGCGGCCACGTTAAAATTCAACAAAAACAATCCGGATGACAAACTAAATACTGGCCATTTGGGTTCTGTGAGTACAAAGAAGACACCAATATATATAGCTGAAAATCTGACTCCAGAAGGAAAAGCTCTTCACGCTGCAACGCGGATAAAAGCGAAGGAACTTGGATTCAAATTTGTGTGGGTTCGTGACGGTAAAATTTTTGTTAGGAAAAATGAGGGTGCGGGATATGTGCTTATTCGCAATCAGGATACTTTAAATGGTTTGTCATAGTGTGCCGCTAAATTAATTTATTATATTTGTTGCGCAGGGCAACATTGATAAAATTTCTGTTTATTATCAGAACGTGAGAGGGTTAAGAACAAAAATTTTAGACTTATTTAATAATGTAATTTGTAGTTCATATGATGTCATTATTTTGGTTGAGACGTGGTTGAATGATAGCGTTTTCGATTCGGAAATGTTTGATGATCGATATATAGTTTATAGACGCGATCGCGAAAGTAGCGGATTTCACGCCTATAAAAACGGCGGTGGCGTGCTAATTGCAGTATCTAAGCAGTTTTATTCTACACGACAATATAGCTTTGAATCTGAATGCGAAGATCTCTGGGTTACTGTGGAGTTGAGTGGTGATCAGGGTTGTTCTGAGAGGATAAACATATGTGCTGTGTATATTCCTCCCCCGGTGCAGAAGCATATATTAAAATGCTTTATTGACAATTCAAATCGAGTCTTGGAATCACTGGATGGTCGCACTCTTATGGCGGGTGATTTTAATCTAAGCAGTATTCACTGGTTACATAAACCTCAAGGTCATCTTTTAGCAGAGTTATCTACTAGTAATTTTCAGAATATGTTATTAGATTTCCTAGCATGTAATAACCTGAGTCAGTTTAACAATATACAAAATAGCAAAAATAGATTATTAGATCTAATTCTTTGTGACAGTCCAATTAGAGATGTTTCTCCTTGTCTTGACCCTTTGATTTCTCTCGATTCCTTTCATCCCCCATTAATTTTTTCATTGCATTTCAACAAAGGTTTTTCTATGCCATTGGACTCTAAGGTTACAAAATTTTGTTTTTATAAAGCTGACTATGAACGTATAAAGATTGGTCTCAACGAGATTGACTGGAGGGAAATCCTAAGCAAATGCCCATCTGTCGATGCAATGGTTACTAAATTCTACGAACAGATTGGTATATTAATTAAAAAGTACGTTCCTAAATCTAAACCTCGCAGCCATCGTTACCCAGTCTGGTTTACTCCATGTGTTATTAATTGTATTAAAGAAAAGTATAAATACAGAATAAAGTTACGTAAGTATGACAATCCTCGTGATAAACTAACTTTTGATCTATTAAAACGAAGATGCGATATGCTGTTGTCATCCGCATACACGAATTACTTGGAGAGTCTTGAAACATCCTTAAGATCTAATCCAAAACTAATTTGGTCATTTATAAAACATAAAAGAGGTAAGAGTTCTTATCCTTCAAAGTTGAAAATGGATAATAGAATCGCTATCGACGGAAAGGATATTTGTGATTTGTTCGCCAGTAACTTTTCGTCAATTTATGGCGCTGACACAGTTAAAAGCTTTTCATCACCAAATGCGGCCCTGTCGTGTAATAGTAATTTTCCTAACCAACTATCTTTTTCTGTGGACGAAGTCTATAAAGTGCTAAAAAGTCTGGATTCTTCTAAGGCGGCAGGAGCGGACGGTATACCATCGATTTTTGTCTGTAATTGCGCTAGCTCGTTCGCTTTACCGCTAACATTAATCATTAACACTTCGCTTCAAACTAGCACATACCCAGCTTTATGGAAGGAAGCGTTGGTCTTGCCATTGTTTAAGAACGGGGATCGAGAGGAAATTAAAAATTACAGACCCATTTCTATAATTTCGGTGTTCGCTAAAGTATTCGAAATACTCGTTTGTCGTGTTATTTCATGGAATTTTAAACATCATGTAGCGGCAGAGCAACACGGTTTCGTAAAAGCTCGTTCAACAACCACGAATCTGGTCACCTTTGTTGAGAATGTTGTCGAGGCTCTCGATGGCGGGAATTCTGTTGATGCTATTTACACTGACCTCAGTAAGGCTTTCGACAGAGTTGATCATGTTGTATTAACTAATAAATTGAATAGGATCGGAATGGATGGACCGCTGTTAGCATGGTTCCAATCATACCTCACAAATAGGAGTTCTGCTGTTGTCGTTAACGGTTATACTTCTTCTAAATTCATTACTGGATCAGGTGTACCACAAGGCTCCCATTTAGGGCCTTTATTATTTAACATATTCATTAACGACATCAGTGGCTGTTTTACCAATTCAAATTGCTGTTTGTTCGCTGATGATCTTAAGTTGTTTAGACCAGTTTGTTCCGATGCTGATGCTAAACTTTTGCAGGATGATTTGGACAGATTGGTGCTATGGTGTAAAAACAATGGCATGGTCCTTAATTCTGATAAATGTCACTTTATTTCTTTCTCGAGAAAGAGAATCACGTTTGAAAGGTCATACTCTGTTGAGGGTAGAAATTTATTAGAGGTGTCTCATGTGCGTGATTTGGGAATAACGCTTGATAATCAACTCCGATTTCATGTGCATATTAGTAATATCGTCGGTAAAAGTCTTAAAACCCTTGGCTTTTTACTCCGTAATTGTAGGGATTTCAAAAAGCCCCAGACAAAAATTACTATTTATTCAGCCCTAGTTCGTAGCATCTTGGAGTATGGTAGTGTCGTGTGGAATTCATATTATGATGTATACTGTAATAGAATAGAAAAGGTTCAGAAAAGTTTCATACAGCACCTCTCATTTTATCACGGTAGGTCGCTCAAAGGTTACGAGAACAAATTAAAATATTTCAATCTTCCCCCACTTGTGAATCGAAGACGTCTCCACGATCTTGTGTTTCTGCATAGGTTGGTTAATGGTGTTGTGGACAGTTCGGATTTACTAACAAAATTAAATTTTCATGCCCCTTTAAGAGTAGTAAGACCAACTTCGTTTACTCCATTTGTGGAGAAACTTACACGCACTCGTCAGAGACGCCACTCGCCGATAAATAGAATTGTGATGAGTTTCAACTCTTATTATAAAAAATTCGTAAAGCGTCCCGAGTGTAATGCTAATTTTGATATTTTTTCAAGTAAACTATCAAGATTTAGAAATATGATTATTAATGATATATAATTGCATTCTTAATGTTAATTTTTTTGTTCTTTTCTCTCTTATTGTTTTGCATTGTATTGTTTTGTTTTCATTGTTTTGTTTTTTGTTTTTTTTTCTTAATTAACCCATTTTACTGTGTCTAAATTTTTGTTAATTATTGTATTTTTTTTATTGTATATACGTGTTTAATTATTGGAGTGATGTTAACACCTATAATTAAGACAACGCTTAGCTTGTATGATATCTTGTATTTTATTGTAACTGTCTGTTGTGGGCGTCTGTGTTGTTGGTGTTACATAAATAAATAAATAAATAAATAAATAAATAAATAAATAAATAAATAAACTTAAGGTTAGGATGCTTTTATGAGAGTATATTGTACTTAGAAATAGCGTAGTGGATGAAAGTATATATAATAATAATACGCAATAAACGTATAATAGATGTATTTGAAGTAATGGTCTTACCCAATACTGCAGTGTAGAAAAATATTTTTAAATTATGATAACCAAATAAATGTATTCGTTACTTAAAACTCGCAAAAAAAATAATGGAAATGTAAATGATAAACAAAAATATTTATAAATAAATTAACATCGGCACTATGTTGTCTGCCTTCTAATATTGACTGCGACAATTTATTAAACTTTATTTAATTATAGTGCATTATAGAAATAATCTCATCATGAAAAGTAGTCAATAATCTAAGTGGTTTCGTGTATTTTTTTAACAAATCAAATAAAAAGTAACGTTAATAAAGTAACGACAGCAGGCCCCGATTGTGAACACCAACATCTCTGCTGTAAACCAAACTCGATACAATCTCTTATTGGCCAATTCTGATTCCTAGAGAAGAGATAATACAGTAAAGTTATTTACCGGAACATAACATACAATATACGCTTTCTTTGATCTTGACAAGAAAATAGTATTGGATTAACAAAATATTTATTATTTATTGGGATAAAATACCTAAGACATATCATACACGTATGACGTATGACAACTCGTAACAGAATGACCCGTGAACAAGCGACGGTAAGTACCAGAATCATAACCAACATACAGATGGCTTCAATTTTATGTTTTAAGAATTGACAATTGTTAATACAAGATTAAATATTATTTTCAATATATTTAAAATCTGCTTTTTTAAATATTTGAGATTAATAATAAATCAAATAAATTACAGTAGGTGGCGCCACTGTTGTATACTATCTTGGAACTGAACTACTTATTCATATAATTTCTTATTTATTTGACATTTAATTACTTGAAATAAATATTACTAATAAATAAAAGTAATTGTCGTCTTTAAAAATAATTTGTAACAAACAAAACTATTTAGGAACCAAACAGAAATGCACAGATATACATACATTCTTTCGAATAGTTGCACAGTAACTGTCCACTAAGGTTTATTTGATGAAGCGCACATTCGTATTAAGGAGTCCTCGTGTACTCGCAGGCGACGCGGACGAAGTCGCGGGGAACCGTTAGTGTCAAATTTATGATTTTTAAAATGCTCCTTTTTTGAAGACTAGCTTTGACAGTGTAACGCAAACATTTTTTGTTTTGCTTTACTCAGGTGTAAAGTTTTTTGCTATTCTATATATTATCTTCTATTTTTGTTTTGATGTAAAAACTGAAATCTATAAAGAAATAAGCAAAGAAACTTGACAGATAAATATCGCGCTACAGGAACTGATTCATATAGTGCATACAGCCAGTTCATACTGCTACTGGTCTACGTTTATTTACCATGGACGGTCAGTTTGTAACATAACATCACACATATAATAGTTATAAGTTATTCACTCTGGATATTTACCTGTATATGGAAATAAGAACAGTTTTTTATTATCTTAAAATCACAAGCAATTAACTAAATGATTCTACAAAATACTATAATATTTCAAACCTAAACGGAAACAACAAACAGTCATCATTACTTTTAAGGTAACTAAGGTAAGGTATGGTGTGGTAATAACCGTTGTAAGTTAAAACAGTAGTAGAAATAACACTCAATGCACATCCGTCGGCGCTGCTGTAGTAGTAGTAGTAGTGTGTAGCTGCTAACTTCTTACAAAGGTCAATCGCTTCTAAGAAACTACTGCGAGACAAACAACTTCATAAATGTTAATGAAATAATTTGTCGGCAAAATCGGATAACTTAAGATATATCTTAACCTCAAGTCACTGATACGGAACATTTAACTTTAGGTCATTTACATTTACACACCTTTACTGTGCCATAAAACCCGTCCTAATACTTGTTATTGAAGTTTTCTCTTAACAACACAAGCAATCGCCTACTTATAAGAAAACATAGCAATTATTAACTTCTAAATATCGATGAATAAAGCAACGATTTAAATCAATAAATCACTGTCTTAGTCAAAGAACAATTAATTTATATATATATTAATCCTAATGATAATCAATTACAAATAAAATAATTAACAAAATATTTAAATGCCTACAAAGTAATACTTAGTAATAATATTAGTTTACATGTATTGTTGTAAAGTCATAGTAAGAATATTATATATTTTTTTCTCTATACTAAAAGTTTTTTCTAGAAAAATGAATATTAAAATAAAAATGCAAACAGATTATGCAAATCGTGTATTGTGTGAGTGACAACTGTTGTGTCTTAAGACACAACAGTTGTCACTTTACGTGAGACGGGCGCTGAAACTTTTTATAAATATTGGTTATTGGTCGATAAAAATACTTACGACGATCCAAAAACATTTATTGGAAAACAAATACCAATGACATGTTCATGGAACTGGACCCAGGAACATAATGTTGAGATCTGTAATATGGAATAACACTAATGGAATAATTATACAAGTAACTAATGGATGATAAATATATATCATAAATATCAATAATGAAGTGACTTAATACACCACTAACACAGACCTTAACACGAGTGCACTATCCCAGTGTCGCATTTGATTAAAATTTTAATAAACATTTATTATTAAATTTAGGAAGTTAGGATGAGATCGTTGATCCTAGGCGATATTTTTGAATACTATATTTATTAAAATATATCAATTAAAGGATAATAACAATTCCTCTAGCAATGTTAATTTTATATTGTCACTGACTATTCATTATAAATGTTTGGATAAATTTGAAGCAATTCACTTATCGTTTCGGAGGACGTGAGTGCAGTTGTTCTAGACTTTGAATATAGTTTCTTAAAGTAAATTTATTACAAATGAAAATAAATAATAAAACAGTTTCAAAATATTACAATAAAAATAAAAATATAATGTAAAATAGGTTTATCAGTTCAACACAAAGTAATTAATTTGGTATCTACACACTTTTGTGATGAAAAGAGTTTCCCCGGTGGTAGACCATACCATCAGGTTGCCAGCAAGGTTACCACCCATCGGACAAAGTCGTGTCGCAAAGCGACCTAGTCGTATTCCGGCACGTTGTTCGGTGAAGCCGTATATATGGGAAATGGGTCTGAACAGCTGCGTTGCGTTGGCGAATCGGTTTGGCGTCGATTTGGTGTTTATTGTGTCGGATGCCTGGTCGTGGAGGGTAGCGGGATCCGAAGCGATGGCATTCCGCTGGCCCGCCCGCAGATAGATGGGGGCCCAATTAGTGGGTTAGCCACCCACGAAAGGCTGCCCCGCCAGCTGCGTAAAATCCCAGGGTGGCTCCATCGTGCTGGTTGGCGACCAGATGAGGAGGCCCGATGGCGATCTCTGGGGCGGGGGGGGTTCGGGAGTCCCCGCAGTCTCCAGACTAGCCTCCCAGTGGCAAGATATCACCAATTTCGACCATACCATACCGCCTCGTTTAATGCCATTGCCATTTCTCACCCTATTCACTCTTTTATGAAAAAGTCCAAAGAAAAGAACGAGTTTCTACAGCGGTTGCACTCCTCCTCATTTATAGTGCACGTCACTAATATCAGGGGCTTGCACTCTAATCTCCTACCTGTCCACCATCACCTGGAGACAGAGCAACCGCACTTGCTCTTTATGACGGAGACGCAGATACAATGGTTTTTGAGCGCTGTGTACTTGGATTATCCCGGTTACTCGTTAGAGTACAACTTTCACTCACGTGCCGGGGTCTGTGTGTACGCGCGGAACGACCTCTGTATTATGCGTCTCAGTCACCTTGAAGACCCCACTTTTTCTTCACTATGGGTTTTAGTAGACACAAGAAACGAAAAAAATCCTGTATTCCTGTGTCTATCGTTCTCACAGCGGTGATCAGGAGACAACTAAATTATTTGAGTATCTCGGTAAGGCTGCTGGTACGGCTCTGCATCAGTACCCTTCTTTCTTGGGAAATTTAATGCCTGTCATCCGCATCACTAACAAAGAGGTATGGAAAGCACTGTGTCGTCTTGATGTGAATAAAGCCAGTGGTCCTGATAGTATACCAACCATTCTGCTGAAGACGTGCGCAGCTGAGTTGTCTCCTGTATTGACACGTCTGTATCGCCTCTCCTTCAAGACTGGAATAGTGCCGAAATTCTGGAAGCTTGCAAACGTGCAACCAGTGGTCAAAAAAGGCAGCTGTGCCGATCCTGCCAATTATAGACCAATTTCAATCACCTCCATAATCTGGAAGATTATGCAGCGTGTATTGAACTCGCGCCTTCTAGCGTACCTTGAAGGTAACGATCTCCTCAGTGACCGACAGTACGGGTTTCGCCGAAATAGGTCCACTGGGGACCTTCTAGTGTATGTTACTCACGTTTTAGGAAGAGAAGAACGGAGAAGCGGTCGCCGTCTCTCCTGACGTCTCGAAGGCATTTGACAGGGTCTGGCTTGCGAGTCTTATAAGCAAGCTTTCAGCGTACGGTATATCTCCTGGTCTGATCGGTTGGGTAACGGACTTTCTGAACCAGAGATCTCTCCGAGTAGTTGTCGACGGGTGTTCCTCGGAACCCTTGACAATAAATGTCGGAGTGCCTCAGGGGTCCGTTCTTGTAGAAAGATACCTGCCGAGTAGGCCGGGTAACGGATCAACTCTTAGGCCACGTTCAAGCGACGATTGACGACCTGCTTTCACAAACTCCCTCCGCCGATGTCGTAGTCCTCGGGGACTTCAACGCGCACAATACCGAATGGTTAGGGTTACGTTCAACCGATTACGCGGGGAGATCTGTGTTTAACTTTGCTCTGGCAAATAATCTGTCTCAGCTGGTAAAGACGCACACTCGTCTACCGGATGTGGACAGCCACACGCCGTCTTTGTTGGATCTTCTGCTGACTAAACATCCAGAAAAGTACCAGGTCAATGTCGAGGCTTCTTTAGGGTCCTCTGATCACTGTCTGGTACGGAGTGTAGTGCCCATTCAACGTCCGGCTCGCACAAAACCTGCGACTCGACGCGTTTGGCACTACAAGTCAGCGGATTGGGATGAAATGCGGTCCTTTTTTGCATCCTACCCATGGGGGCCGATTTCTTTCACTTCCAACGATCCTAGTGACTGCGCTGCGGCTGTAGCTCATTGGATACTTCAGGGCATGGAACTTTTTGTACCAAACTCTGTGGTACCACTTGGTGGCAGATCGTTGCCTTGATTGATGCGTCTGTCAGGGCTGCAGCAGCTGGCAAACGGCAGGCTTTTCAAGCTTGAGCCAATGCGTTAATCACTAAGGATCTAAACTCTAGAGTTCGGAAGAGGAAATACTACCGTGCCTCCAGATTCTTCAAACGGCAAATAGCTAGAGCAAAGTTCAAGCATGTCCTCAAAATTGGGGATCAGTTGGCAGAGTACCCGCCTGGCACGCGCAAATTCTGGGTGCTTTCAAAGGCCACTCTGGGCAACTTTAGCCAGCCGGCCCTACCGCCGTTGCACATGGGGAATGACTCTCTAGCCCACACGGCAAAAGAGAAAGCCGATCTCTTGGGCACTCTTTTCGCCTCCAACTCGACTTTGGACGACCAGGGGAAGACACCGCCTATCATCCCGCGGTGTCAGAGCTCAATGCCGGAAATAGTTTTTCGGCAAAAAACTATCAGGCAGACTCTATTTTCCTTGGACGTTCATAAGTCGAGTGGGCCGGATGGCATTTCTCCATTGGTGCTACGAACGTGTGCCCCTGAGTTGACTCCAGTTCTAACGCGTCTATTTCGGCACTCCTACCTTAAAGGCCTAGTTCCGGTCTCATGGAAGTTTACCCTTGTCCATCCGATCCCTAAAAAAGGTGATAGCTCGGACCCAGGTAATTACAGACCTATCGCCATTACCTCCCTTCTCTCCAAAATAATGGATATTATAATAAACCGACAGGTCTTAACGTAGCTCGAGGATCACCAGTTGATCAATGACCGGCAATATGGCTTTCGCCATTGTCGATCAGCTGGTGATCTTCTTTTATACTTTACTCACCGTTGGGCAAAGGTTATTGAAAGCAAGGGAGAGGATCTGGCAGTTAGTCTGGACATAGCAAAAGCCTTTGATCGTGTATGGCCCAAGGGACCTTCCTATGGGCTTCCCGAGAGTTTATGCAAGTGGATCACCAGCTTCCTCACTGAGCGGATTATACAGGTCATTCTCGATGGTTTTTGCTCGGACCCCAAGCCCGTGAACGCTGGTGTACCCCAAGGCTGCGTGCTATCCCCAACTCTGTTCCCCCTGCTCTTCAATGATATGTTGGATATCTCCAACATACATTGTTATGCGGATGACAGCACTGAGGATGCGGTATATTTCGTCCGTGTGTCTTCTATAGAGACTTTCATGGGGATGGTCTCTGAGTGGGGTGAACTGTACCACGTTCAATTCAATCCCGAGAAGACGCAAGTTTGCGCGTTTACCACTAAGAAAACCCCATTTGTCGTATCACCGCTCTACGAGAGCACTCCCCTTATTGCCTCGCCAAGTATCAGAATACTGGGTCTCGACATTTCCAGCGACTGTCAGTTTCGTGGTCATCTGGAGAGCAAGGCCAAGTTGGCCTCGAAGAAATTGAGAGTGATCAGTAGAGCGAGGCAGTACTTCAAACCTGGCCAAAGACTTGCGCTATATAAGGCGCAGGTCCGGCCACATATGGAGTACTGTTCTCATCTCTGGTCCGGATCACCCCAATATCAGCTTCTACCATTTGACCGCGTACAACGGAGAGCCGTTCGGATTGTCGGGGACCCAGTGCTCTGTGAACGGCTGGACTTTTTGGCATTGCTTAGAGACGTGGCTTCTTTGTGCGTCTTATACCGCATTTACAACGAGGAGTGTTCCGAAGAACTATTCGATCTGATGCCTACTGCCGAATTTCACTACCGCACAGCTCGCCATCGCCTCCTTTATCATCCATACCACCTGGACGCGTGGCGATCTTCAGCTGTGCGGTTTTCAAGGACTTTTTTCTCACGTACCACTCAAATGTGGAACGAACTTCCTTCGGCGGTATTTCCAGATCCATACGACATGGGTACCTTCAAAAAAGGCATATATTCCTTTCTTCAAGGCCGGAAACGCTCTTGTGAATCCTCGGATGTTGCAAGAGTTCATGGGCGGCGGTGATCACACATTAACAGTGACCCGCAAGCTCGTTTGCCCTTCTCTAACATAAAAAACAAAGAAGGACTGGAACAGCTTGCCTGCGTCGGTATTTCCCTCCCAATACAATGTGGGTGTCTTCAAGAAAGTAAATAGGTTACTAGGTTAATGCGCCTTACCACCTATGGCTACCTTCCACTTCTCATCAGGTGGAATGTAGTCAAGCATTAATCTAGATTTTATAAAAAAAAGAGTAAAAAAGTATGTTTGATTAAAAAGTGTGTGATAAAATTGTTATTTAGAATTATCAAAGATTAATTTACTAGTTAATTACGTATATGTTAAGTTTATTTGTGAAAATGAGAAACAAAATGTACAGATCTTAATTGTCTAAATAAATGTTATGTTTTTAGACAACCAACAACTAGCCGATACATAGTAAAGTATATCGTGTCCCACTGAGGTGAAGTACAACAAATATTTTAAAATTATTAAGAAAAATGCAATGTTCTAGAGAAGAAATAAAAATTTTCTACGTGTCTTAGGCAGTCCTCGTTTGTTGTGTTAATTTCATGTCTCTTATTCCTATTATATACTACGCGTTAAGATAGTCATCTTAAATAATTGTTTTGTTTGTTCTTCCTTTATCAGCTCTCTTTACAGCCAATACGGAAAAAAAATAAAATATAAATTATTGGCTTTGAATTTGATGGGATTTTTAAGAAAAACTTAGTGCAACAAATAAAAGAAAAATAAAGTAAAATAAGTTTTGAAAAGATTGAATAAAACCTATCATGATTTTGTTTCTTGAAACATATCGATTGCAAAGATTCATGTACTTTTAAGTTGCCATACGAGTATTTAAAGAAAGAATACATTTTCTGTCGACGCCTTACGCTGATCACCTTATTAAACAGAGTTATTTTTAAAGTCATAGACATTTAGTGAACCATAAAAAGACAAAACTTTTCTGTTAGCACAAAAAAAACGGTTAATTTGAAATTTTAATTTTCGTCCAAAAGGCGAATTTGTTAAGAGTATGGAACATGTAAAAGAATTTATTAAATTTACCAAAATAAGATCTATAATTTTTAATTATTATTATCATTAACAGCATACTTTTAAGGTATTGAATAGAAAAAAAAAACGAAAGACTGGTAAGCAGTTCCGTCGTCGATGGAAAAAAAAAGTTTATCAATTTGGCATTACGTAGCCTATCTTGAGTATTGCGAAGGAATACAGGTGACTAGGATGAACCGAGTGGCTACGAAAGAGGGATATCTTTCCGCCGTGAAAACCTACTAAATGAACATCACTTCACGCCGATCTAAAAGAACCGCAGTACCCAGTGTGAGTAAAGATAAACGAGATATTAAAGCACCGGTAGGCTGGCAGGTAATTAATAATTTCAATTGTAGTCAATATAATAGTGGTGTTCCACAAATTGCTCTACACCAACTGCCCAAGGGACCATTTCTCCGGACAAGACAATATATAGCAATTAATTTTCTTTCACTAAAAGCAAAGTTTTACTTCTTTTAAGACAGCTCAATAAATGCGGAATAAAATAAAGATGAAAAAGTCCATTGTATTAATAATATATGCGAATATTCTATCGAAATAATATTTCTAAATCTGTAAATATTTTGAACGGATACAATTCTTAATTACATATATCACCACTTCCACTAACATTAATTCTCATCAAAAATAAACTAAGTTTTTTAATTCAAAATAACAGTATTATTACGTTCAAAATAATACCTTGTCTAATCTTAAAATTTTATAATTTTGTGAAACTTTCTACAAACCGACAATTTCAAAAGTAAGGAGAGATACAGAACTTAGGTAAACGTTAAAACATAATATGTTGATATCAGAGGCATCATTTGATTCGTAATTTACTCAGTTACTACTAATTACGATATAGAATCCCAAAATGGTCACAGAACTGTAGCTCAATTGAGTTGAAATTTAATTCCGTAACGTACAAACTGTACGAATTCAAAGTTTCCTAAATTTGTACTGTGTAAAATGTATTTGATTGAATTTATTTATTTATCTCACTTAATTAAGTGAGTTGTAAATGAGTTTGTAAGTTATATCGAGTTTAAGTTGTTGATCACAATAGCCTTCTGTAGATTACACCAGTGTTTGTTTCGTATAAAGTTTAAAGGTCGAATTTGTCGAGTGTAATGTAAGGTAAATGGTTTTATAATGTTATATTTAAGTTTAATTTGTAAAAGTTTCAATATCGACTATAGATATATAATTTAAAGGCAGAGAAGAGAGCTTTGATAGTTTTTGTCAATCCTTTTAATAATTTAATTTTCAAGTGCCATTTAGAATCAGCATTTTGTTTGTCTGACTATATATATATATATATCATGAAAAAAATTAAAAAGAAAATTTTTACACATAATAAAGGTTGAGGTCAAATAACGTGTAACGTCTTTTATATTTTGTTGTTGTAAAAATTATGCACATTTAAAATTTGAGTTTTAAATTTTAAATAGCCTAGTATAAAGTAGTGCACAGATTTGACTTAATGAAATATATAAATTATTTGTAACGATCTCCCTAAATAGTAATATTAAATAAATAGTAATATTAATATTAATATAATATTATAATTTTATAAATTACATATTGAATGATGATATAATTGTAATTTAATAAAAATATGTATCCTACTGATTGCAGCATGTATACGGATTTCAATCTTCTCTCAATAGTCGGCTTTCAGTAATAGATACGGTTCCCACTGTTAAAAAAATATAAATGTCCATAACTAAGTCGGTTTTGACGAAGCCGGGGAACCCCTCCATGAGCAAAAACGGGGGAGCGATTCTCGGATTTTGCTCGGGCCTCCCGTCGATCTTGGGCGGGCAAAGTATCGCCTTTTATGTTTACTGAGGGCAAACGACGAGTCAACGCAGCGGCACCCCGCCCCACTTTAAATGTGGACTTTTGCAACATCCGGGGACTTCACTCCAACCTAAACGTCGACCATTCCCATTTAGAGGCGGCGCAGCCGGCCTTCTTGTTTTTGACGGAGAAGCAGATGTCTCAACCTAGTGACACAGCGTATCTATCATACCCTCGGTTATAAAATACAACATAATTTTACACCACATGCCGGGGTATCTGTGTTCGTAAGGGAGGATATCTGCTACCGTCGCCTTCAGATATTTGAAGGTCGCGACCTGTCCGTGCTCTGGCTGCGCGTATACATGGTGGATCATGTCAGAGTCCACGCGTGCCTTTACAGGTCCCATAGTGGTAATGCACAAACAGATCAACTGTTGGGCCACGTTCAAGCGAAGATTGACGACCTGCTATCACAGACTGCCTCGCCGAAGTCGTAGTCTTCGGGGACTTCAACGCGCACAAAACCGAATGGTTAGGGCACGTGCAACGGACTACGCGGGGAGATCTGTGATCGACTTTGGCAAATGGTCTGTGTCCCAGCTGGTAAAGACGCACATTCGTATAACGGATGTGAACAGCCAGACGCATCCTACCCATGGGGGCCGATTTGTTTCCCTTCCAATGATCCTAGTGACTGCGCTGCGGCTGTAGCTGATGTGATACTTCAGGGCATGGAACTATTTGTAGCAAGCTCTGTGGTACCACTTGATGGCAGATCGCGGCCTTGGTTTGGGCTGCAGCAGCTGGCAAACGGCAGGCTTATTAAGCTTGGGCTAATGCGTTAGTCACTAAGGATCCGAACTCTAGAGTTCTGAAGAGGAAATATAATCGTGCCTCCACATTCTTCAAACGGAAAATTGCTAGAGCAAAGTTGAAGCATTTCGTCAAAATTGGGAATCAGCTGGCAAAGTACCCGGCTGGCAAACGCAAGTTCTGGGCGCTTTCCAAAGCTACCCTGGGAAACTTTTGCCAGCCATTCCTACCGCCATTGCAAACTGGGATCGACTCTCTGGCCCACACGACAAAAGAGAAAGCCGATCTCTTGGGCACTCTTTTTGCCTCTAACTCGACTTTGGACAACCAAGGGAAGACACCGCCTATCATCCTGCGGTGTGCGAGCTTAATGCCGGAAATAGTTTTTTGGCAAAAAATCATCCGAAAAGCCCTCTTTTCTTTGGCAGTTCATAAGTCGAGTGCCCCAGACATGTGCCCTTGAGTTGACACCATCGCTAACGCGGCTATTTTGGTACTCCTACCTTAAAGGCGTAGTCCCGGTCTCATGTAAGAGTGCCCCTGTCCATCCGGTCTCTAAAAAAGGTGATAGCTCGGACCCAGCTAACTACAGACCTATCGCCAGTACTTATCTATTTTCCAAAGTAACTGAGAACATAATCAATAAACAGCTCTTAACGTACCTCGAGGATCACCAGTTGGTCAAAGACCGGCAATATGGCTTTCGCCATGGTCGATTGGCTGGTGATCTTCTGTTATATCTTACGCACCGTTGGGCAGCTGTTATTGAAAGCAAGGGAGAGGGTCTGGCAGTTAGTCTGAATATAGCGAAAGCCTTTGGACGTATATGGCACAAGGGGCTTCTTTCAACGCTACCTTCCTATGGGTTTCCCGAGAGTTTATGTAAGTGGACCACCAGCTTTCTCTGGGCGGAGCATACAGGTCATTCTTGACGGTTTTTGCTCGGACCCCAAGCCCGTGAACGATGGTGTACCCCAAGGCTGCGTGCTATTCCCAACTCTGTTCCTCCTGCACATCAATGATATGTTTGATATTCCTAACATACATTGCGGACAACAGCACTGGCTATGCGGTATATTCCAGCCGTGCAGGTTTCTATCGGGAAAATGTCGACAAGTGCCGAAAGAAACTTGTTTCTTCTATAGAGACCTCTTCGGGGATGGTCTCTGAGTGAGGTGAACTGAACCACGTTCAGTTCAATCCCATAAAGACACAGGTTTGCGCGTTTACCACTAAAATACCCCAATTGTCGTATCACCATTGCCTATTTAGGTATTTAGATATTTATTAAATCATAAAACAGTAAAAATAACTTACAAAACAATTTAATGTAATGAATACATTACTTAATATTAAGTTAATATATGTTTCTCTGTTGTAATACTTTTTTGTGAATACCTGAAAAAATGGAAAGGAGGTGAAGACAGACACCTACTTAAAAGCCAACGGTAGTCCTCATCGTCTGAGGAACACTACGAGATCGCTTTTGCACTCACCGTGACAAAAATATAAAATGCGCAACGCTTCATGGTCTTGCGTGTCATCCTTGTGGAGGGACCTCGCTAATCTTCTCTTTATAGTTACAATGTTAGTTTGATAAGCGAGTACAAATTTCTTAACTTACACACATGAACCAAAGATTCATTTTTTTAAACGTCTGCTGCGGTATCTTGTTAAAACGGCTTCAGATAGTGGACGCAATATTTTGTAATGTGGGTAATGCTATAATATCATTGTTAATATAACCTATTTAATTCTAGCAGAACTACGTAATATAAATGTGTGAAAGTTTATTATTATTATATTAATTAGATTTAAGAATTTACATTTACTTAGAACAATTGTTATTACTAAATATATTATGTTAAAGTGGTAAAAGTTAAGAATCTGACTTATTGGCAGAAGCCATCTATTTGATATTAAAATATTATGTTTTTATACTTAAATATGTTAGATACAAATGTTTCAATATTCAAATGTTTAAAGCTACAATTATGCCATACCATATACTAGTATGGCCGCTGACGCCTCTGTAGCTATTAAATTAGTATAAACAAGGCTACGAGTTACCAATTGATAAGCTAAGTATTTCTATACTGTTTTTAATAGCTTAATTAGATGTCGTTACTTTGTGCGTATTTGAATGTATTGTGTAATTAGTAATTGAGTAAAGATTTGTGAACTTTTATATTCTTTTATTATGAGAATATTTTATGCTTATTAAATATGTTATTATATTTCTTTTCTTTTCAATAAGTTCCAACTAATATCCTTGTACATACATTATATTTATTAGATAGTGTAACATAGCTTGATTAATAGATGTTCTTAATAATCTTTATTTGTAGTCTTAAATAATTTAACACACTCGAACGCACACGGCATGCTTGCTCAAGCCCTCGAAGCTATCGGACTTCCTCAAGATAAAGTATTTATTATTGGAAATACCTACGTGGCTTCTTTTATAACATCAATGATGGATGGTATTCAAGATCTTATATTTCGTGTCATTAGCATATCATGATTTTTTTATGCATCTGCGGGGACTACTTCGGGATAAATCATATAAATATTTAAAAAGGAATGGATGTATCCTAAACGAAAAAAATACACTAACAACTGAACAGCACTTTGCAAGGGAAACCATAGATCTTGTTTCAACTGGGATGGCGTTGACAACTGTTCCACCAGAGGTTGCAGCGATATATTTTTCTCATTGTTAAAATCCGTTGCAGATACCCAGTTAAAAGCGTATGACTCGGTTATGTGGAGGTAATGGAGAGATCCCATTGTGAAGGCTATCCACTAAAAACCATCGGTTGCCGTTATCGCCATGCGAATCATGGAACATTCAAAAATCATACTGATCTTCTTCAGCTGTAAGAATATTCATAAGATTGCGTTAAACTAGAAGTAGAAAAATAAATTACGTTGAATGATGAACTAATAACGATAAGCTTTAAGATTATTTTTATATTATAAGAAAAGTTACAAATATTTTACTACATTAATTTCATAGCTTTATTATTTCAAATTATAAGCTCAGCTATTTATTAATTTGAGGGATAGTGAGTCATTGTTTCAATATCTACACTTTATTTCTTGTGACTTAATTCGTATTACCTATATTAGGTGCTGTAAAAGTCTTTAGGCACTTTAAATTAATTGATGTTGTTTTTTAGGCCCGTATTGGATATTAAATAAAAAAAATCCAATCGCTAGCTTCATATATATAGAGATTAAAATATCTTCCAAAAGGTGTCACTGAAATAAAAATATATTCTGACATTGTCCATTAAATAATAGTCGGATATATGGATATATGAAATGTCAAAATATCGCTTTGGATAAAATCTGAAAAGTAACTCCAGTTTCTTTAACGATAAAATAATTAAACTACATGAGAGTTAAATATATATTTTTATATTATATTATATAGTAGAATTTTATTTTGCTGTGAATCAATAAACTACTATATATAGTTTTGGGTTCTAATTATTATTAAATTTGCAATTTCCGTTCTGACAATGATTTGGTGAGCCTTTTGTACTACGATATAGTTTTAAATATTTTGTTTTTTATTCCAAAAACTAATCTATATGTTTTTTTAGTCTTTTCAATAAGAACCTTAAAATTGGTTGTTTTTTAATTTATTATTGTTTCTGTAAGCCATAACTTAATTTGGAATCTGAAATTTTACCACTTGTTAAAAAATCTGTTATCACACTAACCATACTTACGAGCCGAGGAAAACTATGCGTATTATAAATATTGTTAATCCTACTATTTGTGTGATCTTTACCAAGCAATCTATAATACTTCTGTGTTTTTGTTTTGTTATGATAGAGGACGGCAAACGAGCTTGCGGGTCAACGTTGATATGTGATCACCGCCGCCTATGAACTCTTGCAACATCTGAGGATTCACAAGAGCGTTGTTGGCCTTGGAAATAGGAATATATGCCTTTTTTGAAGGTACCCATGTCGTATGGATCTGGAAATACCGCCGAAGGAAGTTCGTTCCACATTCGAGTGGAACGTGGGAAAAAAGTCCTTGAAAACCGCACAGTGGAATGGATATGAATGGTAAAGGAGGCGATGACGAGTTGTGCGGTGGTGAAATTCGACGATAGATAGACGATATTTAGTTACTACACGTCGGTTTTCTGTGAGAGTTTGCTCCTTCCCCGGTTGAGCCAGCCCAATACGAGCTGCAGTCAGATGACTAGAGCTAGGCTCTACCACCTACAAAAGAAGACAAGAATTCTGTCTTCTTGTCAGACACAAGACATGTGTTAGGATTCTACTTATACTCACTTGTACATATTTTTTAATGTGTTTGAAAAATTAACTCACACACGAGCATTTAAAAAGATTGCCTTAAATAATAACACTATTACAAAAAAATGTACCCACTACATCTTTCGTGCAGATATATTTTTTCCGTTAGCTATAGAATTGTTAGTTTGAGACCACAGTTTTGTAAATAAAGTGAAGGTTAGTCATAGTAAAATTAATATTTTTATCGATCGTAAAACAGAGGCAGGAAGAAGCATTTTTAAATTGTCATAAATTTTTTACTTGTTCGATTTTTTTTAACTCAACTGTACATTCGTGATAATCGCATTCAAATTGGTTAAGCCGTCACCGACATTAGTGCGCACAAACAAACAGATAACATACAGAAAAAAAAATCATTGTTTTACTCATTAAAGATATATTATTGTAAATGTTTATATAGTATAGTAATAATTTCTTTCAAATATCTTCTATGTACAGACAGCGATCAGTTACCGATTTATGATATATAGGTAGGTATAGACGATAATGTATGGTATTTCTATATGAGATATAGGAATAGATTAATGTTAAATGACGCTCTAGTTTGGTCTATAATTCAAAAAAGCCACACTAACATAGTTTTATCGTTTTTTGTATTGAAGCAACATTGAATAGTATGGGAACACATGACACAGACAAAAATGTTGCAATTTATTTAACTTTTGCATGTAACATAACGTAAAGTTTTATCGTCATTCAGTTTCATAAGTTCACTTCAGTGCTGTTTGACGATTAGGTCTTTTGAGGAGTCAATTTATTTAGTTATAACCTTATTCTTAAATGTTGTCACAACGCTAATGTTAACCGTTATTGTATATCACATATTATTATATTGCACCCACTTCAAACATTCAGATTACCCCAAGAAATTTGGGAGAATCTGGAAAGAGATATTATAATATTTATCTTGTTAAAGGTATAAATTAAAAAAAAATTACATGAAATACAAAATAAGATTACGTTTCATAATAATAATAATAATAAATGAAATCATTTAAAATTTTACTTTTACGCTACAAACACAATATATTAAATTCTAAGCATAATAATCTACAATCCTATATTCTATCGATATGTTAGCGACGTTCAGACTCTATTATTAATATGAAATATTATTATATTTTTCGTCGAATTTGAAGGACTTATCATCTTGAACATTATATTCCCAAAACATGTGACTTTGTTGAAGTTGAAACAAAGCGGTCGGATCGGAACAGGTTTCTCGTTCCCGGGTTTGACCCTTTGTTCTTCGATATTCGCGGTTTTATGAAGTCTCTATCATAGAGTAATTTTATGCTCTTATTTGATGTCATTTGTAATACCAGACGGAAGATAAACAAAATGTATTATTCTTTGGGAATTTAATCAGTTACTCTCTGTCTTCATTGTTATAAGTCTGTT
Source organism: Melinaea menophilus ssp. n. AW-2005 (assembly GCA_918358695.1). Classification (NCBI taxonomy): domain Eukaryota; kingdom Metazoa; phylum Arthropoda; class Insecta; order Lepidoptera; family Nymphalidae; genus Melinaea; species Melinaea menophilus. The sequence goes on from OU911048.1 coordinate 169,752, forward strand.
ATTACTATATGTTAACGGTGAAACCTTAATTACTTAGACCACGTCACTATTCCTTTAAGTTCAGTTGCAAACAATTTTTTGTTTGTTAATCTTACTACCTTTATCGGGATTTATCGTTTTTGTTATAAAGTTTAAGATATAATGTATTATGTAAAATTTAAAGTAAGTGTTCAAAGAAAATTAAAAAATTCTATGTTCTATGTATGTACATGAAGAATGGTGTCAACAGCTGCTCTTATATAAATATATATTGGTTGTATACTATCCATTGGTTTGCTTTATATTAATTATAACCGAAGATTTATAAAATCGGTAATATATAATATAGTTCGTTCGTTTAGTTTATTTTTTATAGCTTGTTACTTGAATTCTTTTGTACGATGTAATAGACTAAGCCACTGTTGCATGTGTATTATTACATACCAGCTGCAAAAATAAACATTAACAGAAAGTTAATTTATTTGATTAAACTAAGTATTCATTAAGGAATTTCAGTATTACTTAGTAAATTATAATAAACTCGGCGCAGTGGATCGAGCTTCTTTTGACGTTTCTCGCCATGCAACATAAATTTCAATGCTACCAATGCTATTGAAGGGTAAACAAATGTTTGTTTTCATTCTTCCAAATACGACGAACAGACGGACAACAAACTGTCGTTAAACTATCTCTTCACTGTTTAATACGTGTGATACGTATGGTAAAATGGTTATGCTAATGCAGAAACTTTGTCGGAGTTGCAAACAAATACCCAAGAGTCAACAAACTTTTGAAGCAGTCTTGAACACAAAAGAAAATAAGAAAAAATCTCTTAAATTTGTTAATTTATGTCAATCGTAAATCATAATGGGAAAACCGGAAGACATCTTTTCCGTATTTTAATCTAAAACCTAGTTTGATACAACAAAATAAGCACGAAGTACACTCATAAGTCTAAAGTGTATACAATATGAGGAGCTTAAATCTTGTTGCATTTATTTTATTAAAGAAATAAATGATGGAATAAATATTTAATATTTTTATCGTGTAATGAATGTCGTAAAATCGTTTCCAATACATGTTGTATAACTGTCGTTAATGATACTTGTCACAGTGTACTTAATTAAAGGTACCACACCTGTTCCAATGTGAGGCCATTTTGTATCCTCTGAGGATTTGTAATTTTCCAAAATTTTCTAGTCAACTTCAACTTTCTCGAAAGTTGAAGTTTTCAGACTACGATTTCAGTTTTCAATACTTACTCCCATTTTACTTCAGTTTTCGGATTCAAAATATTTGGATCACCAAATATTATCACTAATTTTATCTTTTGTTTAATTTTATTAAATTGTCATTTTTATTGATAGTTAATAGTCATAGTTTAGCCTTTTTTAGTTTTAGGGATAGGGACCGTAAGGTTTTGTGTATAGTGTTACAGAGTAGTGTACATATATATAAGCTTGATATCTATTACTCATACTTCCTTATTCGTTAAAGCAAAAATGTTTTCCATAAAAGAATTTGTAACAAAGATCTACATCCTTATAAACAACTTGTACAAAACTTTACCACACGAAGACAACTTACAAGGAATAAGTGTGTGAGATCGACGATCAAGAACTTATAAGGTTGAACAATTCTTTTCCTTCAACTGGAGTAAGATATATAAGTACATATAAGTATCACATTCCTATCCAAATGATGTGAATAATTATACAAGTTAGTGGTATTCTTACATGTGACATAGTTGCTGGTGATAAATCAGTCTTTTTGCCGGTAATAAACCACGGTGCGCTTGGCATGCCTTCATAACCTGCCTCGGCAATAAAATACGTATTAAGTAAATAAAATATCGATATCACTATAGAAACTATTATTACTCTATTATTTATACAATACAGCCTTCAAGAATACGGTTTCTATAAATTGTTACGTTTAACCATCCTAACAATATTCATTGAGAACGAGTTCCTAACATTACACTGAAATGTATTTAATTATTATGTTTAACATTATAAGGACATATTAAATAAAAAACAAACAAACAGTCAAACCCAACATGGTATGAGTTTTTGTTTTATTGCAACAAAGTTTTATTTATTTATAAACATTGTCTTTGTAATAAAATACCAAAATATCGAAGAATCTGAAAAAGTACCTCTCACTGACATAATACATTGTCTTCAAATTCATCAATTTAGAGTTAATAACGACGTGAATCCAAAATGGCGGACATTTTATTTATGAGCCTGTGGACGTACATATAAATTGAATTGTGTCAATATGACAATTATATATGTCATTTCTTCATACATTTTTTAGATTATGAAAATTTATTCTTTGTTTGAAATTGAAATTACGTAATTAGGTTCATAAAAAAATAACGACTGATGAAGAAACGCTGTTCTTGCACATAAGTACTTTATTTATATTTACGTGATACATTGATCTAATGTTTAATTGGTGTTTACGACGAAGACAATAATATGTAATGTTAACAAAGTTTCTAAATAATTTTAATATATTATAAATTTATTTGTTTGTCATATTACTCCTGATCCATACAACAATATATCGTATGGATTAGTAAAAATATATATCTTGTGTATTAAAAAAATAAAGTTATACTGATTAAGTTAAATAAATTTTGTACGAAATTATATTTCTGTATGGCAGGACTAAAACCCTCATGACATTATTATATAAAATATATTTAAAGGTTATGATCTCAATCACCTCGGCGTTTATAATTTTATTGGTTGATACTCAGGTATTAAAACCTGACTTAATATTATTAGAACTTCTTTATTAAGTAAATATTTTCACTTAAGTTATAGATTTGCTATCTTCAGTACGCAGCAATACAAGTATTATATATATTTCATAGTTTTAGATTATTCAGTGGTTGTTGATGCAAAGACTACTAACTGCCTGTTTTTTTTTTTTTTTTTCTTTTTCTTAATCACCATAGACATTTGTCCACGCCTTTCATTGTAATTTTAAAACAATTTTGTTACGATTTTAATTGTGATGGTAGTGATCTTCGCAGGAAATTGTACACCTGCACAAGTTTACGAAAGCTATTTTAGAAATTAATAGTAATAATAAATAAGGTAAATAGTAGTATTACGAGTAAGCTAGGTTGTTAAGTTCACTAGCTTTTTCATAGCCTCGGAGTCACGGTGAGAAATTGCCATCTTGAGGTTGTACTCTACAAGGTTTCTATCGGAGGTATCGCCGGCCCGCCTAATGAATCTCACAATGGCGTCTTCGTCGATATCCGTGTAGTACGTAGAACTTCTTGTGTGTCTAGATATAGCCACCACTGCGTGTGGGACACTTGTCAGGTACGATTTTGGTTTGGATTTGGTTTGGATGATTATTACCGACTCGTATTTTAATCCCTGAGCTTCATTGATGGTGAGGATGCGCGAGTTTTCCCCTTTTCCGTACCCTAGGTTTGTAAGGTCCGCTTTTTCAGTCTGTGTGTGTACCAGGTACAGGGTATTAGGGAAATCAGCTTCGATGGTAGCACCCGTAAACCTGACTGTTCTCAGAGAGCGAGTCAATGAATGGACTGAGTATATGCCGTTGTATACCTCGTTTAGAGCATAGCTTACGTCCAGGGGACATCGGTAGGTTCTTAAGAGCTCTTGACTGATAGACGTCACGAGGTATGGGCTATTATATTTCACATGGAACCGATTTAGCCGGTCTATATAAGAAATCTGGTTTATGTCTCCGATTTGTGTGACTGCTTTGGCCTCTGTTAGTCGGGCCGCCATAACGATCGCTCCGAAATGGTTCGTCAAGGCCTCGTCGACGATAAGTCGTTCAGGCTTTTCTTTAACACCATTTATTAATATTGAAGCGATCGTTCGGACCTTGATCTTCCCGTCCTTTGGACAACTGAGGGCGAGTTTATTCCTGAGCTCTAATGCTGTCTCAGTCGTCATTATTGCTATTAAGTCACTTTCAAATACGAAGTTTTTTACTACCCAAGTCGATTTTCCACATCCAGGAACGCCGTTGACCCAGTGGAAAATTGGTGCTTCCCATTCTTCCCAGGGTCTTGCTGAATCCTCTACGGCTGTAGCCATTTGGAGGATGTTATCTTCCAGCGAGACCTCCGTGCAGCGGGCTACTACAAGTATTGAGTCTTCGGCGGGTGTTAAATACTAGTGCGGTCCAGTTACTCCTTTGGGGGTTTCAATTATTTTAACGAATCCATTTTTAACGCTGTAAGCCGCCATGTGGGGAATTTTAGGTGTTTTACCCCGTACATATTCAGATGTGGTGTTGTTGAAAATGGCGGCTTTTTCTTCCTTGAGTAATACTTTAAGAAGGCCTTCGTTTTCGAGTTCGAAGGTCCGCCTGATCTTTTCACAGATCACAAGGTTAGTTTTGATGGTTTCCCTTATAGATGCTGTGTACTCAAGAAACGCGTTTCGCATATGTTCGTTGGCACCACTGGCGGATGGTAAATCGGGTGCACTTGTTTGTCCCATGTCGGCTCTAGTTCTGTTCTTTTTATGATATTTTTGCTTCGGTTTTAGCATCGTAATCATCTTATTAAATCCTTTCTTAGTTTTTAATTTGTCCTGTGTTATTTTGTTGGATTGAATTTCAATGGCAATTTTCTCTTGAAGGCGTGCGGCGCTGCTTTGTAGGCTCTGGTTGCTTGGTTCGCCCCAGGTGTTTTCGGGGGTCGTAGTCCTATCTGGTGTTTTTCTTATTTTAAGGAACGTTAGGTCTTCTCCGCGGTTTTCATATACAACCACGTCGTGGTACCTTGAAGCATTTATAGATCCTATAAGATTTGCTACGGTTCCTTTGTCATAGCCAACTCGCATAGCGTCAACGCTTATTGTTTTTGGACTTTTGTTAATATTTTTAGCTCCTAGTGTGCTCAGGTGATCGAGCATCTTACATGCATTTGTGTAAGGGGATTCTGGGTAATTAGCGTCCAGTAGTGCGATGGTTTTGTTCTTCCTCCGCACTATTCGGCAATCCCAGTCCCCCAATGTGACTTTTGGCATGCTGTCGTACACCGATCTCTTCATTGTTGCCCTATCGGTACTTCCTTTAGTGAGGGTAGCTAGTCCGGGTGAGATGTATACCCAGTTTTTCGGTCCTACGATGCAGAAACTGAAATCTATTTTTTCATGGTCGTCGTTCATGTATAGAGCTACTGGTTTAGTCCGAAGCCCTGGTGTACTAGGTTGTCCATTATCCAAAAAGCGTTGTAGGTTCGACTTTTTTATCCGTTTGGTTTGATAGGTGTTTTTGGTGTGAGTTTGATAAGACTCTTGTTTTCCAGAGGTCTTTTCCTTAAAGCGATTTTACTGCCATTTCTTCTCATGGCAAGCAGGAAAATTTCTTCTAGAAAATCTAAGAGAACTGGGCGTCTTTGATCATCGGCCATGAGGGTTTTTATGCCGATTTTCTCCAGTTTGGTGTGGAGTTGAGTTTCCAGGTCCGATTGAGCTGACGAAAAACGCGGACAGTCTAATATTATGTGCCACACTGTCTCTTCGATGGACGAGTCACACTCACAGCCCGGAGAGTCTTTTAATTTAAATAGGTGTAGGTATTTTGCTATGCCTCCGTGGCCCGTCAGGATTTGCACGTGTATAGGATTCCACGTGGTTTTCCTTGTAATACAAAAAGCTGTGGCAACATCTGGTAGGAACTCCTTTGTGATTTTTCCTGTGCTGGATGTTGTATATCTGTCCTGCCACTTTTGTACAGATTCTTCACGGATGGTCTTCTTAACGTAAGCTACTGGTATCTGAGCATAATCATATTTACTGTTAATTAGCGTAGCGCTTTTGGCGAGTTCATCAGCTCTTTCGTTGCCAACCGTACCTATGTGTGCTCGAAGCCATGTCAGTTTAACCTCTCGTCCTTGGGTCCTAATGTCCTTGATGTTCTGCTGTATCGCCCTTGCTAAGGGATTTGTTGTTTTAGGGTTCCTTAACAAATCGAGTGACGATCTTGAGTCACTCAATACAGTGGCTTGAGGATCGTTGTTGATTTTGATCTCTTTGGTAGCCCTGTATAGGGCATACAGCTCAGACTGGAACACCGTACACGAGGGATGCAGACTAAAGACTGAACTTTTCTTCTCTTTTCCTTTCTCCCACCAAGTGAAGGCAGCTCCTACTTTCCCTTCTGTCTTGTTGCCGTCCGTGTAGATGTGAGGGCCGGAAATCTGGCGGGAGTCTTGGAGCTCCAAGCTACTGTCGGAATGGGTGTTGGAACTCTTTGAAGCTCGTATCAGTTTCGAGACGCATGTTGGGAGGGAGATAGGCTGTTAATTTACCCCTTTTGGTTCTATGAAGGTTAGCCTGCTCTTGGATCTTGATATCCAATGGTAGCAGTCCGGATAAGATGAGTGCTGAGGTATATGAGACCGTGCGGTAAGATCTACATATTTTTTGTGCGTATCCCCTTTGAAGCATGGATAATTGACGCTGCACCATGCTCAGGTCTGTAGCATGGGACCATGCGCTGGAGCCGTATGTTATTATGTGCTCAATGACCGCAATGTAGATGGTTCTTATTATCTCCGAGTTAAGCCCCCAAGTGACCTTTGCCGCACGCGCTAGTTGTTTATAAATGCCCATACCTTTCCGACATTGTGCTGCAACGTGTGATTTGAAAGTCAGTTGCCTATCTATTATTACCCCTAGGAGTTTTAACTCGGTGGCTAGTTTCAATTTTGTTCCTGCCATATGTAGGATCGGGAGAGTGTACTTAAGTTTCTTAGTGAGGAGCATCGCGTTGGTCTTGTGCGGTGCGAAACTGAGCTTATTTTGGTTCCCCCATAGCATTACGTGTTCCAGAGTCTTATTACCTTCAAGTTCCAATATGTATATTTGTTTATTCGAAAAGACGAGTACCACGTCGTCAGCAAAAGCTTGGCAGTACACTCCTTCTTCTGTTAGTTGGTGTAATAGCGAGTCAATTATCACATTCCAGAAGGTTGGTCCACCGATTGATCCCTGAACGCATCCCTTGGTAGTTTTCTTTTCGGTCGTTTGTCTCGCGTAGTTGACCATTATCTTGCGGTCGTTTAAATAGTTACCAACTAATTTGAAGAGTTCTTTGGGCACTTCTTCTTGACAAGTAGTTGTTTAAGTGCCGGCCACCAGGCGTTGTCAAACGCACCCTCGATATCTAAGGAGACCACCAATACTGATTTTCTCTCACTCATTTGTACTTTAAGGTGGTCGACAAGGTCGGTGAGAGCGTCTTCCGTACTGCGCTGAGGTATAAAACCATATTGCTTGTCGCTTAGTTTTGGGAGTATATGCCATTGGAGGCGACCTACCAGGAGTTTCTCTATGATCTTCCTAGCACGGAGAGAAGGCCGATCGGTCTGTAAGACTTGGGATGTGTATAGTCTTCCTTTCCTGGTTTTCTTATAATGACCACATGGGCTACCTTCCATGGTTTAGGAAAGTAATTGAGGGACAAACACTTGTTAGCTATTGCTAGGAAAGTATCCTTTCCACTGCGGATAGCTGCTGTGCAGATGTCTGCGGTCAGTCCGTCCGGGCCAGGTGCCTTCTTTGGATTCAGTGTTTGAAGCACCGTTTCCAGTTCCGTGAGGGTGAAAGGAGGGTCATCCTCCGGAAGATCTTCTGGATCAAAGCTTGAAGCCCAACTCCGAGTATGCCGATGACACGGGTGATCAGTGGTCTCGGAGTCTTCTGGATAGAAAGTCTGAGCCAAAAGGTCTGCTGAGCCCTGTGGGGTAAGAGTGTGGCCTGTATTGAGCTCCCTTAAGAGTGTGTCTTCTTGACGGCCATTTGTCTTCCTGATAACCCTGTAGATCTTATCCCACATGCTTTCCCTCTCCTGATTGGTACAAAATTCTGTCCAGCTCTCTATTTGGGCTTTATCTGCTTCGTTCTTGTACTCCTCTTTAACTTTCAGGTACTCATCTATAACGTACTCTTTCCTGGAGGAGGCTGCGTTCCTTATACTTCTTTTGTATCGGAGCACTTTCTTCCATTGCTCGTCGAGGGTCTTGGACCACCAAGGTGGCAATGACTCTTTTATTTTCACCCCGAGCTTTGGGATGCTGCTTTCACAAGCCTCGTGGATGGTTTCCATGTAAGTGTTGACGGTCTTTTCTAGCACGATCGGATTTGCCAGCCTTTCGATATTGTCAGGGTTGATGTTTTTATCTCTAAGTAGTGTTTCAAAAAGCGAACAGAAGTCTTTCCAATTAGCCTTCCTGGAGTTGTATTTCCGTGTCGTGATGGGCCTTTTTGATTTAAGTGGCCGCCTCAACCGTATCTCAAAGGTAATGGCGTTATGGTCTGATGTGATAAGATCTCTATTCACTGTCCAATCATCTAAGCGTCCCAGGAGCGACTGACTACATGCAGTGACGTCAATGATACTGGTGCATAAAACGCCTCCCCTGACTGTCTCGAAGGTAGGTGTGTTTCCTGTGTTTTGAATGTGAAGATCTAATTCATTTAGGAACGCATTGTACATCTCGCCTCTTTTGTCTTCGGTGATACTACCCCACCACGGACTCCAGGCGTTGATATCCCCAGCGATGATTATATCTCTTGTGTTGTCTGTGAGCTTTTTATATGTTGTCTTTACCCTGTCGAGGTATGACGTGATGTCTTTATCTCCTTCCAGATATATTGAGATTAAACCCAGCTGTATGCCGTCACCTCTTAACAAAACAGCTGCTTCCGTTTCGGTTACCAGATGAGGGTCATGTATGACTTCCCAGCGGTCGCTGAAGATTATAATTGCTGCTTTCACTGGTTTGATACGGCCAAGGGTGCACTGGATAACTTGAGTGCCTGGATATTGCATGAGTACCTCGGTGCTTCCCACGTAAGGCTCTTGCAGCAAGACTATTGAGATGTTTTTCTCCTTGGCCGCTAGATGGAGTTCAGCCGTTGCAAGTTTCGATCTCTGGAGATTTGCTTGTATTATTTTTATCTTATTTGGTCCCTTTTTCTGGCCGGGAGCACCTTTAGCAGTAAGTGATTCTGGATCCTATAGACTATACACGTCAACGCGGCGTACATAGTAGGAAGGCGTACCTATGCCTGTTTACGTGTTTAGCGACTAGAGCAGTGCATATAAAAGTCGCTACTGATCTCAGCACTCTCAGTTTTCTCGCTGCTCTGAAACGTTCCCTGGCTCGCCGCGGCTCTGTTCAGGTTATGCATTCCTATAATGGGACAAATTTCAAAGGGGCTGCTGCGTACTTACGTGAACTATACACATTTTTAAATAAAGAACTAGTCCCGAAATTGGAACAAGAGCTCCCTGAAAACCGTATTCGTTGGTCTTTCATATGTCCTAACTCTCCTCATAAGGGTGGTGCCTGGGAAAGTATGGTAAAAGTTGTAAAAACACATTTATTTCTTACGAAGAACTCATTACAGTTCTCTCTCAAATTGAGTGTTTGCTTAATTCGCGACCTTTAACAGTTTTAAACTCAGATCCCGCAGAGCCCTCAGCTCTTACACCAAGCCATTTTTTACACATTGCACCCCTGTGCTCATTACCCGCACCAGAAGTTAATTGCAGTATAAATAGTTTGCTCCATAGGCATTCGCTGTTGAATAAGTTAGTCCAATCTTTTTGGCGTCGGTGGAGGATCGAATATCTTCACGGTCTACAGACTAGACAGAAGTGGACCATTCTTTCCACGCCTATTACACCAGGAACGGTCGTAATAGTAAGAATGATAATTCTCCGTCACTCTCATGGCCTTTAGCGATCGTAGACAAAGTTCATCCCTCTAAGGACGGTATTGTGCGCGTCTGCACTGTCAAAACCGCTAATGGAATTTACCTTCGTCCTGTCGTCCGCTTACGTCCTTTACCATGCTAATAGTTTAGTAATATTTTAATATAGGTTAGGTTAAGATTCAAACCGTAATTTAGTATTTTTTGTTATATAAAGAAACCCAGTCTCGATTTAATATAGTACAATGTATTTTACTACTCCGCTTAAGTTATTTTAGTTAAATACTATTTAAATTTCTCAATTAAAAGCAATTAGGCTATTAGGCTTAATGGTAGTCTTTTAAAGGTGACTCTTTAATCCTGTATAACTAATCACTCGTCGAGGCGACGACGCGCCACTCGACGAATTTCGAAATCACCTACTTCGCTCCGTCCCCTGACCTTGACTCTTTTATTACCTTACTAATTTGAGTAAACAGTACAGCCCGTGACGCTATTGGGTCCACGCGCATCATCGGACGTGCTCTGTGACCATTTCGTCGTCCGCTGGACGAAGGTTTAGTAATAACAACAACTTTATTGTACGGTACGTACATTAATAAATTCTAATATTTATTGTTTTACATATTGTAGATTTGGTTCTTATCGATAACTATAGCATAGTATTTATTTAATTTCTGATTTAATTTATTGGATCGATTTAAATAGAAAGTTTATTGCTAAATTTAGTAGTAAGTAGATTTTTGGTTCGGTTTAGGTACACGGTACGAAGAGATGTAGAGATGTTTTCACTTTTGTATATTTATTTTAGATGGATTTGAGGAATCAAGATGATCATATTCGTCATTGGCTGGAAGCATCGGAAAGTGAACTGGAGGAGAGATCTGCCAGCTCAACATCGGAAACGGAAGACATTTCAGAGAAAGATATTAGTTTCATTTAAAGCCAAATCCAACAAAATTTTATTTTTATTGCCAACTATTCATGATCAACCTATTATTAATGAAAAGACAAAAAAACCAGAAATAATACATTGCAGTGGACACTGTTGATCAAATGTGTGCAAATATAAGATCTAATCAGAAAACCAAGAGATGGCCGATGTGTATTTTTTATAACATTCTCAATATATATTCTTTTAATTCTAACGCTATTCATATCTGTAATAACATGAGAAATAAGAAAAAGCCAATGAGTCCGTACGATTTTGTAATGAAGTTAGGAGATCAGCTAATGGAACCCTGGCTTCGGCAACGATAACAGACCGTGAGTTTGAGGCGTAATATAAGTGTCATGATTGAGGATATTCTTGGCGAATCTTCGACAATAGAAGCTCCTGTTCCTTCTACGTCAAACACGCGTAAAATTTGCTACCTGTGTCCATAAAAAGACCGGAGAATGACCAAGCACCGTTGCACCAGATGTAGAAAGGCTGTTTGTGGTCCACATAATATTAGTATGTGTGGTCACTGTGTAAATAGATATTCTAATATTAATTAGTACTTAATTTGTTCATTATAATCCTTACTTTTGTGCCCTGAAACAAGTTCCTATCTTATTATAATTAAATATTTTTTATTATATTTCATTGTTTTATTCCGTAGTCCGTTGGACGAAGGTGTAGTAATAATGGAACAATGAAAACAGTTTAGTTATCTAGGGTTAAGGGCGGGCGGAAATGGTAACGCCACCTTGTGGCTTTATATTCATAATAGTGAATGAGTCAATTATATGAGACATCGCAATCCATTTCCTTCACTCTTCCTTAAACCATGCTCACCAGCGCCAATTGCGGCGCCCGGTCATTCAAGTATTGGATACAGCACTAATCGCATCGGCAGAGGACGAAGCCCTCCAACTCCGTTTTCAACTCCAACTTACCGCCCGATCTTTGAGTATTGTACTACAGGATCGTGAAGAGGCATTGTTATAGTCTTGCCGCTATTAAGTGGTAGTGTCAAATCGTGACCGCGAGTGTTATTGGACGTCTGTAGAACTAGCCTGCGTGTTTGAACTTTAACCGTCACGCGCCGTCGACCCTTCTGATTATCTGGCTGGAGCTGCCCTTGATTCTGAGGTTGGTGCACGCGTGGTTTCCTATTTACTCCTATTACCCTTCCGAGTCACACATTTCTACAATTTACTACTCCCTGGTGATCGTGTCGAAGGTTACTAGAATTGTGTTTTTGGCGCCACCAGTAGTAGTTAAAGAAAATGTAACCAATGATAATCCAAACGATTTATATAATAATTTATCGATTTATTGTTAAATGAATTTAATAATATTTTTAAGCCAAAAAATTTAACAAAATACTTTAAAATTTAATTTAGTGATTGGTCTACCGAAGGAATAGAAGCAGAGAAAAAATATATGATTTATATGGTGAGAGGTAATAGAATCATGATCTGGTGTTCTTGAATAGAGTTGGGAATTTCTCTAAAATATTTAAGAATGTTTGCGTCCAAGCTCAGTCCATGTGTATTAAAAATAAAATTCTGAACTCAGAAGATAAAATAAAGGCAACTTGGGATGTTTTATCTAGTTTTACTGGAAAATCTAGGGCTTCCAATGGACCTATAAAGTTAAAAATTGATAATATTGAAAGAAATAAAGATACAAAGGTGGCGGCTGTTTTTGAGACCTTTTTACCTAAATCCCAATAACAGTCACGCGTAATTCTTCTTCATCTGATACCATCGCCGAATTGAACAAAAACGTTAAACGTTACACGTTAAATAAATGTTTTGCTTTTAAACCTGTTTCATCAGGTTTCATCATCATCATCATAAATCCGAAGAAAACCGGTGATCTCTAGGGTATGTTAGTTAAATTACTGAGCAGTTAAATTACTAAGCACTATTATAAATGATATTGCCCCTCAATTATCACTTATTTTTAACAAATGTATCGAAACCGGTATATGCCCAGATTTTATGAAAAACAGTAAAGTAGTCCCTTTGTTTAAAAGTGACGATAGATTGGATCCCGAAAATTATAGGTCTATCTCGGTTTTACCGACCTTGAGTATGATCTTAGAGAAAATTATTCTAAATCAGGTGAAAGAGTCTGTGTATAGCAGTGGGATCATGCATAGTGAACAATATTGTTTCTCCAAAGGCAAATCAACGACTGATGCGGGTGCCGCGCTTCTTAAGCAAATTTACTACACATGGAAGAAGTTGCAGTATGTAATTAGGATGGTTTGCGATTTATTCAAAGCCTTTGATTGCGTGGACCATTTGATGTTGCTTTGCAAACTTAACCACTATCATGTACGTAGCGCTGCGCTTGATCTTATTGCCTCTTACCTGAATCAAAGAGTCCAGACATTTGCGTAAGTAATTCTAAATGTCTTGTTCTCACCTAAAGATGAGTATTTTACAAGGATCTATTCTAGGCCCCTTTTTGTTTTTACTTTATATTAATAACTTGCTCTTTTTTGTTCAGGGTCTGTGTGACATTGTACTTTTTGCTGATGACTGATGACTATGAATGATGACTATGACTATGACTTCTAAAAAATTTTTACGGTACGTTAATACGGCTCGACTTGTTTATTTCAATTATTTATTGCTTATTAAACATCTCAAAATACACAATGGTGCTGAAGCGCGGCAATCGCCGGTAATATCTTCAACTTTCACTTCGGATAGAGTTTATCCTCATATATTCCATGGCGAGTCATTGAATGCGAATCACCAGGAGTACATGACCATCCGGACGCATCTTAGCATTCCCAATTCTAAACAATCGACATGGAAAATACACGACCAAAATATAGCGGACCTGTTAGAGCATCCGGGCTCAACCCAGGTACTCGACGCGCAAGTAGAGACACGACAAAATATAATTTTTCGGTACGACATGAACTGATGATGCTCGCTATAAGGTGGTATAACTTTCCAACGTTAGTTAGTGACATGTTTTTTTTTTTTTTTTTTTATGGAAGAGGAGGGCAAACGAGCTGGCGGGTCACAGATGACTTGTGATCACCGCCGCCCATGAACTCTTGCAACATCTGAGAATTTACAAGATTGTTGCCGGCCTTGTAGGTAGGAGTAGACGCCTTTTTTGAAGGTACCCATGTCTTACCGATCTGGAAATACCGCCGAAGGGAGTTCGTTCCACAAGCGAGTGGAACGTGGAAAAAATGTCCTTGAGAACCGCAGAGTGGAGGATCGCTATGCATCCAGGTGGTAAGGATAGTATTGGAGGCGATGGCGCGCTGTGCGGTGATGAAATTCGGCGGCAGGCATCAGATCGAAAAGTTCTTCGGAACACTCCCCGTTGTAAATGCGGTAAAAGACGCACAAAGAAGCAACGTCTCTACGCAATGCCAAAGACTCCAGCCGTTCGCAGAGCACTTGGTCTCCGACAATCCGAGCGGCTCTCCGTTGTACGCGGTCAAATGGTAGAAGCTGATATTGGGGTGATCCGGACCAGAGATGAGAACAGTACTCCATGTGTGGCCGGACCTGCGCCTTATAGAGCGCAAGTCTTTGGCGAGGTTTGAAATACTGCCTCGCTCTATTAATCGCTCCCAATTTCTTCGAGGCCAACTTGGCCTTGCTCTCCAGATGAACACGAAACTGACAATCGCCCGAAATGTCGAGTCCCAGTATTCTGATACTTGGCGAGGCAATAAGAGGAATGCTCTCGAAGAGCGGTGATACGACAAATGGGGTTTTCTTAGTGGTAAACGCGCAAACTTGTGTCTTTAGGGGATTGAACTGAACGTGGTTCAGTTCACCCTACTCAGAGACCATCCCAAGGAAGTCTCTATAGAAGACACAAGTTTCTTTCGGCACTCGTCGACGTTTTCCCGAGAGAGACCTGCACGGCCGGAATATACCGCATCCCCAGTGCTGTCATCCGCATAACAATGTATGTTGGAGATATCCAACATATCATTGATGTGCAGGAGGAACAGAGTTGGGGATAGCACGCAGTCTTGGGGTACACCAGCGTTCATGGGCTTGGGGTCCGAGCAAAAACCGTCGAGAACGACCTGTATGCTCCGCGCAGTGAGGAAGCTGGTAGGAAGGTAGCTTCGAAAGAAGCCCCTTGTGCTATACACGATCGAAGGCTTTCGTCATATCCAGACTAACTGCCAGACCCTCTCCCTTGCTTTCAATAACAGCTGCCCAATGGTGTGTAAGATACAACAGAAGATCACCAGCCAATCGACCATGGCGAAAGCCATATTGCCGGTCATTGATCAACTGGTGATCCTCGAGGTAGGTTTATTAGGAGCTGTTTATTGATGATGCTCTCTATTACTTTGGAGAGCAGAGAGGTAATGGCGATAGGTCTGTAGTTAGCTGGGTCCGAGCTATCACCTTTTTTAGGGATCGGATGGACAAAGGCACGCTTCCATGAGACCGGGACTACGCCTTTCAAGTAGGAGTACCGAAATAGACGCGTTAGCACTGGTGTCAACTCAGGGGCACATGTTCGTAGCACAGCTGGAGAGATACCATCTGGCCCACTCGACTTATGAACTTCCAAGGAAAGGAGGGCTTTTCGGATGAGTTTTTGCCGAAAAACTATTTCCGGCATTAAGCTCGGACACCGCGGGATGATAGGCGGTGCCTTCCCCTGGTCGTCCAAAGTCGAGTTTGAGGCAAAAAGAGTGCCCAAGAGATCGGCTTTCTCTTTTGCCGTGTGGGCCAAAGACTCGTTCCCAGTGTGCAATGGCGGCAGGGATGGCTGACAAAAGTTGCCCAGTCTGGCTTTGGAAAGCGCCCAGAACTTGTCAGGTGGGTATTTTGCCAGCTGATCCCCAATTTTGACGACATGCTTGAACTTCGCTCTAGCAATTTTCCGTTTGAAGAATCTGGAGGCACGATTATATTTCCTCTTCGGAACTCTAGAGTTCGGATCCTTAATGACTAACGCATTAGCCCAAGCTTGATAAGCCTGCCGTTTGCCAGCTGCTGCAGCCCTGACAGACGCATCAAACCAAGGCCGCAATCTGCCACCAGGTGGTACCACAGAGCTTGGTACAAATAGTTCCATGCCCTGAAGTATCACATCAGCTACAGCCGCAGCGCAGTCACTAGGATCATTAGAAGGGAAACAAATCGGCCCCCATGGGTAGGATGCAAAAAAGGATCGCATTCAATCCCAATCCGCTGACTTGTAGTGCCAAACTCGCCGAGTCGCAGGTCTTGTGCGAGCTGGGCGTTCAATGAGCACTACACTCCGTACTAAGCAATGATCAGAGGATCCTTAGGGAGCCTCGACAGTGACTTGGTACTTTCCGTGATGTGTAGTCAGCAGAAGATCCAACAAAGAGGGCATATGGCTGTCCACGTCCGGTAGACGAGTGTGCGTCTTTACCAATTGGGACAGACCATTTGCCAGAGCAAAGTCAAACACGAATCTCCTCGCGTAGTCGGTGGCACGTGACCCTAGCCAATCGGCATGGTGCGCATTGAAGTCCCCAAGAACTACGACTTCGGCGGAGGGAGTCTGTGAAAGCAGACCGTCAATCTTCGCCTGAACATGGCCTAAGAGTTGATCCGTTTCTGCATTACCACTATGGGACCTGTAGAGGCACGCGTAGACTCTGACATGGTCATCCATGTCCACGCGCAGCCAGAGTACAGACAGGTCCCGACCTTCAAAAACCTGAAGGCGACGGTAGCAGATATCCTCCCTTACGAAAACAGATACACCGGCGTGTGGTATAAAATGATGTTCTAGTTTATATCCGGGGTATGATAGGTACGCTGTGTCGCTAGGTTGAGATATCTGCGTCTCCGTCAGAAACAACAAGGCCGGCTGCACCGTCTCTAAATGATAGTGGGCGGCGTTCAAGTTGGTATGAAGTCCCCGGATGTTGCAAAATTCCACATTTAGAGTGGGTCGGGGTGCCGCTGCGTTGACTCGTCGTTTGCCCCCAAAAAACACAGAAGGCGATACTTTGCCCGCCCCAGATACGACGGGCAGCCCGAGCAAAATCCGAGAATCATTTCCCCGATTTTGCTCGGGGAGGGGGTCCCCAGCTTCATTAAAGCCGGTACCCTCCTGGGGTATTTTTCTTTTAGGCATCGCTTTCATGTTTGGCGTGGGGGGGGTTTGAGCTTCCGGATTCTCTCACTTACCGACGAAACATAACCAAATGAATTTGGTTACTACACGTCGGTCTTCTGTGAGAGGGTGGTCCTTCCCCGGTCGAGCCAGCCCAATACGAGCTGCAGTCAGATAACTACAGCTAGGCTCTACCACCTATAACGTGTATATGTGTTAGCTTATTTAAAATTAATGCTTTAATTGTTAGCTTATTTAGAATTCATGTTTTAATTTGTAATGTATAATGAGTATTTTGTACGTATATCTTTTAGAATATGTTTAAAGTGTGGTTGTTTTGATTAGATAAATATTGACTTCCGATAGTCCTGTAAAATGAAATTATATTAGTCAGTAGTAGACTTGTAATTATAAATTAATGGTATAAAAAGAGGTGTATTGGCAGCCAGAGTGGCAGTGTTAGTTTAAAACAAGTTGGTATCAATAGTGTTATACTGCAAGAAGTGAAAAAGGTTCTTTAATTATTGTGGAAACAAATAAAGATATATTTGTGATAAACTGACTTTGAATTAAAAAGTGAAGAGTTTTTACACATGATTGCATCGTACTATTCAAAATAAAAATTTTCCATAATCACAAATAAAAATCATTCAAAACCACCAATTTACAACATAGGTTTATTTCAAGGTTGTTGTATTTCTCCAATTATATTTAACACAGTCATCAATATTTTAATAGATAAATTAATTAGAAACGAAAAGAAATGGGGTCATCGGTCGGTCGGGGTCGGGTTAGCCATCTGCTAATGCCCAGCGCGGTGGGGGTCGGCTATGGGGTTTATGCCCGGGATATAGCCGACAATAGGGGGGTTTTTGTTGTTTTTTGTTTTGTCATTCATTCTTCCTTTTTTTTTTTGTTTTGTCACTTCTTCGTTTTTTTTTGTTTTTTTTTGTCATTTCTTCGTTTTTTTGTTTTGTTTTGTCATTTCTTCGTTTTTTCCTTTGTTTTGGTGTTGTTGACTTCCTTGTTTGTTTTCGCTCTGTTACCTTTTCTACTCTTCTTCTATTTCCTTTTCTTTTTGTCAACTCTGAGGTCTGGCGCCTGCCGAGGGGTTGGGTAAGGACTAGGGCGCCCCCCAAACTAATCATGAAAGCGAATCGAAAAGAGAATCTACCCCGGGAGGGTACCGGTGGCTGCTCTGCAGGCCGGGAATCCCTCACGGAAGCTTTGGCTTCCGTCTTCCCCACGTATTCCGGGGGGGGAAACGCCGCTCGACTGTGACAACAACTAACGCTTTTGCTTCTTTGGATATTGATTTTACTGTTGGACTGGATAACGACTTTGCTGCGGAAGAGACGGCTCCGTTGGTCGCCTCTCCCGCAAACGAACCCTGCGTGGGACAGGACTCTCGACTTCTATTTGGAAAGGATGTGCTGTCTGAGGGCACTAAGGAGCTGAATCGTGGTGCGGATGAGATGTCTGACCATGAAGTTGGCGCCAGAAGAAAGCGGCCTACTTCTGAGGCTGCTTTATTCAGCGTAACGCGTCCGGAAGCGAAGCTGAGCTTGGTGTCGCATCTTCTAAATACAACACCGCTCGTCGGGAACGCGTCACCTCACGTGGTATTGGGCTCGCACGGGCGAAAGCCGATCTGCGGGCCCTTGCTCTGGAGGTGGAAGAAGTCTCGTTCGAGAAGGAGTTGGCGAAACGTGCCTTCCGCAAGGCGGCACCGTCTCCGATTCTCGCGACGTCCGAAGAGGATCCCTTCGAGCATCTGCCAAGGATTGATCCTCAGGATATGGGGGTAGAGGAGCTGAGGGCAGTTGCCGGGCGTAGCTCCACAGCCATTCTTGAGGTTTGTCGGAAATCCCAAAACCTCAAGGGTGGCATTATCAAGACCCTCAAGGAGTCCGCTAAGGGTCTCCTTGAGGCGGCAGAGTTCCTGACCAGCCGCTCGGTGGACGAGGAGACGCGTCGTCTCACGAGGGACAACTAGCGTCGCCACCGTGAGGCGTGGTCTTCGGTAGTGAGGAGGAGTAGCAAGGCGAAGCCAAGGCCGGCGGCTCCTACTCCAGTTGTGGCTCAACCGACAGTCCAGCCGGCAACACTTGAGCCACAAAGGAGGAAAAGCAAAAGGGGGGGTAAGTGTAGGGGTAAGAAAGCCGGGCAGATTGCGCCGGATCAAAGGCCCCAACCTAAGTTGCCGTCTACTCGGTCACCTGCAGTGATGATCACACTGCAGATCGACGCGGCAGCTAAGGGTGTTACTTACGCCCAAATACTTGAGCGCGCCGCCGAGAACGTGGATCTCGGCGAGATCGGGCTTGAGGGTGGGCTTAAGATACGGCGGTCAGCTACGGGGGCCAGGCTTTTGGAGTTGCCTAAGGCGGCCCCCGAGAAGGTGGAGAAACTCGTCTCCTCCCTTCGCTTGGTGTTGGATGGGGTGGCAGACGTCGTCAGGCCCGTTAAGCGTGTGGCAGTAAGAATAAAAGGGCTGGACGACTCTACCACATTCGAGTTCGAGATTTTTCTCGACTCCGTTAGAGCGGCGGTTTGCAGACAGGCATCGGGAAAAGTAATCGTCCTCGGCGACCTGAACGCCAAATCCGCGGCCTGGGGGAACCGCACCACGGACGCTAGGGGCAGGGCTGTCCAGGTCTGGACGCTCCTCTCCGGTCTGTCCCTCCTCAATAGGGGGACCGAACCGACCTGCGTGCGGCAGCAAGGGAGTTCTATGGTGGACGTTTCGTTCGCCACCCCTGCTGTCGCTCGCACGGTCGATGACTGGAGAGTGGAAACGGAGGTGGAGACTCTATCGGACCACCTATATGTCCGATTTGAGCTCTCCACCGCCCGACCGGTCCTGGCCAGGCCACAGCAGGAGGGGGGAAGTTGCTTTCCTCGCTGGGCGCTCAAGCGCCTGGATCGGGAAATGGCTAAGGAGGCGGCCATTGTCCAAGGCTGGGCATTTCCCGATCCGCCCAGCGAGGAAACCGACGTCGAGGTTTTGACGCGAGGCTCTTTCCCGGGTCTGCGATGCGGCCATGCCGAGGGTGGGGTCTAGGACCCGACGTCGAGGCGTCTACTGGTGGTCGCCCGAAATTTCCGAACTTCGAGCGGCCTGTAGCAGGGATCGTAGGGCTTTCGTCCGGTGTCGCCGACGCAACGGTTTTGACCCGGACCTGGAGGCCCAGCTGTGGAGTCGATACCGCGAGGCGAAATCGACTCTGCGGCTCACTATTCGGAAGGCGAAGGACCTGGCTCGGGAGGAGATCCTGGCAGGTCTTGGTAGGGATCCATGGGGGCGCCCGTATTACGCCGCGCGGCAAAAACTCTGCGTGGCGAGCGCCCCGGTCATGGAGACCCTTCAGCCGGATTTCCTCGAGCGGTTGGTGGGAGACTTATTCCCGGATTCCACCAGCCACTCACCTCCCGTGATGGCCCCCCCTTCTCCTAATGGGGGGGTGGGTTCTGTCCCGGATATCACGGAGGCCGAGCTAGAGGTCGCTCTGAGCCGCCTTCGAGCCACCAACACTGCGCCTGGGCCAGACGGTATTCCGGGGTGAGTTCTGTTCGTCGCCCTGGAATACTTGGGGGGCAGGCTTCGGGAACTGTTCAACCTATGTTTGCGCACTGGACAGTTCCCGAAGGCCTGGAAAGAGGGCTGGTTGTGCCTGTTGAGGAAGAAGGGTCGTTCTGCCGACTCCCCTTCCGCATACCGGCCGATCGTGCTGCTGGACGAGACGGGTAAACCCTTCGAGAGAATTCTCTCTACCCGTCTTGTCCAACACCTCGAGGAGGTGGGGCCGGATCTCTCAGACGCTCAGTTCGGCTTCAGGGCGGGTCGCTTAACGATCAACGCCCCGAGAGCTCTGAGAGACTTGACCCAGGAGGCTACTCAGGAGGGGGACGTGGTCCTGGCGGTATCGCTGGATGTCGCCAACGCCTTCAACAGCCTTCCATTCGAGACTTTGGTTCGAGAGACGAGGCTCTCCGGTACCATGGAGTGCCTCCCTATCTCCGGAGGTTGTTGGGGGCATACCTGCAGGACAGGGAGGTCCTGTGGGTCGGTGGCGACCGGCAGGTCTACAGGCGTGGCGTGTGCCGAGGGGTTCCACAGGGATCCGTGTTGGGGCCGGTCTTGTGGAACCTCGGCTACGATTGGCTCCTCCGCTGTCCTCTCCTGCCGTGCATGAGGGTGTTGTGCTACGCCGACGACACCCTCGTCACGTGCAGGGGGAGGACCTTTGCGGAGGCCGCCCGATTTGCCACGGTCGGTGTCACGCTGGTGGCGGACCGCATAGGGCTGTTGGGATTGGAGGTCTCCGTATCCAAAACGGAGGCCATCCTTTTCCACGGCCCTCGCCGGGGTCCCCCTCGTCGGGCGACCATCTCCGTTCAGGGAGAGGAGGTGGAGGTAAAGGCCCAGATGAAGTATCTGGGCCTTACCCTGGACGGAAGATGGAACTTTGGAGCCCATTTCTCTTCTGGCTCTGAAGTTAATTTCCACCGCGGCTGCCTTGGGAAGGCTTCTGTCTAACGTTGGTGGGTCGCAGGCTCCGTGCCGGCGTCTATATGCCGGCATCGTGAGGAGCATGGCTTTGCACGGTGCCCCAATTTGGTCGGGAGTTCTTAAAGCCGACTCCAAGACCCTCTTGCGGAGAACGCAGAGGATCCTTGCGGTAAGGGTGATTCGGGATTATCGTACGGTGTCGTACACTGCAGCCACACTTTTGGCGAGTGATCTGCCTTGGGAGCTACAGGCGGAAGTGCTCGCCGGGGTGTATTGGCACCGGCCAGAAGCCAGGGCCAGGGGAGTAAGGCCCGAGACGGCTCGGGTCAGGGCTCTAGCTCACCGAGCCCTGATTCGACGGTGGGAGAGGGACCTAGGATCCCCTGCCGCCGGACTGACGACTGTGGGGGCGATCCGTCCCTACCTCGATCGTTGGATCAACCGGCGTCATGGAACGCTTACATTCCGTCTTGTGCAGGTGCTCACTGGGCATGGGTGCTTCGGGGAGTATCTGCACAAGATCGCACGAAGGGAAGCGACCCCATCCTGCCACCACTGTGACGAGGCCGTAGATACGGCTCGTCACAACTTGGCGGAGTGCGCAGCCTGGGACCACCAGCGTGCTGAGCTGGTGGCCGTGGTGGGCGGGGACCTCTCGCTGCCGCGCCTTATAGGCACAATGATCGGCAGCGAGAGGTGTTTGGTCACAATGGCCTCCTTCTGCGAGCAGGTCATCGCCGCGAAGGAAGCTGCGGAACGGGTCAGGGAGCAGGCCTCCACCGCTGACCCACTCCGTAGGGGAAGGCTGGGAAGAAGGAGACGGGAGTACCCCCGCCGCTTTCTTCCCCAGTTGTAGTGCCTTGGTGGGAGGGGAGGGTGACCTCTCTCACCTATTACAGGTCTACGTCGTGAGGGTGCTCTAAGTTGCTCGGAGCACCCTTACACGGGGGGTTACCGCCGGGGCGTCACGGTGAGTGCGCAAGCGATCCCGTGGCGTCCCATTAAGGCGTTGAGGGCAACCGTTGGTTTTTTAGTGGGTAGCCTTAAAAATGGCAGCGTCCTCTATGCTGTCGGGTAGTCCCATATAACCCTCCGGCCATCACCTTCTTGGTCGGCGGGTATCCGTAACGGATTTTTCCAACGATAAAAAGAAAAAAAAAAGGCGGAACACCAGATATACCTCTTACAATCCGGGTCTTATAAAAGGCGGCAAGTACGTTACTACGATTACCGACAGAGCTCTGTTCAAATTCTTAGGTAAAAAAATCGATTACCAAGGGCGCCATCAATCGTAGACAATCAACCAATAAGTAACATCAAAAAGGCTTGGAAATATGATAATTATTTAACATCACGTCTAAATTGGACTTTCCTCGCTTATGATATTAATAAGACCCCTTTGTTAAAGTTAAAGTACTGTCAATTTCTTAACAAATCTAGAAAAAATCAAAGCGGGCATCAGCTAGCTCCGAGTGACGAAAGCACCCAAAGTGCTGAAAGTCTAACTCGGGTATATATACGCGCAATATCGAACTTTTTATACAGGAGACCTTCTGGTATGAAAATGCATTTACACTTAGCAATATACCCACCGCCTCCACCTCTACGGCCGTTTGAAAAATGAGACTAAAATTTAGTTTTTGGCTCCGCATCAGTATAAAATCACTTATTCCACCTTGAAAAGGGGGGAAATAAGTGATTTTTTATAAATATAAATAAAAAAGGGGGAAATAAGTGAAGTGAATGGTTTTGTTCAAACTTTCAGAGATTGAAGTACATCAAAAACTAAGTCTTTTTTGTTCTACAACTTTTCGATTTGGCCGCCGGCCCTCGAAAGGCCAAAAATGGCCATTTTTCGTAGAGACACTGTGGCCAAACCAGTTGACGTACATTGACAAATTGGGCATCATTGGAAAGGTCTTAAGCTCATCTTTTAAATGATATCCATTTTGATGTCAAAAACATTTGTTAGCGTGACATTTTTGGTCAAAAAACAAAAAATGGCTAACTGGCCGGGGACATATCGGCCATTTTCTCGAAAACGGCGCCAACGATTTGTTCCAAAATTTCCTCATTTGTAGCACCTAATTAGAGCTAAAATTTGGTATATAGCACATATCTGGAAATACTCGTTATTTCGAGGTATGGCCGTGAGAAGTTCAAAAAATCATGAAAAATGACCAAAAATGGCCAAAAAATTAGTTTTAAAGCCAGAATCGTACTCACAACACGGTTAAAATTCAATTGACATCGAAAAAAATATATATTCCATAAGATACCAATTCCCACTCAGGTGTATTTCTAACAAACACCAACTATGGGCACCATAAATGATGCGATTTGATGAAAATTCAAAATTTGAAATTTTCACCAAACCACTTTTGGTGAAAATTTCAAAGTGAAAATTTCACTTTTGGTGAAAATTTGGTGAAAATTACGAACATTTTTATTCACAAACGTAAACAAACACAAAAAATGTAAATGTGTTCGGAACGTTGCACAAATTGCATTTTTGTTTTTATTTTATTAGATTGATCAAGGCAATTTGGCTACGTTCCGAACACATTCGTGGTTTTTTCGCCGCAAAATTCATATCAGGAGTTTTGTGTCAGTGGATTCGCTTTCGTCACTCGGTATTTACTTCGATGAGAAGTTTTTGTTTTGTACTATTATACAGGGTGTCCAGGAAACAATAGTTAACCTCTTAAAAGCTAAAAGTACTTTACTGCTACTGCAAGCCCGAAAAAAATTTAAAAAAAAATTATAACCACTGCTAGAAAAATGGCGCTTTAAAAAAAAACATCTTTTTTTTTTCTCTGATTTCATATTTTTACTCGTAAGAAGTCAAATCAGTTAAAATCATAATTATTTTTATACTTAAATAGTAATTGTTAACCATATCAGTGAATAACTATCAAATAACATAGCTAACTGTAGATTTTTTTCAAAAATAATGTTAAACTGTTGTTTTATGTAAAATTTCTGAAGTAATATTTTTAATTTGGAACTTTGATTAGCTCTGGTAAAAAAAAAAATATATGAAAGCAACAATGACCAATCTCTTTAAAATATTTCTGGTTTAATGACGTTTTTAAAAAGATGTAATATGTCGTTATTGTAATAAAAAAATATTGAACTATTGTTATTAATGTGTAAAATGGGATAATTATTTAATACTAGCAAAATTAAAAACATACAATAAAACTACAAAAATATG
The DNA here is from genome assembly GCA_918358695.1 of Melinaea menophilus ssp. n. AW-2005. Taxonomy (NCBI): domain Eukaryota; kingdom Metazoa; phylum Arthropoda; class Insecta; order Lepidoptera; family Nymphalidae; genus Melinaea; species Melinaea menophilus. The sequence goes on from OU911048.1 coordinate 194,234, forward strand.
ATTTTTAATTGATATTTATTATATATACATTACAATAATTTAAAACAACTGTTCAAATTTTCTGCCCCCCCATCCTGATACAGGCCCTACATCTACGAATAAAGGATCTTCGAAGAAATCGCGCGTGACGTCGATCATTGATTTTGTTTGCAGCAGCCTGAACATGGTCTCGTAGATCTTCTAATGAAGTTACTGACTGCCGGTAAACCTCTTCCTTAAGACACCCCCGGTAAAAAAAGTCTAAAAGCTTTAGATCCGGGGATCTTGGGGGCCATAGAATAGGTCCCAGGCGGCTTAACCACCTATAAGGGCAGGTTTCGCTCAAGTATGCACGTACTGCAACAGCATAATGTGCTGGACAGCCATCATTTTGAAGCCAATATGTGTTGCAAAGCTCTTCGTGCACGTCTACCAATAAACTGAGTAAGTCATTTTGAAGAAAATTTAGATAGAACTTTCTCCTGTTAAGTTACCTGGGTGTTCAAAAGGCCTATAATTTTAACATTAATAATCCAATCCAATCCAATCTAATAATTAATTTTGAACTGGTATTGCGATCTGTCTTCTCGATAGACGAATGGATTTTCAAGCTGACAGCTATATAGGTTGTGTAAATTCGTGTAGTCGTCCCTCCTCAAAGTAGATTCATCACTCCACAGAATTTTATTGAAGAACTGCGGATCTTCGTCAATCTTTTCTAACATCTGACGACAAAATTGAACTCTAAGTTGAAAGTCTCTTGGAAGTAGAGTTTGCACGCGTGTAAAATGATATGGATAGAATGTTTTTCATTAAAATATTGTGCACGGTTGATTTGCCTATACTCGTGCGGCGAGCTATTTTTCGCGTGGAGATCGTAGGGTCTTGCTCAACTTCATTGAGAACATCTTCTTCGATGGCAAGGCGACCAACTCTTCCCGGACCAGCACCACCTGCACCGCCACCAGGCATTCTGACATCGTAATAACAGCCATGGACCCTAATAAAAACACGGTAATCTGTATTAAATAATTATCCTATTTTACACATTAATACCAATAGTTCAATATTTTTTCATTACAATAACGTAATTTTACATATTTTTAGAAACGCCATTAAACCAGGAATATTTCAAAGTGGTTGGTCACTGTTGCTTTCATTTTTTTACACAACTATTCAAAGTTCCACATCAAAAATATTTGTTCAGAAATTTTCACAAAACAATAGTTTTACATTATTTTTTGAAATAAACACTACAGTTAGCTACGTTAATAATAATAAATATATAAGTATAAAAATTATTTTGATGTTAACTGATTTGACCTCGTTACGAGTAAAAATATGAAATCAGTTAAAAAAAAATATGTTTTTTTTAAAGCCCCATTTTTCTAGCAGTGTAAGGATTATAATATATATATATATATATATATATATATTTTGTGCTTGCCTTTAGTTCTACTATCAGCTTTTCAGAGGTTATCCCTTTTTCCTGGGTGTCCAGGATGTGTGTATATTAAAAAAGTGGAAAATAACGTACATAATATTCATTGTCTTCAAATGTCACTAAAATCACCCTCACTTCATTTATCTTGTAAGGTAAAGATAGATGTCTTGAACGACGATCCATCTTCGATATGAAACCTTTTGAGACAGAATATACTTGTATCTATCTAAGATCTACTGAACTTAGATTCTAATATCTGTTAAGACTTTTGTTATTAGAAAGATAATATAATTTGGAATTAATATATCTAATTTAATACTACATAATGAACAGCTATGAAAAGCAGTTAAAAGTAAAGTTGAACGAAAAACTATTCATTTATATACTTACAATAATAACTATAAAGTACGAGTCGGCGAAAAGAAAACATTCATTGAGCACAATATTTATTAAGTTACTCTCATTTACTTATATTTATGCATTTTTTATAAACACTTGTAATGTATTAATTAAAACATTTTACATATTATTTGATATATATATATATATATATATATATATATATATATATATATATATATATATATATATATATATATATATATATGTTCTAATGATACAACTACTTTTACATAAGGTATATGACATTCATATTAAAGGCAGGAGATTCTGTGGATTTTTAATTTAATCGTACAAAATGTACTGTTTCAATTGAATGTTATTATGATGGTTATTTATTATTTGTTAATGTGTTTTTAAAATGTGCTAATGAAATGATTCTGAGTTCGAATCTCAGGTCGTGCAAATGCAGTCAAAGAGCAGATAGGCCTTTATGGCCCATCTGCTCTCCTCTTATATTAATTATTATTACAACATTAAATATATTTCGTGTATTTACTATATATGCTATCTATATATTAAATATAAGACGTAAAGCGTTAAATTATAAGGATTTGAATAATTTAGTATTAAGTACAAATTTTTTCACAAAAAAAAAAACAATAAAAATGAATATTGTAGCAGGTTAGAATATATAATTTATGTCGATCGTAACGCAGATATTTATAAGGTTATTATATAAAATTAGTAAAAAAGTGTTGAAAATAAAACTAGGGGATCTCTATTTAAAAAATTTGTAATAGTTATAAAGTTTTTTTTTATTTATTTATTGTTTTAACTTTATTGTAAGTGATAATGTTGATGTAGTAGTGTAAAGTGTTAGTTTAAGTAATTAATGAGCGCTTCTTGCCGTCAAACTCTCGGCAAGAAATTATGTGTTATTTGTTTTATGTATTCATTTTTTTTTATAATAAATAAAAAAAAATCAAGAGGTGTTTTATTTCTTTGATAAGATAATATTGTTGAAATATAAGATTTCTATAGGTATTCCCAATATTTATGATATTTCATGGATTTCTTCTATTGATTTCTTCATTGTAGCTTCTAGTGTACAGTACATTGTAGCTTCTAGTGTAGTGTAGTCTCACTCAATGAAGTAGATCTATCGTTATGTTTCCTTCTAGATATTTCTTTTAAATGTCCGAGACAATCTTCACTATAACCACACCCATATTAAAAACCTTAGAAGAAACGAAATTATTGTAATTAATATTAAACTAACGTAAAATAAATATCATATTTATACTGTTTTTTTCACGCGGCTTCGCCCACGATCTAACAAGCAAATATCAACCTATTGAGAAATTATACGTACAATGTATAATATAATATTTTGTACAAGGATACAACCCTAGTTAACAAACAACGCAATAAATGTGACTGTTAATATAAAAGGGAACGGGCCATATTAAAACTGTTCGCAATAAATACAGCGCCTTCGTCGAAATAACTGGAAAATGAGATTTTAAACATTCCGATGTACGGTTTGTTAATAAACATTTCTCGTCAATTTCTGAACAAATGTTACGCTTTTAAGATGCGGATACATTGTAATTTTTTCTTCTCTGTGTCCGTTTGTGATCATAATCACAATTTGGTGTAAGCTTCTGATCCAGTATATGTACGTAAGTATATGTGTAGTGTTGTCTCATAAGTTTAATATTAACAAACATTTTTTAGTCCAAATTTTATTTTTTTTTGTAATTAGAATATCATGTATCGGCATTGGGGACCGCCAACAAACACGCCATGTTCTGAACGGCGGGAGGTGGAGGACGGAGCTACAAATAGCTTAACGTGGAATGTAAAAGAAGGAATGGAACAGAAGATGAATTAATTATTAAATGATCATTAGGTCATCTATCTGATGACCAAGATCTGGATGTTATTTGTGTGTCTGAGACCAAGCGATTAGGCAATGATACGACCGGTTCGCCTGCAAATCGGGTCGCTTTCTGGGCTGGGGTTCCAGAGGGTGAGCGATGTTGCCAAGGTGTAGACGTGTTGTTGTCCTCTCAAATGGTTAATGCAATGGTAGGATACAAGGCTATCAACCCGAGGCTTCTTTGGGTTCGCTTTAAGCTGGGGATAACCAGCAGGGGAGCAGATGAAGTTACTGCCGAAATGCTCAAATATGGTGGGCCATGCGTCTTAGACTTTTTCTGGTTTTTGTGCAATTTATGCTGGAAATCAGGGCGAGGTGTAATTGTATAAAGACAAAGGTCCACAGATAGACTGTGCAAGCTAGGGCTATCAGTTTGATTAGCTTGAGCGGTAAAGTTTATGCTAAAATATTAGCAAGAAGAATGTAAGACAGATCTGAAAGGCTATTTTGGGAGGCCCAAGGAGGTTTTAGACCTGGAACACGGTGTATAAATCAGATCTTTTCACTTCGCATGATCACGGAAAAGTTTTTGGCCCTAAACCAAAACGTTTTCTGCGCTTTTGTGGATTTGGAAAAGGCGTTCGACAGGGTTGTGAGAAAGAAATTATGGGAGATATTGCCCCGATACAATGTGGGCGGACCCTTGCTAGAGGCTGTAAAGTCTCTTTACAGAGATCACTCAGCCTACTCGCACACAAGTAGGAGCTCGCATGTCGCCCTGGTTTGACATTCAATCGGGTATTAAGCAACCCTGCTTAATACCCGCTATGTCAGGTTTGTTGTTAAATTTATATTTGGATAGTTGTCTCCAAGGCGTGAAAGACAGTGATATGGAAGTGAACGTAGGTGACCTTAAGGTCAATTGCTTGCTTTATGCAGATGATGCAATGTTCATTGCATCTTCAGAATGCGATTTGCAGGCATTGGTCACTCTGAAAGATGGGTGTGAAAATAATGCTCTAAATCTGAATGCAGATAAGACGAAGGTTCTGATATTTAAAAGAAATAAAGAAAGAACAGAATGTAAGATCAACGTGAATGGTAAGATAATAGAACAAGCGAATGAAGTGGTATATTTGGGAAGTATGTTTAGCAGAGACGTAAGATACGAAATGGATGTGGAAAAACGTATTGCTGCCGGTAACAGAGTTAACGGTGCTTTGGCTGCATTGTTGAGACGACACAATGTCAGCATAGCTGCACGTTTCATGCAATGCAATGCAGTTTTGCTACGGACGCTGTTATTCAGCAGCTAAACGTGGGTAACACAGAAGAAGAATGTAAGAAAGATGAATGCTGTGGAGATGCGATCTCTTCGCAGAATATGCGGAGTCAGTCTAGCTGATCGAATCCGCAATGAAGAGATCCACAGAATGGCAGGTACTAGCAAAGATGTCACTGTGAGAATGAAGAAAAACGTGCTCAGGTGACCTTCGAAAACACAGTATCTATGATAATGGAGGAAGGTCACGTAAAAAGCATGAGGACACCCCGGAGGGCATGTATGAAGAGGTTGATGTCTGTGGCCGAGGCGAAAGAGGTATGAAGGGACCGTAGCGTTTGGCGCTCCGTCGTCTCTGGCTACCCCGCAAGGGATATGGCGTGAAGCTAAATAAATAAATAAATAAATAAATAAATAATATATATAACTTATTAATACTAAGTCATACATATCTCATACTGTTTGTTGTGACCCAGCGTATGAAAGACTTCACTTATTCAACGACCACTTTGCTTGATTATTTTTTATTGTCCTTCTTAAAGCTTTAACTTCACAAAGAACCTTATGTCTTCCAATAGTTATTATGCCATCTTTATATCAAATTTTATCATAATCGGCCCGGCTTCTTAGCTTTGAAACTGTAACAAATAGACACACGGACAGAAAGACAGTTAATTTAAAATAAATAATACAATAAGCAATATATAATGAATAATTAAATCATTGTTATATGAATCAGAGCGTTATAAAAAATATTTACGAAGCATTTTTTTTAGTTTTATTTTCAAGTGAATTTTAAACATATAACACCCGCTGTCCGCGCTTTTATTGTGTTTTAGGTTGTTAAATAGCCGACAGCTATTGTTGCCAACAGTTAAATAAACGGAATTTTAAAAAACATCTCACTTATCCCACTAAAGAAAACTTCTAGATTTAAAAATGTATCAAATGTAGGTATTATGGAAATAATATCAATAATTTTAAATAAGACAATGAGTTTTTACGACAGACGTTAGAAGAAATAGCACACTCGAAACAACAATCTGTAGATTACACAAAGACTTGTCGCATGTGGGAACCGAACCCACGATCTTCACCACGACTAATACAGGAAAATAAAAATAAAATTAATAATGTGCACAAAATTCAGATTTTTTTAAAATGAAAATGATAGTAAATTCAAAATACATAACCAAATTAAATTAAAATCATAAAATACTATTAACACTTTCACTGCCAGCTCCGTAGCGTGTACGGAGACGCAAGTTTCACCCCGTGTTTCACCCCAGGGCCGTAGCATGTACGGAGCAATTAAAAGTCAATTTTTTATAGTATTTAATTGGCTCAACATTTTTTTTACTATTTTTCCGTTTATTTAAATGCCTTTATGCAAACGTTTATATGAAAAATTGAAACAGCACACAGGGCTCAATTTCTGAAAATCTGGTGGCAGCGAAAGTGTTAAATAAAAGAAATTAAATTAAATATAATTCACGATAATCATCGTACCAAAATTCTTACAAGTTCTCATTACGATATTTCTTTTATAATACACATCTGTGAGTGCTATTAAAATAACTCAACAATATCAAATACTCCTACGGTCAGTATACGCTACGCTTCGATGCTACGTATGCACCATTCCAGGACCTCCAGAGGGGACTGTCTAGCTTTAACGCCAATGTGCTGAGGAGGCTGTTGGAGCTGTTTAGTAATCGCGGTCCGCTATCGTATTATCGCATAGAAGTCGTCTACACGAGCCTCCGTAAGCATTGCCGATGCACTGCAGTATTCCTCAACAGATCCCTCCCAGATAGAGGCTTCCTCAACAAATCCCTCAGCACATTGTTGTACTGAACACGCAGAGCACTATATGTCCACCGCGTATAGTTGATCCATAGGCTGCACGTGTAAAAGGACTGGCAATAGGCTTTAAATAAGATTAATTTTACCTGTGTCGAACACCGTGCAAACCTACGGACCAACTTATTGCCTCTAACCGACAGAGCCCTGCGCTCTCGCTCGATATCACTATCATCACCTAGACGTTCATCCACAATATGACCAACGTATTTGAATTCAGATACTAGCTTCAGAGAAGTTCCACACAGATGTATTTTAGGAATGAAATTTAACTGTTTGTTTATTCCTCTATAAAATTAAAATTTCGCACTTTTTAGCCCATTCTCCTTAGCATATACCTCAGTCCATTCTCCTTAGCATATTTCTTACAGATTTTATATCAGTCTTCAAAGACCACTGGCCGACGCACAGTATTTCGCCTAGAACATGCTAGGTGGAAAATATTCATGTTATCATTTCCAGGTAATCTTAATTACAAAACGAAAACAACATCCCTAAACTCCAATTCCGAGAATCTGTTGTTTGTCACATGTTTAACTGATGAGTCATAGGGGTCAGAAGGCAGGTAATGAGTTTAATGCAACCTTTCCAATCAATCAGTTGCAATTTAGCGACACTTTCGTGCACGTCTCATAGTGGATTATAGTAATATTGTGAGTGTTTGTGATGGATATTAATACTGAGGGTAAGTCCTATTTTTTAATAAGTATTTATTTAAAACAAAATCTATTGAAATATATTTTTAGTGTAATTTTAACATACATTACATATTTTAGCGTATATTTAAAAAAAAAAAAAACTTTGACAGAGCTAAATTTACAGACATTCACCTCTATCCGGGCTAATTCTTAGATATATCATAGGAATAACTTTATTCTATATAAAAATACACATATTATTTAGCACACTTGAGTACAACATGTTTTTTTCTTTTTTTTTCAGAACACGTTTACTCCATTTCAAGGATAGACTTTTTCGAAGAATGGTTGAAACACACGAAGAATGAAAAAAATTCGCGTGTATATGTCTACCTTTCTTCAAAATTTGACTTTGGTGACATTACTGAAAGTAGCCGAAAAGAAATAAATTTGAAAATATCCAACTTTTCAAATAAGATTGGTACCAAATGGTTGGCTTCAGGAAAGTCGAAGGAGCGTTTTTTAATTAAAAACAAGACGTGGCTCGATGAAGAAGACATACAGTTCACCGCGAGTTCTTCTGCGTCACAACCTTCGACATCGAGTGGGGCTGTGACTCCTGCAGGAAGACCTCGCAAAGATTTCGAAGAATCATCGTTTAAGACGAAGAAACGTCGCGTTGTGGATCTCGTAGAATCGCGAAGTGTCAGTGAATTAGTGACTGCTGCCGAAATTGCTGTGCGTTCAACAGGCCAAAGAAAAATTGCCAACGTGATTAGAGACATTAGTGAGAACCCAGATAATATTAAGAAGTCTAAAAATACCAGTTCTGTTATTCCTAGGCAATTAAGTAGTGACGAAGCCTTAGCTTACTATATAGATTCTAAATCAACAACGCATGCGTACAAACAAACAAGAAAGTGGTCCATGAAGGCAGGACATAATGTATTTCCGTCATATTTTAGTTTAAGAAAGTCCAAACAGGCCTGTCACCCTGCAGAGGAGCACATTGCTTTATAGCAATGTGCTCCTCTGCACTCTCTCTCTCTCTGTAAGTTTCTGTTATCAGAAACTCGTGCTGAAATAAATTTGCAAGCCTTATTAAATAAAACAGTTGAACGTCTAATATTAGCACAGAATGAAGTTATCAGCAGTGTCCTCCCAACAAGTTCATCGTTTACACTTGTTAGTAAATGGGGATGTGATGGAAGTTCTGGGCACAGCACATACAAACAGAGATTTGAAAATACTGAAGATACGGACGAGTTTCTTTTTGAATTTTCTTTGGTTCCCCTTAAGTTATATGATGGGTCCAAAATTATTTGGCAAAATCCTCGGCCTTCATCAACAATGTATTGTCGCCCAATCAAATTTATATTTGCTAAAGAAACGAACGATTTCACGTTAGCGGAGACAAACAGATTGTTGGAAGAAGTTAACGATCTTCTTCCAACACTTATCAAATTTGATGATTCTCAAATCTCTGTGAAACACGAACTTTTACTGACAATGACAGACGGAAAAGTATGCAACGCATTAACAGAAACTCGTTCATCTCAAAAGTGTTTCATCTGTGGCGCCACCCCCAAAACAATGAACGATGATCCTGCGAAGTTCAACAGCAATCAAGAACATTTTGGCTTTGGTTTATCTACACTTCATGCTTGGATTCGTTGCTTTGAATGCCTTTTACATATCAGCTACAAGTTGAATATAAAGAAATGGCAGGCTAGAAGCGACGAAGACAAAGCAGATATCAAAGTTCGTTCCGAAGAAATCAAGTTGAAATTTAAGAACGAGATGGGGCTTATTGTTGATAAACCAAAGCCAGGATTTGGTTCTTCAAATGATGGAAACACAGCCCGTCGCTTTTTTAAGAATGCTGAGATAAGTGCTCACATCACAGGGTTAGATGTTAAAATTATCAAACAATTTGATGTTATTTTGAGGACATTGTCTTCTGGATTCGAAATAAACTTAGCGGAATTCAATAAATTTTGTCTCGAAACCAGAAGACATTATCTTAGTCTCTATTCGTGGTACTGTATGCCTGCTACTGTACATAAAATATTAATTCACAGTACAGAGGTCATCAAAGCAGTATTGCTTCCGATTGGGCAGCTTTCCGAAGAGGCTCAGGAAGCACGTAACAAAGATTGCCGCAGATTTAGGGAGTACAACACCTGCAAGTGCTCGCGTGTTGCCACGAATAGAGAGACTTGACGAGACTTACTGTCTATGTTAGTTATAACATCTGATCCTTTGATCAATAGCCTTCGAGAGATTCCCCGAAAAAAAACGGAAAAAATATATACAGAAGTTTTAAAGTTAATTGTAAGCCCTAGCATAGTAGAATCAAGGCCGGAATCGTCATCATATTGTCGCACAATGCCACAAAATGATGAAGATTACACCATAAAAGATTCATCAGAAGACTCTGATGATGATTATTAGGTTAATTTAGTATTTTTAATTTTATTTTTGTTGTTTGTATAATATTTTTGAATATATTTTCTGTTTTTATACCAATTTTTCGTTTTTTATTACAAAAACATGACTACCTATATGTAAAATAGTAAAAGCCTTGTTATATAACATAAAATAATTTTGTCCACCTAGCATGTTCTACACGAAACACTGTGCGACGGGCTCAACAGAACCATATAGTTTGCGTAACTAATATTCAAAATTCAAAAATTCAAAATATCTTTATTCAAGTAGGCATTTACACGCACTTTTGAATCGTCAATTATTACAATACAAAAAAGGTTAGTGTAGTCAGTCCGTAAGTAAGCTACCACCGGCTCGGAATGCTGCTCTGTTGAGAAGAGCCGGCCAGAAACTCAACAGTTGCTCTTTTCAAAAGAAATATAACAATAGGTGATGTACATTATAATATAAATCCTGCAAATGATTCAACAACTTAAGTTCCACATATTTCGATCCACTAAAAACTCTTGAGCGTTATAATAAGCTTTATTTAACAATAAACTTTTGATTTTAGACTTAAAACTAAGAAATGGAAGGTCTAAGATATCTCGTGGAACTTTATTATATATGCGTATACTAAAACCCATGAAGGATTTATTAACTTTTTGAAGCCGAAACTTTGGCGTTACGAGTTTGTTTTTATTTCTCGTATTTATCGCGTGTTTTTGTTTTGTCTTTTGTCTTTGTTTTTATATAACTATTTAAATTTTGACGTATATATCATATGTTATTAAATATGTATTGGGAAGCGACTGTAAGAATACCTATTTCTTTAAAAACATTTCTCAGAGAATCTCTAGCTTTTAAGTTATAAATAGCCCGCACAGCTCTTTTTTGTAAAAGAAATATAGAATTAATTTCGACAGCACTGCCCCATAATAAAATACCGTAAGATTAAATACTGTAAAAAAAACTAAAATAAGCAAGTCGAGCCGTATTAATGTCCGTTAATTGTCTAACTTTTCTAATTGCAAAGACGGCGGAGCTGAGTTTGGCTGCGAGTGTTGAGAGATGGGGGTTCCACTGGAGCTTTTTATCTAATGTTATACCTAATAATTTTGTTGAGTCAATCAATTCTAACACTTCGTTGTTAAGGAGCAAGTTAAAATTTTAACTTTTTACATTAGGAAGTGTAAACTCTATGCATTTAGTTTTCTTAGCATTTAACACTAAATTATTAATTTAGAACCAATGCAGGACTGGTGACAAAGTATTGTTTACTTCGTCATAATTAATACTATCACGCTTAACTTCAAAAATAAGCGAGGTGAAAGAGTACAATGTCACTCAGACCCTTAACAAAAAAGGACAAGTCATTAATATAAAGTAAAAACAAAAAGGGTCCCAGAATAGATCCTTGTGGAACACCCATCTTTAGGTGAGAACCAGACGATTTAGAATTATTTACGTAAACTGTCTGGACTCTTTGATTCAGGTAAGAGGCAATAAGATCAAGCCCAGCGCTACGTACACCCTAGTGGTTTAGTTTGCATAGCAACGTCCGATGGTCCACACAATCAAAGGCTTTGGACAAATCGCAAAACACCCCAATTGCATTCTGCGACTTCTCCCACGCATCGTAAATGTGCTTAAGAAGCGCGGCACCCACATCAGTCGTTGATTTGCCTTTGGTGAAACCATATTGTTCACTATGCATGATCCCACTGCTATACACAAACTCTGAAATCTAATAAAATAATTTTCTCGAAGACCTTACTCAAGGTCGGTAAAACCGAGGTACTGTTTTTCATCAATTCTGGAAATATACCGGTTTCGATACATTTGTTAAAAATAAGGGATAATTGAGGGGCAATATCATTTATAATAGTGCTAACCAATTTAACTGACATACCCCAGAGATCACCGGTTTTCTTCGAATTTAAGGTTCTGAATGTGTTAACTATTTCATCTGATGAAACAGGTTTAAAAGCAAAATATTTATTATTGACTTTAACATTTTTGTCCAATTCGGCGATTGCAAGAGATGATGAGGAATTTAAATTACGTGTGACTGTTCAATAACAGTCGGGATTTCAGTAAAAAAGGTCTCAAAAACAGCCGCCACCTTTTATTCTTTATTTATTTCAATATTATTAATTTTTAACTCTATAGGTCCATTGGGAGCCCTAGATTTTCCAGTAAAACCAGATAAAACATCCCAAGTTGCCTTTATTTTATTTTCTGAATTTATAATTTTATTTTTTATGTAAATGGACTTGGCTTGTACGCAAACGTTCTTAAATATTTTAGAGAAATTTCTAACTCTATTTAAGAACACCGGATCATGATTCCATTGCCTCTCACCATATAAATCATATAATCTTTCTCTGCTTCTATATATTCCTACAGTAGCCCAATCACTAAATTTAATTTTAAAGTATTTCTATTATTAAATTCATTTAACAATAAATCTCAAACTTTATTATATAAATTGTTCGGATTATCATTGGTTACATTTTCTTTAACCACTATTTTCGCAACATTTTTTTTTAAAGTGAGCATTCTATTTTTTGTTATCGGTCTACAAGTAAATTTTTGGGGTCTTGCAATTTCAGGATTAATTAAGAGAGAAAATTGTTGACCACAGTGGTCTGAACTTAAATTCGATATTATCCTCTCTTCATATACGTTACAGTGACAGAACACCTTATCAATACAAGTCGCGGAAACACTAGTTATTCGAGTAGGTTCCGAAAAGACGTTTAACAAGTTATAGGATTTAAACAAAATTAATAAACGAACACTACACGAAGTTACTTGTAATATATCTACATTGAAGTCGCCGCACACTATCACCGACTTGTTTTTATTACAAAGTGTTGTTAAAATATCCTCCATTTTATTTTCAAATTCTTCAAAGTCTCCAGAAGGGGGTCGGTACACGCATAAGATAATATATTCATTGAGCTCCATGCAGGATAGCTCAATAATTCGCTCGACAGAGAGTGCCACTATGTCTGAACGAGACTTAAAAACTACATCACTACGAGCGTAGATAGCGTAGAACTAAGATAAGTGAGCCTCCGCGAATAGCTTTCTCTCTACAGAACGAACTTGACAATTTATAATTTTCGATATTTATAATATTGTTGCTCTTTGACAACCAGTGCTCTGTAATGCACAATAAACTAATATTGAATTTTTTAACAAAAAGTTCCACTTCCGACTCCTTGCCACCTAATCCTTGTATATTTTGATGGATAATATTAAACAGGCTTTGTCATATTATTCTGTTTAAAGTAGAACGATTATTTTCTATCACAGTTATAATATTGTGATTAATGTCATTTTCCGCTATATCTCTTATAACGAGGTTTTTTATATTAAATGCTACTAAAGTAGCAATTTGTTTTTTATAATATTGAGGCAGATACATTGTACCTTTCGTCATTCTGAAACTATTATAAATAAATTTATTTATGTCAAAATAAAGAAAAGCGTCGCTATGACGGTATGTCAAATTATACAATGTCATATTAAGATTATATATGTATTTGTTTTGTTTGTCCGAATAAGTTGGTGAATATGGAAATGAGCACAATACAAATTTACAATTATTTTTGCTATTTATAAATAATAGTTTTTCCATATTTTTAATAATTTCACTTTTCTTAACGGACAAACCATCTCCATGTAATAATACAATAGTACTATTTTTGATCAAATTGTAGCTCATCATTTTTTTTTAATTATGTTGGTAACTGGCTCCAGGCGTGCATATATTACATAAATTATATAATTCATTATTTAAAAGGGACCCAAAACCTTGACCTAATTGGTCAGAGAAAACAAAGTAATTATTTTGGATCACAGCGGAGGTCTTATTGTTTCACTGTTTGTCATACTATCTACTTCTTTAATACTAAGTTATGTATAGCCGAGTCACCCAACACCTCAGAGCTTATTTTACTAACTTCATTTAATTTTTTACTCACACAACTACAATTAGAGTAATTATTTGTTAATGACTCAAACCGTTCTAAGTTATAATTGCACAAGTCCACTAAATTACTTGTGGCTTCAATGTGTTCCTTAATCTGCTGTTGAACGGATTCATATTTCTTATTAATTGATTCTAAAGAAAAAGTCAATTGGGAGTTTTCTTCATATAAGTTTTGGGTGTCTCGCTCATACATAGACCTACTCTCAATCAGTTTCCTATTAAAAAGATTTGCTTTTTTTTATTAATTTAGAGTTCTCATTTTTAAGATAATTTATTTTCTTAGCTGAAAACTTATTATTTATTATTTTATTATATTTTTTTATTAATTTGTTTACTTTTATATACTTCTTCAATTTATTATGACTTGAGAAGTATATCGGGGGCACAATACTTAAATCATCCTGTGTTAATAATAAATCAATTAATATTGGATTTCTATTATTTAAATCTGATTGAGTAGGTTGTGACTTGCATTCAACCAGCTCCTCATATAAGCTATGAGTATGCTGACTTTCTATATTTAGTTTGCATGTTTCCAGGTCTGAAATTAACTTTCTAGCCTTTATCAAATCAGACTCAAGTTCTGAGATGCGATCTAGTGCTCTCTCATGCTCAATGCTGCACTGGTCAAACGTAGTCACTATATTATTTAACTGGTCTCGCTGAGCCACAATATCCAAGTAATTGTTATGTAGTTCAGCGAGCTGACCTTTAAGATCAGTATTTCTCTTTACAACGTTTCTAATTTCCTCCTCACTGTACTCTCGCTCCTGCAGTAGTTTCTTGCAAAAATCTTTAGAAGATCTTAGTTCTTCTAAAGCCTTTTTTAATTTGTACTCCGACTCCTTCATAACTAAAGTAGTTCCATTGTTAACTGAAAGGATTTAATATAAGAAAGAAAAGAAAAGAAAGGTTGTAATAAATAACAAAGAAATAAATAAATAAAAATGAACTAAAACAATTGGATAAGTTAATAAAATAATTAAAAGAAGGTTATCTTAATTTTAAATATATATAAGAAATTTAACAATAAATTAGTGAAGTTATTAATATAGCCAAACGTCAGTATAGCTGCACGTTTGGCTGTACACAATGCAGTTTTGCTACCGACGCTGTTATACGGCAGCCAAACGTGGGTAACACAGAAGAAGAATGTAAGAAAGATGTATGCTGTGGAGATGCGATCTCTTCGCAGAATATGCGGAGTCAGTCTAGCTGATCGAATCCGCAATGAAGAGATCCACAGAATGGCAGGTACTAGCGAAGATGTCACGGTGAGAATGAAGAAGAACGTGCTCAGGTGGTTTGGGCACGTTGAACGAATGAGTGATAAAAGAATGGTAAAAAAGATTTATATGGGAAAAGTGAGCGGTAAGAGAGGCAGGGGGAGGCCTCGAGTGACCTTCGAAAACACAGTAGCTACGATACTGGAGGAAGGTCACGTAAAAAGCATGAGGACCCCCCGGAGGGCATGTATGAAGAGGTTGATGTCTGTGGCCGAGGCGAAAGAGGTATGCAGAGACCGTAGCGTTTGGCGCTCCGTCTCCCGCAAGGGATATGGCGTGAAGGTAAATAAATAAATAAATATTAATATAGTTAATTGTATATGAATTATTTTTAAACTAATATGATTAAGATATTATAATTTTATTAAATAGCTATTACTGCTAACACTTTGGCAATAAAGGCTTATGGGAACGATTTTAAAATGACTTTTGAATGCTTATATAATGTAAAGTAAATAAAATAAGTGGTTTTGTATGGGGCTTCGAACTAGTCAAGCAAAGTGAGTCAATAACGTAGCCCGAGTGTGTGGATGGACGTCACTCACTTTAAAATGAGTATTGTGCAGTATAATGAGTGTAATGTATATTTAAATTGAAACAAAATACTCCCCAAAGTTTGAAATGCTGCCGTTGACAAAGTGACAGCTTCGAAGATTATCGTGTTACCACTTTTCTTGCTACAAGTTTACTTTTAAATATTATTTATATATTTGATAATGTATTTTAATCAGTAATCACACTTTATTTTAATCAAATAATAGTTATTTATATTTTATACTAATTAATTATATGGGAGCTGCACTTTGACGTTTTACCTGGGCCAGTGTTGCCAGTTCAATAAAATCAATTGTTTTTAGTATTGTTCATCATTACACCATCTATCAAACAACCGACACCTGCCCTGCTAAGTCTCTCTATCAACCCGTTTATGTAAAGATTGAACAACCTGGGCGACTTCAAGCCCCCCTGTCTTACTCCACACCCTAATTTATATGGTTCACTAAGTGCATCACCCCATCTTACCACGTTACTATGGGCACCATACCAGTACTTTAATAGTGGTATCAACTCCGGTCTTAAACTGCCTTTTTAAGCTTCTGCCATAAAATTTTATAGGATACGAGGTCAAATGCTTTAGACTGATCCAAAAAACAAGCAAACACATGGGTCTATCTATCCTTGTAGTATCTTACAGCTTGCCTGAGACACAAAATTATGCTCTCAGTTGACAGTTCTGATCTAAAACCGAACTGCGCATCGTGTACGTTAATTGTGTTGCTAAGTTGAGTATCAAGTAAGCTGTCAAGTACTTTGGCTATGATGGTAGCGAGAGATATAAGTCTGTAGTTGGTTCTGTCCGCCGCATCCCTAGCCCTATTCTTGATTATAGGCACGACTACTGTCCTTGTCATTGAGTCCGGCAGAAAGCCATGGCTTATACAAATATTGTAGAACAAAACTAGAACTCTAGGAAGGTGCACACCAGCGTGTCGCAGATGCTCAACACACACACAGCGACTTTACATGCTTCATACCTATTACCGTATCTACTACTTCGCTAGACGTGAAATGTGGAAAGCTTTCCCCGATGTCCCCCCTTGCCAGCCTAAGCTAAATTGATCTCACAGGGATCCACTTTAAATTGTGTCTTAAGCATATTTGCTATATTACGACAACCGCTCACTCCCCCTTCAGCCGAAATACTCGATCTTGTATTCAGTCTGTTTGTTTGTTGCCAGAATTTTCCAAAATGTTTGTTTCTATTTGACGTAGCCAGTATGTCCATTTTAATATATTCTGCATTGTTTTGGCACCATTTAAGTTGTTTTTAAAATCCCTACGAGAGCTCCTTAATACATAGTTCCATGTGTTGGTCGTCCTGCCCATATCCATGACATGAAACAATACCGCATAGCATGAAGCGGCGCCAAGTGTTTATTCCACCCAGTAATGGATCGTTTCTTCCTGTGCGTCGCAACTTTATAACGATATATCGCTGTATCCCTTAATATACCTACAATATTGTCATACATAATTTTGATAAGTACTTTGTGTTCCAAATTATTAGATACATTACATAAAATATTACAACATTCAATCATCTCATTAAGAAAATCAATTAATTTTAGTTTATTATTACAATAATCCGTATATAAGTGAATCTGCTCACTATCTCTGTGACCCCAGATTATTTTATTACTAACTGTAGATGCAGTAGGCAGCAAATGCGAGCGATCTAAACCAAACTTGTAGTTGATCTCCAGAGGATAGTAACACTTTCACTGCCAGCTTCATAGCGTGTACGGAGACGCAAGTTTCACCCCGTGTTTCACCCCAGGGCCGTAGCATGTACGGAGCAATTAAAAGTCAATTTTTTATAGTATTTAATTGGCTCAACATTTTTTTTACTATTTTTCCGTTTATTTAAATGCCTTTATGCAAACGTTTATATGAAAAATTGAAACAGCATACAGGGCTCAATTTCTAAAAATCTGGTGGCAGCGAAAGTGGTAAACAAACCACGTCACATGTATCTTAATACTAATACTATCGATATATTCTTTAGTCGAACGAGTGACAATGCAATGATCTAACCAACATTTACAGCCAAGGCTGTGACTCTTATATGTGTAAACATCATTATAACATGAAAATAATTCATAATCAACACATAACCATTTTTGATCTTTACAAAGAGAACCATTTCATTAAAAAGTAATTCACCAGGATGCGCATTCTTCAATTATTGCATTTATTTCACTCATACAGTCTGTGAAATCTGTAAGATTTTCAGAACAGTCCACAAGCATATACACCGAAAAGTATAATATAGATTGCTGACGAAACTGACACTTGATAGCGCACAACCTCACACTGTTACAATTAAAACAGACACAGTTGTAAACACATTCTTACGCCACAACAGCGCGACACCTCCGTGTGGACGGCCGCGTAACATGTCACCCTCCGTATCAATACCCGTACCCGCAGACTAGAACGTGCATAGTGCACAGTGCTGAGGTATGCCAGGTCTCCTGCAACGGAACCACATCCGCCAAACTGCACAAACTTCTCACAATATCCACTGATCTCTTTAGAGATTTACAGTTAAAACTCACCAACTTTAAATTTTGATTTTTTTGCTTATAACACTGATCCATAATTTAGGTCATTTGCTCAAGATCAATTGCAGCCTTTTTACTGCGTCTAAATAAAATATATTTTCTAAAATATATACCTTCCGGTCACAACTCGTTATTTGTAAATAAGGACAGTTTACTACCAGGTATATAAAACTTAAAAGATGATTCTTTTGTTTTTTTTGTATTTATTTTTTTCAGTTTTATAGTTATTTTGTTTTATAGTTATTTGAGTTTTTTCATAAACATAATCCACAACGTCTTTCTCATTATTTTCTTTTGACACATTGTAGATAAATAACGGGAACATGCTATCGGCTGCTTTTAATTTTGTATCCGTATTTACATTGGCGGAACTCCGCATACCTTTAAATCCGGAAGTCTTCCTTCGCTTTACAACGCGAACCTAATCACCTTCGTTGTCATTATGAACTTCGGCGGATATGTCATTCGGCACACAATTAGTATTGTATGCACTCGAAGTATTGCCGCAGTGGGCCTCCACGTGTATCAGCTGTTGCGCAGATGCTGTGTCGAGTGCGATGGAGATAGCTTGTTCACTAGTTATTGTTGCAGTTACAGGGCTTAAGTGTGATGAAGACGGATGCTCAAATAATCTACCCTCATTTATGTTCTGAGAAAAATCATCTTCTAGGCTGGTCAATAGCCCCATCGGACTACTAACACAATCATAGCTATCCTGCAAACAGAAGCCACCTCTATTTTTATTTACATAAGCTTCAGACTCTCTTGGTTGCATGCACGATGTACTTTCTTTCTTCTTCAAATATTCATCTAGATCTTCTTGAGTTATTTATTTTGTCTATCAACAAAATCACGTTCATACACTACTATGAACGTGATTTTGTAGTATGATGATATCTTTCAAGACACGCGTTGCATCAACATGATCAAATGTTACAGGTACTTGTGCAGATTTTTTGCAACAAATGTGGATATATCATCTGGTTCTATACTCCGTAATACTCCAATAATATCTTCTATATTTTTTCTGCTTTCTATCTTCCCCTCTTTTAAAAAATATATCTTTGATTTTATTATCGCATATATTCATTATTTAGCAATCTCTCCGGGATATGATTTAACCAAACTCCTTCTCACTTTGCAAAAACACAAAAAAATCACACACAATTACTATTATTTCAATGAAAACTGTCACACGTACATACTGTATCCACTACTCTGTGGAGGTGAGTAACTTGGTCTGTGACAGTTTGTTATTAGACCGTTATCAACGTGTATCGGTTATCGATGTAAGTATGTACTATGTATACAAAAATAAATATTTGTATACACTTAGTATACAAATATTTATTATATTAGTACATATTTAAATCGATATTTAGGAATTGATAATTCCAAAAGACCTAATGCTGCGATTTGGGTGAAAATTAAATTGAATTAAGTTCTCCAAAGTTATGTAGAACTGTATTGAACATGTTCCTCGTAGCGTGGGCGATAACTATTAACAACTTCGACGTAACTTTAAGTTCTCGACTATGACCAAACTGTGTTAGTGTTTTTAACCACGCAGAACTTATTATAGTGAGTTAGCATACCGTTTAATAGAAAGCAATCTGGGTATAATTGATTCTACTATCATTTATTCTCTATATTTTTTTCGGTTAAGAAACCATATTTGTGAATACAATAAAAAGGTGCTATTATTAATGGTAAAGTGTACAGAACTAAGTGTAGTACGAGGTAATAAAAAAGACTGCTGCTAAAAGCATCATAAATTTTTATAACATCCTCTAACACTGCACACAGATAGAGTTAATGACTTTGTTGTAAAACTGTATACATTGCCCCATGAAAGATTTACTCACTTTTTTAAGTCAAGTAACAGGTAGCGCGAGCTTGTGTTTGTTCCTGGTATTTAAAGTGTGTATATCACTGTGCTTGAGACGAAGCTTCTCAGCATTCCATGGATTCACCGTGCGGGTCGCCGGGTGCGGGGCCCATCGCGTTGCAAGAAGAGGAGCGCAAACAATGCCTTTGACTTGGAACCCAAGGTAAAGGTTTAAGGGGCCCCTTTACTATGCGCATACACGCTCACCTTCACTCCTCTCCCTACCTAACCAAATATCGTAAGAACCTACTAAAGCCGCCTTTGAAATACGTTCCAGAAATGACCTGATGATCGTTCTAGAAAGGCCGAGATCCTTAAATAAGTTGTAGAGAGATTTTGCTGTTACACCTCTCGCTCCTACTTCTACAGCGTACAAATTAACTATAAATTTATTCCTGATCAGTTCGTTACATAGTTCGTAATACTTGTTAAGCTTAAATGTATGATCTTTGTGTATGTTTGTTTCCCAGGGTACAGTAAGCTCCACAAGTATAAAGCGCCTTAGTTGTTTTGAGTACAGGAATAAGTCCGGCCTAGATGACGAAAAACAAACATCCCCGGAGATTTTGTATTGCCTTTCATACGTGTCCATCATGAGAGTCCAATTAGGAGACGCGTCCAAGATGGAATAAGGTTTTTGTTTACGTTTTTTGGACGAACCTGCCTTTACAAACTCTACTGATATTTTGGTGGTTGTTACCCTTCTGCGCTCTTGCTACAGAGAGACTAACCGCTTCTAACTAATACTTTATCGTGGCGACGCGAGTATTTACCTCTATTTAGAAGTACCCTACACCCTACTAGCAAGTGTTTCGCGGTTCCTACCCATCGCTTTGCCCCATCTCACTAAGTTACTTTGATCTGGGAGAGTCATTTGGAATGCATTAAGATAAAATTTTAATAATACTGGGGATCAATCATGAAGCAGGGTGCGCCATCGTAAAGCTAATGGAATACAAAAATCTCCTATGGTCACCCATTCGTTTTGCAATTCTAGGCTCGTCGCGTGCAACCGGTAATTATCATTTTCATCGTGCCGAATAAAGGATTTTATTATTTCTATGTCTTGTTCTTTCCTACTTGATCCTAGCCCTGCTTTATTTGTTTGAGCATCTATCATAAATTGTTTATGGAATTGAAGTCGTGACTCCAGCTCTGCGGCAATTTTATCTTTTGGGAGAGATGTTACAGTATCATCATTAGACTTTGAGATGATATGTCTTTTGGTCACTCTTAGGTGTTTATAGAGTTTCGATGGTTTCTTTAATTTTAACCCAAAATTGTGTCGGTCTCTAAATAAGGTAGAAGAGTCCGCTGGATGAGCTAACCCGAGCCATGACTTCAATGTTTTGTCCTCAATCCGTCCGTCCAAGAACAGAAATCCTCCACAACATTTAAAAGTAGCTGACATTGTTTTGAATTACGTCTCAGTATAGCGAGATCGTCTGCAAATGCTAGTATGGATTCTGTGTATTTATTGTTAAACTTAAACCGATAACCCCATTTCTTTTTGTTTTTAATTAATTTATCTATTAAAATATTGATCACTATGTTAAATATAATTGGAGAAATATAACAACCTTGAAATAAACCTATGTTGTAAATTAATGGTTTGGAATGATTTTATTTGTGATTATGGAAAATTTTAATTTTGAATAATATGATGCAATCATGTCACTTACTAACGTTGGAAAGTTATACTACCTTAGCGCGAACATCATTAGTTCATGTCGTACCGACCCGAAAGCGTTCTCTAAGTCTATCCAACATACCGTTATTTGTCTTTCACTAGTTCTGGCATCTTTAAGGCTTTCCGATAGTAACGTGTTATGTTCGAGGCATCCAGAAATGCCAGGCAAAAACCCTTTCTGGTGATAAGGCCCAAAATATTTATTATTTATCATGAATTGCGTCATTTTTGTTTGTAAAAAAGAAAAAAATATTTTTGATATTGTATTTGTTAGAGCTATCGGTCTAGTGTCCCTAGGATCCGAGACATTGTCGCTTTCGGGAATGAGGACAAAAAGAGCATTTCCGAATGTTACCGGTGTTTGTCCTCTTGACAAGATTTTACCGAATATATTCAATAGATGTTTATGAATCGACGGACATTTTTTATAAACTATATAAGGGATACCTTTCGGACCTGGTGCTGACTTAGATGGTTTATTTTTAATTATTTTATTGATTTCCTCCAAAGTTGGTGGGTTGGCATGAAAATCTATGGAAGGACTCTCAGGTTTTCGATCGTTGGGATCCCTATACAGCCTTTGTTTTTTAGGCACTTCGTATGTGCTTTTATAATAATCAAAGATTTGCTCGTTGGTCAAGAGGAGTTTACCTTTTTCATCTTTGAAAATGTTTTAAGAGTACTTGAAAGGATTTTTATCAAAGTCTACTTCGTGTTTTGCCCGATCAAAGCTATCACGATTTTTTGTTATTTGTTGTGATATGCCTTGTATTAATTTAAGAATTGACCTTAATGCCCTAGACAGCTGGTGACTAAGTTGGTTGTCGCCCATGGCTTTGGCCCTACGAAGTGTCTTTATGAGGTCTCTTTTTTTCCTTCTCATTTTCAATTTAAAACTTTTTTTTTATACTTGTGAGCATAACGATTTGAAGGTGGATAGTGCTCATCGAAGTAGTCAAAAATAGTATTTTGTAGTGTCTCTACTTGCGCGTCGAGTAGCTGGTTTGAGCCCGGATGCTCTAACAGGTCCGCTATATTTTGGTCTTGTATTTTCCATGTCGATTGTTTAATATTGGGAATGCTAAGACGCGTCCGGATGGTCATGGACTCCTGGTGATTCGCATTCAATGGCTCACCATGGGATATATGAGGGTAAACTCTATCAGAAGTGAAAATTGAAGATATTACCGGCGATTGCCGCGCTTCAGCACCATTGTGTGTTTTGAGATGTTTAATGAACCAAGCTCGTCTTTTGTAAATTTTCCCGCACGTAAGGCATTTCAATTCCGTTTTCGCGCCGTTTTCGCCGTTAATATCAACCGATGGACAGTTCTTCCGCCCCTCCTCCTGGACTGTCCCAGGGGTATTTTTCTTATTTGGACTTAGCTTTAAACGAAATTCCCGGGCTTGGCTTGCTAGGCCGTCGCCCTCGGCTGTCTTTCCAGCAGTCATCTGTCTTCCCAGCTGCCATCCGTCTTTCCAGCTTCAGCTGTCTTTCCAGCGTCATCCCGTCTCTCCGGACTGTCAATTAAAATGAGACGAAGCTTGAGAAGCTTCCATGGATTCACCTTGCGGGTGCCGGGCCCATCGCGTTGCAAGAAGAGGAGCGCAAACAATGCCTGGGACTTGCGACCCAGGTGTAGGTTTAAGGGGCCCCTTTACTATGTGCATACACGCTCACCTTCACTGTTTACGCTCCTCTCCCTACCTAACCAAATATCGTAAGAACCTACTAAAGCCGCCTTTGAAATACGTAATTTTTATGTACATATTTAAGATTTTCAAAAATATACTGACTGGCGACCGTAAGTACATAAATTTGCTTAAACTTATTTCTTAAAGAATCTCTAGGGTCCAGGTTGTAAATTGCACGAACAGCTCTTTTTTTTTAAACCAAACGTGTATTTATATCGGTAGCACTACCCCACAATAGGATACCATACGACATTATACTATGAAAATACATTAATTTAGCAGTAATCTCGTCAGTTAGGGATCTAATTTTTTTAACAGCTATATGAGGGCCCATTTGTATCTTAGCATCAACAATGATTCCTAGAAAAACTCTAGATTCCACCACTTCTATCGCTTCCTCATTTCAATGTACATTAGTTTGCACCTGTTTAATATTAAAAGCAGAAAATCTAAGAAGTTTAGTCTTCTTACTATTAAGCAACAGGTTGTTAACACTAAACCAATGCAATATTCTAGAGAGAGCCTTGTTTACATCGTCATACATTACATGATGCCATTTCACTTAAAATATTAAAGTGTCATCAGCAAATAATTCTATCTCATTATGTTTGTCTACAAAAGTAGGCAGGTCATTTATATAAACAAGGAAGAGAAGTGGGCCTGAGATTGAAATTTGACGAACCCCCATATCAATCGGAGCCCCAGCCGATCTTTTTCCATTCACCTCTACCCTCTGAATTCTATTAGACAAGTAAGAAATCAAGAGTTTGAGATCAATGTTCTTAATGCCATAGTGGTACAATTTCCTGACCAATGTTTCATGCTGAACACAATCGAAAGCCTTAGATAAATCAGAATACTCCAAGAGCAGCCTGTGACTGATCCCAGGCCTTATATACATGTTTTATAAGAAA
Source organism: Melinaea menophilus ssp. n. AW-2005 (assembly GCA_918358695.1). NCBI lineage: Eukaryota > Metazoa > Arthropoda > Insecta > Lepidoptera > Nymphalidae > Melinaea > Melinaea menophilus. The sequence continues at coordinate 218,695 of OU911048.1, forward strand.
GACGCTGGCGTCCGTAGTAGAGCGACCTCTAGTAAAATGGAATTGTTTATTGTGAAGCAATTTATATTTATTAAAATGGTCTATCAGCTGATTAAGCATGATTTTTTCAAATATTTTACTAAACGAAGGCAATACTGATATTGGTCTGTAATTAGTAGGATCTGAATTATTGCCTGATTTTAAGAGTGGTATTACTTTGCTATATTTCATTAGGTCAGGAAACACTCCACAAGAAATACAATCATTAAAAATGGTCGCTAAGTAAGGCGCAACGAGGTCCACGACTGAGCCAATCACCTTTACAGATATTCACCATAAGTCGGAAGTATTTTTAATATTTAAGGTCCTAAAACATTTTATTATGTCATTGGATTCAATTTCTTCGAAAAGACAAATTATGTAGACAAAATTATTTTTTACTGGTTGTGGTACGAATTCTACAATACTGATGAAGAGCTTTCAACGTGTTATGAAGCAAATTTTTTTTTTTAACATCTCTATAGGTTTCATATTGAATATGGGTGGTTGTCGAATATATTTATTTTTCTATCACAAGATAAATGAAGCGATGGTGATTTTAATGACATTTACTTAAAGGTAATAGATGTGGTCGTTTCTATTTATTTTCTTAAATGTATGTTTTATTAATTCAGTATTGTACACCACAAAATAGAATATACTCGTATAAACAAAATAACTAATTTAAAGTACAACAGGCAGCCTTATTGCCTCATGGCGATTCTTCTTCCAGACAACCCTAAAAACATTAAGTAATAAAACAAAAGAACATTGGTACAGTATACAAATAATAACCCTAATTTCTTAACAAATTAGTAAAACATTATGATATCCTAGTTTGTTAAGAAGTAAGTAGTATTACAAATGTGATTCGTAAATATTTTTAATAACTTAATTATTAAAGTTTCAAAACAAACGCTGAAAGTTTTAAGGATAAAATACTTTATCTAAGTCGTCTTGTTTTCTCTTACGATTTCGTTTTTTTTTTCTTTTTTAGTAATATTTTATTTTCCAGTCACCCCTTCTTCATTATTTAATAATGTTAATAAAACAGAGTAAATATTCGTGAATATCTATTAAATTGTTTCAGTATTAAGATTTCGGATTCTAGATTATTACTACTAGCTACTTTATACCAATTAACGAAATATCAAAAAAAAAAAAATAAAGACGGCATTAGTAATTATATAATAAAGTAAGTATGACTTTTTTATTATACAAATGGCACTATTATATTATAAAAATGTACTTCAATAAAAGTAATGGTTATAATGCAGTTTAAATATGATAATAGTCACAATATTAGCTATTAGTAAGTGTTGTTACATTTCAATAATATATTATACTACCACATATCTTTCTGAATTAACACCTAACTATTGTAGTTTTGTCACTCAGTGACCCTTTTACCAACACAGCGACAGTCTAACTTAACATTCGCAATGTTGACACAATAAGATGTAGATTCATATATACATATTACCCTAAAGGACATTCCACTCACTACTGATGTAAATCTTTTTATTCTTAGAATGACGAATCAGTGAAGCTAATGTACTTTTAAATCACCTTCAGACATCTTCATAAAAGTATTTAAATTTCAAAGCGAATAATTTGAATATTTCCAGAGCATATTAAATATTGGGTAGACCTCGAAGAATTCGGTCTGCCCATTCATTTGTATATATATATATGCGTGCGTGCGTCCAGATTCGACTTTTGTCAGCACGATAGCGGCCGCAGTTTCACTCGGATCGCTTTCAAACTTTGCACAAAAATCAATCATCCAAAAATGAAGGTCAAGTTCGTTAACCAGAGAAATCCGGTCACAGGGGGCGCTAGGGCCTCACTTTTTTTGATTTCAGTTTTTCGAACATAACTTTTTCCCTATACAAAGAAGATCATTTGCGTTCATATCATATGATGTCTTTGATAAATACCTATAACTAATGTAGGTAAACCGAAAACCTAACTTCAATAACTTAGGGGTGGGGGTAAAAAAACCGAAAATTTTTGGAAAAAAATTCATAACTTTTTTCTGGTAAACATTCTTACATCAAAAGTATTTTTAATAGAAAGGTTACTTTTTACTCTAAATTTAAATACCAAAAGTTTTTCCGTAATAGGTACCGTTTTCGAGAAAAAAAATAAAAACCACTTTTAGCTTGAAAATTTAATGTAGGTAAAACCACGCCAACTTTTTTCTGACCAACATTCCCTCCTCGCAAATATTTTTAATAGAAAGGTTATTTTTTACTCTAAATTTAAGTACCAAAAGTTTTTCCAAAAAAGATACCTTTTCCGAGAAAAAAAATAAAAACCGCTTTTTGATTGAAAATGTTTGATGTAAACAACGGCATCATGTACTCTTAGTGAGTTATAAGTTACACACGAGGTTTACCCACGCGTGTCCCCCTGCGGGCACGGATTTTTTTTAATTGAGATGTCCGCAGTTTTAATTTATGGAACGAAATTAATTAAACTTTAGAAGAACTTCCGCTTTAATATTTCTCACATTATTTTAGTCACTATAGAACTCCTGTATATATTTTTATAATTTAGCAATTTAATGATTATTTAAAATTTAATCCCAATTTGCATTAAAGAATGTAAAACTAAGTAAAGTAAGAAATTTTATATAATATATAACAAAAAAAATTAAAGAAAATGTAAAACAAATACTTGACAAATTAATATATTGAATTGACTGCAGTCAGATCAAGTAGGATTTGAAGCACAAAGCGAAGGAGTATGTTATATTATCAAAAGAGAAAATTATATTCCACAACGATATACAAGTAAGAGTATAACAAGTAGTTAAATTATATTGACTATTATTTTATTAAGCATGTCAAAACACACATTAATGTATCGTATTTGGAGTTCCCCCCCGTCCGGCGTCGTGAACACATCTTTTCTCGTATTGCTCCCCAGTTTAAATTCAGTTTTAGTGGTTAAAAGTTCTGTGATTGTGACAAATTTGGTGTCTGTGTGTGCGTCTAGTGACCGTCCACGTTTTAGTGTTTGTTTTATCCAGATCGGATCAGGCGTTCTCAAGAAATTGCTGGAAAACCTGCTTTTTCTGAGGTTAAGGAAAGGGTGTTCCTAACTTTAACCTCAAACCCTGCAAAAACTAAAGCGGTGAGCCACACTTTTTAATTGTGCATTTCGTCGGCCTAGTGGATGCCCACGTTTTTCTGTACTTTTCAGAATTTTACACCTGAAATTCGCGAAACCACAATTGGAAAAGCGAAAAGCACATGGCAGGTTTTTGTTCGCAAACCTCAAATCACCAATTTGTTTAGAAAGAGCACACTCAGAACTGTTCCCCTAAATTGTTTGTTTTGAAATATCATTGTTATTCTTCGAGTTATAATTGCTCAAAAACTGAACAATTTTCTTTTTATAGTTATAAAAATTCAACCGTTTGGTGTACTGGAGAACGAAAAATACTGATAGGTAGTGCATATTAAACTCTATAACCGTGTTTAATTACATCACAAACCATACAGTATTTTCCGAGCGCCGAGCAAAAAACCAACCGGGAAAAAACACGTGGTCCGTGTTCCCGTGGGATTTTCATAAAGTTAATTACATTTTTGAATAGCTTGTCATCTACTCGTAATTAACCCGTTTTTGTTTTGAAAATCCGTCCAAAAACAGCAAAGTTACGGAGTTTTCCGCGATTTTCCGCGTTTTTCCAAAATATTTCGGAAACGGAGCTTTTAAAAATTTTTCTGGCATTGGATTCGGAATCCTCATTAAATTTCCCATCTTCCGAGCCCAAACACGGGTTATTTCCGTCTACCATTGGGGGAATAATCGGAATTTTCGTGGAATTTAGCCTTTTTGACCGCCATCTTTAAAATCTTTGACCTTACTTATCTCGGCAAGTATAAGTCGTAGAGAGACGGGGTTTTCGGAGCATACTTTGGCTTATTGTTTTCTCTCACATTCCGTTGAAAAAAGTGGGTGCATCTGGACAACCCTACCTGGCACTATTTCTAGATAGACTGGAAAAATCCCTACCAGACGAAACCAAGATCGGCGTTCTACGACAAGGCGTTCGGGAGATACGAGGCTCCGAAATTAGCGCGGACGCCATCTTGGATTTCTTAAAACCTGAATATCTTCGGTTCTAGGCATCGTACGAACACGGGGTTTTCAGTATTGACCGTGGCGAGGATTTATTCTCCTGAAAATACAACTCAGGACAAACCCGACTTCTGGCCATCCCAGAAATTCGAGGACCTCTTAATACCTACAGAGGAAAAAGTCCCGCGTCTCTGCGGCTATCGGTTGGGGAGATAAAAGTGTTTTTGTTTTGGCGGCCATTTTAGACCGCCATCTTGAAAATCTTCTTTCCCCGATATCTCGGGAACGGGAGGTCCCAGGAGGTTGCGGTTTTCACTTAAGTCCTTCTCAGGACTGGGAGCAAGTGATCCACGGTCATATATCCCTACCACTCAACCCCCTCTCCAACAGCCATCTTGGAAATTTCTTTCGACGATAACTCCGGAACCGGGGGTCGTAGCGACTTGTGGTTTTTTCGATCTTAAAAGCCTCGGGGCCCTCCTTCTTTATAACCCGGAATACTGACTCTAGGTAGAGCTAAAACCGGACTGAACTCTACCCTTCTAAATCCAATCCGAGCTCCTTCAGTGCCCTCAGACAGCCCCTGGCAACCTGTTTTCCACCGACTCTACATAGAGCCCAAATTTTTTGCACCTCACTACTCATGCCGGAACTCTGCGCTCGGATGCCTCGTGTTTCGGAGGAGGAGCTCTCCATGACATGCCTAGGCTGGCAGGAGAGCTTCTTCAAAGAACCAAGACGAGGTTAGAGGAGTCCCGTAACCTAAATAGGGACATCCGAGAGGAGGTAATAGGAGGACTCCATGGGCTATACCAGATGATCCTGCGGCTGGCTGACTCGCGAAATCGCCATATCACCGAGAAAGAAAAGATCATAGCGAGGAGGGAACAGCTACTGGCGAAAGCAGAAGCTAGGCATGCAGATGCGTTATGCCAATTCATCAAAACCCAGCAATCCACCAACAGCGAAATACTGGAAAAAGTGGAAAAGACGCGGAAGGAGGCGGAGTCAGTGCGCTGGCTCACTTATGAGGCAGACGCTAGACTGAAAGCCCTCCCTCCGGCCACTGCAACCTCCCAAGATCAAAATGCCCTGCTGAAGAAGCTAGATGAGCATCAGAAACTGCTTCATCGCAACAGCGAGCAGATAAAAGACCTGCTCGCAAATTCAAATCAGCAGCAGCATATACAACAGGCTGCTGATCTGAACAAACAACTTCAGGAGACTGGGAGGAAGCTAGCTAGCATAGTCGAGGGGACAAGCCTGGGGAAAACGTACGCCGAGGCCGCAGGATCCGGGCAGCGGGACGATAGAGAGAAACAGCCCAACTACACTATAATTGTGTCATCCACGGAGGAAAAAGATACCAGTGAGGACGTTCTGATGCGCGTTCGTGGCGCCGCTGATGCCCGAGTGAGTGGGGTAGCGGTTGAACGTATCAGAAAAGCGCGAAACCAGAAGGTAGTTATCAGCTGTTCCTCAAAAGACACCGTCAACAAGCTAAAGAGCAAGCTGCAAACAAGTAAAAACCTTAAGGTTGAGGATGCGCAAAACAAAGACCCGCTCATTATGATATATAATGTTTTGAATTATAACAAAGATGAGGACATACTTGAGTCAATAAAGCGACAAAATGAGCACCTCGTGGGGAAAATACCGCCAGAGAGAGTACCGGGCCGTTGTCAAATTTAGAAAAAGGGCAAGGAATCCCCACGAGTGCCATGCTGTCCTCCAAGTATCCCCAAGAGTTTGGAATGCGCTAACAGCATCTGGCAAACTGCACGTTGACCTTCAGAGGTGCACCGTCGCAGATCACTCCCCGCTGGTCCAGTGCACGAAGTGCTTGGGCTATGGTCATGGGCGGAAGTACTGTAAGGCAACCAATGACTCCTGCAGCCACTGCGGCGGTAGCCACCTCAGGGCGGACTGCCCGGTATGGGCCAACGGAGACCGACCGACGTGCGTAAATTGCCAAGCTGCAAAAGTTGACCGGATGAATCACTCAGCATTTGATAGGGAATGCCAGGTGAGGAAGCGCTGGGATGCCATAGCAAGATCTACCATTGCTTACTGCTAAGGGCACCCAGGGCAACCTCAAAGTGACGCAGGCCAACTTGCAGAGGAGTAAACTCGCCACTGCGGAGCTGCTGAAGACGGCTAAATTACATGGCACGGACATTAGCTTGGTTCAGGAACCTTATGTGGGGGCAAGCGGAATTGTGGCTACTTACTCAGGCGTGCGAATAATACAGAAGACACTGAACAATCAAAAACCAGTAAAAGCGGCCATAGTAATCCATAATCCCAGAGTGCCTATTGACTGGGACCCGACTATGCAGACAGAGAATGTGGCATGGGTCAGAATCAAATCCGGGATCAATACCCTCAACTTAATCTCTGTTTATTTTGAGGGGGACCAGCAGATGGACCCATACCTCGGCTACATATCGGGGATATTGAGGATGGCGGCGGAGAGGAGTACGGTTGTTGGCGGGGATGTAAATGCGTGGAGCCCTTGGTGGGGCAGCAGATGCGAAAACCCAAGGGGAGCGGAGCTTAGCGGATACATCAACGCCAACAACCTACAACTGCTTAACTCGGGTGGCCTGCCTACCTTCATGACAGTCCGAGGAGGAAGAATTTTCTCGAGCGTAGTGGACATTACGTTGTGCTCGGAAGACTTGCTCGGGAAGGTTGATGACTGGAGGGTACAGATGGGCATGATCAGCTCCGACCATAACGCCATCACTTTCACGATTAAGCGTAGTATTGAGCTAGCAATACACAAAAGAACAACGAGAGTGTACAACTCTAGGAAGGCTGACTGGACCCAATTCTGTGAACACCTAGACATAAACATGAGTGAGGCGGGAATAACCGTGGAGGAGGTAGAACGGGTGGACCGACGGGAAGAGCTGGAGATGATGGTGGATAAATATGTCAAAACTGTTCAGGAGACTTGCGAGGAAACTGTACCCAAAGTGCGTACCTACGAGAGGCCCCCTATCCCGTGGTGGACGAAGGAACTGACACGGCTCAAGAGGGAGGTTATGACGAAGAAGAGAAGGATCAGGAATGCGGCACCAAGGAGGAGGGAGTACGTCATAGCAGAATATCTGGAGAAAAAGGAGATATACGAAGCGGCGGCAAGGAAGGCACAGACGGACAGCTGGGTGGAGTACTGCTCCCAACAAGAAAAGGAATCGATGTGGGACTCCATTTATAGGGTAATCCGGAACGCGCATAAAAAGTCCGACGACCTTCCAATGGTAAAGCAGGGATGCACTCTCAGCGATACTGAGTCAGTCAACCATTTGGCTCACATTTTCTTCCCTAGCGACACCACAGGGACTGATGAGGAGCAGCACGCTAAGGCCAGACAAATCGCTAAAAACATAACTCCCAGTACCCAGAATGACCCACCATTCACGGAGGCGGAGCTGCATAAGGCAGCAAACTCTTTTAGTGCCAAGAAGGCTCCGGGAATGGATGGACTGACTGCGGACATTTGCCAGACTGTGATTAAACGAACACCTGCCACATTCCTGAGTATAGTTAATAAATGTATGGAACTATCAGTGTTCCCAAGATCATGGAAAGCCGCAGAGGTGGTTATCCTCAGGAAGCCTGGGAAAAGCGATTACCACGAAGCGAAATCATACCGACCCATTGGATTGCTGTCCGTCTTCGGGAAGATGATGGAAAAAATGATCATCAGAAGGTTAAGGTGGCACCTCCGACATAAGCTTAATCCACGCCAGTATGGATTTACACCACAGCGCAGCACGGAGGACGCCCTCTATGATCTAGTAAACTACATCAGATCGAAGAGGAAAAATAAGGAAATTGTAGTGTTGATATCCCTAGACATAGAGGGTGCCTTTGACAGCGCGTGGTGGCCGGCCATAAAGGTTCAACTCAACAGGTTGGGATGTCCTGCGAACCTGTGGCACTTAATGGCGGATTACCTGAGCGGGAGGAAGGTCAGGGTCAACTACCTGGGAAAGCAAGCGGAGAGGGAAACTACCAATGGGTGCGTCCAGGTGGGTGGACCATTCCTCTGGAACGTGCTTATCGACCCGCTCCTAAACGAACTTGACAGGATTGGGGCATATTGTCAGGCGTTTGCCGACGACATCGTTTTGGTCTTTTCCGGCCACGAGACAATCCAAATCCAAAGGGAAGCCAACAGGGCGCTGGAATTGGTCCAGAGCTGGGGACGCTCAAATAAGCTCCGTTTTGCGCCCCACGAGACCAAGTCGATGGTAATCACCAGGAAACTTAAATATGACAACCCGATTATAACAATGGGCAATGAACATCTCGCTCTAACCAACGAAATAAAAATCCTGGGGGTCATCATCGACGATAAGCTCACCTTCGCTAAACACGTTTCCTACGTGACCCGGAAAGCCCTGAACATCCATGGCCAACTATCACGTGCGGCAAAAGCGACATGGGGGCTAAACCCAGACATCACGAGAAAAATCTACACAGCGGTGATCGTGCCGATAATCTCATACGGCGCGGCGGTCTGGGCTACGGAGGTCGACAAACTCTACGTGTAGAAGCAGCTCTCGGTGGTGCAGAGGGGTTTTGCTCAGAAGATTGGCCGGACACACAGAACAGTGTCCAAACACGCGGCCATGATTCTGGCAAGGCTCCTCCCGCTTGACCTGCGGATAAAGGAATCGGCAACGTTATATGAAACCCGACGGGGACGCCCGTTCCTACACGTTTCCGACGAGTATAAAGTGGAGCGAAGAGTCGAGTACGCCGATTTGGAGCACCCTGCTGAAATCTGTATCAACGACTATACCTGTCTGGAAGCACTCACCCCTGAAACAATACGCGAGCTAGACCTGAAAGGAAAGTTCATTTATACCGACGGGAGTAAAATACAAGGGAAGGTGGGTGCTGTCCTGACGTTGTGGGACTCAGCAAAAGAAATGCAGTACAGGAAACTCCGACTGGCCGACCACTGCTCTGTATACCAGGCGGAAATGGTCGCAATTTCAACTGCAATCGAACTTGCTGAAAACAGAAACTGGACTGAGACGAACCTAATGACCGACTCCAGATCATCTTTGGACGCACTAAATACTGACCCAATGGTGCACCCACTTGCGCTCTACATAACAAAAAACCTAAGGAAAATCAAGGACAAAGGTAACAAAATAAGACTCTTTTGGATTAAAGCGCATGTGGGTGTTCCAGGAAACGAAAGGGCTGATGAGCTGGCGAAGGATGCAGCATTAAACACCAAGAGAAGGACCATCTACGATGACTTCCCGCTCTCATATGCCAAACGCAGACTGCGCGAGGCAACGATAGAAACCTGGCAGAAAAGGTACACTGACGGAGACCCGGCTGGGGTCACAAAGATCTTTTTCCCAGACGTGAGACTGGCAACAAAAATTATGACAGAAATTGACATTGACTCCTTGACTGCGCAAATCCTTACCGGACACGGGGGATTTGCGGCGTACCTGCATAGATTTAAACTGACTGACCGACCGACCTGTAAATGTGATGACACAACTGACGAAGACATAATTCATATAATTACGGAATGCCCGAGGTTCCATAGACAAAGACGGGAAACGGAAATTCAACTTAACATGACTATTGACAGAACTAATATTTCGGAAATAATGACGGATCAGAGGGCAAGATATAAGTTTTTGGAATTTTGTAAATATGCGAGGGGTACAATAATTAGGGAAAACAAGACATGAGACTATATATGGACAGTAGACAGGACTTTGGACAGGACATAAACTGGCAAGAATAACACAGGCAAATACACTGACTATGACTGATACCAGCATGACATTGGCAGCTCCAGCCATTCCAGGAATTCTGGAACACTGGATGGACCATACGAAGAAACAAACCAGAACAGCAACTCATGGAACATGAAAATAAAAACGTCCTAACACCATGTGCGTACACATGGGGTGTTTTAGGGCCTTGGCTGAGACAACTGAATGAGGGAGGTACTAGTTTCAACAGTGCCCACCCCAATCGTGAAATCTTCAAGGATGGGACAACCGCAAGGAGCAGCCAGATGACATCTGGCAGAAATCAGAAAAAAAAAAAAAAAAAAAACCTGTCCTAAGGTCCTTAGAATAATTAGAATAGGCTGTTAGTAATAAAGCATAAATAATTAGTTTATAAGTGGAATTGTATATAGTACAGCTATAATATTGATTGTAATACATGTGAGGCAGCTATGATGATGATGTAAATAAATAAATAAACACTATAAATGTAAAGAAAAAATTGGAATTGTAACTATAAGGTGTAAATAAACCAACACGTACAATAAATTATAGATAGATAGATAGAGGAAAATAGCTAGCTGCCCACATAGCTGAACATAAATGAAAAACTCAATGATAAGAAAGCAGGTGTTGTCTGTTATTTACCCTAAATAATAATAAATACATAAAAATAAAATAAACACATAAATAAGTAGCTAAGACGGCAATCCCAGCCGTAAGTGTCCGTATGAGTGATGGATAAAAGAAAGAGATAGGGTATGCAGAATGAAAGTACGAGAAGAGAAAATGCGAGAACTGGTATGAATGAGTCAGCAATAACAACGTCTGCGGCATTGCCGCCGCAGGTATTTGTGTAGGGAAAAAAAAAAAAAAAAAAAAAAAAAAAAAAAATGTGTCGTATAAGCTTTATTACTGATATCTTAGACAATTGAATCTAAAATTGTAATTTACTTTAATAAGCGGAAACAAAAGTATTTTTTCTTATTCCTCATCACTCCTCAGGCACATCCCATTGCATTCGAGCATTAACTCTTCTGAAAACCATCTCCACTCTGCAAAATAACTTTTACATTACATTTTCTTGGATTTTTTTAAGTAAAAGATTTTAAAATGTACGATGTTATGTCGGGGTTAAGTAAGACTTAGTGTAAATATATAACTTTGTAATACCGAGCGGGAGCCGCGCGCGAGCAGCCGTAATATATAGTGATAGATTTCAATTACTTAATACTTAATTTTTCAATTAAAAAATAATTATTTAAAATTATAACTATTGATAATGAGATAAATTAAATTATAATTTGAATACTAAAATCATATGTCATAAAATAACTGACTTTTGATAAAAATACTTATGTTAAATTAACCCCAAAAAAGGGTATATAAAAGAATACATGTTAAACTAAAAACAAGTGACATGTATAATTATTGATCCACAGTCGGACGGACGGACGGACGGACGGACGGACGGGTCGGTGTTACATTACACGAGATTCACTACTCACGCGACAACATTCTGAGAGAACAGTTCTACAGTAGTTTCGTCTTACTTTCTTGTAAAACACAAAAACTTTCTTGTAATCATTTATTTTGCAAGCCTACTTTCTATTTCTACAAATACAAAGGTTCCAGTATCCAGCCTACTGTTACTTTGCTTGTAAATAAGTTTCAAAGTTAAAGTTATTCACTTTGAGTTTTATTAACTTTCTACCGATACTCTGGTATCCGTCGCGTGGAAGGAATTTGAAATGTCCTTTTTATTACTTACAGAGTACTTTTTATATTTTCCTTTGAAGTCGGACTTGATGCTATAAATTATACATTTGCTTCCATTTTATTGCTATTTTTACTTATTTTTATCATTTTAAAAGCTTAAATAAGACGTAGATAAATACATTTATCTAAGCTATAGTAAAAAGTTAAATGTATTTATTAACTGCAATATAATTTAAAATTAAGACATAAAAGTTAAATTCTGATAATTTACTTTTGTATTAGAATAATTATTAGTTCAGTCCTAGAGCAATGGAACTAAAGTGTTGACCGCAAATTCATGTGATCTACTAGATCTACTCCATATCATTATTTCTCTGGTAAGGAAAAGAAAAAATTCTCATCGCGTCGTTTATCGGCGTATTGGTAAAGTCAATATAACTTCAAAGACACGTTTTTGTTATTATAATGAATAATGAACCATCACAACTAACACACCAGTACTTTTACTCTGTGACAAATGTTATGAATATTAAATGAAGTGTACACACTTCTCTTGTAATTAAACATTTTACAAATGGCTATCACAATCATAACACAATATATAAATGCTTTTATAAAATTTTGCCATTTTTATAAATTTATCATATTTTTTACTCTGATGAAGCACGATTTATATTAAACGGTAACTTGACAAACTGAAGTTTTCCATCGCGAGCAATTTAAGTATTTGTTTTACTTTAACGTGAACTTTGTAATAATTGACTAACAAATATAGAATCGAACATTTAGCATTCACTAATTATTTTCTATATATATGTTATATTCTTATGTCAAATGAAATATATATTATCAATAGATGAATGAAGGGCTGCCATTTCTCAAGTATTGATATTCCTATGATCAAGTATTAGTTGCTAAATATTTAACATTAGTTTCTAAATATGTGCCTGAATTAAACAACAAATACCAGGCTTAGTGCACCGCGTTAGTGAGAGGATCTGTTCTGATGAATTCTATTTCCATGATTAAATTTGGCTTTGAGTACATTTACCTATATTTCCTATTAACAGCGGAATATTCGTATATTTCTTTATTAAAATACGGTCATGAGACAATCTAATAATAAAATCACCATTTAATATATAAATTTAAGCAATCATATACATTGTATATATGATCAATCATGTAAGTATACGATACAAAACAAGCTTCATAGCTTGTTTTTAATTCTGGCGAATTATTCTTACTACTATTATTCACAATTGACAAGACAAATATCTATTTATTGACACAAATATTATTAATAATGCTTATAATTGTCAACCGAAAAATAATTAGTTGTATTTATTTACAGCCGTTAAATGTCTTATTTTCTGTCTTTATAACTACTACGAAAAATATATCAAGTGAAGAGTTAATGTGAGAAGTGAGGTCGAGTTACCGTCCTCCGCTCGATCAGTAACTACTCGCAAGTGAAACTGAAATAAATAAATCAGTAATCCTAGTAAGATTGTTAAAAGTTCCTTAGAGATATTTTCAACAAAACAGAAAATCAAGAGAACAAAGAGCACGAATATTAGACAATAATATTTTTAGAGTTATTGTGTTCATATAAATATTATAATATATTATTATCATTCATAAAAGTCAGAAACAGGCACATATCACATTAGACGTTACCCCTTAAATTAGAAAACAGTTTAAGCCGGTTGTGAAGGGGGTGATCCGATGGATTATGCTTGTTACATGATAAAAACATCACTGTATAGTAAATAAATGATGACGGTTATTAGAGTATGAATAATATAGGATTCTGACCCACCAAAGTTTTGAACCTTTGAACTTTGAAACCCGAGTCCTCCGCCGAGTCCTACAGGCCGCTTACACTGGAATATAAATAATGCAGCTTAATACGTCGTCGTCTTTTGAAAATAATTATTTATGATAAAATCAGTCCGTTCAAAGTATTGTTAAAAACATTTAATAAACCAATTAGTTGGGTTGTGACTTTTATTACTTCCATTACCGCTGTCAAATAATTTGTCCATTAACAACCGCAGACATTTTCGAAATAATGAAGTGAAATACCAATAAAGTACGCTTCATTAAATATATTCGGTTGAAATGGAATATTTCCATCAAAGGCTATTTAATAGAAATTCAGTTATACATAAAATACTTACCTTATATTGAATAAAGTATATCACGTACAGCCAGTCCAGTCCAGTACAGCAAAAAAAATATTTTATTCAAAAAAATGTTAACATCTTAAACGGATCATATAACACCAGCCTCAGTATCCTTTTTTATAAACGGACAAAACGAATAGGCCATTCTATTCCAATGTTGGTACTAAGACATTGATGTTACCACCTGTCCTTCTAGGTATCAATTTCAATACTCGGCCTCTGGATTGAGTTTGTAAAAAACACTCACTGTTGTTTTTAATGTAGTAATCATATGATCGTACCATAGGATGACACAAGTCACCTTGTTCGGTCGGAACGTGATAAGCGATCATCAGATCATCCAGAATTATCAACACGCTACACTAAGAAATTAAAAAAAATTAAAAAATAATAATAATAATATAAAAAAATATAATAATAATAATATATATATATACAGTTCAGTAGACAGAATAAAATAGTGATTATACCTATGTTACTACGATACTCCTAGGATGGAAATAAAGTTACGGCCCCTCAAGTCACCCGAACAATCGCACTACTCTTCAAGTTCTAATTGATATTATAATAATACAGATTTTTTTATTAATTTAAAACTACAAAAACTTCTCTCAAATAAACTTGTTTTGTTTAAAATAATAATGAATCAAAACCATTAGTCGTCGAGTGACAAAATTTTACTGTTGTTCTTAAATTTATTAAGTTTTAGACAAAAAGTACACTATTATAATACAGTACTAAAAGAACACCATAATACATATTGTATGTTACTGTGCAACACCGCACATTTCGCCAAATCAGCTTTTTGTTTCGCTGTAAATCATAATTGACATACTTTTTCAGTTGCATTAAGCAATCATCGAGCGCGTTCTCTCTCTCATTTCTATCATTATTTTATAGCCAGAAAAAAACAAATATTATCAAGGAAATCAATTATCATTTTCCATCATTAAAGACGTATGAAAACACCATACATCTTTTTGGTCCTTCGAACCTTCTCGCGTGTGTGAATTAATTTCAAATAATTTCGTAACATTTACCACGCGGATGTGAATCAAACCAGCATATCAAGCATTTTATAAGTGACACGTTACGGACAGTGACTGTAATACGTGTACTACGTGGATTGTATTACGTGTTACTTAATATCATCAAGAAGCATTTACAATTAAATATATTAGCAGCGATTTGTATGAACGGTGTAAGTAGGATTAAATCAAATCGGGCAGCACCGGTAAGTCAATACGCCGTGATTCACCAGAAATCCTAAATTATCAGAGCAGCAATTTATATAAATTGTAAGAAATTAACATATAAAACATATAACAATAGAAGACATTTACGCTACTCAATATAAATTTATGCAAAGCATTGAGAAACTACTTGTGAACTTTAAGAAAGATGGGCCCGAGCGCAAGACCTACTCTAATATACAGAGACCGTTAACGACACTCATATCCTATTATAATGAATTCAACAGCAGTCATACACTGCTTGTTGATTATCGAGACCTTAATCATGATTTTACCACATTTAAACAAAATGGCTATGAAAAGGTAAAGGACTTTTACCTAAAATTTTTGTCTTATTTAGAAAATTACTCCTTGTACATAGAGAATCCAACAGCCCACGATATACCTTTGACTCCGCGACCAGGCACTATATACTCGTTTGAGGTACCACCCACTGTCAAAAGCAGGCAATTTAAGATTGATATTCCGACGGTCGAGGTCTCTCAAACAACACCAACCCCTACGACGTCTGCCATTCGAGCTTTACCATCGTCACTCAACGGAGTCAACCAAGCATCGCAAGAAAAAGTAGATGAGTTTTTAGACCGTAGCACCCTTAGCAAACTAGAAAAAATGCTTTGCAAGCAAAAAAGCAACTTCATAGCGTTTTCTTGCTCTTTAACTAGCATAGAAGAAGATTTGACGGCAAAAGTGGGAGTTTGAAGATGTTTTAAAGAACATAAAATCACGTTGGAGAACCATTGACTCTCTTCACTGGGAGATTGACAGCTTCTTTAGTGAAGAAAATGAGGAGTACATGCGTTCATTTAACGGATATGAAAAAGAGTATAATGATATCAAGAAAGTGTTGACTAAGAAAATGTGGTCATCGTCATATAAGACCAAGATAACTTCAACGATGGACATTCCTACTTTTAATGGAGACTATCACAAATGGGTATCATTTAAAGATCTCTTTACGGAAGCGATTCATAGCAACGGGTCCATATCAAAGGCGCAAAAGATGAATTTCTTGAAGAATAAGGTCAAAGGCAGGCAGAAATACTCTTCCCACATTTAAATATAAGTTCAGAAAATTATCTAGTTGTTGTATGTTGGGATATTCTCAACCACAGATATAATAACGTTAGAAAAATATTCACATATCACATGCAAATTCTTCTGTCTCTACCTACCATGCCAACAACAATCAGCAGTGTCAATAAAGAAAATGCATGACACTACAATCGAGTGTATAAATGCCATCAAACCACTCGGCGTAGATATTGGACTTGGATTGTATAGAATCACTTAAGAACCCCCGAGAGCTGTCGACTTTAAGCGAATTCATCCAATTAATCGAAAACAATTTTACATCACTGGAGGCATCTCGCCGAAAACAAGATACCATTAATCAGAAGCCAAGTGTATTATATCCTTCTTATACGAAAAACCATGGCAATATCAGCATAGCAATAACAACAACTATAGCAAACCTCCAACTAGCAATTTAAATGCAAATTATAATCAGAAACCAAAATCATTTTACGTGTCATCGGCTAATAAATGTCTTCACTGCGATGGCGATTACGAAATTTTTTATATTCAAAGAATTTCTTGATTTATCTAATGAAATGAAAGTGAAGACTGTAAATAAATTACGATCTTGTGTAAACTGTCTGTTTGACCACAAAGGTAAGAAATGTTTATCTACGAAAACCTACCGTAAATGTTCGGGGAAGCATAATACTTTGCTGCACGAAACGTACATCAACCAACCGTCCACCATCCCGAAGCATTCGACAGATAACGTCTGTCTCACAGAGTAAATTGTCTGAAATTCTTATGGCAACAACACTTATCAAAGTTCTGGCACTAGATGGAACTTATAATATAATAAGAGCGCTTGTGTATCAAGGGTCTCAAATCTCCTTAATCATTGAAGATGCTGCTCAGAGGTTCTGACTACCGCGTTGCCATTGCAAGGGTGTCGTATTCGGGCTCGGTTTTCAAGAAAACAATTGTAAAGGTGCACTACAAATTACTGCCTCGGCGATCAAGGGCGACTTCACCTTTAACACCAACGTTGTCATCATGAAGAAACTAATGCATAGCCTGCCTAATCAAACGTTTGAAAAACCAATATGACCGCTTTTAAAAAATATCGATTTTTCGGATCCAGAGTTTCACATCAGCACTCCTATAGATATACTACTGGGAGCGGAAGTTTATTCTCTCTTCATGATGGGCGAAATCATCAAGGGCGATAGCAAGACCGAATCTATTGCTCAACAAACACATCTAGGATGGTTATTGTGTGGCAATGTCACGACTTATCATTTAATCCAAGCCCGTGAATGCTGGTGTACCCCAATGCTGCGTGCTATCCCCAACGCTGTTCCTCCTGCACATCAATGATACATTGGATATTCCCAAAATACATTGTTATGCGGATGACAGCATTGTTATGGGGATGCGGTATATTCCGGTCGTGCAGGTCTCTCTCGGGTAAACACACACAAGTGATCACTGGTATGGATTCAAAGTGGAAAATATATAAATAAATAAATTAATTAATTAATTAATAAACGTCGATTAGTGCTGAAAAAGAAACTTGTGTCTTTAATAAAGATTTCCCTGTGGATGGTCTCTGAGTGGGGTGAACTGAACCACGTTCAGTTCAGTCCCCTAAAGACACAGGTTTGCGCGTTTACCACTAAGAAAACCCCATTAGTCGTATCACCGCTCTTCGAGAGCACTCCTGTTATTGCCTCGCCAAGTATCAGAATACTGGGTCTCGACATTTCGAGCGTTTGTCAGTTTCGTGGTCATCTGGAGAGCAAGGCCAAGTTGGTCTCGATGAAATTGGGGTTGATCAATAGAGCGAGGCAGTATTTCAAGTCTATCCAAAGACTTGCGCTCTATAAGGCGCAGGTCCGGCCACACATGAAGTACTGTTCTCATCTCTGGTCCGGATCACCCCAGTATCAGCTTCTATCATTTGACCGCGTACAACGGAGAGCCGTTCGGATTGTCGGGGACGCGGTGCTCTGCAAGCGGCTGGACTCCTTGGCATTGCGTAGAGACGTTGCTTCTTTGTGCGTCTTCTACCGCATTTACAACGGGGAGTGTTCCGAAGAACTATTCGATCTGATGCCATCGCCTCCTTTACCATCCATATCCATTCCACGGTGCGGTTTTCAAGGACTTTTTTCCCACGTTCCACTCGAATGTGGAACGAACTTCCGTCGGCGGTATTTTCAGATAGATACGACATGGGTACCTTAAAAAAAGGCATATATTCCTATTTCAAAGGCCGGCAACGTTCTTGTAAATCCTCGGATGTTGCAAGAGTTTTTGGGCGGCGGTTATTACATATCAACGGTGACCCGCAAGCTCGTTTGCCCTCCTCTAACATAAAAAAAATCCTTAAACACTTATGAAAACCCCATAAATATATAATTTATTTTGTAAAATCTGTGATTACTTGACATTGAGATATTTATTTGTAGTAACAGTGTGAACGTAATCAATTAATATTTATTTATCATTTAATGTGTATTACATATTATAAATGTCATCTTTCTCCACGTCTTTCGATCTACACTTGAACTATAACCAAATATTACATGTCTCCCTACATTCAGATATTCTTCAGAAGGTACATAAAGTTTTCTCTTTATGTAAATATAAATAGACATATCTAATTTTATAATATGAAAAGTTGTTCTGTCCAATTTCCTATTTACACTTCATTAATTTTTAGTTTTCAAATTCTTAATTATTGTTTTTAAATATTTTTTTTGTATAAAATAATATTAAATTATAATCGAATTCCATCATGAAATGAAGATTGGAATGAATAAGATTCTAAAGACCAAGAAAACGTAAATTGTAAAGGAAAAAGTTAGTACGTAAAAAAATATTCGTTTAAAAATTTTATAAAATAACTTAAATCAAATATTGGTTTAATTATAACATTCCCTCGTAGCAACCATATCATAATAAGTATAAATTGAAACACTTTATTTACTATTTATTGTTTTAAAGGACCAAATAACGAAATTTGTACTAAGAAGTAAGAGTTCTGGCACCTCACAATCGAGACAGTCTCCTACACGTGGCCTATGTTACGGGAACAAGATAATATTGAATAAACAAATTCTTGTCTCAAAAAAACTTGTACTAGCATGAAAAGTGACTACCACTGATAACTGTCAGACAATATTCTGTGACTGAGTGGTCCTAGGATTACTATTTTAGGATCCTTCTCTCAAGTGCGACAATGTATATTAAGTAGACTGAATTAAATGTGTTATATTCATTTTTTAGTTTTTTTTTTGTTATGGAATATCATTGAATTGAACTCTGTGTTTCAGAAGAACATAGACATATGAACTTGTTCATTAAAAGGAAGCAAGGAAGGAAGTACAAATAGGTGTGTGAGTGTGTGTGTGAGTGTGTGTGTGAGTGTGCGTCGGAAAGTGTAAGTTAATTACCAACTGGCGAAAAGCCAAGCCATGTCTCGGGATAAATTAATGTGTTACAATAAATGTATCATTAATTATTTGGTGTTCACAATTTATTACATTCTGAATTAAATTTACACGTTAAGTGTTAATTATATATAATTTTAATGATATTGTTATTAAATAAAGGTCAAATATCTTAAGGGCAGTATGTGCTCGTGTGCTTACTCTGATTGCCTCACAGGAGAGCAGCCTTACGTAACTAACGTCTTTGTTAACGCAAAAGTTAAATAATTTACATCTATAACTGTTGTTTCTCAACGAGTTAGTGAAATAATTATATAGAAGTAAGTATTCTTAAGTAGCTTCTTAAATATTCTATTCTATTGTGTTTTCTTTTACACTGGATACAAAAGGTATTTTACTTCTCATAATTTCAAAATATTTTTATAATTTATTATATTAATACCAATGACTCAAAACATGAAGTGTAGGGACGGTTAAGGGTGTTGTTGTTCATCTTGTTGATTACAGAGCTCTCGTGAAATGAATATAGAGTTAAGAGTCCGAATTGAAGTGAATTCATGTCGATATGCCTCATATTTTAAAATCGTTTTGTCTGTTACCAAGCCAGATAAAGGGAACTCTTAAAAATATATTTCCATATATTTCCATAGATTTACAAGCAATATTTTCTATATTGGTTCAGGCAGAAATCACATTCGCGTTTTACTAAATTATGGTTTCGAAGATTAATTCTGTACTCATATATATATTATAATAATAATGTTGAATTGTGAGAGCAGTATTGATCTAAATATCAATGTAAATATAATTATAAGACGAACAGACGCAATTTCCACCAGCTGGGGCTTAACTAATGACTTAGTTTGTTCAACAGCCGCCTCGGGAGTTCAAAGATTTATTGAGAACAGACAACACAAAACAATTTCTTTTCGATATTTATAAAAATTTAATTGCCTTACGTGAGAATATACAGTCATTCTCTAGTTCAAATCTTTAAAAACAAAATTATTAATTTAAATTTAAATAACACTAATATTGTTCATGAACTGAAAATGAACAAACATAAAGATTCATTAGCTGGGCTTAACTTTCAGCGAGGCGGGCGGGAGACCCTGAGAGAGAGAGATCTTAATACATCAACACACTAACCAATTTTAATATACAACAATAACGCCCGTGCAATAGAATATTTTATTTACATCGTTAATATACATATTTAGAAGTATTTTATTTTCTTTAAGTAAAATAAAATGTTCTAGTAAAGTTTGTTTTGAGAAAACTCATGAATAAGATAGTGTAAGAGTGTTGTACAAAAAGGCTCTTTAAAATTCATGGAATGCGGAAAAGGATACCAAGGTTGAAGAATATTTATTTTTATGGGGTATGTATTTTTGTATACCTTATAAGAAGTAACTGAAAATCCTGATTCTATTTATTTCATGGTTAGGATTTTTTATGATATCGTTGTATCAACGACTGAGGCGACGATTTAAAATAATTATTTAAACCCTTTGATGCCTACTTATTCTCTAGATTTGGATTGCAATGAACGACAATTGTAAAATTTTATATGAATGGGCTTCCACTTTATAGGTCTTACTAAAACGTAAAATTAAAAACAGAGCTCCAATCGGAAAGGATACCTTTTTTGGGTTTCTTTTGGAGATTTATTAAACAATTGATTAGATGTCGTTTTTCTTAAATGTATTTTATTACTTTAATCACTGTTATGTTAGTATAGTGTGTCTTAAAAATACAAAAAACTTAAAGTAGCTTCTGTGTCTGCGACCCACAAGCTCGTTTGCCCTCCTCTAATATAAATAAAATGGTACGTTTGTACATCGTCATTAAGAATTATGTAAATTTGAAACTTGATTTATAATTAACATTTGGTCACTTAGACCTCCATTATTCACTATCGATTTATAATTCAATATCACAGACTTTTTAATATCTGTTATAAGCAATTGACATTTTTTACATTTCAGTAAACTTCATAATAAATATTATGTAGAGAAGACTAATTTAATACAAAGCCGTGGAGTGACATTGTACGATTATTACAAACTTATGTGGAATAAAATCTCATGTTGAGATATTCTTACGTCCGATGAATTTAAATAACAATGTTTGTGTTAAGGCCTTTGTAGTTTTATTAAAAGAGTTTAATTTCAGTGTTAGTCGTTAAAAATAATTCTAGTTTAATCTTTAGGGTTTGACGTTTAAAACATTAAAAAAATATTATTTTCATGGATTAGAAAACAGGTTATACAAACGTGTACAAAATTTTAACGTATCACTGGTTAATCTCTCGTACAAACATCGTTCCGTTTCAATTCGTGTACAATCATTTGAATGAGAACTTTGCTGCATTCAATTGCCATTTTTACTTTGTTTGTTTGTATCGATACTGCCAAATGTATTGCATGTTTTGCAAAATAATAATATGAAAACCAACTAGTTAGCAAATTGCTATTACTAACACAGAAAAATTAAACGTAATCGCGGGAAGGTTCACTAAATATATATAGATATGTTTATGTACGTAGCTGACAATAATACTGCGGAAGTATACTTGTTTCTTTGTTTACTTTTAAGATTAATTTAAGACCAAAGAAGACATAGCTAGAATGCATAACAATGTGAAAAAGATTGGAATATTGTACCGACCCCAGGTAACTTGGATAGGATAAAGTGGATATTTTTTTTTGTTAAAATGCGGATGGATTACGATATTTGCTCAGCATAAGCTGCACATGTATGTTGCTGTTACAAACTGACTCACACCACTCACATTTCCTACTCCAAATTAATCTAACAGAGCAATAAACTATGAAGACAGTCTCGAATAACATTAATATTTCTAATATACTTTACGTAGCACTTTATTATGTTGATAATGTTTTTAACTGAGATGAGTGACGCGAGACACTCACCTTACTAGTGTCGTAAACTAATTCGTAAGTAATAAAAATAAATAGTCTAATAGAAAATTTTCATACGAATGTAACAAACAAAAACATTGAAACAAAAACATCATGATTTGATTTATATGCGTAAAATATTTCTTTATTCATAACAATGAATATATTATTATAAATTGCAGACTGCGGGTCGTTATATTTAGAAATATACAAATAATAAAAGTGAAATCATTGCATCCATTTAATAAAATACCAAATTAGCGAGTTAAGTAGAATTATATAATTCTACTTATTTCGCTAATTTAATAAATCAAGTAAATTGTATGTTAATATAATTCATATAAAAAAACGCACATTAAATGCTATACAGTGGATTTGTTCGAGTCAATTGATCTCTCTTATGGGAAAAAGGTCAAAATTTAAATGATTAAGGGCCTAAGAGTATGCATGTTGTTATTAAAAGGGAAAGGCAATTTCTATTCTTTGTACCGTTCAACGCGAATATAGTAGCGAATATAGTTATCGCTGTCTTAAAAAATGAATGTTCTGTAAGCTATCAGCAGAATAAATTCTGAGGTTCGAAGTTCTGATTTAATTTAACTCAAATCGTCACAGACAGACGCTCTCTAATATCATAGAGCACCACTTAATGCAAGACGGTTGGCGAGTTTAACTTATCAATACGAGTATATATACTTCCATGCAATAAACTGTTTAGTAAACTTAAACACATGAAAAGCACATTGACGACTTATTACATGATAAGGTTTGTTTAATTGAAAGGAACAAGTAATGAAAGTGTTATTTAAGGAACAATATCGTGTGAACGTGACCGTGACTATAATGTTGTTACTTTTGGTTTTGAACTATTCATGAAAGGTGTTCCGGATGTTTTGTAAACTGATTTCCAATTTACATATTTATTGTTAGGAATTAAGAAAGTTTTGAATCTTATTAAAACTTTGTGCTTTTCAATCAGTCCATAACCGCAAGTTCAGAAGAATCTTTTTTATGCTATCGAAACATACTATTGCTACTACTATTTATATATTCTAAGTTGCACATAGAGAAGAATTTAAAAATCTAAGATAATGCCCTGTATACTGAACACCATAATACGAATTCATCGTCTTTGAGATTGAAATGTTTTTTATTTGCTACGAAGGTGTTTCTTAAGAACGCTATCGTTTGGTAAGAGTTGGCACTAAATAATTTTGGCATGTCTCCTCCCAGTATATTAATGTATTTCTCGTTTCCTTAAAGTGCCCGTGCGGGAACACTGCCCCTGCTCTCCCGGTGATACTTAGAAAACTTCATATTATAAAAGAGTATAATTTAAAAAAAATGTTACAGAAAAAAATCATCAATTAAACCAAAATTATTAAAATCTGTTTTATTTTTATGTTATTTACATCTTTCTCCATGAATTAGTTTTTATAACATCTATGAACTAAAACAATTTCTTCGCATATTGTAAGAATAAGAGTGAATTAGATACTATTGAAATTACTCAAATGGTAGCCTTTCCTATGTCATACTATACAACTAAAAGGCAGAAAAGCTAGTGTGGATGTGTGTGATGAATGCGTGTGACGGGAAATAATAAAGTAATAAATTACTAAGCACATAAGAGTTAGTTTGAAAGAAGCATCGTAATATGGACCAAAATAATAAGAATAAAGGCAAATAGATGGTAATTAAAGGTTAATAAAATCACATACGTCTTTAATTGTATGATTTTTTTGTTTCTCTTTTGTAATATAAATAAGATAAATCGATATAAAAGTTTCTGTTTCTTAATAAAATGTTGTGATTTCCTCTTTGGCTCGCATTTCAATTTAATGGAAGGAAAAAAAAATATCTAAGCAACAAATATATAAAAACAATTTGAATTTATTATAGCGGAACTGGATAGAATTAGGAATAAAGGGAGACATAAACACAACTTCAATATTCAACATAAATAAATAACAAAAGGAAAAGACACTCTTCGCAGTCCAATGTAATTATTATGTTGTCGTCGATGCCTTTTTATATTTCTTTGTAATGTTTTTCTCCTTTCGTATTTTCTTATTAATGCCTTTTGTATATAAATCATTACAACCGTTGGCGTGAGTATAAAAATATATAACTTTAAGCTCTATGAATAATCACTAAGTAAGTGACCTGTTTGCCTCTTATACTTAATTAATATATTAACAGAACAGTACAAATAAAAAGTATAGTTTGTATAGTAATTAAATATTCGAAATCTGTATATTTAATAGTCAAATAAAATATTGCATTTTACGTCATATACTTACAGATAACTGGCAATGCCCCGCGGTTTCACACGCGTAGACACCGATCTTGTGCTAGTGAACTTTTGAATGGAATGTCCAATTTTAATAATTTAAAAAGTATTTTAAAGGTGTTAAAACTGTCTTTAATAAAATGTAGTGCTTCATGGGA
Organism: Melinaea menophilus ssp. n. AW-2005; assembly: GCA_918358695.1. Classification (NCBI taxonomy): domain Eukaryota; kingdom Metazoa; phylum Arthropoda; class Insecta; order Lepidoptera; family Nymphalidae; genus Melinaea; species Melinaea menophilus. The sequence continues at coordinate 243,602 of OU911048.1, forward strand.
TAAGGATTTATGCAGAGGTATGAATAGTATGGTTTGATTATAGTCGTCACTTTTATCAACTTTAACATGTACAAAAGTTGTTATAGTGGCATCATTGCAGTAGTTGGATATATGGTATCGCTAACTTTCTTGTAGTTATTAATACATTCTATATTACTGTAAATCCTTTTTTTTCCTATCATCAAAACTTTCCGCAGCGCACGCCATGGCAGATTTTTTATAACCAATTTTTGCACACCTTGTGTTCACATTATTGCATTTTTATTTGTGATCACTATTTTTTTTAATGCAATATAGCCCATGTCACTCAGTAAAGATGCAGTTTTTAAAGGTTAAAGAATTTTTTAAATCGGTTCAGTAGTTTTTGTGTGTAAACATTACAAACATACATACAAAAATACAAATATTTCATCTTTATAATATTAGTATGATCAGGATGTAGGGCCCCAATATGTATATTCCTTTAAGTCGATCGAGCACGTTGGCTTTGACGACGGACCGAATATGTAAATTAAATGAGACGACCCTCTCGACTCTTACGTTTATTTACTATATGTGATCCTATAAGACTTTCCTGTAATAAGGGATCTATTATCAATTAATATTTATTACATACATTTTTCGTTTTATTGCAATGTGTCAAGGCGTGCAAGACGATGTGTCTGTTATGCCTGAATAATAATAGTAAAATAAAAATTTGACTTATCTTATTGCTCCTTCTTTATTTTATTTTCATATTTTAATGGCCATAGTTTGATATTATATAGCGTTTAACTCCTCAACAATTGAACTGTCACATGTAAAAAAAAGTCAAACTCCGACTGGTAATTCAATAGATTACACATATAAAAAACTCTTTAGTTTTTTATAAAACTACAAATTAAATCATCCAATTTCTTAGACTAAGCTGACCCACCTGTCGTATAAAAACAAAATCTTTCATTTTGACAATTTCCTTTCATTTATAATTCAGGACAACTCAGAATTCGTCCAAAAACAACACGTAATAGGTTCAGTATGTTAGAAATATTACATTGGTAATATATTATACAAGTGTTTTAGAGTTCATTAAAACATATAAACCGTTTTGGTTTGTTTTGGAGACAGTGAATGATTTATATATTTAATCAGCGTTAATAAAATAACAATCAGACATTTTATTCCCTACAGGTAATATAAACGTAGTATTATTATTATTGTTAGAATTTTATCCGGGCATATTTTTTTTCAATATTTAACCAGACTATATTCAAAAAGATTATACCGGTACTTAATGTTAATTAAGCAATGTGGAGATGCGATCTCTTCGCAGAATATGTGGAGTCAGTCTTGCTGACCGAATCCGCAATGAAGAAATCCATAGAATGACAGGTACTAGCGAAGATGTCACGGTGAGAATGAAGAAGAACGTGCTCAGGTGGTTTGGGCACGTCGAACGAATGAGTGATGAAAGAATGGTAAAAAAGATTTATAAAGAAAAAGTGAGCTGTAAAAGAGACAGGGGGAGGCCTTGAGTGACCTTCGAAAACACAGTATCTATGATACTGGAGGAAGGTCACCTAAAAAGCATGAGGAGCCCACGGAGGGGATGTATGAAGAGGTTGATGTCTGTGGCCGAAGAGGTATGCAGGAACCGTAGCGTTTGGCACTCCGTCGTCTCTGGCTGCCCGCAAGGGATATGGCGTCAAGATAAATAAATAATAAATAAATATATATAAGGTTAATTGGTGAACAATTTTCCTTAGGATATAAGAGTGTAAATGAATTTACTCGATGGTTTGCTATTACGAGAACCCTTATCATAATAAAATTGATAGTACAAATACAGGGAAGATTTTATTTATAATCTACAAAAAATCTGTATAAACTTATTGGAGCAGGGCTTACTATTCCGAGACAAATCAATATGTCATCAAAATCACTTCAGCCGTTAGAAGTTCAGTGACTAAATATTTAAAGATACTATAATATCTATTTAAAGATACTATCTATCTATTTAAAACAATATTATTTATCGACCAAATAATCAACTTCAATTAAACATTTGTAACTTACAGTTGTTTATTGTTACAACGTGAATAAAAAATGGCCGACATTTTATTTAAGAGCTTTTAGACATAAATATAATTTGGTGGTTCATAAATTTTTCTGGTCATGAAAATTGCTTCTTCATCGATTATCGAATATTAATATAAACAATTTTACGTTCGCACATAAATAAGTACTAATGTATAAACAGTACACCAGTATTACATAGGTTTATTTCATCTTAGTTGATGCATTCACAGTCGTACATTTTCAAAATGGCATATGATTTAATGTAGTTACAAATTGATTAGTGAAACTGTTGAAAACAATTCCTACTTTACTACTCAGTGGCTGTGCGTCGCCATTGTTTGCTGTTTTACATTCTAGTGAGCAGTAGTTGTCGCTAGTTAGTACTGCGTCTGCTTCAAAAAGAGACAAAACATAACAAAATCGATAAAAGTGTTCAAAACGTTTGACTTTCCAAATTGTTGTCCCGTATTACAAATAAGTTCCATTTTTAAACTCGGGTAAGAGGAACGTGCAAGGAGTCGATCACAATTATCACTAAAAGCTTTTCTTTATATTTTATATTATATTTGTCTATTATCTTATTAACCCTGTATAACTTAAATCATTCGTCGAGGCGACGACGCGCCACTTGACGAAATTCGAAATCACCTACTTCGCTCCGTCCCCTGACCTTGACTCTTTCATTACCTTACTAATTTGAGTAAACAGTGCAGCCCGTGACGCTATTGGGTCCACGCGCATCATAGGACGTGCTCTGTGACCATTTCGTCGTCCGCTGGACGAAGGTTTAGTAATAACAACAACTTTATTGTACGGTACGTACATTAATAAATTCTAATGTTTATTGTTTTACATATTGTAGATCTGCTTCTTATCGATAACAATAGCATAGTATTTATTAAATTTCTGATTTAATTTATTGGATTGATTTAAGTAGAAAGTTTATTGCTAAATTTAGTAGTAAGTAGATTTTTGGTTCGGTTTAGATACACGGTACGAAGAGATGTAGAGATGTTTTCACTTTTGTATATTTATTTTAGATGGATTTGAGGAATCAAGAGGATCATATTCGTCGTTGGCTGCAAGCATCGGAAAGCGAACTGGAGGAGAGATCTGACAGCTCAACATCGGAAACGGGAGACATTTTAGAGAAAGATATTAGTTTCATTTAAAGCCAAATCCAACAAAGTTTTATTTTTATTGCCAACTATTCATGATCAACCTATTATTAATGAAACGACAAGAAAACCAGAAATAATACATTGCAGTGGACACTGCTGATCAAATGTGTGCAAATATAAGATCTAATCAGAAAACCAAGAGATGGCCGATGTGTATTTTTTATAACATTCTCAATGTATATTCTTTTAATTCTTACGCTATTCATATCTGTAATAACATGAGAAATAAGAAGACGCCAATGAGTCCGCACGATTTTGTAATGAAGTTAGGAGATCAGCTAATGGAACCCTGGGTTCGGCAACGATGACAGACCGTGAGTTTGAGGCGTAATATAAGTGTCATGATTGAGGATATTCTTGGCGAATCTTCGGCAATAGAAGCTCCTGTTCCTTCTACGTCAAACACGCGTAAAATTTGCTACCTGTGTCCATCAAAAGACCGGAGAGTGACCAACCACCGTTGCACCAGATGTAGGAAGGCTGTTTGTGGTCCACATAATATTGGTATGTGTGGTCACTGTGTAAATTGATATTCTAATATTAATTAGTACTTAATTTGTTCATTATAATCCATACTTTTGTGCGATGAAACAAGTTCCTATCTTAATTAAATATTTTTTATTATATTTCATTGTTTTACTCCGTAGTCCGTTGGACGAAGGTGTAGTAATAATGGAACAATGAAAACAGTTTAGTTATCTAGGGTTAATATAATAAGATCTTATTAAGAGCTTCGAGTCAGTAAGTAGTCTTAAGTAAAAAGAGACAACGAATTATTTTTTCCTAAAATATTTTGCTTTAAATTTCTATCAGTTAGTAAAGTAGTACAGTAGTATAGAGTAGTACAACAGTTAAGGTATTTAACAAAAGTTTTAAACTTATTGAACAGTTTTATTTAGCTTCACGCCATATCCCTTACGGGGTAGCCAGAGACGACGGAGCGCCAAACGCTACGGTCCCTGTATACCTCTTTCGCCTCGGCCACAGACATCAACCTCTTCATACATGCCCTCCGAGGGGTCCTCATGCTTTTTACGTGACCTTCCTTCAGTATTATAGATACTGTGTTTTCGAAGGTCACTCGAGGCCTCCCCCTGTCTCTTACCGCTCACTTTTCCTATATAAATCTTTTTTACCATTCTTTCATCACTCATTCGTTCGACGTGCTCAAACCACCTGAGCACGTTTTTCTTCATTCTTACCGTGACATCTTCGCTAGTACCTGCCATTCTGTGGATCTCTTCATTGCGGATTCGATCAGCTAGACTGACTCCGCATATTCTGCGAAGAGATCGCATACATTCAGGTTTAGACCATATATTTCACACCCATCTTTCAGAGTGGTGACCAATGCCTGCAAATTGCATTCTAATGATGCAATGAGCACTGCATCATCTGCATATAGCAAACAATTGACCTACTGTCACTCCCATGTCACTGTCTTTCACGCCTTGGAGACAACTATCCAAATTGAACAACCAAGCTAACATAGCGCAACCTTGCTTAACACCCGATTGGATGTCAAACCAGGGCGACATGCCAGTTCTTACTCGCACATAGGCTGAGTGATCTCTGTAAAGAGACTTTACAGCCTGTAGCAAGGGTCCGTTCACATTGTATCGGGGCAGTATCTCCTATAACTTCTTTCTCACAACCCTGTGAAACGCCTTTTCCAAATCCATAAAAGCACAGAAAACTTTTAGTTTAGGGTCAAAAACTTTTCCGTGATCATGCGGAGGGAAAAGATCTGATCAAAACACCCTCTTCCAGGTCTAAAACCTCCTTGGGCCTCCCACAACAGTCTCTCAGATCTCTCTTGCATTCTTCTGGCTAATATTTTAGCATAAACCTTACCCCCCAAGCTAATCAAACTGATAGCCCTATAGCTTGCACAGTCTATCTGGAAACAAAGGTTCACAGATAGAAGGCAAAGGTCTTTATACAAAGCTACGATGACTGCACTTCGCCATAAATTGCACAAAAACTAGAAAAAATCCAAGACGCGTGGCCCACCATATTTGATCATTTCGGCAGTAACTTCATCTGCTCCCGCAGCCTTACCACATTTCAGACTTCGAATCACGCTCTTTACTTCTTCCAAACTGATTTCACCATCGGTTACATCTGGACTCAGCATTACGCTGGTAGTCAAGACCGAGGCGTCCTCACGTTCATACATCTCCTTGTAGAATTCCGCCCACCGCTACAAAACGCGTGCTTGCTCTGTTAAAATTTCACCGCTCTTCGAAAGCAACCCTTTCATTCTACAGGTTACCGAACAACCCCGGGAATCACTAACTTCTCTCCAGAAAAGCTTCGTGTTTTCCCGGAAGTTGTTCGTCAACCTTTCACCCCTTTCTCTCTCAGAATTTTCACGCTTCATCTTTATAAGTGCTTTTGTTTTGTGCTTTTGCAGCTTTGACGCATTTTTTCTTATCTCTTTCATACTTTTATCCTTACCCGAGGCTTTATAATCCAACCATGCTTTCTTCTTTAACTCTACAGCGTCTTTCACTTGATCATCCCACCATACATCGCGCTTTTTACTAAAACCTCTTTTCCTTTTACCACATACTTCTGTCGCTACTTTCACCATACCATTCCTAAGGTTCTGCCAGCATACTTTAACACTTTCATTTCCAGAATCACAGTTTTCAAGGTTCTTGTAAACCCTCTTTTGATATTCCTCTCTGATCGGTGGATCTTGAAGCTTCCAGCTTCTTATGCGATAATTCGACGCCAAGCTTGGACGCGTCGTGCGGCTGCGCCAACCTGCAAACAGACCTCTTATTCTAACAACGACTAGATAATGACTAGACAATCCGTTCTCGGATCATCACCCCTGAACACTCGCGTGTCCATAACTTGACTTCGAAAACGCTAATCCACTAGGAATAAATCAATCATACTTCTTTCTTCCGCTCGCTCCCAAGTGTACATGTGAATTTGTTTGTGATTAAACATCGTGTTTGCCACAAACAAATTTTTCTCCTTACAAAATTCCAAAATAAGCTTTCCAGCCTCATTTACTCTCTTATCACCGTATTTGCCTAGCACGCTTTCGTAACCACTTCGCGGGGTTCCAACCTATCCATTCATTTCTCCACATACTATCACCTTTTCATTCTCTCTGACACTACTTAGAACATCCCTGACACTCTCCCAAAACTCCTCGAGCTTGCTCACTGTAGCTGAGGATACTGGCGCATACACGGTTAATAAGAATACACTTGTTATCCCCAGCTTAAAGCGAACCCAAAGAAGCCTCGGGTTGATCGCCTTGTATTCTACCATTCCAGAGGACAATAATACGCCTACAACTTGGCAACCTAGCTCACCCTCTGGAACCCCAACCCAGAAAGCGACCCGGTTGTCAGGCAAATCGGTCGTATCATTGCCTTTTCGCTTGGTCAGACCACAAATAACATCCAGATCTTTGTCATCCATTAATCATTCATCATCAAACATCTAATAATTTATTCATCTTCTGTTCTTTCCTCCTCTTACATTCCACGTAGCTATTTGTATCTCCGTCCTCCGACTTCCGCCGTTCGGAAATAAATAAATATAAATAAATAAATAATAATAATAATAGGAATAAATGATGTTAAAAGGAACATAAATAAATATATTAAACATTTTTCTTTACTTACACCGCAGCAGCACTCTCCCACGCGTTATACGCGATCATCAAAGTACGACATACTATGCATTGACCTTTCCAATACAGAGTTATGTGGACCTTAAATAAAAAATATCATTATTTTTTAATTTCTCTTTAGTAGACTATATTTATTTTATAATTATATGTAACAGTAGCTTCATATCTTTTAATCTATAAATTAAAAAAAATCATAAACGTAGTGCTATTATCAATGGTATAATCCACTGTGGTACCACGCAATAGAAATTATTAGTGACCTTACCAAATCTGCGAATCACAGAATCGGCAGTCTTAAAAAGGAGGAAGTTATCAGTTCGTCAGGTTTTGATTTAGTAAACAAATTAAGAACTGTAGAATAAAAATTTTGTTAATAAGAAGCATTTTATGAAGTATTTGGTTATAAAGTCCGAAGATAATAAATTTTAAAAGTTCAATTTCATATAGAAAAGTATAAGAAAACGAATCATAATTGTTATCAAATAATTTGAATGTGTGTAAAAGTAGAGCGATTTTATTTAATAAATTGTTGTAAGGTATTTCATAACTAATAATATGAACTAAGTAAGAGGCTTCGAAGAAAAAGAAGTGTATTATATTATAAAATTTGGCAAACACAACCCAATTACTTGTCTGGAACATAACTTAACTTTTAAAGAAAGTGAATGAAGCTATTTTTATATCATTATTTTATTTTGCAGAGAGATGATAATAATTCTTGTAGCGTCCGGTGTCGGCGTATCGTTAGAAAGTCAATATCAGTTCAGGGAAAAAAATCTTTTATAATTTTAAAGTGCATAAGTGTGGATGGTTGGCTAATATTTGGAATAGTTATAAAACTTAATTTCAATGACCTTACTTTTTTCTAAAATTAAAGCCTTTATAGTAAAATATTACATTCAGCATCATAAACTAAAATTAACTTATTATATTAAGCACGAGTGGTCGCGAGGTGTTCTAAATTTGACCGTAATTCTAAGTTTGGTTGTTATTGATTGATGAACAAAAAGTAAACCTGACATTCTGTTCCGTAAAAACCTATTCTTTTCATTAAAATGTTGTGACCTTGAAGAAATGGTGCGGTTCTAATTTAAAAAGCGACCACCGGATAAATTCAGAAATTATTTAAATAAACTGAGATAATAAAATATAATACTACACAGCAGATGTTATTAAGGTAGTTTAATACAGTTAAATAACAAATTAACTAAATCTTTGACATTAAAATTGGTGCCAATTGTAACTTTTTTAACACATTTTGTGTCATCGAAATATAATCTACTACAAAATTACATTATCGTCTGAAAATAAAACTAAAGTTATCTGCCGTACTCCAATTACATTTCTGCCAAATAACATCCCCAAAATAGTTTTACCGATAGTATTGCTTAGCGGTCAATTATGTATCGTTTTAACATAACATTACTTGAATTAAGAAACATACAGAGAGCACTGGGAATAAAGAGTACAACATTCATTTTCCTCAAATGTTAATAAAATCACCCTCACTTCATCTATCTTGTGAGGTAAAGATATCTTGAATCATCTTGATGACGATCCATCTTCGATATGAAACCTTTTAAAATTTAAAATAAACTTGTAACAAATTGTTAGTTACAAATTCCTCAATGTTATAAATTTCGTATCAGTAGCACTGAAACAAGAATGTTGTCTAAATAATTTCATCTTTTCAGTGGATATTTACTATGGTCAGTCGGCACTCCTATTCTCTGTATGTAACTCCCATATATAGCACCCTCATCATCTATTTATCATCTGGATAGATCTTTATTTATTGTACGCATCCCGTTAACTGTCACATAGTTTCCTCTACCTTTCCAAATTCATTTCATTATAAAATAATATAACTCTATATGCGAACAGCCTTATGTATAAAGTGAGCAATTAAAATAATTAAGGGAAGTACATTTTAATTTAAATTAATGTTTTAATAATTTTTGATAATTATATATGTATAAATTGTTTTAATAATTAATAAGTATATTTAACGTCACGTTCGTTTGATACGTCAAGTCAACGATCAACGAAAGGAAAAAATTATAACCGCAATTAATTCCTTTATACAATTAAAAGTATAAAATAATTAAATTCGTTTATTATCTACTAGCTTTTGCCCGCGACTTCGTCCGCTTTTCCGTCGTTTTTCGAAAAAAAATTAGCAGATGTCCTCCCTCATAGTTTTGACGTAACAGGCAGATTCATTTTCGTATCTTAGAAGGGCAATAGTAATATAATATGCCAATCCACAAAACTGTTGAAAAATATAAGTAACCGCAGAATATTATAATATACCCACGCTATACCCACGACTCGGTCAGCGTGTAACTCCTTGTTTTTTATTAAGATAATATATTGCTAATATTTTTAGATCAAATTAAAATGTTTCAGCGCAAAGCTTCTGGGTAGACTATGTTAAGAGTCGACCCGTCCGGCACGTGAACGTAAAGATTCCTAGAATTGCTAACCCGGGAAAGAGCGACGTATAATTGACCATGCGAGAAACAGCTAACACCGAGATCTACTCCAGCAACACGAAAAGTCTGCCCTTGAGCTTTATTGATAGTCATGGCATAGCACACCGATACTGGGAATTGCGTTCTTTTAAATTGGAATGGAAAATTATTTGGTATTATGGGAATTCTGGGAATAAAGACAGTTTCTCCTGCACCGCAACCTGTTAAAATTTGAGCCTCGATTACATTTTGTTGCAACTGGGTTACTTTTAGCCGAGTTCCATTGCAAAGTTGAGGTGGTCTTAAATTTCGGAGCAGAATTATCGGTATGCCAATTTTTAAACAAATTATATGAGAAGGTAGTCCAGGCATACTTAAAGAATTTAAAAATTCTATCGGGTAATTAGTGGCTTCTTGTTCATCAACCATTCTATTTATTGAACTATAAACTTTGCTTTCTCCCTGTATATTAGACAGTATTTTATTATTAATTTCAGATGCCTGGTCATTGCGAGGAGTCAAAATGGACCTTTCGCAAAGCCAAGAATTGTCCCTATTTAATATAATTGTTATGTCACCGTAAACCGAAGATATAAGATGTTGTTGGGATTGCACTATACAACATAACTCAGGTGTCAGAATAAGTTTTCCTTGGTGTAGTTGTGGATAGGTACCTTCACCAATCTTCAATAATGTATCAGAAAATTCACGATTATCTGCGTTGTCTCCAGTTCTCACTCGCATATTTATAGTCAAATGCACCGATTGTATATCACGCCACAAATAAGAGCTTTTCAGGCAAGCCCTAATCTCATCAGCTCGGGTTCCCCGTGGTATTACCGGTAAGGTTTGTCGGAAATCACCACAAAATAAAACCGTAATACCGCCCATTGGTCGATCATTTTGTCTTATGTCCCTTAGAGTTCTGTCTACTGCTTCTACTCCTTTTCGATGGGCCATCGTACATTCATCCCATACGATTAAATTACACTCACGCAATACCTTAGCTTTGTCGCTATTTCTTGAAATACTACAGGTTGGACTTTCCGTGCGATCTAAATTAATTGGTATTTTAAACATAGTGTGAGCAGTCTTACCTCCTGGTAGCAATGTTGCAGCTATACCTGATGAAGCCACGACAAGAGCGATTTTACGCTGATTTCGAACATAAGCTAATATTAATTTAGTCAAAAAAGTTTTCCCAGTTCCTCCAGGTGCATCTAAAAACCATATTGTTCCTAAATTATTCTGCACACTCTCGCACACGCGATCATAGACTAAGCGTTGTTCTGCAGTCATCATTGGGACACCGTTTTCTAATGTTACCAGCAGTTCCATTGGGTTGTAACCAATCTCTGCGGAATATTCCCTATTGGTAACCTCTCCGACTGAGGTTGGCGTTGGCAAACCATATTCACAAAGTGATTTACCGCCTACTGCTGTTAAGTCTTCCTGAAGAGCTAATAAGCACTGATTTATAGCCAGATCTCGAAAATTATCATTAGTTGCGCCTTCATTATTGTGAGATAAATTCCGAAGAAAGTCTTCTGCAAATTTTTCTTTATATTTTTCCCATAATTGGACAGGATCAGATAAATTACAAAATGTGAGTAATGTTACAAATAAATGGCGTAACCGTCGTGGATTATCACTAACACAGGATTCTGCTAAAGCGTCATCCCAATGTTGATCATTTTCAAGCAAATGACGCGCTTGGCAAGCTGCATGATAAGTTGGATAAACAACATCGTCTACTTTTCTCAAATCTATAAATGATGTTGGTCCTCGCACTGTATGTAATAATAATCTCAAATAAAAACACTCTGCGTTGTTAGGATGAACAGTATACACTCTACCAAGAACATGTTCTTTGAAAATACCTGTCTCGCCATCTACAGGCCTGCCTCGGCGTCTACGGTTAAAGACACCTCGTTGTTTATCGTAGGTATAATACGATGGAACTTCTTCATACAAAAGAGACTTTGCGAAATTATCAGTTTGGCAAAGTCGAAAGAATGCCAATAAAGTTGTTTGTCTAGGGTTCTCTAATCGTTCTGTAACATTTTCGGCGTTAAAATATATACGTTGACCGCCTTCCAGATGAACATCCAGATGGGTCACAGGTGGATATCTTTCGTGAATATTAAAACTTAAGATCCGCCACACAGCTTCTGAAGAGCTGATATATCTGCCTGACTGAAATCTAGTAACTTCATCATGTTCATTTCTTAACGCAAACGTAGCTTGGTCACTGCCCTTGTTAATGTACTTACAAATATATTTAATTGACTCTACACTATTACACATTTCTACATTTATGTGAGCTTGAAATGCTCTGGACAATACAGGCGAATACGGAACGACCCACCTATTATCTAAAGTAACCTGTTGTCCAGACATTCGCTTTTCAACAGTAAAACCACCATTGTCTCTTGAACGGCGACGATATAATGGGTATCCATCATGTCCTGTTACAGTTTCATCCACTAATGCTTTTGGATACCTTTTAGTGCAACGACCGTCTTGCATGCAAGGAGCATTTGCGTTAAATGCACCACATGGACCATGTATCATATGAGTTTTAACAATGTCGTATAACAGGGGATCTGCAGTCGGATCTGGAATTTCAGCACTGATTAATCTGTCTACATCATTAGGTCGAACCTTATCTTTTAACCAAAGCAAGATATGTGCGTGAGGTAAGCCGCGTTTTTGCCACACAACACTATACATATAACACAATACTTCTCCAAAAATGTTATCTTTGGTAAGAAGATCTATCATTGATTTTAATTTTAAATGAAACACTCTTGCAATAATATCATGGCGGTCATGCGGTGCCTGACCCTCAAGAAGCTCCCGAGTGATTTCATCCCACTTGGGATTGGTAGTTACAGTAACAAATAAGTCGGGACGTCCATATTTTCTTACGTAACAAAAAGCGTCTTGAGTACGTTCATGCATGTAGCGTGGACCACCAGTAAAAGAAGAGGGTAAAATAACTAAACGACCCATATTCACAGTATCGTTATCTTGCTGCATGGCATCGCGAAGGTGCACGTATTCTTCAGCGCGCAGCTGCCTTTGATTAGATCGTATATAAACTAATCTTTCGGTTTCAATTTTTGCGTACATGTCAACAATAAACTGATTAAATAAGCCACGAAAACGTTGAAAGTATACCAATCTATTCCGTCTCACTTGCAGGTGGTAACAATAAAATTGAAGGCATGACACCTTTTTATTATAATTAGGTGGGCCTGTGCGCGGATCGGTTTGGTATACAGCGAAATTATAACCATCTTCCCCTCGACAGTATATCATAGGATATTGCAAACTGTCGTAAGCCCTGTGGGTTTCGAAAATACGTTGCAAACGATTGTCTCTGGAACGTATAACGATATCACGCCTATCACATTCCTGGTCGACCAGTACTACAGCAACTTCATTCGTGGATGGAACGTTATGACGCCCAGGGTGTTCCTGAGTTGGACGCTTATCGGCATTTATAACAATTTTATAATTGTTATTACCATCTTGAGAAAGGGCTTCTAATGCCGATTTAAAACTGCATACGTACGAATTAACCTGATGTAACATGTTCTGAAGTTGTGAAATGATTTCAGTATTTAAATTCGGAAAATATTGATTTCTTATATTCGACTGTTCGTTGTAATCGGATACAAAATATATTTGAAGAAATTTAGGTTGTTCTTCAGGCAAAAGGGACCCTATCAAATGGTAAACCTGACCTTGTACCTTAAAAGTAGGCATGAAAGGGCCTTCTGAGATTTGTTTAGCACCAAAGGATGTCATTTGGAATGCACTATTATAAGTGCGAATATTATCTAAAAACTGTTTGGATTGCAAATGTTCCCCTAAAAGTAGTGATTTTAAAGGTTCCGGTGGGTCTTCGAACGAAGGCAAATTTATTTTACCTCCAGAACAACAGAAACCAGCAGACTCCTTCCTCCACTTCGAAGCATTACAAAAGGAACATACTACGTTCATATCGCCTATTTCAGAAGATGATCTGTAATCAATTGTGAGGTTATAAGCAAACCCACTTTTATATTTATCGGACCACGCCACCGAATTTGTAGATTGATCTACCACGTGTATATCTAAGTCATTAAGACCATGTCGAAATCTATCTGCAGTAAGACGGGCCTCTCGCTGTTCTTCTGTTTCAAGCGACCGAATATTTTCAATTCTTAATCTTTCATTAGATAAAGTAATCAATTGTTCTTGTCTCAAAGAATTGTAATAATCGCGTCCCGACTCTAGTCGTTGTTCATGCTCATGTTCATCTTCAAGAGATCGAATCATGTTATGGTGCGCCCTATCATTTGTCAAACGGTCTTGATATTGAGTAAAAGTTTCAGATTCTCGAGACAAAATATGACGTTCGCGATCAGCTGTAAGCCGTAATTCCCTCTCAGTGAAGGTTTCGGACTCGCGAGATAAAATATGACGTTCGTGGTCAGCTGTAAGCCGTAATTCCCTCTCAGTGAAGGTTTCGGACTCGCGAGATAAAATATGACGTTCGCGGTCAGCTGTGTGACCCAACAAAAAACTTACGTCAGAGGTCCTAACTATAGCTAAGTATATAATAAATAGAATATAAATCTAAGTGCCTATTAAAACTAAAATAATATTCTAATCGAATTATAAATATGTACGTAGGTACCTACAAATTACAAAAGAATAAAAAATGAAAATAAAGCTATACTTAATGCGTGTGCAATACTATCTACACTTACCTACTTCACTTAAAAATGAATAATAAGAAATACCTACAACTACTGTAATTAATCAAAGTACCTATGCTAATACAAAAAAAACCTTAGATGTTCTAAGTACAGCTGCTATATAATAAAAAAATATAAATCTAAGTGCCTATTTAAACTTAAATACCTAATATTCTAATAGAATTAAACTAAGAAATATGTACCTACCTACCTACAACTTAGGTACAAAAAAAAAAGAAATGAAAATAAAGCTAAAACACGTGTGCAGTATAGGTAGATAGTAGGCAATATCTACCTATACCTACTTCACTTAAAAATAAATAAAAAATACCTATGAATACTATAATTAATAAAAGTACCTACCTACGCTTTTATCTACTCAATACAAAAAAAACTAACCATAAAATGCCCAAAACTAACCTATCAGTAACTAAAAATCTAACAATAATCTAATCTATCTATCTATTATCTAATCTAAAAATCGAATCTAAATCTACTTAAAAAGAAATAAAATAGGATCTATTAATAGTTAAGAATTTAAACAAAACTAAAACTAATTTAGAAAATAACAACAAAAGAAATTAAAATAAACTATTTAAAGACAAAAAGTCGCGCTGATAAGCACGGTTTATAAAATAACAATTATTGTCTGTCAATAAAGTTCAACACTCTGAACGCATCAACAGCCAAATATTGAATGACGCTTGCGCTCGCCTCCCGCCCCTTTTATACTCTGCCGCCGCGAGCCCCGTCGAGCGCGGCAACCGTTACGCAAAAATAATCCTTATAGCTTGATTCACTATTCACGCGCGATGTCTTGTTGGCGTATTTCATGTAAGTAAGTATAAGTTTGGTGTTTCTATACCGATTTCAATGATTCTTTTTTTATTGAATTGGTGCTAATGTTTATTTTTTTTTTAATTAGGAATGATGGTGAGCATTATTGGTTTTATAAACGTAAAAGTAAACAAATATAATAAGAAATCTCCGAACTGCTAAGCTATCGAGAGTTATGCGTGTTATTGTGAGTTAACTATAAAAGGTAGATATATGCTGTCTTGGAATATTTTTCGTGTATTTTTATGTAGAATATTTCCGTTATACATAGTTTCTATGTAGCTCTAACCATTAAGGCTGCACACGCGACGGAAGCTTAAAAAATCAAGCAACTTCTCCCATTTTCTCAACATTTCCTTTCACTGCTCTGCTCCTATTCATTATAATGTGTGATGAAAAGTATACTATTACCTGCCCAGGAGTATAAAGAATAATTGAACTAAGTTTCGTTAAAATCCGTCGAGTAGTTTTTTTTTCTATAAATAACATACAAACAGACAGACAGACAGACAGACAAAAATTTTTTTAACTGCATTTTTGGCATCAGTATCGAACACTAATCACCCCCTGCTACTTATTTTGTAAATATATTTCATGTACAGAATTGACCTCTCTACAGATTTATTATAAGTATAGATTACAAAAGACCGACCAAAGTCAACCAATAAAACCAAGCTAAACTTAAAAATTAAAGACGTCTCACTAAATATTTTTAATTGACAAGTAATTTTATACGTAACTATACAACTAATAGCAGGGGTTTACAAAAGATACGTGACCTGAATACTAGAAAATGAATGCTCATTAACATACGAACCTCACAGACAACCTTAAGCAGTAAAAACAAATTTCAAAATGAACTGCTCCATATTTAATATTTTTATTATTACTATTTGTATTATTCGTGTGATATTGATAAAAACTATAAAGTGTTCGATATCGATATACACAATTGAATATTCTACCGTTAGTACTAACAGGATTAGCTATAGAATATTCTTACTAAATGTAATCAGAACAGACAAGTTTGTCACGGCCGAAATCAATAACCAATTATTTTGAAATTGAATTCAACCTTTGATAGGTTTCGACAAACTCAATCCACTGGTCGGTTGGACTGATAACTAGCAAAAAACGTATTGTGATTTCAATCTTTCTACTAAAATTGTAGCAGAACAGGTGATATTATAATAAACTTCGATCATAACACAGGTAAGTATTTATTAGGACAATTAAACCAAGTGATAAAATAAACATATGGGTTAGTAATTTTATTAAAATATATAATTTATATTTATATTTTATGAACTCTATATAGAGAAAAAGCTATAACAATCCCTCATAAGACTGAGTTTATTAGCTACATAATTATATGTGCAATATATTTGACGTCGTTAAATTAAATAAGGGCAAAAAAGTAGATCCTATAGTTTTGTTAATCGCTAAGTCATCCTTTCTAAATATCCAGGACAATCTTTACTATAACTAAGGTTTAGTTATACTTAAGCGGATTTAAAAGGTAACTAAATATTAAAGAATTCCATTTCAAGAATTAATATAAAAGTCAGTTTAATTACTGCTGATGAGCTGATCTATTTTAGTAACTAACTTTGTGTTCAGCACCGCTCACGAACTCTTGCAAAGTCCTTGAAAACTGTACAGTGGCATGCCGTGACGTGATTCAATTCTGCGGCAGTCATCAGATCAAATAGCTTTTTGGACACTTTCCGTTATAAATGAAATAGAAGACTCCCAAAAAGATCATGTAATGCCAGAGAGTCCAACCGTTTTTTTTTATATTATTACTTAATGTTCATAGACATTTGTCCATCCATGCCTTTCATTGTATTTAAAAACAATTTTGTCATGATTTTATTTGCTATGGTAATTTCCATTTATTAATATTAAAGCGATCGTTCGGACTTTGGTCTTCCCGTCTGGACAACTGAAGGCGAGTTTATTCTTGTGCTCTAATGCTGCCTCAGTCGTCGTCGTTGCTATCAAGTCACTTTCAAATACGAAGTTGTTTACTACCCAAGTCGATTTTCCACATCCAGGAACGCCGTTGACCCAGTGGAAAATTGGTGCTTCCCATTCTTTCCAGGGTCTTGCTGAATTCTCTACGGCTGTAGCCATTTGGAGGATGTTATCTTCCAGCGAATCCGCCGTGCAGCGGGCTAAGATATAATAGAAGATCACCATCTGATTGACATTGACCTTGACAAAAGCCATATTGCAGGTCATTGTTCAACTGGTGATCCACGAGACACATTAAGAGTTGTAGATTGATGATATTCTCCATTATTTTGGAGAGAAGAGGCGTAATGGTAATAGATCTGTATTTAGCTGGGTCCGATTTATCACCTTTTTTTAGGGATCCGATGGACAAAGGCACGCTTCAGTGAGACTAGGACTACGTCTTTAATTTAGGACTACGAAATAGATGCGGTTGGGACAGCTAACACAAGTTTCCCAGAGAGGTTTTGGAAAACCCCCAGAACTTGTGCCTGCCAGACGGTTACGTTGGTAGCTGATCCCCAATTTTGACGACATGTTTGAACTTTGCCCTAGCAATTTGCCGTTTGAAGAATTTGAAGGCACAGTTATATTTCCTCTTCAAAACTCTAAGACATTATAAACTCAATCCAAGCATAACACGCCGAGCGTTTACAGCTGCTGCAGCCCTGATAAACACATAAAACCAATCCGCGATTTGGCACCAAGTGTTACCTCAAATTTTGGTACAAATATTATCCGGATTCTCTCACTCATCGACGAAATATAACCAAATGAATTTGGTTACTGCATATCGACATTTCTAAATAACACCTGATCTAAAATTTTTAATTCACTATAAGCTTTAAACTTCATAAAGAGAATAACTATTCGTTATTCACAAAGACTCAAATCTAAATAACGATCTTTTTTTCCTTTTGCGGTCAAAGCACGGAAGTAATGCTAGAAGGAAAATTTCGAGTAAACGAATCATAGAAAAGTGTGCAAAAATCATTACAATCTTATAAATATAGATAATATTTGTTTAAGAAGTTCATTTAAGGAAATCTAGTAACTATAAGTTAAATTATTTTTAATAAAATATATCCGACATTTTTCTAATATTTTATATATATATCATATATAAAATATTAGAAAAATTATGAAAGAAAAAGTTTCTTTTGCTTTATTTTTAGTAAAACACTTTATAGAACATTGAATGTCTTTGGTTCTGCGCCCATGTCAAATATTTATATTAAAATATTCTAGTAACCGTAAAGCATAAAGGGTACTAATGTGAGTCCCGACTGCCTCTGTTATTCTGTTTACCTGATTATTGTTTATTCCCTCTTATTCATAAAAACATTTAACCCTTAATTTGATAATGTATGCCCCAACATACATCAACTTTAAAAAAATATTTTGTATTAGAAAATACATAAATACCGTAAAATTATATTTTTATCATCTTGCAACTTAAACAACTTTTAGTAGGAAATATAAAACAGGCATCTGGTATCACTAGTTTTGACATTAGTTGACGAAAATGGGCTACCGGCGGCCGTCAGCTGTTCTCTACAAGGTATTTATATAATTTTATGGATTATTACCCAGTTTGGGAAAAGTTTCACGACTGTATCTTATGCTTGATATCATGATTATATAATTTGTCTGATAAGTTTGCAGTTCTAACTTCTTACATTGGTGTTATTTTGGATATTAACATGATGTATGATATGACATACATTGCCAAGTTTGTAAAAAAATACCCCTATTTAATTTGTATGTCATACATTGCCAATTTTTTTAGGGTTTTGCTTTGCTTAGTTTGTATATTAGCATTTTTTTTCTTTGTCTGCAGCAAAAGCTTGAAACTCGTGGTGGTAGAATTTTAGCGCTTGTCCCTGCTCAAAATGCACCCTCTGATGATAGTGAACATTCTGATATTGAAGACGAAATACGTGTGCACACACCGCTTTTTATGTCCAGCTCCTCTGCTCCCTCAATTGATAGCTCTTTAAAAAGACTTAATCTTCTAGATGATGAAGACCCCACCAGCGAAAATGTTTGCTTTACACCAATTTCCCAAAATGTTTATTCAAGCCCATCTCTAGAACCGAATTGTAGTCAAGTACCAGTACTGAGTGATATTCCCTCCTTTCCCGCAACGCCTGAAACCCCTGCTACTCCTGCAATTGCTACACTAATTGCACCTAATGTACCCCCTGGTTTGGTAACACCTAGCATGTCGACGAATGCCTCCTCCACATCACGTATTTCCAGAAAAACAAGATCACAACGTTCCACTGTTCATGTTGCTAAACGACCAAGACGAATGCAAAAGTTTACTCTTAGTTATAATTGGAAAAAAGCTGTGTTTCGACATGTGGCTTCTATAGAAGAGGAATCGGAACCTGTCGGGAGCGTCACAGTCCTAACTCCCCTGGAGTATTTCTACAAGTTTTTTTCCCCAGACATTTTGACAGATATTGTCGAACAAACAAATACCTATGCAATATCTCAAACTGGACGTGACTCTGGGTTTGACTGAAGACGAATTACGGGATTTTTTAGCGATTCATATCATTATGGGTGTTGTAAGCATGTCATCTTATACTGATTATTGGAGTTTGCGATATAGATACAAACTTGTGGCTGATTTGATGCCACTAAAACGTTATCAACAAATACGTCGTTTTTTACATTCTGTTGAAATTGAAATTCCTTTAATACGACAACCGTTTATAATTATTGCTGTTACTGGTTATAGTTGTTACAGTTTTAAGAATATTAACAAAGGTAAAGTTAACAAAATATTAAATATTGAATTAATTCGAATAAAAGTGTTTAAATGTAACAGAAACTGAAATATTGGGGGATTACGCTGTTATATATTAATTTGTATAGTAATATATCAGATAAGAAACAACAATACATAAAATATGAAAAAATATTTTTTCTTAAGTTTTCACTAAAAGTAACTAAATAATTTTTTTATATAAGCATTTTTATTTGAAATAATCGCTGGGTTAATTACGAGCTTTTCTAGAAGTGGAAACTTATTTTTGTTTTGTTTGGTTATTTATTACAATTTTAGTTTGATAAAGTTAAAATTTGTAATATTTACACACTTGAGCCAAGGATTCCTATGGTAGTATATATTTTTTTAAACAACTTTAAATAATAAATGAAAGTCCGTGATTTCATAAAGAGAGTGTGGATAGACAGAAATAAAGGAGTCTGTAGTAGAGTAATTATTATTATTTTTTTTATGTTATAGGAGGGCAAACGAGCTTGCGGGTAACCGTTAATATGTGATCACCGCCGCCCATGAACTCTTGCAACATCCGAGGATTCACAAGAGCGTTGTCGGCCTTGGAAATAGGAATATATGAATTTTTTGAAGCTACCCATGTCGTATCGATCTGGAAATACCGCCGAAGGAAGTTCGTTCCACATTTGAGTGGTACGTGAGAAGAAAGTCCTTGAAAACCGCACAGTTGAAGATCGCCACGCATCCAGGTGGTATGGATGGTAAAGGCGGCGATGGCGAGCTGTGCGGTGGTGAAATTCGGCGGTAGGCATCAGATCGAATAGTTCTTCGGAACACTCTCCGTTGTAAATGCGGTAGAAGACGCACAAAGAAGCTACATCTCTACGCAATGCCAAAGAGTCCAGCCGTTCGCAGAGCACCGGGTCCCCGACAATCCGAACGGCTCTCCGTTGTACGCGGTCAAATGGTAGAAGCTGATATTGGGGTGATCCGGACTAGAGATGAGAACAGTACTCCATGTGTGGCCGGACCTGCGCCTTATAGAGCGCAAGCCTTTGGCCAGGTTTGAAATACTGGGTTTGATCACTCCCAATTTCGTCGAGGCCAACTTGGCCTTGCTCTCCAGATGACCACGAAACTGACAGTCGCTCGAAATGTCGAGACCCAGTATTCTGATGCTTAGCGAGGCAATAAGAGGAGTGCTCTCGAAGAGCGGTGATACGACAAATGGGTTTTTTAGTGGTAAACACGCAAACCTGTGTTTTTAGGGGATTGAACTGAACGTGGTTCAGTTCACCCCACTTAGAGACCATCCCCAGGGAGGTCTCTATTGAAGACACAAGTTTCTTTCGGCACTCATCGACGTTTTCCCGAGAGAGACCTGCACGACCGGAATATACCGCATCCCCAGTGCTGTCATCCGCATAACAATGTATGTTGGAAATATCCAACATATCATTGATGTGCAGGAGGAACAGAATTGGGGATAGCACGCAGCCTTGGGGTACACCAGCGTTCACGGGCTTGGGGTCCGAGCAAAAACCGTCGAGAACGACCTGTATGCTCCGCCCAGTGAGGAAGCTGGTTATCCACTTGCATAAACTCTCGGGAAGCCCATAGGAAAGTAGCTTCGAAAGAAGCCCCTTGTGCCATACACGATCGAAGGCTTTTGCCATATCCAGACTAACTGCCAGACCCTCTCCCTTGCTGTCAATAACCGTTGCCCAACGGTGAGTGAGGTATAACAGAAGATCACCAGCCGATCGACCATGGCGAAAGCCATACTGCCGGTCATTGATCAACTGGTGATCCTCGAGGACGTTAGGACCTGTCGGTTTATGATAATCTCCATTATTTTGGAGAGAAGGGAGGTAATGGCGATAGGTCTGTAGTTAGCTGAGTCCGAGCTAATGATCCAAGTCAAAGTAAACGTTATTTATTTCAAATTCAATACATTGCACTTTTGAAACGTTGGGCCGAATGATTTCCGAAGGCCAAATACGTATTACTATTTTTTATTGCCTAATTTGAGCCATAACTGTTATGTGGGTTATTAACAAATAAGAATTGAATTACTGTAAGTGTTACTTAAACACCATGCATCAACCAGCCCTATGACACTCGCATACTTACAAGCAGTTAAAGGATTCTCTCTTAATTAAGTGTTCAAAGTAATGTTAATAACACAATAGCAAGTCTTTTGTTGCCTTTTACTTACAATTACAATAATGATAGTTTTTAGAATTTCAGAAATACAGCTCATTCTTAAAACCTGTTTCATGAACAATTATCTAAAGTACATTTACCGATGAAATAAAATGTTTCAATATGTCTAAACAACATTCAGGTGGAAGCAGGACGGACTAATTTTCATTTCCTTTGTAATAAAAAAATATTGCTTTGTAATACTTTGATAATTTCTAAATCTATTTTACAAATAAGTAAACATGTTTTTCAATCAAATTCTATAATTGATGAATCTATAACAAGTAAAAAATTTTTAGAACATTTCTAACGCTTTAGAACCTATCAAGGAATAAAAAGAATCAACGTCTGTAGTACTGTAGCTGGGTGACCGAAATATACTGTTAAAGTATTTGGGTGTGTTCCGATGTGTGTGTTCCGTGTGTTCTATGCCCAACATTAGAAAATTCAGCATAACAAAAAAAAAATATAACGAATCTTCAATAACAAACTTTAAGTTTAAATTTATAATATAACAAATTTAGATGTTTCGAAGTTTTCTTCCATTTCTACTTGTATTACGAGTGTCTCAGACTACGTATAAACAAATGCTACGAAATTTTCTCAAAACGTACATACACACAGACAAATAATAAATCTGTAATATAGTTTTATTTTTGATTAAAGTACTTAAATTAAATTCAAATATTAGTTATTTAATAAAATATTTGAAACATAATAATAATAATGATCACTGTAGCGCTGTGAAACATAAGCCTATTAAGATAGTTTCGTGTTACTTTAACGAAAAGTTTGTTTTAATATAAATCGACCCCAGCTACACAAACAGTACACGTTTGTACCGGAAACAGAGAGGCGTGACTATTATTTACCAAACGCATATTTAAGCTCTGCCTTAAAGTATTAGAGAATTTTAGAAAAAAATATATAGTATTTAAACAACTAATATGCTTGAAATAATGCTTTTAAAACTACCTGCCAATAACATATAATATAAAAGATTTCTTACTAAAAACTGACATATAGTTTACAATATAGACTAAAATCAACTTTTTGAAACGGATTACTGAAAACTGTTGCTGGATTCAGAAAACCTTTAAATATTAACCTAATTTTCCGGTGATAATGGGATACCAGAGTGTTTGACCCCAATTACATCAAAAAGCCTTAACGCGTCAACAAGTGTCGCTATAAAACGGTTTATCCGGGACATTCTTGAGTAGCCTTTTAATACAATAAGCATTTGATAAAATATTGTGGTCTCTTCAGATATTTTTTGGATATGTATTGTACTTATTACACTGCATATTTATTTAAACAAAGAAAATAGAAGACAACAGCTGGAAGTAAATTTGAATTATAATAAGAATTTTGTACTATTTTAAGTAACGATATTGATTTTGACTAAAAATGTTTTTTCTTCTGCAATTCTGTTAAAAATAACGACTTCATCTACATAACTTATAGCTGATGTACTGCCTATAAGACCTTGTATTTTGTTTTTAATATTAATTATATTTCTAATGGAAATATTAACAACGAGTTTTAAGAATTTCTTAAAGGCTTTCGTCTTTAGGCTTTGGCCTTTAATTGTTTGGTCGCCTATTTAGACTTTATCTTGCCATAATTACGAATTGTATACATTGTATGTAGAATATTAATTTGTTAATATACAAACCAACCTTCCGTTACATCTAATATAACCAATCCACAGATCACTTATTTCCATTGACAATAATAAAATTTATTTACGTTCCTAAAAGATTATGGATTAATAACCTGATTAAATTATCTTTCAAAATCTTCCTTAACATACGATAAACAACTTAACCATAGACGAAACACCAGCAAGTTACAACTGCTTATACCAATATTTCATAATATATATTATATTAATATATATTGTGTGGATTATTTAATTCTATATGTATTGTAAAATTCTATATGTATTGTAGTGAGGTGGCAGGTTTCATTCTCTTTCTCTTGTTTATAAACTTTATCAATATCTTAAATTCGTTTATAATTTAAGTAATATAAAATATAGAATGCTAAACATACTTTCCCTAGCTCTACTCAACTCCATAGAAAATATTAAATAAACTTGATTTTTGTTTTTGGTTATTCCCTCATTAAATCTCATCAAATATCTGTGTAACAGGGGTTTTACAAACATAAAAGTAAGGGATACAAAGAATACCCACATTCGAAACCACAATCTGTGGACAAACAACTCCCAGCGTGTAGGGTCGGTTTGCACGAGCTTTGGCTCAAATAAAAAGAACCTTTTGCTTGCTACTTGCTCTTTTTGACGGAGACGCAGATACAATGTCCTTTGAGCGCTGCGTACCTGGATCATCCCGGTTACTTGTTACAGCACAACTTTCGCTCACGTGCCGGGGTCTGTGTGTATTCACGGAACGACCTCTGTATCCTGCGTCTCCGTCACCTACAAGACCCCACTTTTTCTCCCTAATGGATTTTAGTAGACACAGGACACGAAAAATCCTGTATTCCTGTGTCTACCGTTCGCACAGCGGTGATCAGGAGACAACTAGATTATTTAAATATCTCGGTGAGGCTGCTGATATAGCTCTGCATCAGTATCCTTCAGTGCAGCTCGTCTTTCTGGGGGACTTTAATGCCTGTCACCAGGACTAGCTGTTCCCGTACTAGAAGACCGACCATGCTGGAAGGGAAGCGCGGAACTTTGCATTGTCCTTCGACCTCTTTCAGCTGGTGAGGCAACCGATGAGGGTACCAGACGTAGCAGGCCATACAGCTAATTGCCTGGACCTTTTGCTGACTGATCCGGACAGGTATCGTGTAGAGGTTACCTCCTTCTGTCGAACCTCCGATCACTGTTTGGTGAAATCTGTGTTTATATATTCTCCACCAGCTTTCGAACCACATGGTGTTAGGCGAGTATGGAAATAAAAGTCAGCAGATTGGAATGAATTGCGGCACTTCTTTGCGTCTTATCCTTGGCGGTAGGTCTGCTTCTCTTCTTTGGGTCCGTCGAGTTGCGCGGACGCTATCGTCAGTGTGGTACATCAGGTAATGGAGTATTTCATTTCTTTTGCTGAGGTACCTATCGGTGGCAAAGAACGCAGATGGTTTAATGCCGAATGTGGTCATGTTGAAGATCGAAAACATTCGGCATGCTTCATTTGGGCTGATGCTCGAAGCCGCAAAGCTCTGAATGTAAGTTTAAAGAAGAGAGCTTTTAACCAAGTTGACAAGTCCTATAAAAAGGTATTACGGAAGGCTTGTCGCGATCGTACCGCTAAGAATGGCAAAAAGCTCTCTGTCACACCTACTGGCAGTCGAGCTTTCTGGTCTCTTACCAAAGCGATCAAGTCGAACCTCTGCCAACCCTCACTCCCTGCTCTACTGAAGCCGGATGGATCTCTGGCCCATACAGCGATAGAGAAAGCGAATGTATTTGCTTTTCTGTTCACTGATAAGTCACACCAGACACTGGCAATGCTTCTCCAGCATATCTTCCTCACTGCGGTATTTCGATGCCTGAAATCTGCATCACAATCAAAGAAGTATGGAAAGCATTGTGACTTGATCTGAATAAAGTCAGTGGTCCTAATGGTATACCAGCCATTCTGCTCTATACATGCGCAGCTGAGTTGTCTCCTGTATTGACACGTCTGTATCGCCTCTCTTTCAAAACTGAAATAGTGCCGTAATCTCGGAATCTTGCTAACGGGCAACCAGTGCCAAAAAAGGCACCCGTTCCGATCCTGAAAATTATTGACCTATCTCAATCACCTCCATACTCTGTAAGGTTATGGAGCGTGTATTGAACTCGCGCCTTCTAGCGTACCTTGAAGGTAACTATCTCCTCAGTGACAGAAAGTACGGGTTTCGCCGAAATAAGTCCACTGGGGACCTTCTAGAGTATGCTACGCACATTTTAGGCGAGGCCATCGAAAAGAACGGAGAAGCAGTCGCCGTCTCTCTGGACGTCTCGAAGGCTTTTGACAGGGTCTGGCTTGCGGGTCATATAAGCAAGCTTTCAGCGTACGGCATATCTCCTGGTCTGATCAGCTGGGTAACGGGGGTGTCGACGGGTATACCTCGGAACCCTTGACAATAAATGCCGGAGTGCCTCAGGGGTCCGTCCTTTCTGCAACTCTCTTTCTGATGCACATTAACGCTCTGCTGAAGCCCGGTATCTATGGGTATGCAGACGGCAGCACAGTTGTTGAAAGATACCTGCCGAGTAGACGGGCTAGTGGAGATTAAGTACAGTCAGAAAGAGAAGCCACGGTGCAAGGTTTGAATGACAAACTTCAGGCAGTCCCCGCATGGGGCAATGCCAATCTTGTAAAATTCATCGCCACCAACACGCAGACGTGTCTGTTCACCGCCAAAAGGAGCCCTTTCACCTTGGCTCCTACTTTCCAGATTGTATCTTTGGAATACAGTGACCGGCTTCAGTTGTTAGGCTTAGAGATTTCCTCGAACCTCAACTTTGGTCGGTGTATTGAGTTCAGAGCAAGAGCAGCTGCAGAAAAACTTGCCGTTCTTGCGAAAGTCCGTCAGTACTCTACACCGGGGCAGCTTCTTGTATTATACAAAGCACAGATCCGTTCGTGTGTGGAGTACTGTGGTTACATATTCGCTGGTCTCAAAGTCTCATCTTGCGGTTTTGGATCCAGTTTTATATCATTTTTAAGTAATAATTCACTGAAGAGATACTTTAAGCAGTAAATACATGTCCTCTATATGATAAGCAGAGTGACTTGTTAACGATTTTATAAAAATCAACAGATAACATAAAATTACCAAATTTCCAATATATATATATATATATATATATAAGGAGTCATATATATATATATATATATATATGACTCCTTAAAAGTATAATACAGTGAAAATAACCTTAACAACATTACTCGGCCTCAATTATTACAGCTGCTACTTATGTATTTTTCTAATCTTAAGTTATCTAGGGTAACTTATATACAAATAAATAACAAGTTTTGTGTTTTTCATTTAATAGGAAAACATTATCTGTCATAAAAAGTACCCTATGTGTTGGCCAGATGCGATAACCAAATTAAGATATTAAGAATCTGTAATACAAGTATTCGCTAAAAACAATTTTTTCAATGTTGCAATTTGTAATTTACTATAATAAGCAGAAACAAAAGCTTGCTTCTCAAGCTTCAAGCACAGTTAAGTGCTTTCGATCATTAACTCTGTTTTTCACAATAAATTTATTATTTTCAGATATGGAAATTAATAATGTAAATATATTAATATACTACTGTACATATTTAAAAGATGTTTAAGTCCACAATACTTACAGAAATATATGTAAATAATCAACGATATTGTAATCCGGAAGGGACAGAAATAATAAATGCGACTTATTAATATTAATTATGACCAGTTATAACGCTTTGAGATCTACTTTTACAAAACCTAACATATTACCTCGCATAGCTCGCAGGTGATAGCATTAGAGGAGTACGACTCTTAACCGAATATAAACCAGGGCATAACATGTACTGTTATATACTCTTGTTATATACTCTTGTCCTTATGATGAGATATTCGGTGCAGATATGACACTGTATTCTTTAAGTCAAATACGATCACAAGGGCTTGTAGCATTATAGGATCTTGTCGTTATGGTGAGGGGTTCAGTGCAATTATGACACTGTATTCTCGAAGTTGAACACGACCGTTAAGTTCTGTAACTAATTCATTTCTTGACTTAATGGTGAGGGGTCCGTCACAGATGTAAAGATCATGAGTGCTATTGGAAGGCGATGGTGGTCCAATATTGGGTGAAGTCCTCGGAGTAATTCATTTATTGGAAAGGTTTACATGGTTTCATTAAGCATAGGTGTGATGAAATGTAATAAGATTCAAGAAATATTAAGTTGTTATTTAAAAGAAGAAATATTATTTATTTCTTCTATTTTTCGCGATGAGAACAACATTAATACATCCATTTGTATGTATACTGCGAGTTGATAATTTAAGTAACAAAATGTAAAAGTATGTGCCGGATTTATAATTGCCATGTTTTGGAGAATTTTTTTTTTATAAAATGGAAGTAAATGGAATAATAATATATTTCTTTCCGATATACTAATTATTAATTTATCAAAAACGCTAGCCGTACTTTCGTTAGTACTACACTTAAGTTGGTCGAAAAATAAGCTACTTTAGCGCTTTATTTATTTTTAACTGTTTTTTAGCTCTCATTAATTTAAAAATATTTTGTTAACATCTGAACTAGTCAATGCTCATTTATGTTGTATTTAAGATAACGTTCGTAGCTTAAGATAATAGGTCGTTACGGCGCTCAGTCGCTGGAAACGGTCTATTTTACTGCCAGTGCTTGGTATCTCACTCCTCCACGCGTGCCATTGTACACTCCGCGGGATGTTGTAATGGTTTATAGTGTTATTTAATTACTTATATACGAGTAACATTCCAAATACACTTTTGGTATATTCATATTGGTCTGCCTGTCTATGTTTTGTATATAATAATAAACGTAGTATGTAGTGTATCCATAATAATTATTTCACTTCTACCCATTGTTAGTTATAATTACTCTACTTTCAATTTGTACAAGTACCCGGTAGTGAACTCAGCAAAGCAGTGCAGTAACGACTACGGGAATAGCAACACAGGCTAGTGTGAAGGACTAAGTGTGCGACTCAATGATATTATGATATTAATATTTATATATTATAAATTATTATTTATCATTCCAGGTATATAATATATAGTAATTGGGAATATGTGGAAGATAAGAGTATTCTACACGACTCATAATATACAATGTGTTTGTTCTGACAGCTCCAGCAAGAAACGCTCAATTACACACTGAGAGTATCGTACTTCTAAGACTTAGGATAATGTCTGTTGGATTTAACAATAATTATTACTAAATAGTTTTAAATCTTAAACAAAAAATATTCTTAAACTTTTTTCAAACAATAGCTATAACAAATAACCGCCTTATTATAAACGTTATTTGTAGATCTGTTATTGTACATTCTTCAGACCAGCATCAAGTCAGAGATGACATTTAGAGAGCCGCCCTCGAAAACTTATTTTGAATGACGTCACTAGGTAGTAATATATATTAAAATTAAACTTATATATGTTTAAATATTTATCTCCATATGTATATTTTTGTACTAGTATCCCTCACATGCAATGGAAGTAGAATTTCGTAGTAACTTTACATTTTTATTAAATGTTTGATAAAGATTAAGATATCCTCTAAATACATCACGAGCAGATCATTACTGAATGATGTTTATGCTGAAGTGGTGATTTATGAAGATGACCAGACGCCATTGATGTTTGTTCATGTTCAGGTCACAAACAGTATCGGTGTAATTATATTGACATAAAACGTTAATTTAAATATATTATTTTGTATTTTTTCTTGCAATTAAAGTGTTTTATATTGTCTGTTCTTAATAAATCTTTGAACTCCAAAGTTGACTCTCATCTATCTGTAAGTCAATAGTGAAGACACGGCCGCTGGAAATCGCGAAGAGAGGTTTGTTCATTTTATGATTATATTTATTATGATATTTAGATCAAATACTTCTTTCATAATTTAAAATAATATATATATATATATATATATTTTACGCCGACATATATATATATATATATATGTCGGCGTATTTTAGTCTTAAAATTAAATTATTTTAGTCTTAAAGTTAATTATTTTAAGTTAGACTTTTAACGATTACTTTGTTTACGGCAATCACGTGGTAGGAAATATTGTGTTGTTGTAGAGTTGTTGATTGTTGATGAGTCTATCCGATACAATTAATCGGATCTTTTAATCCCTTTTATGTTGTTGTAAATTCCTGTTAGAATTTATTATGAATATTACTTTTATAAACAGAATTTTTGGACAATTGATTTAAAATGGAACATTCGCGATACTAAGCGAATCCTAACACCGCCACAGAACAACTAAAATGTTTTGTGGCAAATAAATCAAATTATTTTGAAATCGTTGTCCAGAAATTATAAATAGAATTTACAAATAGTTATTGCTGGTTTTTAATAACGATTAAGTGTTTTTTTTAATAAATGTAAGTGTTTTCATTGAATAACGATTGTCTTAAAAACCGTCAACAAAGATGGCCGGCGCCATTATTGGTGGAGCTTGGGTTGAAACAAAAAGTGTCAGTGTTAAAATCAAAATCAATTATATCTGGTGAGTTCTGAATTTGTTATTTTAAATTTTAGTTTAACTAATTACAATTAGGTTTATTTTTAATTTAATTTAGTGATTATTATTTGAAATATATTTTTGTGTAACAATTATTTCATTATTTGTGACGAGTGAGCCGGGTGCTGAAAATTGTGACGTTAGTGGCGTCTTAGTCATTGTTTTTAGAAACTACGATGGTAATGAGCCTTCGTTATATATATGAATACAGGATTAAACTTCGAAACCATGATTCAATTAAACCCAAATGTGACTTTTCCCTGTAGCAGCAGCTCTAAACGTAATTTATACGTTAATCAAATATATCTTAGAAATATGAAATATATTTTATAACGTCGTTTATATAAACACACAATATACTTCTGAAAGAAAATATTGAAATTCTATGCAAATAAGACTTAAGACTTTCAAGAGTTATCGTTAAAATGCTTAGCGTACACTCGATATCAAGTCACTTCAGTTCAGACACCTAGCTCCATATTCATCTCAAGAGATGTTATCAACAAGATGACCCTTAACCGTCCCTTCACCTCGTGTCTTGACTCATTGGTATTACCATAGTAGGGTCGAAATAGTTGTGAAGTTTTGGGTTACAAATACTTGTTATAATGAGATCAGAGATTTGGTTTAAATTATTCTAGTAGAAGATTGTTTATAAAGAATACGTTCAAAAAATCTACAACTGAAAGAACTTGACATAGAACTAATTGAAAAAAATATTAAGTTATACTATTTTGGGTAAAAAAAATACAATAGACTGTAATACAACCATTAGATATAAGTGTATGTTACTTTTCCTTTGCGCCGGCGAAGATGTTAGTTACGTAAGGCCGGTCTCTCTCTCTCTCTCTCTCTCTCTCTGTCTCTGGTGAGATAATTAAAGCCAGTATAAAAGCTGCACTTTAAAATATATATGATCTTTATTTAATAATCATGGCCACATCAATCAATATGTGATTAAAAAGTTATATAACTAGCACTTAACATGTATGATATCTCTAATATATCATGATACTACTACACTTAGCATCATTCTGTATGCAAGGATCTTATAACAGTATACTTAAAATAAGTGGTAACTTACTTAATGTACCTATAATAAGTCTGATGTAGGATTCATTTTACTACAAAACACATATTTCATAATAACAGTGCCACTTAAAGATAATGGTACTTTATGGAAGATATATCACCTTCACGGCGTGGAGCTCATTTAAGGAAACAGGAGACAGACACACAATGTCACCGGACATTCTGAAAAAAATCAGAATAGAAAATAATCTTTAAACACTAACAAAAATTTGTATTTTTTTATATCGAATTGCGAATTTTATATTTATAAGGTTTAAGAAGAAAAATAAGTAAAAATAGCAATAAAATAGAAGCAAACTTATAATTTTTACAGCATCAAGTTCCACTTTAAAGTAAAATATAAAAGTACTCTGTATGTGATAAAACAGACATTTTGAATTCCTTCCACGCGGCGGTTACCAAAGTATCGGTAGAAAGTCAATATAACTTTAAAATTTATTCACAAGCACAATAACAGAGGGCCGAATACTGGATCTATGATTTTGTAGACATAGAAAGCAGACCTACAAAAATAAATTATTACAACAAAGTTTTGTGCTTAAAAAGAAAGTAAGACGAAACTACTCAAGAACTGTTCTCTCAGAAGGTGAATAGTAAGTCCCGTGTGATGTAAACACCGACCCGTCCGTCGTCGGTGCGTGCATCGAGAATGTGTTTAGTTTAACATGTATTCTTTTATATACCCTTTTTCTTTGGCTTATTTTAACATAAGTATTTTTATCAAAAGTCAGCTTTTTTATGACATATGATTTTAGTATTCAAATTATAATTTATCTCGTTAGCAATAGTTATAATTGTAAATAATTATTTTTTAATTGAAAAATTAAGTATTAAGTAATTGAAATCTATCACTATATATTACGGCTGCTCGCCCGCGGCTCCCGCTCGGTATTACAAAGTTATATATTTACACTAAGTCTTACTTAACCCCGACGTAATAACTTAAACAATATTTTGTATATCTTGCCTGGTGTATTTATTAAGATATCCATAAATATGTTAGACAAGATAGGTTTAAAGCATCATATGGAGAAAGGGTTGTATGATCACGTACATTTTAAAATATTTTACTTAAAAAAATCCAAGACCGTACAAAAGTGTAAAAGTTATTTTGCAGAGTAAAGATGATTTTCAGAAGAATTAATGCTCGAATGCACTGAGCTGTGCCTGAGGAGTGATGAGTATCAAGAAAATTAACTTTTGTTTCCGCTTAATAAAGTAAATTATAATTTTAGTTTCAATTATCTAAGATATCAGTAACAGAGTTATATGATACATAAATGTGTGTATTAACATGTTTAATAAATTGATAATCAATATAATTTAACTACTTGTTATACTCAATACTTTAAAATTACTTTTTCAACCAATAAGTAACATCAAAAAGGCTTGGATATATGATAATTATTTAACATCACGTCTAAATTGCCCTTTCCTCGTTTATGATATAAATAAGACCCTTTTGCTAAAGTAAGATACAAGCGTCAAAAGGACATTGAAGTCAGCGCTCGTATTAGCGCATCCAGCGGACTCTTTTACCTTATTTAGAGACCGACACAGGTGCACAGGACACGATAGGTGCTCAAACAAATAAAGCAGGGCTAGGATCAAGTAGGAAAGAACAAGACATAGAAATAACAAAATCCTTTATTTGGCAAGATGAAACTGATAATTACCGGTTGCACGCGATGAGCCTAAAAGTGCAAAATGAATGGGTGACCATAGGAGATTTTTGTATTCCACTAGCTTTAAGATGGCGGTCCCTGTTTCATGATTGGTCCCCAGCATTATTAAAATATCAGACGTTGCTATGCAAAGTAAACCACTACGGTGTACGTAGCGCAGCACTTGATCTTATTGCCTCTTACCTGAATCAAAGAGTCCAGACAGTTTACGTAAATAATTCTAAATCGTCTGGTTCTCACCTAAAGATGGGTGTTCCACAAGGATCTATTCTGGGCCCCTTTTTGTTTTTACTTTATATTAATGACTTGCCATTTTTTGTTAAGGGTCTGTGTGACATTGTACTCTTTGCTGATGATACCTCGCTTATTTTTAAAGTTGAGCGTGATAGGATTAATTATGACGAAGTAAACAGTACTTTGTCACGAGTCCTGCATTGGTTCGAAATTAATAATTTAGTGTTAAATGCTAAGAAAACTAAATGCATAGAGTTTACACTTCCTAATGTAAAAAGTAAAAATTTCAACTTACTCCTTAACAATGAAGTGTTAGAATTGATTGACTCAACAAAATTCTTAGGTATAACATTAGATAAAAAGCTCCAGTGGAACCCCCATCTCTCAACACTCGCAGCCAAACTCAGCTCCGCCGTCTTTGCAATTAGAAAAGTTGGACAATTAACGGACATTAATACGGCTCGACTTGTTTATTTTAGTTATTTTCACAGTATTTTATCTTACGGTATTTTATTATGGGGCAGTGCTGTCGACATTAATTCTATATTTATTTTACAAAAAAGAGCTGTGCGGGCTATTTATAACTTAAAAGCTAGAGATTCTCTGAGAGATGTTTTTAAAGAAATAGGTATTCTTACAGTCGCTTCGCAATACATATTTAATAACATATTATATGTACGTCAAAATTTAAATAGTTATATAAAAAACAGTGACAGTCACGCGATAAATACGAGAAATAAAAACAAACTCGTAACGCCAAAGTTTCGGCTTCAAAAAGTTAATAAATCCTTCATGGGTTTGAGTATACGCATATATAATAAAGTTCCACAAGATATCTTAGACCTTCCATTACTTTGTTTTAAATCTAAAATCAAAAGTTTATTATTAAATAAAGCCTATTATAACGTTCAAGAGTTTTTAGTGGATCGAAATATGTGGAACTTAAGTTGTTGAATCATTTGCAGGATTTATATTATAATGTACATCACCTATTGTTATATTTCTTTCGAAAAGAGCAACTGTTGAGTTTATGGCCGGCTCTTCTCAACACAGCAGAATTCCGAGCCGGTGGTAGCTTACTTACGAACTGACTACACTAACCTTTTTTGTATTGTAGTAATTGACGATTCAAAAGTGCGTGTAAATGCCTATTTGAAAAAAGATATTTTGGATTTGAATTTGAATTTGAATTTGAATTATCTTGATGCATTCCAAATGACTCTCCCAGATCAAAGTAACTTAGTAAGATGGGGCAAATCCTCCGAAAAATCTTGCAACATCTGTGGGGAGGCAGTAGGAACCACGAAACTCTTGAAAGTAGGGTGTGGAGTACTTCTAAATAGAGGTAAATACTCGCGTCGCCACGATAAAGTATTAGAAATCGTACGAGAAGTGGTAAGTCTTTCTGTAACAAGAGCGCAGAAGGGTATAACAACCTCCAAAATATCAGTAGAGTTCGTAAAGGCAGGTTCGTCCAAAAAATCTAAACTAAAACCTTATTCCATCTTGGACTCTTGGACATAATTGGACTCTCATGATGGACACGTATGAAAGGGAAATTTATAGTTAATTTGTACGCTGTAGAAGTAGGAGCCAGAGGTATAACAGCAAAATAACTCTACAACTTATTTAAAGATCTCGGCCTTTCTAGAACGATCATCAGTTAATTTTTAGAACGTATTTCAAAGGCGGCTTTAGTAGGTTCTTACGATATTTGGTTAGATAGGCGCATAGTAAAGGGACCCCTTAAAACTACACCTGGGTCGCAAGTTTCTGGCATTGTTTGCGCTCCTCTTCTTGCAATGCGATGGGCCCGGCACCCGCACGGTGAATGCTAAGAAGATTCGTCTCTCTGTTGAAAAATAAATCTCTTTTGATAATATAACATACTCCTTCGTCTTGTGATTCTAAATATTATTATAAATGCTACTTGATCTGATTGCAGTCAACTCAATATATTTTTTTATTAATTTATAAAGTATTTGTTTTACATTTCCCTTAATTTTTTTGTTATTTATTTTATTTAATTTCGTACTTTACTTAGTTTGATGTTCTTTAATGCAAATTGGGATAAAATTTTAAATAATCATTAAATTGCTAAATTATAAAAATATATACAGGAGTTCTATATTGTATATTGACTTAAAATAATGTGAGAAATATTAAAACGGAAGTTCTTCTAAAGTTTAATTAATTTCGTTCCATAAATTAAAACTGCGGACATCTCAATTAAAAATATTTAATATGCTCTGGAAATATTCAAATTATTCGCTTTGAAGTTTAAATACTTTTATGAAGATGTCTGACGGTGATTTAAAAGTACATTAGCTTCACTGATTCGTCATTCTAAGAATAAAAAGATTTACATTAGTAGTGAGTGGAATGTCCTTTAGGGTAATATGTATATATGAATCAACATCTTATTGTGTCAACATTGCGAATGTTAAGTTAGACTGTCGCTGTGTTGGTAAAAGGGTCACTGAGTGACAAAACTACAATAGTTAGGTGTTAATTCAGAAAGATATGTGGTAATATAATATATTATTCAATTGTAACAACACTCACTAATAATTAATATTGTGACTATTATCATATTTAAACTGCATTATAACCATTACTTTTATTGAAGTACATTGTTATAATATAATAGTGCCATTTGTAAAAAAAGTCGTATGACTTATTAAAAAGTATTAAAATAAACTACTAAATATTAATACTTTATTATACTAAAGCCGTCTTTAATATTTTTTTTGATATTTCGTTTATTGGTATCAAGTAGCTAGTAGTAATTTTCATCTAGAATCAGAAATCTTAATACTGAAACAAATTAATAGATATTCACGAGTACTCTACTCTGTTTTATTAACATTATGAAGAAGGAGTGACTGGAAAATAAAATAATACTAAAAAAGAAAAAAAAATCCGTGCCCGCAGGAGGACACGCGTGGGTAGACCTCGTGTTTAACTCGTTTAAAATATAACTCACTACCTAAGAATAACACATGAGGCCGTTGGATGGCCGTACATCAAAAATTTTCAAACAAAAAGCGGTTTTTATTTTTTTTCTCGGAAAAGGTATCTTTTTTGGAAATACTTTTATTATATATACATATATACTTAAATTTAGAGTAAAAATAACCTTTCTATTAAAAATATTTGCGAGTTTACCAGAAAAAAGTTGCCGTGGTTTTACCTACCTTAAATTTTCAAGCTAAAAGTGGTTTTTGTTTTTTTTCTTGGAAACGGTACCTTCTACGGAAAAACTTTTGATACCTAAATTTAGAGAAAAAAATAATCTTTCTATTGAAAATACTTGTGATGTAAGAATGTTTACCAGAAAAAAGTTATGAATTTTTTTCCAAAAATTTTCGTTCTTTTTAATCCCACCCCTAAGTTATTGAAGTTAGGTTTTCGGTTTATCTACATTAGTTATAGGTATTCATCAAACACATCATATGATATGAACGCGATTTGCGATTGCGGTAATGCAGAAACGGATCAACTCTTGGGCCATGTTCAGGCGAAGATTGACGATCTGCTTTCACAGATTCCCTCCGCCGAAGTCATAGTCCTCGGTGACTTCAATGCGCACCATACCGATTGGTTAGGGTCACGTGCCACCGACTACGCGGGGAGATCTGTGTTTGACTTTGCTCTGGCAAATGGTCTGTCCCAATTGGTCAAGACGCACACTCGTCTACCGGATGTGGACAGCCATATGCCCTCTTTGTTGGATCTTCTGCTGACTACACATCCCGGAAAGTACCAGGTCACTGTCGAGGCTCCGTTAGGGTCCTCTGATCATTGTCTGGTACGGAGTGTAGTGCCCATTCAACGTTCGGGTCGCACAACACCTGCGACTCGACTCGTTTGGCACTACAAGTCAGCGGATTGGGATGGAATGCGGTCCTTCTTTGCATCCTACCCATGGGGGCCGATTTGTTTCCCTTCCGATGATCCTAGTGACTGCGCTGCGGCTGTAGCTGATGTGATACTACAGGGCATGGAACTATTTGTACCAAGCTCTGTGGTACCACTTGGTGGCAGATCGCGGCCTTGGTTTGATGCGTCTGTCAGGGCTGCAGCAGCTGGCAAACGGCAGGCTTATCAAGCTTGGGCCAATGCGTTAGTCACTAAGGATCCGAGCTCTAGAGTTCTGAAGAGGAAATATAATCGTGCCTCCAGATTCTTCAAACGGCAAATCGCTAGAGCAAAGTTCAAGCATATCGTCAAAATTGGGGATCAGCTGGCAAAGTACCCGCCTGGCACGCGCAAATTTTGGGCGCTTTCAAAGGCCACTCTGGGCAACTTTAGCCAGCCATCCCTACCGCCGTTGCACATGGGGAATGACTCTCTGGCCCATACGGCAAAAGAGAAAGCCGATCTCTTGGGCACTCTTTTCGCCTCCAACTCGACTTTGGTCGACCAGGGGAAGACACCGCCTATCATCCCGCGGTGTCAGAGCTCAATGCCGGAAATAGTTTTTAGGCAGAAAACTATTAGGCAGTCTCTATTTTCCTTGGACGTTCATAAGTCGAGTGGGCCGGATGGCATTTCTCCATTGGTGCTACGAACGTGTGCCCCTGAGTTGACTCCAGTGCTAACGCGTCTATTTCGGTACTCCTACCTTAAAGGCGTAGTCCCGGTCTCATGGAAGCGTGCCCTTGTACATCCGATCCCTAAAAAAGGTGATAGCTCGGACCCAGCTAACTACAGACCTATCGCCATTACTTCTCTGCTCTCCAAAGTAATGGAGAGCATTATCAATAAACAGCTCCTAACATACCTCGAGGATCACCAGTTGGTCAATGACCGGCAATATGGCTTTCGCCATGGTCGATCGGCTGGTGATCTTCTGTTATATCTTACGCACCGTTGGGCAGCTGTTATTGAAAGTAAGGGAGAGGGTCTGGCAGTTAGTCTGGATATGGCGAAAGCCTTCGATCGTGTATGGCACAAGGGGCTTCTTTCGAAGCTACCTTCCTATGGGCTTCCCGAGAGTTTATGCAAGTGGATCACCAGCTTCCTCACTGGGCGGAGCATACAGGTCATTCTCGACGGTTTTTGCTCGGACCCCAAGCCCGTGAACGCTGGTGTACCCCAAGGCTGCGTGCTATCCCCAACCCTGTTCCTCCTGCACATCAATGATATGTTGGATATCTCCAAAATACATTGTTATGCGGATGACAGCACTGGGGATGCGGTATATTCCGGCCGTGCAGGTCTCTCTCGGGAAAACGTCGACGAGTGCCGAAAGAAACTTGTGTCTTCTATAGAGACTTCCTTGGGGATGGTCTCTGAGTGGGGTGAACTGAACCACGTTCAGTTCAATCCCCTAAAGACACAAGTTTGCGCGTTTACCACTAAGAAAACCCCATTTGTCGTATCACCGTTCTTCGAGAGCACTCCTCTTAATGCCTCGCCAAGTATCAGAATACTGGGTCTCGACATTTCGAGCGACTGTCAGTTTCGTGGTCATCTGGAGAGCAAGGCCAAGTTGGCCTCGAAGAAATTGGGAGTGATTAATAGAGCGAGGCAGTACTTCAAACCTGGCCAAAGACTTGCGCTCTATAAGGCGCAGGTCCGGCCTCACATGGAGTACTGTTCTCATCTCTGGTCCGGATCACCCCAATATCAGCTTCTACCATTTGATCGCGTACAACGGAGAGCCGTTCGAATTGTTGGGAACCCGGTGCTCTGCGAACGGCTGGACTCTCTGGCATTGCGTAGAGACGTGGCTTCTTTGTGCGTCTTCTACCGCATTTACAACGGGGAGTGTTCCGAAGAACTATTCGATCTGATGCCTGCCGCCGAATTTCATCACCGCACAGCGCGCCATCGCCTCCAATACCATCCTTACCACCTGGATGCGTGGCGATCCTCCACTGTGCGGTTCTCAAGGACATTTTTTCCACGTTCCACTCGCATGTGGAACGAACTACCTTCGGCGGTATTTCCAGATCGGTACGACATGGGTACCTTCAAAAAACGCGTTTATTCCCACCTACAAGGCCGGCAACACTCCTGTAAGTCCTCGGATGTTGCAAGAGTTCATGGGCGGCGGTGATCACGTCCATCTGTGACCCGCCAGCTCGTTTGCCCTCCTCTTACATAAAAAAAAAAAAAAAAAAAAATATAGGGAAAAAGTTGTGGTCGAAAAACTGAAATCAGAAAAAGTGAGGCTCTAGCGCCCCCTGTGGCCGGATTTTTTTGGTTAACGAACTTGACCTTTACTTTTGGATGGTTGATTTTCGTGCAAAGTTTGGAAGCGATCCGAGCGAAACTGCGGCCGCTATCGTGCTGACAAAAGTCGAATCTGGACGCACGCACGCATATATATATATATATATATATATATATATAAACTTTTTGACCAATGGTCATTTCGGACTCAGGGGGTCATAAGAAGACCTCCTGTGAAGAAATTTTTCCAAAATTCGAAAGTCGGGTACAAATGAATGGGCAGACCGAATTCTTCGAGGTCTACCTAAAACGAAATTGTAAAAGAAAACAAGATGACCTAGATAAAGTATTTTATCCTTAAAACTTTCAGCGTACTTTAATAATACGAGTACGTACTTTGAACTTTAATAATTAAGTTATTAAAATATTTATGCATCACATTTGTAATACTACTTACTTCTTAACAAATGCGGAAAGCATAGTGTTTTACTCATAACTTAATAAAAAACAAAAACAAACCAAACTTTAAAAAAAGTATTAGTTTTATTTAAATGTACAATTATTTCCTTTTTAAAAAATAAATAGAAACGACCACATTTATTGTCCTTAAATGTCACTAAAATTGCCGACACTTCATCTATCTCGTGAGAGGAAGACAAAAGGGTTGAATAACGATCCATCTTCGATATGAAACCTTTAGAGATATAATACATGCTTGATAACACGTTGTAAGCTTTTCATCAATATTGTTCAATTCGTACCAGAAACAGTAGAACATTAATATGATTTACGTAATTTATCTCTACGCTTCTTACTTGGTGTATGTACTAACATATATATTGTATATAGTAAAGAAATATCGAGGGTCTAAAAGAAATAGGAAATGCACTAACATTTCCCTCAGCCCCTATATTCTTGCAAAGTTAGTATGAGTAATGCTGCATCATCTGCTGTATAGTTCCATCTTCCTTAGGTGTGTTCTCATTCCACCCATTCAAATACATTTTTTGTTATTTTCATGTAATAGAGAAATCTGGAATACCAAAAATATTTACCCTGTTTTCAATTAAACGGTGGATTGTCCCAGGCCACGGCAAATGGTAACTTACTCTCACGTGTAGCTTCTGCTTGTCTGTCATCCCGTGTCATAAAAAAATAATTATAGATAGGAAAAACTAACCTGGCAGGCGGAGTTCATCTTCCTTCAGACATCGGAATTCAGCCCCCTTTTCCGTCGAGTTGTCCAAATCTGATTTTAAAATGGGGGCAAATCATGTGACTAAAAATATATGTAATTTTGGTATATGAAACTTTGATACCATCTATGTACATAAAATAATCAACTGCAGCTTGTATGAAGAACAAACATACTTGGTGCTTTGGAATACATCATAATATATTTGTCATTTATATTTAAGTTACAAACGTTACATCTCGATTGCGAGTAATGTTTTTAAATGAAATTTCAGACGTTCTGCTTTGATAGCACACCTCTCTCTACAGCAAAGCTTTTGGTACAGGTTGTACGTTACACCTTTAAGAGACTGAGTCATGTTTTACTAGGACATACATTGCACTAACTAACTCAAACTGACTGTTATTTAACAGTATATATTGCTTTATATCCATAAATAACATTAATTAAATATGTCTAAGACAAATTTTATGAATAATAAATATTAAAATAATTCTGCATGAAAATTCTCATTAACCCAACCCTTGTAATAGTTGCTACGCCTTTACTTTTTTAGAATCATATAGTTTATTAAAAATGCGACAGTTTAGAAGTTTAAATATTTATATCTAAATGCTACTGTAGTGTAAAAATTAGAAACAAGAAACGACAATATTTAAAATATCAAAAAGATTTTAACTTAGTATTATATCTCCAGGGAACTTTATGATTTTTTTTTATCAAATTGGATTTTTTTTTATACCATCTAGCAAAGCGCTTCATTCGGACAGGGGGAATGTCCACAACGGAAGGATGGATACTTGCCGTACGTCGGAACGTCCTGTGATGGAAGGTGGATGGAGGAATTAGATCGTGTAATTACAGCGCACCCTTACCAAAA
Organism: Melinaea menophilus ssp. n. AW-2005; assembly: GCA_918358695.1. Taxonomy (NCBI): domain Eukaryota; kingdom Metazoa; phylum Arthropoda; class Insecta; order Lepidoptera; family Nymphalidae; genus Melinaea; species Melinaea menophilus. The sequence continues at coordinate 285,051 of OU911048.1, forward strand.
GAGACTAGCAATTCTACCTGTGTTCAAGGCTGTGGAGGTTGGCTTCTATATATTCGGGATCGTCTATAAGCCTCTTTGCTCGCCTCTCAATTGAGTCCAGAACTGCAAGATGAGACTTTGAGGCACCAGCGATTATTTAACCACAGTACTCCACACACGACCGGATCTGTGCTCTGTATAATACAAGAAGCTGTCCCGGTGTAAAGTACTGACGGACCTTCGCAAGAACGGCAAGTTTTCCTGCAGCTGCTCTTGCTTTGCACTCAATACACGGACCAAAGTTGAGGTTCGAGGAAATCTCTAAGCCTAACAACTGAAGCCGGTTACTGTATTCCAAAGATACATTCTGGAAAGTAGGAGCCAAGGTGAAAGGGCTCCTTTTGGCGGTGAACATACACATCTGCGTGTTGGTGGCGTTGAATTTGATAAGATTGGCATTGCCCCATGCGGGGACTGCCTGGAGTTTGTCATTCAAACTTTGCACCGTGGCTTTACTTTCTGACTGTAATTGAGCTCTACCAGCCCGTCTACTCGGCAGGTATCTTTCTACAACTGTGCTGACATCTGCATACCCATAGATACCGGGCTTCAGCAGATCGTTAACGTGCAGCAGAAAAAGAATTGCAGAAAGAACGGACCCCTGAGGCACTTCCGCATTTATTGTCAAGGGTTCCGAGGAAAACCCGTCGACAACTACTCGGAGAGATCTTTGATTCAGAAAGTCCGTTATCCAACCGATCAGACCAGGAGATATGCCGTACGTTGAAAGCTTGCTTATATGACTCGCATGCCAGACCCTGTCAAATGCCTTTGAGACGTCCAGAGACGGTGACCGCTTCTCCAGTCTTCTCTATGGCTTCGCCTAAAATGTGCGTAGCATACACTAGAAGGTCCCCAGTGGACCTATTTCGCGCGCAACCCGTACTGTCGGTCACCGAGGAGATCGTTACCTTCAAGGTAGGCGAAAAGGCGCGAGTTCAATACATGCTCCATAATCTTGCAGAGTATGGAGGTGATTGAAATCGGTCTATAATTGGCAGGATCGGCACGACTGCCTTTTTTGGGCACTGGTTGCACGTTAGCAAGCTTCCAAGATTTCGGCACTATTCCAGACTTGAAAGAGAGACGATACAGACGTGTCAATACAGGAGACAACTCAGCTGCGCATGTCTTGAGCAGAATGGCTAGTATACCATCAGTGCCACTGGCTTTATTTACATCAAGACGACACAATGCTCTCCATACCTCTTTGTTAGTGATGCGGATTTCAGGCATCGAAATACCGCAGTGAGGAAGATGTGCTGGAGAAGCATTGCCAGTGTCTAGATGTGAATTATCAGCGAACAGAGAAGCAAATACATTCGCTTTCTCTGTCGCTGTATAGGCCAGAGATCCATCCGGCTTCAGCAGAGCAGGTAGTGAGGGTTGGCAGAAGTTCGACTCGTTCGCTTTGCCAAGAGACCAGAAAGCTCGACTGCCAGTAGGTCTGATAGAGAGCTTTTCGCCATTCTTAGCGATACGATCGCGACGAGCCGTCCGTAATGCCTTTTTATAGGACTTGGCAGCTTGGTTCTTTAAACTTACATCCGGAGCTTTACAGCTTCGAGCATCAGCTCAAATTAGGTATGCCGAATGTTTTCGGCCTTTAGCATGACCACATTCGGCATTAAACCATGGGCGAGCTTTGCCACCGATGTCTTTGTCAGCAAAAGGAATGATATACTCCATTGCCTGATGTACCACATCGGTTATAGCGTCCGCGCAGCTCGACGGATCCAAGAAAGAGAAGCAGACCTGCCGCCAAGAATAAGACGCAAAAAAGTGCAGCATCTCATCCCAATCTGCTGACTTGCATTTCCATACTTGCCTAACACCATGTGGTTCGAAAGCTGGTGGGGAGACCTCTACACGATATCTGTCCGGATCTGTTGTCAGCGGAATGTCCGGGCAATTGGCTGTATGGCCTACTACATCTGTTCTCTTGTCGCTTTCCTCACCAGCTGAAAGAGGTCGAAGGAAAGCGCAAAGTCCCGCGCTTCTCTTCCAGCATGGTCGGTCTTCTGGTACGGAAGCAGCCAGTCCTGATGGCAGGTATTAAAGTCCCCTAAAAAGATGAGCTGCTCTGAAGGTAACTGATGCAGAGCCGTATCAACAGCCATACCGAGATACTCAAATAATCTCGTTGTCTCCTGGTTACCGCTGTGCGCACGGTAGATGCATGAATACAGGATTCTTTCGTTTCCTGTGTCTTCTAAAACTCATAGTGAAGAAAAAGTGGGGTCTTTAAGGTGTCTGAGACGCAGGATACAGAGGTCGTTCCGTGCGTACACACAGACACCGGCACGTGAGTGAAAGTTGTGCTCTAATAAGTAACCGGGATGATCCAAGTTCGCAGTGTCCAAAGGACATTTTATCTGCGTCTCCGTCAAAAAGAGTAAGTGTGGTTGCTCTGTCTCCAGATGATGGTGGACAGGTAGGAGATTAGAGTGTAAGCCCCTGATATTAGTGAGGTGCACTTTGAATGAGGTCGAGTGCAACAGCTGTAAAAACTTGTTCTTTTCTTTGGACTTTTTCATAAAATAATATAAGAGTAAATAGGATGAGAAATGGCAGTTGAACGAGGCGGTACGTATCGAACTCGACGTCGAAATTGGTAATATCATGCCACTGGGAGGCTAGTCTGGAGACTGCGGAAGCCCGAATCTCCCAGGGATCGCCATCGGGCCTCCTCATCTATTCGCAACCAGCACTATGGAGCCACCCTGGAATTTTTCGCAGCTCGCGAGGCAGCCTTTCGTGGGCGGCTAACTCACTAATTGGGCCCCCAACCCCAATCTGCGGGCGGCCAGCGGAAAGCCGTCGCTTCGGATCCCGCTACCCAACACCCAAAAGTTACGTCGAAGTTGTTAATAGTTATCAGCCACACTGCGAGGAACATGTTTTATACAGTGCTATATAACTTAGAGAATTTAATTCAATTTCATATTCACTTAAATCGCAGCATGATGTGATATTAAGATACTTTGTTTTAGCACAGGATTTAGTTATAATTTTGGTTGATACATTTTATTCTAATAATTACAATTATTAACATTTATTGTTACTATTATTCTTATATTAAATATAAGTGAATTAAGTCTATTACAAGCTAATACTGTTGAGCTATTACTCAATATATTTTGAAGCATGGGAAGGATCACAGGATGCACTTGGCATTTTCTGTGATCTATCTAAGGCATTTGACTGCGTTCAACACGAAATCCTTATAAAAAAGTTAGAACATTATGGAGTTAAGAGTAAGTACCTAGATTGGATCAGTTCATATCTTAATGATGGAATTCAAAAAGTAGATGTAAATGGAATACGTTCCCCCGGTTCTTTGGTAAAAATAGATGTGCCACAGGGCTCTATCCTAGGGCCTCTCTTGTTCCTAATTTACATAATGACTTACTTACATGACTTACCTCACCTAGTGAGGGAAAAACATGGGATAGTGTTGTTTGCTGATGATACTTCTCTTACTTTTAAAGTTAACAGAATGCAATCTGTTATTGAAGATGTAAATAATGCTCTCTCAGATGTTGTACAATGGTTTAACACCAATAATTTGTTGCTGAATAAAAAAAAGACGAATTGTTTTAAATTTACTTTACCAAATATTAAAAATGTTAAAACCAATGTACAATTATACAATGAGGAATTGGACTTGGTCAAATCTACTACTTTCTTGGGCATTACCTTCGATGAAAATTGCAATGCAATATATTTGATTTATCAAGTAGACTTAGTTCTGCTATATGCGCTGTTAAAAAAATACGTCGATTTACAAATGGAATGAAAACTGCTGAAGGGCTTATTACGATAAATCTGGTATCGAAATAAGCCCTCCTGACACTTCAATTTTGACGTACACAAGTGATCACTGATAATAATTCAAAGTGGAAAAGATATAAATAAATAAATAAATAAATAAACAGGTTATTCACCTCCATAATGTAGTGGATACAGTGTGTACGTGTGACAGTTTTTATTGAAATAATAGTAATTGTGTGTGAGTCTTTTGTGTTTTTGCAAAGTGAGAAGGAGTTTGGTTAAATCCTATCCCGGAGAGATTGTGGAATTCATTATTTCAAATTTTCCGAATTCTTTACAAATTATTTGCTGGAACACTGTCGAAGCGGGACCGTATTTTCTTTGTTTTTTCTCGTGTGCTCGTTTCTGCTACTACCCAATGTGAACAAAACTATGTTATTTTAATCTCAAGTCGAAAAACACACTTATACCTATTTTAACTTACTAACTGCTTCTTTGCCGTATCACTGTTTTTAGTAAAAGTAACTTTGTCTACGTCGTTTGATGATACCGATTACTTCAAAATATGTACGTTTTATTGAAATAAAAGTGAATTGTGCACCAGAGTGATACAATTAATGGTTATAAGTAAGTCTGAGTTATCATTTATCTCAGATTGGATGAAAACATATATATTTATACTATAATGTAATATAATGGACTATATAAAATATGATAATTATTATCCACAAAATTAAATGCGTAGACAATGAAATGTATTGACAAGTGTACAAAGTCATCCTAAAAGAAATAACGTTTTTAAAGTAAAACTAGTTTGATTTACTTAAATAAATTACAATGTAGTTGTAGTAGTAATTTTAGTTTCACATAAGAAATACGTTACGTTATTGCATATGTGATTGTAGGAGCGGTACGAGAATAAACCAAAATCGTCTATTCAACTGATTGCACACTAATTGAAACGGAACGCTGTTTGCACGAGGATATTAACAAGCGACGCGGGAACACGGAATATTGAACGAGTACTGGATGTACATACAAATATGTAGGATGTTTTATAAAAATAAATATAAAGAAGAAACCACGAGAGGAACATTTGAAAGTATCCATTATTTAATAACTTTGTATGTTCCAAATCGGAATTACTCATTGCACTTTTATAAAAATACGGCATTCGTATAATCCTCAAACCTTCTAACATCTTGATTTTATATGAGTGAAGACTAAATTAAACTAAATTACTTATTTTTAAGTGAAAAAATACAGTAATATGTCTGAAGATACCACTTTATGTATCTAATGCTTATTGTATTTAAAGGCTACTAAAGAATGTCCCGGATAAACCGTTTTGTAGCGACCCTTGTTGCGGTAAGACTTTTTGATATAATTGGGGTCAACAACCCTGGGCAGTATTTTCAATTAACACAGGAATTTTGTGCTGATATTTTGAGGTTTTCTGAATCCAGCAATTTCAGTAATAATTATTTTATTACTTTTATTTATCGTTTGTTTTATTTATTTCCGTTTCTATTGTTATATTAAGAAAATGAACTACAAGCGACCTGTAGATTGAGTTGGAGCCTATCTAAAAATGATTACAATTTCAAAAAAATCAGTTGTTGTTTTCGACCGTGAAAGCTTGGGTATTCTGTTAACATTTTGTAAGAATATTCTAACATGTTTAATAGTTTATATCATTATCGAACGTTTTATAGTTTATTAATAAAAACTATGTTTAGTAGAAATAGTTACAATTATGTTCATTTTAATCCTCATAAGACAAGAAAACTCAATTTGTCGTCTCTTCGATCCCCGCTCTTCGATAGTACTCTTCTCAATGCCTGGCCAAGTATCAGAATGCTAGGCCGCGATATTTGGAGCGATTGTCAGTTTCAGGTTATCTATAGAGCAAGTCCAAGTTGACTTCGATGAAATTGGGAGTGATCAATAGAGCGAGACAGAATAATAGGTCTGGCCAAAGATTGCGCTCTATACATTACCTGCAGCGTTGTTTACGTATTTTATAGGGAAATATGTTATGCCAAATTTGGGTTTACGGCCTAAATGTGGACAAATTTGGTTGATTTGTTTTTGTAGTGGCACATAAATAACTTTGGGCAACATAAATAAGTTTAAATATTAACTTAATAACATCTTAACCTTAATAACATCCGCTGTTAATAAAAAATATGATAATAATCATATTTTTTATCTCAGGTAATTTATATAATTTTAGTCTTCAGGTTTCTAATTTGGCGTCATATAATCCTTCATTAAAAGTATGCGCAGGTATTAACTACCTTAATAACATCCGCTGTTAATAAAAAATATGATAATAATCATATTTTTTATCTCAGGTAATTTATATAATTTTAGTCTTCAGGTTTCTAATTTGGCGTCATATAATCCTTCATTAAAAGTATGCGCAGGTATTAATATGCCATCTATAAAAACTAAAACATAAGAAACTTCAGAGAGAATTTTATTCATCGTCCTTTGAGAAACAGATGGTGCAGTTGCGAAGCCAAAAGGCATTATTTTAAATTGATATTAACCATCAGGCGTTATGAACGATAGTATTCGAATGCTAAGTCCAGTCTGATAAATATTTCATTACGCGCTAAACGATCCAGTTGGTCATCGAACAATGGTAAAGGAAAATGCTCTTGTTTAATCTAGAAAGATTGATTATCATGCTCTCAATAGAAATTGAAAGGATGATAATCAATACAGAGAGAATTATCATTGGTTTTCTTTTCGATCGGAAGAACGGGGCGAGCATTAGTAGAATTTGACTTATAAATTATATCCGTATCTAAGATTTCCTTAACCATTGATTTAACGTTTTTTCTTTCTGGATAAGGTAATCAATAGGATTTGTAGAACCTACAAGATTGGTAGCAGTTAATTCTATTTGCATCTTATCAACATTTGTAAAACTTAAGTCTATCAAATTATGTGAAAAACATTCATTAAAACTCTGTAGTAATTCTTATAATTGCTGGACCTCAGTGCGAGTCAAATGTTTGTCGTAGTGATTCGTTTTAGAATCATTACAATTCAGTAAACTGACATTTAAACTTTTATCTATTCATAATGCTCGTGTTACCATAAATTTCCTATCAAATCTTAATACCTCTCAGTCCATGTGTTTTGAATCAATAAAGCTGCTTTACCGTTTAAAATATTATATTCTCCTGGCATTTAATAATATTCTTTACCGGGTAACCCTCGCAAAGAACCATTAACATACACGTATCAGAGAATTCAATATCCGTGGAAATCTTAACGATAGCTGTATTGTTAGAGATCTAGATGTTACTTCAAAGACGACAAATTCAAATTCAAAATATCTTTATTCAAGTAAGCATTTATACGCAATTTTGAATCGTCAATTATTACATATATATCTCTATAACGCCCAAGTCCGGCCACACATGGAGTACTGTCCTCATCTCTGGTCCGGATCACCCCAATATCAGCTTCTACCATTTGACCGCGTACAACGGAGAGCCGCTCGGATTGTCGGGAACCCGGTGTTCTGTGAACGGCTGGACTCTTTGGCATTGCGTAGAGACGTTGCATCTCTGTGCGTCTTCTATCGCATTTACCACGGGGAATGTTCCGAAGAGCTATTCGATCTGATGCCTACCAAACGATAGCGTTCTTAAGAAACACCTTCGTAGCAAATAAAAAACATTTCAATCTCAAAGACGATGAATTCGTGTTATGGTGTTCAGTATACAGGGCATTATTTTAAATTTTTAAATTCTACTTCTTGTTGTTTTTTAAATTCTCAATGTATACGAGAATTTAAAAAAATCAATCTATGTGCAACTTAGAATATATAAATAGTAGTAGCAATAGTATGTTTCGATAGCATAAAAAAGATTCTTCTGAACTTGCGGTTATGGACTGATTGAAAAGCACAAAGTTTTAATAAGATTCAAAACTTTCTTAATTCCTAACAATAAATATGTAAATTGGAAATCAGTTTACAAAACATCCGGAACACCTTTCATGAATAGTTCAAAACCAAAAGTAACAACATTATAGTCACGGTCACGTTCACACGATATTGTTCCTTAAATAACACTTTCATTACTTGTTCCTTTCAATTAAACAAACCTTATCATGTAATAAGTCGTCAATGTGCTTTTCATGTGTTTAAGTTTACTAAAGTACAGTTTATTGCATGGAAGTATATATACTCGTATTGATAAGTTAAACTCGCTAGCCGTCTTGCATTAAGTGGTGCTCTATGATATTAGAGAGCGTCTGTCGGTGACGATTTGAGTTAAATTAAATCAGAACTTCGAACCTCAGAATTTATTCTGCTGATAGCTTACAGAACATTCATTTTTTAAGATAGCGATAACTATATTATATTGTTCGCGTTGAACGGTACAAAGAATAGAAATTGCCTTTCCCTTTTAATAACAACATGCATACTCTTAGGCCCTTAATCATTTAAATTTTGACCTTTTTCCCATAAGAGAGATTAATTGACTCGAACAAATCCACTGTATAGCATTTAATGTGCGTTTTTTTATATGAATTATATTAACATACAATTTATGTACTTCATTTATTAAATTAGCGAAATAAGTAGAATTATATAATTCTACTTAACTCGCTATTTTGGTATTTTATTAAATGGATGCAATGATTTCACTTTTATTATTTGTATATTTCTAAATATAACGACCCGCAGTCTGCAATTTATAATAATATATTCATTGTTATGAATAAAGAAATATTTTACGAATATTTCAAAATTAAATCAAGAAAATGTTTTTGTTTGTTACATTCGTATGAAAATTTTCTATCAGACTATTTATTTTTATTACTTACGAATTCGTTTACGACACTAGTAAGGTGAGTGTCTCGCGTCACTCATCTGAGTTAAAAACATTATCAACATAATAAAGTGCTACGTAAAGTATATTAGAAATATTAATGTTATTCGAGACTGTCTTCATAGTTTATTGCTCTGTTAGATTAATTTGGAGTAGGAAATGTGAGTGGTGTGAGTCAGTTTGTAACAGCAACATACATGTGCAGCTTATGCTGAGCAAATATCGTAATCCATCCGCATTTTAACAAAAAAAATATCCACTTTATCCTACCCCAACTACCTCGGGTCGGTACAATATTACAATCTTTTTAACATTCTTATGCATTCCAGCTATGTCTTCTTTGGTCTTAAATTAATTTTACAAGTAAACAAAGAAACAAGTATACTTCCGCAGTATTATTGTCAGCTACGTACATAAACATATCTATATATATTTAGTGAACCTTCCCGCGATTACGTTTAGTTTTTCTGTGGTAGTAATAGCAATTTGCTAACTAGTTGGTCTTCATATTATTATTTTGCAAAATATGCAATACATTTGGCAGTATCGATATAAACATACAAAGTAAAAATGGCAATTGAATGCAGCAAAGTTCTCATTCAAATGATTGTACATGAATTGGAACGGAACGATGTTTGTACGAGAGATTAACCAGCGATACGTGAAAATTTTGTACACGTTTGTATAACCTGTTTTCTAATCCATGAAAATAATATTTTTTTTATGTTTCAAACGTCAAACCCTAAAGATTAAACTAGAATTATTTTTAACGACTAACACTGAAATTAAAGTCTTTTAATAAAACTACAAAGGCCGTAACACAAACATTGTTATTTAAATTCATCGGACGTAAGAATATCTCAACATGAGATTTTATTCCACAATGTTTGTAATAATCGTACAATGTCACTCCACGGCTTTGTATTAAATTAGTCTTCTCTACATAATATTTATTATGAAGTTTACTGAAATGTAAAAAATGTCAATTGCTTATAACAGATATTAAATACCTCGTTCGACAGGGTCGATCGTGTTAGGTAGATTCCCGTCGGTCGGATCGACAAAGAAAAACTAGCCAGCAGTATTCTACTGGTCATTACGAGTCTTATGACGGGTCACTCTGCATATATTTGGTGAGCGGGGAACCACCCCCCACCCCTATTTCCTAAACGGGGAGTCGCATCAAAAAACTTTTCGGACAAAAAAGTTTCCTCTTTTAATTTGTTAATTTTCTAAGATTTTTCCGACACTAAAATTTTGCCTTCTTCTGTGACTTTTTTCAGTTTTTAACTTTCAACCCCTCCAGCCCTCCAACCCCCCGACCGATTTCCCCCGTTCAAGAACTTAACCTTCATTTTGTCTTTAAGAATGTGTATACCAAGTTTGAAAATCCTCCATCAATATTTGCGACCTGTAGCGTGTCTCAAAGGTTTGGACTTTCACCCCCTCTCCCAGCCCGCCCTTTAACTTTTTCCAAAAAAACGAGATGCTACGTTTGTCCTACTAATTTATCCTATCGACCTGTGAAGTCAGATTTTGCCTACGATGAATTTGGACTGATGGATCATATATACATATATATATAGAGGGATATGTAAAATTTTTTTTTTCGACGAATTCTCAATCTCCAGTTCATAAACGGCGTAGCGCCCTTACTCTGGGGTCTGGGTCCCGTCATCGCATCGATTGCAACAGGTAGATTCATCTATGGAATCTACCTAAAAGTCTGTGATATTGCATTATAAATCGATAGTGAATAATGGAGGTCTAAGTGACCAAATGTTAATTATAAATCAAGTTTCAAATTTACATAATTCTTAATGACGATGTACAAACGTACCATTTTGTTTACGTTAGAGGAGGGCAAACGAGCTTGTGGGTCACAGACACGAAGCTACTTTAAGTTTTTTGTATTTTTAAGACACACTATACTAACATAACAGTGATTAAAGTAATAAAATACATTTAAGAAAAACGACATCTAATCAATTGTTTAATAAATCTCCAAAAGGAGCAAATCAAGGAACCCAAAAAAGGTATCCTTTCCGATTGGAGCTCTGTTTTTCACCTTTAACATAATTTTACGTTTTAGTAAGACCTATAAAGTGAAAGCCCATTCATATAAAATTTTACAATTGTCGTCCATTGCAATCCAAATCTAGAGAATAAGTAGGCATTAAAGGGTTTAAATAATTATTTTAAATCGTCGTCTCAGTCGTTGATACAACGATATCATAAAAAATCCTAACCATAAAATAAATAGCATCAGGATTTTCAGTTACTTCTTATAAGGTATACAAAAATACATACCCCATAAAAATAAATATTCTTCAACGTTCGTATCCTTTACCGCATTCCATGAATTTTAAAGAGCCTTTTTGTACAACACTCTTACACTATCTTATTCATGAGTTCTCTCAAAACAAACTTTACTAGAACATTTTATTTTACTTTAAGAAAATAAAATACTTCTAAATATGTATATTAACGATGTAAATAAAATGTTCTATTGCACGGGCGTTATTGTTGTATATTAAAATTGGTTAGTGTGTTGATATATTAAGATCTCTCTCTCTCAGGGTCTCCCGCCCGCCTCGCTGAAAGTTAAGCCCAGCTAATGAATCTTTATGTTCATTTTCAGTTCATAAACAATATTAGTGTTATTTAAATTTAAATTAATAATTTTGTTTTTAAAGATTTGAACTAGAGAATGACTGTATATTCTCACGTAAGGCAATTAAATTTTTATAAATACCGAAAAGAAATTGTTTTGTGTTGTCTGTTCTCAATAAATCTTTGAACTCCCGAGGCGGCTGTTGAACAAACTAAGTCATTAGTTAAGCCCCAGCTGGTGGAAATTGCGTCTGTTCGTATAATTATATTTACATTGATATTTAGATCAATACTTCTCTCACAATTCAAAATTATTATTATAATATATATATGAGTACAGAATTAATCTTCGAAACCATAATTTAGTAAAACGCGAATGTGATTTCTGCCTGAACCAATATAGAAAATATTACTTGTAAATCTATGGAAATATATGGAAATATATTTTTAAGAGTTCCCTTTATCTAGCTTGGTAACAGACAAAACGATTTTAAATTATGAGGCCTGTCGACATGAATTCACTTCAGTTCGGACTCTTAACTCTATATTCATCTCACGAGAGCTTTGTAATCAACAAGATGAACAACAACACCCTAACCGTCCCTTCACCTCATGTCTTGAGTCATTGGTATTAAAATAATAAATTCGAAATATTTTGAAATTATGAGAAGTAAAATACCTTTTGTATCCAGTGTAAAAGAAAACACAATAGAATAGAATATTTAAGAAGTTACTTAAGAATACTTACTTATATATAATTATTTCACTACCTCGTTGAGAAACAACAGTTATAGGTGTAAATAATTTAACTTTTGCGTTAACAAAGACGTTAGTTACGTAAGGCTGCTCTCCTGTGAGGCAATCAGACCAAGTACACGAGCACATACTGCCCTTAAGATATTTGACCTTTATTTAATAACAATAATATATCATTAAAATTTTATATAATTAACACTTAACGTGTAAATTTAATTCAGAGTGTAATAAATTGTGAACACCAAATAATTAATGATACATTTATTGTTACACATTAATTTATCCCGAGACATGGTTTGGCTTTTCGCCAGTTGGTAATTGACTTACACTTTCCGACGCACACTCACACACACACTCACACACACACTCACACACACACTCACACACCTATTTATACTTGCTTCCTTGCTTCCTTTTAATGAACAAGTTCATATGTCTATGTTCTTCTGAAACACAGACTTTAATTCAATGATATTCCATAATATAAAAAAAACTAAAAAATGAATATAACACATTTATTCAGTCTACTTAATATACATTGTCGCATTTGAGAGAAGGATCCTTAAATGGTAATCCTAGGACCACTCAGTCACAGAATATTGTCTGACAGTTATCAGTGGTAGTCACTTTTCATGTTAGTACAAGTTTTTTTGAGGCAAGAATTTGTTTATTCAATATTATCTTGTTCCCGTAACATAGGCCACGTGTAGGAGACTGTCTCGATTGTGAATTGCCAGAACTCTTACTTCTTAGTACAAATTTCGTTATTTGGTTCTTTAAAATAATAAATAGTAAATAAAGTGTTTCAATTTATACTTATTATGATATGGTTGCTACGAGGGAATGTTATAATTAAACCAATATTTGATTTAAGTTATTATATAAAAATTTTAAACGAATATTTTTTTACTTACTAACTTTTTCCTTTACAATTTACGTTTTCTTGTTCTTTAGAATCTTATTCATTCCAATGTTCATTTCATGATGGAATTCGATTATAATTTAATATTATTTTGTACAAAAAAATATTTAAAAACAATAATTAATAATTTGAAAACTAAAAATTAATGAAGTGTAAGTAGGAAATTGGACAGAACAACTTTTCATATCATAAAATTAGATATGTTTATTTATATTCGCAAATATCTGTATATAAATACATAAAGAAAAAACTTTATGTACCTTCTGAAGAATATCTGAATGCAGGGAGACATATAATATTTGGTTATAGTTCAAGTGTAGATCGAAAGACGTGGATAAAGAAGACATTTATAATATGTAATACACATTAAATGATAAATAAATATTAATTGATTACGTTCACACTGTTACTACAAATAAATATCTCAATGTCAAGTAATCACAGATTTTACAAAATAAATTATATATTTATGGGGTTTTCATACGTGTTTAAGGTTTTTTTTTTATGTTAGAGGAGGGCAAACGAACTTGCGGGTCACCGTTGATATGTGATAACTTCCGCCCAAAAACTCTTGCAACATCCGAGGATTTACAAGAACGTTGCCGGCCTTTGAAATAGGAATATATGCCTTTTTTGAAGGTACGCATGTCGTATCGATCTGAAAATACCGCCGAAGGAAGTTCGTTCCACATTCGGGTGGAACGTGGGAAAAAAGTCCTTGAAAACCGCACCGTGGAATGGATATGGATGGTAAAGGAGGCGATGGCGAGCTGTGTGGTGGTGAAATTGGGCGTTAGGCATCAGATCGAATAGTTCTTCGGAACACTCCCCGTTGTAAATGCGGTAGAAGACGCACAAAGAAGCCACGTCTCTACGCAATGCCAAGGAGTCCAGCCGCTCGCAGAGCACCGCGTCGCCGACAATCCGAACGGCTCTCCGTTGTACGCGGTCAAATGATAGAAGCTGATACTGGGGTGATCCGGACCAGAGATGAGAACAGTACTCCATGTGTGGCCGGACCTGCGCCTTATAGAGCGCAAGTCTTTGGATAGGCTTGAAATACTGCCTCGCTCTATTGATCACTCCCAATTTCATCGAGACCCTTGCCCTTGCTCTCCAGATGACCACGAAACTGACAATCACTCAAAATGTCGAGACCCAGTATTCTGATATTTGGCGAGGCAATAAGAGAAGTGCTCTCGAATAGCGGTGATACGACAAATGGGGTTTTCTTAGTGGTAAACGCGCGAACCTGTGTCTTTAGGGGACTGAACTGAACGTGGTTCAGTTCACCCCACTCAGAGACCATCCCCAGGGAGGTCTTTATTGAAGACAGAAGTTTCTTTTTCGGCATTAATCGACGTTTATTAATTAATTTATCTATTTATTTATTTATATATTTTCCACTTTGAATCCATACCCGTGATCACTTGTGTGTGTTTTCCCGAGAGAGACCTGCACGACCGGAATATACCGCATCCCCAGTGCTGTCATCCGCATAACAATGTATGTTGCTAATATCCAATGTATCATTGATGTGCAGGAGGAACATAGTTGGGGATAGCACGCAGCATTGGGGTACACCAGCATTCACGGGCTTGGGGTCCAAGCAAAAACCGTCGAGAACGACCTGTATGCTCCGCCTAATGCGAAAACTGGTGATCTACTTGCATAAACTCTCCGGAAGCCCATAGGAAGGTAGCTTCGAAAAGAGCCCTTTGTGCCATACACGATCGAAGGCTTTTGCCATATACAGACTAACTGCCAGACCCTCTCCCTTGCTTTCAATAATAGCTGCCATGCCATGACCATGGCGAAAGCCATACTGCCGGTCATTGATCAACTGGTGATCCTCGAGGTACGTTAGGACCTGTCGGTTGATAATTATCTCCATTATTTTGGAGAAGGGAGGTAATGGCGATAGGTCTTTAGTAAGCTGGGTCTGAGCTATCACCTTTTTTAGGGATCGGATGGACAAGAGTACACTTCCATGAGACCGGGATTACGCCATTAAGGTAGGAGTGCCGAAATAGACGCGTTAGTACTGGAGTCAACTCAGGGGCACACGTTCGTAGTACCAATAAAGAAATGCCATCTGGCCCACTCGACTTATGAACGTCCAAGGAAAATAGAGACTGACTGATAGTTTTCTGCCAAAAAACTATTTTTGGCATTGAGTTCTGACACCGCGGGATGATGGGCGGTGTCCTCCCTTGGTCCTCCAAAGTCGAGTTGGAGGCGAAAAGAGTGCCCAAGAGATCGGCTTTCTCTTCCGCCGTTTGGGCGAGAGAGTCATTCCCCATGTGCAACGGCGGTAGAGACGGCTGGCTAAAGTCGACCAGACTTTGCGCGTGCTAGGCGGGTACTTTACCAGCTGATCCCCAATTTTGACGACATGCTTGAACTTTGCTCTAGCGATTTGCCGTTTGAAGAATCTGGAGGCACAGTTGTATTTCCTCTTCAGAACTCTGGAGTTCGGATCCTTAGTGACTAACGCATTGGCCCAAGCTTGATGAGCCTGCCGTTTGCCAGTTGCTGCAGCACTGACAGACACATCAAACCAACAGCAATCAAAACAACATCATCAACAGCTACAGCCGCAGCGCAGTCACTAAGATCATTGGAAGGGAAACAAATCGGCCCCCATGGGTAGGATGCAAAAAAGGACTGTATTCCATCCCAACCCGCTGACTTGTAGTGCCAAACGTTTCGAGTCGCAGGTCTTGTGCGAGTAGGACGTTGAATGGATACTACACTCCGTACCAGACAGTGATCAGAGGGCCCTAAGAGAGCCTCGACAGTGACCTGGTACTTTACTTATACCCGATACTTGGTAGACGAGTGTGCGTCTTTACCAGATGGGACAGACCATTTGCCAGAGCAAAGTAAAAACTGATCTCCTCGCGTAGTCGATTGCACGTGACCCTAACCATTCGGTATTATGCGCGTTGAAGTCCCCGAGGACTACGACTTCGGCGGAGGGAGTCTGCGAAAGCAGGTCGTCAATCTTCGCTTGAACGTGGCCCAACAGTTGATCTGTTTCTGCATTACCACTATGGGACCTGTAGAGGCACGCCTAGACTCTGACGTGATCGTCCATGTCCACGTGCAGCCAGAGCACGGACAAGTCCCGACCTTCAAAAATCTGAAGGCGACGGTAGCAGATATCCTCCCTTACGAACACAGATACCCCGGCGTGTGGTATAAATTGATGTTCTAGTTTATACCCGGGATATGATAGGTACTCTGTGTCACTAAGTTGAGATATCTGCGTCTCTGTCAAAAACAACAAGGCCGGCTGCGCCGTCTTAAGCTGGTATTGGACGGCGTTTAGGTTCGAGTGAAATCCCCGGATATTGCAAAAGTCCATATGTAGAGTGGAGCGGGGTGCCGCTGTTCGCCGTCGTTTGCCCTCAGAAAACACAAACTGCGACACTTTTCCCACCCCAGATACGACGGGGATTTCCCCGATTTTGCTCGGGGACCACCGTCTTCGGCTTCATCAAAGCGGGTGCCCTCCTGGGGCATACTATTTGGAGATATCGCTATCATGTTTGGCAGGGGGGGGAGGGGGGGTTGGTCTTCCGGATTTTTTCACTCACCGACGGAACATAACCAAATGAATTTGGTTACTATACGTCGGTTTTCTGTGAGAGGGTGGTCCTTCCCCGGTCGAGCCAGCCCACTTCGAGCTGCAGTCAGATAACTACAGCTAGGTTCTATCACCTATAAATGATAGAAAATGATAATTGATTTGCTTCATAATATTTGATTTATTCTGGCTATAAAATAAAGATAGAAATGATAGAGAGAACGCGCGCGATGATTGCTTAATGCGAAATGAAAAAGTATGTCAATTGTGATTTATAGCGCAAAAATTAAAAATCTGATTTGGCGAAATGTGCAGTGTTGCACCGTACATCTACCGGGAGAGGAGAGGAAGAAATGCTAGTAGGGTAATGGAGGTGGTGATAATAATACAAACAAATTATGATGGTGAATGATACTTAAATATTTACATGCCATTGTCTTAAATATTTTAACTAATTTCAATAAAACGAGTACGACAGATAGGCGACGTAGCCTTATTAAAAAATCGCGGTGACGTTGCTGACGACGCAGTCAGCGGCGGGCGCGGCGGCTCTTGTTGCGCCGTCACGGTGAAGGTGGTAGAGGAGATCGCAGGCGTTGTCGTTTGCTGGTTTCCGGTGACAGTTACTTATCCTACGCTATCCATACGCTTATGAAGACTACGATAATCACACAAATTAATGTGTATTGAGTGACATCATGTGGTGAAGTTTTTTCAATTAATTCGACTTCAGGTCCGTCCTCCTTCAACTGCTGGATTCGCTCCCCAATTGCCAGTAATTGCTTATGAATGTAGGTTTGATTGTCTAGATATTATTTACTTATTATTTATTTAGCTTCCATATCCCTTACGGGGTAGTCAGAGTCGACGGAGCGCCAAACGCTACGGTCCCTGCCTACCTCTTTCGCCTCGGCCACAGACATAAACCTCTTCATACATGTCCTCCGGGGATTGTCTAGATGCTCATCCTTTATCGTGCTAGAGTTATTGATACAAGGTAGTGATATTTCAATGATGTGATTTATTGGACGAACATCAATGTTCAACACATCTGTTTCTATATTTAAGGCGTTGTATTGTAGTCAGTGAGAATAAATTGTAAATGATTCGCTCTTGATTACGCAACCTGCGCTCAGACTTATTATTCCGGTTCCAGTAAGTTGCTCAGCTGAGATTTGACTCCCACATGTTACTCGAATGGAACATTGTCCGCAACATGTGTAGAAGTGCTTATTTATTTCGTTTAATGACGATCAAGATGTTTTACTCGGGATGGTATCAGTTTTGCATTGGTTTGTTACCTCATCTCTTGTACAAAGATTTTTGTCTGACGTCGTTCGATAGATGTTCTTCCGTAGAGGGCATAGGCAAGTGACGTCATCATTCTGGGGATATTCTTGTAGATTTGACTTTGATTTTTAGACTCATCGTGAAAAAAAGAATCCTTTTGTATATTGATTGCAATATACTCTGATATTGTAGTTATGCTGATCATATATATTTTATGTTCGATATTGCGAGGTATCGGTAGCAAGTGATATATTTCGTAATAATCTCTACTGACGAAAGGAATTCTGATTTCAAATATGAAAAATTGCTTTGTCATTTTTGCTTTAACTTTCAAGGGATGATAAAGCTTGGGTAGATCATTTGGAATGTTATTCATAGGTAAATCCAAACACAGAAGAAGAATGTAAGAAAGATGAATGCTTTGGAGATGCGATCTCTTCGCCGCATATGCGGAGTCAGTTTAGCTGACCGAATCCGCAATAAAGAGATCCACAGAATGGCAGGTACTAGCGACGATGTCGCAGTGAGAATGAAGAAGAACGTGCTCAGGTGGTTTGGGCACGTCGAACGAATTAGTGATGAAAAAATGGTAAAAAAGATTTATAAAGGAAAAGTGAGCGGTAAGAGAGACAGGGGGAGGCCTCGAGTGACCTTCGAAAACTCAGTACCTACGATGGTGGAGGAAGGTCACGTAAAAAGCAGAAGGACCCCCGGCGGGCATGTATGAAGTGGTTGATGTCTGTGGTCGAAGCGAAAGAAGTATGCAGGGACCGTAGCGTTTGGCGCTCCGTCATGTCGAACGTGAAGCTAAGTAAGTAAAGTAAAGTAAAGTAAATACAAATCCTTTGGTAATTGGCCAGATATCATATTCAATTCATCTCTAAGTTGTTCAGGGTTTATGAGATGGAAGTTGAACGTACCGTGATCAACCATTGTGTCGAGTAGGCATTCCTGTATGTTTCGAAGATTGGTAAGTAGTAGTTTGTTACGAAAGCAGATCTGATATTTTGTCAAAATAGATGCCTTGATTATGTTTCAGTTGTGCTATATTGTATGTACACTGAGCCGGCAAGATTAATAGTAAGGTAAGTAACGTGATAACCTTATTCTTAAACGATGTTTTAAAGTTATGACATTTGATACATTGTTTTGTTTGATTAATGGTGCGTGGTGGCTTATCTCGTCGTGTACCGGGAGCCGTGATAGCTTTACTATCGGTCGTTTGATGATGCCGCTCTTGGCTTTCTCACTTGCTACTCGTACTTGACCATCTTTACCAGGGTGCAGCTCAACTAACCTGACGAGTGCCCACTTTCCTGGTGGTAAGTTTGCTTCATGAATAATTACAATATCGCCAACTCGCTGATTGTTTTCATACTGTTGCCATTTGCACCGTGATGATAATTTACATAAATATTCATTCTGCCATTTCTTCCAAATGTCATTAACCATCTTTTGTGTAAGTTGCCATCGAGTCCAGCCATCCATTTTCGTTTCTGTTACTGTCAAGGTAGGTCCACTTCATAAAAGGTATGATAGCCTAACACTAACGAAAATCGATGTCTTCCGAATCTTCTGTCAGAGTGTCGAGAGGCCTAGAATTTAAGCATCCCTCTAGCTGCTCTAACAATGTGGTGAACTCTTCGTAAGTGAGCTTTTGATAACCGAGCACTTTTCGCAGATGGTATTTCAGGCTCTTCACGGCTGCTTCCCATAGTCCCCTAGCTCTTGGCCATGTAGGGGCGTTGAAATGAAACTCGATGCCCATGTCAGATATTTGAGAATGGAATTCATTTTCTAATCTTGCTTGTAAGTTGATGTATTCTTATTGTATTGTAAGTTGAATTACACAGGCGAAAGCTTTGGTTAATGAATCATAAAATCGAAGTTCGATGTTTTCGTTTTCCTGAGTTGCTAGCCACCTCCGTACTTTGAAGTTATTTATGTTGTGTAAATCATCTCGAATTCTCTGCCATTCTTTGTTTATTTCTTTCGGTAACTCAGTATACCACTGAATATCCTGTAGCCACACCTTTTGAAATAGCAATTTAAATTTCGTGCTTACCGGGGAAAGCCAAGCTAGATGATCAAAAATTTTGGATATTTCCGATAATAGTATTCGTTTACTTAGTAACCTTTGTGAAGACGAGCTGAATGTGAGATTAAATGAAAAATGATCATCTTTCGGATTCCACTGTAAGTAAGACAAGAGTTTTTTTTTGCTCTGGATGTTTGAAATCAATTGATTGTGTATTTGATACTGTTTCTACGTCTTGCAAAGTTCTTGCTTTTTCGAAGCCCACTTGCGAAGATGAAAACCACCAGACTTAAGCAACTTTAACAAATCTGATTGCAATTGCTTTGCTGCCGGGATGCTGTGACTCCCCGAAAGAAGATCATACATATAGAACTTATCTTCTAACGTTTGCCTGGCGGGTGACAATGGATAATTGTAACCTTTATCTTTTGCTAACTGTTTTAACGTCATCATAGCTAAAAAGGGTGTGGCCTTTGTACCATAGGTGACATTTGCTAGATTGTATTCTTGTAAAGGTTCATGACTGTTGTTTCTCCAGATTATCGTTTGTAAATTCTTCAGGGTGTACCATGATTTGCCTGAATATTTTTTCAATGTCAGCTGTGAATGCTATCTCATACTGCCTCCAATTTATTATCAATGAAAATAGGTCACGTTGTAAGTTATGCGCACTGTACATGAGTATACATATACATATGTACATATTGCAACTGCAGCCTGATGTTGTAGATGATGCATTTACTACTACACGCAGCGTGTTACTACAAGGTAACACAAGGCCAGCGAGTTCACATTACAGTCATTGTGTACTTGGTGCATGTGTCCTAAACTAAAGTATTCATTTCTAAAAGATTTATAACCATCTGATAACTTCTGATTTTTTGAAAATTTTTCTCTAACTGTGAAAACTGCGCTATTGCTCGATTCTTAGAATCGCCCAATTTTTCTGTAAAGTTGGTTTTCCTGGAATATCTCACGACGTATTGACCATCTACTTGACGTGTAGTCTGCTCTTGGTATTGAGTCACACAATAGTGATCCTCTGCTGTTAGGTCTGATGGATTATCTGCGATGTCTTCAATTGTCCAAAATGTCTGAATATCTTCTAAATTGTTTTGTCTGAATATCTTCTAATTGCCACACAATAGCCATCCTAGATGTGTTTGTTGAGCAATAGATTCGGTCTTGCTATCGCCCTTGATGATTTCGCCCATCATGAAGAGAGAATAAACTTCCGCTCCCAGTAGTACATCTATAGGAGTGCTGATGTGAAACTCTGGATCTGAAAAATCGATATTTTTTAAAAGCGGCCATATTGGTTTTTCAAACGTTTGATTAGGCAGGCTATGCATTAGTTTCTTCATGATGACTACGTTGGTGTTAAAGGTGAAGTCCCCCTTGATCGCCGAGGCAGTAATTTGTAATGCACCTTTACAATTGTTTTCTTGAAAACCGAGCCCGAATACGACACCCTTGCAATGGCAACGCGGTAATCAGAACCTCTAAGCAGCATCTTCAGTGATTAAGAAGATTTGAGACCCTTGATACACAAGCGCTCTCATTATATTATAGGTTCCATCTAGTGCCAGAACTTTGATAAGTGTTGTTGCCAGAAGATTTTCAGACAATTTATTCTGTGCGACAGACGTTATCTGTCGAATGCTTCGGGATGGTGGACGGTTGGTTGATGTACGTTTCGTGCAGCAAAGTATTATGCTTCCCCGAACATTTACGGTAGGTTTTCGTAAATAAACATTTCTTACCTTTGTGGTTTGTAAACAAGATCGTAATTTATTTACAGTCTCCACTTTCATTTCATTAGGTAAATCAAGAAATTCTTTGAATATAAAAAATTTCGTAATCGCCATCGCAGTGAAGACATTTATTAGCTGATGACACGTAAAATGATTTTGGTTTCTGATTATAATTTGCATTTAAATTGCTAGTTGGAGGTTTGCTATAGTTGTTGTTATTGCTATTTTTTTTTCTTCTATCACAATGTATTTTTATGTTCCATGTTGATTTATGTGATATCCAAATAAAGTTTTTTGATTTGATTTTGATTTGATATTGCCATGGTTTTTCTTATAAGAAGGAGATGATACACTTGGCTTCTGATTAATGGTATCTTGTTTTCGGCGAGATGCCTCCAGTGATGTAAACTTGTTTTCGAGGAATTGGATGAATTCGCTTAAAGTCGACAGCTCTCGGGGGTTTTTAAGTGATTCTAAACAATCCAAGTGCGTCTTTGAGTCCAATATCTACGCCGAGTGGTTTGATGGCATTTATACACTTGATTGTAGTGTCATGCATTTTCTTTATTGACGCTGCTGATTGTTGTTGGCATGGTAGGTAGAGACAGAAGAATTTGCATGTGATATGTAAATATATTTCTAACGTTATTATATCTGTGGTTGAGAATATCCCAACATACTAGATAATTTTCTGCACTTATATTTAAATGTTGGAAGAGTATTTCTGCCTCGCCTTTGACCTTATTCTTCAAGAACTGCATCTTTTGCGCCTTTGATATGGACCCGTTGCTGTGAATCAATTCCGTAAAGAGATTTTTAAATGATACCCATTTGTGATAGTCTCCATTAAAAGTAGGAATGTCCATCGTTGGAGTTATCTTGGTCTTATATGATGATGACCACATTTTCTTAGTCAACACTTTCTTGATATCATTATACTCTTTTTCATATCCGTTAAATGAACGCATGTATTCCTCATTTTCTTCACTAAAGAAGCTGTCAATCTCCCAGTGAAGAGAGTCAATGGTTCTCCAACGTGATTTTATGTTCTTTAAAACATCTTCAAACTCCCACTTTTGCCGTCAAATCTTCTTCTATGCTGGTTATAATGCAAGAAAACGCTATGAAGTTGCTTTTTTGCTTGCAAAGCATTTTTTCTAGTTTGCTAAGGGTGCTACGGTCTAAAAACTCACCTACTTTTTCTTGCGATGCTTGGTTGACTCCGTTGAGTGGCGATGGTAAAGCTCGAATGGCAGACATCGTAGGGGTTGGTGTTGTTTGAGAGACCTCGACCGACGGAATATCAATCTTTGTTTAAAATAATCATGATTAATGATGATTGGTCTTGATAATCAACAAGCAGTGTATGACTGCTATTGAATTCATTATAATAGGATATGAGCGTCGTTAATGGTCTCTGTATATTAGAGTAGGTCTTGCGCTCGGGCCCATCTTTCTTAAAGTTCACAAGTAGTTTCTCAATGCTTTGCATAAATTGATATTGAGTAGCGTAAATGTCTTCTATTGTTATATGCTTCATATGTTAATTTCGTAAAATTTATTTAAATTGCTGTTCTGATAATTTAGGATTTCTGGTGAATCACGGCGTATTGACTTACCGGTGCTGCCCGATTTGATTTAATCCTACTTACACCGTTCACACAAATCGCTGCTAATATATTTAATTGTAAATGTTTCTTGATGATATTAAGTAACACGTAATACAATCCACGTAGTACACGTATTACAGTCACTGTCCGTAATGTGTCACTTATAAAATGCTTGATATGCTGGTTTGATTCGCATCCGCGTGGTAGATGTTACGAAATTATTCGAAATTAATTCACACACGCGAGAAGGTTCGAAGGACCAAAAAGATGTATGGTGTTTTCATACGTCTTTAATGATGGAAAATGTTAATTGATTTCCTTGATAACATTTGATTTTTTCTGGCTATAAAATAATGATAGAAGTGAGAGAGGGAACGCGCGCGATGATTGCTTAATGCAACTGAAAAAGTATGTCAATTATGATTTATAGCGAAACAAAAAGCTGATTTGGCGAAATGTGCGGTGTTGCACAGTAACATACAATATGTATTATGGAAGTGTACTTTTTGTCTAAAACTTAATAAATTTAAGAAAAACAAAACAGTAAAATTTTGACACTCGACGACTAATGGTTTTGATTCATTATTATTTTAAACAAAACAAGTTTATTTGAGAGAAGTTTTTGTAGTTTTAAATTTATAAAAAAAATTCTTTTATTATAATATCAATTAGGACTTGAAGAGTAGTGCGATTGTTCGGGTGGCTTCGAGGGGCCGTAACTTTATTTCCATCCTAGGAGTATCGTAGTAACAAAGGTATAATCAGTATTTTATTTGGTCTACTGAACTGTACTATTTAGCGATAGTGTAACACACCAGGAATAACTCGTTAAGCGGAATTGGCCAATAAGAGGTTGTTCGTATCGACTCCGTCCACTTACAGCAGAGTTACTTTGAGATGTTATTTACTGCGGCGTGTTATTGATACTTCTCATTGTATGATTTATCAAAACGAAAAAAACATAAAACAACTATTTTACTGACTTTACATAATTATATAAAATATAATGATTTTTTCTGAAGACAATATTGAAGTATTACAATACACTGCGGCGCAATAAACTTTAATTATAACAGACAATATAAGGCAGTAGGCGGGAGGTCAGCAATATAATACACACATTCAGTAATTACTATTTGTTTTGTGATCATTTACATCTGATTTATTCACATAAGTACCACACTGTTGGATAAACCATTGTTTCAAATACAGCGAGTTACTAAGTATAATACATTTTTTAGGTAATATAAACTTTCATCGAGTAAGCCGTTACTAAGTGCAATATATTCTTATGATAGCGTCTATACACTAAGTTTGTAGACAAATAGATAACAATATTATTAATTTAAAAGTTTCCAAAATGTGTGCGTTTGAACAAGTTCACGTCTGAAGGTCGTTTTTTTGTCCTTTATTTCTAATTTAGTTATTTTTAAGTGAGCAATATAAGTTATAGAAATATATATTATACTTGGAATAAATAGCACTATATTGATATATTAAACGTCTTTCTCTTTCCTTAAGTATAAATAGATTGTGATTAATATCGTTTCTTTTACAAAATATTCTGTTACATTTCCATCGCCAACGAAAAATTACAGTTATTGAAAACTTACTTTTATAAAGTAAAAAGCTAAATGTATTTATTAACTGCAATATAATTTAAAATTAAGACATAAAAATTAAATTCTGATAATTTACTGTATTAGAATTATTATTAGTTCAGTCCTAGAGCAATGGAACTAAAGTGTTGACCGCAAATTCATGTGATCTACTAGATCTACTCCATATCATTATTTCTCTGGTAAGGAAAAGAAGGAATTCTCATCGCGTCGTTTATCGGCGTATTGGTAAAGTCAATATAACTTCAAAGACACGTTTTTGTTATTATAATTATAACCATCACAACTAACACACCAGCACTTTACTCTGTGACAAATGTTATGAATATTAAATCAAGTGTAGACACTTCTCTTTTAATTAAACATTTTACAAATAAGAGTTAATGTGAAAAGTGAGGTCGAGTTACCGTCCTCCGCTCGATCAGTAACTACTCGCAAACTGAAATAAATAAATCAGTAATCCTAGTAAGATTGTTAAAAGTTCCTTAGAGATATTTTCAACAAAAGAGAAAATCAAGAGAACAAAGAGCACGAATATTAGACAATAATATTATTTATTTATTTATTTATTTACCTTCACGCCATATCCTTGCGGGGTAGCCAGAGACGACGGAGCGCCAAACGCTACGGTCTCTGCATACCTGTTTCGCCTCGGCCACAGACATCAACCTCTTCATACATGCCCTCCGGGGGGTCCTCATGCTTTTTACGTGACCTGCCTCCAGTATCGTAGCTACTGTGTTTTCGAAGGTCACTCGAGGCCTCCCCCTGTCTCTCTTACCGCTCACTTTTCCCATATAAATCTTTTTTACCATTCTTTCATCACTCATTCGTTCGACGTGCCCAAACCATCTGAGCACGTTCTTCTTCATTCTCACCGTGACATCTTCGCTAGTACCTGCCATTCTGTGGATCTCCTCATTGCGGATTCGATCAGCTAGACTGACTCCTTACCATTTACACTGACCATTCATCTTTCTTACATTCTTCTTCTGTGTTACCCACGTTTGGCTGCCGTATAACAGCGTCGGTAGTAAAACTGCATTGTGTACAGCCAAACGTGCAGCTATGCTGACGTTTTGCCGTCTCAACAATGCAGTCAAAGCGACATTGACTCTGTTACCGGCAGCAATACGCCTTTCCACATCCATTTCGTATCTTCCGTCTCTGCTAAACATACTTCCCAAATATACCACTTCATTCACTTGTTCTATTATCTTACCATTCACGTTGATCTTACATTCTGTTCTTTCTTCATTTTTTCCAAATATCAGAACCTTCGTCTTATCTACATTCAGGTTAAGACCATTAATTTCATACCCATCTTTCAGAGTGGTGACCAACGCCTGCAAATTGCATTCTGATGATGCAATGAGCACTGCATCATCTGCATATAGTAAGCAATTGACCTTAAGGTTACCTACTTTCACACCCATGTTACTATCTTTCACTCCTTGGAGACAACTATCCAAATACAAATTGAACAACCACGCTGACATAGCGCAACCCTGCTTAACACCCGATTGGATGTCAAACCAGGGCGACATGCCAGCTCCTACTCGCACACAGGCTGAATGATCTCGGTAAAGAGACCTTACAGCCTGTAGCAAGGGTCCGTTCATATTGTATCGGGGCAGTATCTCCCATAACTTCTTTCTCACAACCCTGTCAAAACGCCTTTTCCAAATTCACAAAAGCACAGAAAACCTTTAGGTTTAGGGCTAAAAACTTTTCCGTGATCATGCGGAGGGAAAAGATCTGATCTATACACCTTCTTCCAGGTCTAAATCCTCCTTGTGCCTCCCACAACAGCCTTTCAGATCTCTCTTGTATTTTTCTCGCTAAAATTTTAGCATAAACTTTACCGCCCAAGCTAATCAAACCGATGGCCCTATAGCTTGCACAATCTATCTGTGAACCTTTGCCTTTATACAAAGGTACGATGACTGCACTTCGCCAATATTTTTAGAGTTATTGTATTCATATAAATATTATAATTATTATATTATAAAGTCAGAAACGGGCAGATATCACATTAGACATTACCCCTTAAATCAGAAAACAGTTTAAGCCGGTTGTGAACGGGGTGACCCGATGGATTATGCTTGTTACATGATAAAAACTTCACTGTAAAGTAAACTAATTATGACGGTTATTAGAGTGTGAATAATATAGGGTAACCCACCAAAATTTTGAACCTTTGAACTTTGAAACCCGAGTCCTACACGCCGCTTACACTGGAATATAAATAATGCAGCTTAATACGTCGTCGTCTTTTGAAAATAATTATTTATGATAAAATCAGTCCGTTCAAAGTATTGTTAAAAACATTTAATAAACCAATTAGTTGGGTTGTGACTTTTATTACTTCCATTACCGCTGTCAAATAATTTGTCCATTAACAAGCACAGACATTTCCGAAATAATGAAGTGAAATACCAATAAAGTACGCTTCATTAAATATATTCGGTTGAAATGGAATATTTACATCAAAGGCTATTTAATAGAAATTCAGTTATACATAAAATACTTACCTTATATTGTATAAAGTATATCATGTACAGCCAGTCCAGTCCATTCCAGCAAAAAAAATATTTTCCAGTCCATTCCAGCAAAAAAAATATTTTATTCAAAAACGGATATTTCTTGACGATGAACTGTAAAATGTGAACATCTTAAACGGATCATATAACACCAGCCTCAGTATCCTTTTTTATAAACGGACAAAACGAATAGGCGATTCTATTCCAATGTTGGTACTAAGACATTGATGTTACCACCTGTCCTTCTAGGTATCAATATCAATACTCGGCCTCTGGATTGAGTTTGTAAAAAACACTCACTGTTGTTTTTAATGTAGTAATCATATGATCGTATCATAGGATGACACAAGTCACCTTGTTCGGTCGGAACGTGATAAGCGATCATCAGCACCCCGTAACGGCGGCGTCTTATACTCACTGTCACAAATAGACCCGTGTATTTAGTACATTTAACGATATATTTATCCAGAATTATCAACACGCTACACCAAGAGCTTATTGGATTATTAAGTACTGCATAATTAAATAAAATGGTCGAATAAGTAACTTCGATAAATATTTCTGTACATCTTGGTAACATAATATTAAATGAAAATAACTTCACATTGTGGTAATAAAAGTGTCATTCAATCTATGTTCGTACAAACCCGTTCAAGTCCGTCCTCTGTTATCTACTCGTACATCGGAGCAGCGCGTCTTGACATCGACACGTACTCGCATTTTTAATAATCAACTATTTAATAATCAACGAATATAAGTTAATTACAATTAACAATAGAGATCCTATACGGATTAACATGACATGTGGTTTAAATGATTACTCAAGTAAATGAATATAATAATGAGTAAATGAATAATGAGAAAAAAATATATATATATTTACTCGTCTGTTGTCTCGGGTCGAGTAACTACTCGTGTAGAGCTAAATATAGTTGATTGTGACTTCTATGAGACATAGAAGTAAGCGTATTTAATGATAACAACATCATTTATTGTTATCATTAAAGAAAATTTGCATTAGATTAATTTAATATGTTTGATTACAGTATATAATATTTTTTATACGTATTTATCTAACTTTCAGCGTTCTGATGAATTCAATTATATTCTTTATTTATTTTATCTCATTATACCTATAATAAGCATAATGTAGGATTCATTTTACTTCAACCACATATTTCATAATGGCAGTGCCACTTGAAGACAATGGTACTTTATAGAAGATATTATCACAATTACGACGTGGAGCTCGTTTAAAGAAACAGGAGACAGAGACACACCTAGTAACCGGCAAACAGTCTGAATACAAAATAAAACAACTTTTAAATACTTACATCAATTTGTATATTTTTATATGGAATTGCAAGTTTTATAATCTTTCGCTTTTTAGAGGCTTACGTCTTATTTACGCTTTTAAAATGATAAAAATAAGTAAAAATTGCAATAAAATGGAAGCAAATGTATAATTTATAGCATCAAGTCCGACTTCAAAGGAAAATATAAAAAGTACTCTGTAAGTGATAAAAAGGACATTTCAAATTCCTTCCACGCGACGGATACCAGAGTATCGGTAGAAAGTCAATAAAACTCAAAGTGAATAACTTTAACTTTGAAACTTATTTACAAGCAAAGTAACAGTAGGCTGGATACTGGATCTATGTATTTGTAGAAATAGAAAGTAGGCTTGCAAAATAAATGATTACAAGAAAGTTTTTGTGTTTTACAAGAAAGTAAGACGAAACTACTGTAGAACTGTTCTCTCAGAATGTTGTCGGTGAATAGTGAATCTCGTGTAATGTAACACCGACCCGTCCGTCCGTCCGTCCGTCCGACTGTGGATCGATAATTATACATGTTGTTTTTAGTTTAACTTGTATTCTTTTATATATCCTTTCTTTGGCTTATTTTAACATAAGTATTTTTATAAAAGTCAGTTATTTTATGACATATGATTTTAGTATTCAAATTATAATTTATAAATAAACGTTTATCTCCTTAGCAATAGTTATAATTGTAAATAATTATTTTTTTATTGAAAACTTAAAGTATTAAGTAATTGAAATCTATCACTATATATTACGGTTGCTCTTCCGCGGCTCCCGCTCGGTATCACAACTAATATATAAATATTTACACTAAGTCTTACTTAACCCCGACGTAACATCGTACATTTTAAAATCTTTTACTTAAAAAAAAAAGAAAATGTAATGTAAAAGTTATTTTGCAGAGTGGAGATGGTTTTCAGAAGAGTTAATGCTCGAATGCAATGGGCTGTGCCTGAGGAGTGATGAGGAATAAGAAAAAATACTTTTGTTTCCGCTTATTAAAGTAAATTTCAATTTTAGTTTCAATTGTCTAAGATATCAGTAATAAAGCTATACGATACATTAATGTGTGTTTTGACATGCTTAATAAAACAATAGTCAATATAATTTAACTACTTGTTATACTCTTACTTGTATATTGTTGTGGAATATAATTTCCTCTTTTGATAATATAACATACTCCTTCGTCTTGTGATTCCGTGTCCTCTTGTTATTATTCAAATCCTACTTGATCTCACTGCAGTCATTTCAATATATTAATTTATCAAGTATTTGTTTTACATTTTCTTAATTTTTTTTGCTATATATTATATAAAATTTGTAACTTTACTTAGTTTTACATTCTTTAATGCAAATTGGGATAAAATTTTAAATAATCATTAAATTGCTAAATTATAAAAATATATACAGGAGTTCTATATTGTATATTGACTTAAAATAATGTGAGAAATATTAAAACGGAAGTTCTTCTAAAGTTTAATTAATTTCGTTCCATAAATTAAAACTGCGGACATCTCAATTAAAAATATTTAATATGCTCTGGAAATATTCAAATTATTCGCTTTGAAGTTTAAATACTTTTATGAAGATGTCTGACGGTGATTTAAAAGTACATTAGCTTCACTGATTCGTCATTCTAAGAATAAAAAGATTTACATTAGTAGTGAGTAGAATGTCCTTTAGGGTAATATGTATATATGAATCAACATCTTATTGTGTCAACATTGCGAATGTTAAGTTAGACTGTCGCTGTGTTGGTAAAAGGGTCACTGAGTGACAAAACTACAATAGTTAGGTGTTAATTCAGAAAGATATGTGGTAATATAATATTGTAGAAGATAATTCAGATCAACCGTTGAAGAATTGAATATAAGCCAGTGCGGGTAGATGCTCGTGCTCACTTTTTGCGTCACTCTCGACTCGTTCGGTTGTCGTTATTTTGTATCGCGTGTTTAGTGATATTTTTTGTACGTGATTAGACTTTGTGTTTTTTAATTGTAAATTCATTTTCTTATTATCGTTTTGAATGTATTGAAGTTATTTTTTAATTAAAGAATTAGTGTAATTTGTTATTTTTGTGAAGTTTCTAATAACAACCATTACATTATTCTGTGATTGTTTTCTTTTAAGTGAAATTAATTGAGGTGTACTAGATCAGAAGTGGGATGGGATTATAGTGATCCTATCCTGCTCGTCCGTTCTGATTCTGCTTACGTTAAAATTTTACGGTTTCTTTTTGTTAACTATCAATTCGTGATTTTTATTTTATTCAGTTTTCGATATACCTACATTGTGTATAATGTCTGATCGTAATTATCGTAAACGTGAAAGTCGCAGGAGAAGTCGTGATGATCGACGTAGTAGACATCGCGATCGTTCCTCAAACGGTCAATTAAGGCGCGATATGGAAACAATGTTAGATCGTCTCCGATCTATTGAGAATCGGGTAGCTGCGCGAAATACACCGCCACCGGTGCAGTGTGAAGTGAGGCCCGTGCTTTCACCAGTACCACGTCACGAACCGATTGAACGCGGCGCGACCTCCTTAGTTAAAGGTTTTGGATTGTCTACGCCTAGGGATCAACAGTCTATGACTCCGTCGATCCCTCCGCCTTCGCGGGGTGCCCCGGAAGCACTGTCTGTACCGGACTTAGACTCGGAGCGTAATACCACTCATATAAGTGTTCCGTCGACGTTTACTGACCGTATTGTAGATGCTATCCGCGCAATTAATACCAATAGTTCTTTAAATACAAACTGTTACATTTCTAATTTTGATCCAAATTTACAGAATATCGATGATTGGTGCGAAGAGGTGGAACGTGCCAAATCGCTGAATAACTGGAACGATTACGAATGTCTTTCACGAATCGGTAACTGCCTTAAGGGGGACGCTAAGTCATGGTTAAGTGAGTGGGTGACCGCCGAACGTAGTTGGTCCAATTTTAAGAGGGAGTTTAAGCCTTTGTGTCCAAAAGTTCCTGACGTCGCCAATATTTTGTTTGACGTAATGAGCACTAATTCGGATAATTACGTTTCGTACGCCGATTATGCTCGCCGGTCACTTCTTCGTTTGCGAATTTTAAGGGGACTAAGCGATGAATTGATTACAGCCATTGTGATTCGCGGTATTAACGACCCCCATATTAAGGCATGTACTACAAATGCCAAACTATCTCCAAACGATCTCGTAGATTTCTTTTCCAATTATGTTAAACCTTCCACGTCTGGGGTTAATTCGGTTCCAGTTAGGTCTAGCGGTTCGTACCTAAATAAAAGTAAATCACGGTATCCTAATCAAAGAAAACGACATTTTAAATCGGGTAAGTGTTTTTCGTGTGGTCAGCCAGGGCATACTCAGGCTGTATGTAAGAAGTTCAAGTCGAATTCAAACGAGCGCCCTCAAAACCAAGATAATTTGATCTCTAAGCCTGTTTTTGTTCCTACAAAACCCGATACTATGTACGTTTTGCAAAAAGTCCGGTCATAAAACCGAGAATTGTTTTGCTAAGTTAAAGTCGGAATCACGTAATAAAAATAATGTCAATTTTTGCCGAAAACAGGAGGTTACCTACAATAGTGATGTAGTCGTTGCCGTTATTCAAGGCGTACCTGTCGATGTTTTGATAGATAGTGGTTCAACGATATCATTAATCTCGTTTCACTTATTAAAACATTTTAGTTGCGCGCATAAGCCTACATTTCGTATACTCAAGGGTTTAGGTAGTCAGGAGATTGAGAGTACTTCTTATGTAACCTTACTAATTGAATTTGACGGCTTGTCTCTTGATGTTGACTTTTATATAGTTGACACCGAGTATATGAATACCCCGGTCATTGTAGGTACGGATGTACTTAATAGAGAAGGCGTTAGTTATATTCGCACGCGTGACAAGCAGATTTTGACTAGAAACTTCAATGTAAATAGAGTGATGACTGTTCAGTCAAATGTATCTATCCCTGTAAACACACCTCTTGTTGGTAATGAGCTTCAACGGTTGTTGATAATAGTAGAGACATTTTCAAAGTTTTTAATATCTGGCACCGCCACGTCAACGGTTAATACTGGTAGTATGACCATTCGGTTGAAGAGCAATATTCCTGTTAGTTATCGCCCATATCGTTTGTCTTATGCTGAGACACTTCGCGTTCGCGATATTGTGAAAGACTTGTTGAAAACTGGGATTATACAAGAATCTGAGTCTGACTATGCCAGTCCTATTCTTCTGGTGAAGAAAAAGGATGGCTCAGATCGCATGTGCGTCGATTTTAGGAAATTAAATGATGTGACAATTAAAGATCGTTTTCCGTTACCTCGAATAGATGATCATATTGATCGACTGGGACGTAATAGATACTTTACCTCATTAGATATGGCGACCGGGTTTCACCAAATACCCTTGCAAAAATCTTCGGTACCCTTTACTGGCTTTGTCACACCCGAAGGCCATTATGAGTATTTAAAAATGCCGTATGGTTTAGCTAATGCTCCCGTGGTGTATCAGCGGATAATTTCAAAAACATTAAGATCGTTCATAGAATCTGGTGATATCCTGGTATATATCGATGATATTTTAATTATGAGCGCGTCAATAGACAGCGGATTGACCCTTTTGCATAAGGTACTCGATACGCTAACAAATGCGGGATTTTCAATCAATTTAAAGAAATGTTCATTTCTTTCCAGTTCAATAGAATATTTAGGTCGCAGTATTAGTGAAGGACAGGTACGGCCGAGCAGTGAAAAGGTAAGAGCTTTAACAGGGGCTGAAGATCCCAAAAATATTAAACAGGTTCGCCAGTTCATGGGCTTAGCCAGCTATTTTCGGCGATACATACCTAACTTTGCTCAAAAAACTGCTTGTATCGCTGCATTGACACGTAAAGGTGTCCCATTTAGGTGGGGATCAGAACAGCAGACTGCTCGTGAGGTAATTATTCAGTGTTTAACCAGTGAACCGGTGCTTGCTGTTTATGATCCATCCTTACCAATCGAAGTACATACAGATGCGAGTTCCATCGGCTATGGTGGTATATTTTTACAGATACACGAAGGTGGTCATAAGCGAGTAGTTGCTTACTTTAGTAAGTTAACGCAGGGTGCTGAAGGTAAGTACCACTCCTATGAGTTGGAAACACTGGCGGTAGTTAAAGTGCTACAGCACTGTCGTCATTATCTTGTGGGTGTACACTTCATGGTAGTCACCGATTGCAATGCACTGAAGTTAACCCAACGGAAAAAAGATTTACTTCCTAGGGTAGCTCGGTGGTGGATATACCTGCAGGATTTTGACTTTGAGTTAGACTATCGTAAGGGTACTCAAATGTCTCACGCCGATTATTTAAGTCGAAATCCTGTCAATGTGTGTTCGGTCCAGAAGCCTCTGAATTGGGCACAGATTGCTCAGGGTTCAGACGAGGAAACTCGGAACCTCATTCAGAAACTGAATGATGGTCAGTTAGACGCTAGCCGTTACTTTGTTAAAAATGACATACTTTACTACAAGTATACACCTACTGGTGAGTCCCTCAGATATTTGTGTTATATACCTAGGGGGCATAGGTTAAGTTTACTTCGAGTGTTTCATGACGAACATGATCATCCTGGTGTGGACAAAACAATTAATTTGCTCTTAAAGCATTTTTGGTTTCCAGAGTTACGTGTTTTTGTTCGAAAATATGTATTACACTGTTTAGTGTGTATTTCTCAAAAGAAAGTACAACGAGATCCGTTACAACCTATTCCTTCATGGGAGAAACCCGATGTACCTTTTAACACCATTCATATGGACGTGATGGGTCCACTTCCCGAAGTAGATGGTTACCGATACATTCTTGTAATAGTGGATGCATTTTCTAAATTCTGTTTACTTTACCCAATGTATAGGCAAGACTCTGAGGAATTAAAGCGTCATGTTACTAATGCCATTTCTTTAATTGGGTCTCCGAAACTAATTATTGCTGACAGGGGACGAATGTTTCAAAGTGTTAGTTTTCTCGACTGGGTTAAAAATATGGGAACTGGGTACATTTGATTACTCCCGAGATGCATCAATCTAACGGACAGGTCGAGCGTTATTGCAGGACAATCTTGAATATGATCCGCATTGAGGTTAACTACCGTCAACAGAGGTGGCCTAGCGTCACTTGGAAGCTTCAGCTGGTGTTAAATATCACCCGACATCGGACAACACAGCGTTCAGCACTCAACCTGTTGGTGGGTATTGACGCGGCGACACCTCTTATTCGAAGTCTGGTACGAGATGTGGCACTGGAAGGCTCTAGTCCAAATCGCGAGGCTCTAAGAGAGCTGACCCGCCAACTAGCGTCAGAGCAACTGAGACAAAATCAACAGGACCAAGATTCTTACGTTAATCAAGGCAGGAGACCTGCCCGTCTTTATGAGTTAAATTCCTTGGTTTTTGTAAGAAAGCAAGCGCAGTCAACGGGGAAACTGGACTCCGGAATGCGGGGTCCTTACCGAGTTCTAAAGGTTCTCCCCCATGGGCGCTATGAACTGCAACTTTTGGCCGGGTCCTACGGGAAGTTAACGCAAGCCGCAGCCGAGTATATGATCCCATGGCGTGGAGAATGGACACCTGAAGTTTGTGCTGCTTATTTTGAAAGTGAGTCTAACGCAAGTGCGGGCTGCAGACCGTTACTTGGTAGTTAGTGTACCAGATAATAGCTTCACGTAGTGCTTCCTTTCTGGTTAACAATTGTTAGTTTTAGCCTCACGTCGTGCTTCTGGCTAACAATTGCTATGCCAAGTTATTGCTTCACGTCGTGCCTCTGACTTGTGCCAGGCAAAGTTATAGCTTCACGTAGTGCCTCTGACTTGTGCCCGTGATTAAGTGAATGCTAACGTCGTGCCTATGGCTTAATCACTAAAGCAGCGTTACATTGCTTGTTGATAGGGCGGACGCGTCTTATTTGCGGGTTGTGTATCGTTGTATACATTTTGATTTGTCCTTTATAGTGTTTGCTTTATATTTTTTTTCATGTAGGTGCAGACACAGAAACAGAAACAGACTGCTTAGAGCCAGAAGCGGGGTCATCTGGAGATCAGCAGCATCTACAGGCTACTACCGATCTAGAAGTCCAAGAACTTCAAGATTGCGACTTGCCTTCAGCAGAGTCTG
Organism: Melinaea menophilus ssp. n. AW-2005; assembly: GCA_918358695.1. NCBI lineage: Eukaryota > Metazoa > Arthropoda > Insecta > Lepidoptera > Nymphalidae > Melinaea > Melinaea menophilus. The sequence continues at coordinate 320,927 of OU911048.1, forward strand.
GGACTTTGCTTTCTATGCCAGTCTTGGAATAAAGAAAAGGGAGTCCGAGGACGGTCTCCTGTCAGGAGAGGCCGTGTAGAAGATAATTCAGATCAACCGTTGAAGAATTGAATATAAGCCAGTGCGGGTAGATGCTCGTGCTCACTTTTTGCGTCACTCTCGACTCGTTCGGTTGTCGTTATTTTGTATCGCGTGTTTAGTGATATTTTTTGTACGTGATTAGACTTGGTGTTTTTAATTGTAAATTCATTTTCTTATTATCGTTTTGAATGTATTGAAGTTATTTTTTAATTAAAGAATTAGTGTAATTTGTTATTTTTGTGAAGTTTCTAATAACAACCATTACGTTATTCTGTGATTGTTTTCTTTTAAGTGAAATTAATTGAGGTGTACTAGAATATATTATTCAATTGTAACAACACTCACTAATAATTAATATTGTGACTGTTATCATATTTAAACTGCATTATAACCATTACTTTTATTGAAGTACATTGTTATAATATAATAGTGCCATTTGTAAAAAAAGTCATACTTACCGCACTTATTAAAAAGTATTAAAATAAACTACTAAATATTAATACTTTATTATACTAATGCCGTCTTTAATATTTTTTTTGATATTTCGTTTATTGGTATCAAGTAGCTAGTAGTAATTTTCATCTAGAATCCGAAATCTTAATACTGAAACAAATTAATAGATATTCACGAGTACTCTACTCTGTTTTATTAACATTATTAAGTACTGAAGAAGGAGTGACTGGAAAATAAAATAATACTAAAAAAGAAAAAAAAACGAAATCGTAAAAGAAAACAAGACGACTTAGATAAAGTATTTTAAAAACTTTCAGCGTTTGTTTTGAAACTTTAATAATTAAGTTATTAAAAATATTTATGAATCACATTTGTAATACTACTTACTTCTTAACAAATTAGGACATCTTAGTGTTTTACTAATTTGTTAAGAAATTAGGATTATTATTTGTATACTGTACCAATGTTCTTTTGTTTTATTACTTAATGTTTTTAGGGTTGTCTGGAAGAAGAATCGCCATGAGGCAATAAGGCTGCCTGTTGTACTTTAAATTAGTTATTTTGTTTATATATTCTATTTTGTGGTGTACAATACTGAATTAATAAAACATACATTTAAGAAAATAAATAGAAACGACCACATAAATATTAAAAATACTTCCGACTTATGGGGAATATCTGTAAAGGTGATTGGCTCAGTCGTGGACCTCGTTGCGCCTTACTTAGCGACCATTTTTAATGATTGTATTTCTTGTGGAGTGTTTCCTGACCTAATGAAATATAGCAAAGTAATACCACTCTTAAAATCAGGCAATAATTCAGATCCTTCTAATTACAGACCAATATCAGTATTGCCTTCGTTTAGTAAAATATTTGAAAAAATCATGCTTAATCAGCTGATAGACCATTTTAATAAATATAAATTGCTTCACAATAAACAGTTCCATTTTAGTAGAGATCGCTCTACTACGGACGCCGGCGTCTTTCTTATAAAACATATATATAAGGCCTGGGATCAGTCACAGGCTGCTCTTGGAGTATTCTGATTTATCTAAGGCTTTCGATTGTGTTCAGCATGAAACATTGGTCAGGAAATTGTACCACTATGGCATTAAGAACATTGATCTCAAACTCTTGATTTCTTACTTATCTAATAAAATTCAGAGGGCAGAGGTGAATGGAAAAAGATCGGCTGGGGCTCCGATTGATATGGGGGTTCCTGAAGTTTCAATCTCAGGCCCACTTCTCTTCCTTGTTTATATAAATGACCTGCCTACTTTTGTAGACAAATATAATGAGATAGTGTTGTTTGCTGATGACACTTCTTTAATATTTTAAGTGAAACGGCATCATGTAATGTATGACGATGTAAACAAGGCTCTCTCTAGAATATTGCATTGGTTTAGTGTTCACAACCTGTTGCTTAATAATAAGAAGACTAAACTTCTTAGATTTTCTGCTTCTAATATTAAACAGGTGCAAACTAATGTACTTTTAAATGAGGAAGCGATGGAAGTGGTGGAATCCACAGTTTTTCTAGGAATCACTGTTGATGCTAAAATACAATGGGGCCCTCATATAGCTGGATTGGTTAGTAAACTTAGCTTCGCCGTGTACGCTGTTAAAAAAAATTGATCCCTAACTGACGAGATTACTGCTAAGTTAATGTATTTTCATAGTATAATGTCGTATGGTATCCTACTGTGGGGTAGTGCTACCGATATAAATACACGTTTGGTTTTAAAAAAAAGAGCTGTCCGTGCTATTTACAAACTGGACCCTAGAGATTCTTTAAGAAATAAGTTTAAGCAAATTAATGTACTTACGGTCGCCACTCAGCATATTTTTGAAAATCTTAAATATGTACATAAAAATACTGACAATTTTACGTATTTCAAAGGCGGCTTTAGTAGGTTCTTACGATATTTGGTTAGGTAGGGAGAGGAGCGTAAACAGTGAAGGTGAGCGTGTATGCGCAAAGCAAGCCCCAGGCATTGTTTGCGCTCCTCTTCTTGATGTGTCCGGTATCCGCACGGTGAACCCATGGAATGCTGAGAAGCTTCGTCTCAAGCACAGTGATATACACACTATACTAGTGATATACACAAATACCAGGAACAAACACAAGCTCGCGCTACCTGTTACTTGACTTAAAAAAGTGAGTAAATCTTTCATGGGGCAATGTATACAGTTTTACAATAGAGTCCCAGCAAACGTTCAAGTATTACCATTTAACAAATTTAAGAGAATAACTAATGAACGTTTGTGTGGAAAAGGATACTACAATATATCTGAATACTTAGAGGATAATGCGCCGTGGGTATGAAGCGATCGCTGCCGGGCTACTTCAAAATTGTTTACTTAGTATTGTGTAATGTATTTATGTAATGAATTTAATTTCTAATTTAAAAAAAAATCATGACAATCCCGCTGAGTTTCTGTCGTCAGCTCTTCTCAGGTCTGTGGGAATTATTTTTTCGAGTTGGTGGTAGCTTTGATAACGAAAAAAATTTTTTGATGAAACTTATTTTCAATAAAGATTTTTGATTTTATTTGATTTGATTTGCTTCTTACTTAGTGTATGTTAGCATATTTTATATTTCTTTTAGACTCTCGACACTCATGACCTTGCTATGTTAGTATGAGTGATGCTGCGCTATATGTGTTATAGTTCCATCTTCCTTAGCTGTGTTCTGTGTCAACCCATTCAAATAGATTTTCTGGTTTTGTCATATAATAGAGATAACTGGAATACCAAAAAACATTGACCCAGTTTTCACTTAAACGACGGCCTTTCCCGGGACGACTGCACCACTTACCCTCACGTGTAGCTTCATCTTATCTATCTTTATTTATTTATTTATTATTTATTTATTTATATCTTTTCCACTTTGAATCATTATCAGTGATCACTTGTGTACGTCAAAATGGAAGTGTCAGGAGGGCCTATTTCGATACCAGATTTATCGTAATAAGCCCTTCTGTAAAAGCACTGTCCAACTTAATGTTAAAGCTATGAGGGTTCCAAACGCGTCCTGGTCTGAGAAGAACCACACAACAAACTCAGCCGGATATATATTTTTTTATATTGTGATCACTGTTTCACAAATGTCAATCTTAAAAGCTATTTTGGAACAACTAGAACCGTCGCAATATAATGAAAAAAATAATAATAATGATAATAATAATAAAAAATAAAATTAGGCCTGCTACAAAACCAGTCACCGCAAGCAGCACCCGTTCACGAGCATAACGCAAGAGCCAGCCATCACCCTCTTCGCACATATTTGAGGGAGGAGCGCAACCCGACTCCCGACGCTACCGCAAGTAATGACTTCTAAGGAATCGGTGTGATGCAACAAGTCGATAAAACGAAATTAATCTACAACAAAAAACAAATTGCGGAGATTACTAGTTATTCGCAATATAATACAATTCATTCCCAGGCCATACCGTCGTTAATGTAATCCTGTACACTATAGTAGGATTTTTTTATCAAATTTATTTTTATATATAATTTAAATTTATTTAATGATAAACTTAAGGCTTCATTTGGGAGCTTATTATAAAAACGTATACAATTAACCTTAAAGGATTTACCTATTTTATGGAGCCTAGTGTTGGGCATAGCGAGTTTATTTTTATTTCTCGTATTAATTTTATGAAAATCACAATTTTTTTTGAATTTAGAAATATTTTTATGAACGTAAATTAAATTTTCATAAATATATTGATTATAAACAGTCATTATTTTAAATTCTTTAAATTTGTTTCTTAAGGATTCTCTAGGTCTCATATTATATATTGCTCGAACAGCCCTCTTCTGTAGTGTGAATATGGTATCGATGTCGGCTGCATTACCCCATAAGAGTATACCGTATGACATTATACTATGGAAGTAACTAAAGTAAACTAATCGAGCAGTTTCCATATTTGTTAATCGACGTATTTTTTTAACCGCGTATATAGCAGAACTAAGTCTACTTGATAAATCAAATATATGAGGACCCCATTGCAATTTTTCATCTAAGGTAATGCCCAAGAAAGTAGTAGATTTGACCAAGTCCAATTCCTCATTGTTAAATTGTACATTGGTTTTAACATTTTTAACATTTGGTAAAGTAAATTTAACACATTTCGTCTTTTTTTTATTGAGCAACAAATTATTGGCGTTAAACCATTGTACAACATCTGAGAGAGCGTTATTTACATCGTCAATAACAGATTGCCTTCTGCTAACTTTAAAAGTAAGAGAAGTATCATCAGCAAACAACACTATCCCATGTTTTTCCCTCACTAGGTGAGGTAAGTCATTTATGTAAATGAGGAACAAGAAAGGCCCTAAGATAGAGCCCTGAGGCACACCTATTTTTACCAAAGAACCGGGGGAACGTATTCCATTTACGTCTACTTTTTGAATTCTATCATTAAGATATGAACTGATCAAATCTAGGGACTTATTCTTAACTCCATAATGTTCTAATTTTTGTATAAGGATTTCGTGTTGAACGCAGTCAAACGCCTTAGATAGATCACAGAAAATGCCAAGTGCATCCTGGGATCCTTCCCAGGCTTCAACAATATTGAGTAATAGCTCGACCCCAGCATCTGTTGTAGAGCGACCGGCAGTGAAACCAAACTGGTTTTTGTGCAAGAGATTGTTTTTACTGAAAAAATCAACAAGTTGATTAAGAATTATTTTTTCAAAAATCTTGCTGAATGTGGGTAAGACTGAAATTGGTCTATAATTACTAGGATCTAATGAACTGCCAGATTTAAATAATGGAGTTATTTTACTTTGTTTCATTAGATCAGGAAATATACCACATTCTAAACAATTATTAAATATCAATGCTAAGTCTGGCGCTACAATGTCAATTATGGACTTGAGTACGTCAACAGATATTCCCCAAAGATCACTAGTTTTTTTAACGCTAATTAATTTAAATACTTTGATTACTTCTTGAGCATTCACTTTTTTAAAATTAAAAATGCTAACACATCGATCTACATTATCTCTAAGTAATCCTATAGCTGCAGCGGGAGAAGAATTTAAAGATAACGTTGTAGTCATTGGAATATTAGTAAAAAAGGTTTCAAAAGCAGTAGCAACCTCGAGGTCAGACGTAACATATTTATTATCTATATTTAATTTAAAGTCGATCCTCTGGGATTTAGCTCTTCCAGTTTCCTCATTAATTATTTTCCAAGTTGTTTTTATTTTATTATTGCTACTTCCTATTTTTTTATTGATATGTTGAGATTTAGCTATTTTACATTGTTTTTTAAAAGATTTGGAAAATAATTTTACCTCATCCCTAAACTCATTACTAGTATTATACATCAATTCACTATACATATTGTATAATTTCTCTCTATTTTTGTGTAACTCAGCAGATGCCCACTCACTAAATACTAATTTATCATTAACAACCACTGTTTTTGTGGTAAATACAAAGTTAAATAATTTAATGAAAGTATTGAAAAACTCATTATACATAACATTTGGATTTGATTTTTTCAACGAGGGCAAATAGTGTATCAAATCATTTTTAATTTGACTAATACGTTCTACAGTCACTGGTATAAAACTTACTTTCTGTTTTGATTTTTCTATCTTGTTACAACTGAATTTAATAAATTGGCCATAGTGGTCAGAATCTAATGTATTGAATAAACATTTAAAATTTGGAATAACACTTGTAAAAATATTATCAATACAAGTGGCACTAGTGCTTGTGATTCTAGTAGGCTCCATAAACATGTGTAAAAGATTATAAGATTTGAATAAATTTAAAAATTTTATACTTGTTGAATTTTTTTCAAGAATATTAATATTGAAGTCTCCACAAATGATTAGCTTTTTACTAGAATGTGATAGTTTAAACAATACCTCATCCATAATCTTTTCAAATTGTTCAAAACTAGATGACGGTGGCCTATATACGTTTACAATTATTAATTCCTCTAATTCAACTGATGCTAGTTCAGCTGTTCGCTCAACAGAATGGCTCACTATGTCCTTACGTTCTTTGAATTTTAATTGTTTATTTAAAAGAATTAAAGAGCCACCATGTATGGAATTAACTCTGTTGAACGAACTACCAACCTGGTGGTTATTAAAATTAAACATTATTTCATCATTTTTAAGCCAGTGTTCAGTTACACAAAAAATATTAATATTAAAATTATTCAAAAATAACTCTATTTCTAATTCTTTATTTCTCATACACTGGATATTCTGATGCACCAGGCTGATATAATTTACATTATTATTTTTATTACTCATATTGACAATATTATCTTTTCTATAAAAATTATTGTGATTGGACATTTCATTTATTCGGCTAGAGAATATCTCTTCTGTCTTAGAATCTAGTTTAAACTAATGTTGTTTGGGATAACATCCAAACTTGTCTTACTTACATCTATATATTGCTCAATAAAAGCAGTTTGTTTAGCCAAATTATTGGCTGTCATTGTAAAAAAATATGATAGCGATACAGCTACCTGTCTTTTAATAGATGAAGATAGATAATATCTATCATGAATCAGTTTACAATATTTACTAACAGTATTGTTAGTGTCAGTAATATGAAATTTTTTATTATATAAACATAAGTTATATAATAATAAATTAATCTTATATCTAATTTCATTTTCAGTCTGTGGCAAGTTTTTATTATAGGGTAATGTAAACCACACTATTTTATTTACATTTAGTTTACTTAAAATTTCAAAACATTGTTTAAATTCTAATTGGTTTAAATTACCCCTGTTTCCTACAAAAATTATTAAATTTGTTAAATTATTAAAAAGTTTATTGGATTTATTAATTTGAGAAGTAATATTTATCAAATTAGAGTCAGGTAAACAGCTGTTAAACACCCTTTGTCCATTAAAACAAGAATTCATTACTGAGCCCATTCCCTTTCCAATATTATCACTATACATATAAGTGTCATATCACCCTGTGTCATAGCGAATGTAATTTGTAGATTGAAAGAAGACTAAGCATACCAAGCTAGTCAGTTTAAAATTAGTTTTTCCACTACTATTCAAATTTATATGTTTATTTCGGTTCGATTAAGATGATTCAATCTAAGCACACGATCTACCTTGTCTTGACTTGACCATGAGACTCGTATATATCATAGATGTTAAAAAGTTCAACCTGGGAGATATAACAAGGTTTTTAGAATTCTCTAACTATACTTACATTGCTAACTTGATAACAAACCCCCATATAAATATTTTAATATTCTGCTTTAAATGAAGTTCATTATTGTAACTCAATTAAACTGAGTAAATTAAATTAATCACTCATTTTAATATAAATTGAAATAGTTTGTTACGTTTTAAAATATATAATTATTTTGTGTACTCCGCCAGGGTATGACGGGTCGTGTTGATGGACTCCTTACATTGGTGGCAGTCGGGGGTCACTTTGCTTCAGACGTTGGAACCCAGGATTCGCTTCCGCCAATGAATCCGAGCTCAGCATGCAGGAGCCTGACCCGAATCAAAATATGAACCTAATACGTAAAATTGAAAGAAAAAATAAGAATACAGTTTGTAACGACTACTTTTGAAATTATATTTAGGAGTTGAACCAGTTATACTGTTACTGAGACACTGTCAAGGTAATGTGTACTGTACTTCACTCTTCTGGTCCTCTTAATGTCTTATTAGGTGAGTATTTTAATAGTACCAACATAAATATATCATTTGATACCATCGATATAGTCATAGTCAGCTGTATCATGTTGAAAGACAAACATACATCACACGTTGAAATTCATTATTATGTATATTTATGTCACCAACACGGCATAGCACACCATTTGATAGCACACGTCCCTCTAGCAAAGCTTTAAGTACAGGTTGTGCTTTAGATTTTTAAGTGACTGAATCAAGTGTGTGTAACTTCATTGCATTAACTAACTCCGACCGCCTGTTATTTAACAGTAAATATTACGTTATCTCCATAAATAACAACACAAGACACACACACAAGACATATTTAATTGTCTAAGACAAAATCGAAATATTAAATTAATTCTGAGTAAAAATTCTCATTAAGGGTTGGGCACTTGTTAATAGTTGCATCGCCTTTACGTTTTTAGAATCATCTTGCTTATTATGAATGTGACAGTTTATAAGTTTGTCTGTCGAATATAAATATAAAGTAAAGAAAACGGTATCGATTTGCGCGCAATTTTCACACACATGAGACCGGTCTGAAAAAGGATACATATTCGTCAGCAGGGATTGGTGGAGCTATTGTGAGTCAGTCTCGATAAATATGTTAAAGTATTCCACTGCTTTATATCACTTTTGTTCAAAATTGAAATGAAACACCGATTGAATCGAATGCAATGTTTAATGTTTTTCAAATGAATGATATGTGCTTTTTAAATGTTTATATTTAAATATTATTGTAGTGCAAAAATATCAAACAAGAAGCGACAATAAATAAAATATAAAAAATTATTTATCTTGGTATTTTATCTCAAGGGAACTTTATGAATTTTTTTGATTAGTTCAGCAAAACTTTTTGAGTTTTTCAACCTGTTATAAATTTGTATTTTTTTGTGAAATCCGAATAATTATAACTCAAAAAAGATTCATCCCATATATAATACAATACAAAAATAAGCTTTGACTTTTCAATAAATATCTCCAAGATCATTTTGTTCGAGACACAAGTTCATTAACTCTATCTGTGTGCAGTGTTAGAGGATGTTATAAAAATTTATGATGCTTTTAGCAGCAGTCTTTTTTATTACCTCGTACTACACTTAATTCTGTACACTTTAACATTAATAATAGCACCTTTTTATTGTATTCACAAATATGGTTTCTTAACCGAAAAAAAAATATAGAGAATAAATGATAGAAGAATCAATTATACCCAGATTGCTTTCTGTTAAACGGTATTTTAACTCACCATAATAAGTTCTGCGTGGTTAAAAACACTAACACAGTTTGGTCATAGTCGAGAACTTAAAGTTACGTCGAAGTTGTTAATAGTTATCGCCCACGCTACGAGGAACATGTTCAATACAGTTCTACATAACTTTGGAGAACTTAATTCAATTTAATTTTCACTCAAATCTTAGCATTAGGTCTTTTGGAATTATCAATTCCTAAATATCGATTTAAGTATGTACTAATTTAATAAATATTTGTATACTAAGTGTATACAAATATTTATTTATGTATACATAGTACATACTTACATCGATAACCGATACACGTTGATAACGGTCTAATAACAAACTGTCACAGACCAAGTTATTCACCTCCACAGAGTAGTGGATACAATGTGTACGTGTGACAGTTTTTATTGAAATAATAGTAATTGTGTGTGATTTTTTTGTGTTTTTGCAAAGTGAGAAGGAGTTTGGTTAAATCATATCCCGAAGAAATTGCTAAATAATGAATATATGCGATAATAAAATCAAAGATATATTTTTTAAGAGAGGGGAAGATAGAAAGCAGAAAAAATATAGAAGATATTATTGGAGTATTACGGAGTATAGAACCAGATGACATACCCACATTTGTTGCAAAAAATCTGCACAAGTTACCAGCAACCAATTGTGTGCCGAATGACATATCCGCCGAAGTTCATAATGGCAACGAAGGTGATTAGGTTCGCGTTGTAAAGCGAAGGAAGACGTCCGGATTTAAAGGTATGCGGAGTTCCGCCAATGTAAATACGGATACAAAATTAAGAGCAGCCGATAGCATGTTCCCGTTATTTATCTACAATGTGTCAAAAGAAAATAATGAGAAAGACGTTGTGGATTATGTTTATGAAAAAACAATAAAACTTGAAAAAAATAAATACAAAAAAAACAAAAGAATCATCTTTTAAGTTTTATATACCTGATAGTAAACTGTCCTTATTTACAAATAACGAGTTGTGACCGGAAGGTATATATTTTAGAAAATATATTTTATTTAGACACAGTAAAATGGCTGCAATTGATCTTGAGCAAATGACCTAAATTATGGATCAGTGTTATAAGAAAAAAAATCAAAATTTAAAGTTGGTGACTTTTAACTGTAAATCTCTAAAGAGATCAGTGGATATTGTGAGAAGTTTGTGCAGTTTGGCGGATGTGGTTCCGTTGCAGGAGACCTGGCATACCTCAGCACTGTGCACGATGGGTTCTAGTCTGCGGGTACGGGTATTGATACGGAGGGTGGCATGTTACGCGGCCGTCCACACGGAGGTGTCGCGCTGTTGTGGCGTAAGAATGTGTTTACAACTGTGTCTGTTTTAATTGTAACAGTGTGAGGTTGTGCGCTATCAAGTGTCAGTTTCGTGAGCAATCTGTACTATACTTTTCTGTGTATATGCTTGTGGACTGTTCTGAAAATCTTACAGATTTCACAGACTGTATGAGTGAAATAAAGGCAATAATTGAAGAATGCGCATCCTGGTGAATTATTTTTTAATGAAATGGTTCTCTTTTGTAAAGATCAAAAATGGTTATGTGTTGATTATGAATTATTTTCATGTTGTGAATGATGTTTACAGATATAAGAGAGACAGCCATGGCTGTACATATTGGTTAGATCATTGCATTGTCACTCGTTCGTCTAGTACTAGTATTAAGAAACATGTGACGTGGTTTGTTTACTATCCTCTGGAGATCAACTGCAGGTTTCGTTTAGATCGCTCGCGTTTCCTGTCTACTGCATCTACAATTAGTAATAAAATGATCTGGGGTCACAGAGATAGTGAGCAGATTCACTTATATACGGATTATTGTAATAATAAACTAAAATTAATTGATTTTCTTAATGAGATGATTGAATGTTATAATAATTTATGTAATGTATCTAATAAATTGGAACACAAAGTACTTATCAAAATTATGTATGACAATATTGCAGGTATATTAAGGGAAACAGCGATATATCGTTATAAAGTTGCGACGCACAGAAAAAAACGATCCATTACGGGGTGAAATAAACACGTGGCGCCGCTTCATGCTATGCTCGGTATTGTTTCATGTCATGGATATGGGCAGGACGACCAACACATGGAACTATGTATTAAGGAGCTCTCGTAGGGACTTTAAAAACAACTTAAATGGTGGCAAAACAATGCAGAATATATTAAAATGGACATACTGGCTACGTCAAATAGAAACAAACATTTTGGAAAATTCTGGCAACAAACAAACAGACTAAATACAAGATCGAGTATTTCGGCTGAAGGGGGAGTGAGCGGTTGTCATAATATAGCAAATATGCTTAAGACACAATTTAAAGTGGATCCCTGTGAGATCAATTTAGCTTAGGCTGGCAGGGGGGGACATCATAAATACCAGGGAAAGCTTTCCATATTTCACGTCTAGCGAAGTAGTAGATACGGTAATAGGTATGAAGCATGTAAAGTCGCCTGGACATGATGGCCTTAGTGTTGAGTATCTGCGACACGCTGGTGTGCACCTTCCTAGAGTTCTAGTTTTGTTCTACAATATTTGTATAAGCCACGGCTTTCTGCCGGACTCAATGACAAGGACAGTAGTCGTGCCTATAATCAAGAATAGGGCGGGGGATGCGGCGGACAGAACCAACTACAGACCTATATCTCTCGCTACCATCATAGCCAAAGTACTTGACGGCTTACTTGATACTCAACTTAGCAACACAATTAACATACACGATGCGCAGTTCGGTTTTAGATCAGAACTGTCAACTGAGAGTGCAATATTGTGTCTCAAACAAGCTGTAAGGTACTACACGGATAGATAGATCCATGTGTTTGCTTGTTTTTTGGATCAGTCTAAAGCATTTGACCTCGTATCCTATAAAATTTTATGGCAGAAGCTTAAAAAGGCAGTTTAAGACCGGAGTTGATATCACTATTAAAGTACTGGTATGGTGCCCATAGTAACGTGGTAAGATGGGGTGACGCACTTAGTGAACCATATAAATTAGGGTGTGGAGTAAGACAGGGAGGCTTGAAGTCGCCCAGATTGTTCAATCTTTACATAAACGGGTTGATAGAGAGACTTAGCAGGGCAGGTGTCGGTTGTTTGATAGATGGTGTAATGATGAACAATATTAGTTACGCAAACGATATGGTTCTGTTGAGCCCGTCGGCCAGTGGTCTTTGAAGACTGATATAAAATCTGTGAGAAATATGCTAAGGAGAATGGACTGAGGTATATGCTAAGGAGAATGGGCTAAAAAGTGCGAAATTTTAATTTTTAGAGGAATAAACAAACAGTTAAATTTCATTCCTAAAATACATTTGTGTGGAACTTCTCTGAAGCTAGTATCTGAATTCAAATACGTTGGTCATATTGTGGATGAACGTCTAGGTATTGATAGTGATATTGAGCGAGAGCGCAGGGCTCTGTCGGTTAGAGGCAATAAGTTGGCCCGTAGGTTTGCACGGTGTTCGACACAGGTAAAATTAATCTTATTTGAAGCCTATTGCCAGTCCTTTTACACGTGCAGCCTATGGGACAACTATACGCGGCGGACATATAGTGTTCTGCGTGTTCAGTACAACAATGTGCTGAGGGATTTGTTGAGGAAGCCTCTATCTGGGAGGGATCTGTTGAGGAATATTGCAGTGCATCGGCAATGTTTACGGAGGCTCGTGTAGACGACTTCTATGCGACAGATTGTTGTTTCGAGTGTGCTATTTCTTCTAACGTCTGTCATAAAAACTCATTGTCTTATTTAAAATTATTGATATTATTTCCATAATACCTACATTTGATGCATTTTTAAATCTAGAAGTTTTCTTTAGTGGGATAAGTAAGATGTTTTTTTAAATTCCGTTTATTTAACTGTTGGCAACAATAGCTGTCGGCTATTTAACAACCTAAAACACGATGAAAGTGCGGACAGCGGGTGTTATATATTTAAAATTCACTTGAAAATAAAACTAAAAAAAATGCTTCGTAAATAATTTTTATAACACTCTGACTCATATAACAATGATTTAATTATTCATTATATATTGCTTATATTATTATATATTTTAAATTAACTGTCTTTCTATCCGTGTGTCTATTTGTTACAGTTTCACAGTTAAGCCGCCGGGCCGATTATGATAAAATTTGATATAAAGATGGTATAATAACTATTGGAGGACATAAGGTCCTTTATGAAGTTGAAGCTTTAAGGGTGACAATAAAAAATAATCAAGCAAAGTGGTCGTTGAATTAGTGAAGTCGTTCATACGCTGGGTCACAACAAACAGTAGGTATGAGATATGTATGATTTAGTATTAATAAGTTGCATGACATTTTAATCGTAGTTATTGAAATAGGAAAAGAATACGATGTGAGGAGATCTTAATTTACATACCTTAGTGTTGTTGTTAAATAATTGTTGTATATCTTTTTAGTCATAAGTCTTAAGTAATCAAACCAAATGTGACATGTACTTTTGTGTATTATACAATTGAGCACTTTAAATCTCGGACCATAAAATTAACTGAAATTATTAAGATATACCTATTATTTTATTTCAGTTGAAAAGAAAGCAATTTCGTTCCATAAAGAGCTTATTTTCATATTTGTATCAATCCCGTGATCGTGATATTTCAAAAAAATATTATTTTATAATGTTTGGGAGTCAATAACCTTATTATTATTATTGTATCTTCGTTTAAGAATAATATAAGTAAAATAATATCGTGACTTTTTGAAAATTCAGACAAGTAATTAGGACAAATGTAATTGAAATTCTAGATATCCATTCATCATGATCGATAGGGTTATTTTTTGTGTTAACATTGTATAATAAGACGTGCCATTATGAGCTATAGAAAATAGGAATTGAAATATAATTTCAGTTTTATATTTGGTAAATAATATTCTGACAACATTTACTATGTTTTATGCTACGGTCCCTGCATACCTTCGCTTCGGCCACAGACATCAACCTCTTCCTACATGCCCTCCGGGGGGTCCTCATGCTTTTTACGTGACCTTCCTCTAGTATTATAGATACTGTGTCGAAGGTCACTCGAGACCGCCCCCTGTCTCTCTAACCGCTCATTTTTCCTTTATAAATCTTTTTTACCATTCTTTCATCACTCATTCGTTCGACGTGCCCAAATCAGCTGAGCACGTTCTTCTTCATACTCACCATGACATCTTAGCTAGTACCTGCCATTCATTGGATCTCTTCATTGCAGATACGGTCAGCTAAACTGACTCCGCATATTCAGCGAAGAGATCGCATCTCCACAACATTCATCTTTCTTAGATTCTTCTTCTGTGTTACCCACGTTTGGCTGCTGAATAACAGCGTCCGTAGCAAAACTGCATTGCATTGCATGAAACGTGCAGCTATGCTGACGTTGCGTCGTCTCAACAATGCAGCCAAAGCACCGTTAACTCTGTTACCGGCAGCAATACATTTTTCCACATCCATTTCGTATCTTCCGTCTCTGCTAAACATACTTCCCAAATATACCACTTCATTCACTTGTTCTATTATCTTACCATTCACGTTGATCTTACATTCTGTTCTTTCTTTATTTCTTTTAAACATCGGAACCTTCGTCTTATCTGCATTCAGGTTTAGAGTATTATTCTCACACCCATCTTTCAGAGTGACCAATGCCTGCAAATCGCATTCTGAAGATGCAATGAACATTGCATCATCTGCATAAAGCAAGCAATTGACCTTAAGGTCACCTACGTTCACTTCCATATCACTGTCTTTCACGCCTTGGAGACAACTATCCAAATTTAAATTTAACAACAAACCTGACATAGCGCAACCCTGCTTAACACCCGATTGGATGTCAAACCAGGGCGACATGCCAGCTCCTACTTGTGTGCGAGTAGGCTGAGTGGTCTCTGTAAAGAGACTTTACAGCCTGTAGCAAGGGTCCGCTCACATTGTATCGGGGCAATATCTTCCATAATTTCTTTCTCACAACCCTGTCGAACGCCTTTTCCAAATCCACAAAAGCACAGAAAACCTATTGGTTTAGGGCCAAAAACTTTTCCGTGATCATGCGAAGTGAAAAGATCTGATTTATACACCGTGTTCCAGGTCTAAAACCTCCTTGGGTCTCCCAAAATAGCCTTTCAGATCTCTCTTACATTCTTCTTGCTAATATTTTAGCATAAACTTTACCGCTCAAGCTAATCAAACTGATAGCCCTATAGATTGCACAGTCTATCTGTGGACCTTTGCCTTTATACAATTACACCTCGCCCTGATTTCCAGCATAAATTGCACAAAAACCAGAACAAGTTTAAAACGCGTGGCCAACCATATTTGAGAATTTCGGCAGTAACTTCATCTGCTCCCCTGCTTGTTATCCCCAGCTTAAAACGAACCCAAAGAAGCCTCGGGTTGATAGCCTTGTATCCTACCATTGCATTAACCATTTGAGAGGACAACAACACGTCTACAACATCACCTTGGCAACATCGCTCACCCTCAGGAACCCTAGCCCAGAAAGCGACCCGGTTGCCAGGCAAACCGGTCGTATCATTGCCTTATCGCTTGGTCTCAGACACACAAATAACATCCAGATCTTGGTCATCAGAAGGGTGACCTAATGATCATTTAATAATTAATTCATCTTCTGTTCAATTCTTTCTTTTACATTCCACGTTTAGCTATTTGTAGCTCCGTCCTCCACCTCCCGCCGTTCAGAACATGGCGTGTCTGTTGGCGGTCCCCAATGCTGATACACACTGATCATAAACGGACACAGAGAAGAAAAAATTACAATGTATCCGCATCCTTAAAGCGTAACATTTGTTCAGAAATTGACGAGAAATGTTTATTAACAAACCGTCCATCTGAATGTTTACGTTAGGTTTCTGAGTTTCGATAACTTAACGTGTAAAAATGACAGCGGGTACAAAATAAATCTTGTACTAATTTTCGATGAATATTTGCTAAAGTTGCTAACAAATATTTATTGGTATAGTTATTGAAAAAATCTTATGTGAAAACTAATGTATATGATAATAACGATGAAGAACATGATTTTGAAGTTGAAGAAGAAAGTTTATTTTTCTGTGATACTAAACTTTTTATTTGAATTAATCTATTAATGATTAATTAATAATTATCTAGTAAGAAACTTATTTTCTATCAATATCTGTTCCACACGGCCAAATTCATATTAATTTGTTTCTTAAACACTGAACTAATTGATTTAGAGTACAGACACATGATACAACACACCGCGATCCTCGAGGCTCTATTGTTGCTTCAGCTTTTGTTTTACATTCTGTGAAGAGTTTTGAGAATGCAATTGTTCGCTAGACGTTCAAATATATGTATATATTAAAAATAATAAAAATTGTATATGAAAAACACAAACACGATATAAAAAAATAACACATTATTGTTTTCGACTGATATAATTTATTTAAAATCTCATTTTCCAGTTATTTCGACGAAGGCGCTGTAATTATTATTTTATTGCGAACAGGTTCAATATGACCCGTTCCCTTTTGTATTAACAGCCATATTTATTGCGTTCTTTATTAACTAGGGTTGTGTCCTTGTAAAAAATATTATATTTTACATTGTACGTATAATTTCTCAATAAGGTAGATGATGTGGTTTTATTTATATTTATATTCATGTTTCTGTATCAAGGGACAGCCCTATTGCTTTTAAAGCAGTTCTTATATTCCCAATATCGTACAGCCAACAATTGTTTATAATCATATACTATGATTGATGTATTACGTGTATCTGTATCGTATTTGTGGAAATGAATGGTGGTTTTTATTGTTTTGTATGAAATAAGTTTTTACTTTTGTTTAGTAAAAAATAATAATAATAATAATTAGGTTGATATTTGCTTGTTAGATCGTGGGCAAAGCCGCGTGAAAAAAACAGTATAAATATGATATTTATTTTACGTTAGTTTAATTTTAATTACAATAATTTAGTTTCTTCTAAGGTTTTTAATATGGGTTTGGTTATAGTGAAAATTGTCTCGGACATTTAAAAGAAATATCTAGAAGGAAACAGAACGATAGATCTATTTCATTGTGTGAGACTACACTACACTAGAAGCTACAATACACTGTACACTAGAAGCTACAAAGAAGAAATCAATAGAAGAAATCCATAAAAATTGGGAATACCTATAGAAATCTTATATTTCAACAATATTATCTTATCAAAGAAATAAAACACCTCTTGATTTTTTTTTATTTATTATAAAAAAAAAATGAAATACATAAAACAAATAACACATAATTTCTTGCCAAACTCGAGAGTTTGACGGCAAGAAGCGCTCATTAACACTTTACACTACTACACCAACATTATCACTTACAATAAAGTTAAAACAATAAATAAATAAAAAAAAAACCTTATAACTATTACAATTTTTTTAAATAGAGATCCCTTAGTTTTATTTTCAACACTTTTTTACTAATTTTATATAACCTTATAAATATCTGCGTTACGATCGACATAAATTATATATTCTAACCTGCTACAATAGTCATTTTTATTGAATTTTTTTTGTGAAAAAATTTGTACTTAATACTAAATTATTCAAATCCTTATAATCTAACGCTTTACGTCTTATATTTAATATATAGATAGCATATATAGTAAATACACGAAATATATTTATTGTTGTAATAATAATTAATATAAGAGGAGAGCAGATGGGCCTTCATGGCTACTTTGACTGCCATTGCACGACCTGAGATTCGAACTCAGAACCATTTCATTAGCACATTTTAAAAACACATTAACAAATATTAAATATCCATCATAATAACATTCAATTGGAACAGTACATTTGGTACGATTAAATTAAAAATCCATAGAATCTCAGAGAGCTTTGTATATTATCGAACGTTCCTGCCTTTAATAGGAATGTCATATACCTTATGTAAAAGTAGTTGTATCATTAGAAATATATATATCAAATAATATGTAAAATATTTTAATTAATACATTACAAGTGTTTATGAAAAATGCATTAATATAAGTAAGTGAGAGTAATTTAATAAATATTGTGCTCAATGAATGTTTTCTTTTCGCCGACTCGTACTTTATAGTTATTATTGTAAGTATATAAATGAATAGTTTTTCGTTCAACTTTACTTTTAACTGCTTTTCATAGCTGTTCATTATGTAGTATTAAATTAGATATATTAATTCCAAATTATATTATCTTTCTAATAACAAAAGTCTTAACTGATATTAGAATCTAAGCACAGTAGATCTTAGATAGATACAAGTATATTCTGTCTCAAAAGGTTTCATATCGAAGATGGATCGTCGTTCAAGACATCTATCTTTACCTTACAAGATACATGAAGTGAGGGTGATTTTAGTGACATTTGAGGACAATGAATACTGTGTACGTCATTTTCCACTTTTTTAATATACACACATCCTGGACACTCAGGAAAAATGGATAACCTCTGAAAAGCTGATAGTAGAAATAACGGCAAGCACAAAAAAATATATATTATAATTCTTACACTGCTAGAAAAATGGGGATTTAAAAAAAAAATAATTTTTTGGGTTTGGTCGCCTTGCCGTCGAAGAAGATGTTCTCAATGAAGTTGATCAAGACCCTACGATCTCCAAGCGAAAAATAGCTCGCCGCACGAGCATAGGCAAATCAACCGTGCACAATATTTTAATGAAAAACATTCTATCCATATCATTTTACACGCGTGCAAACTCTACTTCCAAGAGACTTTCAACTTAGAGTTCAATTTTGTCGTCAGATGTTAGAAAAGATTGACGAAGATCCGCAGTTCTTAAAATAAAATTCTGTGGAGTGATGAATCTACTTTGAAAAGGGACGGCTACACGAATTTACACAACCTACATAGATGACAGCTTGAAAACCCATTCGTCTATCGAGAAGACAGACCGCAATACCAGTTCAAAATTAATTATTAGATTGGGATTATTAATGTTAAAATTATAGGCCCTTTGAACTCCCAGGTAACTTAACAGGAGAAAGTTCTATCTAAATTTTCTTCAGAATTACTTACTCAATTTATTGGTAGGTATTTCTTCGAAGATCCTTTATTCGTAGATGTAAGGCCTGTATCAGGATGGGGGGGCAGACAATTTGAACAGTTGTTTTAAATAATTGTAATGTGTGTTTACGTTTGTGAATAAAAATGTTCGTGGTTTTTTCGTCGCAAAATTCATATCAGGAGTTTTATGTCAGTGGATTCGCTTTCGTCACTCGGTATTTACTTCGTTGAGAAGTTTTTGTTTTGATATCAATAGTTTTGTAAAAGGATTGGAAACAAAATGCTGTGCGATTATTTTTCATGCAAATATATACTCATTTAAATGGAATAGTTGCCTCTGACAAAATGAGAGTGTTTTGGCTCAGAGGATGAGTGTTGTAATGACAAAGACGAGACCTCGGGTTCGATTCCCACAGGTGCCCGATTTTTTTTTCATTTGATATTTTCAGTTTCCATTTATTTTTTAACTCATTGCTTCAAACCAGATTTTCTTCATCATTCGTTTTTTTTTCCGTAAATTTTGTTTTATTTTTACAGTCGGCAATGCGTTAGTGAGTTTATTCACTGTGCAACTAGTAAAATTATCATGAAAATTTTGCCGACGTCAGAAACAAAACAAAATGTACAGAAAAAAAATCGAATGCTGAAAAAAAAACCAATATCCATTGAACAATTGAAAAATAGCAAAATTCAGCGGGAAAAAATCCGACATTCATGAATCTACTCACTACAATACCCATGTGTCTCAATTTAAATGAAACAATATCCTGTCACAGAATAAGTCTAGATGGCTCAGTGGATGAGTTACGCATCGAACAAGGAGAGACCATCGGTTCAATCCCCACAAAGGCTTGATTTTTTTCTCATTGAATATTTTTAGTTTTCATTCGTTTTATGATGGATTGCTTCAAAACTGATTTTTTTTCAACATTCGAATTTTTTTCTGTAAATGTTGTTCAATTTTTTTCATCGTCAATGCATTGCCGACTATTTTCGTTGTGATGTTGATGAAAATATCTCACGAAAACATTGCCGACGTCAGGAACGAAATAAAATGTACAGAAAAAAAATTCGAATGTTGAATCAAACTCAGTTTTGATTGCGAATTCCAAAGATGAAATGAAAAAAATCGAAAATTCGGGAGATTTTGATGTGTTTGTTTACATTCATTTTTGACATATTAATCGGCAGTGTGACACGGATTGTGTGTGTATGCAAATGCAACCGACTGAGTGTGATCAAATGAATCAAAGTGTGATTTGGTGAAAATTTCACATTTTGAATTTTCATCAAATCGCATCATTTATGGTGCCCATTAGTTGGTGTTTGTTAGAAATACAAATGAGTGGGAATTGGTATCTTATGGAATATATTTTTTTTCGATGTCAATTGAATTTTAACCGTGTTGTGAGTACGATTCTGACTTTAAAAGTCATTTTTTGGCCATTTTTGGTAATTTTTCATGATTTTGTGAACTTCTCATGGCTATATCTCGAATTAACGAGTTTTTCCAGATATGTGCAATATACCAAATTTTAACTCTAATTTAGAGCGTTTTTGGGCTTGTTGGAAAGGTCTCGACGAGAACCTTCAAGAAAACCTTCAAAGTGGAAATAAGATTAATTTTATACTGGTGCGGAGTCAAAAACTAAATTTTAGTCTCATTTTTCAAACGGCCGTAGAGGTGGAGGCGGTATATTGCTAAGTGTAAATGCATTTTTTGGGTCTATGGGTCAAGGGCTTTCTAAAAATACCACACTCATACCAGAAGGTCTCCAATCCAAGCCTTTTTGATGTTACTTATTAGTTGATTGTCTACGATCGATGGAGTGCGCTCTTGGTAATCGATTTTTTTACCTAAGAATTTGAACAGAGCTCTGTCGGTAATCGTAGTAACGTACTTGCCGCCTTTTATAAGACCCGGATCGTAAGAGGTATATCTGGTGTTCCACCTACCCAGACGTAGACTGTAGCATTTATTGGGTTTTGTCCTCAATCCGTCCGTCCAAGTGCAGAAATCCTACACAACATTTAAAAGTAGCTGACATTGTTTTGGATTACGTGTCAGTATCGCGAGATCGTCTGCAAATGCTAGTATGGAGAATCCATGTATGTATTATTATGTGTATTTATTGTTAAACTTAAACCGATAACCCCATTTCTTTCGTTTCTAATTAATTTATCTATTAAAATATTGATAACTGTCTTAAATATATAATAATAGAAGAGAAATACAACAACCTTGAAATAAACCTATGTTGTAAATTGGTGGTTTTGAATGATTTTTATTTGTGATTATGGAAATTTTTTATTTTGATTAGTATGATACAATCATGTGTAAAAACTCTTCACTTTTTAATTCAAAGGCAGTTTATCACAAATATATCTTTATTTGTTTCCACAATAATTAAATAACCTTTTCCACTTCTTGCAGTATAATAACACTATTGATCACCAACTTGTTTTAAACTTACACTGCCACTCTGGCTGCCAATACACCTCTTTCTATACCATTAATTTATAATTACAAGTCTACTACTGACTAATATAATTTCATTTTACAGGACAATAAATCTTAACATATTCAAGAATTATAATTTATAATTTTATGTGGTACAAGTTTCCAAAATACATATAATAGAATTCACAGCATATTCTTATAAATACAAATAGATATACGTACAAAATACTCATTATACATTACAAATTAAAACATGAATTTTAAATAAGCTAACAATTAAAGCATTAATTTTAAATAAGCTAACACATGTCACTAACTAACGTTGGAAAGTTATACCACCTTATAGCGAGCATCATCAGTTCATGTCGTACCGACCCGTATGCGCTTGTGAGATGATATAAAAATATGTGTCAGAAAGTGATTCAAAACAAGAAATATGACCTTATTTAAATTATAATAATATCTTTTGATTATTTAGAAATATATTTCAATCGTATTTATTGTTTTATTCAAAGAAAAGAAAATAGGTTGGATTACGTCATAACCGGTTGTCAGAGGTGGGGTAGGGTAGGGTTGTTTACGATTCATTATAAAAGAGCTGTCGCGGCCACAACTCGACACTTGCAATTGTGGAAAGGATCAGTACTCTGCCTCCAGTCGGTATTAATCTGACTCCGAGAACCTACTGTAGTGTGGTGTGTGACGTCATTCCAGATAAGTATTTTTAACATTTATTTTATTTAATATTGTGGATGTAAAATATAATAATTATGATATATAATACATTTAGTTTATTATATATTAATTATATTATAATAAGATATAATGTACTGTAATATTACGTAGTATTAGTACGTAGGTATTATTTTAGTTTTCTTATTAGTGTGTTATAATAATAAAAGTGAATAATTTATTATGAAATATGTTTTTATTATTTATATTTAGAACCTACTTCTAATATCAGAAGTGGGATCGCCTACTTGTTCGGCTCAAAAATGTTTAATCTTTATTCTTTGTCATTCCAGTGTGAAACATGGACGCAGAGCTAATAAAAGATTTTTTGTTATCTATCAAAACCGCGATAACCTCAAATCGACGTGAAGATGATTTTTCACTACCCACCTTCAATCCGGAGAAGATGCATAATGGTGCTGAAAGTTGGTGTAAGAATATTGAGGATCTAGGTGAAGAATTTAACTGGAGCAGTCTACAAATGGTGGCTAAAGCCGGTAAGGCCCTTCGGGGTTCAGCTTCTATTTGGTTCGAAACATGGGAACCCGAACATTGAGATTGGGAAACGTTTAGTCAGGATCTGATAGGTCTTTTCCCAACTAAGAGAAATTTAACTGACAGATTAACAAAAGCTGTTTTCTATAATTCTGAGTCTGCAGAAACCTATGCCGAATATGCTAGAGAGAAACTTTTACTTCTTAAAAGGACTAGAATCCACTTTACTGAGGATCAGTTAGTTGAGCTTATTTGCGGGGGAGTTCGCGACATTAATGTTCGTATGGCCTCTTTTAATGCTTCTGTAACTACGACTAATGAATTAATTAGCCTCTTTTCTAGCTATATTAAAAACCCTCGAAAACGATTTTTTGATAAAACCGTAACAATCGATGAACAGAATTCAAGTGTTGCTAAGAAACCTCGTTTTAACCAAACTTCAGAATCGGTTTGTGGAAAAATTTGTTTTTCGTGCGGCCAAAAGGGTCATATACGGTTTTATTGCCCTCAGAATTCTTCTTCTAATAAAAATATTGTATCATTAAACCTTTAAAAACTATGAGTAGTGAAGAAATGTTCAGCGTTATTCGTGATACATTGTCAATGTTTGGAACTCCATCTAAAGTAATTACCGATCGGGCTACAAATTTTTCACATGTAAGTTTAACAACTCTATTTAGAGAATGGAATGTAGACCACCATTTGATTTCTACCGGTACCCCACGTAGTAACGGCCAAGTCGAACGATACGTTGCAACAATTATAAATATGTTGACAACTTTATGCAATACCGAAACAGAATGGCCGAACTTACTATATAAGCGTACAGGCTCGACTAACTGACATTGAGGGACCAAGTCCATATGATGTAAACCAAATAGTGGATACTAAAGCAGATAGAATTTTAGCATACAATAATATGAAATCGGCGGCAGATAAATATAAATTACGTTTTGATACTACAAGACGAAACAATATAAATTATGTATTAGGAGACATTGTATATGTTTGCCAAGATCACCGTCGCCATAGTAAACTTACTCCTAAGTTTAAAGGACCTTACGAGATCGTAGAAATTCTTCAAAATAAAACGTTTAGATTACGTGGACAAGGACGATTACATAATATAATTGTTGCAAAAGAGAAATTACGAAAATGGATCGGCGAATGGACTGATGAAAATTGGACGGTTGAACAAGGTAAGTTTAGAATTCGTTTTTAATGTTTTGGAAAAGAGATGAATGTTGAAGTGAGCTCACTGATAGGCGTATGTTTGTGTTTAAGTCTAGTCAAATTGGCGAAGGGTGGCATAATTCACCTAACGCGACAAGTATGACTAAACTGTGTGAGGTTGTGTGAGACCGTGTGAGATATTTGTAATATTGTGATGCTGCAAGGGTGGCCTGGTGTGATGTCTAGACACCACGAGGCAGCACGTGGTGGGACTGATCACGACAGTCCAACCTGATAATTGCCAAACTGGTAATGCTGCAAGGGAGGTTTGGTGTGATGTCTGGACACCACGAGGCAGCACGTGGTGGGACTGATCACGACAGTCCAACTTGATAGTTGTGTAACTGGTAATGCTGCAAGGGTGGTCTGGTGTGATGTCTGGACACCACGAGGCAGCACGTGGTGGGACTGATCACGACAGTCCAACCTGATAATTGCCAAACTGGTAATGCTGCAAGGGAGGTCTGGTGTGATGTCTGGACACCACGAGGCAGCACGTGGTGGGGCTGATCACGACAGTCCAACTTGATAATTGTGTAACTGGTAATGCTGCAAGGGTGGTCTGGTGTGATGTCTGGACACCACGAGGCAGCACGTGGTGGGACTGATCACGACAGCCCAGCCTAAGTTGTTGTATAGCTGAGTTAAATGACCTGGTGGGAAGTTTAGACACCATGACAAGCTGCATGGTGGAACTGATCACGACAGGTTCAATGAGATCGTTATCGTCTTTCAGCTTTGCATGAAGATTCTCAGGACGACGAATAAATTACTTCTAGAGCGAAGTAATTTTCAGAATGGCCGTGTGAGATGATATAAAAATATGTGTCAGAAAGTGATTCAAAACAAGAAATATGACCTTATTTAAATTATAATAATATCTTTTGATTATTTAGAAATATATTTCAATCGTATTTATTGTTTTATTCAAAGAAAAGAAAATAGGTTGGATTACGTCATAACCGGTTGTCAGAGGTGGGGTAGGGTAGGGTTGTTTACGATTCATTATAAAAGAGCTGTCGCGGCCACAACTCGACACTTGCAATTGTGGAAAGGATCAGTACTCTGCCTCCAGTCGGTATTAATCTGACTCCGAGAACCTACTGTAGTGTGGTGTGTGACGTCATTCCAGATAAGTATTTTTAACATTTATTTTATTTAATATTGTGGATGTAAAATATAATAATTATGATATATAATACATTTAGTTTATTATATATTAATTATATTATAATAAGATATAATGTACTGTAATATTACGTAGTATTAGTACGTAGGTATTATTTTAGTTTTCTTATTAGTGTGTTATAATAATAAAAGTGAATAATTTATTATGAAATATGTTTTTATTATTTATATTTAGAACCTACTTCTAATACGCTCTCTAAGTCTATCCAACTTACCGTTATTTGTCTTTCACTAATTCTGGCATCTTTAAGGCTTTCCGATAGTAATGTGTTACGTTCGAGGCATCCAGAAATGCCAGGCAAAAACCGTTTCTGGTGATTAGACCCGAAATATTTATTATTTATCATGAATTGCGTCATTTTTGATTGTAAAAAAGAAAAAAAATATTTTTGATATTGTATTTCTTAGAGCTATCGGTCTAGTGTCCCTAGGATTCGAGACATTGTGGCTTGTAGGAAAGAGGACAAAAAGAGCATTTTCGAATGTTACCGGTGTTTGTCCTCTTGATCAGATTTTACCGAATATATTCAATAGATGTTTATGGATCGACGGACATTTTTAATAAACTATGTAAGGGATAACATCTGGACCTGATGCTGATTTAGATGGTTTCTTTTTAATTATAGTATTGATTTCCTCCAAAGTTGATGGTTCAATCTTCGCCTGAACATGGCCCAAGAGTTGAACCGTTTCTGCATTACCACTATGGGACCTGTAGAGGCACTCGTAGACTCTGACATGGTCGTCCATGTCCACGCGCAGCCAGAGTACAGACAGGTGCCGACCTTCAAAAACCTGAAGGCGACGGTAGCAGATATCCTCCCTTACGAACACATATACCCCGGCGTGTGGTATAAAATGGTGTTCTAGTTTATACCCGGGGTATGACAGATACGCTGTGTCGCTAGGTTGAGATATCTGCGTCTCCGTCAGAAACAACAAGGCCGGCTGCGCCGTCTCTACGTGATAGTGGACGACGTTCAAGTTGGAATGAAGTCCCCGGATGTTGCAAAAGTCCACATTTAGAGTGGGTCGGAGTGCCGCTACGTTGACTCGTCGTTTGCCCTCAAAAACACAAAAGGCGATACTTTGCCCGCCCCAGATACGACGGGCAGCCCGAGCAAAATCCGAGAATCATTTCCCCGATTTTGGTCGGGGAGGGAGCCCCGGCTTCATCAAAGCCGGTACTCTCCTGGGGTATTTTTCTTTTCGGCATCGCTTTCATGTTTGGCGGGGGGTTTGGGCTTCCGTATTCTCTCACTCACCGACGGAACATAACTAAATGAATTTGGTTACTACACGTCGGTCTTCTGTGCGAGGGTGGTCCTTCCTCGGTCGAGCCAGCCCAATACGAGCTGCAGTCAGTTAACTGCAGCTAGGCTCTACCACCTACAAACAGTGTGAAATAGTGATCACAATATAAAAAAAATATATCCGGCTGAGTTTGTTGTGTGGTTCTTCTCAGACCAGGATGCGTTTGGAACCCTCATAGCTTTAACATTAAGTTGGAAAGTGCTTTTACAGAGCTTATTACGATAAATCTGGTATCGAAATAGGTCCTCCTGACACTTCCATTTTGACGTACACAAGTGATCACTGATAATGATTCAAAGTGAAAAAGATATAAATAAAATAAAAATAAAATAAAATAAACGTCCGTTAATCGTCTAACTTTTTTAATTGCAAAGACGGTAGAGGTGAGTTTGGATGCGAGTTTTGAGAGATGGGAGTTCCACTGGAGCTTTTTATCTATAGTTATACCTAAGAAAATTTGTTGAGATAATCATTTCTAACATTTCATTGTTAAGGAGCAAGTTAAAATTTTAACTTTTTACATTAGGAAGGGTGAACTCTATGCATTTAGTTTTCTTAGCATTTAAGGTTAAATTGATAATTTCGAACCAACGAAGGACTCGTAATAAAGCACTGTTTATTTCGTCATAATTAATTTTATCAGGCTCAACTTTAAAAATAAGCGAGCTGTCATCAGCAAAAAGTACAATGTCACACAGACACTGAACAAAAAAGAGCAAGTTATTAATATAAAGTAAAAACAAAAAGGGGGCTAGAATAGATCCTTGTAGAATTCTCATCTTTAGGTGAGAATAAGACGATTTATAATTACTTACGCAAATGTCTGGACTCTTTGATTCAGGTAAGAGGCAATAAGATCAAACGCAGCACTACGTACATGATAGTGGTTAAGTTTGCATAGCAACTTCCGATGGTCCAAGCAATCAAAGGCTTCGAATAAATCGTAAACCACCCCAATTACATTCTGCAACTTCTTCCATGTGTAGTAAATTTGCTTAAGAAGCGCGGCACCCGCATCAGTCGTTGATTTGCCTTTGGTGAAATCATATTGTTTACTATGCATGATCCCACTGCTATACACAGACTCTTTCACCTGATTTAGAATAATTGTCTCGAAGATCATACTTAAGGTCGAGATAAATACAAGATAGGTCGAGGTAAAACCGAGATAGGCCTATAATTTTCGGGATCAAATCTATCGCCACTTTTAAACAAAGGGACTACTTTACTTTACTTTTTCATAAAATCTGGGAATATACCGGTTTCGATACATTTGTTAAAAATAAGTGATAATTGAGGGGCAATATCATTTATAATAGTGCTAAGTAATTTAACTGCTCAGTAATTTAACTAACATACCCCAGAGATCACCGGTTTTCTTCGGATTTATGATGATGATGATGATGAAACCTGATGAAACAGGTTTAAAAGCAAAACATTTATTTAACGTAACGTAACGTTTAACGTTATTGTTCAATTCGGCGATGGTATCAGATGATGAAGAATTTAAATTACTTGTGACTGTTATTGGGATTTCAGTAAAAAGGTCTCAAAAACAGCCGCCACCTTTGTATCTTTATTTCTTTCAATATTATAAATTTTTATCTTTATAGGTCCATTGGAAGCCCTAGATTTTCCAGTAAAAGTAGATAAAACATCCCAAGTTGCCTTTATTTTATCTTCTGAGTTCAGAATTTTATTTTTAATACACATGGACTTAGCTTGGATGTAAACGTTCT
Organism: Melinaea menophilus ssp. n. AW-2005; assembly: GCA_918358695.1. Taxonomy (NCBI): domain Eukaryota; kingdom Metazoa; phylum Arthropoda; class Insecta; order Lepidoptera; family Nymphalidae; genus Melinaea; species Melinaea menophilus. The sequence continues at coordinate 349,621 of OU911048.1, forward strand.
TAAATATTTTAGAGAAATTCTTAACTCTATACACCGGATCATGATTCTATTACCTCTCACCATATAAATCATATATTTTTTCTCTGCTTCTATTCCTACGGTAGCCCAGTCACTAAATTAAATTTTAAAGTATTTTGTTAAAGTTTTTGGCTTAAAAATATTATTAAATTCATTTAACAATAAATCGATAAATTATTATATAAACCGTTTGGATTATCATTGGTTACATTTTCTTTAACTACTACTGGTGGCGCCAAAAACACAATTCTAGTAACCTTCGACATGATTACCAGGGAGCAGTCAATTGTAGAAATGTGTGACTCGCAAGGGTAATAGGAGTAAATAGGAAACCACGCGTGCACCAACCTCAGAATCCAGGGCAGCTCCAGCTAGATAATCCAGAAGAGACGACGGCGCGTGACGGTTAAAGTTCAAGCACGCAGGCTATTTCTACAGACGTCCAATAACACTCGCGGTCACGATTTGACACTACCACTTAATAGCGGCAAGACTATACCAAAGCCTCTTCACGATCCTGTAGTGCAATACTCAAAGATCGGGCGGTAAGTTGGAGTTGAAAATGGAGTTGTAAGGCTTCGTCCCCTGCCGATGCGATTAGTGCTGTATCCAATACTTGAATAACCGGGCGCCGCAGTTGGCGCTGGTGTGCATGGTTTAAGGAAGAGTGAAGGAAATGGATTGTGATGTCACATAGAATTGACTCATTCACTATTATGAATATAAAGTCACAAGGTGGAGTTACCATTTCCGGCCGCCCTTAAAGGGTCACCTTTAAGAGACTACCATAAAGCCTAATAGCCTAATTGCTTTTAATTGAGAAATTTAAATAGTATTTAACTAAAATAACTTAAGCGGAGTAGTAAAATACATTAAACTATATTAAATCGAGACTGGGTTTCCTTATATAACAAAAATTACTAAATTACGGTTTAAATCTTAACCTAACCTATATTAAAATATTACTAAACTATTAGCACGGTAAAGGATATAAGCGGACGACAGGACGAAGGTAAATTCCCTTAGCGGTTTTGACAGTGTAGACGCGCACAATACCGTCCTTAGAGGGATGAACTTTGTCTACGATCGCTAAAGGCCATGAGAGTGGCGGATCAATTATCATTCTTACTATTACGACCGTTCCTGGTGTAATAGGCGTGGAAAGAATGGTCCACTTCTGTCTTGTCTGTAGTCCGTGAAGATATTCGATCCTCCACCGACGTCAAAAAGATTGGACTAACTTATTCAACAGCGAATGCCTATGGAGGAAACTATTTATACTGCAATTAACTTCTGGTGCGGGTAATGAGCACAGGGGTGCAGTGTGTAAAAAATGGCTTGGTGTAAGAGCTGATAACTCTACGGGATCTGAGTTTAAAACTGTTAAAGGTCGCGAATTAAGCAAACATTCAATTTGAGAGAGAACTGTAATGAGTTCTTCGTAAGAAATAAATGTGTTTTTACAACTTTTAACATACTTTCCCAGGCACCACCCTTAAGTGGCGAGTTAGGTCATATGAAAGACCAACGAATACGGTTTTAGCGAGCTCTTGTTCCAATTTCGGGACTGGTTCTTTATTTAAAAATGTGTATAGTTCACGTAAGTACACAGCAGCCCCTTTGAAATTGGTCCTATTATCGGAATGCATAACCTGAACAGGGCCGCGGCGAGCCAGGAAACGTTTCAGAGCAGCGAGAAAACTGGGAGTGCTGAGATCAGTAGCGACTTCTACATGCACTGCTCTAGTCGCTAAACATGTAAACAGGCATAGGTACGCCTTCCTACTATGTACGCCGCGTTGACGTGTAGGTGTATAGTCTATCGGACCTACGTAATCGCAGTCAGTCTGCGTAAAAGCTTTATCTACGTGGTATGTGCGACTCCGCAGGCAAGTCCGACATTATACTGAAGAATTGCCGAGACAGCCGCCTACGCGGATGAGGCCGTCTTTATCTATAAAAGGACTTAATTTATTAAAAGGTGGAGAAATCTATTTTTTATTGCGAATATTTTGAAATTCCTTTGCAAAATATTTTATTTGTAGGGCTAATATTAATTTGTTTTCAACAAACTGAAGTCCGTTAGCAGTCACTGTTAGTGAACTTCTGTCACATGAACCACACGGTTTGCAACAAAGGTTTGCCATCTGTGAGGAGAACTTTTTATCCAATATAAAGCGACCTTAGAATCAAGAAACGCGTAAGTTTTTATTGGAAAGTGATTAGCAGAATTATTATAAATCATACGTAGCAGTTTAGATAGTAAAACTGCGCCATATAACTCCAGTCTTGCAATAGAGAGCGGTTTTGTTGGTGCGACCTTTGATTTCGCGCAGACCAACTAACGTGAACGTAAACTACCTCACCATAAGCGTATTCGCTTGCGTCCGAAAATCCCACGAGAGTTACAACACAGTTTTTAATAACGCCCAGATGACGCGGAATGTGTAGCGTATTTAGAGCTGGTAGCTCGTTACAAAACTGTCTCCACGTATTAACGATATGGGTCGGCGGTGTATCATCCCAATCTAGTTTAAGCTGCCAAAGACTTTTAATAAGCAACTTAGCATATATTATCACCGGAGCAACAAAACCCATAATATCCCACAGGCGAGCTATATAAGATAAGATGGATCGCTTAGTACACTTCCAATCAGTGTAGGGTGTAATTTTAAAGTAAAAATTATCAATATCCGTGGACCAACGCAAGCCTTATATTTTATGCTTTATGGAATTGTCGAATTCAACTTCGGAAGGAACTTTGTGAGACGGAGGTACAGGGTGGGCCAAAAATTTTTGCAAATAGCAACACTTGATTTCTCCAAAACCGTGAGAGCAAGGGGCACGCGGGTGGCGGGGAATTGTGCGTCGTTTAATGCAATTTTAGTCACGATGGAGCACTTTACGGGACAACAGCGTGCTTTTTGCGTAAAACAATTTTACAAAAACAACGATTCCTACGTTACTGTACGACGCCTCTTTAGAGTTGAATACGGATTACAACGTGTAAGTCAACGTGTAAGTGAGTGTCCAAGTGTTAATTTAATTGAAGCTTGGGTTAAAAAGTTTGAACAAATGGGATCGACAACGAATATTAAACAAACTGGGCGACCACGTTCAAGAAGAAGCGAAGAGAACATTCGGGAGGTTGAAATTTCTGTAAGGGACGATCCAGAATCATATACGCGTAAGCGGTCGGCGGCTCTTGCTATACCAAGAACTAGTCTGCGGCGAATCTTGCATTTAGACCTTAAACTGCACCCATATAAGCTTCAAATTGTACAGGGGATGAAACCAAACGATTACATTCAATGCAAGTTATTTGCTGACACTATACTGGAGCGATTCTCTAGCCTTGAGAATGTATTGTTTACGGACGAGGCCCATTTTCAAGTTAATGGTCACGTAAATAAACATAATTGTCCATATTGGAGCACGAAAAACCCTCATTAGAAACACCAAAAGCCTCTTCATTCACCAAAAACGACAGTGTGGGCTGCCATATCCGCAAAGGGCATAATCGGTCCATACTTCTTTGAATATAATCAAGGAAATAACGTAACTGTGAACTCAGTGGAATACGTGAAAATGTTGCGAGACTTTTTGACACCACAGTTGCATGAATTTGAAGGATACAATAGCCGGACTTGGATGCAACAAGATGGAGCAACATGCCATACATCAAACGTGACTTTACCGGTGGTCAAAGAAATGTTTCCTAACAAATTGATTTCTCGCAGAGGTGATATCCCATGGCCTCCCAGAAGCCCGGACCTTACACCTTGCGATTTTTTCTTGTGGGGATATCTGAATAGTCGAGTATACCTTAATAAACCGACGACCATATCCAAATTAAAAGAAAACATCCACGAGGAGATAGCCGCGATTCCTCGCAGCATGTGTCAACGAGTTTTCCAAAGTTTACGTAGTCTATTGCAGGAGTGCCAACGACGAGACGGAGCACATCTTGACGAAATCATTTTTAAAAAATAAATTTTAATAAATGATAATTACGTTAAATAAATCATAAACAAAATAACATTTGTACTTTTATTTCTAGACATGTTTCAAAAGTGCAAAAATTTTTGGCCCACCCTGTATATCCTTTAAAACGGAGACGAAATTACTTTTCCATTTAACTAAAGCCCATTGAGCTCCTGCAAATAATTGGATCAGCTGATTGGATGCAGTAGCCCCTTCTTCCTCGGTCATAAGAGAGTAAACTATATCATCCATGTATAAAGAGTTGTTGACTATTTCACATGCTAGTGGGAATTTGTGGCCGTCGTCTTCGATTAATTAACGAACGGTGCGCATTGCGTTGTATGGACTGGACGATGAACCAAAGCAGACGCGATTGAAGCAGTATAATATCAGCCGATCTTTCGGCCTAAAGCGATAAAATATACATTGATATCGACGGTCACATTCTCTAGCCTTAATTTATAAAAATTATTGGCGAAGGTCTGCAGTCATAGCAACAGCGTACAACCGAAAATTTAATATAGTTGAAAATAAATCCCCTGGCAAGTTCGGGCAATTATGTAATATATCATTCAATGAGGTTGCTGTGCTAGTCTTGCAACTCGGGTCCAAAACTATACGAAGACGCGTCGACACTTTATCCTCGCGAATAATTCCGTGGTGTGGTATTACGTAAAGTCACGTGCAATGAAATGTATACACGGGCAGATTTTCAAATAAATATTAACGCTGAAAATTTCAAAAAAAATTCAAAAATGTATACATTATTGTGAGAAAGTCTGGTGGTTATATAGTTATATTAAATTGTTAAGTGGCTACTTTTTTTTGAAATTTTCAGAGTAAATTTTTATTTGAAAATCTGCCCGTGTATACATTTCATTGCACGTGACTGTACATGGGTAATAATTTATTACTGATGTCAACGGGTGCGGGTGAAATATAATCTTTCTCTATATGACGTCATCATAAGCACTTCTCAATTTAGGCGAAGCTTCAAATTTTTTTTCGGGACACAAAAGATCGCCGGGCGGTTTCGTAAGAATTACCCAAGGAATATGCATCTCCATTAAAAGGTAGTCCCACAACATACCTACCAGTTAAGGGTTCGCGAGTCGTAGTAGACTTATAAAATTGTTCACATTCAACATCGGCGGGCTGCTGTATGGGCGTTACGGAGGGGAGCTCTTCGAGTTCCCAAATTATATTTTTTATTTTATTTTATTTCTTAATTATATTTTCTAAACATGCCTCTTGAACCAGGCAGCAAGTCAAAGACTTGCGGGCAAATAATGTAGGTACGGAACCCATTATAACATATCCTAGTATTGTTCGTATGGCTGTTGACACTGACGGTGACGATACGCCTGGGACGCGAATAACTTCATCTTCCGGAAGTAATAAATGAGCGAAAGGTGGTGCGCCGATCAATGCATCTATTTTGTTAGGCACTGCAAAAGACTGATCGGCAAGCGGTAAATTATTTAAATGCGAAAGAAACGAAGTGTCTATAAGAGTACTAGGAAGTAAGTCTGTAATGTTAGCGACTACGAGCGATGAGATTGTATGTGTAATATTGTTATCAAAGCGGGAATAAAATTGTAAGTTTACGCAACTTGAATTTACGGTTGTTTCTACTCCACCAAAACCTTTAACAATAGTTCGTTAAACACCCCGTATCGGAATACCTAATAATTCGCATACTTTCTTAGTAATAAAGTGACTTTGCGAAGCGCAGTCGAGTAATACACGTAACAAATGTTTATTTCCTTTACTGTCGTACGTAAGAACTTGAGCTGTAGCAAGACGTACTGTGCATTGCTTGTTATGCGTCGATTTATGGGAAACTGGCTGCTGAGACGCGGCAGTGGATGTAGTACACAAGGCTATATCCGTAGACGATGTCGCGATGGCTAAGTGCACAGGAGACGCGGTAGAAGAAGCTTGCGCCGTATCTGTGGCGCGAGCAGACGCTGAGATAGGAGATTCGACACCGACGTTAAAATGGAGGAGACTATGATGTCGAGATTTACAGATAGGGCAACTTAATTCCGATTTACAATTTAAAACTTTATGTTTCGAACTAAGACAATTTACACAGACACACAGATTTGTGATATTTTTACAAAGACACTTATGACAAGAATCTACCGTATTTACATAAGCATGATATTTTGGTGCCGTTTTATTAGAAATATTACAATCACCTTTTGAACAAGCACGACTTATATTTTTATTTGAGAACCTATTATTATTACTAGTAGACGGTGTACGTTCAAATATTTTACCACGGTTATTTACGAACTGCACCAATCCATCAAATGAAGGTGTGCGAAAACCAAGGTTCAGCTCGAAAGCGCGGACAGTATCTGAGTCTAATTTATTTAGCGCAATATGTAATACCATAAAATCATTTAAATTATCTAATTTTAAATTATTTAAAGCTTGAACTACGCTTACAAACTGATCGGTAAAGTATTCGAGACTACTTGCGGTTCCGTTACACAAAGGTTTAAAGTCTAACAATTGCTTAAGATAAGCCGAGGCGAGCATACGCTTATCTTATTACTTGTCTATGAGCGTTTGTAACAACAAGTTGTAATTTAGTGCGCAAGGCGTAATACCCGCGTACACTGACTATGCCTTTCCAGACAGTTTATTTATTTATTATTTATTTATTTATTTATTTATGTACCAGTAAAAATCACAAATACAAAAAAAAACAGAAAACAATGTAGTACAAAGGATTACTTATCTCTTTTAGAGATCTCTCCCAGTTACCCTTTGGTGTGAGAGAGGGAGTACGAGATAGTGCGGTACACTTATACTAAATACAAATAAAAGAGAACAAAGGAATGGTATTGAAAATAGATTAATCTTTTAACGGTTATTTAACAAATTATCTGTATAATATAGCAAATAAAATACTTAGACATATACATACTTATATATACCTATACACACACACATACACCCACACACATATATATATACATGTATACATATATATATATATAAAAGTAAAATATATACAAATTTATAAAAAATATAAAAATAATAAAGTAAACAGAAATACTTGTTATCTTTCCGAATATAGGTAGTGTTGCTTAACTTAACTTAAAAGAGTTGAGGGAAGGATTATCATCCAAAATACTCTGGGGAAGAGAGTTCCATAGCCGAGCTGCAACAACCGAGAATGATTTTTTGAAAAAAATAGAGTTGTAAAAAGGCACTACTAGGGATTTTAAAATAACGCATTCACGTGATGGTCTCGTCCTTGGAGGCGTCACATGAAAACGCTCATGCAAGTAAAGGGGGGAAGCGTTATTTAAAATATTAAAAAGAAGTGATAGAATGTGCACATTCCGGCGAAGGCGAATAGGGAGCCACTTTAATTGTGATCGATATTCGGATACATGGTCAAATTTGCGCAATCCGTAAATAAAACGAATGCACAAATTTTGAAGTCGTTCAAGCTTATCAAGTAGCTCCTCGGATGCATCTAGATAGCAAACGTCAGCGTAGTCGAGAAGTGGAAGGAGAAGAGTTTGTGATAGCATTTTTTTAGTTTGTAAAGGAAGGAAATTCTGCAACCGTCTGAGAGAGTGAAGAGAGTAATGAACTTTTCTACTTATTTCATCAATTTGCGGTGCCCAAGAGAGATGACAGTCAAAAATGATGCCAAGATTTTTTGATTGCTCTGTTAAAGGTATGGATATAGTATCGTAGATAATAGAGGATGAAAGTGTATTATTAATTTTATTACGCAATTGCCGACTGCCTATAATTAAGGCTTGTGATTTTAGCGGGTTTACAACGAGGCCGTATTCTTCGGCCCACTGCTTAATCTTCCTAAGGTCATAGTTAACTAAATCAATTGTAGCATTAAGGTCGGCTAGGGATGTATGTCGGTACAGCTGCAAATCGTCTGCATAAAGATGGTAGTGACAAGAAATGACTTTAGAGATCCCATTAATAAATAAAGAGAATAGAAGAGGAGATAGAACGCCGCCTTGTGGTACGCCAGCAGAGGTTTCTGCCCAGTCTGAGTAGGCCTCATCCACACAGATTCTCTGCCGACGTCCATGAAGATAGGAGTTAAACCAATTTATTACTGGAGCTGAGACATTCAAAGAGCGAAGAATACCTAGCATAATATCAAAATTTACAGAGTTAAAGGCATTACTAAAGTCCAATAACACAAGGATTGTTAATTTTTTATTGTCCATAGCATACCGAATATCTTCCGTTACTTTAAGTAAGGCCGTCGTGGTACTATGTAACGGACGAAAACCAGATTGTATAGGGTTAAGTAAGTTATTAACAGATAAGTAGGAGGTAAGTTGCTTGTAGACGGCATCTTCAAGAACTTTAGAAAGAATAGGTAAAATTGAGATTGGACGAAAATTAGAAACGGAGGTTGGATTAGAAGTTTTGGGCAGTGGTATGACATGCGCAGACTTCCAAGCACTGGGGAAGTAGTTGGTTAAAAGTGAGAAATTTAGAATGTGAGTAATAAAGGGAATTATGATATCAATGATAGGAATAAGCATGTCACGACTGATATTATCATGACCAACTGCCTTTGTAGAAATAGACAAGATGCTCTTTTTAATGTCAGCTTCCGCAATGTTTTGGAAAACGAATGAATCACAGTTAGGTGGGGTGGCAGAAGCCAATTTTTGAAGAGTTAAGGATTTTTGGACGTCACTAAGTTTAAATGATAGAGAAGAAAAATGAGCATTAAGAGAATTTAAATCTACGTGTTTATTAATATTTACAGAGGTTTTACCCACACCCAATGATTTAAAGAATCTCCATTTCTGTGAAGGAGATAAGAACTCGAGAGAAGAGAAAATATAACGACGTTTAGCGTCCCTACACATCCTATTACAGAGATTACGCAGCTTTTTATAGTTAGAGACATTTTCAACGCTTGGGTCTTTTTTGGATTTGTTTTTTTCTTTGTTACGACTAATCATAATTTTTTTAATTGAAGGAGTAAGCCAGGGCGCTGGAAGATGTCTGACCCTTATTGGTTTAAGTGGAGCATGTGAATCATATAATTTAATAAGGGCCGAATTTAAAGCATCAACCTTATCATCGACGGTGATTGCTTTGTAAATTACTGTCAAGTCCAGATTCAAAGCATCTCGATTGAGAGCTTCCCAGTCAATATTCTTATAATTACGGCGTAAAATAACCTTCTTCATACGTTTAGGAACAGACAGATTATAGCGAAGGAAGAGAAGGTCATGATAGGAAAAGGGAGATGTGAGTTGACCGTGCTCTAGCACATTCGCAGATTTTAGCACAATTATAATATCTAAAAGGGACGGTTGACAAGTGGGAGCAAAGTGGGTTGCCGAAAGGGGAGATATAGATAAATTGAAAGAGGAGATAAGAGATTTTAACTTATTTGATCTGTGGTCATTTTTTAAAAGGCAAGTATTCAGGTCACCCATGAGAATGAAATGATCGTACAAAGGTAAATAATTATAAAAAAGAGATTCAAGTTCACTAAAATAATTAACAGTAAGAGAAGGACTATATACAACACCAAGGATAAGTTTAGAGTGTGAGATAGAAATTTCAAGGAACATATATTCTAGGTACTCAGAAGCATTATAATCAGATTGGTTTAATACTCTGTACGTTAAACTATCTCTGAGATAAACGCAGACTCCACCGCCTCTTCTACCAGTGCGATCATTACGTATCAGAGTAAAACCGGGGAGAGAATAGAGTACCGATGACAGAGAAGGTTTTAGCCATGATTCTGTCACTAAAATACCATCAACTAAGACGTTACTAAATGATGCGAGAAGGTCAGAATAATGAGCCGGAATGCTTTGTGCGTTAATATGAACTAAATTTAAAGAATTATTGTTACCAAGGAAAATAGATTGAAGTTTTGAGTCAAGAGAAAAAGAATCGTTGCCTGTGTAAAAATTGCTGTCAGCGCTATGGAAACTCTCGGAAGATGAACATGAAAAGTAATCATCGTTAATATTTAAAATAGATAAATCGGACATATTATAATATAATAAAATAATATATATATATATATATATAACTATATATTAATATAAATAAATATTTAATAAGATTGATGATAAAAAATCACTTAATATAAACTATACATAACCTACACCACCTGGCCAAAAGGAATAACATATTATTTAAAAAAAAAAAAACATTACTCAAATTTTTAAATTAAAATTATACACAAATCATCATAAAATAAATGGCAGAACAACATAAAACATACAAAAAGAAATACTATGAACATTATAAATTCTTACTTTGTCTTAACGAAATAAAAAAAAATTATAAAAATAATTATCAAGGAAACTAAAAACATTTATAACACTAAATTTAAAAATAAATAATAACAGTAATGAAATGAAGGTTAAAAATAATTTCTCATCAGACTTAATTGCTTATTACTGAACTAAACTACCTTTGACATTAAGTTGTCACTTGACTAACTGTCAAAACATAGAAAATATTGTAAATTGTAATTTTGAAACTATAAAGTAATATAGGGTAATTGTTCTTTGAAAACAAACAAAATAAAAAAAAATCAAGCCCAGAAAACAATATTTGCATAGAAGTTTCATTCAAAGATATTGTGTTTACAAAATTGTTGACAAATATATATTACTTACCCGAGTGTTTGATACCACGGCGAGTTCTCATAGCTTTTTGTTCTTGAGCTGAATGTTGTGTTTGAGGAAAGCTGCTAGTCAAGAGTTGAAGTTCTGACAAAGACACGATCTTTTTTCTCGTTTTATCAGGCAGAGCAATGACTATGAAACCATCTGAAGTCCAGCAATTCTTCATCCCAAAATGATTTCTAGCTGCCACAAATGCCTCTTGCCTAGGCTTCGTAAGAAACTCGGAAACTGTGATGCCCGACCCCTTCAATGTAGTCTTAGCTGCCCAAACTTGACTTTTAAACTTCAAAGCTGTGAAGCGCACCAAAATCGGTCTTGGCTTGTCCTTTTTAAGACCCAGACGATGGATGACATCAATGCAGCTGGAGTTTATGTCCACCAACTTCATCCGGTTACACACAGTGTCATTTATAAGTTGTGAGATATCAGCTTTATCCTCGGGTAAACCATGAAACAGAAGCACTTTTCTACGAGATAGCATCTCATGTCCATCAAACCCAGATGAAAGTAATTGCAATTGATGACGTAGCATGGAAAGGGCTTTCCAAATCAACTCCTTGAAGATTGAGTAATCTCTGATCAGTGAACTAAGATCACCAATACCAGCCGTTGACGCCTTTGAAGATGGTTGTGACTGAGACTGTGTCAGTGTTTCATCAAATTGGTTCATACGAGACTCAAATAGTGTCACCATCTCCTCCATGTTCTTAGTGAGTTGTGTGTGTAAATCCATATTTGTTCTTGTGTTGAGTTTAGTTATAAATTAGTGTGCCAGGTAATGTAGGAACTTTATCAATGTAAATTTATATCATTTAGTACTTTAAATATTAAAAAAAACTATATTTTTTAATAAAATCACGAGAGCAAAATTCTTTGTTGTTAACTTGTCAACTACCCGCACAAAAAAAAAAAGATAAATAATTTTTTTTTAGTTTACCTAAAAGATAAATAATTTTTCGGCATCTGTGAGAGACAAATTATCATGGACCGTTGACTTAAAGCTAGCATAAAACAATGGCCAAGAGCGAATGTCACCTGAGAAATGTATTAGGTAAGGCTCGATAGGAAGCAACCTAGGCTTATTTTTCTGCACACCAAAACTATTATTATTCAATGTTGTCGAGAATTGCTTTTGAATTCGTTTAATACGGCTAAATAATTGTTCAAATGCAGCGAGACACTTGTAATCAGGTATTGCAGCGGGATTGACAACAAATAAACGTGAGTTATAGTCATCTAACAACTTAAGGAATTCAACACGTAATGTGTCAATAGTAGCACTCTCCGCAAGGAAATTTTCCTTCGTCTCCTCGTTAATATTTATAGAAGAATCGTAAATATTCTGTATTAATTCAAATATAACTTCCCGTTAAACTTCTAACATTAATAACTGGGAGTTTTGCTTATCTGTATCATATAAGTTACCATCAATCCTTTTACTTTTAGAAGCCATCTCTTCTCAATATTATGCGATAAAGTTATAGTAAAACAAAATGATATAATTACGTTTTAAAGTAATATAAACGATTGAATGGTTGAATGAAAGCGAAAAGTGAAGCGAGCTAAACCCAAAACAGCCGAGCAATTCCGAAACAATTCTAACCGGCTACGTAATCGTACGATGTCCGTGCGATAATGAGAATTCAGAATGGGGGTAGATTTAACAATATATGAGCGGTAAATTTATCGTTCGTAAACAATATCTTAACTGTAATTAACATGCGATTAATTTAGTTTTATAATTAAGTAAACAATACGATATGCGGGATTACTTATTTTTTTTAACAATACACAAGTCGTTAAGACAGTTATACGTGACGTATAGGTACGTTAAAAGATTAGCGGAAGTACACTTATCAGATCCTACTGTGGGTGTCCTAATAAGGGCGGGTTGAAATATAGTTGGAATAGGCCACAAATGATGACCATCCGTCTCGATGAGGACCACAAATGGTGACGCCAAAAACACAATTCTAGTAACCTTCGACATGCTCACCGGGGAGCAGTAAATTGTAAAAAATGTGTGACTCGCAAGGGTAATAGGAGTAAATAGGAAACTATGCGTGCACCAACCTCAAATTCCAGGGCAGCTCCAGCCAGATAATCCAGGAAGATCGACGGTGCGTGACGGTTAAAGTTCAAACACGCAGGCTAGTTCTACAGACGTTCAATAACACTTGCGGTCCCGATTTGGCACTACCACTTAATAGCGGCAAGACTGTAACAATGTCTCTTCATGATCCTGTAGTGCAATACTCAAAGATCGGGCGGTAAGCTGGAGTTGAAGACGGAGTTGTAGGGCTTCGTCCTCTGCCGATGCGATTAGTGCTGTATCCAATACTTGAATGATCGGGCGCCGCAGTTGGCGCTGGTGTGCACGGTTTAAGGAAGAGTGAAGGAAATGGAATGCGATGTCACATATAATTGACTCATTCACTATTATGAATATAAAGTCACAAGGTGGCGTTACCAACTACATATCTTTATTTTAAAAGGACCCACCCATTCGATAAAAATTAAAAAAAAAATTATAATTTAATAATTTATAAAGATTTTAATCGCATTTTTTATACATCTGGATACCTTTTTATGTATTTATATATATATATATATATATATATATATATATATATATATATATACTTACTTGCCAACGTCTTGTAAGAATTGTAAGCAACATGGATCTTAATCGTAATCAGGGCCGTTTATCTCGATATCTTCATCGCTTTTAAAAATTAAACCCTTTGTTGGAGCTGTTAATTGTATATGGTTTTAAATCACATTTCATTCTAAATTTTAGAATTGAAAATCTATTTTGTAAAACTGCATTTTGGAATTCATCAATATTATTTATTATTTAATGAATACTATAAAATAAAAAGACTAGAATATAAAAAGACAGGTATCCAGATGTATAAAAAATGCGATTAAAACCTGCTATACCTGGATCGATATACGAGGTATAAGAACACTGGTCTGCGAGAAAAAAGTACCGCTAGCGCCAGCATGACAGCGCTGCAGCGCGGCGTTCTGCTCGTTCGCCAACCGCTGCTTCCCTATAACGATATTAAATAGTATTAAACAGAAACAAATCTTACCGTCAGAAAAGTTATTAGATATATATAAAAGCAAGTATATTAATAATCGATAATTAATGAAGTCCTGGATAATGCAAAATATTGATGGATTGCCATAAGGCTAAAACTTAGTTATAGTAATTAGTTTAAGCGAATTGTGTTTAATTAGTCTCATAGACCATTATAAAAGTGGAATTCAGGGCATAATAAAATCTGAACGAAAATTAAAGTATACACTTTTAATTAAGAAGTGTCCACTCTCAGAATTACATTGATCCAATTAAACGAATCCAGAATCCAGGTTACCCAAACAAAAGATGGGAGTGGATTAAATGGATCTATATGTTTATACAGAATGGTAGAACGAGTTCTGTAGCACTTGAGTATCTCTTTTAAAATGAGACGCTTATGTACAAGTTAGAATAATAATGCTAGGTTATTTAAAATAAAAATAAATTGGTCACTATCAACACCTTGAGGATTGTCTTAAAGCATTTATCAAATCAATCAAGAACATTGGTTAATAAAAATAAAACATTAAACAATCAAGGGTACTGAAATAAACCAGAGATTCCCAGTTAATTAAGATATAAGTCCCAAGACGGTCCCTGAGCTACAAGTCAATTTAGTTAAAATTTGATTCCGCATTTAAATAACATTTGGTAAATTACAGTTAACGAAATTGAACCTTTCTAAAATATTTCAGGTTTTAAATAAAATCATAAATTTGTATTGGATTGTTTCGAAAATCATATAATCTTTCAAGTTATATAAAGATATCTTACTTAATTGTATAAGTGGTTTACAACTTTCCGAGTTGTTTCGAGTTTGTATTGACTTTCTGTCGATTTGAACATACGTGTTTGTGTTGAGGCAAAGTTTATAAAGTCAAATTTGTTAGATAATCTCAATATTTCGTCGTTTATATAACAGGACTTTGTTTCCAAGTGATAGTGATGATTATTTTAACACAAAGGTAAAAAAATCATCAAAGCCGAAAACACTGTTTAAAGGCCAACAGTTTTAAAGTTATTTATTTCTATCAATATTCCATGTTTAAATTCATTGAATTTTAAATACTGTTTATGTATTTTAAATGATATACTTGATACAATAAGTATTATCTACTGTATAATATTTAAAAGTATTTAGATTTATTTTATAGATATTAATTTTTTATCAACAAGAAAAATAAATTTTATAAAACGAGGTTTATAATGAGGGTTCTTATCTGCGAGGCTCCACGGCTCCAGTTGTCGACAAACAACCGAGAGTAATCTCAAAATGGACGGAACTTAGGAAACGAAAACAATTTACTGTTCTCGGCTAGTATGTGTGAGATGTATACCTTTATAGCTGTTATATATATAATATATGGTGGTGTGACCAATCAACGTGAAGGTTGGCATGTATCGAAGCGAGCTTAGCGAGCCGAGCGTTCTACTGAAGACTTTTTTACATTCTTTGTCACGAATACGCTCGAAAAACTACTTGACGGCAAAATTATGAAATTTTGTAATCAAAAGACACATATTAAGGTTATATGTCAGCTTGGTTGTTCAATTTATATTTGGATAGTTGTCTCCAAGGAGTGAAAGATAGTGACATGGGAGTGAAAGTAGGTGGCCTTAAGGTCAATTGCTTGCTATATGCAGATGATGCGGTGCTCATTGCATCATCAGAATGCAATTTGCAGGCATTGGTCACCACTTTGAAAGATGGGTGTGAAATTAATGGTCTTAACCTGAATGTAGATAAGACGAAGGTTCTGATATTTGAAAGAAATGAAGAAAGAACAGAATGTAAGATCAACGTGAATGATAAGATAATAGAACAAGTGAATGAAGTGGTATATTTGGGAAGTATGTTTAGCAGAGACGGAAGATACGAAATGGATGTGGAAAGACGTATTGCTGTCGGTAACAGAGTCAATGGTGCTTTGATTGCATTGTTGAGACGGCAAAACGTCAGTATAGCTGCACGTTTGGCTGTACACAATGCAGTTTTGCTACCGACGCTGTTATACGGCAGCCAAACGTGGGTAACACAGAAGAAGAATGTAAGAAAGATGAATGCTGTGGAGATGCGATCTCTTCGCAGAATATGCGCAGTCAGTCTAGCTGATCGAATCCGCAATGAAGAGATCCACAGAATGGCAGGTACTAGCGAAGATGTCACGGTGAGAATGAAGAAGAACGTGCTCAGGTGGTTTGGGCACGTTGAACGAATGAGTGATGAAAGAATGGTAAAAAAGATTTATATGGGAAAAGTGAGCGGTAAGAGAGACAGGGGGAGGCCTCGAGTGACCTTCGAAAACACAGTAGCTACGATACTGGAGGAAGGTCACGTAAAAAGCATGAGGACCCCCCGGAGGGCATGTATGAAGAGGTTGATGTCTGTGGCCGAGGCGAAAGAGGTATGCAGAGACCGTAGCGTTTGGCGCTCCGTCGTCTCTGGCTACCCCGCAAGGGATATGGCGTGAAGGTAAATAAATAAATAAATAAATAAAAGACACATATTAGGGGACGATTTAAAAAAAAAATTGAAAAATGTCATGTCGCTTAGGAATAATCGTCAAAAAACTGATACCCCATTGAAGTCTATGGGAAACGATGAGTCATTACACTAGGCTCGCTTCGCTCAATATGCAAACGGCACCCGAGTTTTCGCGAGCGCAGCGATTCAAAATTGAGGGTCAGAGTTGAGCAGAGCAGTTGAGCAGAGCAGTTGCGCAGATCAAATCAAATCAAATCAAATCAAAAATCTTTATTGAAAATAAGTTTCATACAAAACATTTTTTCATTGTCAAAGCTACCACCAGCTCGGAAAATTATTTCCACAGACCTGAGAAGAGCTGGCGACAGAAACTCAGCGGGATTGTCATGATTTTTTTACTTATTTATTTATTTTTTTTTCCTCAAATTCTAAATAACATAAATACATTACACAATATTAAATAAATAATCTTGAAGCAGCCTGGCAGCGATCGCTTCATACCCACGGTGCATTATCCTCTAAGAATTCAGATACATTGTAATATCCTTTTGCACACAAACGTTCCTTAGCTATTCTCTTAAATTTGTTAAATGGTAATACTTGAACGTTTGCTGGGACTTTGTTGTAAAACTGTATACATTGCCCCATGAAAGATTTACTCACTTTTTTAAGTCGAGTAACAGGTAGCGCGAGCTTGTGTTTGTTCCTGGTATTTATAGTGTGTATATCACTATGCTTAATAAAATTGTCAGTATTTTTATGTACATATTTAAGATTTTCAAAAATATACTGACTGGCGACCGTAAGTACATTAATTTGCTTAAACTTATTTCTTAAAGAATCTCTAGGGCCCAGATTGTAAATTGCACGGACAGCTCTTTTTTGTATAACGAAAATGGTATTTATATCAGTAGCACTACCCCACAGTAGGATACCATAAGACATTATGCTATGAAAATAACTATAATAGACTAACTTAGCAGTAGTCTCGTCAGTTAGGGATCTAATTTTTTTAGCAGCAACAGCAGAGGGCAGGTTGGCGCCCCTTTTACAAAGTTGAAATGCTATTGCAACACCGTTTCTATTGCACTATTATTTGGCGATAACCATCATTTACCCTTGTGTGCCCAAATATATGTTTAAATATGAATATTTTTATTACTGAATACATATGTATGTTAGAGACAATCACAAAATAAAACATAACATTTTTCTGACGAACAATATCTTCATTATTCTTGGTAATTGTTTTTTTTTTTTTTGTAAAAGAACAATGTCATTCAAGATTTCTTAAATTTCCATTTTAATTTAGAAAAAGAAAAAAATTAGAAAAGGAAAGAAACATTATTTTTTAGTTATCCGAAGTAATAAACATATAATATTATGATAATTCATTATATTATATGATTATATTATTATATTATATTATTCACTTATTAAGAAAATAATTTATTATTATCTTTTTAACAACGGAATTTTAAAATGACCAAAATAGCCATTGTTAACTATTCCAAGCATTACCTGAGAAACAATAAGCATATAAAAAAAAATATTATTAAAATTATATAAGCAGACTCTTCCTTTTGTTATTAAAGAATATTTAGTATAAATTATTTTAAGCCTGAAACTCTTGTAAGTGTTTAATTAACATTTATGCTTTTATTGTTTCATTCATTTGTAATAGATACGCGTAATGTCACTCTGTTTTGATTAACAAAGGTCTCATTTGGTTTTTTGTTAAGATGATTTTCTCTTTAGAGAAGTTTCCCATCTCCATAGTAATATCATCTCACCAAAGATCTTATTATTCATTTCTCGGAGAGAATAGTTTGACTTTTTTTACAGAAGCTACACAATATAAATATAATCTTATACTTTTATATATAAGCTTAACATTAGTTCAATCTTACTTTATAAACTGTTCTGTGTCTCCATCTTTGGTATTTAGCGTTAATTTGGACAAGTGGAATATAAAGTGATTCAAAAGAGGTGGTGTTTTAAAAAAGGGTTCGATAAGAAGTACGGTAATCAAAATTAGTTCAGCTACTCCAAAGACAAAGCCTTTTTTTATTATTTTTATGAAAACTTTAGTAGTACTAAAATATTTAATTTGATGATATTACAAAATACAAACCTCTTAGAATTAATATGAATATCTCGTCTCTTTTAAAATTTTTTAAAGTTAAATTTACTTGTTTTAAGTCACTGAAGACTGAATCAATTTAAATAAGCCTCTTGACAACTTTATCGTAAAATATTAATAGAACGTCCTTTTATAAATCAAAACGTTATTGATTATTTTGATTTCAAATATTTCAGTAAGAACTTCAATTTAAATACTTTTACCTTAATTTAAAAACTTATAATGGCAAATATTGATAATATTTTACTATTAGTTCTGCAATCTTGTGAAAATTGGTATATACACAATTAAACATTTTTCTAAAAAAAACAACCTACTAAATTCATTTCAATCTGGATTTTGCACTGGCCCCAGTACCACATCACATTAATAACAGTTACCGATGACATTCGAAAGGGAATTCATAATAAACCACTGACAGTATTGATTTTGCTTAACTATAGAAGCGATTTTAATAATGTTGACTTTGATATCATTTTGAATTTGTTAGCTTCTCTCAGCATATCTCTATCCGTTATTGAATGGTTTCATAATTACCTGCACGGACGCCGACAATGCACTCAGATTGACAAATCGTTTTCCTCTTGGAAGAAAGTAAGTTCCGGTGTTTCTCAGGGAGGCGTGTTTTCATCATTACTCCTTTCCATATTCATCAATACAATTACTCAAAATATTTCTTCTCCCTATCACTTGTATGTGGATGATTTAGAAATCTATGTTGGGAGACTTGCCCCCTGTTATTGCGCGAATAAAACAAGATCTGAAGTCAAGGTTGATTTGCAGTATTTCTTATGGAATAAAAATTAATACAACAAAATGCCAGCTACTCTACAGCCAAAATGTCAGGAATCTCGGTCTTTAATTAGACAATACTTTATCTTGATCCCACCACATTAATTTTCTTCCCAATCCCACCGATGATAAAGTTGAGAAACTTCAAAACTTTGGCATTCGGTTCATATTTGGCTTGCGTAAGTATGACCATACTATTGAATTTCGATCCAAATTCAAGTTGTTACCAATCCATTTTCACCGGAATCTACATTAGTGAAAGGTGACTTCTGTACTGTGTGTTATTTAATTCAACTTCTACATGTTATTTAATGGAAAAAAAACCTATCTCTGGGTAATCATAGTAAAGTTCTTAGGTCTTCTGATAACCTCACTCTTCGTTTACCTCCTCACTCTAATTGTTATTTTAAAAAGTTTACTGATCAAGCAATCTTGCTCTGGAATGCGTTACCTATAGTCATCAGACAAGCAAAGTTATGCACCACTCTTTTGTATGTAACTCACTTTTAACTTAGGTATAAGGTTATCTAGAAAAGATCACTACTTATCGATAAGACTGCTTTTTTGTACACCCATACACAGTTATATATAATATTTTATTGTTTCTGTACTGTTATTTTATATTGTGATTGCAATAAAGTATATCATTTTTAATATATTTCTTATTTCATATGTAACATAATAATTTATTGCTTTTTTATTTATTATAACATTACTCGAATTAGATGTTAAATTTCATAACATTCTGCGGTCGTAGCACTAGACGCTATGTGTTGCTCCACTTGACTCGAATACTTTGGTGTCACGAGAATGGCGCGCCAATATGTGAAAGGCTTTAGAAGCCAATACACAAATACCAGCTTCAATATAAATATAGGATCACTCGCATACCGTAGCTCCCCATTTTTGTGCTATGGAAGTTAGTTAATTTTATATTAAATATAAAATGTTTATAATATTATTATCTAACTTACCGTTACTTTAAGGTGCTGAGTTAACGTGAATAATTGTCTGATTGAGTCTTAACTTTTAAAACAGAAATTTTAATCAAAAGTATAAATATAATTAGAATGTGTATAAATATAATTCATATTATTATATCTAAAATGAATTGTAAATTACATAATATCGTTAAAATTTAATATAGACTCAATTTTAATAACACGAAAAAAGTATAAAAAAATAAATATTGTTGTATATAAATCGAGATATCTGAGATTTACAATTAGTCTAAGACGGCTCAATAGCAATCAAACAGACGCAAACAACTCTCAATCAGTTTGCAAATGAGGATCAAGCTGCGCTCCGAGGAACAGCTCTCGGGGAGCTTTGCCATAAAGACCGCCGGTTAAGTCCCACTAGAGTTCATCAATTGGCTTCTATTATTTACCAAGATTTAACTTTCGTGATAATATTATGGTTACTTAAAATATTTTTTTACTTAAATTTTATTATGGAAAGTGATGAAAAATTTAAAAACATTTAGTAAAAATATTATATTATTTATTATTTATTATTTATTTATTTATTTATGTAACACCAACAACACAGACGCCCACAACAGACAGTTACAATAAAATACAAGATATCATACAAGCTAAGCGTTGTCTTAATTATAGGTGTTAACATCACTCCAATAATTAAACACGTATATACAATAAAAAAAAATACAATAATTAGCAAAAATTTAGACACAGTGAAATGGGTTAATTAAGAAAAAAAACAAAAAACAAAACAATGAAAACAAAACAATACAATACAAAACAATAAGAGAGAAAAGAACAAAAAAATTAACATTAAGAATGCAATTATATATCATTAATAATCATATTTCTAAACCTTGACAGTTTACTTGAAAAAATATCAAAATTAGCATTACACTCGGGACGCTTAACGAATTTTTTATAATAAGAGTTGAAACTCATCACAATTCTATTTATCGGCGAGTGGCGTCCCTGACGAGTGCGTGTAAGTTTCTCCACAAATGGAGTAAACGAAGTTGGTCTTATTACTCTTAAAGGGGCATGAAAATTTAATTTTCTTAGTAAATCCGAACTGTCCACAACACCATTAACCAACCCGGCAGAAACACAAGATCGTGGAGACGTCTTCGATTCACAAGTGGGGGAAGATTGAAATATTTTAATTTGTTCTCGTAACCTTTGAGCGACCTACCGTGATAAAATGAGAGGTGCTGTATGAATCTTTTTTGAACCTTTTCTATTCTTTTACAGTATACATCATAATATGGATTCCACACGACACTACCATACTCCAAGTTGCTACGAACTAGGACTGAATAAATAGTAATTTTTGTCTGGGGCTTTTTGAAATCCCTACAATTACGGAGTACAAAGCCAAGGGTTTTAAGACTTTTACCGACGATATTACTAATATGCACATGAAATCGGAGTTGATTATCAAGCGTTATTCCCAAATCACGCACATGAGACACCTCTAATAAATTTCTACCCTCAACAGAGTATGACCTTTCAAATGTGATTTTCTTTCTCGAGAAAGAAATAAAGTGGCATTTATCAGAATTAAGGACCATGCCATTGTTTTTACACCATAACACCAATCTGTCCAAATCATCCTGCAAAAGTTTAGCATCAGCATCGGAACAAACTGGTCTAAACAACTTAAGATCATCAGCGAACAAACAGCAATTTGAATTGGTAAGACAGCCACTGATGTCGTTAATGAATATGTTAAATAATAAAGGCCCTAAATGGGAGCCTTGTGGTACACCTGATCCAGTAATGAATTTAGAAGAAGTATAACCGTTAACGACAACAGCAGAACTCCTATTTATGAGGTATGATTGGAACCATGCTAACAGCGGTCCATCCATTCCGATCCTATTCAATTTATTAGTTAATACAACATGATCAACTCTGTCGAAAGCCTTACTGAGGTCAGTGTAAATAGCATCAACAGAATATCCGCCATCGAGAGCCTCGACAACATTCTCAACAAAGGTGACCAGATTCGTGGTTGTTGAACGAGCTTTTACGAAACCGTGTTGCTCTGCCGCTACATGATGTTTAAAATTCCATGAAATAACACGACAAACGAGTATTTCGAATACTTTAGCGAACACCGAAATTATAGAAATGGGTCTGTAATTTTTAATTTCCTCTCGATCCCCGTTCTTAAACAATGGCAAGACCAACGCTTCCTTCCATAAAGCTGGTATGTGCTAGTTTGAAGCGAAGTGTTAATGATTAATGTTAGCGGTAAAGCGAACGAGCTAGCGCAATTACAGACAAAAATCGATGGTATATCGTCCGCTCCTGCCGCCTTAGAAGAATCCAGACTTTTTAACACTTTATAGACTTCGTCCACAGAAAAAGATAGTCGGTTAGGAAAATTACTATTACACGACAGGGCCAAATTTGGTGATGAAAAGCTTTTTACTGTATCAGCGCCATAAATTGACGAAAAGTTACTGGCGAACAAATCACAAATATCCTTTCCGTCGATAGCGATTCTATTATCCATTTTCAACTTTGAAGGATAAGAACTCTTACCTCTTTTATGTTTTATAAATGACCAAATTAGTTTTGGGTTAGATCTTAAGGATGTTTCAAGACTCTCCAAGTAATTCGTGTATGCGGATGACAACAGCATATCGCATCTTCGTTTTAATAGATCAAAAGTTAGTTTATCACGAGGATTGTCATACTTACGTAACTTTATTCTGTATTTATACTTTGCTTTAATACAATTAATAACACATGGAGTAAACCAGACTGGGTAACGATGGCTGCGAGGTTTAGATTTAGGAACGTACTTTTTAATTAATATACCAATCTGTTCGTAGAATTTAGCAACCGTTGCATCGACAGATGGGCATTTGCTTAGGATTTCCCTCCAGTCAATCTCGTTGAGAGCAATCTTTATACGTTCATAGTCAGCTTTATAAAAACAAAATTTTGTAACCTTAGAGTCCAATGGCATAGAAAAACCTTTGTTGAAATGCAATGAAAAAATTAATGGGGGATGAAAGGAATCGAGAGAAATCAAAGGGTCAAGACAAGGAGAAACATCTCTAATTGGACTGTCACAAAGAATTAGATCTAATAATCTATTTTTGCTATTTTGTATATTGTTAAACTAACTCAGGTTATTACATGCTAGGAAATCTAATAACATATTCTGAAAATTACTAGTAGATAACTCTGCTAAAAGATGATCTTGAGGTTTATGTAACCAGTGAATACTGCTTAGATTAAAATCACCCGCCATAAGAGTGCGACCATCCAGTGATTCCAAGATTCGATTTGAATTGTCAATAAAGCATTTTAATATATGCTTCAGCACCAGGGGAGGAATATACACAGCACATATGTTTATCCTCTCAGAACAACCCTGATCACCACTCAACTCCACAGTAACCCAGAGATCTTCGCATTCAGATTCAAAGCTATATTGTCGTGTAGAATAAAACTGCTTAGATACTGCAATTAGCACGCCACCGCCGTTTTTATAAGCGTGAAATCTGCTACTTTCGCGATCGCGTCTATAAACTATATATCGATCATCAAACATTTCCGAATCGAAAACGCCATCATTCAACCACGTCTCAACCAAAATAATGACATCATATGAACTACAAATTACATTATTAAATAAGTCTAAAGTTCTTGTTCTTAACCCTCTCACGTTCTGATAATAAACAGAAATTTTATCAATGTTTACGCAACAAATATAATAAATTAATTTAGCGGCACACTATGACAAACCATTTAAAGTATCATGATTGCGAATAAGCACATATCCCGCACCCTCATTTTTCCTAACAAAAATTTTACCGTCACGAACCCACACAAATTTGAATCCAAGTTCCTTCGCTTTTATCCGCGTTGCAGCGTGAAGAGCTTTTCCTTCTGGAGTCAGATTTTCAGCTATATATATTGGTGTCTTCTTTGTACTCGCAGAACCCAAATGGCCAGTATTTAGTTTGTCATCCGGATTGTTTTTGTTGAATTTTAACGTGGCCGCCATAAATTCATCACGCAATCTAGGACTACCAAATTTCACTAAAATAGCTCGTGGTCGAGGACTTTTAGTGTTTAGTTTTGCCAGTCTTGCGCAATAATGTATGTTTTCATTAGCAATAGGACACTTAATAATTCTACCCAGTTGCTGCACCGTATTAACCAGATTTTCATTTTTATTCTCGGGAACGCATTGTATTTCAACATTAGAGGCACGTGTTTGCTGCTCGATTTGCATGAGACGCATCGATAAAGACCGGTTCGTTCCACGCAATACGTCATTCTCCTTAATAATTGACTCCAATTTATTAGACTGTGTCGCGTGTTCGATCTTAATTCTCTCCAGGTCCTGATTGAAGAATGACAAGGATAATTCGAACGAAGTTATGGCGTTTTGTAACTCTTGAAGTTTTGGGTTCAATTCACTATTCATAACGCTGCGTAGCTCCTCTCTTATTATGTCCCTTACACTGCTGGCTGATAAACAAGAGCAAGTGGCACGACTCTTGGTACGCTGAGTGACAAACTCCATATGTACTGGGGAGCTTCGTACAGGAGTATTAGAATTATCTTTCTCTTTAGGCAATTTACAACGGCATAGATCACAAATCCACAGATTTTTTGCTTCGGGTGTCATAAAAGTAAAATCCTGTTTTGAAATTCTCCTACAAATGACATGATATTTATCCATGCAATTACTGCACTGTAATGATAAATTTTTATCTAGCGGTTCGGGACAACCTGCACACTCAGCCATTTTAAAAGTTTTTTTTTTATATATATAAAAAAAACTAAAATAATATTATAAGAAAAAAAAAAAAAAGTTTAAGTCAGTTAGGAGGTTTGAACCCTGGTATTTGCAAAAGAAGCAACTGTATTACGCACAATACACCAACACGGACGTTACAGCCAGGTTTAAAATTACGAATCAGTTGTATCGACAAAGCGAAATTGCGATAAGGATGGCAGTTGACAGTCGATATTCGCGTAAAAGTCCACAAGTACCCACACACTGACACTGTGACTAATGTATGAGATTAAAACCACCGGCAAATCTGATAAGTTTCCGTTTTATATCTTGTAAAACTAAACACCAAATGTTTCAAAGTTTCACAAAAAGTTGCGAGTTTCTCAAACTGTACGCGATCACTTAACTAATAACACTAATAACAATTAAATTCTTAGTAATTTAAATTAATAGCAAGACGAATATGCAATACGTGTTTACTGTTTGACGTTTAATTGATATTAAATTAAACCTAAACAGCAACTGATGGAACCCCTTGACATACTTACAATACGTTTCTGGAATTGTGCCAGTACAAATATAAGACGTTTTAAATCACCTTACTAAGAGATAAATACAAATATGAACATTTTTTTTTATTATTTTGGAGGAGGGCAAACGAGCTGGCGGGTCATGGATGGCCGTGATCACCGCCGCCCATGAACTCTTGCAACATCCGAGGATTTACAACAGTGTTGCCGGCCTTGTAGGTAGGAATAAACGCCTTTTTTTAAGGAAGTTCGTTCCACAAGCGAATTAAACGTAGAAAAAATGTCCTTGAGAACCGCACAGTGGAGGATCGCCACGCATCCAGGTGGTAAGGATGGTATTAGAGGCGATGGCGCGCTGTGCGGTGATGAAATTCGGCGGCAGGCATCAGATCGAATAGTTCTTCGGAACACTCTTCGTTGTAAATGCGGTAGAAGACGCACAAAGAAGCCACGTCTCTACGCAATGCCAAAGAGTCCAGCCGTTCGCAGAGCACCGGGTCCCCGACAATTCGAACGGCTCTCCGTTGTACGCAGTCAAATGGTAGAAACTGATATTGGGGTGATCCGGACCAGAGATGAGAACAGAACTGTGTGGCCGGACCTGCGCCTTATATAGCGCAAGTCTTTGGCCAGGTTTGAAATACTGCCTCCCTCTATTGATCACTTTCAATTTCTTAAAGCCAACTTGGCCTTGCTCTCCAGATGACCAGGAAACTGACAACCGCTCGAAATGTCGAGACCCAGTATTCTGATACTTGGCGAGGCAATTAAAGGAGTGCTCTCGAAGAGCGGTGATACGACAAATGGGGTTTTTTTAATGGTAAACGCGCAAACTTACGTCACCTCGGGATTGAATTGAACGTGGTTCAGTTCACCCCACTCACAAACCATCCCCAAGGTAGTCTCTATAGAAGACACAAGTTTCTTTCGGCACTCGTCAACGTTTTCCCGAGAGAGACCTGCACGGCCGGAATATACCGCATCCCCAGTGCTGTCATCCGCATAACAATGTATGTTGGAGATATCCAACATATCATTGATGTGCAGGAGGAACAGCTTTGGGGATAGCATGCAGCCTAGGGGTACACCAGCGTTCACGGGCTTGGGGTCCGAGCTAAAACCGTCGAGAACGACCTGTATGCTCCGCCCAGTGAGCAAGCTGGTGATCCACTTGCATAAACTCTCGGGAAGCCCATAGGAAGGTAGCGTCGAAAGATGCCCCTTGTGCCATACACGATCGAAGGCTTTCGTCATATCCAGACTAACTGCCAGACCCTCTCCCTTGCTTTCAATAACAGCTGCCCAACGGTGCGAATGATATATCAGAAGATCACTAGCCGATCGACCATGGCGAAACCATATTGCCGGTCATTGACCAACTGGTGATCCTCGAGGTAGGTCAGGAGCTGTTTATTGATAATGGCGATAGGTCTGTAGTTAGCTGGGTCCGAGCTATCACCTTTTTTAGGGATCGGATGGACAAGGGCACGCTTCCATGAAACCGGGACTACGCTTTTAAGGTAGGAGTACCGAAATAGACGCGTTAACACTGGAGTCAACTGAGGGGCACACATTCGTAGCACCAAAGGAGAAATGCCAACCGACCCACTCGACTTATGAACGTCCAAGGAAAATAGAGACTGCCTAATAATTTTCTGCCGAAAAACTATTTCCGGCATTGAGCTCTGACACCGCGGGATGATAGACGGTGTCTTCCCCTGGTCGTCCAAAGTCGAGTTGGAGGCGAAAAGAGTGCCCAAGAGATCGGCTTTCTCTTTTGCCGTGTGGGCCAGAGAATCATTCCCCATGTGCAACGGCGGTAGGGACGGCTGGCTAAAGTTGCCCAGAGTGGCCTTTGAAAGCGCCCAAAATTTGCGCGTGCCAGGCGGGTACTTTGCCAGCTGATCCCCAATTTTGACGACATGCTTGAACTTTGCTCTAGCCATTTGCCGTTTGAAGAATTTGGAGATACGATTATATTTCCTCTTCAGAACTCTAGAGTTCGGATCCTTAGTGACTAACGCATTGGCCCAAGCTTGATGTTTGCCAGCTACTGCGGCCCTGACAGACGCATCAAACCAAGGCCATCTGCCACCAAGTGGTGCTACAGAGCTTGGTACAAATAGTTCCATGCCCTGTAGTATCACATCAGCTACAGCCGCAGCGCAGTCACTAGGATCATCGGAAGGGAAACAAATTGGCCCCCATGGGTAGAATGCAAAAAAGGACCGCATTCCATCAAAATCCGCTGACTTGTAGTGCCAAACGCGTCGAGTCGCAGGTGTTGTGCGAGCCGAACGTTGAATGATCACTACACTCCGTACCAGACAATGATCAGAGGAACCTAACGGAGCCTCGATAGTGACCTGGTACTTTCCGGGATGTGTAGTCAGCAGAAGATCCAACAAAGAGGGCATATGGCTGTCCACGTCCGATAGACGTGTGTGCGTCTTGACCAATTGGGACAGACCATTTACCAGAGCAAAGTCAAACACAGATCTCCCCGCGCAGTCGGTGGCACGTGACCCTAGCCAATCGGCATGGCGCGCATTGAAGTCCCCGAGGACTACGACTTCGGCGGAGGGAGTCTGTGAAAGCAGATCGTCAATCTTCGCCTGAACATGGCCCAAGAATTATATTAGATATAAAAATAAACTAGGCCTAAACAAGTTAAGAAGTTTATAATTACATATGTAATAGAAAAATCCAAATAGAAAAAGAAAATCCAAAGTTAAACTCCTAAAACGGCTTACAATGTAAGTTGGTTCGAAGCGTTAAACTGTCGATGTTCTTCGTTTAAAGTGTCTCAGAGCTAGTGTCCGTTTATAACCTATTCCTCTTTGTTCGTTTTGTAACTATAATATAATATCCCGTAGTCGGTTAACGTTTAAATCCAGAAAAGTTGACACGATGTAATAGTGAAATAATATTTGTTTATGACCACACTACTCTCTCGGGCGTTTATAGATTTCAATTGTTTGTGTCTTGTCTGTTCATGAAACATTTATTTATATAAAATCAAATAAATATACAGTTTTGAAGAAGTTACTTGAACACCTCATGAATATGGATATTATATAATTTTATACTCATATGTATTATTATATATTATAATACTTATTTTGGTTAATATATACGTCTTATTAAAAAGCGTGACAACGAAAGACATATAAATGACAATAAATTTGATTTCCCTTAAGAAACTTTGAGTTTATTAGAATGAAAATCTTTGTATTTAAATTTACATCCACTCTGTAATTAACTTTTCCTTTTACGACAATTACGACCACACCGGCGCAATAATTGACCCGATTAAGATTAAGATTACCAAGAATACAATCGATACATTTGTAGTTCTTAATTAACCATAATCTCATTTGTATAATAAATTCCTGATTTTAAATAATTTGTGGACTTATTTTACTACCCTTTGGGGTCAGACAGTGTGACATCGCGGTACATTGAGGTACATAGAAAACGAATAAATTATAATAAAACAATAAATTTCGAATATATTTTAAATTTAATATAGCATATAAAATCCTTAGACCTACATATTCATATTAAAATATAAAAAATACAAACAATATTAATAATACAAATATACGAACTTAGAAATAAATACTAGTTACATTTTCCAATACAGGTAATGCCTCTTAACTGTTATTTCCAAAGAGTTAAAGTATCATCCAGTGTACTGCGGAGAGAACACGTCAAAGGTCCACCGAATAACGGTGAAAGAGAAGAGAGAGTTGTGAGAGAGCACTACCGGAGATCTCGAGGGACAGATGCACGAGATGGTGTTGTGCTTGTCTTATGAATTATTTAAAAAATTAACTAAACAAACGTGCTGACAACATTTATAATAAGAATAGTCAAAGTATCAATATCATCTAGAACATGTCCTAAATCCTATAAATCCTTAATACCGCGCAACAGCTGCATTATGTAGTATATCTTTATTGTATTTAGTAATCTTGTTTTAGTTCAGGCGAGTATCACAAAATGTTGGAGTTCAAAAGAACACTCGGGTTTTATCGCAGCTGTTCACGACCGATCCGAATCCGATCCGAAGTTAACCGAAAGAGGTGCTTTGTTGCTTTTAATTAAATATTCCAAACGTTTTAATTAACAGAAAAGATTGGTTTTGTATAACTTGTTCAAAAATATTGGTTTATACAAAATTAAGAATACGATTTAATCTCCAATCGCTAAAAATTTAATATTTTGATTAAATATATGAATAAACAAATAAATAAATAAATAAATAGGTTAATAAATAATACAATAAAACGTTTTATGCAGAATTATATAAATTAAATATAACAGAGAATAACACTCACATTTCAATAATAAGGACATTTTCATTCACCGCGTTATAATAATAATAATAATAATAATCTTTTATTTGCAGAAAACATGGCATACATAACACAATATCGTTAATATATATGTACATGTTTAGTCAACGGCGTGACATGCAAAATTTTATTACAGACTATTTTAACTTCATAAAAATAACATTAACTAAAATTATCAAATTAAATTGTATTATATAAAATTACATTTAATTAACTAAATAAAATAAAATAAATTATACAAGATTAAATTAAGTCAAATAATTATATGTCAAATAATTATTTATATATATTTTTACATCAAAATCACATATTACAAAATTCTTTTACAGAGTAAAAGCATTTGTCAACCAACCAGTTACGAAGTTTCACCTTAAATCTTAAGTATGGCAAATTTCTAATCGCAGAAGGCAATTTGTTATAGATGACTATCATCATGTGATAGCAGTTTTTAGAACCAAAAGCAGTCCTAATTTGAGGGTAATAGATTTTATTCTTATCCCTTGTATTAAATGATAGCACATTTCCACGAGTCTCGTAGTAGTCATG
Source organism: Melinaea menophilus ssp. n. AW-2005 (assembly GCA_918358695.1). Lineage (NCBI taxonomy): Eukaryota > Metazoa > Arthropoda > Insecta > Lepidoptera > Nymphalidae > Melinaea > Melinaea menophilus. Next base: position 379,996 of record OU911048.1, read on the forward strand.
GCCAAATCTTTTCATAAAACACCCAAGTTCGTATATATAAATGCCTGGCAACGTAAGAATTTTAAGATGCCTAAAATTTGGTTTACATGATTGCATCGGATCCATATTACAGATTGCCCTGATGCACTTTTTTTGTATGAGAAATACTTTATTAAATTATGCAAAATAATTTATAACACATTTGTGTTCTAATTACACTCATTATTGTTTTAAGCGGCTTCACTCGTTTAATTATAGTAACTAACGAATGATTTTATAGGATTAATGAATTTTATTAAGACTCTAGCGGGCTGTCATTTAACAATGTTATATACTAATACTTGACTAATTCTGGATTGCTTCATATGTTACATAGGGTTTCTTAATTAAATAGAATTCGTTAGTTATTTTTATCGTGACGAATATTGTTTTATTGCAGATATAATGATATGGGAATAATTTATTTACAACAAAAAGACAAAAGAAAATAACTGATTCAAAACATTTTAAAAAAATCTAAACAGTTTTAACAAAAAAAAATCTAAACAGATCTTAACAGTTTGTTGATAAGTGTTTAGGAGGTTCCCTCTGTTACTACTTGTAGTGTTCTCGTCATTCACAAAAGTGTGTAATCTCGGTTGTATATTCAAAACTCGACGCAAAGACAAGCGATATAATTATAACATTACTATAATTTAAATATTTATTAATTTTGAAAAATTATATTAAAATATATATATTACATTGTAATATTGATTATTTAACACAATCATTTATGAGCGTTTTAGTAAATAAAAAAGCTTAAAAATAAATCGACGTGAGCCATACAGACGTTGTACATTGTACCGGGAACTGCACGGCGTGAAGACTCTTTAAAGAACGTGTATTTAAATACACCTTAAAGCAAAGAATAGCAACTTTTATTTATCTGCATTGTTTAAACACCTACTAGGGTAGAAAGACTGTCTTTGAAACTACGCGCCAAAAACATATTACATAAACGATTTATTATTTAAATACTCACACATAGATTACAATACGGACCAAAGAAAGCCTTTAAATATCAACCTAAAATTCCTGTGATAATGAAAATACTTACCAGCGTAGTTGACCCCAATTATATCAAAAAGACTTACCGCAACAAGGGCCGGTACAAAACGGTTTATCCGGGACATTCTTTAGTAGCCTTTAAATACAATAAGCATTTGATAAAATAATATGATAATTACAGACATATCACATACATTACTTTTATACTTTCTCTTTTGTAATAACACTACCACCAGCCACCACTACCACCTGGTGACTGAATATAATACCACACTGCATCTGCATACACAACGGTGTATATTAATTTCTAACAGATTAAATAGAGGCAAATAGCTAGCATGCAAATTTCTTTTACTATTTTCAATTTTAAGATGCTGTTAAAAAAAATTGCCGGTAACGCTATTGTGTGTTGCAGTGATCACATATCACCAGACGGGTCGCACGTTCATTTGGTTTCAGTTCATTCTGTCCTTTAAACCACTCGGTTGCTCAAGCCGATACGTAGATAGTGCTCGGGACCTGGAAATTAACACAATTGACATTCTTATGTTTTCACTTAATATAGAATTGTAAAATGCTCTTATAATTTTTGATCATATAATTTATGAAAGTTGGAATTTCCTTTGAAGTACAGAGAAGAGAACATCTTGTTGATAATTTGAATGTAAATTACAGCACTTTAGTTGCAAAAATAACACGAATATAATTATTAAACATCAAGAGTATAAAATGAATATAAAACTTATGTAAACTTAAGTATGAATATAATAAAAATATTTACCATGGTAAGAGACCACTCTCCTTGTTTACAAACAAAGTGAAATGATGAAACTATAAACTCAATAACGTAAGATCTCATGAGTAATGTAAATATTATTAAATAATTAAATATAGATTCATTACACCTCACAATATTACGCAGATTTACTCTTCTAAAGGTTCTTTATTTAGTGTTATATCTACGTCTTGATTGCGACAAAAGTAAAAAATTTTCCTTAACTTTCAATAATTTGGTTTTCCAAAGGTAGCAGGTTCAGATCCAGGCCAGACTCCACCAATGACATATCGTGATTTATATGAAGTACCATTTAACAATAGATGGCTCATAATACAATTATATATTTATTCTGAGTGACGATCGATTGGACTTTAATAAATTAAGTGTTCCGATTTAACGCCGCGCATCAAAGCTATTTTTGAATTTTTAAATTTAAACTAAATGTCTCCTAGTGTTTCTTTGATCAGAAACTGCCATTAACCACATCGGCATTCACTTTGTGCGTTTGTTTAAAATGTAAATAAAAATCCTATTCACTTACGTATACGCGCTTTTCATACTTCCCACGTCATCCCTAACGATACCCGGCGCTCGAGCACAATTTTCACAATACATCTATTTTGCACATCCAATCAGTAACTTATTTAAGCAGCGAACGGTTGTGGACTAGTTATTTAATATAATCATGAAAGTTACTTTTTGGGTGTCGAATAAACTCAACATTCAACTAAGTATAGTTGTATAGTATATATGTAGTACATATTAACTTCGTCTTATAGTATCCATTTAGTTCCTACACAAAGACCGACATAAAGAACTTTAAAACCACATATAACAAGCCGACATATTCATCAACATAACCAGCATGAAACTCGGTATGACTGACAATCAAACTATCGCTTCTACAATTTACTGAAGTGGTGTAATTTATCCATCAGTTTCATCATTTCTACACTGTACTACAAAGGCTCAAGACCCGATTACGTTGCACCGTGTTTCCGTCCCATAATTAAATTGGTTTAGGTGTCTTAGTGCCTTATATTTAATTAGTGTATTTTATTGATTTATTTACATATAATTTTAATACTCGAAAGAAAAATGAAAAATGTAAAATTTACCTAAATACTTAATAAAGAAATTATATAAATCTCCGATCTCCAAATCCTTTCTCCTTCAAGTGTCCGAGTCTCCGTCACTCCGTGATGGTGACGACTGCAACACTCAAAATTCTGTTCCAAAACATTCCTTACATACATACATAAATCTCGCTCATAAATTGTGACTACTGTAGATGGGACTATTTGACGAAATTTGGTTCGGTTATAACTCTGGGAAATTTATAACTTACAGTCTTTAAGAACAATAACATAACAAAACTGCTGAATAGGTTTTATTAAAATCTGGTGTGACAATGTTGCCTAAATTAACGTATATCTTACCTTTAAATTTTAGTAAATAAGAGCAAAATACGAGCAAAGTATATGTGCGTAAAGTAAATAAGAGCAAAGTGTATAGGGTTAAGTAAATAAGGATTAAGTATATAAGGGCAAAGTAAATAACGGTTAAGAATATAAGAGCAAAGTATATAACGGCTTAGTATATAAGAGCAAATTATATAAGCGCAAAGTATATAAAAGCAAAATATATAAGGGCAAAGTGTACAAGAGCAAAGTAAATAAGAGCTAAGTATATAAGGGTAAAGTATATAAGGGCAAAGAACATAAGGGCTAAGTATATAAGCGCAAAGTACATAAAGGCTAAGTATATAAGAGCAAAGTATATAAGAGCAAAGTATGTAATGGTTAAGTATATAAGACCAAAGTATATATGAGCAAAGTATATAAGGGCTAAGTACGTAAGGGCATAGTATATAAGGGCATAGTATATAAGGGCAAAGTAAATAAGAGCAAAGTACACGACATACATCGGTTCTAGCTTCTAAATGAACTAATTAACTTAAAGTGATCGCTATACAAAGTGCGGTTCAAACAACGAACATTAAGATTAATATTTTATAATCAACTCATATCAATTACTACGAATAAAAGAAAGATCTAAGAAAAATTATGTTATTAATTTTATATTTGAAAAGCAGAATTTAATACGAATCTGCACTTTATTTATATTCACTCTTTCTTTTATTTCTGGGAAAGTTATTTTCATATAGTTTTTTAAATTATAGCAACACAACCGAACAAGAATTGCTGTATGTAATAATAATTATTCTTATTCAAAAATAGGCAAATGTAACAATTTCAAACAAAACACCGATTCATTAGAGCAATTTGAAATAACATAACATTGTAAGCAAATACTTAAAAGCCACTCGTAGACGTAAAAGTCAACAAGTGCATATTAGCCAGTTTCATGGATCAGCCTTCTCATTAGCGGTCTCTGGCATCCCATGAAACAGGAGAATTTTGTTTCTTGACAGGCGGTCATGTTTATTAAAACCATGCCGATGCTGAGGCATGTACAATGTTTTCCAAACGAGATTTGAATAAAATAAATAGAATATGTAAAACCTAAAATATAATATATAAATAAATAAAATATATGGCAACTAAGTGCTGGAACAACCTGCCTCCTCCTCTTCGTGTAGTAAATATGATAAACGCATTTAAATTAAAATATAAATCATATCTTATCAATTTACAGTTACCTAATAATTATTTTTTTGCTTAGACTTAAACTTTTTATAATTAGTATTAAAGGGTCATTTATTTGATTATCCTACCTCGCGGTGTATATCCTTTAAGCGATCAACGTTGTTTCTTTTACCTACTTGTTATATTTCTTTACAACATATCTAATATTTTTTTTTACTACTTTGTGATTTAGGTTCATCTTACGATAAATACATATTCTATGTATAATTGCATGTGTATGCGTGAATGTATATAGATATATTTTTCTATGTTCTTACTTAAATTGTGTGTATATGTGTATCTTTATAATATTATTGTTCTTTATAAAATACTTATTTTAAAGAGACAGTTCCTGTTTTTTTGTTTTTCTTTTATAATTATTGTTAAGTTAATGTTATATTGTTATTGTCATTTTCAATGAAGGCACAGTGCGACCAGGCTCAATAAATGGCAGCCACAGAATACCAGCCTTGAGAGTATTCTATTTTCAACATATGCTGAGTGGTTCCAATTCGGATGATATAGGAAATATTTCATTTATGTTTAATTTTACTTTTATTTAATTTCTAATATGTGTACCTAATAATCTATGTTATCCGAATAAAGTGATTTGATTTGATTTGATTTAAAATGTGCGTTTTCTACTCATAAGCAATGGGGAACGATGGAGTATCCTCCAGTATCCTCCGCAGTGTGTCCTAGTCCTAGTCCTAGTCTAGAGAAATATTGTATTGTTGTTGCGTCGTGTCGTATCGTATTACATCGCATCGTATGAGTATAGTAGTCAAATGGGCTCTACATGTTGTTAAATCTGTTCTGCGATTTAGAAATGCATAAGAAGATTGTCTGTTATCTGTTATCAAAAAAATGTCTAGGAATGTAATACCATGTCGTCTTTGCACACGTCAATATTAATGGACAAAAATTAAAGAACTTAACATTCTCAGATTTACTAAAAGGATGGAAGTACATTTAACGAAACTTTAATAATACAAATCATTTGTAAAAAGTATTTTCAAAATTGACATAGTAATTGACAAACTGAATACAATAGTGTTTGAACTGTATTGCTCCATAGTGTGGTCATTGAAAGCGACATCTGTTTTGTTTTACTTTTTTTCTTATAAAACTCGTTTTAAAAGTAATCATATGAAATGTATTGTATTAATTTAATTTATGGTCTATTTGACGTAAACGTGTTCTTACTATACATTTACCGCCTAATGTCGTATCAAATATGCAAGCACACAGAACAGATTTAAAGTATAATTCAATGTATAATGTTTAGTTATATATAGAAGAAGTGGTTTTAGTTAAACTACTAAATTAACAATGAAAAATACAAACCGAACTCTCGAGAAAAAAAAGGAGGTCCGTTTTAGCGAAGAGTTTGTAACAAATTCTGCAAATCACAATATATAATAATTGTACTTTGCTAAGTCTAAAATGACTATCGAATTGGATATCATAGAAATCTTAAAATCTTTCATATATTATGAAAGTTCCATCTCACTGTTCATGAACATGTCTATATTTGAGATTTTATAAGAGCTATTTATTAGCTACAAATGTAAAATCATTAAAGTTGCTAGAATTTTAAAGTTGCTGAATAAGGTTTTACTTAGTTTGACTGTTCTGCTCAGATGTCTCGCGCCCCTTGCTTCGAAGCTCGGCTAAGGTAAATAATTTAAAAACAAATTAATAATAATCTTGCTGGTAGTCTTTAATATTAAGGGATATTACAAAAAATAAATAAAAAGTAACAGTTTTGCACTACTTACATAAAAACATACATTTTAACTGAATGAATGTTACCCAATATTCATATTCATTTATTTTAAGTTGTAGCACACTTTTCCCGTGCAGTAGATGTAGGTACTGGACTGGATACAATCCATATACAATCTCAAACGTTTGTCAATTTTATTATATATATATATTTATCATCATGAAAAGAGAGTTGTAAACAATAAATAAAAATTGTTTTAATACGAGATCGGCGTGAAGAAGATTACACATCTGTTTCGTTGGATGAGTAAGAAAGCTGAAACCTTGAACATCCACCTTTTCCGTCCCTTACCTAATATCCCTTATGTCTCTCTATTCATTTATCAAGTGTGCCAACGCTTAAATTTTTGGCATTATCGCAGATTTCCATTTGTAGATTATTACAACGACAACAATCAAGTGGACCGTCTACTCATTTGTTATTTTTATCATAACTTGTTTGTTATATTTGTGTTATATTAGAACTTAATTGAAGTGCTCAAAATCAACTTCCCATTGTCATCGAAGAAAGTACTAGAGACCTTTTATCATGTTTACTTTTCCTTATTGCTTCGGGACTTTAAGTCTTTTCTTCGTCATATTTATGAAAAATAATGAAGTGAATATTACTAACAATCATGAAGTAGATCTTGTTATAACAATTTTTTTTCTCGGTGGTAGACCATAACATCAGGTCGCCGGCAAGGTTACCACCCATCGGACAAAGTCGTGTCGCAAAGCGACCTAGTCGTGTTCCGGCACGTTGTTCGATGAAGCCGTCTATATGGGAAATGGGTCTGAACAGTTGCGTTGCGTTGGCGAACCGGTTTGGCGTTGAGTTGGTGCTTATTGTGCCGGGTGTCTAGTCGAGGAGGGTAGCGGGATCCGAAGCGACTGCTTTCCGCTGGCCGCCCGCAGATAGTTGGGGGCCCAATTAGTGGGTCAGCCACCCACGAAAGGCTGCCCCGCCAGCTGCAAAAAATCCCAGAGTGGCTCCATCGTGCTGGTTGGCGACCAGATGAGGAGGCCCGGTGGCGATCCCTGGGGGGGTTCGGGCGTCCCCGCAGTCTCCAGACTAGCCTCCCAGTGGCATGATATCACCAATTTTGACGTCGGGTTCGATACGTACCGCCTCGTTCAACTGCCATTTCTCATCCTATTCACTCTTTTATTTTTAATTTTTTTAATGAAAAAGGCCAATAAAAAGATCAAGTTTTCACAGCGGTTGCACTCCTCCTCATTCAAAGTGCAGCACACTAATATCAGGGGCTTGCACTCTAATTTCCAACCTGTCCACCACCACCTAGAGACAGAGCAACCGCACTTGCTCTTTTTGACGGAGACGCAGATACAATGTCCTTTGAGCACTGCGTACCTGGATTATCCCGGCTACTCGTTAGAGTACAACTTTCGCTCGCGTGCCGGGGTCTGTGTGACGCGCGGAACGACCTCTGTATCCTGCGTCTCCGTCACCTTGAAGACCCCACTTTTTCTTCCCTATGGGTTTTAGTAGACACAGGAAACGAAAAAATCCTGTATTCCTGTGTTTACCGTTCGCACAGCGGTGACCAGGAGACAACTAAATTATTTGAGCATCTCGGTGAGGCTGCTGATTTGGCTCTACATCAGTATCCTTCAGCGCAGCTCGTCTTTCTGGGGGACTTTAATGCCTGTCATCAGGACTGGCTGTTCCCGTACCAGAAGACCGACCATGCTGGAGGAGAAGCGCGGAATTTTGCGTTGTCCTTCGACCTCTTTCAGCTGGTGAGGCAAGCGACAAGGGTACCAGATGTAGTAGGCCATATTGCCAATTGCCTGGACCTTCTGCTGACAACTGATCCGGACAGGTATAGTGTTGAGGTCACCTCCCCCTTGGGGACCTCCGATCACTGTCTGGTGAAATCTGTGTTTACATATTCCCCACCAGTTTTCGAACCACATGGTGTTAGGCGAGTATGGAAATACAAGTCAGCAGATTGGGATGAGATGCGTCACTTTTTTGCATCTTATCCTTGGCGGCAGGTCTGCTTCTCTTCTTTGGATCCGTCGAGTTGCGCGGGCGCTATAACCGATGTGGTGCATCAGGCAATGGAGTATTTCATTCCTTTTACTGATGTACCCATCGGTGGCAAAGCTCGCCCATGGTTTAATGCCGAATGTGGTCGTGCCGCAAACATTCGGCATACCTAATTTGGGCTGATGCTCGAAGCCGCAAAGCTCCGGATGTACGTTCAAAGTCCTATAAAAAGGCATTACGGAAGGCTCGACGCGATCGAATCGCTAAGAATGGCGAAAAGCTCTCTGTCAGACCTACTGGCAGTCGAGCTTTCTGGTCTCTTGCCAAAGCGATCGAGTCGAACTTCTGTCAACCCTCACTGCCTGCTCTGCTGAAGCCGGATGGATCTTTGGCCTATACAGCGACAGAGAAAGCGAATGTATTTGCTTCTCTGTTTGCTGATAATTCGCATCTAGACACTGGCAATGCTTCTCCAGCACTTCTTCCTCACTGCGGTATTTCGATGCCGGAAATCCGCATCACTAACAAAGAGGTATGGAGAGTATTGTGTCGTTTTGATGTGAATAAAGCCAGTGGTCCTGATGGTATACCAGCCATTCTGCTGAAGACGTGCGCGGCTGAGTTGTCTCCTGTATTGACACGTCTGTATCGCCTCTCTTTTAAGACTGGAATAGTGCCGAAATCCTGGAAGCTTGCAAACGTGCCGTGCAGCCGTGCTGATCCTGCCAATTATAGACCAATTTCAATCACCTCCATACTCTGCAAGATTATGGAGCGTGTATTGAACACGCGCCTTCTAGCGTACCTTGAAGGTAACGATCTCCTCAGTGACCGACAGTACGGGTTTCGTCGAAATAGGTCCACTGGGGACCTTTTAGTGTATGCTACGCACGTTTTAGGCGAGGCCATCGAGAAGAACGGAGAAGCGGTCGCCGTCTCTCTGGATGTCTCGAAGGCATTTGACAGGGTCTGGCATGCGAGCCTTATAAGCAAGCTTTCAGCGTACGGCATATCTCCTGGTCTGATCGGCTGGGTAACGGACTTCCTCAACCAGAGATCTCTCCGAGCAGTTGTCGACGGGTCTTCCTCGACAACCCTTGACAATTAATGCCGGAGTGCCTCAGGGGTCCGTTCTTTCTGCAACTCTTTTTCTGCTGCACATTAACGATCTGCTGAAGCCCGGTATCTATGGGTATGCAGACGACAGCACAGTTGTAGAAAGATACCTGCCGAGTAGTCGGGCTAGTAGAGATCAAGTACAGTCAGAAAGAGAAGCCATGGTGCAACGTTTGAGTGACAAACTTCAGGCAGTCTCCGCATGGGGCAATGCCAATCTTGTCAAATTCAACGCCACCAAAACGCAGACGTGTCTGTTCACCGCCAAAAGGAGCCCTTTCACCTTGGCTCCTACTTTCCAGATTGTACGAGTATCTCTGGAATACAGTGGCCGGCTTCAGTTGTTAGGCTTAGAGATTTCCTCGAACCTCAACTTTGGTCGGTGTATTGAGTCCAGAGCAAGGGCAGCTGCAGGGAAGCTTGCCGTTCTTGCGAAGGTCCGTCAGTACTTTACACCGGGACAGCTACTTGTATTATACAAAGCACAGATCCGATCGTGTGTGGAGTACTGTGGGCATATTTTTTGGTTATTTGAATGTATTGCTACATTCTGTTATTATTGTGATAATGAAATGTTGTTGTCATTTGAGTGAGAATAAATAATTTTCAGCTTCAAAAGGTTTGACTTAAATTATTAGAAATATTAAAAAGTCATGTTATCAGAGATAGCCTTGTTTATAAAATAAAGATGGAAACAAAGTTTTCGGAAAGGTTTTTTTTTAATATTAACTTTTACAACTTTATAAATAATCTGAAATCAACTTTGAATAAACGTTTCTTAACGCACCTCCCGATATAAAACGTATCAAATGAAAGTTTAAAATTAACTACTAAACCCTGTGTATAAATAAAATATCCTAATGCTTTCCAAACATGTTGACATTTGGGTGAAAATAAATTTGAATTAAATTCTCCAAAGTTATATAGAACTGTATTGAACATGTTCGTAGCGTGGGTGATAACTATTAACAACTTTAACATAACTTTAAGTTCTCGACTACGACCTAACTGTGTTAGTTTTTTTAACTTAATAACTCCTTATATTAAGATAAAATACTGTTTAACAGAAAAACCTTCCCGGAGATGGTCTCAGATCCGGGTGAACTGAACCACATTCAGTTTAATCTCGAAAAGACACAAGTTGCCGCGATTACCAATAAAAGAAACCCATTTGTCGCCAAGTATCACAATACTGGGTCTCGACATTTCAAGCTACTATCAATTTCGTGGTCATCTTCCACTGTGGGGTTGTCAAGGAGATTCCTTCCGCGTATCACTCGAATGTGCAACGAACTCCCTTAGGCGATATTTCCAGATCTATACGATATGGATGGGTTCCTTCAAATAAGGCGTATACTTCTTTTTACAAGGCCGGGAGCGCACTTGTGAATTCTCGCATGTTGCATGTATCACCACTGACTCCTCCTTTTCTCTCCTGTGACATGAAAAAAAAACTATAATTTGTCTTTCCGTTTCCTTTATAATAAATGTTTCAATAATTTAACAATCATTTCAGCCTAAATAATTAATGTATCGTATCATATAATAAATTATGTACTTGAAGATTTTAAAATTAAGCATTCGTATTAAAATTTAGGGTTGTGTTAGGTTTAAAAGTAAATTATGTTGAATATTGGGGACTTCATCTGTTTCTAAGTCTCATCAATTAAAAACTAGTAAACCGAGAAACAACAAATAAAGGTCAAATATATTTATCGTTCATTGGCCGTAAGTACAAATAGAACTTTATTATTTTCTGTATCAACTACATACTCGTAGCTTAATAGCTTATGTTCAAATAATAGGCATACGAGGGTAAGGTGAAAAGTTCTCGGCCTAACAATGAAGACGTGATTTTTTTTATTTTAAAATGCATTTATTTCTCAACAAAGTCGCCCTTTAGCTCAATGCTTTGTCCAACGTTTCTCAAAAATCTGCATCTGCGTCAATCGTCTGCAAAATACCCATTTACCGCTGCTATCACCTCTTCATTTGACCCAAAACGTTTTCCAGCCAAAAATTTCTTAAGATTTGGGAATAGATAAAAGTTAGAGGAAGCCAAATCAGGTGAATAAGGTGGATGTTCCAACAATTCGTACTTCAAATCCCTTAATTTTCCCTTTGCCAAAGCACCTTTGTCGGCAGGCGCATTGTCCTGGTGAAAGAGGATTTTTGTCGTCAGCAAACCAGGCCTGGTGGTACGAATATTTTCATCGAGCTGATCAAGAAGATGTGCGTAGTATTCTCCATTTATTGTCTTTCCCTTTGACAGGTAGTCTATCAAAAGAATCCCTTTGGAATCCCAAAAACCACTGACCATGACCTTGCCAGCCGATGCAATTGTCTTTGCTTTCTTCGGGGCTGAGCCACCGACTTCTACCCATTGTTTGGACTGTTGTTTTGTCTCCGGTGTATAGTGGTGAACCTATGTTTCAGCCATCGTTAAAAATCGGCGCAATAAATTTTTCTTGAAGCGGTCCAAACATTGCTGAGAAAGTCGTTTCCTCGTCTGCTTTTGATCGGCATTCAACAAATGCGGCACCCATCTTACACAAAGCTTTCTCATACTCAGTTTTTCATGTGAGATATGCCGTACCCTTTCTTCTGAGATGCCTATAGCCTCAGCCATCTCATGCACCTTTAATCGTTGATTATCCAAAACCATATTGTGTATTTTTTCGATATTTTCTTCGGTGGTAGCAGTTTTTGACCATCCTTACCGCGGATCATCTTCAATCGATGTTCGACCACGTTTAAACTCAGCTGCCCATTTTTTTACTGTTGCTAATGAAGGTACGGAGTCTTTATATACTTTTACAAACGTAAGATGGATTTCTGATGGCGATAAACTATTCAACATAAAGAACTTTATGACAGTACTCAAGTTATCCATTTTGTGAAACACACACGACATGTCTTCTTTCAAAAATTGTCTAAAAGGAACTGGTCATGCTACCTGGCTCAAAAGATTTTTTCTTTCAAAGAGTGTACCAACATAAAAAAAAATTGCATGATAAATGGGTGAGGCCGACAACTTTTCAACTTACTCTCGTAAAATAATCGCAAATATTGTAAGCAAAGTTAAGACGTAATCCGTAACCATGACCATCTATTATTGTATTTTACTATTGTAATGAAACGTTTACAAGGATTTGGAGGTACATATGGATAAGTGGATGTTTCATCTTTCACACAAAAATTACTGAACGGATTTTGATACAATTTAATATATGGAATTATTTAATTGTTACCTTGTAAATGTAATTCAACATATTTACCTCGACACGTTGACTACTGCTTATGGTATTAAATGGATTGATAAAAAATGTCCCAGATAACCTTTCCATCCCGACCCTTGTCCCCAACAAGGGTCGGGATGGAAAGGTTGTGAAAGTGATATCCCTATCTTAAGTCTTAGGGATATCACTTTGGTCCGGAACTATGTTAGGTATTTTCGCTATTTCAGGAATTTTGCTTTGATTTTTAGAGGTTTTCTAATTCCAGCTATAGTTGACCATTTTCATTTTAAAGTTGTATATCTTGTATGTACTTATTATTTACACTATATTCTTTAATAAAAGATCGAATAATAACAATATTATAAAGCTAGGTGTTGTGTCCAGAGCGTTCGATACTCTTAGGATTTCTTCAAGTAAATTTCAAATATTCGAAACACCTCTTAAGCCCATTTCTATAGGATCCCTCATGTCTCCCGATTCGTGGACATAAAATATTGTATACTTCTTGACCAGGATTATTTTTACAAAATAAAACTGGTCCGTTAGACCTTTAGGTTAAATGTAAAATAATAGTTTGGCAGATAATTAATCTTAAATTCAATTTAACCACTCTAGTACAAAAACATTGTAAACTTAATAACTATAGAGAAACTTAAACGAGTTTCTCTATAGTTATTAAGTTAAAGTAAATCTTTCAAGTCCTACTTCTGGTTCAATGCTATATATATGTAAGTGGTTGACAGCTTTCTATTATCTATTATTAACATTTATTAAAAGCTATATTTGTAGCTACAATTAAAAGTCTTTTAATTGTCTCTACAAATATGGATTGTAATAAATGTCTTGTGTAAATACGTGTCTTTTAAAAAAAAACTCAATAATTCTATCTTGTGTAAAAAAAAAATCATTACTTGGTTATAAAAAGTAATCACATAACCTCTCTTATTTGATGACTCTGGCTTGCATTTATTTATTTTATTTATTTATGTTTGGGAAACATAATTATGATAGCACCTAATTTTCATGTTGAATATATCTAAAGTTTTACAGGGTTTATTATAATTATTACACGCACGTAACAAGAACACATTTTTGGCATAATCATTTCTACAACGAGGTACAAAAAATAATGATCAATTTCTTGAACTAAGCCGTGGACATTCAAATAAAATTTTACTAAGGAGGCTTTTAGAGTCAACAAGATTATGGACAATTTTGTAAAGTAATAATTGATCTCTCAAGCCTCTACGTATACTCAATGGGGTAACATTACCAAGAACTTTACTGTCGGAATAGTCGGAACACGTATCTCTAAATCACAAATGTTTTAAAAATTTTGATTGAATTTTTTCAGTTTTATTTATATATTTTTTATAAAACGGGCTCCAAACCGTAGAACCATATTCCAAGAGGGACCTTACATAAGCGTTAGAAAGTAGTATATGCGTGCGGCAATCTTTAAACTCCCTTGTAGATCTAAGAGTAAATCCAAGCATTCGATAGGACTTAGATGTTAAATAATCTACAGGGTGGGCCAAAATTTTTTGCAAATAGCAACACTTGATTTCTTCAAAACCGTGAGAGCAAGGGGCGCGCGGGTGGCGGGGAATTGTGCGTCGTTTAATGCAATTTTAGTCACGATGGAGCGCTTCACGGGACAACAGCGTGCTTTTTGCGTAAAACAATTTTACAAAAACAACGATTCGTACGTTACTGTACGACGCCTCTTTAGAGTTGAATACGGATTACAACGTGTAAGTGAGTGTCCAAGTGTTAATTTAATTAAAGCTTGGGTTAAAAAGTTTGAGCAAACGGGATCGACAACGAATATTAAACAAACTGGGCGACCACGTTCAAGAAGAAGCGAAGAGAACATTCGGGAGGTTGAAATTTCTGTAAGGGACGATCCAGAATCATCTACGCGTCAGCGGTCGGCGGCTCTTGCTATACCAAGAACTAGTCTGCGGCGAATCTTGCATTTGGACCTTAAACTGCACCCATATAAGCTTCAAATTGTACAGGAGATGAAACCAAACGATTACATTCAACGCAAGTTATTTGCTGACACTATACTGGACCGATTCTCTAGCCTTGAGAATGTATTGTTTACGGACGAGGCCCATTTTCACATTAATGGTCACGTAAATAAACATAATTGTCGATATTGGAGCACGGAAAACCCTCACTATAAACACCAAAAGCCTCTTCATTCACCAAAAACGACAGTGTGGGCTGCCATATCCGCAAAGGGCATAATCGGTCCATACTTCTTTGAAAATAATCAAGGAAATAACGTAACTGTGAACTCAGTGGAATACGTGAAAATGTTGCGAGAGTTTTTGATACCACAGTTGCATGAATTTGAAGGATACAATAGCCGGACTTGGATGCAACAAGATGGAGCAACATGCCATACATCAAACGTGACTTTACCGGTGGTCAAAGAAATGTTTCCTAACAAATTGATTTCTCGCAGAGGTGATATCCCATGGCCTCCCAGAAGCCCGGACCATACACCTTGCGATTTTTTCTTGTGGGGATATCTGAAGAGTCGAGTATACCTTAATAAACCGATGACCATATCCCAATTAAAAGAAAACATCCCCGAGGAGATAGCCGCGATTCCTCGCAGCATGTGTCAACGAGTTTTCCAAAGTTTACGTAGTCGATTGCAGGATTGCCAACGACGAGACGGAACATCTCGACGATGTCATTTTTAAAAAAAAAAATTTAATAAATGATAATTACGTTAAATAAATCATAAACAAAATAACATTTGGACTTTTATTTCTAGACATGTTTCAAAAGTGCAAAATTTTTGGCCCACCCTGTATATGATAACTTAAATTTTGATCCAAGAAAATACCCAAACCTCGAATCTCACAGACTCTAGACAAAACGATATTCTGTAATTTGTATTCGAATGGTATAGCCATTCTCTTTCTTGTAAATATTATAGCGCTACACTTTTTTATGTTCAATTTTAAAAGGTTATGCTTACAGTAATTCTCCAAGTTTTCGAGATCATTCTGAAGCAAAACGCAGTCCTGATGAGATTCGATATTTATTTTTATTTATTTATACCTTTTCCACTTTGAATCATTGTGTACGTCAAAATGGAAGTGTCAGGAGGGCCTATTTCGATAAAAGATTTATCGTAATACCCTTCTGTAAAAGCACTTTCCAACTTAATTTTAAAGGTAGTAGGTAAGGTAGTAGGTAGGAAGGTAAGTAATGAGGGTTCCAAACGCGTCCTGGTCTGAGAAGAACCACACAACAAAGTCAGCCGGATATATTTTTTTTTATAAAACCTAACTAAGATAACCTTTAAAACCTTTATATCGTCAGCATAAAGTAAAACACTAGAATTATGAATGTATCCTGTTACGTCATTGATAAAAAGATTAAACAATAATGGTCCTAGATGAGAGCCCTGGGGTACCCCGGAAGTAACGGACACAAATGACGAACAAAAACCCTTAACAGCAACAGTTTGACTGCGGTCCCTCAAATAGGATTCAAGCCATCGAAAACAAATCACCGTGTATACCAATGGCGCAAAGTTTTCTGAATAACAGATCATGAGAAATCCTATCAAAGGCTTTTGAAAAGTCCGTGTACCCAACATTCACCTGCCTAGCCATATCCATTGTCATTGTAAGTTGATGTCATGTCATGTCATGAGTCAGTTCACAAAGGTTTGTTTCAGTCGATCTACCATCGATAAATCCATGCCGCTGATCAATGATCAATGGTCTTACAACAGGATATAACTGATCATAAATTATCTTTTCAAATAATTTTGCAATAGTGCTTAGTTTAGATATAGGTCTATAATTCTGTATATTCTGTCTGTCGCCGGTTTTGTAAACAGGTACTATTTGCAGAGCACCAGGTCCCCGACAATCCGAACGGCTCTCCGTTGTACGCGGTCAAAAGATAGAATCTGATACTGGGGTGATCCGGACCAGAGATGAGAACAGTACTCCATGTGTGGCCGGACCTGCGCCTTATAGAGTGCAAGTCTTTGGATAGGCGTGAAGTACTGCCTCGCTCTGTTGATCACTCCCGATTTCTTGAGGCCAACTTGGCCTTGCTCTCCAGATGACCACGAACTTGATAGTCGCTCGAAATGTCGAGACCCAGTATTCTGATACTTGGCGAGGCAATGAGGGGGGTGCTCTCGAAGAGCGGTGATACGACAAATGGGGTTTTCTTAGTGTTAAACGCGCAAATTTGTGTCTCAAGTATTTCCTGACTAATTTAGTGGAGAGATCGACTGAACCACACTGAACACTGGAACACTGTTTGAGTGTCACGGCTATGGTTTACCCGCAAAGTCAGATGCAAAAGCAGATTGAAATGAGAATTCAAAAGCTGACAGATTTCGTTACCATTAGATGATTGAATTCCGTCAGAAAACATTATGTCCGGAATATCGGATGAGGCTTTTTTGGACTTACAAAAAGACCAAAATAAATTGGTGCTACGCTTGATACTACTTTCAGCCCTTTCGATATATTTATCATAACAATCCGACTGGACACGTTTTTGACGATCGCGTAAAAGGTTAAAAGTGCTATAATCACTCTCTCTCCCATATATTTTCCATTTTTTATGAAATTTTAACTTCTCGTTAATTATTTTCATTAGGTTTCAGGTTAACAACCAACGGTTCCTGACAATGGGTAATGCAACAGATTACATCTGCAATCACTAAATCAAGAAATCTTTCTTTAATATTCGGAAAAACATTAAATTGGTTAAAGCCTGTAAGTTGCAGAAAAGTGTAAAGTGACTGAGAACCTGAACTGAGATACTATCATTATTCATATTTAAAATTTTTATTATTACAACAGTCAGAACAGCTCCAGCTAGCATTACTTATGTTAATATTACCCAGTATTAAAAGTGATTTATTCAAATAATAAATTGAAATGGATTCAAAAAAACTCAACCAAAGCATCAGAATGACAAGGACCATGAGGAAAATAGTAACAAAACAATTGCAACACAGCTGATGATGATTGCTTGTTTATCCCCAATGTGATCTCTATAACATCTAAATTCTACAGTTTTTGATTCAACAACTATGAAGCCACGTCTAACTGCTATAAGCACGCCTCCTGCCATCCGATCCCCCCTAGTAATATAATCATGATAACATCTGTCGTTGTAACGGCTATCAAATGATTAAGCGTCGTGAATTCCGTGAATCAACCAATCATTATTTGCACTGGTCAAGTGATCTTTGAAAAATATTTTTGAACGCTTGTCCTTAAAGCCAATATCATTTAAGAAATCATCCTTCTTATATCGCGCCAAAAATCTAACAATAATTGGTTTCACTTTTTTAGAATCGCGACTCTTAGGTGCTACTCGGGTTATGAAGTCTAAATCACGGCCACCATCCAACGGAAAGTCAATTCGCTTCGAAACACATTCCAGAATGTGAATTAAATTTTCGCCTTTCTTTTCCGGAATTCCGTAGATCTCGACATCGGATCGTCTAGCCCACTGTTCGCGATTGTTTATTTGAGACTCCAGCTCATCCATATTTTCTTTAATTTCACTAAGTCGTTCTCGTCGCCTTAAGTGTTTCGATTTCATTATCAATCATATCGATTTTTTTGCTTAAACTCTCGTACTGGCTATTCATAAACGATATGCTTTGTTGTAAGGCAGCAATTTCTTCCCTAATAGGCGATAGCTCAGTCGAAATAATATCCGAAATATTGGTTTTCAACTCGGACCATAGCCTTTCACCTTGCTTACTTTTTTGTTACGTAATGTTTTGTTTATTGTCGTTGTTTATTTGTCTAGGTACGCATTGCGGGCAGATCCATTTTTTTTAGTCTCGGGTTTTTTCTTATCGTTCGGATACAGACAAGCAACATGATAGTTATTTTTACAATTTAAGCATGTTATCATTCCAGTAGCTCCCTCTGCCGTGAACCTACAGCAAGCAAACTTCATTGTAGTAGAATGTCTTATAACAGAAATTAAAAAAATGAAAATAAATATAAATCCAATAAAGTAAGCTAGACCGATTTCTTTCGGGATCGAACTCGGATCGCACGGTGAACACCAAGTTGAGACTATGTGTCCAAGTTGTGACTATGAGTCGTACCACTAGACCAACTTCAATGTACCATAATAATAGAATTTTTTGTATTGTTTTTTTAATATCGAGAGTGTATTTATGACATTAACTCAATCAACCAATCACATACAGTCAAACGTACACATCACTAATTCGCAGAAAAAAAACGCTCTTGGAATGTTTAATTAACAGATTCAGCACTTTAAAGATAACAGTTTTCGTTTATCTCACACTTTTGATAGTTATTAAGCAATGATCAGTATAATCGAAACTACAATATTGAGAAACGATTATAATCCACTTAGATCCTTTCAACTGCACGTATGTAACACAATTCGGTATTAACTTTAATAACCGCACCTTCAAAACAGTCACAAACGATAGACAATAACTATTAACCAATAATTTCAAAAAACAACAATACTTTAATGACATAGGCCCAATCTTACTATTTTTAATTATATTTTTAATACAGAGACAAAGCAAAAGATACTAATGAGGCAACTAGCCCCACCTGACATTCACTCCTTCTAACAATTGCAGTTGTAATGTTAAAAATATAAACACGAGAATCGAAAGACTGAATTGTCGTCAATTCAATTCTTTGCTTTTACAGACTATCTATATATATCTTTATTTTTCTTAATACCTGTCTTTTATTATAAGAGATGTTATTTTAATGTATAAGACTGTAAGCACATAACCTTTTCTCAAACTTTACAAAATATATTTAAAAAAATGTAGGAAAAACGTAGCGTATGAGGATAGGTCTCTATTACAACACATTCACGTCAAGTCTTTGGAATATTTTATATTTATTTAATGTTAAATTCGGGTTGGTGTGTTTGTACAGTTTTATAATTACTGGCAATAATATTACATTTATGAATTTAAAAGAAACTAGATTAAACTGTTAATGTCCCGGCGGGTCCGACTCACACGACGACTTCCGCGTCCTCTCATAAACCTTAACATACCATTCTGCTAATATAAACGTTTATTCCTGCAGTTACATAAGACTGCTATAGGCTTTTAGAATATAATTTTTTAGTTTATTTATAATTTTTAATGATATTTATTAATTTACATTTACGTCCGGATCTATGAAGATTGATTAATACAAAATAAACTAATTGATGACTGATCAGACGTCGTTCTAAGCAGCCGATATAACACCGTTTTAAAACAATTAATTAACTTGCCAAAGCCGTCAAAACAAGAAAAGCAATCTACCGCTTTCATATTTATAGCGTTTTCAAGACAATCAATCAATCGATACAACAACGACAAATAAAATCTTATTAATAACTCTGTGATTTCAAATTCAACGCTTCACAGAGTCGTTTTTCATCTTATTATATAAGACTTAAAATATGTAAGTACTTTTTATGATGTTTTTATAAGATATAATAATGAAACTTAAAAGATATGCTATTTAGAATTTAGAATAAATACATGTCGTACATCTCATCAGAAACACACAACTAAGCTACATACACTGTGAGTCACGCGAAGTGTTACTATATCTAGTACACGTCTTATTATTAATTACAACGTAAGTTCACATTTCCTTTGTAAGTTTCATCAATTATCTTCGTCTTAGATTCACATCAACACAGAATTAGTTTTTATTGTATATTATATATCAGTATCACACCCACAACTAACATTAATTTAACTTTTTTAATTTATTGAAGTGGATCTTACTGAATGTAAGGTAAGTAAGGTTTTATATAAATATTTGGCAAATATCCCGACTTGATATTATTCTTGTTAAATTTATTTCATTTATTTTGATTTTCTATCGATAAGCTACAATAACCGATGCAACCCAAAATTATATATTCCCTTTGTATAAGAAAAATCATCTCTTCCTCTCTAGTTTAAATTTCAAATTCCTTCAGTGTTATTCCAAGTATGGTGCACGAGTAAATAAATATTGAAACCTAGACATCACTGTTATTCAGTAATCCATGGGTCGTGTGTCTGATCAATACATACGATAATTACATTATATAAAACTGTATCAACGGCAGTAATTCAGATGTAACAGGAAACTCCAAACCCTTACACTTGGTAAAGAGTTTAATTTATTACATATAACATCGGTGAGGTCTTCTTAGGATGTTACTTATATTAATTTTACATAGTATAAAACACAAATATATATAGTATATATAGTAGTCCTATATATAGTATATAGGAAAAGTGAGCGGTAAGAGAGACAGGGTCAGGCCTCGAGTGACCTTCGAAAACACAGTATCTATGATGCTGGAGGAAGGTCACGTAAAAAGCACGAGGACCCCCCGGAGGGCATGTATGAAGAGTTTGATGACTGTGGCCGAGGCGAAAGAGGTATGCAGGGACCGTAGCGTTTGGCGCTCCGTCGTCTCTGGCTACCCCGCAAGGGATATGGCGTGAAGCTAAATAAATAATAAATAAATAAATAAAACACAACACGGCTAAGTATATAAACTTGTAATTGTTGTGTTCCATCTTTGTATGACGCAACGACTGCTTGTCCTCGGCCTCGAGATCTGTGAGACGATTTAACTTTTACCGCAGGAGTCAACCAACTCCCTACTTTGTTGTTGATGTCGTCCTGCAGATGATATCGCAGGTAATGGCTCTAAATATCATTATTCCTGACAATGTTATTTTCATGCTCAAAGCTTTTGAAGTTGAGATGCTTTTATTGGAACGAATTACGTACATTACGTTTTGTTAAGTTCACAAAATAATTAACAAATGAGAAAAAGATAAATAATATTATTATTTCAATCCGATTGAATTACATTGAAGTAATTATATCATACTATATGTAAATCTTTTATTATAAAGGACACATGTCTATTAGATTAAACGTACACGATGCGCTCAGTCTAACACAATCCCATGCACCTCATGTACTACTGCTGGTGATTATATCAGAGTAGAGCTCAGTGGAGTGACTGAGACAATGACAGCTGCAGCTCATAACACATTGTTACTAACATACAATCACTCACACCCACTGGGATTTAAGCACTTCCGAGCACATGGCAAATACAATACACGAGATTTGGATTAATGCGAAGCGGCTAACGGATAACTAGAACATTGAGT
The DNA here is from genome assembly GCA_918358695.1 of Melinaea menophilus ssp. n. AW-2005. Classification (NCBI taxonomy): domain Eukaryota; kingdom Metazoa; phylum Arthropoda; class Insecta; order Lepidoptera; family Nymphalidae; genus Melinaea; species Melinaea menophilus. Next base: position 401,798 of record OU911048.1, read on the forward strand.
ACATGAAGCATGGATGTTGAAAATTGTAAACTTTACATAAATATTTACATAGCAGAGAAGTTGTATTACGCTGCTATTGAATTGATTTAAATTAGTTTTTTATTTTTAGAATCTAATCAATAATATTAGGAACAGTCCTCAACAGTTGCTTCACCCAATTATGAACAACATTAAAACAATTTTAATATTACCAACACATTTGTCTCTGTATCAACTAACATTTTCTTCATAAGATATTGTTATAATAGTCTATAACTGAGACAATTCCGTTAGAAATGAGTTACAATGTGTATCATGTATATGTAGGCCTCGACGAGTACTCGGTAATGACCCTAATATGGAAACTACAGTCAATGCGGAAACGGTTAATAGAAGCTGGTGTTTACATTACGGTGTGGTCATTTAATACCATGTCGTAGACTCAGAGGTTGTAGAATATAAGAGAATTTCCTAAGGTGCTTGTAAAAATATATTAAAGTATTTTAAGGTAACTTTTAATATTGTTTGTAATTAGGAAGTATTAAATTATTGATATCTGTTTAATGTTAGTACAATTTCCTTTTTCATTAATGTGAAAGTTATTTATACGAATCCCTAATATATTTAGGGTCCTTTGTAAGTCTGGATTAGATAGTGAAATACTTTTGATATTACATATTAATGTCCTCGATCCAAGTTGCTACTGATCGATTGTCGTTCAATACATTTAATCAATAAATAGAGATACAGGACAAGAACACTTTTACACAATAGCTTTTATTTCACGTGAGCGTCACGCCATTCATGTGATCATTTTCAATTTGAGCGAGTCAGCTTCATGACCTGAAAGATTAACGAAGCACCAAACAATTGCCATATTTACACAATTCAATTTATATCACTTTCGCAATCCTCGTAAATGAAATGTCAGCCATTTTGCATTAACTTTGTTTACAAAGTAAACAACTAAGTTAGGATTTGTAGTTGATTTATTTTGTCAATCATCAACACTGTCTGAATTGTTTGACATTGTTGTAGCTACAGTGAGTTTGATTTATGATCAGCCTTAACTTAGGGAATATTCACAACTAGATATTTCAAAACACCAACGCGGTATTAGTCACGCAAGACAATAAAATCATAGAAGGTTCTGGATGTAATTATGTGTGTGTGTGTGTTAGTGTGTGCGTGTGCGTGTGCGTGTGCGTGTGTGTGTGTGTGAATGTATATGCGTGTGTATGCGTGTGTGTAATATGTAAACAAAACTTTGAGGTAATTGTTGCGGTTCTGTTTGTAACGCAAATTATACATTCAGATTTTAATTACTTGTTTATTATTTCGTTTTGGATTTAATATATTTTTATAATAACAAATGTAGGAACATATAAAAGTACTACTACGCTACTTTACCTGTCTGTTTGTCCCGCAACACCTAATTCTCAGGACTGTCATTACAGTGCTTAGTCACGTTGCTTCTACTGTCATTAACTACAAATACATTGAATCTATACTAAAATTACAGAGAAGAAAGATTTTTTGACTGTTTATTTGCTTGTTTAAAATCGGCTCCAACACTAGTGGACCGATTGTATTTAGCACTATCAGAAAACTACGTTATCAGGAAGTGAATTCATTTATTTCTAAAAAACTTAGAATAAATAAATTAATATAATAACTAATTCATTAATTATTAATTATTTAATGTTCTTCTGTTCTTTTTTCTTTAGTTTTCTTTAGTTCTTCTGATGTTCTTCTGGGTACTGCGCTGCAATGCAAGGATCAAAATGGTTCAACCTTATAAGTTCTCGATCGTTGATCTGACACACTCACCCCTTGATACTTGTCTTCGTGTAGTAAAGTTTTGTACCAGTAGTTTGTGAGGATGTAGACCTTTGTCACAAGTTTCTTCACGGAAGGTATTTCTTGTTTATATTGATAACAGTTACCCTAGCAAAAGAAGCAATGGAAAAACTAGATGACCAACATTATGTATTTTCTTTCCCTCGTGTCACCGAAGTGCAACTAGCCTGTGACAAAGAAGATTTTACATCACTCCAGGGTAGCTTCTTAATTATCATTCCTGTGAAATGCTACATAAAAACCGGCGAATTCACTATTCTGAATAATAGTGATGAAACAAAGGGTCAACCATTAAAATTGATGCAAATACCATTTAATCCTACGAATCATATTGAGATTCCTACTCATCTCAACCTAAATTCGTCGATAAACTTACAAGAACTTCATGGTATTCAAAATAAAATAATTAAAGAAAAGCCCTTACAACTAGAGGAATTTAATCGTCATACAATCTACCATACTATAATACCGTTTTACGTCTTCATATTGAGTGCAAGTGCACTTATAATTGTGTTTGGATATCATCGCTACAAGCTACGAAAAACCAAGGAACCTAACAAAATTACTACTTCATCTACTTCAAATGACAATATCGGTGAACAATTGGAAGAAGATGGGACGCCAACACACAGTAAGAAGATGCCGGCAACATTTTATCTCAACATTCTAAAATAGTTCCTGATCCGAGGATGGAGGAGTTACGTACACATACTGCAGGAGGACCGCTGACTGGAATTTACGCGACGGAATGCATAATTGCATTTTTATTAGAATATAAGTTTAAATAATGTAATCATTAATTCATAATTTTTTTTCGTACTTACATTGAGTAGGTCATACTTTATATTAATTAATATGTTCTTTATTATAATTAAAATTAGTTTTATATCAGTTTTGTTTTTTTTCGACTCTACGTCTGTAGCTAACGTAATTCGATAGTACAATCATAATATTATTTTGTTATAGTTTAGTTCAATAATTTTTGGTATTAAAAAATTATATAAATAAATTTAATTATACGCAAAGAAGTGATTGTTATTATTATTATTTAATGTAGTTAGATACAAATTGTGGGTAAAATAATTAATAATATATTAAATAGAAAGTTCAATTATGACTTCATATTCTACTATTTACTATTTTATTAGAACACCATAACGGGTCGTACGACCGTCGTACTGATCTATTTAGTTATAGAACTTATTGACTATAATTAGATTCATTGATATTTATAAACGTTGTGTGTGAGTGACACACTGTGAAGATTGGTTTCGTTATTTCGTTTATAAACAATATTACGTATGAGCCCTTAGTTATAACATCTGTTTATTGAAGGTCTTTGACCTTTCGCTGATATCCTACTAGAATACTGTGTAAGATACAGCATGTGAACAATTTTATCAAAGGAAAATAATTTTTTTTTTTTTTTTTTTTTTTTTTTTTAATAAGAGGAGGGCAAACGAGCTGGCGGGTCACGGATGGACGTGATCACCGCCGCCCATGAACTCTTGCAACATCCGAAGGTTTACAAGAGTGTTGCCGGCCTTGTAGGTAGAAATAAACGCCTTTTTTGAAGGTACCCATGTCGTACCGATCTGGAAATACCGCCGAAGGGAGTTCGTTCCACATTCGAGTGGTACGTGGAAAAAATGTCCTTGAGAACCGCACAGTGGAGGATCGCCACGCATCCATCGTGTCTTTAGGGGATTGAACTGAACGTGGTTCAGTTCACCCCACTCAGAGACCATCCCCAGGGAGGTCTCTATTGAAGACACAAGTTTCTTTCGGCACTCGTCGACGTTTTCCCGAGTGAGACCTGCACGGCCGGAATATACCGCATCCCCAGTACTGTCATCCGCATAACAATGTATGTTGGAGATATCCAACATATCATTGATGTGCAGGAGGAACAGAGTTGGGGATAGCACGCAGCCTTGGGGTACACCAGCGTTCACGGGCTTGGGGTCCGAGCAAAAACCGTCGAGAACGACCTGTATGCTTCGCCCAGTGAGGAAGCTGGTGATCCACTTGCATAAACTCTCGGGAAGCCCATAGGAAGGTAGCTTCGAAAGAAGCCCCTTGTGCCATATCCAGACTAACTGCTAGACCCTCTCCCTTGCTTTCAATAACCAACGGTGTATAAGATACAACAGAAGATCACCAGCCGATCGACCATGGCGAAAGCCATATTGCCGGTCATTGACCAACTGGTGATCCTCGAGGTAGGTTAGGAGCTGTTTATTGATAATGCTCTCCATTACTTTGGAGAGCAGAGAGGTAATGGCGATAGGTCTGTAGTTAGCTGGTTCCGAGCTATCACCTTTTTTAGGGATCGGATGGACAAGGGCACGCTTCCATGTGACCGGGACTACGCCTTTAAGGTAGGAGCACCGAAATAGACGCGTTAGCACTGGAGTCAACTCAGGGGCACACGTTCGTAGCACCAATGGAGAAATGCCATCCGGCCCACTCGACTTATGAACGTCCAAGGAAAATAGAGACTGCCTAATAGTTTTCTGCCGAAAAACTATTTCCGGCATTGAGCTCTGACACCGCGGGATGTTAGGCGGCTTAGACTTTGCCAGCTGATCCCCAATTTTGACGACATGCTTGAACTTTGCTCTAGCGATTTGCCCTTTGAAGAATCTGGAGGCACGATTATATTTCCTCTTCAGAACTCTAGAGTTCGGATCCTTAGTGACCAACGCATTGACCCAAGCTTGATAAGCCTGCCGTTTGCCAGCTGCTGCAGTCCTGACAGACGCATCAAACCAAGGCCGCGATCTGCCACCAAGTGGTACCACAGAGCTTGGTACAAATAGTTCCATGCCCTGTAGTATCACATCAGCTACAGCCGCAGCGCAGTCACTAGGATCATTGGAAGGGAAACAAATCGGCCCCCATGGGTAGGATGCAAAAAAGGACCGCATTCCATCCCAATCCGCTGACTTGTAGTGCCAAACGCGTCGAGTCGCAGGTGTTGTGCGAGCCGACCGTTGAATGGGCACTACACTCCGTACCAGACAGTGATCAGAGGAACCTAAGGGAGCCTCGACAGTGATCTGGTACTTTTCTGGGTGTGTAGTCAGCAGAAGATCCAACAAAGAGGGCGTGCGGCTGTCCATGTCCGGTAGACGAGTGTGCGTCTTTACCAGCTGGGACAGACCATTTGCCAGAGCAAAGTCAAAGACAGATCTCCCCGCGTAGTCGGTGGCACGTGACCCTAGCCAATCGGCATGGTGCGCATTAAAGTCCCCTAGGACTACGACTACGACTACGAATAAATTGCGGCTAAACTACTGGATCGTTATTGTTATTTGCAAGTGTACTCGGCACGTGATTACATTAGATTACTTGTTACGTCTGTCGGCGACTTTCATAATTGATATATTTCAAACAAACATTTTATGGTTATGGAACATATATTTACTCTCAGGTTGTGACATCACACACAAACGCACTAACACACAAACACTAATACACACACTTCAACCGTTAGGTGTACTTACTCGTATATGCTTGTTAAGGGCGCTGGAGTAAGGATCGTGGCTCTGATAAGTGATAAGGCAACAAATGTGGAAGTGAAATGACGCTATTATCCTAAAATAATAATATCTTCACAGGCGTGTTATAGGATTATCGATGCAACTGGTCTCGATAATTATCTTTCATCACTCTGCTTGTTACAAGTTAAATGTATTTCTAATAAACCTTAACGCTTTACATAGTCAGCGTACTCAGTGCACTTAGTTGAACATTTATAACTCTAGCGGACAGAGTTATAAAACAATTACATATTCTTTATCAAATCCTGTTAATGCAGTTTACAAAATTAACTTTATAGTTGACGACACTTTTTATCTAATTTGCAAGAATTGTTCCCTTATTTTAATATCAGTAAAATAAACACAAATTACATAAAACTGGCAATTAATACACTCATTTGCCATTTTAACGGTTTGTTAAGTTATAGGTATAATAACAGACTTAGTAGTAGTCGTAACAGTTACGTTTTGTACCTAACCTTATTTTCTTCCACTCATGTAATAAAGTAATACACACTGTTACACTAAATCTTAACGACACGTCATAAATAATACTAAAATGCACACAGAGAGGTAACTCGAACGTTGTCGACGGAGAGAGCCGTCCTCCGTCTCTAAGGAAGTATACCATGAATTAATGAATTTTGAAAGTAAAATGTAAAGTTCAAACGAAGTTTTCTAGATACATTTAACATTGATATATTCTTCTGAATTTTACGATTAAAAGTGTTTTCCCCTTGTGTTGTTATGGATGTAAAAGTAGTTCGAAGAGATATAACTCCGCAGATAATAAAATAATAAATAGTACGTAACAAGCAATTTCAAGGTTAAATTGCTGTTAATATTTTAATAACAGTAATGTATTTTATTTGTACAGCACTGTGGCGTGTTGCCATTACTGTTAGAATAATTATTTTTACAGAATGGCATTTTACTTTATTTCTTTATATATTTAAATAGTTTTTAGTTAAGTTAAGATTTTATTATTATTAGATTTTATTATTATTATTTAGTAGAGAATTATAATTAACGACCGGCTGGCCGATTATTGTTATCGCTGGAGGCGGGCTCATATGTGTCAGCCAGCTGGCCGTCTATTGTGTCGCTGGTCTCCCCTCCTGCTTGCTACGTATTCTCCGGAAGCTCTTCTTCTTCTATTCTTGTATTATCATGTATTCGCGTGACTACATTTATTAATTAGTTTTATATCTCTGGTAGACCTGTTTCCATTGTTCTTCCGCTCTTTCCAGACTTTAATTCCAGTAATTATGATTTTATGTGTTTGTGCAAAAGAAACAATATCTGTTTAAATATCAGTGTTTAATTGTATTAATTCTACCTACCTCAAAATCTGAGTCAGGGCTATACACTACAGCGACACTAAAACCAACAATCACATTTATAGCTTTCAAAAACTTGTACAGGTGCGAAGTTGCCACCATAATAAAAATCATGGCAATATTGATTTTAAATTATAATGAAGGGCATGGACGAATGTCCGTGGATATTAATATATATAATAAAAAAAAACACATTGGTGACACACTAGACTACAGCATTATGTAACCGAAATTTATATGAATTAGAAAATCAGTAGTCCTCATAAATATTTAATGAGTACTGTATTGTACTTTAAGAACAGAATTCGATATCTTGGTCATATTTACGAGTAAAATATCCTCACAGGGACACATTGGGAAGACTCAGTCCCGTCTTTGCACCGAGAATTCAATTGTTTATAGACGGATATACTCTTTAATAACCACCTCACTGGACTATTCAACATTTTAAGTTAGGTTAGGTCTCATAAACACACAGATAAACAGACAAAACTTCTAAAAATCATTGTTTTGTGTTTTATTTGTTACTAAAGACCAGTAAGGATTTCTTCAAAATATTTTCTACGTACAGAAAGCGATCAGCTACGGATTCATTGTATGTGTAGATAACGCATGACACTTACTTTTAAACAAGTAAAATTTTTATAAAATATGCATTGCTTTTTGTTTGATTATACTCAAACTCTTTTATTATTGTATTCTGAGATTTGAAGTAAAAAGTATCTTATATATTTACACAGTTACTGGAGATAATATATAGACTGCTTAATCAATATAAACTACGAAAAAAAAATACTTATTATTCTCTCGTAACGTGTGTCTAGAACAAAAATAAACAGACAATATTTAAAAACTCCAGTAGTTAGTTCCTTGTTTTTGATTTAACAGTTGACTCACGAAGACTGTTAGAGAGTAGAAATTATAAATCTACAACTTTAGATTATATAAATTTAGTAATAATATGTTGATATTAAGTATAAAATAAATGGTATACTTCGATCACACACGATGTTACTGTGTATTGAATTAAAGTTGTAAAGTACTAAGACGGTGGAGACAAAAAAGAAAATATGTTAGGTTTTAGTTACAACGATACATCTATATAATTAACAATATTGCATATCGCCCAATAGATCCTTTACTATGTTTGATAAATAATTGAGTTTAGCATATGAAATGAATAAGTTTCGACGGTCTCTGAAGTAGGTGCGGCGGCCTCCGTCTTTCATAAAAGTCGTTTAAGTTCATCCGGCTTAAAATGTCTGTCAATGAGATCCTATTCCACGTGGTTAATATTTTTTATGTTACTCTAAAAGTCTAAAACCATGTGAAATGTGTATTCTTTTCATAATATTTAGTAGCGTATGAGGTTCACTGAAATATTACAGGTCTATAACGTGTATAATAGAAAACATAAGTAATGTTTAATTGTATATCCACAGGGAATAAATAGAATAGAAGTGTAAAGAACAAACTGTTAATAATGAGTCAAGTTTCATATTTCCGTCCGTGTCAAGTGACGATGTGCACATATCCAGTTGATTGTCGGTCACGGAGGTGTTCTTCGAGTGCGATTGTGTGTAAAGTTTGGTCGTTTCGTGTGAATATTCTTCAGTGGTGGTGTGGAACTACGCGTAACACTTAAAGTTTATACGTAAATTCAAACGTGACAAAACGTATTTTGGTTAAAATACCTCTATAGTATGTTTAGGTTTTAATTCTTCCTAGATTATTATATAAAAGAGGAACTAACCTCAACATTATAAGAATTATTGTATATATATATATATATATATATATATATATATATATATATATATATATATATATATATATACATATATATATGTGGGATATGATGAGAGTGAAACTTCTTTTAATTTAGCAGTTATTTTAATTCTCTAAGTGAACCAATTCCACAGCGTCTTCCGTCTTACGCCTTGCCTGATCGAGTGACAGCGCGGTCGGCGGATTGCCATACTAATAAAATATTAAACATAGTCTACAAAATAATAAAATAAACAAATTATTTAAATTTAAAATTTAATATTACACCTATATGTATATATGATTTGTTTTAAATAGGACATATGAGTCTACTTGGTTGATTCCTCAAAATAGTTCTATAATCTATTATAATACTCGTAGAAATAACAGTGTTAGCTGAGTAACAACAGTGTTCAACAAATTAATAAAATAATAATTTGTCCATTGTCCAAGATCTTTAAGAACTGTCTCGTGGTGATCAGCATCTTTGTTTTGATTACAACATTTAATCTACTTTGTGATCATAGTCTGCGACTAATTAAATAAAAGTTAAGGTATATTTTTTTATATTCAGTATATTCATTACATTTCATTTGAAAAAAGAGAAAATTCTAAAATATAAGTCAAAGATTTACATACTAACTATTGTCACATTTTTATTTTGCATTTTCAAGTCTTGCCCAAATAAGGACTACTCTTTTAATTTTATTTTTTATATACCTTAATGATATGAACATGGTACTGAAGGTTTCCCTTCCTTGGGTGTACATATATAATGCTAGCGAGGACTCCTTCAGGACAGAAATGGTAACCCTTACGGTCGGAGTGTTTTGTTTCACCTTTCACATAGTTTTACATTTTATAATAAGATTGTATTACAACCTGAATCCGACAAATGACTTGGGGGTCTCCATCATCGTCTTCCTGTGCATTACATTTACAAATTAAGCTTATAATATACAACAAGCTTTTCACTTAGTCACGAGTTAACCGCCAGTTTTCTATGAACTAATACCGAATCCAAAAAATCAGAGTCATAATTATAAAAATAAATATAAGCTCAACATTGAAGTACTTCTTAGGAGGTATACAAACATACATACACCATAAAAATAATTATTCTTACATTTTTGTATCCTTTACCTCGTTCTATGAATTTAAAGCAGTCTGTTAGTATATTCATGAGTTCTGTCAAAAAACTTCAGAAGTATGGTAATGACGTGAAGATTGCTTTGAAATGCTAAAACAAGATATGTGCCAAAATACAATAATACAATTTAATTTTTTCTGTCCTGTTTTTCTACTAGGGTGGTAAGGACATAATAAGTACTTATTAGGATACTGTCGGTAACGCAATGTGATTAAGATATGAATATTGTATTTAATTGACAGGTATGAGGGAGACAGCAATAGTCGCGCTGTCACTCACTCACTAATAAAATAGCATTATTAATATACTTAGTCGAGTTTGAAATATGTCTAAGATATGTCGTAGTCGTCTGCAGCTCTTCACTCTGCATCACTCCACTGGTGCATAGCTGTTCCAACTACAATGTTTATTAACAACAACAAAGATATTTGAATTTAACTTAGTATTTAAATATTACTTTTTCTAAGTTTAAAATATAGCAACAGCAATTGTTTCCTAAAGAAAATGCTAGTATGTTAGTTCGTATTTAACCATACTAGCATTTTTTGGGCGACTTCACCTGTTTCAGCATTTCATACGAGTATATTGTAATAATAGCCATAACCCTTTTTTTAATCTTCAAGTGCAAAACTTTGGACATACTGAGCTATTTAGTTGAAATGTTCCTTCGGTATCTACGATGAAAAGTGTTTAAAATTAAACTTAAATGTAACATTAAGACCAATATCCTTATCACATTACGACCAACAAAGTCGTCTTCATAAACTGGTTCATGACACACACTGGTGAAGTGACGGAGAGACTGAACAACACACTCAGTGTAACTCACTAACTTATAAACCACCTAATTAAGTGAGATGAAAAATGTTCTAACAATTTGTGATTTATCAAATTATAATTAATAATTCTATTTTGATTCTATACTAAAGCGGCAACTTAAGTAACTTAGTTAATTATCTCTGTTGTTCAGTAGATGAGGCCTCACTTAATGCTTCTAATTCCATATTTTCAAATTGGCCAGTGATCTGATACAGATACAAATTTAGGCTTAGGTTTGAATATTTGTATCAATCTTGTGTCCTAAGTATTGTAACTTTGAAAACTGCTACTTTGTACACAATATTATGATAACCAACAGAGTGCTCAGTGTACAAAATGATCATACTACAGTCGCGGTGTGACCGACCAGCAACAACTCCGAACTGAACAACTCTGAGCGTGTAATCTTTTAACCTTTCAGAAAATTTATAAGATTCCCTTGGAATAGTAATATGTTTTTTACCTTTTGCTTTAAATTTAAATCTGAATGTAATAAATGGCCTCGAGGAAATAATGATACATTTATTGTAACACATTCACTTATCCCGAGATATTGTTCCGTTGGCTTTTCGCCAGTTGCTAACTAACTCAGACTTACACACACTTATTTATATTTCCTTTTCATGAATAGCTTTATAGCACAGAGCTTTTTTATTGAATAGCTCAGAGCTTTAATTCAATGATATTTCATAATACAAAAAAAAACAATAATACAACCATAACACATTTAATTGAGAGAAGGATCCTTAAATGTGAGACAGACAGTTATCAGTGTTTGACACGTTTCACGTTAGTACAAGTTTGATGAGACACAAGTTTGTATATTCATTAATATCTTGTCCTCATAACTGTCTTGAGAGAGAGGGAGAGAGAGAGAGAGAGAGGCTGTCTCGCTTATGAGTTGACTCTTACTTCTTAGTACTCGTTTCGTTATTTCCCCCTTTAAGATAATAAATGGCAATGATAAAGAGTAAACGACACAGAGAATAAGTATCTAAAATGTCTAAATTTAAACTTATGAAAATAAAAACTATTTTTTTACTATTTTTTTTTTCCTTTACACTTTACGTTTTCTTTTTTTTAACCCTTTAAATGAGTCCTGGAATATAAAGTAAACTGGAACGCTTTCTTAAAGTCCAAGGACGACGTCGCGGGCACCAGTTAGTCTTAAATAAACCTTGTTCTGTTGAATAAACAAATACAAATTATTTAATTAACTCCCCAGTAATTTTAAATTTATATCGTAACAATGCTAGTAAAGACACGTGGTTTGCAGCGTGTGAGACGCTGGAGATCCCGCAGTGAGCCCGCGCGTATAGTAATAATAGCAACTCAAAAATAAATTACTATAAGAAGGTAGTCTACTCCACACCGATAACCACCGGTATTAGGCTAGAAATACTCTTGAAACAGAATCTTATTCATTTCAATCTTCAATTCATGATGGAATTCGATTATATTTTAATACTATATTATATAAAAATGTGTTTAAAAACAATAATTATCAAAATTTGTACAAATATAAAGATAAACAATAAATCTGACAGAACCACTTCTCATATTAGATAATCGAATATGTTTGATTATAAAGTTACAAATATCTATGAATAAATACTTGTAGAGAAAACTTTATGTTTCCATTGAAGAATATCTGAAGCAAGGAGACATGTAAGATTTGGTATAGGTCAAGTGTACTTAGAAGGAAGCGGAGAAAGCTGACATTTATAATATGTATTACATACACATTGAATAATATATTTAAAATACATTAAAATAATAATTGTCTAAGTTCACACTGTCAATACTAATATATCTCAACGTCAAATAATCTCAGAGTGGATTGTCAACCGACGAACCAAAACAAAATAAATTATATGTTATGGAAGTGTTCTTTTTGTCCAAAACCTAATAAATATTCAATTTTAATAACAACGATTAAATATCATATTAACATAGGTATAATCAGTATTTTATTCGGTCTACTGAACTGTTCTATCGCTACACCAGGAATGACTCGTTAAGCAGAATTGGCCAATAAGAGGTTGATCGTATCGACTCCGTCCACTTACAGCAGAGTTACTTTGAGATGTTATTTACTGCGGCGTGTTATTGATACTTCCCATTGTATGATTTATCAAAACGAAAAATACACGAAACAATCATTGTATTAACTTTACATAGAATTAATAAACTACGAGTACAATGAAATGAACTTTATTTAATTATAACAGCCAATATACGGAACAAGTAAACAATATAGCATTGAGTAATTACTATTTGTTTACGACCGATCACATAATATGTTCGCATTTGTACCGCACTGCATGCTGGTGAAAACCATTATTTCAAATACAACTGTTACTGAGTATACTTACATCCACTACGCTGTTTCTAAGTACAATATACTCTCATAAAAGCATCCTGACCTTAAGTTTGAAAACAAACAGATAACAGTGTTATTGATTAAAAAGTTTCCAAACTACGTACAATGAACAGGTTCATGTCTTGAGTAATGAGAAGTATATGTTATATAAACTGACTCTTGGAATAAATAACACTACGTCTATATATCACATACCTAAGTAATAAGATATAACAAGTAATATTACTTGTTTTTAAATTATTTCGATACGTATCACACTTTCACTTTATACACAATATTACAGTAATAACAAATTGCCTGTAAGAAAAAAATACTCTGTATAATTATTCCTTCGTAAGGGGTAGATATAAATTCTCATGGCGTCGGTCATCGGCGTAGCGCAAGTCAATATAACTTTACATACGTTTCTTTCCATGTCAGTAGTTTTATTCTTTGACAAGTGTTCTAAGTATAAAAGTGAAATAGAAATTAAATAAATTAGAAATAGGCTTTTCACACAAAATATTTTTACCATAATCCAACATACCAATGTTATTTGCCATTCATCATCAATATTTTTCAAAATTCTTGTATATTTCATATTTTTTTCTAATTTTGTTTCTCAAAGGTAATCATGGTTTCCAGTAAATTCTGTTACTGCCATGTCTCTGGAACACGACAGGTGATAAATTGACACCAACTTAATGGACAGATCTCTCGCGCGAGCAATTTAAATACTTGCTATATTTAGTATGAAATTATGTCATAATTGAGTAACAAATATAGAAACGAACGGTTATTCACAAATTATTTTCTAATCTGTTTTTATATTCTTATATGAAATAAAATAAATATTTTCAATGATGATGATGCCGAATGAAGTACTGTCATTCATATTATGAAGATTGATAAAAGTGATAGTTATATTGGTTAGACAGTGAGTGCTGAAGTAAATCAATGTGAGAGGATTGCGTTCCAGGGAGTCCGTGTACGCTAAGAGGCCGCGTTCTATTAAAATGGCCTGCATCCATTTCATTTATTAAAATTTGCAAACGAAGGAGTTTGAATACATTAACAGATAAATCCTATTATTGGCAGCATATGTTTTGATTTCAAATTAAGTCCATTAAAAATCTTGTAAAAAAGAAAATATTTAATTCAATAAAACATAATTAATAAGGGGCTCCTTTATTTAGTGATATCAATGCTGTGAGTGTCATTTTAATTACAATTCCTATAAAGCTTGTCAGTATTTTTTTACTTATACTTAGTTATTGTTTAAAATAATTAACTTTATTTATTTATTGTCATTGAATGTCTTGTTATGTTTTTTTCTCTCGCTCCTGAAACTACTCGTAAGGGGTTTACGAATGCTAATAATTACGGTATTTCTATACAGTTTATATTTATTTGGTTAAACTGTAATCTTCAAATATTTGAGCGAAGCGAGTCGAGCGTTATACTGGAGACTTTTTCACATTCTTTGTCACGAATTGGCTCGAAAACCACTTGACGGAAAATTATGAAATTTTGCAATCAAAAAGATACATTAGGTGATGGTTTAATTAAAATAAAAATAAGGAATAATCATCAGAAAACTGATATCCCATTGAAGTCAATTAATACAAATACAATAAAAAGCGCGTGAAAATTTGTTTTAATCGAATTGTACTATCCCCTGTTCGATTTTTTTTCGAGCGGTCTCGCTTCTCTCAATATGCAAACGGCACCCGAGATTTCGTGAAAGCAGCGAGTCCAAATTGAGGGTCTGTTGGCGCTCCTAGTCATATAAAAATTATGTTACTTTAGTGGATTGAACCAAAAGTCTCGAGAAGGCTCTTAAAAGATCCTTGTAGAATATCAAACAACATAATATTGGACCGTATATATAAAAGTTACTTTCTTATATATAGTCTCATGTTATTAATATTAATTTATATATAATATTTACAATATTGTGTGTTGTGAATTAATTTTAATGTCAGAACGAATAACATTAGATTAAATTTGAACAGAGTACAGGCGATGTGTACATTGATAGACCCGACAGATTAGTGTAAAGTGTATTAATATAGGGTTCTGATCAATCAAAGCACTTTGGAACCCGAGTCCTATACACGCGGTTTACATTAGAATGTAAACAATACAGCTAATACATTGCAGTGTGACAAAAACGGTCTGTTCAAAATTACCAACATTTACTGAACCAATTGTTTGTGGCTTTTATTATTTCATTACCGCTGTCAAATAATTGTCAATAGAAATTTCACAGAAGACCGACGTGTAGTAACCAAATTCATTTGGTTATGTTTCGTCGGTGAGTGAGAGAATCCGGAAGCCCTACCCCCCCCCCCCCCTCCACGCCAAACATGAAAGCGATGCCTAAAAGAAAAATACCCCAGGAGGGTACCGGCTTTGATGAAGCCGGGGACCCCCTCCCCGAGCAAAATCGGGGAAATGATTCTCGGATTTTGTTCGGGCTGCCCGTCGTATCTGGGGCGGGCAAAGTATCGCCTTTTGTGTTTCTTGAGGGCAAACGACGAGTCAACGCTGCGGCACCCCGACCCACTCTAAATGTGGACTTTTGCAACATCCGGGGACTTCATTCCAACTTGAACGCCGTCCACTATCATCTAGAGACGGCGCAGCCGGCCTTGTTGTTTCTGACGGAGACGCAGATATCTCAACCTAGCGACACAGCGTACCTATCATACCCTGGGTATAAACTAGAACATCATTTTATACCACACGCCGGGGTATCTGTGTTCGTAAGGGAGGATATCTGCTACCGTCGCCTTCAGGTTTTTGAAGGTCGGGACCTGTCTGTACTCTGGCTGCGCGTGGACATGGACGACCATGTCAGAGTCTACGCGTACCTCTACAGGTCCCATAGTGGTAATGCAGAAACGGATCAACTCTTAGGCCATGTTCAGGCGAAGATTGATGATCTGCTTTCACAGACTCCCTCCGCCGAAGTCGTAGTCCTCGGGGACTTTAACGCGCACCATGCCGATTGGCTAGGGTCACGTGCCACCGACTACGCGGGGAGATCTGTGTTTGACTTTGCTCTGGCAAATGGTCTGTCCCAATTGGTAATGACGCACACTCGTCTACCGGATGTGGACAGCCATATGCCCTCTTTGTTGGATCTTCTGCTGACTACACATCCCGGAAAGTACCAAGTCACTGTCGAGGCTCCCTTAGGGTCCTCTGATCATTGCTTGGTGCGGAGTGTAGTGCCCATTGAACGCCCAGCTCGCACAAGACCTGCGACTCGACGCGTTTGGCACTACAAGTCAGCGGATTGGGATGGAATGCGGTCCTTTTTTGCATCCTACCCATGGGGGCCGATTTGTTTCCCTTCCAATGATCCTAGTGACTGCGCTGCGGCTGTAGCTGATGTGATACTTCAGGGCATGGAACTATTTGTACCAAGCTCTGTGGTACCACTTGGTGGCAGATCGCGGCCTTGGTTTGATGCGTCTGTCAGGGCTGCAGCAGCTGGCAAACGGCAGGCTTATCACGCTTGGGCTAATGCGTTAGTCACTTAGGATCCGAACTCTAGAGTTCTGAAGAGGAAATATAATCGTGCCTCCAGATTCTTCAAACGGAAAATTGCTAGAGCAAAGTTCAAGCATGTCGTCAAAATTGGGGATCAGCTGGCAAAGTACCCACCTGGCACGCGCAAGTTCTGGGCGCTTTCCAAAGCCAGTCTGGGAAACTTCTGTCAGCCATCCCTACAGCCATTGCATACTGGGAAGGACTCTTTGGCCCACACGGCAAAAGAGAAAGCCGATCTCTTGGGCACTCTTTTTGCCTCAAACTCGACTTTGGACGACCAGGGGAAGGCACCGCCTGTCATCCCACGGTGTCTGAGCTTAATGCCGGAAGTAGTTTTTCGGCAAAAACTCATCCGAAAAGCCCTCCTTTCCTTGGAAGTTCATAAGTCGAGTGGGCCAGATGGTATCTCTCCAGTTGTGCTACGAACATGTGCCCCTGAGTTGACACCAGTGCTAACGCGTCTATTTCGGTACTCCTACTTGAAAGGCGTAGTCCCGGTCTCATGGAAGCGTGCCCTTGTCCATCCGATCCCTAAAAAAGGTGATAGCTCGAACCCAGCTAACTACAGGCCTATCGCTATTACCTCTCTGCTCTCCAAAGTAATGGAGAGCATTATCAATAAACAGCTCCTAACCTACCTCGAGGATCACCAGTTGGTCAATGACCGGCAATATGGCTTTCGCCATGGTCGATCGGTTGGTGATCTTCTGTTGTATCTTACACACCGTTGGGCAGCTGTTATTGAAAGCAAGGGAGAGGGTCTGGCAGTTAGTCTGGATATGGCGAAAGCCTTCAATCGTGTATGGCACAAGGGGCTTCTTTCGAAGCTACCTTCCTATGGGCTTCCCGAGAGTTTATGCAAGTGGATCACCAGCTTCCTCACTGGGCGGAGCATACAGGTCGTTCTCGACGGTTTTTGCTCGGACCCCAAGCCCGTGAACGCTGGTGTACCCCAAGGCTGCGTGCTATCCCCAACACTGTTCCTCCTGCACATCAATGATATGTTGGATATCTCCAACATACATTGTTATGCAGATGACAGCACTGGGGATGCGGTATATTCCGGCCGTGCAGGTCTCTCTCGGGAAAACGTCGACGAGTGCCGAAAGAAACTTGTGTCTTCTATAGAGACTTCCTTGGGGATGATCTCTGAGTGGGGTGAACTGAACCACGTTCAGTTCAATCCCCTAAAGACACAAGTTTGCGCGTTTACCACTAAGAAAACCCCATTTGTCGTATCACCGCTCTTCGAGAGCACTCCCCTCATTGCCTCGCCAAGTATCAGAATACTGGGTCTCGACATTTCCAGCGATTGTCAGTTTCGTGGTCATCTGGAGAGCAAGGCCAAGTTGGCCTCGAAGAAATTGGGAGTGATTAATAGAGCGAGGCAGTACTTCAGTCCTGGCCAAAGACTTGCACTCTATAAGGCGCAGGTCCGGCCACACATGGAGTACTGTTCTCATCTCTGGTCCGGATCACCCCAATATCAGCTTCTACCATTTGACCGCGTACAACGGAGAGCCGCTCGGATTGTCGGGGACCCGGTGCTCTGCGAACGGCTGGACTCTTTGGCATTGCGTAGAGACGTGGCTTCTTTGTGCGTCTTCTACCGCATTTACAACGGGGAGTGTTCCGAAGAACTATTCGATCTGATGCCTGCCGCCGAATTTCATCACCGCATAGCGCGCCATCGCCTCCAATACCATTCTTACCATCTGGATGCGTGGCGATCCTCTACTGTGCGGTTCTCAAGGACATTTTTTCCACGTTCCACTCACTTGTGGAACGAACTCCCATCGGCGGTATTTCCAGATCGGTACGACATGGGTACCTTCAAAAAAGGCGTCTACTCCTACCTACAAGGCCGGCAACACTCTTGTAAATCCTCGGATGTTGCAAGAGTTCATGGGCGGCGGTGATCACAAGTCATCTGTGGCCCGCCAGCTCGTTTGCCCTCCTATTCCATAAAAAAAAAAAAAAAAAAAAAAAAAAAAACCACAGATATTTCCAGAATTATGTTAATATTATATATTCAGTTCAAATCCAATGTTTTCCTCTAAGGCTATTTAATGGAAGTTCAATTATATATAAAATAATTACCGTATACTGAATAAAATAAATCACGTACAGTCAGTTCCTTAAGTCAGTCCAGTCCAGGTATAAATGTCCATCGCTATACACCTTAGTAGCAAATGTTAGTTAACTGAACGTTTCACGACCGAAATATACTAGGATCCGCCAACCGTGCGCGGCGAGTGTTGAGCTGAGCCCCTCTCCTTTCTTCTTTTCTTGATAACTTTTGAATGGCTAAACAATTTTTTAATCTGTTTTCGATATAACATCCGCGTTCGGCTCAAACATACATGAGAAAAATTTTAGCTAATTATCTTGTCGCATTCTGGAAGCAACTAAACACAAAACAAGGTCTCCCAAACGGTTAAGAACTTCGCTTATGCTCTGCTCAATAATTTGTCTTATTGACTTTTGGAGCTGATTGTACATATGTAAGTAAAGATTAAAAATCAAAGTACAGATATATTACGATATATTAAGTTCAGATATATTACGTTCGAACGTAATATATCTGAAGATATTAGAATGGTAAAAAAGATTTATATAGGAAAAGTGAGCGGTAAGAGAGACAGGGGGAGGCCTCGAGTGACCTTCGACAGTAGCTACGATACTGGAGGATGGTCACGTAAAAAGCATGAGGACCCCCCGGAGGGCATGTATGAAGAGGTTGATGTCTGTGGCCGAGGCGAAAGAGGTATGCAGAGACCGTAGCGTTTGGCGCTCCGTCGTCTCTGGCTACCCCGCAAGGGATATGGCGTGAAAGTAAATAAATAAATATATTAGTCATATAAGGAAGAAAAACATTTTATTCAAAAACGGATGTTTCTTTACGATGAACTGTAACAATTTAACATCTTAAAGGGTTCACATAATACCAGCCTCAGTATCTTTTTTTATAAACGGACATAACGAATAGGCCATTCTATTCCAATGTTGGTACTAAGACATTGATGTTACCACCTGTCCTTCTAGGTATCAATATCAATACTCGGCCTCTGGATTGAGTTTGTAAAAAACACTCACTGTTGTTTTTAATGTAGTAATCATATGATCGTACCATAGGATGACACAAGTCACCTTGTTCGGTCGGAACGTGATAAGCGATCGTCAGCACCTCGTAAAGGCGGCGTCTTATACTCACTGTCACAAATAGACCCTGTATTTAAATGAATAGTAATTATTTGATTAACGAGTAATATAATACCATTGTATATACATTCACTCGGCCGTAACCGGGTCCCGGTAGTTATCGAGCTTCTCGTGTAGAGTTAAATATCGTTGATTGTGACTAATTAATTAATTTCTATGATAGAAGTAAGCTTCTTTAATGATTCATTGTATGATATGTTTAATAAATAAATAATATATTTTATACGTATTTATGTATCTTACAGCATTCTGATAAATTCAATAATATTCTTTATTTATTTTATCTTAGTATACTTAAAATAAGTGGTAACTAAACTAAATGTAACTATAATAAGCCTTATGTAGAATTCATTTTACTTCAAACACATATTTCATAATGGCAGTGCCACTTGAAGACAATGGTACTTTATAGAAGATATTATCACAATTACGACGTGGAGCTCGTTTAAAGAAACAGGAGACAGAGACACACCTAGTAACCGGCAAACAGTCTGAATACAAAATAAAACAACTTTTAAATACTTACATCAATTTGTATATTTTTATATGGAATTGCAAGTTTTATAATCTTTCGCTTTTTAGAAGCTTAAGTGTTTTTAACCTTTTAAAAGATTAAAAATAAGTAAAAATAGCAATAAAATAGCAGCAAATTTATAATTTACACAGCATCAGCACCAAGTCTGACTTTAAAGGATAATATAAAAAGTACTCTGTAAGTGATAAAAAGGACATTACGAATTCCTTCCACGCGGCGGTTACCAGAGTATCGGTAGAAAGTCAATATAACTTTGAAATTTATTCACAAGCAAAATAACAGAGCGCCGGATACTGGATCTGTGAATTTGTAAACGTATAAAGCAGACCTACAGATATTGATGATTACTGTAAAGTTTTCCTGTTTTAAAAGAAAGTAAGACGAAACTACTGAAGAACTGTTCTCTCAGAAGGCGCATAGTAAATCTTGTATAATGTAAACACCAACCCGTCCCAACTTGTGTTTAGTTTAATGTCTTATCTTTCTATATCCTTTTTCTTTTGGTTAAATATTTCAGAAGGTATGATTTTTTTTGTATATAATTGAGCGTAGCGTTCTACTGGAGACTTTTTCACATTGTTTGTCACGAATAGGCTCGAAAACTACTTGACGGAAAATTATGAAATTTTGCAACCAAAAATACACACATTAGGAGAGGGTTTTAAAAAAAAAATTGAAAAATGTCATGTCCTTGAGAAATAATCGTCAAAAAACTGAGATGCCATTGAAGTCAATGGGAAACGATGAGTCATTACACTGAGCTCGCTTCGCTCAATATCCAAACGGCACGGTCTGTTGGCGCCCCTAGTCATGTATTATCATCTATTAATTGTTTTCACTTTATTCTCTATTATTTACTTAGCTTTGACGCTGCGCTGCTTGGTTCGTAGCGATATTTGTTTAAGTGTTTAATTTAATGAACTAAATACAATAGAAAATAATTATGGAAACTTAAATTCCAAATAAAATTAAATCAATATATTTTTGTCTTTCTGCTATCTGCTGCTTCCTGCTACGGGCGAGTGGAGCCGAGGCCGCCCGCCTGTGTACAGATTATACAATTTGTAAAGTTATATAGACTTGCACGAGGTCTTATTAAAATGACATAACCCTCATCCAAAACTGTACTGTAACAAATACTGAGATAGTTATCAAACAACGCATATATATATATATATATATATATATATATATATACGTGTTTCGTGTATATATATATCCTTATCCTTACTACTCGTATATAATAATGACCTAATTGACTCTGTATGCACGCGCATCACTTATCACCCACAAATCACACAATAATGTGTAATACATAAAAAAAAAGCTATTGAATCAGGCTACAAAATAGGGTGGGTGCCAACCTTATACGTGACATTTGACCCTTTCCGGCCCTTCGGGCCGGGAAGTTCCCTCGTATATATATATTCGTGTTTCTTTTTGTCTTCCTTGAGTCAATTACACTTTTAAGTAGAAGAGAAGAAACTTTAAATTTCTTACAGATATTTTTGCTCTTTATTATTTGACTAACATTTATAATTTTACAAAGTTCTCAAGATTTAATCCCCTGCTTTTCCCCAATAACTTAAACAATGTTTTGATGTCCAAATATATGTTATACATTCATTAATAAATAAAATAAGAAAGGCTCTTACTTTCAAATAAGGCCAAGTTTGGGGCATTTAATTCATTTTATAATGTTTTGTTAATTATGCTATTAATAATTTAATATTTAATTTTATCTATTCATTGTCATTAAATGTCAGGTTGCTTAAATTATAAATTATAAGTGAAGCGTTAATATAAATGCATTACAACATTAATTGCAACATTATACTTTTATTGAACTACATTGTCATGTAACTCGCATTGTATTTTTATGTAACTCGTGTATTTGACACCGTTTGTATTTATTGTATGTAATTTTCATAGTAACTACTTGTATTAAAAAGCTATTAAAATAATATTATTATTACTTATTATTACTAATTACTAACACTTTCATATTATAACTTCACTAACTCCGTCTTATATTTTCTAAATAAAAACGACCACATTTATTGTCCTTAAATTTCACTAAAATCGCCGAAACTTCATTTATCTCGTGAGAGGAAGACAAAAGGGTTGAATAACGATCCATCTTCGATATGAAACCTTTAGAGATATAATACATGCTTGATAACACGTTGTAAGCTCTTCATCAATATTATTCAATTCGTACCAAAAACAGTAGAATATTAACGTGGTTTACATAATTTATTTTCCGTATCTTTTTTGGTGTGTATTTCCTATTTTTTTTTTTTTTGGTTATAATTGTGATCCTTTCTCCCTGTCTGGTATAATTCTATCTTCCTTAGGTCTTTTCTCACACCAACTATTCAAACAGACCGTCGAGAATTTTCTGATCTATCATGCAAAAGAAAGAGCTGGAATAACAAAAACATTTACCCTGTTTTCAATAAAATTGACGGCGCCAAATAACGTCACGTGTCACGTCTGCTTGTCTGTGGCTCCGTCCCATAAAAAGTAACTTTAATAAGTTCATTTAGAATTCTCCAATTAATTAATCAGATAACAAACCATATAAAATATATGTAGATAAAGATAAAGACTTTAATACGCTACTTATATTACACTTCCTTATTGTAACTCGATTACACTTAGTATATTATATTAATCACTCGTATACTCGTATTCATATATATTGAATTATTTTTTACGTTTTAAAGTATGTAATTATTTAGCGGACTCTACCAAGGCGTGTCAGGTGGTGTGGATGGACTCCTTACTTTCTTCCTTCAGACATCGGAACACGGCTCCCTCTCCCGCCATTAAATCTGAGCTCGGTATGCAGGAGCCTGAACCGAATCAAAGCATAACTCTAATAAGTAATGAACACAATATATTACTGTTATTGTAAATTGTCAGACAATATTATAATTGTTAACAAATAAAGAAGATTGTAAATTAATTATATCAATCGTAAATAATCACGGAACAGAAGATATAAACGTAAAATTGAAAGACAAAATAAGATACAGTTTGTAACGACTACTTTTGGAATTATATTTAGGAGTTGAACCAGTTATACTGTTACTGAGACACTGTCAAGGTAATGTGTACTGTACTTCACTCTTCTAGTCCTCTTAATATCTTATTAGGTGAGTATTTTAATAGTACCAACATAAATATATCATTTGATACCATCGATATAGTCATAGTCAGCTGTATCATGTTGAAAGACAAACATACATCACACGTTGAAATTCATCATTAAGTATATTTATGTCACCAACACGGCATCTCGCCGAAGAGGAACATCTTTACACGAAATACCAGACGTTCCACTTTGACAGCACTCGTCCCTCTGCAGCAAAGCTTTTAGTACAGGTTGTACGTTACACGTTCAAGAGAATAAGTCATGTGTGTGTAGTACATACATTGCGCTAACTAACTCTAGCGGGCAGTTATTTAACAGTAAATATTACGTAAACAGTTCGTAAAGACGGGTTCGTCCAAAACATCTAAACGAAAACCTTATTCTATCTTGGACGCGTCTCCTGATTGGACTCTCATGATGGACACGTATGAAAGATTTTATTTTCATATCAGAGTTAATGTCAGACAAAAAGGATATACATGATGAGAGATCAGCAGTAGTTTTTCGAGTTTTTCAACTTGTTAGACTTTTTGTACATAATATATTTATTTTTAATATGAAATCCGAATTATTATAAAAAAGATTCATCCCACATATAATACAAAACAAGAAAAAGCATTAACTTTCCTATAAATATCTCCAAGAGTTAGAGGATGTTATAAAAACTTATGATGTTCAGTCTTTTTATTACATTAATAATGCACTTTTTTGATGTATTCACAAATATGGCTTCTTAATCGAAAAATAAATTAAGACTAAATTATAGTAGAATTATAAAAATAAAAATAACAATATTATAGTAAAAAGAGCATCACTGATTTTAAATTAAATATGAACTAAAATGGACAACCACCAAAAGTACGAGTATGTTGAAATAGATCTGAAATATTATAATATTACATGATAGTATCCCCATTAATCTGTATTGAAATAACAAAAATATATAATCAAATCGTGTGTTCTTATGGAATACAATGGTTTGCAAAGTTATTAAAATTGCAAATAAAACATTTCAACTGGCTGAGCGACGGGACGGCATCACAAAGGTCCCTGGTTTGAGTTTTGGCTATGATTTTTCTGTTCTATATTTATTTTGAACCCTTAGAGTTCTGCCTATTTGAAGATACTAACACAGTTGGGTCATAAGTCATAGTGGGGAACTTAAGTTATGTCGAAGTTGTTAATAGTTATCACCACGCTACGAGAAACATGTTCCATACAGTGCTATATAACTTTGAGAATTTAATTCAATTTCATATTCACTCTAAATCGCAGCTTGTTGTAGTATTAAGATATTTAGTATTTACGTGAAATATTTGCTGTTACTATTTTTTCTGTAGGATTTCCGAGAATTTACAATAAAGAACATGATTGTTATGAGAAGTAATTTAAGTCCATTACAATAATCAATTACTAAATACTTGTGCATAAGTATGTATCGATATATAAAACTATCACAATTCAAATTATTCACCAATAAGAACATTTACATCTAATTATCGTAATGATGTTTAAGTTTTATTACGAACAGTTAATTATCTGAGGCTTTCCAAGTTCATTACAAATTTTTCGGTGGCAGAACAGAGAAGCGGATCTTTTTTATCTTTTTAACCCGGTCGGTTCTGTTACAGTTCAGTGGAAACAAAACTATCTTATTTAAGATCACTAGTCAAAATTCATATAAACGCGGCGATTTGCTTAAGTCGAAAGAGCATATTTATACTTTTTTATTGTCGCAAACTTCTTGTTTACATTACCGCTGTCACTATAAAAACAGTAACTACTCGTACTTGTGTTTGATATTGCTAGTCACATCACAAACTGTACGTTTTAACGAACGCTTTAAAAGCTGCAGGCTGCGGTGCTAGTGATAAAACTGTTTTAATCCTGATTTTATTGATGCCCGTCCGAATGGTTGCTTTAGTAAAGGGATCAATTAACTATCTATGCGATGGTAAAAGTACATAGATAACAATGATTCATACTTTGATTAAATAAATAGATTATATTCAAAAATATTAGATTTTTGTTCTTTCCATACCACACGCCAATTTCATATGTCAGAACCTAGTATTAACAGAACAAAACGTAAGAAAATAAAATTATTTCATTCTCATTCAACTGATTGCACACGAATTAAATCGCAATTGCACGAGGCTATTAACAAGCGACGCGGGAACATGGAATTATTAAACAAATACTGAATGTACTAGAAAACTATAGAAGAAAAGCTGTATGTACGAGTAGATACAGATATATAGAATAACATAGAATACAGAGATTTACAACACTAAGCATACATAAAACTCACAAGAAAGTATTTTAAAGTCATAATTCACGTTGAAAAAAAATACTTTAATTTTTAGTCTTTTCAAATGAATGAATTCAAATGAATGGTAATATATACAAGACATTAGCATATAACAAACTACTTATACTTTTAAAAGACATCTGCAACATACGTGAATACCATCTTTATAATTTGATTATATCTGGGTAAAGACTGAAAGTGTGATGAAATGTCATGTCATAATTAAAACTTAACTATTTACAATATATATTACGAGATAAAATGTTTATAATACTTTTAGAGTCAAATGACATCATGTGTTATAATATATTCAACTTTTAGTGATAACTTCAGCACAACATTGTTATGGGTTTAATTCCCACAAGTTACAAATCTTTTGTAATCCGCAGACTGCTGTTTTAAATGAGTCTGTTATTTCCTAACTTTATCTGAGAATGAAAAAGAAATTTGACAAGTGTCAAATAAAAAAATTTGCTAATATTTTTAATTTACAATATTTTACGTGTTTTTTGTCAAATGTTTCTAAATTATTTAAATTAATCAATGGAAAAAATAAATAAAAAAAAAAATTAATACATCTGGAGCGTCGTACATGTGAACTCCCGAACTTCATTGCACTCCTGGTATCGACCACGCGACGACTGATTTTAGCAAGTTTGCAGGCGATGATACTGGGGACGACACCACCTGGTACACGCGAGCTTGCCAACCTATAACCTATTTATATATAGGTCATTCCACATAATACCTATCTCGGGCCGGACGTGATCCGTGAGACGTTGAATTGTGTTGTTAAAGTGTAAATAGTGAAAATGAATATTTTGTCTAAGGGCCTCCCTTGGACAAAAAAAAAAGAAACCTTGGACAAGAAAGAAAAGAATATATATATATATATATATATATATATATATATATATATATATATTTTTATGTAAATAATTTAAAATATTAATATTTTTGTATTTTGTATTTAAAATTTTGTATTTAGAATTAAAACTATAATTGTATGTTGAAATAAAATGTATATTTATAATATGTAATATAATATGAACAAATGCGGCGTTGGGAACCGCCAACCAACACACCATGTTCCGAACGGCGGAAGGTGGAGGACGGAACTACAAATAGCTACGTGGAATGTAAGAGGAGGAATGGAACAGAAGATGAATGAATTATTAGATGTGATGGATGACAAAGATCTGGATGTTATTTGTGTGTCTGAGACCAAGCGAAAAGGCAATGATACGACCGATTTGCCTGGCAACCGGGTCGCTTTCTGGGCTGGGGTTCCAGAGGGTGAGCGAGGTTGCCAAGGTGTAGGCATATTATTGTCCTCTCGAATGGTTAATGCAATGGTAGAATACAAGGCGATTAACCCGAGGCTTCTTTGGGTTCGCTTTAAGCTGGGAATAACAAGAGTATTCTTGTTAGCCATGTATGCGCCAGTATCCTCAGCTCAAATGAGCGAGCTCGAGGAGTTTTGGGAGAATGTCAGGGATGTTCTAAGTAGTGTCAGAGATAATGAAAAGTTGATAGTATGTGGAGATATGAATGGATGGGTTGGAACCGCGCGAAGCGGTTACGAAAGCATGCTAGGCAAATATGGTGATAAGAGGGTAAATGAGGCTGGAAAGCTTATTTTGGAATTTTGTAAGGAGAAAAATTTGTTTGTGGCAAACACGATGTTTGATCACAAACAAATTCACATGTACACATGGGAGCGAGCGGAAGAAAGAAGTATGATTGATTTATTCCTAGTGGACCAGCGTATTCGAAGTCAAGTTATGGACACGCGAGTGTTCAGAGGTGCTGATCTGGGAACGGACCACTATCTAGTCGTTGCTAGAATAAGAGGTTTGTTCGCAGGTTGGCGCAGCCGCACGACGTGTCCAAGCTTGGCGTCGAATTATCGCATAAGAAGCTGGAAGCTTCAGGATCCACCGATCAGAGAGGAATATCAAGAGAGGGTTTCCAAGAAGCT
Source organism: Melinaea menophilus ssp. n. AW-2005 (assembly GCA_918358695.1). Taxonomy (NCBI): domain Eukaryota; kingdom Metazoa; phylum Arthropoda; class Insecta; order Lepidoptera; family Nymphalidae; genus Melinaea; species Melinaea menophilus. The sequence continues at coordinate 429,390 of OU911048.1, forward strand.
TGAAAGCTATGATTCTGGAAATGAAAGTGTTGAACTATGCTGGCAGAACCTTAGGAATGGTATGGTGAAAGTAGCGACAGAAGTATGTGGTAAAAGGAAAAGAGGTTTTAGTAAAAAGCGCGATGAATGGTGGGATGATGAAGTGAAAGACGCTGTAGAGTTAAAGAAGAAAGCATGGCTGGATTATAAAGCCTCTGGTAAGGATAAAAGTATGAGAGAGATAAGAAAAAGAGCGTACAAGCTGCAAAAGCACAAAACGAAAGCACTTATAAAGATGAAGCGTGAAAATTCTGAGAGAGAAAGGGATGAAAGGTTGACGAACAACTTCCGGGAAAACACGAAGCTTTTCTGGCGAGAAGTTAGTGGTTCCCGGGGTTGTTCGGTAACCTGTAGAATGAAAGGGGTGCTTTCGACAAGTGGTGAAATTTTAACTGAGCAAGCACACGTTTTGCAGCGGTGGGCGGAATTCTATAAGGAGATGTATGAACGTGAGGACGCCTCGGTCTTGACTACCAGCGTAATGCTGAGTCCAGATGTAGCCGATGGTGAAATCAGTTTAGAAGAAGTAGAGAACGTGATTCGAAGTCTGAAATGTGGTAAGGCTGCGGGAGCAGATGAAGTTACTGCCGAGATGATCAAATATGGTGGGCCACGCGTCTGGAACTTTTTCTGGTTTTTATGCAATTTATGCTGGAAATCTGGGGAGGTCCCAGACGATTGGCGAAGTGCAGTCATCGTACCTTTGTATAAAGGCAAAGGTTCACAGATAGACTGTGCAAGCTATAGGGCCATCAGTTTGATTAGCTTGGGCGGTAAAGTTTATGCTAAAATTTTAGCGAGAAGAATGCAAGAGAGATCTGAAAGGCTGTTGTGGGAGGCACAAGGAGGTTTTACACCTAGAAGAGGGTGTATAGATCAGATCTTTTCCCTCCGCATGATCACGGAAAATTTTTTGGCCCTAAACCAAAAGGTTTTCTGTGCTTTTGTGGATTTGGAAAAGGCGTTTGACAGGGTTGTGAGAAAGAAGTTATGGGAGATACTGCCCCGATACAATGTGAACGGACCCTTGCTACAGGCTGTAAGGTCTCTTTACCGAGATCACTCAGCCTGTGTGCGAGTAGGAGCTGGCATGTCGCCCTGGTTTGACGTCCAATCGGGTGTTAAGCAAGGTTGCGCTATGTCAGCTTGGTTGTTCAATTTGTATTTGGATAGTTGTCTCCGAGGCGTGAAAGATAGTGATATGGGAGTGAAAGTAGGTGACCTTAAGGTCAATTGCTTACTATATGCAGATGATGCAGTGCTCATTGCATCATCAGAATGCAATTTGCAGGCACTGGTCACCACTCTGAAAGATGGGTGTGAAATTAATGGTCTTAACCTGAATGTAGATAAGACGAAGGTTCTGATATTTGAAAGAAATGAAGAAAGAACAGAATGTAAGATCAACGTGAATGATAAGATAATAGAACAAGTGAATGAAGTGGTATATTTGGGAAGTATGTTTAGCAGAGACGGAAGATACGAAATGGATGTGGAAAGGCGTATTGCTGCTGGTAACAGAGTCAATGGTGCTTTGACTGCATTGTTGAGACGGCAAAACGTCAGTATAGCTGCACGTTTGGCTGTACACAATGCAGTTTTGCTACCGACACTGTTATACGGCAGCCAAACGTGGGTAACACAGAAGAAGAATGTAAGAAAGATGAATGCTGTGGAGATGCGATCTCTTCGCAGAATATGCGGAGTCAGTCTAGCTGATCGAATCCGCAATGAAGAGATCCACAGAATGGCAGGTACTAGCGAAGATGTCACGGTGAGAATAAAGAAGAACGTGCTCAGGTGGTTTGGGCACGTTGAACGAATGAGTGATGAAAGAATGGTAAAAAAGATTTATATGGGAAAAGTGAGCGGTAAGAGAGACAGGGGGAGGCCTCGAGTGACCTTCGAAAACACAGTAGCTACGATACTGGAGGAAGGTCACGTAAAAAGCATGAGGACCCCCCGGAGGGTATGTATGAAGAAGTTGATGTCTGTGGCCGAGGCGAAAGAGGTATGCAGAGACCGTAGCGTTTGGCGCTCCGTCGTCTCTGGCTACCCCGCAAGGGATATGGCGTGAAGGTAAAATAAAATAAAATAAAATAAATAAATCTGAGACACAAATATATGTATTGTTTTATTTAAAATTATTACCGTTATTTATATAATAAATGTCATGCAACTTTTAAATCTATATCAGAACTGTTCTTTTGCGGGATGAGTGAAATGTTTTTAAAAATATTTTTTTTATTTAACAGTTGTCAACTCTATCAGTTTAACAACCTGCAGTACAATGAAAGCTCAGACAGCGGATATTCTTTTTTTGAATTGCACTTAAAAATTTCACCTATTAAGTGTTTCGTACAGAGAAACAGGTTTTTCAAATTCTGTGAAAAAATAGTGGTATATTCGTCCATGTTTAGAGTATCAAATTTGTGATGAAATTTGATACCAAAATAAATAGGGTATTTATTTAAAAAGAACTTTGAAAAGTTACACAATCTAAAGCTGAGAGTTCGTAGAATTAGTAAATTGGTTTGTACCCTGGGCGCCGCCGCCTGCCACTGATAGTATTACATATGTACCAGTTATAGTTTAGTGTTTATAGTTTGCAACAAATATTAAGTTTAGTTTTCATATAGAAAAAAAAGATTTGACGAAATTTTGATTTACTTTTATTTCCTTTTGGTAGTATTTAATCTTCGTAGTTATAAAACTTAAGTAAACAAACTAAATCTCTATCACAAGTGGTTTCTTTAATACAACAAATAGTTTTGTGTTACACAGTTTTAGTGTGTATTACAAACACACGCTGTTACAACACCACGGAAAATAGTTATTTACACAAAAGAAAAATCCATCACGTTTCACACTTTCTCCATAAAATAACATACAATATATATAGCTTATTATTTAAAGAAATAAAAATAATTACATTCTACGATATTATAATAATACAGTAAATATATCTCAGTAGAATAAATTAATATAATAACGGTAAAAGATATCTAAATTAAAATATTCGTCTAACTACTCGTATATACTAACAACATATTTGAAGCGATTTATTTCCTTTTCATTATTGACCACGGGACAAAATTTATTTGTTATAATTATTTTCATTATAATTCCAAGAGATTGTGAATAACATCGCATACGTTTTAATAAAAAAGTAAGATTTAATAGTAACACGGCGGACAGAGATCCAAGCGACCTAAACGCCCACAACCACGGGTCGCTCCGAGTTCACTCTGTGAGCAGAGCAACACCTGGAGCAGGTCGGCAGCTGCTCCCGCAGGTGTGGCCCCGGTAAAAAGAGGCCTGCGCTCTCCCACCCGACAGCCCAGACATCGTACGGCTGGACATTACCTACCTGGCTGGCTACCGCTATCCCGAAACGCCGAATTTACCCTCTCCCGGCGAGCACCCGCCCATACTACTTATGGTACTCACCGGACACGTTCGAGGAACATTAACACTAAACCTACCAAGTACCGGTCAAATTGACCGTTCTTAAAGTTTTGTAAAACTTACACATTTTTAAACGTTATAATATCGTTATCAAACTACAATACAATTCTTAGAATATGCATATAATATTTTCTTCACTCTTTGCCTTTAGTTATTTCCATTATTACCTGCGTCATATAATAAAATAACTTTTAATTACCGGTCAATTTGACGGCGAGCGGTAGGAACAGGTACACAAGAATTGTCGGTAGGTTTAGTGTTAATACCGGACGCAAACACGAGAAGATTCTCAGCGATGGCATCTAACTATACCCTACAACAAGCTGTACCAACTTGAAAAAAATACAAAGTAGAGGAGAAAGAAGATTATTTAATTTTAATTATTATTCAAAATTTTATTCTATAAATTTTTTGGCGCGACTAATATGAATGTTCGTGCTGATTCATTGAGTGAGTCGTTGAACGAGGCTGCCGACAGACGGGCGGAAATGATGAAGCTACAAGGATACCTAATGGTCTACGGTTACTCTAAAAAAAGGTTGAACTATTGTTGTGAAACTTCAACAGCGGGAACAACAAAACATATTAAATCTTGAATACGCCACAAACGAATTCATCTATTAACTATAAATTTCTCATCTTAAAACTATTAGACTTTATCAAAAACATTAAACCTTTTATAGTTTAACATAGATGTTAGAGGAAATTATGTAAAAAAACTACCATTGTGGTGAAAACTAAACATACAGTAGCTAGTCCTAACACTTGTCCGGATCTTGTCTTGTTGATCCGGATTGTTACTCGCAGTTGTTTGCTTGTTTTTAATTGAAGCAGATTGAACATTTGTGATACATGATATTCTAAACAATAAAAAAATAGAATTTAGACCAGTTTTTTTTTTATTAAACACAGAGAAGAAAAAAGTTACAACGTATCCGCATTCTTAAAGCGTAACTTTTGTTCCGAATTTGTAGAGAAATGTCTATTAACTGTAACAAACCGTCCATTGGGATGTTTTCGTTATGATTCTGAGCTTCGATAACTTAACGTGTTAAAGTGACATCGGGCACAAAATAAATCGTGTACTGAATTTCGATGACCATTTGTCAAAGTTGTTAATAAATATTTATTGGAATTGTACTTGAAAAAATCTTATGTTAGAACTAATTTATACGGTAATAACTATAAAAATTATGATTTTGTAGTTTATTTTTCTGTGATACTCAACTAACATGTATTTGGATTAATCTATTAATAATTCATTATTATTATTTAGTAATAAACTTATTTTCTATCAATATTCGTTCCACACGGCCAAATTCATATTAATTTGTTTCTTAAACACTAAACTAGTTGAATTAGAGTACAGACACATGATACAACATACCACATACATAGCCTCGAACATGTATCATTACATCAGCGTTTTTTTGTGAAGAGTTTGAGACTTTAATTTGGTCGCTGGAAGTTCAAATATATATAATAAAAATAATAAAGATTGTATATGAAGAACACAAACTCGATATCAAAATATAAATAACAACTCTTCAGACTCGCTCGCGGCTTTGTCTCACATTAAATCTCATTTTCCAGTTATTTCGACGAAGGCGCTGTAATTATTGCTTTATTGCGAACAGGTTCAATATGGCCCGTTCCCTTTTATATTAACAGTCACATTTATTGCGTTCTTTGTTAACTAGGGTTGTATCCTTGTACAAAATATTATATTTTACATTGTAGGTACAGTTTCTAAACAAGGAAGATGAAGATAATGTGGGACCTAGGCGAGTTAACTGAAAATTGTGCAATTTACAGTATTTCAATGTTTTATTTCTATCGGGGGACAGCCCTATTGCTTCTAAAGCAGTTCTTATATTCCCGATATCGTACAGCCAACATTTGCTTATAATCATCCTATTATATTCGATAACGATGTGATTGCTTTTATTATAAATTAGTTTGGAAACAATTTTCATAAAATGTATTATATTTCCTCTAAATTGAAATGAGTGAGTAATTGAATTACATGCGTCAACTTATTGATTGTAAAAAGGAAAAATATTACAGTTTCTTCATGAAATCGTAGGATTTTTACGGCGCATGGTATGTATATAATGTTGTTCTTTTAGACAGATATTTTATATTCAAGAAATAGAATTTAGTATTTTAATATTTCATTAAACCAAGTAGAATTTAATATTTCATTAAACCAAGCACTTATTAAATGTTGTGTAGCTTCTGGGTAGAGAGAGAGAGATGATAAGTTTACTCACAGTAGCGAACGTACACTTTGTACTTTCAAATAAAAATTCCACAGAATCTCAGAGAGATTTGTATATTATCGAACGTTCCTGCCTTTAATATGAATGTCATGTAAAAGTAGTTGTCATCATCATCTTCCTGCCCTTATCCCATTTTGGGGTCGGCACAGTATGTTTCTTTGTTCCCGGGCTAGCTTCTCGCGTGGCACCGGTATTACCATACTGCTTTAAAGATTTGGCTTAGTTTTACGGCCGGCCGCCTGCCTGACGCCAACCCTCCTTGGGAAAAGTAATTAAATTAAATTACAAAAAAATATACAATATAAATAACATAACAATTACAAAAAATTAAATAACAGTAACAACAATAATAAATTAAATATTTTCAATACATTCATTAATAACAATTAAGCAATTCCAAAAGATGCAAATAACAATTACCAATATAAATATTACAATTAATTAAATTCAATTCAATAATAATAATTAAAATTAATATTGAGGCTTTAATAATGTCAAAAATGATTCATAAATATTGAAATTACTATTTCAACTTAATTCGATACACAGAGTAAATATTATTTTAATTTATTTTGTTATAAACGAAATTGAGACCTTCATATTGTCTTTTATGGAAACTTTCTTCTTTCTTCTTTCCCATTTCTCTTACGGTCTTTAAGTTATTTCCAATTAATCTCTTATTCTCTTGCTTATTAATATGGTTTGCCAAAATTGATAAAATATCGTCCATAGATAAAGCGACCTCTTCTGTGATGTTGACAATCTTAGATATGGCAGCGCGGGATTCAGATGACAATTTTAAAACCATTATTTTGTATTGTTCTGCGTCGATATCCACTTCTGTTGGTTTTGACTGCAGCCAACCGTAGTTCGACGTCCGATTCAATCTCCGAGAAACAATCGGTGAAGTCTTTGATATATAATTGTACCGTATAAGATATAATAGACAGTTACTTAAGATGGCCACTAGATGGAGCTATTCACAATCTTTGTATATTTATAATGTTAATAAAAGGTTTAACTTTAGTTTAATGTAGTTCGTTTATAAAATATTTGAAGAAGTCAAATAAAATATAATTATCATTATTATTATTATCACTAAACACTCACATAAACCGAGAACAATGTCATAAAATTTTGTGTGGGTATATTGTATCTCACAGCTGATAGTCAATAAATTCACAACACTGTAACAGTCTTAATATAACGAAATATTCGTCAAATTATATTGCACAGTACCGATGGTGACAGCAATTCACTAATAGTCTTAAATAACACTTAATTGCAGCACTATTACTATTTTTTATTTACAAAAATACTAAGAGGTCAAAAAATTAGGTCAGATGTCAACGACAGTTGACAGTATTATGTCAACGACCATGTAAAAGTAGTTGTATCATTAGAAATAATATGTAAAATGTTTTAATTAATACATTACAAGTGTTTATGAAAAATGCATTAATTTAAGTAAGACAGAGTAACTTAATAAATATTGTGCTCAATGTATGTTTTCTGTTCGTTGACACGTACTTTATAGTTATAATTGTAAGTATGAATGAATTTCGAAATGAATAATTTTCGTTCAACTTTACTTTTAACTGCTTTTGATAGCTGTTCATTATGTAGTATTAAATTGTATTTTTATTAATTAATAATTCCAAATAATATTATCCTTCTAATAACAAAAATCGTAACAGATATAAGAATCTAAATTCAGTAGATCTCTATTTTTATATAGATCTAGGGCGACGAAGAGATGAGAGTGCGTTCTGGAGAGTGAGGGCAGACCTCCTTTAAGTCCTCGATACCTCGGATAACGCGGGGTCCAACAGATTAAAATAGCACGAAAAGGAACTGATCGCCTAAAAAATAGGAAGTATTTACTGAAATACAAGCGAGGAGCCAAAATTATGTGAACAACATTCTTGTGTCAGTATTTCTGTTATGAAATTTATATCATTGAAGAATGTGTGACCAAAAATTTGTTACAAGTATATTTCATATCTCAGAAGGTTTCATATCGAAGATGGATCGTCGTTCAAGACATCTGTCTTTATCTTACAAGATACATGAAGTGAGGGTGAATGAATTTTAGTGACATTTGAGGACAATTATATTGTGTATGTTATTTATTTTCTTAAATATATAAAAGTAATCTTTCTAGAGTTTGTTTATTTAAAATGCATAACTATTAGGTTAAATATGGAACATTTATACAGATATTGTTGTACACCAAACAGTCAGACAGTTCTTTCTAGATTTATTAAGAAATTAATAGTACTTTTAATGTAGGCATACACTTCTTAAATATATTTAATAAATGACTGATTTCAGGTAGTTCCAAAGTGACCGAATGTTTTGAAAAAAATACTTTATAGTTTTTCACAAATAGTAGCTTGTTTTTAATGTCATAAAGTGTAATTTATTTGTTAAACTCCGGGTCTTTTAATCTACCAACGTTAATGAAATAATTTAATATATTCGGGACATTATTAATATTTTGTTGAAAAGACTAATAATATTAAAACTCATTCAAAATTTGAAACACTAGTTTGATACAAACTGAATATGAAAAATACCTATTAATTCACATCAGGTCCGGAATCTGAGGTTTTGAAGATTACTTTCTTCATACTACTCAATACTTACAGACTTCTTTAAATATTTTTTCAAAAATGATTTACCATACCAACAATTACAACAAAATATATTAAAAAAACAATTGAAGTAAAATGTTGAAACTATTTGGTTAATACAAAAAAACGACACATCATATTGACCGCACGCGATAGAAGCGATGCCGTAATTGAACAAGGATTTGTACAAATAAGGAGAGAAAACGAACTAAGTAACAAATTTTGATGTTATAAAAAATCAATTTCTTTTTCAATATAAGTAAACTACGTTGTATATTAAAGTAAGATTAAAAGAGCACAGCGAATGGCACATGGCACATGGCACATGGCACATGGCACATGGCACATGGCACATGGAATATAGAAGAAAATTTTTACATGAATTTTTACAGAACAAAGGGATCGAATGGATAACATTTTAAAACATATTTTGCCACATACATTAATCAATTTCTCGAAATTGCTTTCCATCTTTGTTAAATGTCGGCTGAAATCTAACTGGACCACTAATGATTTTCAAATTATAGTTACAGTGACTACTGACTCGTCGACAGGGGTCCTAACATGGGTTCGATAACTTGTGCGATACATTACTTCCTATTTTATGTAATGTTAAATAAGGGCTTGCGGCCTAAATGTTTGTAGCCTTGATCTATTTCAAATCTCTTTATTCAACAACATTAACTCTAAAGGATTTTTCAATAACGTTAACTTATTTAATGATTGTTGAACAATTTGTACCCTATAAAGTTTATCTTTGAATTTAAACTCCTTGAATATACATTTATACAATATTATAAACATAAAAAGAAATAAAAATGTTATCAAATTTGGCAGGACTCGAACGTACGACCTCCGCGATGACGTCCGGTCGCTCTGCCAATGGACCTCTTATGTGTATATTAATACCCGCTTTTATTAATCTAGAATTCTATGCAGTATAATTGTCTTTGTCGTGATTAACGATGTTTTTTTTGAAAATCTTTTCCATTTTCATCAATAATTTCTAACAATTTTAGATAATTATATTGATTGTGGCATCTTTACAATATTTTACATTATAAAGCAAGAAAATATCAATATTATTAATACACCGTTACTAAAAAAATCCAATAATTTAATATGAATTATAAAATTATAAAATTATTGATAAGGTAAGATATATATATTATCTTACCTTATGTATTACATGCAGTGTCATTCATTCGCTTTGTATACTTTAATAACTGCAATAGGTTTCCTCTCAGAAGTTACATCTTCCCACGATTAGCTTTAACGTAATCTATACTAATTAATTTAATACAGCTTCAAGTGGCTGTAACCCAAGGATTTGGTTTTAATTTCAACTGGATCTCTCCACGCGTCCCCGAAATAAAGATTCTTGACATACAGAAAGACGGAAGTACTGACGGACAACAAATGATCCTGTAAGGGTTCCGTTTTCTTCTTTTTCAGTTACAGAACCCTAAAAAAAGGTTCTTGTTAAGATACATTTTATATTTTGCAAGGGTCCAAACCGCTCCAAAGTTACAGCTAAAAAACTGCAAAGTTTACCCCCTGCTCCCTCTCTTCTCCCCTTGTATTGCAGTAGAAATTAAAATGATTTGGCCAGTCACTATGTTTGTTCTCAACACACTGCGATGTGAGAAACAAGAGTGTACCAATAACCTGATAGGAATGAAATTCTGTAGTTATCAAAATTCAAGGCTTTCTCGCACTGATAGCGAGTCATGATGGGTTGGAGGATTGAGCGTGTATGTGTGAAGGGTTGGGTCATGGGTTCAATACTCACGAAAGTCAGTTTTTTTTGTTTATTCCCGCAAAACACGGGTAACCTGCTAGTGACATGTATAAGGAATGTTATCCTAGATCAATCATAAACTGAAGGATTACTCTGTTCCATGTTTTGGGGACAATGACCTTTGACTACATTTTCAATGTTATTCGACATCAGAATCAATCATATAAAATACAGGCTTTATCACACACAGACCAAGACAAAAAATAGATTTATTTATAAATAAATTACATATGTTCAAAAGCCAAATTTCTCAAACCTTCAAACTAAGTGTATAATATTTTCTTTACAAAATTATATACAAAGCGTGGAATAGTTCTATTGAAGTTTAAGCGAAAAATGTCCTACAGATTGCTCTATTAAAATTAATTTGAAAAAATATATTTTTCACTATGAAAATAGCAACAAGTACTTTTTACAGTCAATAGTTTTGCTTTCAATACAATTAGCCGCGAAATTTTAAAATTTGGTTCAATTTTTTACCAAAACAGTTTTGTATTTAAAAAAAAAAGTTTTTTTCTCAAAACAATTATTAAGAAAGAGTAACAAATAAGTATATATGTACTAACTGATTTAAATTTAAAGAAATATATTTTACAAACAAATGAATCGCTGCCTCTTTTTACTTAAGATAAGACTTCTAACTACTCGTGCCTCCCGTATTCCTCGGGGAAGCAATTCCAATATAACAAGAAACTCAAAACCCTTACTCGGACTTGATCCCGAGATAAATTTATTCCTTATAGGTCCGAGGAGTTCGTCTGAAGATGATCGTAACCTTCATAAATCTTATCCAACATGATATCTATATATATAATTAATAAGATTTAATACTAATTAAAAATATTATATAGATTCTTCAGTGATTGTTAATGAAGAAAATTGGTATTATTATATGATATAAAATATGTTAGTAATAGTTATAAATTTCATTGGGAGAAGAGTGTTTTTCCACCAGAAAATAAACCTCGCAACATTTAAGGATGGATAAACTTTTAAATCAATAACAATCTGTGTGTCTATTTGTTCCGGCTAATCTCTGAAACGGACAGTCTTTTACTGGACTTTCAATGGCGGATAGCCATTTTACTGATGTTACAAGTATGAAAAGCTCCACTTGTATTAAAAAATATATATTTCATGGCACGAACGAAGTTGTGGGCAAAGCTAATGCAATAAAAAACTTACTTCGTCTACTATGTTTGTAACGTTTCCATTATATTTTAATTATACTGTCACACTATCTATATATCTTTAATTCCAATGTGATAAAACGTATCGTACATACGATACTTTCAATATAACACAATCCCATGCACCTCATGTACTACTGCTGGTGATTACATTAGAGTAGAGCTCAGCGGAGCGACTGAGACAACGACAGCTGCAGCTCATAACACATTGCTACTACAATCACTCACATCACCCACTGGGATTTAAGCACTTCCGAGCACATGAAAAATACAATGTTAATATTTCACGTGGAAATATAATATTCGCTCCATACTTATCTCTATAATAATGTGCTGAATTTATTTGTAGTATGTAATAATTATAGTTTACTTTAAGACAGTCATTTAGTAGTCTTTGCATCAACAACCACCGAATAATCTAAAACTATTTATTAGATATGTTGATACATTTAGAACATGAAATATACATAATACTTGTATTGCTGCGTACTGAAGATAGCAAATCTATAACTTAGTATCAACCAATAAAATTATAATCGCCGAGGTGATTGAGATCATATCCTTTAAATATATTTTATGTAATAATGTCATGAGGTTTCTAGTCCTGCCATACAGAAATATAATTTCATACAAGATGTATTGAACTTAATCAGTATAACCTTATTTTTTATATTTATGAAATATATTAATGTTAATCCATACCATATGTTGTTGTATCGATCCAGAGAAATACAAAATAAAAATTAATTTATTATAATTTCTAATGTATAAAAACTATTTAGAAACTTTGTTAATTTTACATATTATTGCCTTGGTCCTAAACACCAATTAAACATTAGATCAATGTATCACGTAAATATAAATAAAGTACTTATGCCCAAGAACAGTGTTTCTACATCAGTCGTTACTTTTTTATGAACCTAATGCTATTTACAAAATTTCAATTTCGAACAAAGAAGCAATATTTATAATCTAAAAAAGAGAAGAGTATGGAGAGATGACGGATATAATTGTCATATTGACACAATTCAATTTATATTGACGTCGACAGGCTCATAAATAAAATATCCGCCATTTTGAATTCACGTCGTTATTAACACTAAATAACTGTTATTGATGAATTCTAATTTGAAGACGATGTATTATGTCTGTATGTGTTATGTATAAATAGGCAGGTTATGAAGGGACGCCAACAAGTGCACCGTGGTTTATTACCGGCAAAAAGACTGATTTATCACCAGCAACTATGTCACATGTAAGAATACCATTAACTTGTATAATTATTCACATCATTTGGATAGGAATGTGATACTTATATGTACTTATATATCTTATTCCAGTTGAAGGAAAAGAATTGTTCAACCTTATAAGTTCTTGATCGTTGATCTCACACACTTATTCCTTGTTAGTTGTCTTCGTGTGGTAAAGTTTTGTACAAGAAGTTTGTAAGGGTGTAGATCTTTGTCACAAACTCTTTTGTAGAAGGGATTTTCGATTCAACGGAAAGGAAGTACGAGTAACAGACATTAAGTTTACATATAGTGTAAAGAGTACAAAACTTTACAGCCCCGTACGGGGGTTTCAGTGTGGATTAAAAAATACTTGCATGCTCCCTAAAATAAAATTTAGCTAATCTATTACTCAATAGAATGACAATTTAATAAAGTCAAAAAAAAGGAGTAATTGACCAAATATTTTGAAACCGAAAACAGAAGTTAAATAAGAGTAAATATTGAAAACTGCAACTTTACTTTCGAGTAAGTTGAAGTTGACCAGAAACTTCAGAAGTTAAAATATTTCTAACACCTATTTCACGGTGAGGCTTACCGTGAAGTAGGTGTCGTAACTTTAAGTACACTATGTGACAAGTATCGCTAACCACAGTTACACAACGTGTGTTGATAAAGCTTCTACGACATTCAATTCACGATAAAAATATTAAGTTAATATTCCATCATTAATTTTTTTCATAAAATAAATGCAACAAAATTCCAACTCCTCACCTTGTAAACACCTTAGACTTAAGAGTGTACTTCGTGCTTAGTTTGTTGTATCTAAGTTAGATTCAAATTCAAAATATCTTTATTCAAGTAGGCATTTACACGACCTTTTGAATCGTCAATTATTACAATACAAAAAAGGTCAGTGTCAGTCCGTGAGTAAGCTACCACCGGTTCAGAATGCTGATCTGTTGAGAAGAGCCGGCCAGAAACTCAACAGTTGCTCTTTTCAAAAGAAATATAACAATCTTAGGTGATGTATATTATATAGTAGTATAAATCCTGCAAATGATTCAACAACTTAAGTTCCACATATTTCGATCCACTAAAAACTCTTGAACGTTATAATAAGATTTATTTAATAATAAACTTTTGATTATAGATTTAAAACCAAGAAAAGGAAGGTCTAAGATATCTTGTGGAACTTATAAAAAGTTATAGATAAAAATACGGAAAAGATGTTTTCCGGTTTTCCCATAATGATTTACGACTGACATATATTTACAAATCTAAGAAGAGATTTTTTTTTATTTTCTTTTGTGTCCACAGACGGTCGTATAAGACTGCTTCCAAAGTCTTGAGCAATTGTTTGCAACTCCGACAAAGTTTCTGCATTAGCATAACCATTTTACCATACGTATCACACGTATCAAACAGTGAAGAGATAGTTTAACGACAGTTTGTTGTCCGTCTGTTCGTCGTATTTGGAAGAATGAAAACAAACATTTGTTTACCCTTCAATAGCATTGGTAGCATTGCAATTTATGTTGCATGGCGAGAAACGTCAAAAGAAGCTCGATCCACTGCGCCGAGTTTAAAATTATAATTTACTAAGTAATACTGAAATTCCTCAATGAATACTTAGCTTTTGTTGCATGTATATAATAATAGACATGCAACTGCTTAGTCCATTCGCAATGTTCGCGCTCATATATTATAGTATTTAAGTGAGTGCATTAATATTACGTTAGTCGGTTTAAGGTAGTCTAAGTGATTGCTAGCTAATTAAAGTCAATTATATGTTAAATAAAATTGTATCTGTTATTATGATATTACTACCTTATTTTTGCATATCATATGATTAATTATTATTTTTGCATATCATATGATTAATTATTATTTTTGCATATCATATGATTAATTATTATTTTTGCATATCATATGATTAATTATTATTTTTGCATATCATATGATTAATTATTATTTTTGCATATCATATGATTAATTATTATTTTTGCATATCATATGACTAATTATTATTTTTGCATATCATATGATTAATTATTATTTTTGCATATCATATGATTAATTATTATTTTTTTTCGTTGAACAAGATAAATATTAAAATATCTCTATCCAGTTTCTCCCAATTTTTTTGGGGGAATCTGGATATTTGAAGTGGGTACAATATACATTGAATATACAATAAAAGTTAACATTAGCGTTGTGACAACATTTAATAATAATGTTATGACTATGTAAATTAATGAAATTTGTGATCATTTTTCTTTGTCCCACGAAACTGACTCCGACTCCTCAAAACACCTAATCGTCAAACAGCACTGAAGTGAACTTCTGAAACTAAATGTCGATACTTTACGTAATGTTACATGCAAAAGTTATATAAATTGCAACGTTTTTGTCTGTATCATGAGTTTCCATACTATTCAATGTTGCTCCAATACAAAGAACGATAAAACTATGATTGTGTGACTTTTTTGAATTATAGACCAAACTAGAGCGTCGCTAAACATTAATGTATCTTTATATCTCCTATGAGGGTGAGGTTGATTCCCTTTTCATACATTATCATCTACACCTCTACACCATTATCATCTATCTATAATAAATCCGTAACTGATCGCTGTCTGTTCGTTGAAGATATTTGGAAGAAATTATGACTATACTATATAATCATTAAAAATAATATACCTTTAGTAAGTAAAACATTGATTTTTAGAATTTTCTGTATGTTGTTCATTTGCCTGTGCGTTTGTGCGCGCTAATCTCTGTAACGGCATTTAATTCAAGTTAAAAAAAATATATTCGGTCACATAAAAAAGTTGTGAAAAATGCTTCTTCCTGCCTCTGTTTTTCGATAGATAAAAATATTAACTTGACTATGGCTAATCTTCACTTTCTTTACGAAACTGTGGCCTCAAACTTGCAATTCTATAGCTAACGGAAAATATTACACCCGCGCGAACGGTGCCGCGGGCATAGCTTGCTTGTAATGGTGTTATTATGTAACTCAATCTTTTTAAATGTTTGTGTGTGAGTTTATTTTTTAAACACATTAAAAATAAGTATATGTGTATATTAGTAGAATCCTAACACATGTCTTGTGTCTGACAAGAAGCCAGAATTCTTGCAGACAGAAATATTATACATTGCTTAGAAAAGTTCACACAAATAACATTTCCTCGACTCGCTTTACGTATAGTTGGTGTAATAACAGATTTTTAAACAAGTAGTAAAATTGCAAATTCCAAATTAAGTTATGGCTTATAGAAACAATAATAATAAAACACAGCCAATTATAAGGTTCTTGTTGAAAATACTTTAGTAACACAAATAAAGATTAGTTTCTGGGATAAAAAACAAAATATTCAAAACTATGTCGAAGTACAAAAGGCTCAAATCATTACCAGAATGGAAATTGCAGTTCTAATAAAAGTTAGAACTGAAAACCGTCTATAGTAGTTTATTGATTCATAGCAAAATAACATTCTACTATATAATATAATATAAAAATATATATTTAACTCTCACGTAGTTTAATTATTTTATCGTTAAAGAAACTGGAATTACTTTTTATGTTTTATCCAAAGCGATAATTCGACA
This sequence comes from Melinaea menophilus ssp. n. AW-2005, assembly GCA_918358695.1. Taxonomy (NCBI): domain Eukaryota; kingdom Metazoa; phylum Arthropoda; class Insecta; order Lepidoptera; family Nymphalidae; genus Melinaea; species Melinaea menophilus. The sequence continues at coordinate 445,650 of OU911048.1, forward strand.
TTTCATATATCTATATATCAGACTATTATTTAATGGACAATGTCACTAAATATTTTTATTTCAGCAGAACCTATTGGAAGAGATTTTTATCCTCCTACGTACCATGAGCTTAAGCGGGATCAATTTTATTTAATATCTGTCAAGAGCTTAGGAAACAACACCAATTACTTTAAAGTGCCTAAAGACTTTTATAGCAACTGATACATATAGGTAGTACAACTAAATTACCAGAAATAAAATGTAGATATCCAAACAATGACTCACTTTTCTCAAATTTATAAATAGCTGAGCTTTTAAAATATATGAATAAAGCTAAGAAGAATAAAAGACGACTGCAATGAAAGTACACTAATTGTAATTTATATATGTGTAATGAGATTATTTTTAAATCATCTTAGTCAAGGTTCCTAACTGAAGGAAATTTATTATGGGTACATAATATTTTAGTAAGTTCTTTATTAATTAATTACAAATGAGCACACGATCTTGTTGTTGGTTAGAGGGCAGTTGTCGACATGGACATTGCAAAATAAAAGGAATTGGAGAGCATTGTTACAGCAGAGTAAACGGAAAACTACTGCGACTAGCGCCATCACATGTCACAAAGTGGAAGGGAGAACGATTCCAATACTCGCTCTTATTCATAGTCTGAAACACAGCTATAAGGGCAAATTGTTGTGGATCGTTCAGACCAGAACAGAAGATAACCGGATATTTGCACCTAAGCTCGATCATCTATACAACATTGTTAAATACCTTAAAACCAATATCAATCTAAATATGATAATGAATAATGACTGATAACAAGGCATTGCCTGGAGCAAATATTTGCAGTAATTTATTACTGTCACGTCCCTACGACTACTGCTTCATTTTATTGAAGTCACGAACTCCGATGGCTTTCATGTGAAGATAACTTCATATAATATATTAGGATTGTTGTCTTTTTACTTTGGTTTTAGGAAAAGAAATTTCTACAGTTACACATCTCGAGGCCTTGTGTAGAAGACTCATTAAAGCTTATTTTAACAGATGTCATTTTGATTAGTATAAAATGTTAAATGGTAATTTTTGATCATTATAAACGACCTGAGCTGCCCGCCCTCCTCTACCGCTTACATAATAATATATGTTTTGTACCATAAAATGTAGCTAAACTATCGCGTCCCGCAAGGGTCGTGATAAACTGGATCGCCACAAAGTGTTGCCTTGGGAACATATAATTGTGCATAAAGTTTAGTATGTTACGTATTAGTATTTTAGGGATTTAAATTATTTAATGTATGTAAATTGTATTTTTATCTTATTTATTTATAGCCATTTTAAATTTCGTGTGAAATAGCTTGATCTGAAAGTAGCACATAAAGTTTGATGAAGTTCCGTTTGCATATAGAATGCTGCCATTTTTAATATACTCTCCAAACCAAGCTGTGAATGGATTACTTGAGCCAAAGGATTCAACTGCAGCAATAGTATTTTACCAAAAGCAATATTTTCATATTCTTGCATTTTATTTTATAAATAGATGTGAGAGATTGCAAGGTGGACATTCTGGAGGAGAAGAGATTTATTTTAGAATACATACAAAATATCATCTAAATTCTACACTATAATACTTTAATTACTATAAAAAGAACATAATAATACGTTTATTCATAAGTCAACGAAATTTAAATTTTGGCAGAGAACAACAATAAAACTGCATTCAAATACACATTATAATAAAAAGTAAAGAAACCCAACGTGTAACCTGTTGTTTAAATAACACTTCCTGAAAATTATTTTAAAAGTTGAACTTATACTAACATATTCACACAAACTACAGTTGCATTGGTACAAAAATTAAAACACATTCGTCTTTTAAATTTTATCAAGAAATCTAGAATTCCTGATATATTTTGAATAACTCAATCGAGCTTTAATAAATAACAACAAAAGAAATTACAAAGCCAGATAAATTTTATTGATTGTAGTCGATATTACAATATTTTATTTATATTGAATGTGAACCTGGACCGATTGTATCGGGACTTTTAATAGTGTGAAAAAAATAAAATATTTTAGTTTAATGAGCACCCGCTGCGAAATTGTAAAACATTAATGGTGGTAACATTATCTTTACAATAAAATGTAGATGTTTATCGACTTGTTTATTTTTGAAACTATGTTCAACTCAGAGCTACAAAAGTACGGTATTAATTGTATTAAAAGTGAAGACAGCAATCCGGTGTAAGGATTGTTTGGATGAATTGTATTCAGGAAACCCTCAGTCACTCGAGGTCAATGACACGTGTACAATTACGACACCAGAGGTTGGTAACACACTTTAGAAGGTATTTACAATGGCTTATATCCTATTAAGCTGAAAGGCAATTCAAACAGGAAAACAAAATATTTTATTAAAAATAACAAAACCTTTTAATTTAGAGTTATCTTATTTTTATCTCGTCATCAATTTATTTCGTTTTTATTTTATTGATCACGTGATAAAAATTAGTTTGTTCAAATGAACATTAAGACATTGAGGATGACATCGCATGACATTTAATAAAAATACTATTTTCTACTCTAAAAGTCATTTAACTTTACTGCTATAGATTGGAAAATTGGAATAGTTCTATGTATTTCCGAAAGGGTCACAAATAAATTGTCAACAATCTTATCTGTGTCAGTGACGTTTTAATCAGTTTGTCAACCATCGGCTATGATCCGATATGCACGGTGAGCACGGTGAGGTGTGACCTGTTGACGATACGCGTTGTAGTGAAGAGAAACCAGACTGTGGAAGTTTTAGAATAATACGCATCATTCTGGAAGTATGTGTGACAATTTTGATAGTTAAACTGACGTAAAGTAAAAGTTAATGAAACTGATATGTTTCGAATTCACTAAATAATTTTAAGTGAGAACTCGATAGGTTAGAAAACGAAAATGTTTTGTTTGCCTTTGATTTGGACGGGGGCTTTAAAACACTAGACATGATTTTATACAAGATTAGCGGTATTAGGTTAAATATAAATGTAATTAGTATTGTTAGTATATGTTTTTAGTTAAATAAGAAAATGGTTTAAAAATTACGATATAATTCTTTGTTCAATCTCCTCCAAAGTTCAACTATCATTAGTTATTCAAAAGGGGTTTTCCGAAAATAGAGCTTAATCAATTCTTTATGAATTTATGAATAAATTGGTAATGCAAAAAAAAAAATCATTTTGAAACTTCAATTTGAGTTACACTAACTTATGTGACTTGAAACCACTAGTCGTAGAGGACATAGGATTTAGTCTTTACTTAAAAGATCTCCAATTTGAAAATAATATTTATTAAACCCTTATTTCCAAAGCTTCATCCTCAATTGTGGAACCAATGGAAATTTCGTTGCCACTTATGACACTCTGGCAACGAGTTTGAAATGAAATTTTACACCCTTTGACCCTAGAAAGATTTTCCGGTAATGTTGAATACATTTACTGAACGAGAGTTACTGAACGAGAAGTATTTTACTTTTCTATATATCTCAAAGACTTTTTATGAATCTGTCGTTGCAGTTGTAAAATAAAAATCTATAATATGTACCTATTATGATATATTTAAAAGTATTGTACAAACTGAAATATATGAGACTATGTTATTACTTAGAAACTAGTACAAATCGCTTGAGAATGTAATAATTTTTTTTAAGGTGATCCATCGTTATACCTAGAATCACAATAACAGTAAAACCATACCTCTCAAACACTTCAAACCGTCTGTTTGAGAGTAATTAAAACAAATATCCGTCATAAATAGTCTGCCAGCTCTTAAAATTATCTGAGTATCAAGCAAAATATTGTAGTTTTAAAATAATATATTTTAAACACTATAAGTTAATTGCTTTTAAATAAACATATTATTCTTTAAAACCAGTTAACTGCGGTCCATCGGTCACGGACAATGTACGGTTCCGAAGAGGATATAGTTGATGTTATTGATAAACAGATATATAGACCTACGTGCAGTGTTTATACACTCACAGACTATTAGAAGATATTTTAAAGATGTACAATTTTATATTACATTGTTTTGAAATATGTTCTAAGATTTAACCAGCGTTTGCAATTTAAAGTCACAAACCAATTTTTATTTATTATTTATTTATATCTTTTCCACTTTAAATATATGAAGCAATACTCGAAAAAAAACATGAATGGAAAAGTTTAAAAAATATATCAATTTTATTGTATAATTTTTTTGGTGTGGCTAATATGTATGTTGGTGCAGAATTATAGATTTCTAGTACTAAGAGTGAGAGAGTGAGTGGCTGCGACAGACGGGCGGACGGACGGACATTACTAAAATATAAGAGTACCACAACGTACCACAGTCAAATATTACGTGTAACTATAAAAATACTAAACTGAAAAAGTTAATATTATTTAAATAAAAGCAACCAAAACATCCTTACTATATAATAATGACCTAATTGACTCTGTATGCACGCGCATCACTTATCACCCACAATTTCCGGCCGGCCGGGAAGTTCCCTCGTTAATTATATTAATATAATTAATATAACTTAAAAAAACATGTTACATGTAGTAACAAGTAAATACAAAACTGCTGAAAATCTTTTCTTTTATATAATGATTAATTTAGCAAAATAAAAGAAAACAAAAGAATCAAAGGGTTTTAATCTTATAAGTTTAACGACTATGTACTGAAACGTGTAGACAGGAAAATTAAATAACATTTAATTATGACAAAGCGTCATCAAAAGTCGATATGAAAGGTCACGTTGGCGGTAAGATGTTCCAACTCTTAGAAATGTAAATCAACAGCTGTGCCAAGTTTGATACAATCTGTCTCGAGGACGAACGGTTGTTACAGTTGCGTTGTGCAGCTAGTTACTTTTAAAACCAATTGATTTGATTATGATTAAAGAAAATAAAAGAGTAAAGAAGAGAATTACAACGTTTTCACATTAAAGTTTTGTAACATTTATTCTGAATTTATCGAGAAATTTCTATTAACTACAAACCGCCCATTGGGATGTTTTTGTTATGTTTCTAAGCTTCGATAACTTAACGTAAAAAAATTGACATCGGGTACAAAATAAATCGAGGTACTGAATTTCGATGAAACATTATTTATCAAAGTTAACTAACTCCCAAAAATTTTTGGAAATGGTCCTTGAAAAAAATCATATGTAAGAACTGTCTTATGTGTAAAAACATGATTTTGTAGTTTATTTTTTGTAATACTATTTTAAGATTTATCAGACTGGGGAAGTGTTAGGTATGTATAATCGAATAAAGGAATTTCAATTAAAGTTCTATTTTACATGGATTTTCTTGTCTAAATAGACAGAATTAAATATAGAATTCAATTTTACCAATAAAGTAATTTTCAGATCAGTTTAGTTCCCAAACTAGCTCCAAAGTAACAAAGTTAAAATATTATGTAATTATTCATTACATATATTTTGAAATAAATTTAAGAAGTTTCATTAATTCCATTTTTTTTTTTTATATTTAGCACACAGTCTTAAGAAATATAACGAATTAAAAGTAGAACGGATCGAGTGTTGAAAAAACGTAACATTTTAGAAAAAAGAAATAAAAAAGTAAACTAAAAAGAAAAAAGTATTTAATGATGATATAAATATAGAATATTAAAGATCTAGTCATTTATAATTGTTCGCTGCTGAAGTAAGTTATTAAGTGAATGTGCAAAATGGATATATCGTGAAAAGAATTGCTCGGGAGCAACATATCCCTAAGGATAAATAATGAGGTAAAGAAATGCCTGAAGGCACGTGAGGACAAAGAAAGCAACGGATACAAAGGGTAATATTTTACCATTTTATTATAATTTCGATACAGTTTAGCCGTAGTTTGTTGTTTGACATCAGTCAATCAGTGTATTTAGAAACATAAAAGTATAGACATTTCCAACGTAAGAAAAATATTGTTTTTGTTCCAAAAAGCTCCGTCACCGGACCGAGTGTGCGAATACTTGTATTACATTTCATGAATATCTCCATTGGTGATCGGCTTTCTAAGTACACAGAGGGCACTTAGAAAGGATAATTTGTGTTTCTCAATTAAATTTTTAATTGGAAAAACACAAAACTTGATCTTCAATTTGTATAATTTCAAGTAACCGTAGATAACCTATGAATAGAGTTATAAATAAGTAAAAGTTGTATCAATAAAGATCAATAATTGTTGGAACGGCAATTATTCGTGATTTGTGTTTTTGTTTTTAAACTTTTATAATTTAAAATGTAAATAACGTTTTTTTACTGTTACCTATTTATAAAAAAACATATAGTAATCCACTGTTTAATACAACATTTTATCTGATCTTTATAATTCCGTTAACAGGTTATGGCGCTCTGCTTATTATAGAGAGGACAGGTATAATTTACTGTGTGGTTGTGTCTCTTCGGTGAATTATTACTTAAAAACATTATCAAATAAGCGCATAAATATACATTTTCAAATCGCTGACATCAAAGACCAATACGGTTAAACCTCGAGAAGAGCGATTCATTCCGGTCTAAGGGTTTTGTTTTATCTTCTAAGGTACATGTTTCAAGATTATAATATTTATGATAAAAAGCCTTCTTGGTTTACAAAACACATGTAACTAAATGTGAATTAACCACTACATTAATGAACAGAAGTCACTCGCCCACTAATTTTTGAAATCAAGTAATTTAAATCATGATTTAGTCTAGTAACGAAATTATTTTTAGTCTAGTAACGAATGGGTCTTTTAGTTGAGTCAAAGGTCATACGGATCGACCACGATCGACTTACGCCGGGAGTTGTTTGTGTGATCCACAGATTGTTGTTTGATGTGGGTGATCTTTGTGTCCTTTACTTGTATGTTTGTGATACCCCTGTGACACAGATATTATTTCCTTAATGAAGGAATTATTAAGAAAATATTACCGAATTTAAAAGATTAACATACTTTATGAAAAAGAAATTGGATTTAAACCCCTACCCCCTACCGCAATTCAATACAAATACAATATTATATTAAATTTTCAAAATAAGATTTTTTCGATTTTATAAAGTGCCTAATCCACATAATATCTAAAAATATTATCTCAAATTATTTCTAAAAATTCACAAAAAAATACAACGCGTATCTTTTATACTCTTATTAGGCTGATTCCGTGATGGATGGTCGTTCCGAAGTTATGAAATATTTATATTAAACAAACAACGCAACAATAGTTATTAATGGTGTTTCGTTTACTGTTTATGTTAAATAAGGCAATTTTGAAAGAATTTAATGAAAAATCAAAGAACTTTTAATCAGTTTGTCTTTACAAGATAACCAAGGAGCTTTTTCTCTTAATACAATGGAACTATTACGAACTACTAAGTGATCATTGCAACTCTCGATTCCTCGGAACAACAGAGGATCACAATAGCGTTTTCACCTTTGAGAAAAGGTTGAAAAGCCTTTGGGAAATCACTTAAATCTCGTTAGAAATATAACTAATATCTAAGAATAAAATACAAGAGGCCTTTAAATAGCATGTTAGTTATTAATTCGGTTGGCGCAGTCATTATTTTTAACAGAATTGAAGAACAACAAACATTTTTCGTATAAATCGGTATTCGTTACTTAAAATAGTTCAAAATCCTTATTATAATTCAAAATTACTTCCAGCTGTTGTCCTCTATTTTCTGTGTTTAAAATAAATACAAACCGTCAGTGCTGTGTGTTTATTGTCTGTTATAATTATATTATCTGCAGTGACCACCGGCCGCCGACCTACAAGACTGACAGCAACAAAGTCAAAGAGATTAATCTGTGTAGCTTATTAATGTAACAAGTGATTCGTTTCCGAACAAGTGTAATAAATACAAGGATGGTTTATTTTCCGATTGTACAAAGTAACTCATATAAATAAATTATCATAAGCAATCTATACTACTATTATAAGAAAAATAAAAGTTAAAAAATAGATAAGGAATTTTGATGAAATTACTTATTTTAAAAGCAAAGTATCTTTAGTCGTATGGCTGAAAATACCAGATTATTTTATCAAATACTTATTTTATTAAAAGGCTATAAACCTTTTTGTACCGACTCTTGTTAACGCGTTAAGACTTTTCGGTATAATTTGGATCAACCGCACTGGTGAGTATTTTCATTATCACAGGAATTTTAGGTTGATATTTAAAGGCTTTCTGATTTCAGTTACAATTTCAGCTTTCAGTAATCATTTTCAAAAAGTTATATTTGGTCTGTATTGTAATCTATCTATGTGTGAGTATTTAAATAACAAATCATTTGTATATATTTTTAGCAAGTAATTTTAGAAACATTCTTTCCAACATATAAGTTTTTAAACATATTAACATATGAATAATATAATATATAATATAATTATATTAATATGGTTGTCTTGCTTTACAGCACTATATTCATTATTATTATTAGTATTCATCAAATATTTTGTTAAATTATTAATATTAGAATGTGGTAAAAAATAAAATACTGCTGTAGGTACATTTTTTCTTATGTGTCGTGTTTTGCAAATGCTATCTAAAATATGCAAAACACGACACGAAGACAAACTATACATATATATGTTTTGATATAATTTCGTAGCATTTGTATTTTTAAGTGTAAGATAAAGTTTTGCCCTCTCCTAGCTTCGTTGAATTCAGTAAAATATTTGTAACTTTTCTTATAATATAAAAATAATACTTTACTTTACTTAAGCTTCACGCCATATCCCTTGCGGGGTAGCCAGAGACGACGGAGCGCCAAACGCTACAGTCCCTGCATACCTATTTCGCCTCGGTCAGAGATATCAACCTCTTCATACATGTACTCCGGGGGGTCCCCCTGTTTTTTACGTGACCTTCCTCCAGTATCTTAGATACCGTGTTTTCGAAGGTCACTCGAGGCCTCACCCTTTCTCTCTTACCGCTCACTTTTCCTATATAAATCTTTTTAACCATTCTTTCATCACTCATTCGTTCTACGTGCCGAAACCACCTGAGCACGTTCTTCTTCATTCTCACTGTAACATCTTTGCTAGTACCTGCCATTCTGTGGATCTCTTCATTGCGGATTCAGTCAGCTAGGCTGACCTCGCATATTCTGCGAAGAGATTGCATCTCCACAGCATTCATCTTTCTTACATTCTTCTTCTGTGTTATTCACGTTTGGCTGCCGTATAACAGCGTCGGTAGCAAAACCGCATTGTGTACAGCCAAACGTGCAGCTATGCTGACGTTATGCCGTCTCCACAATGCAGCCAGAGCACCATTGACTGTGTTACCGGCAGCAATACACCTTTCCACATCCATTTCGTATCTTCCGTCTCTGCTAAACTTACTTCCCAAATATACCACTTCATTCTTTTTTTTTTTTTTTTTTATGTAAGAGGAGGGCAAACGAGCTGGCGGGTCACAGATGGACGTGATCACCGCCGCCCATGAACTCCTGCAACATCCGAGGACTTACAGGAGTGTTGCCGGCCTTGTAGGTGGGAATAAACGCGTTTTTTGAAGGTACCCATGTCGTACCGATCTGGAAATACCGCCGAAGGTAGTTCGTTCCAGAAGCGAGTGGAACGTGGAAAAAATGTCCTTGAGAACCGCACAGTGGAGGATCGCCACGCATCCAGGTGGTAAGGATGGTATTGGAGGCGATGGCGCGCCGTGCGGTGATGAAATTCGGCGGCAGGCATCAGATCGAATAGTTCTTCGGAACACTCCCCGTTGTAAATGCGGTAGAAGACGCACAAAGAAGCCACGTCTCTACGCAATGCCAGAGAGTCCAGCCGTTCGCAGAGCACCGGGTTCCCAACAATTCGAACGGCTCTCCGTTGTACGCGGTCAAATGGTAGAAGCTGATATTGGGGTGATCCGGACCAGAGATGAGAACAGTACTCCATGTGAGGCCGGACCTGCGCCTTATAGAGCGCAAGTCTTTGGCCAGGTTTGAAGTACTGCCTCGCTCTATTAATCACTCCCAATTTCTTCGAGGCCAACTTGGCCTTGCTCTCCAGATGACCACGAAACTGACAGTCGCTCGAAATGTCGAGACCCAGTATTCTGATACTTGGCGAGGCATTAAGAGGAGTGCTCTCGAAGAGCGGTGATACGACAAATGGGGTTTTCTTAGTGGTAAACGCGCAAACTTGTGTCTTTAGGGGATTGAACTGAACGTGGTTCAGTTCACCCCACTCAGAGACCATCCCCAAGGAAGTCTCTATAGAAGACACAAGTTTCTTTCGGCACTCGTCGACGTTTTCCCGAGAGAGACCTGCACGGCCGGAATATACCGCATCCCCAGTGCTGTCATCCGCATAACAATGTATGTTGGAGATATCCAACATATCATTGATGTGCAGGAGGAACAGGGTTGGGGATAGCACGCAGCCTTGGGGTACACCAGCGTTCACGGGCTTGGGGTCCGAGCAAAAACCGTCGAGAACGACCTGTATGCTCCGCCCAATGAGGAAGCTGGTGATCCACTTGCATAAACTCTCGGGAAGCCCATAGGAAGGTAGCTTCGAAAGAAGCCCCTTGTGCCATACACGATCGAAGGCTTTCGCCATATCCAGACTAACTGCCAGACCCTCTCCCTTACTTTCAATAACAGCTGCCCAACGGTGCGTAAGATATAACAGAAGATCACCAGCCGATCGACCATGGCGAAAGCCATATTGCCGGTCATTGACCAACTGGTGATCTTCGAGGTATGTTAGGAGCTGTTTATTGATAATGCTCTCCATTACTTTGGAGAGCAGAGAGGTAATGGCGATAGGTCTGTAGTTAGCTGGGTCCGAGCTATCACCTTTTTTAGGGATCGGATGGACAAGGGCACGCTTCCATGAGACCGGGACTACGCCTTTAAGGTAGGAGTACCGAAATAGACGCGTTAGCACTGGAGTCAACTCAGGGGCACACGTTCGTAGCACCAATGGAGAAATGCCATCCGGCCCACTCGACTTATGAACGTCCAAGGAAAATAGAGACTGCCTAATAGTTTTCTGCCTAAAAACTATTTCCGGCATTGAGCTCTGACACCGCGGGATGATAGGCGGTGTCTTCCCCTGGTCGACCAAAGTCATTCACTTGTTCTATTATCTTACTATTCACGTTGATCTTACATTCTGTTCTTTCTTCATTTCTTTCAAATATCAGAACCTTCGTCTTATCTGCATTCAGGTTTAGACCATTATTTTCACACCCATCTTTCAGAGTGGTGACCAATGCCTGAATATCGCATTCTGATGATGCAATGAGCACTGCATCATCTGCATATAGCAAGCAATGGACTTTAAAGTCACCTACTTTCACTCCCATGTCACGCCTTGGAGACAACTATCCAAACACAAATTGAAAAACCAAGCTGATAAAGCGCAACCTTGCTTAACACCCGATTGGATGTCAAACCAGGGCGACGAGCCAGCTCCTACTCGCACACAGGCTGAGTGATCTCTTACAGCCTGTAGCAAGGGTCCGCTCACATTGTATCGGGGCAGTATCTCCCATAATTTCTTTCTCACAACCCTATCAAACGCCTTTTCCAAATCTATAAAAGCACAGAAAACCTTTAGTTTAGGGTCAAAAACTTTTCCGTGATCATGCGAAGGGAAAAGATCTGATCTATAAACCCTCTTCCAGGTCTAAAACCTCCTTGGGCCTCCCACAACAGCCTTTCAGATCTCTTGCATTCTTCTCGCTAATATTTTAGCATAAACTTTACCGCCCAAGTTAATCAAAGCTATAAAAATAATCTTTAAGTGTAATGTGATTTGTTCATCATTCAAATTATTTCTTTTTACTTTTAGTTCATTGCAATCTTATTAAATATTTTTACAGGTGACGAAGATCATTATAATTTTTGAATTTTGTATGATTCACATGGCGATGACGGCAAGCGATGGTTTTTTAGTGGATAGCCTTACAAATGGCATCCGTCCATTACTTCCACACAATCGAGTCATAGGCTCTTGGCTGGATATCTGCAACTGATTTTTAGATTGCTAAAAATATATCGCTACAACCTATGGTGGACCAATTGTCAACGCCATCCCATTTGAAACAAGATCCATTATTTCTTTTGCTGTGTTGTACAATTGTTGTTGTATTATTGAAGGATATATCCATCCATTCATGTTTAAATAATTATATGATTTATTCCGAAGTAGTCCCCGCAGATGTTTTTAAAAAACATGACATGCTAATGACACGAAATTGAAGATCTTGAATACCATCCATCATTGATGTTAGAAAAGAAGCCACGTAAGTATTTCCAATAATAAATTCTTTATTTTGAGGAAATCCAATAGCCTCGAGGGCTTGAGCAAGCATCCCGTGAGCGCTCGAGCGTGTTAGATTATTTAAGACTACAAATAAAGATCGCTAAATAATTAAGAAAATCTATTAATCAAGCTTTAATACACTGTTTAGGTAAGACAGAGAGAAAGAAATAGAATACATATACGAGGATATTAGTTGGGACTTACGTAAAAGAAAATAAATCAATCTTAATATATAAAACACAAAGACACTCACTCACTGACTCATTCATCGCTCTACAGCCCAAACCGTAGTACCTAGAAAGCTGAAATTTGGACACAAGACTCCTGACGTATTGAATAGGTGCAATATTTCTTATTTTGCAAAGGTCCAAACCGTTTCAAAGTTATAGCTAAAAAACTACAAAATTTACTCCCCGCTCCCTCTCTTCTCCCATTGCATTGCGGAAGAAATTAACTTTATTTGGCCTCTCACTATGTTTATTCGTAGGATTAGGGTTCCGTTACTCACATACAGTTTGTGATTATTTGTTATTATTTGCCTAGCAAAGCGGGCGGGAATCAGCTAGTACCAAATAATACATTTAATAAGTTAAAAAACTCATAATAAAAGTTCACAATTTTTTACTCAATTACTAATTACGCAAAACATTCAAATACGCACAAAGTAACGACATCAAATTAAGCTATTAAAAACAGTATAGAAATACTTAGCTTATCAATTGGTGGCTCGTAGCCTTGTTTACACTAACTTAAAAGCTACAGAGGCGCCAGCGGCCATACTAGTATATGGTATGGCGTACTTTTATTTATTTATTTATTTACTCTTTATTGAATATTACAAAAGGCGTTCCGTTTTTTGGGGTATTCACATTAAAGTATTACAACAGAGAAACGTATATTAACTTAATATTCATTAATGAATACCTATTTACTTGTTTTGTAAGATATTTTTACTGTTTTATGATTTAATAAATAACTAACTACCTAATATGACAACAAAACTGAGATTCTGTTTATAAAAAAACTCATAAACAGTTTTATTGACCAAATTTATTGTATGTAATGTTTATTGACAAATAATAAGCAGATGGAATCAGTTCATGCAATATACGAGTATGTACTACAAATACATAACTCAGTCTACGTAAACCCATAGTTCATGCATAGTTCTACAGAGACGTGTGGTAGCAAAGCGGCGTTTCTGGAATTCGTGTAAATATGTTTCTCCCAGACGAGACGTCACTTTCTGATATAAGTAATATATAGTTACTCGTAAATGTAATGCATCTAATACAAGGGATCCACACAGTTTCTCATGGCTGCAATCGTCCTAAGAGAACACAACATAAAAAAATCCGTGCCCGCAGGGGGACACGCGTGGGTAGACCTCGTGTGTAACTCATTTAAAATATAACTCACTACCTAAGAATAATATATGATGCCGTTGTTTACATCAAAAATTTTCAAGCAAAAAGCGGTTTTAATTTTTTTTCTCGGAAAAGGTATCTTTTTTGGAGATACTTTTGGTACTTAAATTTAGAGTAAAAAATAACCTTTCTATTAAAAATATTTGCGAGGAGGGAATGTTTACCAGAAAAAAGTTGCCGTGGTTTTACCTACCTAAAATTTACAAGCTAAAAGTGGTTTTTATTTTTTTCTCGGAAACGGTACCTTCTACGGAAAAACTTTTGGTACCTAAATTTAGAGTAAAAAATAACCTTTCTATTAAAAATACTTGTGATGCAAGAATATTTACCAGAAAAAAGTTATGATTTTTTTTCCAAAAATTTTCGGTTTTTTTACCCCCACCCCTAAGTTATTGAAGTTAGGTTTTCGGTTTATCTACATTAGTTATAGGTATTTATCAAAGACATCATATAATATGAACGCGATTGATCTCCTTTGTGTAGGGACAAAGTTATGGTCGAAAAACTGAAATCAGAAAAAGTGAGGCCCTAGCGCCCCCTGTGACCGGATTTCTCTGGTTAACGAACTTGACCTTCATTTTTGGATGGTTGATTTTTGTGCAAAGTTTGAAAGCGATCCGAGCGAAACTGCGGCCGCTATCGTGCTGACAAAAGTCGAATCTGGAATCCGCACATTATATATATATGTATATATATATATATATATATATATATATATATAAACTTTTTGATCAATGGTCATTTCGGACTCAGGCGGTCATAAGAAGACCTCCTGTGAAGAAATCCAAAATTCGAAAGTAGGGGACAAATGAATGGGCAGACCGAATTCTTCGAGGTCTACCCAAAAGAGGAGGCCGGTAGAACAGTTCTCAGAATACTAATTTTATATGCGGCATTTCATTTTCAGGTATATTAAAAAATATATTATGTAATATAGTAATAATTGTTAAGTGTGATTGAATAATTAATAATGCAGTCGTGTTGGGACTTCATAAAAAGAAACCAAAACGAACTTTTTTTTTATATTTATATTTTAATAAACTAACAAATATTGTGTAGTATTATAAGGATTAAGGATTTTTGCACACTTTTCTGTAATTGTGTTCGCTCGAAAAATTACTTTTCATTTTACTTCCGTCCTTTGACCACAAAAGGACAAAGAGGTCGTTATTTAGATTGGAGTCTTTGTGAGTAACGGCAAAAAATATTTTCTTTATGAAGTTTAAAGCTTTTAGACCGGGTGGTATTAAGGACTGTCGATGTTATTTTGGCAACGTGTTTTTATAAGTAAAATAGTAATTATTAATATCAACATTTTCCGTAAAAATATACTTGTAAATCTATCTATTAAAATATATTAAGTTCTTTATCTTGAGTTATTTCTTTTAAGTTCCAAGTTTATGAGCTACTGTTAGAGCTTTTACGATCCAATATTGGGTGCATAAAATATTATAAAATGTTTACAAAATACATTTTTCAATATAATTTATAAATACATATACTTATAGTATCATTTATAAATACTTATGTGTTATGATCAAAATTTATAATAATATAGTCCGTCCTGCTACATTTCCTGGTAAGAAATATTAAAATTACGATACATTTATTGCTAGTTATCAGTCCAAGCGACTTGTGGATTGAGTTTTGTCAGAACTCATCTAAGGTTGATTCCAATTTCAAAATAATCGGTTATTGAACTCGGCCGTGAAGAGCTTGGCCATTCGGATTACATTTTGTAAGAATATTCTATCGCTAATACTAACACGTTCAATAGTTTATATCAGTATCACATGAACAGTACAAATAGTTGTAATAACGCATAGAAACATCATTTTTTTTTTTAATTTAAATTGTCAATAAGTGAATTTAATTATTGTTATGTTTAATTGTATAAAGGAACTAATTTCGGTTACATTTTTCTCTTATCGTTGTGACATGACACGACGCGTCAAACAAGCGTGACGTTATATACTCACAAAAACTACTAAAACAATGATTAAAAAATATTCTTCCTTCAATATTAATTTTAAGGACCCACTTCAAACATAGAGCTGTTCGTAATAGTGTTATATTGATTTTATAATAACAGGAATTTTAAAAGGTAAAAGAACTTACCTTAAGGAAGAGACGGAGACAACGTTTATGTAGACAACGTTTCAGTGTTACTGGTAGGAAATTTTTAACATTGATGAATGTGTAACCAACAACGTGTTACAAGTAGGTTTCATATCGCATCTTTTTCTCACAAGATAAATAAAATGTGGATGGTTTTAGTGACATTTGAGGACAATGAATGTTGTAACTTGTATTTTGTAATATATATAAAATGTAAGTTAACCTAGTTAAAGTTAACAATTCGATATCAATTTGAAAGTCCATTCGCTACGACGGAGCTGTGACGTAAGTTAATAAAGTGCCACACATATACACATATGCACATATGCACATATGCACATATAGAACAGTCGTCTCTTAAGAACGTCGATAGTAAGACTTATTTTCCTTTGATTTTTTAAGAAATTAGTATTATTATAGGTGTATTCACATATATTTTCAACTACCTGTATATTACAGATGCTGCATTTAATAATTCTATTGCGCTTATCTATTGCGTTCAAACACATCCGACTTCAACGTCTACAATATGTTCACTGCCTCTTAAAATATGCTTCTCTTGGCGTATTTTCTAGTTATATTGCCGAAAACAATATGAAACGAAAATAAAATATTGAGAGGAAAGATTTTTTCTAATCTATCGACCACAAAACAATACTATCGGTAAAACTATTTTACGGAGGTTATTTGGCAGAAATGTAATTGGAGTATGTCAGATAACTTTAGTTTTATTTTAGTAAAGAAAGCCAGCGCCAAGCTTTAGTTGATGTTTTGAGGATAACGACCACCCACTTGGCATCTAGCCGTGCTTTGCGAGACCTGTTCTTATAAATTATACATTGTTTAGGTAGAAAATATACGAACCTTAAATAAATAATAATATAAGATAACTGACTATTATAAGCTGACGAGTATGTAATGTTGTAATAGGTTCTATTTCGGTGACACTAAATATGCAACAAAAGTTACAATATGTGTAGTACAAAAAACAAAAAAATTACAACAGTGTAACATTTTGGTTATGAAAACCTTGTATGTTTGGGAAACTAACTTATTTTTATGTATATGTATAATTTTTATAGTTCTATTATTTTAAAACCTTACAAAGCAGACACCGGGCTAAGTTCTGGCGGAACCAATAACTTTTTAGTAATTTTTAAATTGTGACATTAACGCGAACGTGAGATGATGACCCTGCGATACATACATCATGCGATGCCTACATCGTTGTTTACGTACTCTATGGGCAAATATATGTAATGTCTAAGATGTGGTTGATTTTTTTTTCTAGTGGTACTATTTAATAACTTTTGCGGTAGCTTTTTAAATTAGAACCGAACAATTTCCTCAAGGTCACAACATTTGATTAAAAATTTAAAAAATAATAAATTTGATAATAAAATTAAAAAAAGAAAAACGGAACAGAATGTCAGGACTTTTTGTTCATCAATCAATAACAACCAAACTACGGTCAAATTTGGAACACCTCGCGACCACTCGTGCTTAATATAATAAGTTAATTTAAGTTCACGATATTACACCTATATTGTACGAGACAAGCTTTAATCTTATAAAAAGTAATGTGAGGTAAGTTAAATTTTATAAAAAATATTTCTCATCCAGACTTGTGCACTTTGGAATTATAAAATAATTCTTACCTGATCATATTTTGTTTTTTAACGATACGCCGACACCCGACGCTACAATTATTTATAAGTTGTCGTTGTGAAAGAAAAGTAACTATAGAAAAATATATTGTTTCGCTCTCTTTACAATTTTCAGATTAGAAATCACTAATTATTATATTTGCAAACAATATTAATGTTTGTATTTTTAATTAGTCTACATAATTCTTCACTGGTTCATTGCAAAATATTTTGTAAGTATTAAAACTGTTTTCTATATATATATAATTATGATATATTCATGTTATCATTACATGACACAAAAGTAAAATGTATTGACAATAGTAAGTAGTAAAATATACATTAAATCTTATTTATAATATAATAAATAAGTATCTGCAAACTTGACTACTCGTTACTTTTTGGGGCAAATCGGTATTATTATATCAATATATATAATAAACGTGTCGGAAAATTATGTAGACAAATAACTTATTTCCACGGCATATTAAAAGTCACAACTTATATTAATGTTGAATATTGCTGGGAAACTTTTAAATCAATGACAATATTCCTTAAAGTCCTTCGGTTGTGGTTGGGATAATGTAAGAGATGAGGAGTTGGAAGTACATGTTAGGGTTGGTTTGTTTTCATTGGAATGAGTTACATTCCATAACATCTTATTTTGTTAAGTTACAAGATAACAGACAACTGTCGAGTAGACAAGTACAAGTACAAGTACAAGTACAAGTACAAGTACACTAAATGTACTATTATTATTTTTTAAAAGAAAGCTTTCCGTGTTAAATACCAAATGGGTCCTCGGGGGTACTTGTTTTCCATGACACTACAAAAGTTACGTTTCAATTACTTTAAAACTTAAAAATATGTTGTACATTCGGTAACATAGTGAATGCGATTTTCATGTAATTAATATAAAATAATAGTTCCCTAATAAGTTCCCACTCATTGAAACAAAAACATACGTATGGCGATGATAGATACGAGTACTTTTACTATAAATTACCCAAATCTTCCGACTTATTAAAAATGAAATGATAAGATTCAATAATCAACTTGCCTAAAAATGTGGACATGTCGCTTTAGTGAAACAAAATGTTTCTTTTTGTTAAATTCAGTTTAAAAATGAGACATTATAAAATTTTTAATATCACAGTTTCTTGACAGTTCTTCTACATTTAACTTTTGACCCATGCAACTAGTCTCGTATTTCAAGGGTGCAATGGATGCCTATTTGAAATAAACAAGACATTATAAAATCACAGACTTTGACTGATACAATTTAAACCTATTAAATTATATTTAATCATTCTTTGACTCTGTTTATAAATCTTATCTATAGCTTTTTATTTGTAATTGTAATCGATTCCATACATCAATTTTGAAATTCGAACATTTTTAACACTTTTAAAGACTTTGTTTTGTTTTATTTTGCTGATTCCATAACATGCGCAATGCTAACACACACACACACACACACACACACACATACAACCAGAATGTGCCGCTGTGGAGCGTGCAGAGTACAGCTGGTTGATAATATAATAGGATCAGTAGTAACAGTTTGTCTTTATAAATTTTGGAATAAAGTATTAAGAAACAAATTTCAGGACCTGAAAATTTAATAAACCACTAATACATAATTGCCATATTGACACATTTCTTTTTATATTACGTCCGTAATAAAATATTAGCCGTTTTTGGATGGTGTAAGTTAAGATTTTTAATTTAATAAGGAATTTTGTTTTGAATTGTTTGGTATTTTGTGACGATCATTATTGTTAAAACAATTCGAACGCAGTTATTTCTAATATTAAAACATAGCAGTAAAAGAAAGCAACAACATTTTGAATCATATTAAGTGTGTGTGTGTGCGTGCGTGCGTGCGTGCGTGCGTGCGTGCGTGCGTGCGTGTGTGTGTGTGTGTGTGTGTATAACAAAGAAATAAAACTTAGAGGCGATTGTGGCGGATCTGTTTGAAGCTCAGATTATGTATTTTGATTTTATATATTTGTTTGTTTGTTTTGATTTAATATACTATTTTAATGTTAAATGTAGGAACATATAAATTATTTATTGTAGTTTTATGTACGAAACTCGACTTGGTTCATTGCCGAAGGTCCTCCACTGTGAAAATGTCTATCGGTAACATTACCTAAAATCTTTTTCATGACATGCCATTTAAATTTTAATAAAATCATAGCCATAAATTAGGTTCCAGAAGTTTCATTTTGTGATCATCCGTATGAGGTTGTTAGATAAAATATTTTCTTTTTTTTCAGAATATTGAAATAATACTTACACTCTGTATGTATCATTTTATTGTAACGATGACTGATGTCATTAAAATAAATATCTATTTTATCATATTTTTATATTTTTGAACGGAACATCTACATCGCTGGACCGACTTTAACGAAATTGTTGTGCGTGTTGGAGTGCTAAGTGCTAAGGGGCGCTCCAAAGGGTTGTTTTTTATATTTCGGATATCAATTGCATGTTAAGTGTTCTCGCAAAACTCAAAGGAAATAATTAATAATTCATAAACTAGATTAGCGAAATCTTCACTCTAATCACCTTATTGTTACTTCTCACCAGACGGATGTGTTGTGTTTGGTCTGATGAAGCTTTCAGGATGGTCTTGAAAATTAGTGAGTACAGCAGAGTAAGTATTATTTATTTAATTTATTTTCTTAACAAAGAATATGTATTCACGTTATTTTTTTTTCTACTGTTCTTTTTTTTACAGGACAACCTATGCCGGTTTCTGCAGGACCGATTTTGATAAATTATTTTATATCAAAACCGGTTTAAATGTATCCCTGTACAATTAGGATTTACAATTAGACCCGGTAGATAGCGGTGCAATTTGCTGGAAGGGTTTGTTATATTTTCAGATCAGATCAATAACTGCCAATAGAATTTTCATAAATATAACTTTATAAGAAGGCTTCAAGGAAAGGAAAGGATCAATAAATTTGGTCTGGTTGAATGTAGAAAATAACTTGTTGTACGTTTACAAAGTTACAACATCCGTAGTATTATATAACTTGTATAGTATTCAATATTTAAGTCGCATTTTAATATATTTTATTAAATATATTAATGCATAATAAAATTCACCGTGTCGTTGAAACAAATCAAAAACCTCTTTTATTGTTTAACTCTAACACATAATATTTTAATACAAAGTGCGCAATAAACCCTCCTATAAACACAATTTGTTATTTTTGTACGAATTTCGAGTTGCCCTGAATTGTAAATCAAAAGGTCAGAATAAAGGATCTGTTTTATTTGTATGGTTTCTCTATCATAACAAGGACAGATGTTGGGTCTGGTTAGTCTAAAGGATTGAATGATTTGTAAATCGGATGAGAGTAATATTGCTTTTGGCGCCCATGTATTTAATACAAAGTCTTATAAAAAAAAGCTAAAGAGGTGTTGTTTTATCTCTGGAAATACTAGACGGAGTTTGATTTTTTTACACGTGACAGAACCATTGTTGAGGAGTTAGATGCTGTATATTATCAAACAATGACAATAAAAACGTGCATTAAGTTAAAAGAAGAGTATTAATATTTAAATAAGTAAACGATTATTATTCATGACATTAACATCTTATAATTTTGACCCACGCCCGAAGTTTTTATTATTTCTAAACACAAGAGTCTTAATAAAAAAATAAGAACAGAGAAAAACATTACAAGGAAATGTAAAAAAACGACACCGACGAAAAAAACAAAAATCATTATTTTGTACTGCTAAGAGAGTCTCTTCCTTTTGTTACTTTTAAGTGTTGCACGTCGGTGTTGTATTCACTATTCATTGGTACCTTTTCTTTCTTCTTCTTTCTTTTATTTATTCTTGACACTTTCACGGAAAAAGTAAAATAGAAAGATGTATATGATTATAATTAACCGAACCGCTTGTTACCATATATCTGTCTTTATTCTAATTATTTTTGGTTAGCGAAAAAATCAATAACTAATACACCTTCCCTTAACGAAGAAAATTGTGGGGATATTCAAATTGTGATCAATAAAAGTATCGCAGCGAGACCCTTTCAGGAAATAACCGGTTATTAGAGTTGTAAATAATTTATGTCAGTCGTAAAGTATGACAAGGGGAAGGGCAATGGTGGCCACACTGATGTCATTTCTCACAACATGAGAAGTTGGAATGATTTTATTAAATAGATGTTGTAGCAAATAAATAATAAGTCAATGTTAAAATACAAATACAGACTTAAATTATTTTAGTTTTAGTTCAAGAATTTGTTTTAAATTTGACTTTTTATATCTTATCTATTATCAATTTGTTCCCCGCACGGGTGGTCCTTCGAAGAAGCGACAAACACAGTAACATACAATACATGAAGGGCTGAAACTATCGAATTCTTGATTCCTATATAGTTTCTAAGTTTTTACATCTTCTATTATTTAAACTCGAAAAGCTATCAAATTTACTTGTTATGGATATTAGTAGTTAGTTATGTTATTCTTATTGTTATTACCGTTGTCTTAAAGATAATCGTAATATCATCTAGTATTCATAAAACTGCGGAAAAAAGTTGTTACTTCAAAAAAACGAATTTCAAAAGTATAGGAATTAGGGTGTGTGTTAACTCGAGAATGATAACAATAAAAGTTATTAACATTTATACAGACGTAAACTGTGATATTGTTATGGCGTCTTACAATCATACCGGAGTGTAATATGTAACTGAACTTTTATCAAAATACGATAAAATATATTTAGGTATGATTAGAAACGGTTATTACAAAAGACATTTCCTTTGCCTGTATTATTTTTATTATTATGAAAGAAGTGCAAAGATACAAAATGTAACCGATAATATATTATAAAATACAAGTGACATGTCCTCACAGGGATACATTGTGAAGACTTAGCCTCGTCTTTACACCGAGAATTCAATTGATTATAAACGGAAATAGAAATGCTCTTTTACAACCAAACTACGTCACTATACCATTTAACATTATAATTTATTAAATATATAAGCTGTTGTGTTTATGAATTATAAAAGTACGAATGGTACAAGACCTGACTGAATCATCAGAAGTAAACATTCAAAACATTTCTTATAACTTCAAATAAAATTCAAAGTAAAATTATTTTAGAAGCAGATATCCAGCATTATAAGAGTTATTACAGAAGTTTTAATATATTTTTAGACACTTTTTTGACAGCCCAGAGTGACGGGATGACGCTGGAAAGACAGCTGACGCTGGAAAGACAGATGCCAGCTGGGAAGACAGATGACTGCTGGAAAGACAGCCGAGGGCGAAGACCTAGCAAGCCAAGCCCGGGAATTTCGTTCAAAGCTAAAAATCCAAATAACAAAAATGGGGTATTTTTGGGACAGTCCCAGAGGAGGGGCAGAAGAACTGCCCATCGGTTGATATTAACAGTGAAAACAGGGGCGAAAACGCGAAAACGTGCGGGAAAATTTACAAAAGACGGTTTATTAAACATCTCAAAACACACAATGGTGCTAAAGCGCGGCAATCCCCGGTAATATCTTCAGTTTTCACTTCGGATAGAGTTTACCCTCATATATCCCATGGTGAGCCATTGAATGCGAATCACCCAGAGTCCATGACCATCCGGACGCGTCTTAGCATTCCCAATATTAAACAATCGACATGGAAACTACACGACCAAAATATAGCGGACCTGTTAGAGCATCCGGGCTCAAACCAGGTAATCGACGCGCAAGTAGACATTACAAAATACTATTTTTGACTACTTCAATGAGCATTATCTACCTTGGAATCGTTATGCTCACGAGTATAAAGAAAACGGTTTTAAATTGAAAATAAGAAGGAAAAAAAGAGACCTCATAAAAAAATTTCGTAGGGCCAAAACCATGGGCGACAACCAACTTAGTCACCAACTATCTAGGGCATTAAGGTCAATTCTTAAATTTATACAAGGCATATCACAACAAATAACAAAAAACCGTGATAGCTTTGACCGGGCAAAACACGAAGTAGACTTTGCTAAAAATCCTTTTAAGAACTACAAAAACATTTTCAAAGACGAAACGGGTAAGCTTCTCTTGACCAACGAGCAAATTTTTTATTACTATAAAAGCACATACGAAGTGCCTAAAAATCAAAAGCTGTATGGGGATCCCAACGAACGAAAACCTGAGAGTCCTTTCATTGATTTTCATGCCAACCCACCAACTTTGGAGGAAATCAATACAATAATTAAAAATAAACCATCTAAGTCAGCACCAGGTCCGGATGGTATCCCTTATATAGTTTATAAAAAATGTCCGTCGATTCATAAGCATCTATTGAATATATTCGGTAAAATCTGGTCAAAAGGACAAACAGCGGTAACATTCGGAAATGCTCTTTTTGTCCTCATTCCCAAAAGTGACAATGTCTCGGATCCTAGCGACACTAGACCGATAGCTCTAACAAATACAATATCCAAAATATTTTTTTCTTTTTTACAAACAAAAATGACGCAATGACGTGTTAAATGTTTTGTATTTTGTAAGGTGTAACAATGATGCAGATTGAAAATGTACAATTTCTAATTAAGATTGTAATATCTATTTGTACATTGGAATTATTTTAATTTTAATTTTAAATTAAATGTACTCATTTGATTAAAAATTATAAATTTGTTTATAAATTTTTGTTGATTTATTTTATTAATTTATTTAATTATTAATTAATTTTTGACATGTTTTATTATATTATTTTTATTTTTAATGTGAATAATGAAATAATAATTATAATTTTATTTTTTGTATTTAAAATTTTGTATTTTTGTATTTTCATGTATTATTGTATGTTAAAATAAAAATGTAATATGTAATATGAACGAATGCGGCGTTGGGGACCGCTAACCAACACGCCATGTTTCGAACGGCGGCAGGTGAAGGACGAAGCTACAAATAGCTACGTGGAATGTAAGAGGAGGAATGGAACAGAAGATGAATGAATTATTAGACGTGATGGATGATAAGGATCTGGATGTTATTTGTGTGTCTGAGACCAAGCGAAAAGGCAAGGATACAACCGATTTGCCTGGCAACCGAGTCGATTTCTGGGCTGGGGTTCCAGAGGGTGAGCGAGGTTGCCAAGGCGTAGTCGTGTATGCAAGGCCATCAACCCGAGGTTTCTTTGGGTCCGCTTTAAGCTGGGGATAACAAGAGTATTCTTGTTGGCCATCTACGCGCCAGTATCCTCAGCTCCGCTCAGTGAGCGAACTCGAGGAATTTCGGGAGAGTGTCAGGGATGTTCTAAGTAATGTCAGAGATAATGAAAAGTTGATAGTATGTGGAGATAGGAATGGATGGGTTGGAACCACGCGAAGTGGTTACGATAGCGTGCTAGGCAAGTACGGTGATAAGAGAGTAAATGAGGCCGGAAAGCTTATTTTGAAGTTTTGTAAGGAGAAAAATTTGTTTGTGGCAAACACTATGTTTGATCACAAACAAATTCTCATGTACACATGGGAGCAAGCGGAAGAAAGAAGTATGATTGATTTATTCCTAGTGGATCAGCGTATTTGAAGCCAAGTTATGGACACGCGAGTGTTTAGGGGTGCTGATCTGGGAACGGACCATTATCTAGTCGTTGCTAGAATAAGAGGTATGTTTGCAGGACGGCGCAGCCGCACGACGTGTCCTGGCTTGGAGTCGAATTATCGCATAAGAAGCTGGAAGCTTCAAGATCCACCGATCAGAGACGAATATCAAGAAAGGGTTTCCAAGAAGCTTGAAAGCTGTGATTCTGGAAATGAAAGTGTTGAAGTATGTTGGCAGAACCTTAGGAATGGTATGGTGAAAGTAGTGATGGAGGTATGTGGTAAAAGGAAAAGAGGTTTTAGTAAAAAGCGCGATGAATGGTGGGATGATGAAGTGGAAGACGCTGTAGAGTTAAAGAAGAAAGCATGGCTGGATTATAAAGCCTCGGGTAAAGATAAAAGTATGAGAGAGATAAGAAAAAAAAGTACAAGCTGCAAAAGCACAAAAAGAAAGCACTTATAAAGATGAAGCGTGAAAATTCTGAGAGAGAAAGGGATGACAGGTTGAGAACAACTGCCGGGAAAACACGAAGCTTTTCTGGCGAGAAGTTAGTGATTCCCGGGGTTGTTCAGTAATCTGTAGAATGAAAGGGGTGCTTTTGAAGAGTAGTGAAGTTTTAACAGAGCCAGCGCACGTTTTGCAGCGGTGGGCGGAATTCTACAAGGAGATGTATGAATGTGAGGACGCCTCGGCCTTGAGTACCAGCGAAACGCTGAGTCCGGATGTAGCCGATAGTGAAATCAGTTTGGAAGAAGTAGAGAGCGCGATTCGAAGTCTGAAATGTGGTGAAGCTGCGGTAAGCACATGAAGTTGCTGCCGAGATGATCAAATATGGTGGGCCACGCGTCTGGAACTTGTTCTGGTTTTTGTGCAATTTATGCTGGAAATCAGGAGAGTTCCCAGACGATTGGCGAGGTGCAGTCATCGTACCTTTGTATAAAGGCAAAGGTTCACAGATAGACTGTGCAAGCTATAGGGCTATCAGTTTAATTAGCTTGGGTGGTAAAGTTTATGCTAAAATATTAGTGTTAAGTACCAAACACCATGTGGATATTCGGTACTGGATTTTGATCTTGTCACTTGGGTACACTAGTAGGGTTGGGACAAATGAAACCACAAACTGTATACTGATCTCTAGCTCGGAAGCTCTAAACAAAACAAGACGATCTTTTATTTGGATTTGAAGACTCTTAACTTAATTAATTCTTACAAATGATACCGTGATCTAGATTACCACTAACGACATCTATTATGAGAAACATACATCTCTTGTTGTTACATATAATTTTCTACTTGATTGATTTAGATCGTTAACATGCCGCCCACCAAGGACAATACTGAGGGAATGTCCTTTTCTTTCTTTGAACTTAACGAACTAAAACATTTTGAACTATTGCAGTATGTTTGCTACACATATTCAATAAAATTATAATAAAGAAGAACTACTTTAAATATCAACAACTGTATAGTGTTAATATAATATGACTTAAAATATCTTAAAAACAATTTGATTTACTTTTATAACAATATTTGATCTTATACTATACATGTAATAGCTTAAACTATGTAAACTATTGGTTTATATAAAAAAAACTTAACTTAAGTGAATTAAAAATATAACATAAAAAAAGTAAAATAAAAATATCATTGGTCTAATACAGGTAAAATACATAATTTTGAGGTCGGTCTTTTTACCGTCGAGGACTTAGTGCGCAATGTGACTACACGAGTGATACCATCATTACCAGGGTGTTTTTCAATAACGCGACCTAATAACCACCGGCTTGGAGGCAAATTATCCTCTTTTATTAAAACAACATCACCAATTTTTGGCTCAGGCGTTTTTGAGGACCATTTATATCTATTCATAAGATTGGACAAATATTCTTGAGACCAGCGTTTCCAAAATGTTTGTAGCATCCTCTGTATAAATTGCCATCTTGTCAAATAACTTACGTTCGCATGATGTCTTTCGTCTGGTACATTTACTAATGGCTCTCCGATTAGGAAATGTCCAGGTGTTAAAGGTACCGGTTCACCAGGTTCAGTTATGTTTAAAATGCTCATAGGACGCGAGTTTAAACATGCCTCAACTTGATTGAGGAGTGTGCTTAATTCATCATAAGTTAATGTAGCTTCACCGATAACTCTTTTGAGATGAAACTTAGTGGACTTCACCCCAGCCTCCCAAAGCCCACCAAAATTAGGGCTATGTGGAGGAATGAAGTGCCACTCTGTACTGTCAGTTTCTAATTTTTCTGCGATTGATGTCTGAATGGATGCTAAATATTGCAACTCTCTGGACGCTCCCACAAAAGTAGTGCCATTGTCACTCCAAATTTTGGCGCAATGACCTCGTCTGGATACAAAACGCCTAAAGGCAGCTAAAAAGGCTTGCGTGTTCATATCGCTAACAACTTCTAAATGTATAGCGCGAGTTGACATACATACAAACAGGCATATGTAGCCCTTGTATGAACGGTGTCCACGACCTTTTGTTGTCCGGATATTTATTGGACCAGCATAGTCGACGCCGCTGTGTAAAAATGGTCGCGCCGGAACACATCGAACAGACGGAAGAGAACCCATCATTTGGTTCCTGACATTGGCCCGATTTTTAGCACATATTATGCATTTACGAACCTGTTGTTTAACCAAATTCCTCACCCCGATGATCCAATAGGCTGTTCTCAAATAGCACATCATCAGTTGAGGTCCTCCGTGAAGAGTTTTCATATGAGCATCTGATACTATGAGATTAGTCAGATGATTTGAGTTTGGTATAACAATTGGATGTTTGGTTTGTTCACTTAATGAAGACTTCTCAATTCTACCACGAACTCTGATTATGTCCTTATCATCCAGATACGGACAGAGTGAATTCAACTTACTTGATTTCAATTGTAAATAACCTTTGTTCTTTAATTGTAAATATTCATCTTTAAATATTTCTTTTTGTATTTGTCTGATGCAACATTCTAAAGCTGCATCTAGTTCTGTTTTTTGTAAATAAGGATAGGTAAATTTGTTACCCTTTAAAAATCGTCTGCAATAAGCAACGATTCTGACTAATTTTTGTAATGAAGAATATCGCTCGAATATAGAATGATCTGGGATTACAGTAACGTGTGATTTTGGTGATTCCTCCAAGTCGATGTTCAGATCATTCGGCCTCTTATAAACTATAATTTTATTTTTTAGAAAAGATGGTCCTGTAAACCATAAAGTATTATGTATTAATGCACTTGGTAAAATTCCTCGTGAGGCGCAGTCTGCTGGATTGTCCTTTGTGTTTACATGAAACCATTGCGAGGCTTTCATGTTGGTTAATATATCTGAGGTGCGATTGGCCACAAATGTCTTCCATCTGCTTGGATGGCTATTAAGCCAAGCTAACACAACCGTCGAATCAGTCCAAGCTTTGATTTTGTCCTCAGAAATATTAAGTAAATCTGAAGTTTCTGTTAGAAGATTGGATAATAAAACTGCTCCACACAACTCTAAGCGCGGTATACTAATTTGTTTAACTGGAGCTACTCTGGTTTTTGCAACTAACAACGAGACATGAACCTTACTTTTGTTGTCCACGAAGCGCAAGTAAATCACAGCTGAATAAGCTGTTTTGGAAGCATCACTGAAACCATGCAGCTCAACATTGTCGTTTGCTATTGTGCCAAGCCAACGAGGTATGCGAATTTTACTTAGTACTGACAAGTCCTTGCGGTAAGTACTCCACTCTTTTAATAATTCACTGCTTAGATTTTCATCCCAAGTAACACCTGCAAGCCATAATTTTTGGATGAATGTTTTTGCTAAAATCACACTAGGGGCTAACCATCCTAGTGGATCAAACAATCGTGCTATGTCCGAAATAATTATTCTTTTAGTTACAGGTGCTGTGGACAGTAGTGGAAGATTAACAACATATTGGAAGGTATCTTCATCGCGGTTCCAGGTAAGACCCAAGATTTTCATTGTAGTATCCAATTTAATGTTTAAAGTTTTATTTTCTTCGTTGGTAGTTGTATGTATTTCATTGTTTTTTATATTAAAATCTCTTTTCTTTTTTTCCCTGTCTTTGTTGATTTGATTTGTTTGTTCTATTGTTTCATTATTATTCAAAGCATATATTCCTTTTAACATCTCTGAACTATTACTATTCCACTTTTGTAGAATGAATCCACCTTTTTCTAATAACGCTATCATTTGCTTGTATATCTCCATCCCCTCAGCAACGCTATTGCACCCTGTCATTAAGTCATCCATATAAAAATTATTTAAAACTTTATCTGCAGCTATTGGATAGGCATGACCTTCATCAATGGCGATCTGATGTAACGTTTTGACGGCTTGATACGGTGCAGAAGCTGTTCCGAAGGTAACAGTCATAAGCTCGTAATCTTTAATTTCCATTTCTGGATTGTCACGCCAAAGTATTCGTTGAAATATAGAATCTTCTTCTGCAATCTTGACTTGGCGATACATTTTAATAACATCTGCAACAAGTCCTATACGATGCATTCGCCACCTTAAAATCGTGTGTCGTAAGTCAGGCTGTAATTTCGGACCAATCATTAATGTATCATTTAAAGAAACACCTTTGCTATTCTTTTCAGAGGCGTTGAATACAACCCGGACTTTTGTTGTGGTTTTGTCATTTCTAATGACTGCGTGATGTGGTAGATACACTGCCTCATCCTTCTTACAATCATCTTTTTTCACAAGTCGCATATGTCCTAATTGTAAATATTCATTAATTACTTCTGTGTATCTCCCTTTTAAATCTTTGTTCTTCGATAATCTTTTTTCTAGTGATTGAAATTTTGCTTTAGCTATACTACGTGAATTTCCATACTTGCAAGCAGGATCTTCATCTCGAAAAGGTAACTGAACTATGTATCTGCCATCAATATCTCTTTTTGTTGTTTTACTATAAAACTCGTCGCACTTCTTTTCTTCTGGTGTTAATATATTTCTTGAACTATTTTGCTCTTCGATTTCCCAAAATTTTCTTAACAATTCATCCTCTCTTACTTGTGCATGCATTACATTTATGTTATTTAATTTACTAATCGAACTTTCATTTTTTACAGGATCGACTGTTCCCGACAGGACCCATCCTAAAGTCGTGCTCTGGGCAATCAAAGTACCTCGTGGACTTTTTAATATTCCTTCTTTGATGATGCAACTATAAACATCAGCGCCTAATAGAATATCTATTTTGTTTGGTATATTGAACATCGGATCTGCAAGACATAGATTTTTAGTTACTAACCAGTCAAAATTGCTTAAACTTAAGCATCGCTCAGGTAAATATGAAGTGATCTTGCTTAAAACGTAAGCATTTAAAGTCATCTTAAAATCAGGGTCAATACAAGATTGAATATTAATTTCTACCATGTAATTTGTAGTGGTAGATTTATTATCTCCCAAACCTGAAATAAGACCTTGAATAGGTATCTTTTTCAAGCTGAGGTACTGAACTGTGGCCGCTGTGATGAAACATGCCTGCGAACCCTGATCTAATAAAGCACGTACTGTTTGGTATTCACCTGTCTTTGACTCGGTTTTTATTAGTGCTGTGGCTAACAAAACCGGTTTGCGTGTACATACCTTGCCTGTAGACAAGCATGAAACTAGCTGATCAGTATTAGCTAAGGTGCTAGTATAATCCGTAGTTGTCTTTGCTGCAGTATCTTGACTTGAATGCAAATCACCATTCAAATGCAGCAAAGAGTGATGACGCTTTTGACAAACTCTACAGGTGGTATTATTTCTGCAAGTTATAACGGTGTGATTACCACCTAAACAATTAAAACATAATTTATTTTTTGCTACAAACTCACGTCTAATTTCAATAGGTTGCTTAGCAAACTTCTTGCAAAAACATAATTTATTAATGCAGAGTAAAAGTTAGTGACGAAATCTTAAATTGTTAAAGTAGTCCTTTACTCTCATCAAACACATCATATATTTAAGTAGTTGGGTATAAATATGTATGTAATTTAAATACTGTTGTTTGTAATATATATTATATTTTCCTGTATTTTTTATGTACTTTATAAAATATTTAAGCAGTAAAGAATAAAATACTTCCGTGAATCGGCAAAAAATAACATCTTAAAATTAAGGCAAATAGACCGAGCTCATGAATAGCATAGTGATGTACCAACAGGCCGTAAGCTGTAGATCAGAAATTAGTTCAAAGAAAAGGTAATCTTAAATAAGTGGAGAGTTATTTGCAGGTATTATAGGATTTTTAAACTTAAATGATAATAAAGATTGTATCTCAATCTCGTTTGTTCCATTCCGACTTGAGCCGATGAATCAATATTTTCTT
Source organism: Melinaea menophilus ssp. n. AW-2005 (assembly GCA_918358695.1). Lineage (NCBI taxonomy): Eukaryota > Metazoa > Arthropoda > Insecta > Lepidoptera > Nymphalidae > Melinaea > Melinaea menophilus. The sequence continues at coordinate 477,049 of OU911048.1, forward strand.
AAACAATTTCGATGCCTACTCATGTTAGAGATTAGGATGCAATCGACTACTATTGTACTCGTAAAATGTTATCTGAAAGGGCTGTCCTCTTGAATAGTGTTTACTTAAACTTGTAAAATTATGTTAAAGGTAAAAGAAATGCTGAAATCGGAAGGGATACTGTTTTTGGGTCCCTTGATTTATAGCTTAGAAGATTTTATTTCACAACTTATTAGATTTCTTTCTTTATATTATTTTATGTACTCACTTATTATTTTAAGCAGTGAGCGTTATTAAAGTTTTTATGTTAGAAAAAAAAACATAATATTTTAAGTAGCTTTATTTTACATTTATACTACTTTACGCTCACTATTTTAGTTAGAATCTTATTGTAGTAATGTCTTAATCCAATTTTAAAATAAATTTTTATCTATTATATATATAATGTTAAATAATTGTCTGAATGAGTTTTAATTTGCACGCACATATATTGTCACTATTTTTCCTCATTTCAAGTTGATTTCGTTTCAGATTATTTATTTTTAAGCAAAGGTTATAACTAAACTAAAAATTATACGAAGAAATATAAAATGAATAAACCGAATAAAATATAAATGGGTTTCTCCTTAAATAAGTTATGAGCCTGAAATTGGCTGCAATCTTATGATAACGACAAAGATATTGTTCCACAAAGACATATACGTTAGTTGAAGAGGATCCACATAATAAATGAACCGAACATGCGTCAAGAAACACCAGAGATTTAGATTGACAGTCACTCACCCACCCAGGTCAATGACCGTCAGAGTATCTACATCACTGGTACGTCATTTGGATTTGCTAAATAGATAAACCGATTCTTATAAGAGCACATGACACAGTAATTACTTACGTTTCTAACACTTTTCCTACAACCAGCTTTTCTTATTAACTTAACATTAATTAACATTTCAAATGCAATATAATTGTTACATTCGACGCAGCAGATATTTCATAATATGTAGATTTCGTTTAATATACCAAATGTCAGATTATTTTACGATCTAAAGAGATTGAAGAATATTTAAATCAATGTACTTCATATAACACTTAAACACTTGATATAAAATTTGAAATTGTCGGAGCTTATTTAAATATTATGCTAATTGTAGACTGCCTTTAATATCATTATTATTACTAAAATTATATTAAAGGCAGTCTTTCAAAGTAAACTTAAATATAAATTAAGAATACTAAGATAATTTTTATTAAACTAAAAAGTATACAGATTTTAAGACACTTACAGTTACTTTACAGATATTAAACTATACAGATTTTGACGTCGCGGAATAAAAAATATGTTCTGGCACTAAATACAATGTTTCATGTCTTGAGTCATAGGTAATTAGTAGTAACAAAGTAACCTTTTATTGTTTTGGCTTATAGCCGAAATGTTGAAATCGCAATCCAGCTCTAGTGATATGACTTTGAATTTTTGTAAGGGTTGACCGTACCGGTGAATAAGATGAGTGTGAAGCAGCATGTACTCGTATAGTTATGTTATAACAAGAGTTCCTTCGCTTATAATGATTATATAAATAGTCAGAGATTAAGAAAAAAATCCCTCTCTAAGAGAGACGAAGATTCTTAGCATTCCATGGATTCACCATGCGGGTGCCGGGCCCATCGCGTTGCAAGAAGAGGAGCGCAAACAATGCCCCTTTAAGGAGCCCCTTTACTATACGCATACACGCTCACCTTCACTGTTCCCGCTCCTCTCCCTACCTAACCAAATATCGTAAGAACCTACTAAAGCCGCCTTTGAAATACGTTCCAGAAATGAACTGATGATCGTTCTAGAAAGGCCGATATCCTTAAATAAATTGTAGAGAGATTTTGCTGTTATACCTCTCGCTCCTACTTCTACAGCGTACAAATTAACTATAAATTTATTCCTGATCAGTTCGTTACATAGTTCGTAATACTTGTTAAGCTTAAATGTATAATCTTTGTGAATGTTTGTTTCCCAGGGTACAGTAAGCTCCACAAGTATAACGCGCCTTAGTTGTTTTGAGTACAGGAATAAGTCCGGCCTAGATGACGAAACACAAACATCCCCGGGGATTTTGTATTGCCTTTCATACGTGTCCATCATGGGAGTCCAATTAGACGACGCGTCCAAGATGGAATAACGTTTTAATTTAGATTTTTTGAACGAACCTGCCTTTACGAACTCCACTGATATTTTGGTGGTTGTTATACCCCTCTGCGCTGTTGCTACAGAAAGACTAACCGCTTCTCGTATGATTTCTAATACTTTATTGTGGCGACGCGAGTATTTATCTCTATTTAAAAGTACCCTACACGCAACTAGCAAGTGTTTCGCGGTTCCTCCTGCCTCCCCACAGATGTTGCAAGATTTTTCGATGACGTTGCCCCATCTTACTAAATTACTTTGATCTGGGAAAGTCATTTGGTATGCATTAAGATAAAATTTTAATAATGCTGGGGACCAATCATGAAGCAGGGTGCGCCATCTCAAAGCTAGTGGAATACAAAAATCTCCTATGGTCACCCATTCATTTTGCAATTCTAGGCTCATCGCGTGCAACCGGTAATTATCGTTTTCATCTTGCCGAATAAAGGATTTTGTTATTTCTAAGTCTTGTTGTTCCCTGCTTTATTTGTTTGAGCACCTATCATAAATTGTTTATAGAATTGAAGTCGTGACTCTAGTTCTGCGGCAATTTTATCTTTTGGGAGAGACGTTATTGTATCATCGATCACGATTTTGAGATGATATGTCTTTTGGTCATTATCTACCTTGGAATCGTTATGCTCACGAGTATAAAGAAAACGGTTTTAAATTGAAAATAAGAAGGAAAAAAAGAGACCTCATAAAAAAATTTCGTAGGGCCAAAACCATGGGCGACAACCAACTTAGTCACCAACTATCTAGGGCATTAAGGTCAATTCTTAAATTTATACAAGGCATATCACAACAAATAACAAAAAACCGTGATAGCTTTGACCGGGCAAAACACGAAGTAGACTTTGCTAAAAATCCTTTTAAGAACTACAAAAACATTTTCAAAGACGAAACGGGTAAGCTTCTCTTGACCAACGAGCAAATTTTTTATTACTATAAAAGCACATACGAAGTGCCTAAAAATCAAAAGCTGTATGGGGATCCCAACGAACGAAAACCTGAGAGTCCTTTCATTGATTTTCATGCCAACCCACCAACTTTGGAGGAAATCAATACAATAATTAAAAATAAACCATCTAAGTCAGCACCAGGTCCGGATGGTATCCCTTATATAGTTTATAAAAAATGTCCGTCGATTCATAAGCATCTATTGAATATATTCGGTAAAATCTGGTCAAAAGGACAAACAGCGGTAACATTCGGAAATGCTCTTTTTGTCCTCATTCCCAAAAGTGACAATGTCTCGGATCCTAGCGACACTAGACCGATAGCTCTAACAAATACAATATCCAAAATATTTTTTTCTTTTTTACAAACAAAAATGACGCAATTCATGATAAATAATAAATATTTCGGGCCTAATCACCAGAAACGGTTTTTGCTTTGTATTTCTGGATGCCTCGAACACAACACATTACTATCGGAAAGCCTTAAAGATGCCAACTAGTAAAAGACAAATAACGGTATGTTGGATAGACTTAGATAATGCTTTCGGGTCGGTACGCCATGAACTAATAATGTTCGCGCTAAGGTGGTATAACTTTCCAACGTTAGTTAGTAACATGATTCCATCATATTATTCAAAATTAAATTATTCCATAATCACAAATGAAAAACATTCCAAACCATTAAATTACAACATAGGTTTATTTCAAGGTTGTTGTATTTCTTCAATTATATTTAACATAATCATCAATATTTTAATAGATAAATTAATTAAAAATGAAAAGAAATGGAGTTATCGGTTTAAGTTCAACAAAACCAAATAAATGCTACAGTCTATGTCTGGGTAGGTGGAACACCAGATATACCTCTTACGATCCGGGTCTTATAAAAGGCGGTAAGAGCGTTACTACGATTACTGACGCAGCTCCGTTCAAATTCTTAGGTAAAAAAATCGATTACCAAGGGCGCACTCCATCGTTAGATATAATGGTCGATAGCTTTTTGAATGATCTAAAAAAGGTAGACGTAAACCAATAAGTAACATCAAAAAGGCTTGGATATACGATAATTATTTAACATCACGTCTAAATTGGCCTTTCCTCGTTTACGATATCAATAAGACCCTTTTGTTGAAGTTAGATGCAAGCGTTGAAGCCATGGCTGGGGTTAGCGCATCCAGCGGACTCTTCTGCCTTATTTAGAGACCGATACAATTTTAGGTTAAAATTAAAGAAACCATCGGAACTCTATAAACACCTAAGAGTGACCAAAAGACATATCATCTCAAAATCGTGATCGATGATACAATAACGTCTCTCCCAAAAGATAAAATTGCCGCAGAACTAGAGTCACGACTTCAATTCTATAAACAATTTATGATAGGTGCTCAAACAAATAAAGCAGGGAACAACAAGACTTAGAAATAACAAAATCCTTTATTCGGCAAGATGAAAACGATAATTACCGGTTGCACGCGATGAGCCTAGAATTGCAAAATGAATGGGTGACCATAGGAGATTTTTGTATTCCACTAGCTTTGAGATGGCGCACCCTGCTTCATGATTGGTCCCCAGCATTATTAAAATTTTATCTTAATGCATACCAAATGACTTTCCCAGATCAAAGTAATTTAGTAAGATGGGGCAACGTCATCGAAAAATCTTGCAACATCTGTGGGGAGGCAGGAGGAACCGCGAAACACTTGCTAGTTGCGTGTAGGGTACTTTTAAATAGAGATAAATACTCGCGTCGCCACAATAAAGTATTAGAAATCATACGAGAAGCGGTTAGTCTTTCTGTAGCAACAGCGCAGAGGGGTATAACAACCACCAAAATATCAGTGGAGTTCGTAAAGGCAGGTTCGTCCAAAAAATCTAAATTAAAACGTTATTCCATCTTGGACGCGTCGTCTAATTGGACTCCCATGATGGACACGTATGAAAGGCAATACAAAATCCCCGGGGATGTTTGTGTTTCGTCATCTAGGCCGGACTTATTCCTGTACTCAAAACAACTAAGGCGCGTTATACTTGTGGAGCTTACTGTACCCTGGGAAACAAACATTCACAAAGATTATACATTTAAGCTTAACAAGTATTACGAACTATGTAACGAACTGATCAGGAATAAATTTATAGTTAATTTGTACGCTGTAGAAGTAGGAGCGAGAGGTATAACAGCAAAATCTCTCTACAATTTATTTAAGGATATCGGCCTTTCTAGAACGATCATCAGTTCATTTCTGGAACGTATTTCAAAGGCGGCTTTAGTAGGTTCTTACGATATTTGGTTAGGTAGGGAGAGGAGCGGGAACAGTGAAGGTGAGCGTGTATGCGTATAGTAAAGGGGCTCCTTAAAGGGGCATTGTTTGCGCTCCTCTTCTTGCAACGCGATGGGCCCGGCACCCGCATGGTGAATCCATGGAATGCTAAGAATCTTCGTCTCTCTTAGAGAGGGATTTTTTTCTTAATCTCTGACTATTTATATAATCATTATAAGCGAAGGAACTCTTGTTATAACATAACTATACGAGTACATGCTGCTTCACACTCATCTTATTCACCGGTACGGTCAACCCTTACAAAAATTCAAAGTCATATCACTAGAGCTGGATTGCGATTTCAACATTTCGGCTATAAGCCAAAACAATAAAAGGTTACTTTGTTACTACTAATTACCTATGACTCAAGACATGAAACATTGTATTTAGTGCCAGAACATATTTTTTATTCCGCGACGTCAAAATCTGTATAGTTTAATATCTGTAAAGTAACTGTAAGTGTCTTAAAATCTGTATACTTTTTAGTTTAATAAAAATTATCTTAGTATTCTTAATTTATATTTAAGTTTACTTTGAAAGACTGCCTTTAATATAATTTTAGTAATAATAATGATATTAAAGGCAGTCTACAATTAGCATAATATTTAAATAAGCTCCGACAATTTCAAATTTTATATCAAGTGTTTAAGTGTTATATGAAGTACATTGATTTAAATATTCTTCAATCTCTTTAGATCGTAAAATAATCTGACATTTGGTATATTAAACGAAATCTACATATTATGAAATATCTGCTGCGTCGAATGTAACAATTATATTGCATTTGAAATGTTAATTAATGTTAAGTTAATAAGAAAAGCTGGTTGTAGGAAAAGTGTTAGAAACGTAAGTAATTACTGTGTCATGTGCTCTTATAAGAATCGGTTTATCTATTTAGCAAATCCAAATGACGTACCAGTGATGTAGATACTCTGACGGTCATTGACCTGGGTGGGTGAGTGACTGTCAATCTAAATCTCTGGTGTTTCTTGACGCATGTTCGGTTCATTTATTATGTGGATCCTCTTCAACTAACGTATATGTCTTTGTGGAACAATATCTTTGTCGTTATCATAAGATTGCAGCCAATTTCAGGCTCATAACTTATTTAAGGAGAAACCCATTTATATTTTATTCGGTTTATTCATTTTATATTTCTTCGTATAATTTTTAGTTTAGTTATAACCTTTGCTTAAAAATAAATAATCTGAAACGAAATCAACTTGAAATGAGGAAAAATAGTGACAATATATGTGCGTGCAAATTAAAACTCATTCAGACAATTATTTAACATTATATATATAATAGATAAAAATTTATTTTAAAATTGGATTAAGACATTACTACAATAAGATTCTAACTAAAATAGTGAGCGTAAAGTAGTATAAATGTAAAATAAAGCTACTTAAAATATTATGTTTTTTTTTCTAACATAAAAACTTTAATAACGCTCACTGCTTAAAATAATAAGTGAGTACATAAAATAATATAAAGAAAGAAATCTAATAAGTTGTGAAATAAAATCTTCTAAGCTATAAATCAAGGGACCCAAAAACAGTATCCCTTCCGATTTCAGCATTTCTTTTACCTTTAACATAATTTTACAAGTTTAAGTAAACACTATTCAAGAGGACAGCCCTTTCAGATAACATTTTACGAGTACAATAGTAGTCGATTGCATCCTAATCTCTAACATGAGTAGGCATCGAAATTGTTTAAGAAAATATTGATTCATCGGCTCAAGTCGGAATGGAACAAACGAGATTGAGATACAATCTTTATTATCATTTAAGTTTAAAAATCCTATAATACCTGCAAATAACTCTCCACTTATTTAAGATTACCTTTTCTTTGAACTAATTTCTGATCTACAGCTTACGGCCTGTTGGTACATCACTATGCTATTCATGAGCTCGGTCTATTTGCCTTAATTTTAAGATGTTATTTTTTGCCGATTCACGGAAGTATTTTATTCTTTACTGCTTAAATATTTTATAAAGTACATAAAAAATACAGGAAAATATAATATATATTACAAACAACAGTATTTAAATTACATACATATTTATACCCAACTACTTAAATAAATGATGTGTTTGATGAGAGTAAAGGACTACTTTAACAATTTAAGATTTCGTCACTAACTTTTACTCTGCATTAATTTATAACACCACTATCACTATTACATGATTATTGTAAACTAGAAGTTCACAACTAGTAATATGAAACAGTATTCAAACTCGTGGAACTACTGTTGTTTATTTGTCAATAAATACTATGTAGTTACTATGTGGAGCCGTGCCTGTGCCTGTTCTGCCACTTATTGAATGTCATTTAGCATAACGTTTTATTTTTATGAAAATAATATTTGTCATTTTATATTGAATGCTGCTTTGATTTTTAACAGCTAACATCAAAAGTTTGCCCTGAGTCCTATCTTTATAAACTATTTAAGTTCATTAACCTTTACAGCAAAATTATAGTGAAGACCAATTACCTTGTAATAAACTAGAACCAGCTTGTTTGAACGGCTTTTATTACTTTGTCTGATTAACACTTTCACTGCCAGCTCCGTAGCGTGTACGGAGACGCAAGTTTCACCCCGAGTTTCACCCCAGGGCCGTAGCATGTACGGAGCGATTAAAAGTCATTTTTTTATAGTATTTAATTGGCTCAACATTTTTTTTACTATTTTTACGTTTATTTAAATGCCTTTATGCAAACGTTTATATGAAAAATTGAAACAGCACACAGGGCTCAATTTCTGAAAATCTGGTGGCAGCGAAAGTGTTAAACATAGATTAATCAGACAGTGAACATTTTTAAATTTATATTTTTTTATATCACTGTTTTAAAATAAAAGAATTGTATGTGTGCAATTCACCCACGACACAAGTGTTCACTTGTACAAAAAAAGTTACAATAGTAGTCCACGAGAGATTGAAAAGGATCACGATTATTAGGATAAATGTAAGGTGCATTCCAATTGTACCAAGTTTAAAAAATATTTAAGACTTTGATACATTTTATATACTTACACAAATAACAATTTTACAAATAACAACTTCAATATTTACCTCACCTTAGTATAAATATTGAGCAACCGTAACAGCAGTATGCAATATGTCTTATATCTCATTCTCTCCCATACATTTATGAGTTTATTTCTTTATCGTGACGCATTTCTACGTTACATCGAGTTTCAAATAAAAACGATTATAAATAAGTTTCACTTCAAAGAATCCCATGACACATTACTCGACCACACATAAAATTGTACTCACTGCGGGATTTAAAAAGGTCTTATAGTAGTGATATAGTTAAAGAATTTTTTTTTCCACATTTATGTTATGTTTATATTTTACTTCTTCGTCTTCTGTATTTCATAATTAACGTACGTCTTTTAATAAAAAAAATGAGAATAAATGATAACGAACCGAACCAATTAAGTTAGTTTTACTATTAGAACAACACAGTAATGTGGTTTGTTTTCTTTATTGTGAGAATACTGAAAACTTTTATATCATGCATAAGTTAAGAAACAATAATTTATATACCGTTAAGCACGTAAAGCAGCTTCGAAGTAAAGCAAAATTTACTACTTAGGATAAAGACTGTTGAATATATTATTTAAATTGATATCCATACATCGTATCATCGTATCGTAACGAGTCGTGGCGCGAGGTGTGGTGTCGTGTGTGATGTTTTCGAAGAGAGCTAAGAGTCAAAGACAAAATACTTCGAGAGATTGATTCGCAAACCCAGAGGGGTTTGAGAGGAGCAAGGATAGCCTTGCTTCTCGATCCCTCCTACTTCTTCATCTCTCTCTGTTACTTATAGATAATACAACTACTCGTTTTTTGCAGATGTTAACGTTTTAAGGTGCTACATACTTTTCCAGTTTTCAAATTTTAAAGATTTTTTACATTATGAGATAGTATTTTTTATCAACAGCAATTTATTTGCAGCTTCTACCTTCCAACACAAATAACTAACCATTAAAATTTATAGAAATAATTCAAATTTGTTATAACAAAACTTCAGTAAAAACAAAAATTAAATATTTGAATGCTTACTCGTATGCTTGATAATGATTATTTCCTTTTAAATCTGCAGTCTACAAGAATAATAATTTAATATATTTATTATATATCGTAAAGAAAAAATAATGTTTTTTTTTTATTTCGATAAATTTGAGAAATACCTAAATACATTGTAAGGAGGTCATTACTGAAATAGGCTTATGTTATTGTGGTGTTTCATTAAGTTAGCACAGCCTCATTGAAGATTACTCTCAGCTTGAAGCTGTGATGTTTATTCATTTTGCGTTTAGAAACAATATTGGTGTTAATAATATTTACATAAAGGGACAACCATCTGTTTTCTGTTATTGAAACGGTTTGTTTGAAAAAAAACTTAATAACTTTAATAAAAAAAAAAAATTGTTTCAGTTATTTAGTTTTTTTTAACATTTGAATTTGAAAATGAATATATGTAGTCTACCTCTCTACTCTACTTAGAGCAATTAAACTGCTATAAAATTGTTTTGTGTTGCCTGTTCTCAATAAATCCTTAAACTCCCTAGTTGGATGTTACCCAACTGTAAGTCATTAGTTAAGACCCAGCTGGTGGAAACCACGATGAGAGGTCAGTTCGTCTTATAATTATATTTAGATTGGATAAATACTTCTCTCATAATTCAAAATAATATAATATATGTTTATAGGAATACAGGACGCAGAATCAAAACCATAAGAAAAATATCTCGAATGGTAAAGAAATAGAATCTTTAATTAAACCCTTTAAATAAATTTAACTTCTTTCTATTTCATTATTCATAATAGTATTTATATCTTAATCAATATATTAATATATATATAATATATATTATATTAATAATTGACGTTCGTTTATGTAAACAGTGTGTTTAAGATATAAAAATACCTTTTTAAAGACTTGACGTGGTTTGTTTTTGTAAAATTAGATGTTATTTGTGTAAGTAATATAATAAGTAGGATTGTTTTATATTATACCAAATCGTAACTAATCAAGACTGTATCTAAATATCTTAGTGAACCTACTCGGTGAAAAGCAAGACAGTTCTAAAATATTAGACATTGATATGAGGTCGAGACTTGTCTCGATAGTCATCTCAAGAGAGCTTTGCGATTATTAACAAGATGACACCTTTAACGGTCCCTTAACCTTATGTCTTGACTCACTGGCATTGACGTAGTAGGGTCGAAATAGTTGTGAAGTTTTGAGATACAAATGTTTTGTGTAATGGGTTAATGTTTTAGTGTACATAATTTAATACACTATACGACTCGTTATGAGCAACAGCAATAGCAATAACTTACGTTTTAAAACAATAATCTTTTTTTTATGACTAGACTACTTATTCGTTGTGTGAAACGCAAATACATTTATACACATTATATACATTATTATTATTATATATATTATTCTTTAAAAGTTTGTAAGTTATTTGTAACTTGAGGTTAACGATGTTTTAGGAGATAATAGAAACCCAGATCCATCCCATAATCAGTAGAATATATTAACAATTTCTTATGTAATAATTAAATTACATAAATATCGTCATTCAATATGGAATGTGTAAAATTAAGACATTATGCAATTGACGGAAGTCGTTACGGATAATTTATACATTTCATTAAATCGAATATGTGCATTACAATGTACTTACTTACTTACCTTCACGCCATATCCCTTGCGGGGTAGCCAGAAACGACGGAGCGCTAAACGCTGCGGTCCCTGCATACCTCTTTCGCCTCGACCACAGACATCAACCTCTTCATACATGCCCTCCAGTATCATATCTACTGTGTTTTCGAAGGGCACTTGAGGCCTCCCCCTGTCTCTCTTATCGCTCACTTTTCCTTTATAATTTTTTTTACCATTCTTTCATCACTCATTCGTTCGACATGCCCAAACCACCTGAGCACGTTCTTCTTCATTCTCACTGTGACATCTTCGCTAGTACCTGCCATTCTGTGGATCTCTTCATTGCGGATGCATATTTGCATATTCGGCGAAGAGATCGCATCTCCACAGCATTCATCGTTCTTATATTCTTCTTCAGCGTTACCCACGTTTGGCTGCCGTATAACAGCGTCGGTAGCAAAACTGCATTGTGTACAGCCAAACGTGCAGCCATGCTGACGTTTCGCCGTCTAAACAATGCAACCAAAGCACCGTTAACTCTGTTACCGGCAATAATACGCCTTTCCACATCTATTTCGTATCTTCCGTCTCGGCTAAACATACTTTCCAAATATACCACTTCATTCACTTGTTCTATTATTTTACCATTCACGTTGATCTCACATTCTGTTTTTTCTTCATTTCTTTCAAATATCAGAACCGTCGTCTTATCTGCATTCAGGTTTAGACCATTATTTTCACACCCATATTTCAGAGTGGTGACCAATGCCTGCAAATCGCATTCTGGTGATGCAATTAGCACTGCATCATCTGCATAAAGCAGGCAATTGACCTTAAGGTCACCTACTTTCACTCCCATGTCACTGTCTTTCACACCTTGGAGACAACTATCCAAATACAAATTGAACAACCAAGCTGACATAGGGCAACCTTGCTTAACACCCGATTGGATGTCAAACCAGGGCGACATGTCAGCTCCTACTCGCACACAGGCTGAGTGATCTCTTACAGCCCGTAGCAAGGGTCCGCTTACATTGTATCGGGGCAGTATCTCCCATAATTTCTTTCTCACAACCCTGTAAAACGCATTTTCCAAATCCACAAAAGCACAGGAAACCTTTTGGTTTAGTGCCAAAAACTTTTCCGTGACCATGCGGAGAAAAAAGATCTGATCTAAATACCCTCTTCCAGGTCTAAAACCTCCTTGGGCCTCCCACAACAGCCTTTCAGATCTCTCTTGCATTCTTCTCGCTAATATTTTAGCATAAACTTTACCACCCAAGCTAATTAAACTGATAGCCCTATAGCTTGCACAGTCTATCTGTGAACCTTTGCCTTTATACAAAGGTACGATGACTGCACCTCGCCAATCGTCTGGGAACTCTCCTGATTTCCAGCATAAATTGCACAAAAACCAGAACAAGTTCCAGACGCGTGGCCCACCATATTTGATCATCTCGGCAGCAACTTCATGTGCTTACCGCAGCTTCACCACATTTCAGACTTCGAATCGCGCTCTCTACTTCTTCCAAACTGATTTCACTATCGGCTACATCCGGACTCAGCGTTTCGCTGGTACTCAAGGCCGAGGCGTCCTCACATTCATACATCTCCTTGTAGAATTCCGCCCACCGCTGCAAAACGTGCGCTGGCTCTGTTAAAACTTCACTACTCTTCAAAAGCACCCCTTTCATTCTACAGATTACTGAACAACCCCGGGAATCACTAACTTCTCGCCAGAAAAGCTTCGTGTTTTCCCGGCAGTTGTTCTCAACCTGTCATCCCTTTCTCTCTCAGAATTTTCACGCTTCATCTTTATAAGTGCTTTCTTTTTGTGCTTTTGCAGCTTGTACTTTTTTTTCTTATCTCTCTCATACTTTTATCTTTACCCGAGGCTGTATAATCCAGCCATGCTTTCTTCTTTAACTCTACAGCGTCTTTCACTTCATCATCCCACCATTCATCGCGCTTTTTACTAAAACCTCTTTTCCTTTTACCACATACCTCCGTCACTACTTTCACCATACCATTCCTAAGGTTCTGCCAGCATACTTCAACACTTTCATTTCCAGAATCACAGCTTTCAAGCTTCTTGGAAACCCTTTCTTGATATTCGTCTCTGATCGGTGGATCTTGAAGCTTCCAGCTTCTTATGCGATAATTCGACTCCAAGCCAGGACAAGTCGTGCGGCTGCGCCATCCTGCAAATATACCTCTTATTCTAGCAACGACTAGATAATGGTCCGTTCCCAGATCAGCACCCCTAAACACTCGCGTGTCCATAACTTGGCTTCAAATACGCTGATCCACTAGGAATAAATCAATCATACTTCTTTCTTCCGCTCGCTCCCATGTGTACATGTGAATTTGTTTGTGATCAAACATAGTGTTTGCCACAAACAAATTTTTCTCCTTACAAAACTTCAAAATAAGCTTTCCGGCCTCATTTACTATCTTATCACCGTACTTGCCTAGCACGCTATCGTAACCACTTCGCGCGGTTCCAACCCACCCATTCATATCTCCACATACTATCAACTTTTCATTATCTCTGACATTACTTAGAACATCCCTGACACTCTCCCAAAATTCCTCGAGTTCGCTCACTGAGCGGAGCTGAGGATACTGACGCGTAGACGGCCAACAAGAATACTCTTGTTATCCCCAGTTTAAAGTGAACCCAAAGAAACCTCGGGTTGATGGCCTTGGATACACGATTACGCCTTGGCAACCTCGCTCACCCTCTGGAACCCCAGCCCAGAAATCGACCCGGTTGCCAGGCAAATCGGTTGTATCATTGCCTTTTCGCTTGGTCTCAGACACACAAATAACATCCAGATCCTTATCATCCATCACGTCTAATAATTCATTCATCTTCTGTTCCATTCCTCCTCTTACATTCCACGTAGCTATTTGTAGCTTCCTCCTCCACCTGCCGCCGTTCGGAACATGGCGTGTTGGTTGGCGGTCCCCAACGCCGCATTCGTTCATATTACATATTACATTTTTATTTTAACATACAATAATACATAAAAATACAAAATTTTAAATACAAAAAATAAAATTATAATTATTATTTCATTATTCACATTAAAAATAAAAATAATATAATAAAACATGTCAAAAATTAATTAATAATTAAATAAATTAATAAAATAAATCAACAAAAATTTATAAACAAATTTATAATTTTTAATCAAATGAGTACATTTAATTTAAAATTAAAATTAAAATAATTCCAATGTACAAATAGATATTACAATCTTAATTAGAAATTGTATATTTTCAATCTGCATCATTGTTTACTCCTTACAAAATACAAAACATTTAACACGTCGTCTTGTCCATCGCGGTATTACTCGTATTATACGTGCCATCGTCCTGTTAGGGTTACGAGTATGTTAAAACTTTTCCTAATAAAGTTGTTAAACATGAAAAACTTATCACATAACACTTCTCTCATACTTTTCTGTTTTTGTAAGAATAATACGTAAACATTGCTGACATTTTTCAAGGTAAATTGCAGTGTTTTAATTTTATATTAATTTTACAGATTTCAAACATTTGCAACTTTGAAACAAATATCTATACCTACGAGTATACCTATGAAAGAACGTTTTTCTAACTTTTTTGTTTTGACAGAGACAAAAACTAACTTACATACTGGTTTATACTATTTTTTGATAAAAATGACGTACCGTGTGAATAAAGTATTATATATTTTTATCGTTAAAAATAAATAGACTTTTCGTCTCCTCCACGAGAAGTGATATATTTTATATGCTTAATGGAAAAACCATAATATATATCGAATATGTTTATGTGAAGTTACCGTGGGACCGGTATAAACAGTGTATTCAATAAGTATTTTATTCATTAAATAAATATTTTTAAACTCTATTAATTACTGGATTTTATTAATTTTAACAAATTATAGCAATGTTTGAAATTAAGTTGCATGTTTCGTTCTGGCTGGTTCCCGACCACTGGCTGAGCCGCCAGCGATCACGCAACAAGCCACCGCTGTTGTAAATTGTACTATGAAGTTCGTCAATTCCATTTTTCTACTAATGTGCTCAATGTTGTTAATATAACAAAGATTTCCTCTTGATTAGACTAGAAATACTCTTGAAATAGAATTTTAGTTAGACGTAAAAATAGGACATTGGGCAAATCAACTTTTAATATATATATATATAGTTCATGTTAATATTGTTTACAAGTGGAGGGGCTAAATTGTATTCATAATATGTATTATATATACTGTAAATTATTTATTATAATACATTAAAATATTGTCTACGTCTACTGTCAATATGAAATACATATCTTATGTCATATAGTCTCAAACACTGAGTATAGTAGAGAAAACTCGTAAGGACTATTTATTAAATTCAGTCAAACTTTGAACAACGGTAGAATTTCGGCTACTTGGCAACCAACATATGTTAGTTCTGATCCGAGTAGCAGTGTAGTAAGTTGAAGGGGCTTGGACGTGCTTAAAACTTTATTTTAATGAATACCCTAGAGTTATCGTAGAATCATAGATATCATATATCACAGTTATTGGATTTTCCATCAATTCACTGAACTGTACTATCGCTACTCTCCGCTACTCTAGATATTAGAAGGAAAATAACATAGTATCGATTTTAATTTATTAAAATTTTTGTTCATCATTTACATTTTTATCATTTTTTCTGCTAATTTAATTGGTTATGAATATACTTATGTAGTTATCATAATAAAGAAATATTTTCTTATACTACTCTGTCGAACAAAATCATTCTTTCAAATACAGCTACTAAGCAATTATTGCAGATCCTACTTTTAATTCTTGAGCGATATAAGCTTGTATCCACTGCACTGTTACTTAGTACAATATATTCTCATAAAAAGATCCTAACTTTAAGGTTGAAGATAAACAGATAACAGTGTTATGGACTTAAAAGTTTCCAAACTACGTACATTGAACAGGTTCATGTCTAAAGTTCGTTCTTCGCCTTTATTCTTGATTTAGGAACTTTATATTGAGAAATATATTTGATACAAACTGATACTTAGGATAAACGCCCTATGTCACTACTTATCTTTATGAAATAATATCGCAGGATATCCTTTAATATTGATTTTATTTCTTTGGATTTTTGAAGATTGTAATGTTTACGAAAGAGTGGATAGTGGATTATTAAGATGAACACTTCTCCACGCCAGAGTAAGCCGAATGCCTAAACCCTAAACCTCTCCTTATCTTTCCATATGTATTACAACAATTATCACAGATTTATTTATGATTATAAAATAAAAAAATATTTTGTGTTTTGATGTCTAGAGAGGAGTTATAATTTAATATAAAAATGATAATTCTACATATTCGAGACTCAAAATTAGTAAAGTACTTCAAAATGATGACGTCATTCACAATATCTATTACCTAAAATTCACATTCATATAATGTAATATTTTAATTTAGACTTTTATTTAAGGGGAAAACTTGCAAGTCGTATTAGAAATATCATAAAATCTAGATAAGAGTATTGAGCAATGAAAAAGATAATAAGAAGGGATAAGATATTAAGACGTGCGAAGTTATCGGGGTAAAGCCTTGTAAGGAAGAGCGTTAAACGTCAGGTGTCTTGACGAGTCATGAATATTTGGATATACAAGTAGAGGGCGGATAAGGATGGAGGAATAAGGAGGATAAAAAGAATAGAGTCAGAGCTGACGAATGATTCGTGAAAAAACGCAGAAGTATACGCAATGCCAAAGAGTCTAACGATCGCAGAACACCGGGTTCCCGACAATTCGAACAGTTCTCCGTTGTACGCAGACAAAGGGTTAAAGCTACTATTGGTTTGATCCGGTCCAGAGTTGAAAACAGCACTCCATGTGTGGCCGGGTCTGCGCCTCATAGAGCGCAAGTCTCTGGCCAGACCTGAAATACTGCCTCGCTCTAGTGATCAATATGATCACTCCCAATTTCATAGAGGCTAACTTGGCCTTGCTCCCCAAATGAATTACTTCCGGATTCTCCCTCTCACCGACGGAACATAACCAAATGAATTTGGTTATAACACGTAGATTTTCTGTCAGAAGGTGATACTTCCCCGGTCGATCCAGCCCAATACGAGCTGCCGTTAAATAACTACAGCTAGGCTATACCATCTCTAGCTATGTATAATTATTTTTTGCTGGATGTTTTATGAATGTCTGCGACTTTTTACTGATTTTGTTATATTATTTTTCTGCTTCTCAAGATAGACGCCCGATTTAGATTAAAATCCGTTAATAAGACGCATCTGGTACACGACAGGTGAATATTTGATAAGACCTTAATGTAGTCACTTCTTGCGCGAGAAATATAAATATTTTCTTAACTAAAAATATTTTTTTTCATAACACAGTGACAAATACAAAAACGATCATTTATTTACAGATATTCTTTTTATTTATGTTTTGTTTTTAAATCATCGAAATATTATTCCTTATTTATTTTGCGAATTGACAAATAAAATGGTTAAATTCACACTATGTATAATAATGTATATTTTGGTTTGAAAATAGGTGTCTGATTTAAATAACAAAATTCAGGACATTACGATCTAATGAGTTCATATCCACCAACAAGCAGAGTTCTATTAATATGGGTTGCAATAATTTCAGTGATTAAACTTTGTGAATGAATTGATCTTAACACATTTACAGAAAATTATATTATTAGCAGCATATAGGTCAATGATTATGAAAATAAAAACATTTTTAAAATAAATGCAATAATGAAGAAAAATGTATTTTAATTTTAAATAATCACTTTAAAACCTCAGACGTCATCAATCCTATAAGATAGTTTAAATGTCAATGAAGTTACTCTTTATTTCTATCAAATTAATAATTACATTATATAATACACTACATAACATGATTTTGAATTCTCTTAACACTCAACTATTGTACTTCATTGTTCTAAAAGCTAGCTCATTAAAATAAACAATTATTCCTTTTTTTTCTGTTTTCTGTCTTTATCTTAATAATATATTACGTGAAGCAGCAAACCAAAGCATAACATCGATTTGTCAGTTTCATCTCTCACTTAACAGGGTGATCTAAAAATTAAAGTATTTACTTTATAATTATTATATTGTCAGTTCAGTTTCTTGTTTCAAATATTATTTTATTTTACTCATGATAATTTAACGTATTACGATAAATACACAAGTTACTTGTTAGTATTTAGAATTTATGTAAATTAAAGATATTTGTATGAATTGTATTATTATTAGCTATTTATAATATTAAACTCGGAATATATGAGTGTATAGATAAAGTGGATTTAAGGACGCCAACGTCAGAAACAACGTCAGAAACAACGTCAGAAACAACGTCAGAAACAACGTCAGAAACAACGTCAGAAACAACGTCAGAAACAACGTCAGAAACAACGAATACAAGGAGTGATATTACCCATCCAATTAGAAGGTTTAGTCGGCGTTTAACTTGTTTGACCCTTATTTTTAAATGATAGAGACTCTTTACTGTAGAGTAAATTAATTGCTTAAGTTTTTTCAAGTGGAAGTAATTAAGGGTTCTCGTCAATCAAAGGCACTGCCTACTTTGGAACAAAGTTCCTATAATATTACATCAGGTAGGATCTTCAAGAAGAGTGTAGATTATTCAGCTTAATATTAGTTATTTATAACAGAAATCTATATTTATTTTGAATAACAAAATATTTTTGATACTAATTAATAAACGGATTGGTTCGCTTTTGCTTTTTATACACATTACAACATTTATCTCCATTTCCGTTGTCAAATAATAATTTGTCAATTTACTCCATTACTACATTTTGAAGACATTTCGACAAATACGGGTTTTTTTTTTTTTTCACCTTCACGCCATATCCCTTGCGGGGTAGCCAGAGACGACGGAGCGCCAAACGCTACGGTCTCTGCATACCTCTTTCGCCTCGGCCACAGACATCAACTTCTTCATACATGCCCTCCGGGGGGTCCTCATGCTTTTTACGTGACCTTCCTCCAGTATCGTAGCTACTGTATTTTCGAAGGTCACTCGAGGCCTCCCCCTGTCTCTCTTACCGCTCACTTTTCCCATATAAATCTTTTTTACCATTCTTTCATCACTCATTCGTTCAACGTGCCCAAACCACCTGAGCACGTTCTTCTTCATTCTCACCGTGACATCTTCGCTAGTAAATGCCATTCTGTGGATCTCTTCATTGCGGATTCGATCAGCTAGACTGACTCCGCATATTCTGCGAAGAGATCGCATCTCCACAGCATTCATCTTTCTTACATTCTTCTTCTGTGTTACCCACGTTTGGCTGCCGTATAACAGTGTCGGTAGCAAAACTGCATTGTGTACAGCCAAACGTGCAGCTATACTGACGTTTTGCCGTTTCAACAATGCAGTTTTTATGTGCTTATATACACTTTGAATAAGTATTAAGAAATCAAAGTCACACTAAGATTACAGGACACATAATTTAATCCATAATACTTATGAGATACTTAAATCTATTATCTGTACAATTGAGCGCCAGGAGGGTTGTGCACAAGGTATAAGGTGGCTGATGCCCTTCCACATCCAGAATAGCTAGTCATCGGTTCATTGATTCGAACTTAGATATCTCATGGGTTGCCTCAAGACCTCTTCAAGAAAAGGCGTTTCGATAGGCTATATAAACAAAATAAAAACAAATTTAACACTAAACTTAACTATATTACTTACTTAATCTACTAATTAATGTTGTGCAAAAACTCACCCCTGGACTAAACAATAAACTAACACAAAAGTACGATTATAATACACGTCTCAATCGCATTAACAATATCTCAAAGCCATGTACAATAGCGGAATATTATAATTATCTAAATGTCTGTAAATTGATATTTTCAACTCGTTACTGGTACACGACCACTCACATTGAAATTACTCTTAAAATTATTCTAATAACTTAATATAACAATATAATACTACTTGCTATCTATTTTTAAATAAACTTAAAATTAAATTAAAAAGATAATAATACGGAGACTCGTTGGGGATCGAACTTGCGTCGACCGGCTTAACTAGTGAATTCAATCCGGCACTTTAAACACAACACCAATTATATGTTAACAGATTTTTCGAATTACTTATAGTAGTCAAACACTTTTACCATTACACAGTCAAAGCACCATTGACTCTGTTACCAGCAGCAATACGCCTTTCCACATCCATTTCGTATCTTCCGTCTCTGCTAAACATACTTACCAAATATACCACTTCATTCACTTGATCTATTATCTTATCATTCACGTTGATCTTACATTCTGTTCTTTCTTCATTTCTTTCCAATATCAGAACCTTCGTCTTATCTACATTCAGGTTAAGAACATTAATTTCACACCCATCTTTCAGAGTGGTGACCAATGCCTGCAAATTGCATTCTGATGATGCAATGAGCACTGCATCATCTGCATATAGTAAGCAATTGACCTTAAGGTCACCTACTTTCACTCCCATGTCACTATCTTTCACTCCTTGGAGACAACTATCCAAATACAAATTGAACAACCAAGCTGACATAGCGCAACCTTGCTTAACACCCGATTGGATGTCAAACCAGGGCGACATGCCAGCTCCTACTCGCACACAGGCTGAGTGATCTCGGTAAAGAGACCTTACAGCCTGTAGCAAGGGTCCGTTCACATTGTATCGGGGCAGTATCTCCCATAACTTCTTTCTCACAACCCTGTCAAACGCCTTTTCCAAATCCACAAAAGCACAGAAAACCTTTTGGTTTAGGGCCAAAAACTTTTCCGTGATCATGCGGAGGGAAAAGATCTGATCTATACACCCTTTTCCAGGTCTAAAACCTCCTTGTGCCTCCCACAACAGCCTTTCAGATCTCTCTTGCATTCTTCTCGCTAAAATTTTAGCATAAACTTTACCGCCCAAGCTAATCAAACTGATGGCCCTATAGCTTGCACAGTCTATCTGTGAACCTTTGCCTTTATACAAAGGTACGATGACTGCACTTTGCCAATCGTCTGGGACCTCCCCAGATTTCCAGCATAAATTGCATAAAAACCAGAAAAAGTCCCAGACGCGTGGCCCACCATATTTGATCATCTCGGCAGTAACTTCATCTGCTCCCGCAGCCTTACCACATTTCAGACTTCGAATCACGTTCTCTACTTCTTCTAAACTGATTTCACCATCGGCTACATCTTGACTCAGCATTACGCTGGTAGTCAAGACCGAGGAGTCCTCACGTTCATACATCTCCTTATAGAATTCCGCCCACCGCTGCAAAACGTGTGCTTGCTCAGTTAAAATTTCACCGCTTTTCGAAAGCACCCCTTTCATTCTACAGGTTACCGAACAACCCCGGGAACCACTAACTTCTCGCCAGAAAAGCTTCGTGTTTTCCCGGAAGTTGTTCGTCAACCTTTCATCCCTTTCTCTCTCAGAATTTTCACGCTTCATCTTTATAAGTGCTTTCGTTTTGTGCTTTTGCAGCTTGTACGCTCTTTTTCTTATCTCTCTCATACTTTTATCCTTACCAGAGGCTTTATAATCCAGCCATGCTTTCTTCTTTAACTCTACAGCGTCTTTCACTTCATCATCCCACCATTCATCGCGCTTTTTACTAAAACCTCTTTTCCTTTTACCACATACTTCTGTCGCTACTTTCACCATACCATTCCTAAGGTTCTGCCAGCATAGTTCAACACTTTCATTTCCAGAATCATAGCTTTCAAGCTTCTTGGAAACCCTCTCTTGATATTCCTCTCTGATCGGTGGATCCTGAAGCTTCCAGCTTCTTATGCGATAATTCGACGCCAAGCTTGGACACGTCGTGCGGCTGCGCCAACCTGCGAACAAACCTCTTATTCTAGCAACGACTAGATAGTGGTCCGTTCCCAGATCAGCACCTCTGAACACTCGCGTGTCCATAACTTGACTTCGAATACGCTGGTCCACTAGGAATAAATCAATCATACTTCTTTCTTCCGCTCGCTCCCATGTGTACATGTGAATTTGTTTGTGATCAAACATCGTGTTTGCCACAAACAAATTTTTCTCCTTACAAAATTCCAAAATAAGCTTTCCAGCCTCATTTACCCTCTTATCACCATATTTGCCTAGCACGCTTTCGTAACCGCTTCGCGCGGTTCCAACCCATCCATTCATATCTCCACATACTATCAACTTTTCATTATCTCTGACACTACTTAGATCATCCCTGACATTCTCCCAAAACTCCTCGAGCTCGCTCATTTGAGCTGAGGATACTGGCGCATACATGGCTAACAAGAATACTCTTGTTATCCCCAGCTTAAAGCGAACCCAAAGAAGCCTCGGGTTAATCGCCTTGTATTCTACCATTGCATTAACCATTCGAGAGGACAATAATATGCCTACACCTTGGCAACCTCGCTCACCCTCTGGAACCCCAGCCCAGAAAGCGACCCGGTTGCCAGGCAAATTGGTCGTATCATTGCCTTTTCGCTTGGTCTCAGACACACAAATAACATCCAGATCCTTGTCATCCATCACATCTAATAATTCATTCATCTTCTGTTCCATTCCTCCTCTTACATTCCACGTAGCTATTTGTAGCTCCGTCCTCCACCTTCCGCCGTTCGGAACATGGCGTGTTGGTTGGCGGTTCCCAACGCCGCATACGTTCATATTATATTACATATTATAAATATACATTTTATTTCAACATACAATTATAGTTTTAATTCTAAATACAAAATACAAAAATATTAATATTTTAAATTATTTACATAAATATATATATATATATATATATAATAAAGTAAAGTAATAAAGTACTTTTTAAATTACAATAACTAAGTTTATAATATTTTACACATGAACATTTCGGTTTTTATTCTGCAGTTATCATAAAGCTTATCTTCTTGTAACATTCACAATATGAAAAAACGTTATAAGAAAGTTGTTTTTTACAGTTTATAATTTTATTCATATCAACAAGTACTGATACTAATAACTTCGGTTAGTGATAAACATATCAGTAATAAAATATTCAGTTTGATCATCATAATCATAATATATATTCTTTTCTTTCTTGTCCAAGGTTTCTTTTTTTTTTTGTCCAAGGGAGGCCCTTAGACAAAATATTCAATTTCACTATTTACACTTTAACAATACAATTCAACGTCTCACGGATCACGTCCGGCCCGAGATAGGTATTATGTGGAATGACCTATATATAAATAGGTTATAGGTTGGCAAGCTCGTGTGTACCAGGTGATGTCGTCCCCAGTATCATCGCCTGCAAACTTGCTAAAATCAGTCGTCGCGTGGTCGATACCAGGAGTGCAATGAAGTTCGGGAGTTCACATGTACGACGCTCCAGATATATAATTTTTTTTATTTATTTTTTCCATTGATTAATTTAAATAATTTAGAAACATTTGACAAAAAAACACGTAAAATATTGTAAATTAAAAATATTAACAAAAATTTTTTATTTGACACTTGTCAAATTTAAATACGGGTTTAAATATAAAAATACCATTTAATTGACTTAAATGGTCTTTTAATAATTAAACCTATAATAGATGTTTATTAAAGCTATAACACATGTCTCATATGTTTAACTTCCGTTTAATATAAGTTCGTGTGTAAGTATGTACATAGTACCTATATATATATATATATATATATACTAGCTTATTCCCTCCCGCTTCACTGGGCATACTATTTATGTAGATATTAACTTAGGTTGCTATAGTAACCTTTGTCATATTATCTGTTGTCATCTTAACCGTTGCTATGGTAACCGTTGCTACAATAACTCTTACCCCCGCGTTAAGTGTGTAGCTCCTACAGGTTCTAAAACCTTTCGAAATGCAAAAATCTGAAATCCGTTGGGATAGGAATTCCATAAAATCCTTTCTTAGTGAATGTCTACGTCACAAAAGAAATAACTATGTATAATTTGAAGTTAATCGGACAGATAGTTTCAGAGATTTCGTGATGAGTCAGTGAGTGGTAAATAGCTTATGTATATATAGATAAAGATATATAATAGTTATTTATGAATATGTAAGTTTATATATTGTTTTTTTTTGTATTATATAAGCATGTAATATTTATTATTATTTTCTTTTTTAATTATACCCAATTACGTCAATTACAGTGCACTTGCATTAAAGGGTAGCTGAAAGAGATAAGCTATTCCATGTACATAACATATTTTATAGTTTAAGTATCTTTGTAAAAATGACTCACATGAATAAATAAATAAACATAGGGCACAATCAGTACCAAAGCTAACACCAAATCCAGACTTCAATATTACTAAACATAACTCACTCAATATGACCAGTGGGAAAAAATTATTAAAATAAATAACAATAGTTGAAAACCTTATTATGCATCAAAATATTTGTAGTAGATATAGTCTTATTGTCTTATGTTGGTAGCAATCATCATATCATATCATATCATATCATATCATATCATATCATATCATATCATATCATATCATATCATATCATATCATATCATATCATATCATATCAAATCATATCATATCATATCATATCATATCATATCATATCATATCATATCATATCATATCATATCATATCATATCATATCATATCATATCATATCATATCATATCATATCATATCATATCATATCATATCATATCATATCATATCATATCATATCATATCATATCATATCATATCATATCATATCATATCATATCATATCATATCATATCATATCATATCATATCATATCATATCATATCATATCATATCATATCATATCATATCATATCATATCATATCATATCATATCATATCATATCATATCATATCATATCATATCATATCATATCATATCATATCATATCATATCATATCATATCATATCATATCATATCATATCATATCATATCATATCATATCATATCATATCATATCATATCATATCATATCATATCATATCATATCATATCATATCATATCATATCATATCATATCATATCATATCATATCATATCATATCATATCATATCATATCATATCATATCATATCATATCATATCATATCATATCATATCATATCATATCATATCATATCATATCATATCATATCATATCATATCATATCATATCATATCATATCATATCATATCATATCAACTAAAGTGTGTAAGGACCAATATTGCTTAAGTTGTCGCATCAAAAAATACGCCTGGTGGGTTTAGTTCAAATCTAATTACTAAAGCAAACATCATAAAAGTGATTTTCCTCCGCATACATCCTTGACGATATCTTTTCGTTTCTATTGCCCTGGTACTTTGTAAGAATATGTCTAGCACCGCGAAGTAGTCATCAACCGCTGCTACCCCCGTTCTCCGTACAATGCATAAACACAGCGACGTCGAGACAGGGAAATGTTTATCTACCGACGGTAATATTAATATTACTGCTCGCTCGAGGCGAAATTATACCGCTAAAGAAGACAACAGTGTACCGCAATCAATATTATTAGAGATGCGTATGATGTTTCAGACTTTTACTACAGAACAAGATAAAAAGCTATCAGGTTTGCAGGACATCATTAATGATATTAAATTACAAAATTCGGAAATAATTAAAAGTATTGAATATTTATCTCAGGAATATGATGAAATTAAAAACCGCTTGGATAAGTGCGAAGCCGAGCGTAAACAACATCAATCATATATTTGTACACTAGAAAATAAAATTGAAAACTTGGAACGGAAATCATTAGCTTCATGTGTCGAGCTTCGAAATATTCCTAAGACTAAACAGAACGAGTCCAAGGACGACCTAAGGATTATTGTTTTGGATTTGTGCTCTAAACTTTCTGTGAATCTACAGCCTTCGGATATCAAGGATAATTATAGATTGTTCTCCAAGTCAGAGGTCAGTAAAACAATTGTAGTGGAATTTTCAAGTATCTTTATTAAAGAAAATGTCATCTTAAATTATAAGAAATTTAATAAGCTGAAAAATGGTATGAGGTTAAATACTTCAAATATTAATATGGCAGGCCCTCCTCAACCAATATATATATCCGAGTTACTAACTCGTTATACCAAGAGAATTTTCTACCTGTCGCGTGATTTTGCAAAAACAAATGAGTATTCTTTCTGTTGGACCTCACGTGGGTGTATATATCTACGTAAAAAAGAAGGCTCACCTCAAATACGCGTAAATTCGGAAGAGGATCTGTTGAAGTTAAAATCAATGTCTATTTGACTAGTATATTACAATTATGTCATACTAAATTGGTCAGTTACCTTTTGTTTTGTTTATAATAATTGTTCAAATTTATTTTTGTCTAATAAATTTTCTACATTTACAACTATACCACACATAACACTAATTACACTTTTTTACACTAAAACATTAAATCATATATACAATCATAGGCATACATCAAACAATCATGTCTTCATTTCAATACACTTAACCACTTCTTGTTTACCCACAAGATCTAGGTTCAACATTTATCATATACCTTTAGATTTATTGATAACCTACAAGGTCGATCTGTGTAACTTTAAAAGTATATCGGTTTCTCCGCTAACATTATTGACTCCCGTGTTGCCCTTGCATAACTATCCTTTTGTATTATATTTTTGGTAAAACTTTTTAAATAGTTCTTAAATTTTTATAAAATTTTATTATTATAAATGAATAACAGTGTAATTGGTAATGAACTTGAACAAATAGGCGTGTCAAAGTCTTATGTATGTTCACCGGAACAATGTAATTTATATATATACGATAATGTCACTTGTATAAAAAAAATTCACTTCAATATTAGAAGCATCGGTTGCAATTTCGACAATTTTTTATTGTTATTGCACAGGATACCGATAAAGTTAGATGTTATCATACTATCAGAGTGCTGGTTAAGCAAATCTCCATACATTCCTTCCTTAGCCGGCTATGTTTCATATAAATCCTCTTTCAACCATCAAAATGATGGTGTTGTTATTTATATTAGAAATGATATTAATTTTACAGTCGAATATCCATCTTTTGATGATGCAAACTGCTTGATTTTAAAATATAATAATATATTAGCTATAATTGCGTTAAGATCTCCGTCCTTTAGAAACATTGATAATTTCATAAATTCTTTAGATAACACCCTAAAATTACTAAGTAACTATCAAAACATTGCTGTCGTTGGAGATATCAATATTAATATCGCTATGGAGAGTACAGACTACAATTGTGATTCTTACCTAAACACTCTTATGTCTCATGCATTATTGCCAACTCATACAATGCCAACCCGAAACAACAACTGCCTGGACCACATTATTTTAAAAACTAAAAGCAATGCAACAACGCTTATTTTAAATTCACTTATCACGGATCATGCTCCTGTAATCCTCAGTTGTGACTTAAAAATAAAAACAGCTAAAATGAAACGCACATTGCAACGTATAGATGAAGCTGCATGTGTGACACATTTAAAAAATACTGATTACAGTCATATATTAGCTAGTCGAAATGCTGACATCGCCGCCAATCTTTTTGTAAATATTATTAGTAATATCATCAAGAAAAATACTTTTATTGTAAAAATTCCCAACAGAAAGAGTATTTTAAAACCTTGGATTACGCCTGGCCTTTTGCGATGTATACGAAACCGAGATAAATTATTTAAAAAGTTTAAACAGAACCCTGAAAACACGACTATTAAAACTACTTACATTAAATACAGAAATTTCTGTAACAATTTATTAAAAAGAATAAAAGAGGCTCACGAACGTAATGAATTTCAACGATTAAGCAAAAATCCAAAAGATACATGGGCACTAATCAAAAAAATTGGTAACATAACTGAAGAAACTTCTTGTAACACTGAACTTTTAACTGCATCGTCAAATCCATCTATTACAATTAACTCCATAAATAATTACTTTGCAAATGTTGGAAAAAACTTAGCGTCAGGAATTATTTCTCCAGTAAGAGATCCAAGAGTTTTATTAACAACACCAACTTTGATAAATTCAATGTCACTTCTGAAAACAGACAATATCGAAATTGAAAGCCTCATTCTGGGTCTCAAAAATACATCTAGCACTGGTTCTGATGGCATACCTGTTTCAATTATAAAGAGTGCTCGGTCGTCTCTTATACCTACATTTGTGCATATTTGTAATCTATGTTTATCGACAGGCACCTTCCCTGAAATCTTTAAAACAGGTATTTTACATCCCGTATACAAAAGTGGTACGAAACAAGATTTAATTAACTATCGACCTATTACGATATTGACTACCTTATCCAAGATTTTAGAAAAACTCCTCAATAACAGATTGATAAGTCATCTTAATAAAAATAATATAATTGCAAATAATCAGTATGGATTTAGAAAGGGTAAGTCTACTGAGGATGCTGTCATGGACCTTACAAATTCTATAGCTCATAATTTCAATACTAAACTGAAAACTATTGGTATATTTTTAGATTTAAGCAAAGCCTTCGATACCGTCTCTATTGATATTCTTCTTAAAAAACTAGAAATTATTGGTGTTAGAGGTATGGTTCATGACATATTTCAAAGTTACCTCACTGACCGAAAACAATGTACTAAAATTGGAGATACTATCAGTCAAGAAGTAACTGTTGAATTCGGAGTACCTCAGGGTAGTGTTCTCGGACCTACCTTATTTCTTATTTATATAAACGACCTTTGCAATCTGAAGTTACTGAATTGTAAAATCATAAGTTATGCCGATGATACAGTTTTACTTGTTCAAGGTAATAATTGGTTTGAATGGATAAAACGTGCTAAACTAGCGCTATCTTCTGTTATGTGTTGGCTCTCCTCTAATTTTCTAACACTTAATATCGCAAAGACTAAAATATTGCCTTTTGCACATAACGCGGTGTCCCTGCCAGACTTACCTTTCACTATATCTATTCATACAAATAATTGTAACAGAAATCTAGATTGTAGTTGTTTAAAGATTACTAGTACTACCAAAACCAAGTATCTTGGAGTTAACGTTGACTATAATCTTTCGTGGAATGCACATATTATGGTAACTGCATCCAAAGTCAGAAAACTGATATATGTTTTCAAGAATCTTAGAAATTCTCTTGACTTCCTTACTCTTAAAATTGTCTATTCTGCTCTTGCTCAATCGATAATTTCTTATTGTATTCCTGTTTGGGGATGTGCTCCAAAGACTCTTTTGCTGAGCCTAGAAAGAGCACAAAGAGGATTACTAAAAGTTATTCTCTTTAAACCTGTACGCTTTCCTACTGTTGAATTATACAACCTCGCAAAGGTATTTCGGTAAGGCAGTTATTTATTTTAAACACAGTATTACGAAAACACTATGAAATTCCCTATAAGCCAAATGTAAATAAACGTAGAATGCAAAAAGTTTGTAGTATTAACAATAGCAGGCTAGTAGTCTCAAGGCGACGATATTGCTATTTGGCAAGTAGGTTGTACAATAGGATAAATGAATTCTTGAATATTTATCCTTGTAGTGTAATGGAATGTAAAAGACGAGTTTTGGAATGGTTAAAATGCCTAAACCATGATGATACCGAAAATATTATAAGAATACTTATAAATCCCCCTGCATGACACACACACACACACACATATACACACACACACGCAAACACACACACACACACATACACACACACACACACACACACACACACACACACACACACACACACACACACACACACACACACATACACGCACGCACGCACACACGCACACAAATACACGCACGCACGCACACACGCACACACACACACACACACACACACACACACACACAAACACACCTAAAGAAGCACCTTATTTTTGGATAACATGTTTTTTGTATTGTTTTTGTTTTCTGTTTCTTTTTGTTTTTATAACTACTATTTTTGTTTTATTTATATTGTCTGTTCTCTGGAACAATAATTGTTTGGAGGTGGGCGTTAATGTATGCGACACAGTTTTATAACTAATGCAAGCATTTTCGATCACTGATTTCTTATGTACTATCTTTTTTGGTTCCAATAAAGATTATTATTATTATTATTATTATTATTATTATATCATATCATATCATATCATATCATATCATATCATATCATATCATATCATATCATATCATATCATATCATATCATATCATATCATATCATATCATATCATATCATATCATATCATATCATATCATATCATATCATATCATATCATATCATATCATATCATATCATATCATATCATATCATATCATATCATATCATATCATATCATATCATATCATATCATATCATATCATATCATATCATATCATATCATATCATATCATATCATATCATATCATATCATATCATATCATATCATATCATATCATATCATATCATATCATATCATATCATATCATATCATATCATATCATATCATATCATATCATATCATATCATATCATATCATATCATATCATATCATATCATATCATATCATATCATATCATATCATATCATATCATATCATATCATATCATATCATATCATATCATATCATATCATATCATATCATATCATATCATATCATATCATATCATATCATATCATATCATATCATATCATATCATATCATATCATATCATATCATATCATATCATATCATATCATATCATATCATATCATATCATATCATATCATATCATATCATATCATATCATATCATATCATATCATATCATATCATATCATATCATATCATATCATATCATATCATATCATATCATATCATATCATATCATATCATATCATATCATATCATATCATATCATATCATATCATATCATATCATATTTATATTCACCTTTTTCACTTTATCGTGTGTTCGTGTGATACCTATTGTAGTGACTATACCACAATCACATATATATATATGTGTGTAATAGATGTATGTATGTAATACAGTTATCTAAGAGCGGTTTCAATCTCGGATGATAATAAATTCAGCCGTGAATTTATCGCACACATACAAAACTTGATGCTTTATAAACTTAAAAGTGCTCAATTGATAAGACAATACAAACTATATATTACTTACTTATATTCATTATGATTTAGGAATGTAATGATTAAATTGTTCATCAACTCAAATGAGATATATATTAACTACATAAGGATTATAAAGGTGTGCTCTACATCCAAATCGTCATAAACTTTAAATTACCATAAAATATCGGCCATTAGGAGACCATTACTTAGGTACTATTTATATGTATATATATTTCGTAAATCTTTTCGATGTATAGTCATTTCTATCTCTTTTATCTTTTATAACTCAAATACAGCTGATCGAACTTGATGAAATAGGCTGAACATTATTTTGATAAACTTTTTTATATGTTTCTGAAGATAATTTAAACATATTATTATCTTTGAGATAGTATTATCACTATTATACTATCACTCTCTATGCAAAAGGATGTACTAATAAAATACCGTTTAAATTGTAGTCAATAGGTCAAAGCTGATAGATGAAGTACAATAGAGCTAATAAAAAGACAAACATGGTAAGTGGTGAAATGTGTAGTAATTTTTTATTTGTTTGCGAGATTTTTGTTTTGGTCATAAAAATAATGCTTAACCCTTTATTAATTTCATATTTATATAAAATAAGAGGCAAATTAAACTACATAATAAAAAATGTAAGAAGATAATCCGTACACTATAAAAATCATAATTTATAATGCCAGTGACACTTAATGGAAATGCTACTTTACGGAGAATATGATGACATTAACACATGTGATGTGTTTAAATGAGACGGGAGACAGCGACATACATCACCACCGGGTACAATGTGAACAGGATACAGATGTGTTATATATAATCTCAGAGATGTAAGAAAACAAAACAGTTTTTAAATACTTACACCAATTTAAATATTTTTGTTATTAGTGACATCAAGTTGAAAAATTTTATAAAATTGCCTTATAAGTTAATAGTCAATATAAGTAAAAGTATATCGAAATTGACTTTTTTTTATAAAGTACCATCCAAAAGTGAATTATAGAAACTGCTTTAAATAAGAAAAGGGAGATCATATATTCCTGTCACGCGCTGGTTACCAGACTATCATTAGAGAGTCAATATAACTTAAGGTGTATAATTTTCACTTCAACATTTTTTTTTCAAACAAATTGACATGACCTGATATCGACAGTAAATATAATTTTGCAAGAAGCAAGACTCGCACACATACCCAACCACACACACACACATAGTATGATTGAAAACCCCAAAACTACAACACCCGTGCGTCTTCTACCACATTTACCACGGGGAGCGTTCCGATGAGCTATTCGATCTGATGTTTACTGCCGAATTTTATCACCGCACAGCGTGTCATCGCCTCCAATACCATCCGTACGAGCTGAATGCGTGGCGATCTTCCAGTGTGTGGTTTTCAAGGACCTTTCTTCCACGCACCACTCGAATAAGGAACAAACTCCCTTCGGCAGTATTTCCAGATCGGTACGAACAGGGGTGCCTTCAAAAAAGGCGTTTAATCCCACGTCAAAGGCCGGCAGCGTTCTTGTGAATCTTCGGAAGTTGCAAGAGTTCACAGGCGGCGGTAGTCACGTATCATTTGTGACCTGCCAGCTCGCATGCCCTCTTCTGACATAAAAATCACCTACGGGAGTTACATACACCATAGACCACAAGTCATATTATAAGACCTACTACTACTAGAAAGTTAATTACGGTAGGTTATTTAAGGTGTTATCCGTACCGCGTATTTATCTTTATATATATAAAAATCCCGTGCCGCGATGTTCATTTGCGCTAATCACTGAAACTACTGAACCGACCACATTGAAATCTACAGATATCTATAGTTTGGTTCAACTTAAAAAATATTTTTAACGTAAACTTTTTTTTGCGAATTTGAGACTTCATATACAAAGGGTTTTTAATTCACTTCAAAATTCTACACGTTTCCAATAGATGGAAGTGTTAATAATCAAATTTTAATTGATCTAAATTAGTTTATGAAACAATGGACGAAGTCGCTGAGAAAAGCTAGTGTATATCATGATATTAATATCGCTATAACTAATTTTACATGAGATACGTGACATGAATACTAAAAGCAGAAACATTCATTAGCATACAAATCTATTTGGTTCCTGTAAAATTGGAAATTCAATATTCAAAATATATAATGGTTATGTGGTAGTTCTTATAATAATTAATATATTATATAACAATACTGTTGACAAACCTTTATTGTATTAAACATTGCAAACGTGAATAGAATCTAATACTGGAGACACTCTATCACTCGTATGGATCGAGATTGAAAAGATATAAAAACAGGAATGTTATAATACGGTTTACTTATTTTATAAATAAGTAGGAGAAATCACTGCGATTTAAGAGATCGATGCTGTTTAGAAAAAAAATAGTGTTGTAAGAATAAATGTTAGTTAGTGGGTTCGATATGTCTTACTTTCACTGCGATGCTAATAATAGCATTACTTATAAAAGTATCCTGAAAATTAGGGTTTTTGCATCTTTATACATATATTAAATATTGAAAAACAGTATTACTTTAATATTTCTTAACCATAGACTCTTACTCTGTAATACAATTACAATCGTGTTTCACAAAATGTATTTAGTTATTACTTGTGTCCTCGACTCTGTTCGCGAGCAATCTATTTATTTGGAACACTGACTTTCAATAAAGATAATTTTACAGACGATATTTATATAGCTGATGTTACTCGTAAGTTTTATGCAATTAACAATACAGTGTCTGAATTACATTTTTTATTGGAAGTAAAACAAAGGTGTATTCTTTAATTGAAACTTATTTATTATTTATGAATCGATTTTAATTTGAAGTGAAGGCACCTCCGCGAGCACCGCAGTGAACTCGCAGTTAGCGACGAGCGCACAAGAGCACAGGTGAAGACACAGATAGACAAGTATTATAAAAGTCATTGTTTTGATTTCTACTAAATATCCCCAGTAATGATTTTTCCAAATATCTTGTACGTACAGGCAGCGATCAGTTACAGATTTATTATATTTACAACTGCACTTAGTATTATGTTATTCAAAATATATTAAGTGATGTATAAAATAAGATAATGAAAAGTATTTTACGGGATATTCTATAAACTAATCCGAACTGTGTGTCATGGACCGACGGTAACAAATACAACGATGAGGTGCTTTTTATAAACTAAATTTTTCGGCACTGGTTTGTTATAAAGTCATTATTTTAAAGTACAAATACATATTTTTAATGTTTTATAACATCGCCGTATTAGATTTAAAAAATATTAGTATTTAAAAAAAAAAGCAAAATCAAATTGGATTGACTTGCTTTTTTTATAAGTTATATAACAACAAACCAACCAACACAAACAAGATACTGTTCTGTAAATGATAAAGGACATGACGAATGCCTGTCGCGTGCCAGCTACCACCCTATCGTTAGTAAGTGAGTGTAACTCGAGGTGGATGGGATGACTTGAACCTGACACCTGTTAAGTCATTGTTTTTTTAAAATACAATATTTAACTCTTGAAACCACAACATGTTTCTTATTGAGACAATTTTATAATATTTTTTTCCAATAAGAAGTAAAAATACACCACATTAAAATTATTTATTCAATAAAAGGAATTTATTAGACTTGTAAATCAATAAGGTTTCTCACCTAATTTGCTATCAAAATAAAGTCGATTTATATAAGAATGTATTATTTTTCTTTATTCTCAACTCAAAGAATTGATCATCTGAAATGAACATAATATGAAAGTGTTGGTTGAGAAAGAATCACATTCTTTCTTCATTAAAACGATTATATTGAGTATATAGTGAGTGTTTAAAAAGTTAACAACCACAATCTACTCTGCAACTTAGTGTCCAACAAACGAAACTGTTTTCTTCGTGTGATGTAAATAGATAAAATAGATAGATAAAATTACATATTAAAGTAAAGCTGTAAAGGAAAATATAAAATAACACTTTTAAATTCAATTAACAACAATTATCATTTACAGCGTGCAGATAATCGTAGTTATTGCTTAAAATTTGTGACAATTTACTGTGGAAAGAATATTCATGGATTTATTTTTCTTCTCCATATATTCTGACTGGTGTTAAAACTTTGAAATTAACTTTCAAAGATGATTGAATGAAACATTGATTAAAAAGTTACTTTAAATTGTTTGCGATTTACATTAAAATGATTCCAATGATTTATTATGAGAATAATTCAAGAAATTAATAAAAGCTTTAACGAATTATTAAATTAGAGTAAAGCTCCAAAACGTATTTATATGTTAAAACATACTTCTTGAAGTTGTTAGGGTCTTACTCGGAGGTAAAAAAAAGTTGCTTGTATATTCGATAGGCGCTACTTTAATCAATTTACGTAATTGGGAATCTAAAAATAACTTATTGAATGGTTATCATTAGTGGGGGGTTGCGTCGGAGCGGCGCAGTAGTGCGCAGGAAGACGCACCTGTGGTGGTCCCTGGACACGTCTGGGCGCCCACTTAATTCTAGCAATGAAGGTAAAATATATTCATTTAATTTGGCTATATCTTATACGATTAAACACTCGCTTATTAATCATCAGATATAATTTTAGAGTTTAAGATTTGTAATTTTCTTTTAAGAAAATATTATGTAAAAATGTAAAATTTATTCTTTTGTTAACTAAAAAACTATTAAAATTTGCCTAAAAATATAATTGGTTTTTGAATGTTAAAAAATATTCTCACATCAAAAGCCTTAACTACTCGTATAACTTAACTGAACAAACTTTTCAATGATACACTTTTAATTTTCTAATTTTTAAATTTGTACGATTTTTTTTTGTAATACACCTGTCCTTATTCCGCTTATTTGAGGTTATAAGCAATATTTCGACATATATATAAAAGACTAAACCAAAACTCACATGTTTTCCGAGTTTGACAAATGAAAATATGATGTAATTAAAATACTGGATTGTCTGAAAAAGGAATGTTGGCAAAATCGTTGTCTGTCATGTTTGTATTTTTATAGGATTTTTTATCTAATCTTGACAAGTGGACAACGTCTGGGCTCATTTTAACTATTTGTCAAGTAACAAATAGCTAATACAAAAAAATGTAAGGTTACTTTTATCAGTAAGATGTTAAAATCCAACTATATTTTAACATTTATTGTTTAGTTGTGTGTTAAACTATGATTTGATTATTTTTTCTGTTGATGGCCTTTATTACCTAAACATACATATCCAAGTTTATTTTGTATTATTTTGTTATAGAACCGAAACAACTACCGACAGAAGTTCTTTTGGTTTTGACATGACAGTGACATGCACAAAGCAAAGGATCGAATCTTTTACAGAGCACTGCTATTAAAAAATCTGGCCCTGCCGTCCAGATGATCCGAAACTAATAATTTCGATGTCTTCAATATACCAGTATTTTATATAAACTGAACAAGACTCATTAAACTCCAACCGGAAAACTTCCTTAGGGAACCTCAATATATGTATAGTTAATAGAAGACACAAGTTTCTTAACCTTACCGATTTCTTACCAGAAGAATCGTAAGTCAGACTCATCGGCATAAAACACAATGATTGGAAAATAGGACGTATGATCGATATGATACATATGATTGTTTGTATGAAGGTATGGGTACAACTTTAATTTTGTAATTATTGTGAGGAGAAATAAATAGAAATAAAAATGTAGAAGCAGAGGTTATAAGTATTTGAATCTAATATCTAAAATATTCCCCTCCGAGCACAGCGACAGTTGCCTCCCCAGAGATTGCAGCGGCATACTGTGGAGTCGCAGCAGCTGGTAGGACTGTGGTCGCAGTTCTTGCCCCGTTCAGTACAAGCCGACCTCGGGCGCCTTAAACTAAATTATACTATTTTAAAATATTACTTAAAGCATTTTTTTTTGACACCGTTAATACAATATAACAACTTACATGCTAAGTTCTTGTAAATCACGTTGACTTGAGTGACCTTCGTTATCTAAAAAAATAATAAAGAAGTTTGTTTCAAAATTAACATAAAATATTTTCTTAATATTTTTTTGTCTCATTGCATCAAATTGTACGTTTAGGAATATATCAAAAAAAATAATAGTATTGCTTGGAATTAAATTACTTAAGTATACTTTATCTAATATGATTATTATTAGATTTATCCAGTTGCTGTATCGAGTTTATACCTGTATCGATATGGTAGGCGTAAGAGCACTGACAACCAAGTACTACTACGGCCAGCGACAGCATCAAGACACTGCAGCGCGGCATGCTTTCCATTTGGTAAGTGCCGCTTCTGTTTTACAAAAAATATATTTGAACTAACTACTTTCTATGGTGCAATCTTGAAACACATTATTATTGACAATTATTTTTTTTTACATGATCAACGAAACTTATAGTTTATTTATATAAAAATCCACTCACATATTTTAATTAACAAATGTATAAATTACAACGGACTTGAACACGGAATGATTTAACTAATACGTCATCTGTAGAGATAACGTCGTATGAGAGCTGACCTTTGATAAACTTTTAGTAACACTATTATGTTCCTGGAAATGATTTATTTTAATTATAATTCTTTTTTTTATGTCAGAGGAGGGCAAACGAGCTGGCAGGTCACAGACGGTACGTGATCACCGCCGCCCTTGAACTTTCGCAACATCCGAGGATTCACAAGAGCGTTGCCAGCCTTGGAGGTGGGAGTAAACGCCTTTTTTTAAGGTGCCCATGTCGTACCGATTTGGAAATACCACCGAAGGGACTTCGTTTCACATTAGAGTTGTACGTGGAAGAAAGGTCCTTAATAACCGCACAGTGGAGGATCGTCATGCATCCAGGTGAAACGGATGTTATATGGAAACGATGGGGCACTATGCGGTGATGAAATTCGGAGGTAGGCATTAGATCGAATAGCTCATTGGAACACTACCCGTGGTAAATGCGGTAGAAGAGGCACAGTGAAACAACGTCTGTAGTCAATGCCAAAGAGTCCAGCCGTTCGCAGAGCATCGGGTTCCCGACAATCCGAACGGCTCTCCATTGTAAGGTGATCCGGACCAGAGATGAGAATAGTACTCCATGTGTGGCCGGACCTGCGCTTATAGAGCGCAAGTCTTTGGTCAGATTTGTAATACTGTCTCGCTTTATTGATCACTCCCAATTGCATCGAGAGCAACTTGGCCTTGCTCTCCAGATGACCACGAAACTGGTAGTGGTAAACGCACAAACCTGTGTCTTTAGGGCATTGAACTGAACGTGGTTCAGTTCACCCCAATCAGAGACCATCCCCAGGGAGGTCTCTATGGAAGACACAAGTTTCTTTCGGCAGTTGTCGACGTTTTCCCGAGAGAGACCTGCACGACCGGAATATACCGCATCCCCAGTGCTGTCATCGTGCGGAACAGAGTTGGGGATAGCACGCAGCCTTGGGGTACACCAGCAGTCGAGAATGACCTATATGCACCACCCAGTGAGAAAAATGGTGATCCACTTGCTTAAACTCTCAGGAAGTCCATAGGCTTTTGCCATATCTAGACTAACTGCCAGACCCTTTCTCTTGCTTTCAGTAATAGCTGCCCAACGGTGCGTAAGATATAACAGAAGATCACCATCAGACCGATCGTGGCGAAAGCCATATTGCCATATTGGTGATTTCCGAGGTATATTAGGAGCTGTTTATTGATTATGCTCTCCATTACTTTGGAGAGAAGAGAGGTAATGGCAATATGTTTGTAGTGGGCAAGGGCAAGCTTCCATGACCATGACCGGGACTATGCTTTTAAGATAGGAATACCGAAATAGACGTTGGCAGATGTTGGTACCACAATTGGAGAGATACCTTCTGGCTTACTCGACTTATGAACTTTCAAGAAAAAGAGGGCTTTTCGGATGATTTTTTGCCAAGAAACTATTTCCAGCATTAAGCTCTGACACCACAGGCGGCGTCATTCCCTAGTCGTCCAAGGACGAGTTTGAAGCAAAAGAGTTCCCAAGAGCTTTCTCTTTTGCCGTGTGGGTCAGAGAGTCGTTTCCAGTGTGCAATAGCGGTACGGATGGCTGGCAAAAGTTTCCCAGGGTGGCTTTGGAAAGCACTCAGAAAGTATTTTTTGCAATGAAATAGTATTACTAGAAAATATCAATAAAAAAAGATATCAACAAACTTGTGCTCCTCGCTAGAAAAAATGTCACCAAATAACAAAAAATATATATATAATTTTGATAAAACAGTACATGAATTGTATATTTAAATTTATTAAAAATAAAATAGATACCTCAAACACAAAATATACATCGATAATATATTTTATACTAAGTGTTCGGAGCAACTCTTTTTGCGTTAATTAGAGAAGGGCGTTACACGTTCAAAACATCAATGCAGAACTACTGATTGCACCTTGAAAGGAAAGGGCAAAAGAAGACATTTCCATTGCTGTGCTTTTTTTATTTTAAGATAAGCTTATATTCACTGGATGTAATGATCGTATTATAATAGTTTACTTTGAAATTCACAATAAATGAAAACAAAAAGAATTTTTCAATCCAATTCTTAATTCTAGAGATAAATGCTTTTAACAAAAACTCTTGAGTTCTTATTATTTAAAATTATTCCAAGATATAGGATTTGCGTAACAGATGCCTCATTATCTGATTTTTACGAAGCATAAAGACATAATCCTTTATGTTTCGTATAAATAGATTTTTTTCTTTTATTTTCTCAAAATTAACAGGTGTTAATATAAATGTTTATATGCTCAGGTGAGCATATAAACATTTTAACTTATTTTTTTAGTCATTATCTTAAGAGACATTTACATCCAATTATAAGATCTAATTTAATTTATGAACAATGCTTACAATAATAAAATACGTATGTTGTCTGAGTTTCATCAAGAACGCCATCTGAATTTAACATCAATATTTTATCTAAATAGTTATCCCAATAAGTATATGATAAGACATAGTTTTAATTAAACATAAATTACAATTAAGGTCACAACCTAGGGGTGAATGATAGAGACCTGTAATCTATAAACTTTGTAACTCTTTAAAGTAGCTCAGCGTCTGCATGTCAAATGGAAACTGAGCTACACTAATAACATTGTATTTATAAGTACAAAGTTGACTACGTTGTTTTATTCAGAGTCCTTAACCGTAAGCTCGGAACACGGCGGAACCGCCGAGTGACCAACGTCGATATTTGTTTAAATAGTACTATAGATAAAAAAGAATACAATTTTATTTAATACTAGCTGATTCCCGCCCGCTTTTGCTGGGCAAATAATAACAAAGAATCGCAAACTATATGTGGGTTAATTGAAAATAATCACAAACTGTATGTAGGTAAATAGAAAATAATCACAAACTCTATGTCACTTACGGAACCCTAATCCTATGAATAAACATAGTGAGAGGCCAAATAATTTTAATTTCTACTGCAATGGAATGGGAGAAGGGAGGGAGCGGGGGGTAAACTTTACAGTTTTTTAGCTGTAACTTTGGAACGGTTTGGACCTTTGCAAATTCTTATTGCACCTATTCAATATGTCAGGAGTCTTTTGTCCAATTTCAGCTTTCTAGGTATAACGGTTTGGGCTGTAGAACGATGAATGAGTCAGTGAGTGAGTGTCTTTGTGCTTTATATATTAAGATTGTTTGCAATATTTTCAACGTTTTAGTAATTCATTACAATTTTCCTTGCACTCTTTTACGTTCTAATACTTTTATAGCGATTGGACAGAGGAAACGTTTATGTGAGGCGATATCGTTCAGTGTGAGCAAAATGGATAAGCTGGATACATTTTCCTTACAACAATATCTATAATACTAATGTAGTACTAACCTTTATGGATATTGAAGTTTTTTGAAGACATTTGAACCTTTCAAACCTTGATCTGACAACTACTAACACAAAGCTAAATCGATCGAGCTTCAAATAATTAACATACACATATGCGGCAATCAATAATAAGATGCTATTAACATCTTAGGTTTTATATTATATTTGAGCACATTTCTGTTGAGACATTTTAGATTCTCTTTACATTAAAGAAACATTCGGAATCTCAATAAATGTGAAAGCAAGCGTTGTTATGATACTGATATTGAAATTCAATTTAAGAACTTCAAACGACCGTCTAATTTGATGAAAATAGTTTTTATTTAAGAAAACACAGAATTTAAGTCGGAACTGGGTACAAAATAAAAACATACAACAACAATTAATCATGAAATAACTTTCAAATATAATATAATAATAAAATTACTTTGTGAGAACTTCTTATCTCGATTAATTCAAAATGTGTTAATATAAAAGTAAGATAAAGATTAGTTTAGAAGTTGGTAACGCCACCTTGTGGCTTTCTATTCATAATAGTGAATGAGTCATAATATGTGACATCACAATCCTTTCCCTTCACTCCTTAAACCGTGCACACCAGCGCCAACTAAGGCGCCCGGCATTCAAGTATTGAATATAGCACTAATCGCATCAGCAGAGGACGAAGTCCTACAACTCCGTCTTCAACTCCAGCTTACCGCCCGATCTTTGTGTATTGCACTACAGGATTGCGAATAGACATTTTTATAGTCTCCCGTAATTAAGTGGTAGTGCCAAATCGTGACCGCGAGTGTTGTTGCACGTATGTAGAACTAGCCTGCGTGTTTAAACTTTAACAGTTACGCGCCGTCGACATTCTTGGATTATCTGGCTGGAGCTGCCCTGGATTCTGAGGTTGATGCACGCATGGTTTCCTATTTACTCCTAATACCCTTGCGAGTCACATTTTTTCTACAATTTACCG
Organism: Melinaea menophilus ssp. n. AW-2005; assembly: GCA_918358695.1. NCBI lineage: Eukaryota > Metazoa > Arthropoda > Insecta > Lepidoptera > Nymphalidae > Melinaea > Melinaea menophilus. Next base: position 519,092 of record OU911048.1, read on the forward strand.
CTCCCCTGTGAGCGTGTCGAAGGTTACTATAATTGTGTTTTTGGCGTCACCAGAAGTCATATGTTATGATAAGCACATACCAAAACATTGTTATATAAGTAACCCTCCACACTAATAGTACCAGTTACCCTTTGACACCAATGTTATCAGTTATCGTAACGTCAAGTTAACTGTCGGTGCGACCAAGATTATTTATACCAAGCTAATGTTAAGTTAAAATAAAATATTTAACTATCCGTATAGTATAATTATCTTTTCTTACTCTGTTCTGTGCTCATTGCTTCACTGAACACAAGGTGTCAGTATTAATTGCATTAAAATGATTTGGTATTATCCTAATGTAAAAAATGTTTCATATAATAATGTAACCTTAACTAAGATTGGTCATTTTAAGTAGGTACATTTATAATTTTACCAAATACACCTCAATATCGTATAATGTTATACATTTTCATGCTACCTGACAATATTCAAAAATTTTTGCCAGATTGTTTTTTTCAGATAACAGTGTATTAGAAATATACGTAAACGCGCTCCTTCGAGCTGCTGTTTCAAAGGGAATTTAAAAAATACATTTGGAAACACGATAATGTTAGAGTTCATTTTCATGCGAAGTATTAAAAGTTACATAGGATTTATGTCTTGTTGTTTTTTGACATCTGAACTACAACATTACAATGTTAATTGATTAACCATACGTTGCAGTCATTATAACCTTTTAAATTATTTATCTAGTTTCTTAGTTCTAGTTCATGTCGTTTTTTCAGTCTTAATATATGTGCATAAGATTATTAGATGAGTCAGCTAATACATTAAAATGTAGACAAGAATACATAACTTAATATATAAAACTATACCTATTCTATTCTTATAAAGCCAAAGACAATGCAAAGCCGCGTTGGTCTGCTAGCTAAATATAACATAACAAAACATAACTTACAAGTTTACATAAGACATCTTTATAGTAATATTTAGTTTCACATCAAGCAATTATTTGTAGTCACGTCATCTACACCATTTACAAGGTGAAAATATAACGCAAGTGGGCACTGTTTACATTTTAACAACTGATTTATTAGTGTAATATTTTAAATTTTAATTACAAATATAAACTCGCTGCTTATACCAACTCCTACTTCTTCGTGGAATATAAAATGTCGTTACACAGTAATCTGAACGATAACTATCGACTGAACCCGGGAAGGAAGGTCACAGTAACCCAGGACACTTATATATTTGTTACTCTTTGTAAAGGTTGTTGTGTATTACACGAGTATAATTCGTTGACACCGCCGCGTCATGTGTTGAGCGGACATAGGAAGACACGGAACATTTCGTGATTACTTTTGGCCAAAATCTATTTCTTTAAAAAAACTTACTTCGTCACTATAACAGCTGGTATTTGAGGGTAAAAGCTCTTACAAAAAATGTTTAGTCAACTACTTTCTAGCTACAATATTAATAAAATAAAAAAAAAAAATAAAAAAAAATCTTTTATTGTCAAGCAACATAGGCTCATAGTTGGTTAGTACAATAGAATTACTTAAGAACTATGTTAGTGTAACAAAATATAAACAAAACTAAAATACAATAACATACAATACAAAAATAAAATACAAACAAAAAATACATTACAAACAAAATTTATATAAACAAATATCTACCACAGGGAGATTGTCCCGGCTACATTTTGCACATGCAACCTGATGAACCTCCAATCCAATATATCTGCAAATACTTTCAGGATACTGTTGGTGCTTACCCTTACCCTTTGTATAACCGACGCCACCTTTTTACGCATTATCGCGAAATAATCATCTGTGTGAGCATCTGCAAACATGCCTGACGCACTACAGTGATAAGGGAGCCCCAACAGCGCCCTGAAGGCATTATTATATTGAACTCGCAGAATGTGGGCTGCTCTTTGGGTACAGCTAGCCCAAAGGCCGCTGGTGTAAAATGTTTGGCAGTAAGCTTTAATTTGTAATAAACAACCCGCAAACCTTCGAGCCAGCATATTGGCCCTTACAGCCAATGCCCTGCGTTCTCTTTCCATGTCTTTATGGTCTTTTAAATTCTCAGTAACGATGTGTCCCAGGTTGTTTTAATTCAGTTACCCTCTTTACAAGTTTCCCACTTAGTTTTACAGGAAGGACACATGTTGGACTTTTATAAAAGATATCCTTACACTGACGACAGGAGGTTGTAACGCGTTTGAAGTAATACTGAACAATGATTTTTAACGAAACAACGGGGTGTTATCGAGACGTGATTGTAATAAAGCTTACACACAACGTGTGTTGTAGATATAGTGACGCGCCCAGTTAGACAAGGCCTTAATTTAGCTCTTACATAACATTAATTAGTTGTTTAATATTAATTTATCTCAGTAATTAACGGTAAAATAAAATTATAAGTGTGCGATCTTAAGTTTCGTATTTAAACATAATATGCAATATACACGTTCATTTGATTTCATTAGTAATCTCAAATATGACAATTTTTTTATTTCAAATTATGATAACGATAAGGCCAAGAAGTCGTTATAAAATAAATTTTTAAATAAATGCAGAATGATAGACGTTAGTAACATTGTTTTTCATTTCATTTTTCATTGTTTAGATATTTTTCTGGGATATATCCCAAATCAGTGATTTGTCTTCATTAACCTTCACTCCTTGAACCAATTAGGGAAAGTGGACATGATTAATACCTAGAAACTGGATTGGATTGCTTGGTTTGTTAAGATAAGTACATGAGATGTATCTACTTAATATATTTATATAAAGAATTGTTACTCTGTGTGTGTGTGTGTGTGTGTGTGTTCATATAATATACTTAATAAAACAATAAGACCAGGAAGAAGGACTCACTGAAATGTTTTTAATGTGTTGAAGCTTGTATTCGACGATTTACAGAAAAAAATAATTAATATTTATTTACAAGAACGAGAAACATTAAAGTTAGCATAATTTATCATCGTATATTGTACTAAGTAATTACTTCTCTCCAAAATAACATCTTTACAACTTTTCCGTTCACGTTATTTAAGAAGGTAGGACTTTTATTTTAAAATTCAATTCAATTCAATTCAATTTAACGAACAGTTATATCTTACTCAAATAAAACACAATTTGAACAACACATTTCTTAATAATAGCGGACTTTAATATACTTACCAATATAATGCCAATGTCACGAAATGATTTTTATTTGCTTACTTTTGTCAATTAGAACATTTTTTATTTGTTTTAAATTGATTTTGATTTATTATCAGACAAGGCTGTTGTCTTTTCTAAGAACCCATTTAATAACAGAATATTTATTACATTCAAGAGTATTGATGTTTATGAAGCAGGCTTTTTTATATCTAGAAACCTTTAAATGAAAGCTCCAAGAGTTTCTTTTATATTTTAACTCTGATTTTTGCCGAGGTCTCCACATCAATCATCAAAAGCGTTAAATCATATAACTCAAATAACCCCTGTATTTATTTTTGATAACTCCGAATGAAATCAAATGTACAAAATATGGTTCTATAACACCGACCCAAGCCGGGTCGCAATCGCAAATGAAGGACATGGACTGAACCCTCCATAAAGGCGTTACAAAATATATGGTTAATAAAATAAAACCATCAGTGCGTGTATTTTATAAAGAATTAATTAATGTTTGCAACAGCTTTTATTACCACCATTGATTCTATTAGTAAGTATATGTATAATCTATATATTAAAATGACGTATTAGAAAAATTTAAGATTACGACAGGATATGACTGATGACAAAAATCAAAAAGATTCTTCTGCTGCTGTTTTCTTAGGCCTTGTCTACACTGTGTCGTATCAAAAGGAATTAATGAGATACGGTGTATCAGATAATCGCGTATCACACTGCAATAATGATACGCGTCGTTGTCACGGCTTGGAGCTCTGATACACCAAAATAATAAATTTTTCAATAATACTACTTCGTTTTTTAAAGCATCAAAAGATTAAACGATGATACTTCAGGGAGCATTTTTAACAAAGAAATAAAGATTAATGGTCTTGAAACAGCACGAATTACTTTTAATGCAATTTGAAGTATAACATAGGATAAAGGATTCAGTGTTTAGTTTTTTATATCCTTGTAGTCATATAACGTTTACGGGTAACGTCTACGGTATTGTTGATTTAAAACAAGAGGGATAGCGAAACTAAGGTGTTTTACTAAATAATATTTTTGATATAAATAAATATGATAAATATATATTTTACCATGGATTATGGACAAAAAAAATGTCGGTTTTATTTATATTTTTAATAATATATTTATTCAAGTAGCAACACTATTCTATATTGGCATCACTGTTGATAATTCATGTTGGCAGCGCCGCATGAAAATAAACAACTTCTCTCGATAATGAGTACAGTATAAAGGCAAAGAGTTAATAAACTTTTAATTTATACTTTAAGCATCGTTAATTGATCCTAAACATAAACAGTTACGAGTGTATAGAGTTAGATTTGTGCAGTAAGATATCATTACATTTACAGTATACGACGCTCCCGTGGATTCTCGTAAACTTCCATCACACTTACTAATGGCGTCATTAGTTGCATCGTGTCTGCTTCATGGGTGGAGAATGCGAAGTAAAAAGTTAAAACAATAAGGTTAACGTGCATTTACAAATGAAGCCGTAAGTATACCATACATTTCATTCAACTTGACCACACAGATAGATACATTATAATATTAATTTCTTTATTAATATTACATCATAAACTATTGTTTCTTGTATATAGAGCGATAAAAACCTATTTACCTGGTGTTCAAAGAAACATTACATTTATAACTTTTTAACTCGTTAGGTTTCATTAACTTCAAAAAATATATTCTCAAGACCGACCAATGTTAGCCGGCACTCGCTAGTTAGTACTTTGATACCACCACAGTATCAAGAAGCCGCCGTGAACAAATACAAAATGGCCACTTGCTTTAGGTCCCACTTACCTCATATGATATATAATATTACATCTCTTATGATAATCTCTAAGAGAGCGTTAAAACAACTAAAAGAGGTAATCAAAAACCTTTGATGTAATGTTGAACTTCGTGAAGTCAAATAAATTGAGAATTTACATTAAAAAGAATACTTAAAATACCATGAATACATTCAAAAAGTAAATTTAAAATAATGTTTCTAAGAGATAATGATTATCTCTGTTATTATAATAGACTACAATAGATATGAATATTCTACATATGATAACTCTCTTACATTTCCCAACCCGTTGTTGTATTTCCCTGTTAAAATAAGATAAGTTAACGCACTGAGTACTGTCCCTTGTGATGGCAAACATCACATGGGACAAGAATATAATAAGAAAAACTTTATAGACTTTATAGATGTAAAAGAGTATTTAATTTGATACTGTAGAATTACAATACATTTATAATGTATGTATATACTTGACAAAGTTATAATAATAGCTATAAGAACGATATAAAGTATACTGAAGATATTTTGAATATGAAATAAAATCAAAAGGTAAATAAATAATAATAAATAAAATCAATCGTTTATCCTCGACGCAGTGGTTCGTCTGAGGTTCCAACATATGAACAAATATACCTACTAGCAGATAATCAGACAATTATTACTAAAACTGTATAGCGCCAAACGCTACGGACCCTGCATACCTCTTTCGCCTCGGAAACAGACATCAACCTCTTCATACATGCCCTCCGGGGGGTCATCATGCTTTTTACGTGACCTTTCTCCAGCATCGTAGATACTGTGGTTTCGAAGGTCACTCGAAGCCTCCCCCTTTCTCTTATACCGCTCACTTTTCCTGTATAAATCTTTTTTACCATTCTTTCATCACTCATTCATTCGACGTGCCCAAACCACCTGAGCACATTCTTCTTCATTCTCACCGTAACATCTTCGCTAGTACTCGCCATTCTGTGGATCTTTTCATTGCGGATTCGGTCAACTAGACTGACTCCCCATATTCTGCTAAGAGATCGCATCTCCACAGCATTTATCTTTCTTACATTCTTCTTCTGTGTTACCCACGTTTGGCTGCCCTATTACAACATCGGTAGCAAAACCGCATTGTGTACAGCCAAACGTGTAGCTATGAAATATTTATATGTCAAAAAAAATGTATACGCGCAATAGCAGGGATAAAAATTACAGATAGCTGCCGGCCTTGGTTTAAAAAAATTAAAATACTAACAATGCCTTCTATTTATATCTTAGAAATGTTAATGTTTACAAGAAAACAACGCCACTTGTTTCACTTAAATGAAACTACATATAACAGTCGTAGAAAACAACATTTAGATTACCCTCGTGACAAAATGATGGCTTTAGTAAAAAAAGGTACTTATTGTATGGCTATAAAGACGTACAATAAGTTATCAAATCAAATTAAACAAATTAAAAAGGACACTATTTTTTATAATAAAATTAAACAACTGTTGACATCAAAGATTTATTATAATTATGACGAATATTTAAAGGATAATTTGAATAATATTGACATACAAATAATCTGATGACACACGTATTTTTAATTTATTATTATGATTGTATTTTACTTTTTTTAAAATATTTTTTTGACATTTTGGACATTTTAGTTTAATTATAATGATATGAATATTTTAATTGCTATTGTTATTAACGTGTTATCAGAGAATGTTAATTAATATAGTATTGTATAAATAATATTTTTGACGACTAATTTGGGACGCCCTAACCGGCAAATTTATATTTTTGGAAATAGTTTTAAGGAATTTGTAAACCAAAAATATTACCAAATAAAAATGAATATGAATATTCAATGCCTGCAAATCGCATTATGATGATGCAATGAGCACTGCATCATCTGCATATAGCAAGCAATTGACCTTAAGGTCACCTACTTTCACTCTCATGTCACTGTCTTTCACGCCTTAGAGACAACTATCCAAATACAAATTGAACAACCAAGCTGACATAACGCAACCTTGCTTAACATCCGATTTGATGTCAAACCAGGGCGATATGTCCGCTCTTACTCGCACACAGGCTGAGTGATCTCTGTAAAGAGACTTTACAGCCTGTAGCAAGGGTCCGCTTATATTGTGTCGGGGCCAAAAACTTTTCCGTGATCATGCGGAGGGAAAAGATCTGATCTATACACCCTCTTCCAGGTCTAAAATCTCCTTGGGCCTCCCACTATAACCTGTCAGATCTCTCTTGCATACTTCTCGCTAGTATTTTAGCATAAACTTTCTTTCATAAACCCAAGCTAATCAAACTGATAGCTCTATAGCTTGCACAGTCTATCTGTGAACCTTTACCTTTATACAAAGGTACGATGACTTCACCTCGCCAATCGTCTGGGAACTCTCCTGATTTCCAGAATAAATTGCACAAACACCAGAACAAGTCCAAGACGCGTGGCCTATCATATTTGATCATCTCGGTAGTAACTTCATCTGCTCCTGCAGCCTCAGTACAATTCAGACTTCAAATCGCTCTCTCCACTTCTTCCCAACTTATTTCACCATCAGCTACATCTGGACTCAGCATTTCGCTGGTCCTCGAGGCCGAGGCGTCCTCATATTCATACGTCACCTTGTAGAATTCCGCCCACCGCTGCAAAACGTGTGCTGGGTCTTTTAAGATTTCACCACTCTTTGAAAGCACCCCTTTCATTCTACAGATTACCAAACAACCCCGGGAATCACTAACTTCTCGCCAGAAAAGCTTCGTGTTTTTCCGGAAGTTGTTCGTCAACCTGTCATCCCTTTTTCTCTCAGAATTTTCACGCTTCAACTTTATAAGTGCTTTCGTTTTGTGCTTTTGCAGCTTGTATGCTTTTTCTTATCTCTCATACTTTTATCCTTACCCGAGGCTTTATAATCCAGCCATACTTTCGTCTTTAACTCTACAGCGTCTTTCACTTCATCATCCCAACATTCATCGCGCTTTTTACTAAAACCTCTTTTTCTTTTACCACATATACCACCACATTCACCATACCATTCCTAAGATTCTGCCAGCATACTTAAACACCTTCATTTCCAGAATCACAGCTTTCAAGCTTCTTGTAAACCCTTTCTTGATATTCCTCTCTGATCGGTGGTTCTTGAAGCTTCCAGCTTCTTAAATATTGTCAATATGCGTTAATGCTATGCTTATATTATTTATTATAAGAATAAAATAGCTTAAAAAGGTTTTGTTGCTCGTCTATAAGAGGTACCATATCCAGAATTAAAATTATACTTTATTATAGCTCTTTATAAACGTCCCTTATCCATAAAATAATCTGAACAGAAATTTTTTTAAATATTTCTCAACTGAATTTAAAAGAACGTTTTTTTATGTTAAACCATATCTTTAACATAAAAAAACGACTAGGAATTACAAACAAAATTAAAGATATCAGCAACAATAGACATTTTATTACAATCCATAAAAAGCAACGAATTTTTTTCAGAATACAATATTAGTTTTAATAATAAAGTGTCCGTTGCGACAGCGACATCGGTATGGCAAGAAATCACATTGGCAACTCGTTCCGAAGCAACAATCCAAGTGACGACGCTCACAGCTTCTCCCTTCTGCAATACATCCAAAGCTAAAAGGTAATTATGAAGAATTAGTAGGGGATATATCACAAGTATTAACAATAATTCGAATATAGATATAAGTATCAATTATTAATAATTATTAAGAGACGATGAAGGTAATTATATATAGAATCCTACATTTTTCAAGATGAGTAAGGAAGACGTTACTCAGATACCAACGTGACGCGGACCGACTGCCTATCTCAGGTTCGAGTCTCGCTCATCATTAATACATTTTTCAGTCCATATTTGTGTAATAGCTATTTATTTATTTCTGATAGATTGTTTTGTTTGAGGATAAATAAAAAAATAATACAATAATAAAATAATTATATTAGATTACTTACCTTCCAACAAGCGTCTGTTCGTTGCTGTAATCGGAATGTATACCGTCATAACCTGAAATAACGCCTTTGTTAAATTCATAGTTTTGCTTTAAATACTTTATAAAATATTTTCATTCACTAAAATACTGAGGGGTCCCGAAAATTACAACTACAGGAGACAAGTGCTTAGCCTAATGTAGTTGGTGAAGAAGAATATCCTGAAATCTGCACAATCTAGAAGAGTAGAGAAGTAATTCTATGATATGTAACCTATCTTTCCGTAGTGGAGCAACCCGCTGGGTTGGTTGTTTGCGAAACTAGACGAAGACTGGTGGGCATACCTAACAATGAGAAATCTATATACTTCTGTCACTACGACTTCCTTCGGAAGTACAACTATTTCAACATTGTTCCTTTACCGTCATCAATAAAAGTAGCATGGGAGTACTGGATTGCTAGAAGGACCAGTGCGAACACCAGCAAAATAGTGCTACCACGAGACATGTTCCTCGTCTGCTTGTTTGTCACCTACTAACAGACAACAAACATTAATGTAATACTCTCTAAAAGTGTATTTCTCGACCCTTAGAAGATACTAGATACGTGGAACTGGCACGTTGGAGAGTAAGTAGATATTATATTACATTATGTACGTGTAACGGAAACACTGAACTATAACGCACTGCACAAAATATACAATTCATGTTGTTTAGACTTAACTGACATAATGCATCATTAAATATTCCCAACCACTTAAAATAACCATTATGAGAACGTCAAAATATAAAGGAAAATTTTATCAATACTATATAAAAAGCGTAATTACAGTTAACCTTTATGTATTTTGTCCAACTATGAAATATGAAGTCAATAAAATAAAGTTGTTATGTCTTAAATCTTATTTTGAAGTCACTATTACATAAATATATGTGTTACTGTAGTTATATATATATCATATATCTGGCGTCTTTATGTTGAAAACATTTATTAATATCTATGTTATAGTATTGATACGTATAGTTACAATACACTATGTATGAAATGGATACGACGCCTTTGACTGGGTGAGATTTTTGCTTTTAGTTTTAATTGAACGTTAAAATCACAGCTACACGGCTCCAAAGTAAGGTCTACCCAAAAAACCGCCAAAAACCTTTATGGATACTATTTTGAATTATTTATTAATTTACAATTTCTTAAAGTATTGACAGTAACTCAATGTACAATCATAATTAGAATCGAAATAAATCGTGGCACCTGAAGAAAACAAAAAATATTATCTATTATGATAAAAGTAATTATTATTTTTTAAATACGTAGGGTATTTAAAAAATAATACATACAAAAATCCGTGATATTTCTACATACATATATTTATTTTTTATTTATGTACCATTAACTTACAAAAAACGGAAAAATATACAATGACAAAAAAAAAGTGTACAAAGGTTTAACTTATCTCTTTAAGAGATCTCTGCCAGTTACCCTTCGGCAAAAAGGAAAAATTTAAATGACAATGAGGATTGGTACGTTAAAAACATAAAAAAAAACCATGCAAAACAAAAAAAAAAATATGAAACAAATTTTGTATTATTAATATATATATATATATATGTACATATATATATACATGTCATATAATACATAAATATTAATACATACCATGAATATATATATTTTTACACACTATATATACATACTATATACATACTATTATACATATATAAATATTGGCATACAAATTACATACTAATTTACATATATTAATTATGATGAAGAGGAGAGGTAGTGTTGTTTTATTCTTAGCTTGAATGAGCTAAGGGTTGGATTTCCATAAAAGATATTATCTGGAAGAGAATTCCAAAGACGAGCCGCAACGACAGTAAAAGAATTTGAATAAAAAGAAGCATTAAAGTGAGGCACTTCCAGAGATTTTAAAGAGACACACGAGCGATGTGGTCTTGTTCTGTGTGGGGTTAGTTGAAAACGTTCACGTAAATAAGAGGGAGAGGAGTTATGTAAGATATTATAAAGAAGAGAGAGAATATGTACATTCCGGCGAATGCGGATAGGGAGCCACTTTAATTGAGTTCGATATTGAGATATATGGTCAAATTTACGCAGTCCATATACAAAGCGGATGCATAAATTTTGAAGTCGGTCGAGTCTATTTAGCAGCTCCTCAGATGCATCTAAATAACAGACGTCAGCGTAGTCGAGCAATTGTAAGAGAAGTGTTTGTGCTAGCATTATTTTAGATTTGAAGGGGAGGAAGTTCTGCAACCGCTTAAGTGAGTGAAGTGAGTAATATAGTTTACTACTAACTTCATCAATTTGAGCTGACCATGAGAGATTACAGTCCAGAATAATTCCAAGATTTTTAGATTTGTCGACAAATGGTATTAAATTAGCATCATAAGTCAGAGCAGGTAAATTTATAGTTAAATTTTTTTTGCGCAATTGCTTGCTACCCATAATCAGGGCTTGTGATTTCGTAGGATTAATAAGGAGGCCGTATTCATCAGCCCACTTCTTAATTCTACTGAGATCACTATTAAGAGCTTCGATAGTACAAGCCAGATCTTTTATTGTAGTGTGTCGATAAAGCTGCAAATCATCTGCATAGAGACGGTAGTGACATGAAATGACTTTTGTGATTTAGTTAATAAACAATGAAAAGAGAAGAGGAGATAACACACCGCCTTGTGGTACACCTGCAGAGACATCTTGCCCAGTCTGAGAAGTTCTCATCTGTGCAGACCCTCTGCCGGCGTCCATGAAGGTAAGAGGAAAACTAATCGATTACTGGAGATGAGATGTTAAAAGAGCGTAATATCCCTAGCATTACGTCAAAGTCGTCTGAATTGAACGCATTGCTGAAGTCTAACAAGATGAGTACGGTAAACTTTTGATTGTCCATGGCATGGCGAATATCTTCAGTTACTTTGAGCAACGCAGTTGTAGTGCTATGTAAAGGACGGAAGCCAGATTGGAAAGGATTATATAGATTATTGGAAGCTAGAAAAGAGGTGAGTTGCTTGTACACCCCATCTTCCAAAAGCTTGGATAAAATAGGTAATATTGAGATAGGACGGAATTGAGAAAAAGGGTTAGATGTTTTAGGTAGAGGAATGACATGTGCCAATTTTCAGGCTTCGGGATAAGTTTTTGTAAAGAGGAAATAATTCAAAATATAGGTGATTAACGGGGTTACAATGTCAAGAATGGGAAGAAGCATTTCTCGGCTGATGCTATCACTACCAACTGCCTTTTAACATCAATCTCCGTAATGTCATGAAAGCGAAAAATATGAAATAAATAGATGAGGTGTCAGATAACAGTTTTTGAAGAGTTAAAAGCTTTAGAGAGTTGTCAATTGTAATAGGTAAGGAGGAGAAGTGGAGATTAAGTGAGTTTAAGTCAGTATGTTTAGGTAAGTTAGCAGTTGACTTACCCACACCCAATGAATTGAACAACCTCCACTTCTATGAAGGAGAGAATTTTTCGATAGAGGATAAAATGTGACGGCGCTTAGCGTCTCTGCACATCCTATTACAGAGATTCCGCAGCTTTTTGTAGGCAGCAATGTTTAGATCACTTGGATTTTTTTTACATTTAATTTTAGCTCTAATGCGTCTTAGCATAGTTTGCCTAATCACAGGAGTTAACCAGGGCGCAGGCAGAGGTTTGACCCTTACAGGTTTTAGTGGTGCATGTGAGTCATATAAACTAGTAAGAAGCGAGTTGAAACCTCCACCTTTTCATCTACCGTCGATGAGTTATAAATAGGTGACCAATCTAAATTAGAGGCATCACGATGTAAAGCCTCTTTGTTCATCATTTTAAGGTTGCGGCGCAGAATTGTTCTTCTCTTAAGCTTAGAAACTGACAGATTATAGCGAAGAAAAAGAAGATCGTGGTAAGAAAAGGAAGCATTAAATTGACCATGTGTTAGCACTTTCTCAGGCTCAAGAACTATGATAATATCAAGAAGAGAAGAATTGAAGGCTGGGCAATAATGTGTAGCTGAAAGAGGGAGAATAGACATATTGTAAGAAGAAATAAGTGAACTTAATTTTTTTGACCTGTGGTAATTTTTTAATAAACAGGTGTTTAGATCACCCATGACAATAATATCATCATAAAGTGGGGAGAATTTATTAAGAATAATATCTAAATCATTGAAATAGCTCACAGTGAGAGCAGGACTGTAAACAACGCCAAGAAGAAGTTTAGAATGGGAGGCATAAATTTCAAGAAACAAGTATTCTAGTTGGTCAGGTGAAGTGTTAAGGGATTTGCTGACTACACTGAACGGTATGCTATCTCTGAGATAGATACATACACCTCCGCCTCTTTTAAGAGTGCGATCATTACGAATCAGTGTAAAACCTGAAAGAGAATAAAGTGTAGATGATAGAGAAGGTTGTAACCAGGACTCTGACACCAATATGCCATCAACTAGTACGTTGTCAACAGATGCGAGTAGATGAGGAAAGTGTGCCGGAATGCTTTGTGCATTTATGTGGATAAGATTAAGGCAATGAACGTTGTTTGGAAATATAGATTGAAGCTTATAATCAAGAGGAGAAAAAGAATCGTCGTTTGGAGATAAAGTACTATCAGCGCTATGGAAATCATCAGAAGAGGAACATGAAAAATAATCCTCATTTATATTTAAGATAGATAAATTGGACATATCTAAAAATAATATAATTATAAAAATAATATATAAGAATAAAATAACAATATAATAATATATTTAAAATTAAAATTAAATAAAAATGTTTTTCTAAATACTATAAAAGATAAAATCTAAAAAAATATCAAACAGTTTTTCAATAGGTCACTTATAAAATCCCACACTACCAGGCAAAATTTGTGATATAAATCAACAAGCAATTATTTAAAAAAAAATTAAAAAAAACATAAAGTATCATTATTATAAATGTTAGAAGAAAACAAAATTAAAAATAAAAACAACAAATAAAGAAATGCACATTGTAAAAAGTAAAAGTAAACATAACCAAACACCATGAAAAAGTCCTAAATTAATAATCCAATAACAGATAAAATTATTTTTATAAACTATAAACACCGTTTAACTATGGCAACATTACTAAACGAAAATTTTATATAAGCTACACTAATATAACATTGACAGTAATGAATAACAACTTTCAAAATAACATTGTCTCAAACTCAATATTAGTAAAATATAAATAATAGTAAATAATAAAAGCCATTCATTGTCAAGAAAAAAATAAAAAATAAAATAATAATAATGATACAACAGAGAACAAATATTAATAGTGGAACTACCGACACAATAATGTTTACTTAAAACGAAGACAAACAGTTTTGTTAATAGTGTTTGGAAGCATTATTTACCCGAGTTTTTAATAACACGACTAGATCTTGTTGGCTTGTGATCTTGCGAAGCTTGTTCTACTTGGGGATAAGTGCCAGTAATACGCTGCAGTTCCAGTGAATTAGTAATTTTTTTCCTGATATTATCTGGCAGAGTAATGATGACAAAACCATCCGAAGTCCAGCAGTTCTTCATACCAAAGTGTTTTCTGGCTGAAACAAACACTTCTTGCCTAGGCTTCGTAAGAAATTCCGTAATAGTGATGCCTGTATCCTTTAAGGAGGTTTTAGCATTCCAGACAGTATTCTTAAATTTCAAACTACAAAAACGCACTAAAACAGGCCTTGGCTTGCTTCCCTTAATACCCAGACGATGACATATATTAAGACAAGAATTGTCCAGGTCTGATAACTTCATCTGGTTGCACAGAGTAGCGTTAATTTGGTGATAGATGTCACTCTTGTCTTCTGGAAGTCCATGAAATAAAAGCACTTTTCTGCGAGAAAGCATTTCATGGTTATCAAATCCATTTGAAAGCAGCTGTAGTTGTTGACGCAGCATGGAGAGGGATTTCCTCATCAGCTCCTTGAAGACTGTGTAATCAGCGATCAGAGATTCCAGATTACCAGAGGAAGACTTGGATGATTGTGGCTGTGCTTGTGTCAGTGCCGTGTCAAATTCGCTCATACGAGACTCAAAAAGTGTCACTATCTGCTCCATGTTCTTGCTAAGTTGAGTGTGTAAGTCCATATTGCTTAATAGATGAGTTGTTTAGTTAAATTAATGTGCCGAGCAATATAGGTTTGCTATTTAGCTATGTCTATAAAATCTAAGACTTTAAATATTAAAAAAATTAATTAAAATCAAATAAAATCGAAGGACCGAAAAATTTAGTTGTTTTGATGTGTCAACTACCCGCAAATTTAAAGACGAAACTAATGTCATACTTTCGTTCTTAATACTTAATAGGCAACACACCCGTAACTTCAAAACTAATGTTCGTTACTACTTCCTCGCTCTTTACTCAGTACTAGTTCTATACATAATGTATAAATGTATATGTCACTATCACTTGTTATTTCTATTTGAATGTCTGAAGTGAAACAGAACAGAACCTTAGTATTTCCGTGACTTCAAATCTTTCACCTTATTCACAAGTAAAGAATTATACAAAAGTGATCGCGATACAACTCACAGAAGAGTCAAAACTTTGAAAAAAATTAATATTACGTCAGGATTATATAATTAAATTATGGTTCAATGTATTTTAAACTGGTCGGATATAATCATACCTTATTTTAAACATATGGTTCGTATATTAACATCCAAATCATATTTTATTCTATTACATGATAGAGTGACCACTTACAGTTGACTCAAAGCACTACTTTATTAAATAATCAGGCTTATTAACTTAACTATTAACTTAAGTTGTATTATCATTTACAGAAATTATGAACAAAATAAAGCCAATATACTTCATTTTGAAACATATAATTTATACATTCATATCTAATTTGTATGTATTCCAATACATGCGCTTTGCGAGTAAGATATTATAAAGTGACTATTTTCAAAATTTCAGTAGAACTTTATAATTTACTAGCTGTTGCCATGACTTCGTCTGCTGCTTCGTCAACAATTTTTTTGTTGTAATGATAACTTGAATGAAATGTCAATCTCTCTCTACACACTGTCAAATATGTGTTATAAATATTATATGTTTGAAGATAAATAAGAAGGTAACTGAACAACTGAATCTAAATCTGTCAATATATCGAAAACGTCTCTGTCTTCTGTCTCATTCGCACACCTACTTTTCTGAGATTTTTAAATATTCAATATTATACTTTTTTTTCTTACAAACCTTCTCCTTAACATAACGAACATAAAAGAAAAATCTATTCAATTAGTTGCAGTTACAGTTTGGAAGTTATACAAGTACAAACATTTTGGTGATTCCTTTTTATTATATAGATTTTCCGGTGGTAGACCATAACATCGAGTCGCCGGCAAGGTTACAACCCATCGGGCAAAGTCGTGCCGCAAAGCGACCTAGTCGTGTTCCGGCACGTTGTTTGATGAAGCCGTCTATATGGGAAATGGGTCTGAACAGCTGCGTTGCGTTGGCGAACCGGATTGGCGTTGGATTGGTGCTTATTGTGTCGGGTGCCTAGTCGAGGAGGGTAGCGGGATCCGAAGCGACGGCTCAATTAGTGTGTCAGCCACCCACGAAAGGCTGCCCCGCCAACTGCGTAAAATCCCAGTGTGGCTCTATCGTGCCGGTTGGCGACCAGATGAGGAGGCCCGATGGCGATCCCTGGGGGGTTCGGACATCCCCGCAGTCTCCAGACTAGCCTCCCAGTGGCATAACATCACCAATTTCGGCGCCAGGTTTGATACGTACCGCCTCGTTCTACTGCCATTTCTCATCCTATTCACTCTTTTATTTTATTTTTTTTATGAAAAAGTCCAATAAAAAGAAGAAGTTTTTACAGCAGTTTTTACTCCTCCTCATTTAAAGTGCACCTCACTAACATCAGGGGCTTGCACTCTAATCTCTTACTTGTCCACTACCACCTGGAAACAGAGCAACTGCACTTGCTCTTTTTGACGGAGACACAGATATAATGTCCTCTAAGCGCTGCGTACCTGGATCATCCCGGTTACTCGTTAGAGTACAACTTTCGCTCACGTGCCGGGGTCTGTGTATACGCACGGAACGACCTCTGTATTGTGCGTCTCCGTCACCTTGAAGACCCTACTTTTTCTTCCTTATGGATTTTAGTAGACACAGGAAATGAAAAAATCCTGTATTGTTGTGTCTACCGTTCGCACAGCGGTGATCAGGATACAAATAGATTATTTGAATATCTCGGTGAGGCTGCTGATATGGCTCTGCATCAGTGCCCTTCAGTGCAGCTCGTCTTTCTGGGGGATTTTAATGCCTGTCATCAGGACTGACTGTTCCCGTACCAGAAGACCGACCATGCTGTAGACATGTACATATTCCCCACCAGCTTTCGAACCAACTGGTGTTAGGCGAGTATGGAAATACAAATCAGCAGATTGGGATGAGGTGCGGCACTTCTTTGTGTCTTATCCTTGGCGGCAGGTCGGCTTCTTTTCTTTGGATCCGTCGAGTTGCGCGGATGCTATAACCGATGTGGTACATCAGGCAATGGAGTACTTCATTCCTTTTGCTGACAAAGACATCGGTGGCAAAGCTCGCCCATGGTTTAATGCCGAATGTGGTCATGCTGAAGACCGAAAACATTCGGCATACCTAATTTGGGCTGATGCTCGAAGCTGTAAAGCTCCGGATGTAAATTTAAAGAACCAAGCTGCCAAGTCCTATAAAAAGGCATTACGGACGGCTCGTCGCGATCGTATCGCTAAGAATAGCGAAAAGCTCTCTATCAGACCTACTGGCAGTCGAGCTTTCTGGTCTCTTGGCAAAGCGAACGAGTCGAACTTCTGCCAACCCTCACTACCTGCTCTGCTGAAGCCGGATGGATCTTTGGCCTATACAGCGACAGAGAGATATGGAGAGCATTGTGTCGTCTTGATGTGAATAAAGCCAGTGGCACTGATGGTATAACAGCCATTCTGCTCAAGACATGCGCAGCTGAGTTGTCTCTTGTATTGACACGTCTGTATCGTCTCTCTTTCAAGTCTGGAATAGTGCCGAAATCTTGGAAGCTTGCTAACGTGCAACCAGTGCCCAAAAAAGGCAGTCGTGCCGATCCTGCCAATTATAGACCGATTTCAATCACCTCCATACTCTGCAAGATTATGGAGCGTGTATTGATCTCGCGCCTTTTCGCCTACCTTGAAGGTAACGATCTCCTCAGTGACAGTACGGGTTTCGCCGAAATAGGTCCACTGGGGACCTTCTAGTGTACGCTAAGCACATTTTAGGCGAGGCCATCGAGAAGAACGGAGAAGCGGTCGCCGTCTCTCTTGACGTCTCGAAGGCATTTGACAGGGTCTGGCATGCGAGCCTTATAAGCAAGCTTTCAACATACGGCATATCTCCTGATCTGATCGGCTGAGTAACGGGCTTTCTGAACCAAAGATCTCTCCGAGTAGTTGTCGACGGGAGTTCCTCGGAACCTTTGACAATAAATGCCGGAGTGCCTCAGGGGTCCGTTCTTTCTGCAACTCTCTTTCTGCTGCACATTAACGATCTGCTGAAGCCCGGTATCTATGGGTATGCAGACGACAGCACAGTTGTAGAAAGATACCTGCCGAATAGTCGGGCTAGTAGAGATCAAGTACAGTCTGAAAGAGAAGCCATGGTGCAACGTTTGAATGACAAACTTCAGGCAGTCTCCGCATGAGGCAAAGCCAATCTTGTCAAATTCAACGCCACCAAAACGCAGACGTGTCTGTTCACCGCCAAAAGGAGCCCTTTCACCTTGGCTCCTACTTTCCAGAATGTACGAGTATCTTTGGAATACAGTGGCCGGCTTCAGTTGTTAGGCTTAGAGATTTCCTCGAACCTCAACTTTGGTCGGTGTATTGAGTCCAGAGCAAGGGCAGCTGCAGGGAAGCTTGCCGTTCTTGCGAAGGTCCGTCAGTACTTTACACCGGGACAGCTACTTGTATTATACAAAGCACAGATCCGATCGTGTGTGGAGTACTGTGGGCATATATTCGCTAGTGCCGCTAAGTCTCATCTTGCGGTTCTGGACTCAATTGAGAGGCGAGCAAAGAGGCTTATAGGTGACCCTGAATTGGTTGAAGTCAACCTCCACAGCCTTGAACACAGGCGTAGAATTGCTAGCCTCTCATTATTCTATAGGATACATTTTGATGAGTGTGCGCAGGAATTACATGATTTAATTCCTCCGCCCCCCTTCCATCACAGAAGAATCCGACGCACGGCAGATATCCATCCTTACGTTGTGGACATTCCCCCTGTCCGAACAAAGCACTTTGCTTCGTCTTTTTTAGTTCGTACAGCGAAGGACTGGCACAGCTTGCCTGCGTCGGTATTTTCGTCCCAATACGATGTGGGTGTCTTCAAGAGAAGAGTAAATAGGTTACTGGGTTAATGCGCCTTACCATCTATGACTACATTTCCACTTTCCATCAGGTGGAATGTAGTCAAGCACTAACCCAGATGGTATAAAAAAATATATATTTGTCACAATCGTGTCTTACAGACCGCAAAGCGCCATCTGGTGACGCCTGATAGTGTGTGAACGTCAGGACGTACATACTGCACTCCAAACTAACAAACGATAAAACAAGTGACAAGAACGGTATTAGGGGAGTGGAATGACTTTACTGTTGGGGGTCGGCTTGAGTGGACACTAGAGAGAACCCGTGTTCCGCGGAGGCTCCTTACCTAATTTGTAAAGTTATATTTGTAATTATTTGAAGTTGATTATACGACCATATAATATTATAATATTATAAATAGTGATTATTCCTTGTTGTCGTTGTTCATTTCACCACCAGAATAAATATTGTTAAAACATAATTAAAGTCTTTATTAAGAACACAAATTAGTATAATGAAATTCCTTCAGCCTTCAGACGAGTTCATAAACATTTTTATACTTTAACAAAATACAGTATTACAATACATTATTTTAAAATGTTGTAGTAAGTAGAGTTGAATAAGCAAAAGACGGGATAAATGATCACAAAGCAATATTTATGGAATAAAAATAACATTTTTCAATTGAATATTATTAAATTAGGATTTGTATGAGATATTGATTTTTTGTTTAAGACGATTAAACTGATATTGTTAAAATGATTAATATGAAGTCACAATACTTTTCCAATAATTAAAAAAAAAGGTACAGGATGATTGTTTTTTTTCCTCTCGGTGTTGTTACAATTTGATAATAGTACAACTCTTATTAAATATCTACATATTAACTATCAAACTATGTCTAATTACTCCATTACATTATTATATGAATTCACATTAGGACTGAATACCGTCACCGCGTCACCGGTCGCAGAGACACGCAAATGACACGAGTCATTGCTATCATTTAGGTCAAATGGTCTAACAATATTAACTAAATATTTTGAATATCTTGTAATAAATGCATTATATATTTATTATAAGATATTTGTTATGTTGCTATGTTCCGCAGTCACATTGCGCTAACCACATTAATATGAAATAACAAACATTACAATGTATCTTATTTTAATAGAGTGTATCTCATTATTCATCTGAACCCATAAAATATATTGACTAAAGGTCGAGTTTACAAATACGTTAACCAACAATATAAATCTTATTTAAATAATATATTTACATTAATTTTACAATAATACTTAGGTAAGTAATTAATTAAAGTAATAGTATTAAGAAAAAATAAACTCACACCATTACAAGTGTCGTTTCTACAATTTACAAGAGAAAATAACGAGATACGAGATACGTATGCTAATGAATACTTGTAGCGATTTGTATTCGTGACGCCAACACTGTGACAGTTTCGTTCTGTGTATTGGTTTTAAGAATTTACTTTATTTTAGACTATGTTTTGGCAACGACTCCGCCTTATACAGAGATAATTGTTTTATTTACAATTTCATGAACCTAATACATTTTAATTAATTATTGAGCCCCTCAGATGTGGAATTTTTAGAAGGAAGTGTAAGATATGTGTAATAATTAATTAGGTTGTAAAATATTGAATAAAAATGTCAATATTAGTTCGTCAATTGACTAACTGTTGCAAATGTTACATAATGTTTTTTTTAGATTTGACATAATTAAAATAGATATATCTCTGGATGTCTCCGATTGCGCGAAGACTAAACACGTTTTACAATGTTATGTACATGTATAAGGAAATAAAAAAAAATAATTAATCCAACTAATTGTAGAAGAATTGCAATTGTAGGTAGATATGTGATACATATCAATTCTCTCTGGAATTGGACCAACAACAAAATAGAATTCTGAGTTCTAAGTTTATTTCTATAAATTGTTCCATGAAAATATAACGTTATTTCCGTCCAGACTATAGTTTGACCTATAGCACAATTCAAGAAATATTACGATTGTTAATACTTGAAGTCTGAATCTTAAGCTTAATATAAATTGATATATTATTAAAATACATAAAGTGCGAATAATTACTAAAAGAAAATATATTTACTTATAACATTACAAATGTTTATTTATGTAATACGTTATTAAATTAAGTTAAACAGAAATTGCAATTTAAAAATGTTTAATACTATTTATATTAATGTTTAGGTCATATTTACCTTCTTAATGAAATGCTCAATGTATTGATAACTGACACGTCTCAGCCAAATGAAGCTGTTTAATTATCAACTTTATAACTATCACCTTTGTACTCTCTCTGGTTAGAAGTTGATACAGGACGTACTTTATTTTTAAGTTATCCATTCATCTCTACCCTTCGTCATATTTCACGCAATTCACTCAAACTTTCTTTGAACAACCTCCCTCTTCTTTTCCCTAAAACTCTAAATATAAAATGTGGTGGTGCTAAATACTAAATTTTATTAACCTTCGACACGCTCACAGACAGCAATAAATTAGATAAAATGTGATTCGCAAAGGTAATAGGAGTAAATAGGACACTATGAGTGCACCAACATCAGATTCCAGGGCAGCTCCAGCCAGATAATCCAAGAAGGTCGGCATCACGTCAGGATTTACAGTTTATATACGCAGATTAATTCCACAGACGTCCAATAACACTCGTGGTCACGATTTGGCAGTACCACTTAATAGCTGGAGACTATAACAATGTCTCTACATGCTCCTATAGTGCAGTACTCAAAGATCGGGCGGTGGGCTGAAGTTGAAGACGGAGCTGTAGGGCTCCGTCCTCTGCCGATGAGATCAGTGTTGTATTCAATACTTGACTGCTCGGAAGCCGTTGTTGGCGCTGGTGTGCACGGTTTTAAGGAAGAGTAAAGGAAATGGATTGCGATGTCACATATAAATAACTCATTCACTATTATGAATAGAAAGCCACAAGGCGGCGTTACCACAATGTAAGAATGAATGTTACAGGTGTTACAGGTGTTATTAATAAAGTTTCCTCGTTACAAACTCAGTCTTATAACGGAAAGTTCAATTAACCCTCGACAATTGCTCATATAAATATAAATTATATTAAGATAAAGATAAAACAAAACAGAGATCTAATTTAACATATTATCAACATAATATTATGTGTCTATTTCATTAATTTATGTGCAGTCTACAAATAACGTTAAATGTAGGAAAATAGTTCCAATAACTGAATTTGTCTAAGTTTTAAACCAAGGTTTTCATAACATAAAGTAGAAGTGATATTACGAAACAGGACAATATGTCTCTATTTTATTACAAAGCTTTTAAACAATATGAGAAAGTGATTGAATTACTTCCTTGTTTCAAAGTAATATAATAAAGACTCGCTTTAAAAGTTTTTTCTTTGTAAAATATATTAACTTGTAGTTTACTGGTGAAAAATAACTGGCTGCAGGTCCAGCCAGTTATTTTTCTTTCTTTCTTTCTTAAGGTTCACCATATCCCTTGCGGGGTAGCAGAGGCGACGGAGCGCCAAACACTACGGTCCCTGCATACATCTTTCGCCTCGGCCACAGACATCAACCTCTTCATACATGCCCTCCAGGTAGTCCTCATGCTTTTTACGTGACCTTCCTCCAGTATCATAGATACTGCGTTTTCGAAAGTCACTCGAGGCCTCCCCTTTTCCGTAAGAGATTACCGCTCACTTTTCCTGTATAAATCTTTTTTACCATTCTTTTATCACTCATTCGTTCGATTTGCCCGAACCACCTGAGCACGTTCTTCTTCATTTTCACCGTGACATCTTCGCTAGTACCTTCCATTCTGTGGATCTCTTCATTGCGGATTCGGTCAGCTAGACTGACTCCGCATATTCTGCGAAGAGATCGCATCTATACAGCATTCATTTTTCTTACATTCTTCTTCTGTGTTACCCACGATTGGCTGCCGTATAACAGCGTCGGTTGCAAAACCGCATTGTGTACAGCCAAACGTGCAGCTATGCTGACGTTTCGCCGTCTCAACAAAGCAGCCAAAGCACCGTTGACTGTACCGTTACCGGCACTGTTACCGGCTGTTACCGGCAGTAATACGCCTTTCCACATCCATTTCATATTTTCCGTCTCTGCTAAACATACTTCCCAAATATACCACTTCATTCACTTGATCTATTATCTTACCATTCATGTTGATCTTACATTCTGTTCTTTCTTCATTTCTTTAAAATATCGGAACCTTCGTGTTATCTGCATTCAGGTTTAGACCATTGTTTTCACACCCATCTCTCAGAGTGGTGACCAATGCCTGCATATTGCATTCTGATGATGCAATGAGCACTGCATCATCTGCATATAGCAAGCAATTGACTTTAAAGTCACCTACTTTCATTCGCATGTCACTGTCTTTCACGCTTTGGAGACAACTATCCAAATACAAATTGAACATCCAAGCCGACGTGCGCAACCTTGTGCAACCTTGCTTAACACTTGATTGGATATCAAACCAGGGTGACATGCCAGCTCCTACTCGTACACAGACTGAGAGATCTATGTAAAGAGACTTTATAGCCTGTAGCAAGGGTCTGCTCACATTGTATCGGGGCAGTATCTCCCATAATTTCTTTCTCACAACTCTGTCAAACGCCTTTTCCAATTCCACAAAAGCACAGAAAACCTTTTGGTTTAGGGACAAAAACATGGATCATGCGGAGGGAAAATATCTGATCTATACACCCTCTTCCAGGTCTAAAACCTCCTTGGGACTCCCACAACAGCCTTTCAGATCTCTCTTGCATTCTTCTCGCTAATATTTTAACATAAACTTTACCGCCCAAGCTAATCAAACCGATAGCCCTTGCTTGCACAGTCTATTTGTGAACCTTTGCCTTTATACAAAGGTACGCTGACTGCACCTCGCCAATCGTCTTGGACCTCTCCTGATTTCCAGCATAAATTGCACAAAAACCAGAACAAGTCCAAGACGCGTGGCCCATCATATTTGATCATCTCGGTAGTGACTTCATCTGCTGCTGCAGCCTCAGTACAATTCAGACTTCGAATCGCTCTCTCCACTTCTTCCAAACTTATTTCACCATCAGCTACATCTGGACTCAGCATTTCGCTGGTCCTCGAGGCCGAGGCGTCCTCATATTCATACGTCTTCTTGTAGAATTCCGCCCACCGCTGCATAACGTGTGCTTGCTCTGTTAAGATTTCACCGTTCTTCGAAAGCACCCCTTTCATACTATAGGTTACCGAACAACCCCGGGATTCACTAACTTCTCGCCAGAAAAGCTTTGTGGTTTCCCGGAAATTGTTCGTCAACCTTTCATCCCTTACTCTCTCAGAATTTTCACGCTTCATCTTAAGTGCTTTCGTTTTCGTGCTTTTGCAGCTTGTACTCTCTTTTTCTTCTCTCTCTCATACTTTTATCCTTACCCGAGGCTTTATAATCCAGCCATGCTTT
Organism: Melinaea menophilus ssp. n. AW-2005; assembly: GCA_918358695.1. Classification (NCBI taxonomy): domain Eukaryota; kingdom Metazoa; phylum Arthropoda; class Insecta; order Lepidoptera; family Nymphalidae; genus Melinaea; species Melinaea menophilus. The sequence continues at coordinate 543,901 of OU911048.1, forward strand.
CTTTCTTTAACTCCACGGCGTCTTTCGCTTCATCATCCCACCTGCATGCATCGCGCTTTTTACTAAAACCTCTTTTCCTTTTACCACATATCACTGTCGCTACTTTCACTATACCATTCCTAAGGTTCTGCCAGCATTCTTTAACACTGTCATTTCTAGAATCACAGCTTTGAAGCTTCTTAGAAACCCTTTCTTGATATTCCTCTCTGATCGGTGGATCTTGAAGCTTCCAGCTTCTTATGCGGTAATTCGACTCCAAGCTAAGACACGTCGTGCAGCTGCGCCAACCTGCAAACAGACCTCTTATTCTAGCAACGACTAGATAGATTATAAGATGGTAAAGCCTAGCTGTAGTTATCTGACTGCAGCTCGTATTGGGCTGGCTCGACCGGGGAAGGACCACCCTCACCTCACAGCAGACCGACGCGTAGTAACCAAATTCATTTGACCATGTCAGAGTCTACGCGTGCCTCTACAGGTCCCATAGTTGTAATGCAGAAACGGATCAACTCTTGGGCCATGTTCAGGCGAAGATTGACGATCTGCTTTCACAGACTCCCTCCGCCGAAGTCGTAGTCCTCGGTGACTTCAATGCGCACCATGCCGATTGGTTAGGGTCACGTGCGACTACGCGGGGAGATCTGTGTTTGACTTTGCTCTGGCAAATGGTCTGTCCCAATTGGTCAAGACGCATACTCGTCTACCGGACGTGGACAGCCATATGCCCTCTTTGTTGGATCTTCCGCTGTCTACACATCCCGGAAAGTATCAGGTCACTGTCGAGGCTCCGTTAGGGTCCTCTAATCATTGTCTGGTACGGAGTGTAGTGCCCATTCAACGTTCGGGTCGCACAACATCTGCGACTCGACGTGTTTGGCACTACAAGTCAGCGGATTGGAATGGAATGCGGTCCTTCTTTGCATCCTACCCATGAGGGCCGATTTGTTTCCCTTCCGATGATCCTAGTGACTGCGCTGCGGCTGTAGCTGATGTGATACTACAGGGCATGGAACTATTTGTACCAAGCTCTGTGTGCCACTTGGTGGCAGATCGCGGCCTTGGTTTGATGCGTCTGTCAGGGCTGCAGCAGCTGGCAAGCGGCAGGCTTATCAAGCTTGGTCCAATGCGTTAGTCACTAAGGATCCGAACTCTAGAGTTCTGAAGAGGAAATATAATCGTGCCTCCAAATTCTTCAAACGGCAAATCGCTAGAGCAAAGTTCAAGCATGTCGTCAAAATTGGGGATCAGCTGGCAAAGTACCCGCCTGGCACGCGCAAATTTTGGGCGCTTTCAAAGACAGCTCTGGGCAACTTTAGCCAGCCGTCCCTACCACCGTTGCACATGGGGAATGTCTCTCTGGCCTCCAACTCGACATTGGATGACCAGGGGAAGACACCGTCTATCATCCCGCGGCGTCAGAGCTCAATGCCGGAAATAGTTTTTCGGCAGAAAACTATTAGGCAGTCTCTATTTTCCTTGGACGTTCATAAGTCGAGTGGGCCGGATGGCATTTCTCCATTGGTGCTACGAACGTGTGCCCCTGAGTTGACTCCAGTGCTAATGCGTCTATTTCGGTACTCCTACCTTAAAAGCGTAGTCTCGGTCTCATGGAAGCGTGCCCTTGTCCATCCGATCCCTAAAAAAGGTGATAGCTCGGACCCAGCTAACTACAGACCTATCGCCATTACCTCTTTGCTCTCCAAAGTAATGGAGAACATTATCAATAAACAGCTCCTAACCTACCTCGAGGATCACCACTTGTCAATGACCGGCAATATGGCTTTCGCCATGGTCGATCGGCTGGTGATTTTCTGTTATATCTTACACACCGTTGGGTAGCTGTTATTGAAAGCAAGGGAGAGGGTCTGGCAGTTAGTCTGGATATGGCGAAAGCCTTCGATCGTGTGTGGCACAAGGGGCTTCTTTCGAAGCTACCTTCTTATGGGCTTCCCGAGAATTTAAGCAAGTGGATCACCAGCTTCCTCACTAGGCGGAGCATACAGGTCGTTCTCGACGGTTTTTGCTCGGACCCCAAGCCCTTGAACGCTGGTCTACCTCAAGGCTGCGTGCTATCCCCAACTCTGTTCCTCCTGCACATCAATGATATGTTGGATATCTCCAACATACATTAACAATACTCTTGTTATCCCCAGCTTAAAGCGAACCCAAAGAAGCCTCGGGTTGATAGCCTTGTATTCTATCATTGCATTAACCATTCGAGAGGAACCTCGCTCACCCTCTGGAACCCCAGCCCAGAAGGCAACTCGGTGGTATCACTGCCTTTTCACTTGTTCTCAGACACACAAATAACATCCAGATCTTTGTCATCCACCACATCTAATAATTCATTCATCTTCTGTTCCATTCCTCCTCTTACATTCCACGTAGCTATTTGTACCTCCGTCCTCCACCTCCCGCCGTTCGGAACATGGCGTGTTGGTTGGCGGTCCCCAATGCCGCATTCGTTCATTTTATTTATTTTATTTATTACAATTACATTACAATTCAATTTAATCAAAATTAATGATTATACATTTACAACTAATTAAATATTTTCAATAAATTAAATAAACAATTACAAAAAACATTAATATTATATTTATATTATTATATTTAAAAGCCTGTTTAAGATATGGATCAATTAATGATAGTTTATTAATTTCATACGATATTATTATTACTCATACATTGACGCGGGTAATCGGAACTTAAATAGAAGCCATTAATATGAAGCGAATATTCTTATATATAATATACTTACATATTGTTAATAGAAATATGATCACAGTAGGTGCACTATTCACACGAGGCAGCCAATTACATGGCGGTCCGAGCAGATGGTCAATAATGGAATCGTATTTCTACTGATACTACACATGATCTTAATTTAACTGATTATTATTAATTGTATATTCTCTACAACGAAAATGTAAACAATATAATTTATATTCATTTATATATTTTTATATGTAATATTGTGTTCATTTTCGATAATAAGGTAATTCATCTTGGTTAATTGCAAATATCTTTAAAATATGCTTCAAGAGGTCAATTACCCGAATAATGGTAATTATAAAGTTACCATAAACGAAACATGATTACAATTAGGGCGCTGTACAAATATTATTGTATAAATAATTAAAGCTCTAAAACTTTTGCACAGTTTATTAATGAGTTGTGAGTAAATATTTTGTATTAGCATTTCAAAGCAATGTATACATCATTTACATATTATTAAAGTTCTTTAGAATCGTGTATAGGGTAGTGTTGTACAAACAGGCTGGTTAATATTCATAGAACGAGGTAAAGGATACGAAAATTGGAAAATGTTTTAGCCTCTTTTATGTGTTTTGATTCAGAAACAATTAATAAACTAAGTTTTTGTTAAAAGTATTGTTACGACTACAAGCAAACAATAATATAAACCTTTACCACGCGGAGGTCAATCGCGTGTCAAATATGGAGCGCGTAAACTATAGCTTTTATAGTCTCCATAGTACAAGTGGCTCAGCGTCTGGCATATTAAGTAGATAACTCTCGTTATTTTATCCATAAAATATAAGATATTTAACAAACTTTCGTAATATGAAGGAATATAAATATTTACAGGCTATTATTATTATTAAACGTAGAATTTATTAAAATAGTTTCTATTATTGTTTCTGTAGTTGCTTTTGAAAACGAGTAATAATAATTGAGGGTGTCTAAGAAAGTTATTTACATCTAAACTCTACTGAAATTAAGGATTTTAAAGAGAAAACGATTTTGAAGATAACATGCAGTTTTCCAATAAACCAGTGCTCGGGATCTAAGAAACGCTGTTAAGAACGATCTGTATATTGCGACCTGAGTATCCATTTAAACGATTTCTCGAAAACTATGTAGCAAAGTAGCATTGGGACAAAACCCTTGTGATTTTGCAATATACAAACGTCATCAGGTCTCTCCTTAATTTTTAATGTGTCGGATATGTGAAAGGGAGTCAATCTGAAAAAAACAAAACTAATCAAAAATCATTATGGTAGCTGCCAAGCTGTCCATAACGATTTTGATTTATTTTAAATTTGTTTATCAATAGTAAAAAATCCATAATATTTTTTTTAATTTAAAACATAATATATTATGATAAAAGTATTTTGGTATATTTTATTGAAAACAAACACAACATTGAATTCCTTGATAATGAAGTTATTTCGAATATTAATAAATTTATTACTTTTGAAGTATAACACTAGTAGTAGCTAATATAAGGCTAGTATAGACAATAAAATATAAAGAAAGCTATAATAAACTTATAAAAATGAGAATGGTCGAAGACTATTCCCTAGTAGCATTCCCCGGTAAAGTAGATTTCTTTCATTGCCTTTTGCAATGTCGATTACAATAAGATAAAAGATTGAAAGATTAAACTTATGCAGGTCAAGCTGAAACAAGAGAATAATATTGAATATTTCTACACAAATACTTTATGGAAACTTATCATGAATTACATATTTAGTTTGGGAGTGGTACAAAGTAGAAAATATGTTTGCCTTTAGCATAAGGGTTGAAATAAAAAGAAACAAATATCTTCCATAAACATTTATTAATACAATATATCATTTTCCATATTCCAATATAGTAATAGTATAATTATATTCCCTTATCGGAATCATACAAATAAGAAACAACATATAGATGATTCTACTAGGCTGCAATACCATATACCCCCGTTCGAGAGATACATAGAATATTAAAGATTCGTTTTATTTATTACATAAGAAATATATTTGACACATTAATAGGTATTTTAAAATTCTAAGTTGCCAATCGCAAATAAGTGGCGTTATTTCATATAAAGGCTTATAATAGCGTCTTTCACCAAGTTTCTCATTACCGTTAGTCTCTTAAATGACTAGAACATTTATTTTAAAAGTTACATTTATATTTTTTTATTCATTAATATTTGCTACCTCCTATTGACATAAGTTTACCACCAATTAGCTACAGCATCTACGTTTAGCTTATTTAACTCTACATACATACATTGCGATAGAATAAGACTGCATCGTCGCTTTGGGTTCGTTGGTGCAAATAAAATATAACTTAAATTGATTGGCCAAGAACCCGGAGCGAGATGCAATTTCTAGTTCTAATCGGCCGAGCTTAATGTCAAAGCGTACTGATTGGGCAATAAGGCTGGGTGATTGCCCAACCATGTAAGCGGACACTCGACGCAATCAGACAAAATCATAGCAAAGAGAGCAAATCGAACCTAACATTTTAGCCAAAATTTAGCAAAAATGGTCCAAAAATATTTCCAAATAAAGTCTATGTCCCTGTGTTTAATACAATTTTTAGAAGATATAAAATATGGGAATATAAGAAGTAAAGCTTAACGCAACGGGTCCAGTGTAAACGCGATGGTCATTGGGGCGGCAGATGGTGGATCCGCGGGGTACGTAGGCGTCGGCTCAGCCCCATTTCTGAAAGAGTCCCATGCGCTGGCAGCGACAGTTGGACCCCCAGATGTTGCAGCGACATGATGACGAGTGGCAACAGTCCCCAGGGCGGTGGTCGCAGTTGCCTCCTCGCCGAATACACGCACGCCTGAAAACGTAGATCAGCGACGATCGTCTGAAACCACATTATCGAATACTAGCCTAAATTTCCGTCCGTGTCGTCCACAGGACAATAGATGTACTCAATTATTGACAATGACATTGAATTGTGAAATGAAATTAATGAGATCTTTGATTCAATATACAGATGTAGTATTAATGATAATGTTCTATTTAATGAGCTTTCGAACAGAAATATCTCTTAAATGTCGGTGATAGAACTTACTTGCCAACATCTTGTAAGATTTGTAAGTCGGAAGGATCTTCATCGTAATCAGGGCCGTTTATCTCGATATCTTCATCGCCTATAAAAGATAAATCGTTTGTTGGAGCTTTTTATTGTATGGTTTTAAATCACATTTCATCCTAAATTTTAGAATTGAAAAGGAAGTGTATTTTGGAATTCATCTAGATAGTTATTTAATGAATACTAGAAAAAGAAATAAAAAGACAGGTATCTAGAAGTATATAATACGAATAAACCTGCTATACCTGGATCGATATACGAGGCATAAGAACACTGCTCTGCGAGAAGAATCACCGCTAGCGCCAGCATGACTGCGCTGCCGCGCGGCATGCTGCTCGTTCGCCAACCGCTGCTTTCCTACAACAATATTAAATAGTTTTAAACCGAAGCATATTTTATAGTCAGTACATTATTAAATATATATGTATATATAAAAGCAAGTATATTAACAATCGATAATTAATGAATTCCTAGATAATGCAAAATCAATCCATAAGGCATGAGAAGGAATGCAAGAGAGATCTGAAAGGCTGGTGGGGGAGGCCCAAGGAGGTTTTAGACCTGGAATAGGGTGTATAGATCAGATCTTTTCCCTCCGCATGATCACGGAAAAGTTTTTGGCCCTAAACCAAAAAGTTTTCTGTGCATTTGTGGATTTGGAAAAGGCGTTTGACAGGGTTGTGAGAAAGAAATTATAGGAGACACTGCCCCGATACAATGTGAGCGGACTCTTGCTACAGGCTGTAAAGTCTCTTTACAGAGATCACTCAGTCTGTGTACGAGTAGGAGCTGGCATGTCGCCCCGGTTTGACTTCTAATCGGGTGTTAAGCAAGGTTGCGCTATATCAGCTTGGTTTTTCAATTTGTATTTGGATAGTTGTCTCCAAGGCGTGAAAGACAGTGACATGGGAGTGAAAGTAGGTGACTTTAAAGTCAATTGCTTGCTATATGAAGATGATGCAGTGCTCATTGTATCATCAGAATGCGATATGCAGGCATTGGTCACCACTCTGAAAGATGGGTGTGAAAATAATGGTCTAAACCTGAATGCAGATAACACGAAGGTTCTGATATTTGAAAGGAATGAAGAAAGAACAGAATGTAAGATCAACGTGAATGGTAAGATAATAGAACTAGTGAATGAAGTGGTAAATTTGGGAAGTATGTTTAGCAGAGACGGAAGATTTGAAATGGATGTGGAAAGGCGCACTGTTGCCGGTAACAGAGTCAACAGTGCGTTGGCTGCATTTGAGACGGCGAAACGTCAACATAGCTGCACGTTTGGCTGTACACAATGCGGTTTTGCGACCGGCGCTGTTATACGGCAGCCAAACGTGGGTAACACAGAAGAAGAATGTAAGAAAGATGAATGCTGTAGAGATGCGATCTCTTCGCAGAATATGCGGAGTCAGTCTAGCTGACCGAATCCGCAATGAAGAGATCTACAGAATGGCAGGTACTAGCGAAGATGTCACGGTGAAAATGAAGAAGAACGTGCTCAGGTGGTTTGGGCACGTCGAACGAATGAGTGATGAATGAACGGTAAAAAAGATTTATATAGGAAAAGTGAGCGGTAAGAGAAAAAGGGGGAGGCCTGGAGTGACCTTCGAAAACACAGTATCTATGATACTGGAGGAAGGTCACGTAAAAAGCATGAGGAGCCCCCGGAGGGCATGTATGAAGAGGTTGATGTCTGTGGCCGAGGCGAAAGCTGTATGCAGGGACCGTAGCGTTTAGCGCTCCGTCGTCTCTGGCTACCCCGCAAGGGATATGGTGTGAAGCTAAATAAATAAAAAAATAAATCCATAAGGTTAAAAGAACTAGTTTAAGTGAATTGTGTTTAATTAGTCTCATGGACCATTATAAAACTGGAATTCAGGGCATAATAAAATCTGAACGAAAATTAAAGTATACACTTTTAATTAAGAAGTGTCCACTCTCAGAATTACATTGGTCCAATTAAACGAATCCAGAATCCAGGTTACTCAAACAAAAGATGGGAGTGGATTAAATGGATCTATATGTTTATACAGAATGGTAGAACGAGTTCTGTAGCACTTGAGTATCTCTTTTAAAATGAGACGCTTATGTACAAGTTAGAATAATAATGCTAGGTTATTTAAAATAAAAATAAATTGGTCACTATCAACATTTTGAGGATTGTCTTAAAGCATTTATCAAATCAATCAAGAACGTTTGTTAATAAAAATAAAACATTAAACAATCAAGGGTACTGAAATAAACCAGAGATTCCCAGTTAATTAAGATATAAGTCCCAAGACAGTCCCTGAGCTACAAGTCAATTTAGTTTAAATTTGATTCCGCATTTAAATAACATTTGGTAAATTACAGTTAACGAAATTGAACCTTCCTAAAATATTTCGGGTCTAAATTAAAATCATAAATAGGTATTGGATTGTTTCGAAAATCATAAAAAGGCAGTTTCTTTCAGATTTTTCAAGTTATATAAAGATATCTTACTTAATTGGATAAGTGGTTTACAACTTTCCAACTTGTATTGAGTTTGTGTTGACTTTCTGTCGATTTGAACATACGTGTTTGTGTTGAGGCAAAGTTTATAAAGTCAAATTTGTTAGATGATCTGAATGTTTCGTCGTTTATATAACAGGACTTTGTTTCCAAGTGATAGTGATGATTATTTTAACACAAAGGTTAAAAAAATCATCAAAGCCGAAAGCACTGTTTAAAGGCCAACAGTTTTAAAGTTATTTATTTCTATCAATTTTCGATGTTTAAATTTATTGAATTTTAAATACTTTTTCTGTATTTTAAATGATATACTTGATACAATAAGTGTTATCTCATTTATAATATTTAAAAGTATTTATTTTATAGACATTAATCTCTCATGAACAAGATTAAGATATTTAATAAAACGAGGATTATAATGAGGGTCCTTATCTGCGCGGTTCCACGGCTCCAGTTGTCGACAAATAACTGATAGTAATCTCAAGATGGACGAAAAATAGGAAACGAGAACAATTTACAGTTCTCGGCTTAAATGAGTAAGATGTATATCTTTATAGATGTTATATATATATTATATGGTGGTGTGACCAATCAACGTGAAGGCTGGCATGTATCGGTTTATGAAAAAGGTTTTACAGTATCCGGTTTGTTGTATCGTACCTCCTTAATGTCATTGCGTTGTTACAATTTATAAAACTTTCATCCGATTGCTATTTAATTTGACAAATAGGTAGTTTTAAATATGTAATTCATGTTGGGTTTATTTATTTTGCTGTTGTAGATACTCATGGTACATGGTACCATCTTTTTCACGTATAGAGGATTCTAATTTCACGGATTATGATTCAAATTTAAATAAAGTTGAAATGCATTCACAACTCCGTTTCTATTGCAGTGTTATTTGGCGATAACCATTATTTACCCTTGTGTGCCCAAATATTGGTATATTTAAATATAAATATTTATATTATTGAATATATATGTTAGAGACAATCACAAAATAATACATAAGATTTTCCAGAAGAACAATATCTTAATTATTCCAAGTCATTGAATTTTTTTCTATAAAAGAACAATGTCATTTAAATGTTCTTAAATTTCCATTTTAATTTAGAAAAAGGAAAAGAAAAAAGAAAAAAGAAAAGGAAAGGAACATTATTTTTTAATAACGAAGTAGTAAACATATAATATTATGAAAATCAGTGACGGTGTGCGTTATACACTTATGAAGAAAATATTTCATTATTATCTTTTTAATAACTGTATTTTAAAATTAATAAAATAGCCATTATTAAGTATTTAAAGTATACTTGGGAAACATTAAGCATATAAAAAAAAAAAACTATATAAGCAAAAGAAAACACCCTTTACTTGACAAATATAAATGCGAAGCCTTGAAGTAATTGATATCAAACGACACGAGATCGTTCGTTATCCTCTAGAAGCATGAGAATACTTCAATAACTTTGAAGTAAAGTCTGTTGACTACAGATGAACTTTAATACACTTTTGTTTACTTTAAAACAATATTAATACAGGAAAACTTTACTCTTCCTTTTGTTATTAAAGAATATTTAGTATAAATTATTTTAAGCCTGAAATTATTGTAAGTGTTTAATTAACATTTACGCTTTTATTGTTTCATTCATTTGTAATAGATATTCGTAATGTCACCCTGGTTTTGATGAAAAAAGGTCGCATGGTCTCATTTTGTTTTTTGCTAAGATTATTTTCTCTTTAGAGAAGTATCCCATCTCCTTAGTAATATCATCTCATCAAAGATCCTATTATTTATTTCTCGGAGAGAATACTTTATTTTTTTACAGAAGCTACGCAGAAGATTATAATAAATATAATCTTATACTTTAATACATAATTTTAACATTAGTTCCATCTTACTTTATAAACTTTTCTGTCTCTCCATCTTCGTTATTTAGGTAGCTCAAATTTTGAGACAGATGGAGTATAACGTGATTCAAAAGAGGTGATGTTTTAAAAAAGTGTTCGATACGAAATAAGGCAATCAAAATCTGTTCAGCTACTCTAAAGACAAAGCTACATTGTTATTATTTTTATTAAAACACGTACTGAATTTATTTTATGTTATAAGAATAAACAAACCTTTTAATATTACTATGAATATCTCATGTCTTATTTAGTTAGTTTTGCTTAAAGCTAAATTTACTTGTTTTACGTCACTGAAGACTGAATCAATTTAAATAAGCCTCTTGACAACTTTATCGTAAAATATTAATAGAACGTACTTTTATAAATCAAAAGGCTATTGATTATTTTAATTTCATACATTTCAGTAAGCACTTCAATTTAAATACTTTGTACTTGATTTAAAAACTCTTAATGGCAAATATGAATGAAATTTTGTCACCAATTCTACAATCTTGAAAAAAATAGGTAAATACACAATTAAACATTTTTCTAAATAAAAACAACCTACTAAATTCAATCAATCTGGATTTTGCACTGGCCCCAGTACCACATCACATTAACAAGAGTTACCGATGACATTCGAAAGGGAATTCATGGTAAACAACTGACAGTATTGATTTTGCTTGACTAAAGAAACGCTTTTAATAATGTTGACTTTGATATCATGCTGAATTTGTTAGCTTCTCTCAGCATATCTCATTCCGTCATTGAATGGTTTCATAGTTACCTGCATGGACGCCGACAATGAACTCTGATTGACGAATCGTTTTCCCCATGGACGAAAGTAAGTTTTGGTGTTTCTCAGGGAGACGTGTTGACACCATTACTCCTTTCCATCTTCACCAATACATTTACTCAAAACATTTTATCTCCCTATCACATGTATGTAAATGATTTACAAATCTACTATCAATCTACTTTGGGGGACTAGCCCTCTGCTATTGAGAGACTAAATTAAGTTTGAATTCAACCTTGAGTTGGAGTATTTCTTATGGAATAAAAATTAATACAACCAAACGCCAGGCAATAATTATAGGATCTCAGGCATGATTGCTAGAGTTTATTAAGTAAATTTACCGCCAGTTTTATTTAGTCGTGTCATTACACCGTACAGTCGAAACGCAGGAATCTCGGTCTACAATTAGACAATATTTTATCTTGGTCCCACCACATTAGAGGTCAGTTAAAAATGTTGTTGCTGCTATGTGTTCACTACGTCGTTTCGTCGTTTGCAAAATTTTCTTCCCATGATACCCAAGTTGTGCTTGCACAATCTCTTCTTTTTTCTATCCTTGACTTCGCCGATAGAAGTTATCCTGATCTCACCAAGGCACAACTGAATGAAGTCGAGAGACTTCAAAACCTTGGCATTCGGTACATATTTGGCTTCCGAAAGTATGACCATATTATTGAATTTCGATCCCAACTCAAGATATTACCAATCTGTTTTTGCCGGAATCTACATTAGTGAAAGAATTACTTCTTTACTGTGTATTATTCAATCTAACTTCTACGTGTTATTTAAATGAAAAAATCCTATTTCTGGGCACCCGTAGTAAAGTTCTTAAGACTTCCGATAACCTCACTCTTCGTTTAGCTCCTCACTCTACTCATTACAGACAAGCAAAGTTATGCACCACTCTTCTGTATGTAACTCACCTTTAACTTAGATATAAGGTTGTCTGGAAAAGATCACTACTTATCGATAAGACTTTTTTTTTCTTTTGTTTCTGTAGTGTTATTTTACATTGTGGTTGCAATAAAGTATATTATTTTCAATAAATTTCTTATATCATAGATAATATTATTAATTATAACATACGATATGAATAAGGAAAGTATAAGACTTGAAATAGCTGTTAAATTTCTGTATAACATTCTGCGGTCGTAGCACTAGATGATACGGGATACTCCGCTTGGCACGAATGCCTTGGTGTCACGAGAATGGCGCGCCAACGTGTAAATGGCTTCAGAAGCCAATACTCAAATGCCAGCTTCAATATATATATATATATATAGGATCACTCCTACTCCTACCAAATTAATTGTTTCTTCATTCAACATATCCGAATTTCACGTTTAAAATATATCAATCTTCTTGGAAATTTTAATTAATATATGTAAAAATAATTTAGATGTCATTTTTGTACCATGGAAGTTAGTTAATTTTATATTAAATAAAAATGTCTATAATATTATTATCTAACTTACCGTTACTTTAAGGTGCTGAGTTAACGTGAATAATTGTCTGATTGAGTCTTAACTTTTAAAACAGAAATTTTAATCAAAAGTATAAATATAATTAGAATGTGTATAAATATAATTCATATTTTTATATCTAAAATGTATTGTAAATTACATAATACGAGTATCGTTAAAATTTAATATAGACTCAATTTTAATAACACGAAAAAAGTAAAAAAAAATAAATATTGTTGTATATAAATCGAGATATCTGAGATTTACAATTAGTCTAAGACGGCTCAATAGCAATCAAACAGACGCAAACAACTCTCAATCAGTTTGCAAATGAGGATCAAGCTGCGCTCCGAGGAACAGCTCCCGGGGAGCTTTGCCATAAAGACCGCCGGTTAAGTCCCACTAGAGTTCATCAATTGGCTTCTATTATTTACCAAGATTTAACTTTCGTGATAATATTATGGTTACTTAAAATATTTTTTTACTTAAATTTTATTATGGAAAGTGATGAAAAATTTAAAAACATTTAGTAAAAATATTATATTAAATTAAACCTAACCAGCAACTGGAGGCAGCAACAGCAACCCCTTGACATACTTACAATAAGTTATGAACCTTATATTAGATAGAAAAATAAACTAGGCATAAACAAGTTAAGAAGATTAAAATTACAAATGTAATAGAAAAATCCAAATAGGAAAAGAAAATCGAAAGTTAAACTCCTAAAACGGCTTACAATGTAAGTTGGCTCGAAGCGTTAAACTGTCGATGTTCTTTGTCTCAGAGCTGGTGTCCGTTTATAACCTATTCCTCTTTTTTCATTTTGTAACTATAATTGAGCGAAGCGAACGAAGTGAGCGGAGCGTTTTACTGGAGACTTTTTACATTCTTTGTCACGAATTGGCTCGAAAACTACTAAACGGATAATTATGAAACTTTTCAATCAAAAAGACGCACATTAGGTGATGGTTCTTATAAAAAAAAAATTGAAAAATGTCCTCAAAAAAAATTTTTTTTAAAAATATTATGTAAAAAAATTGATATCCCATTGGAATCAATAGGAAACGATGAGTCAATACTCTGGGCTCACTTCGCTCAATATGCAAATGGTACCCAAGATTTCACGAGTGCAGCGAGTTGAAATTGAGGGTTTGTTGGCGCCCCTAGTATAATATCCCGTAGTCGGTTAACGTTTAAATCCAGAAAACTTGACATGATGTAATAGTGAAATAATATTTGTTTATGACCACACTACTCTCTCGGGCGTTTATAGATTTCAATTGTTTGTCTTGTCTGTTCATTAAACATTTAATACGAAATCTAATAAATCACTTAAACGTTATGAATGCTGGATATGATTATTTTTAACTTATATCTATTATTTTTTTTATATTTCTTAAGTACGTCCAATGCCATAAAAAAATTATCTATTATCTGTATCTTACTCTCATCGTACAATTTTATCAAATGTAATATGCGCCTTACAACGTCGCTTTTCCATAGTGATATCGATTCTGACGCCTACAATTTTTTTCCTACATAGCTCATTTAACTGATATCCTTTATCGGGTACTTGAACATATTAATAATTAATGTATACTTTACCGATAGTATTGGCAATAGATCTCGTGTTAAGTAACTTTAATAACGTTCTTCTGACAAATAATATTATATCATAACTATTTAGATTACAAATAAATGGGCCTGTATTTTGGAAAATAACTATAACTAGAATACCAACGTTGCCTCAAAAAAAACGAATCCGAAAATAAGAAACGAGACCACGACATACAACATTATTATAAAAAAATGAGTTGATTTGAATTTTTTTTAAGCAAAGTTGAGTTTATTAGAATGAAAATCTTTGTATTTATATTTACATCCACTCTGTAATTAACTTTTCCTTTTACGACAATTACGACCACACCGGCGCAATAATTGCCCCGATTAAGAAAGGCTCTACCAATGATAGAATCGATAAATCTAGTTCTTAATTAACATAAATATATATTATTATATTTATATTAAATACATTACACTCCATTATTAAAAGTATTCTATTTTCTTTGGTTTCGTGGCTATTTTATTGAATGAACACAACACACAAATGCTCATAATTTATATGTAAGACATTTTTTTAGATTTCGGTATTTACAAGACTTCGATTTTATAACTATAATAAATTATGATAAAACGGATCAGTATACATATTTTAATAGAATATTATAAATTTCAAAATATTCAATAAATAACTGTATTGTATAACCCAAAAGTCTATCAAATTATTCGAAACAACTTGTCGGATTAGTCTCCAGAGGAAGAATGGCAACTGAGCGTAAACCCAGATCCCACCTTATCCCGTAATTCCAGTGACTGATCGTTATCCTTTGATACATCTCTTGTTTTTATAACGAAATATATTGCCGAGTATTAATATATTTGTATTTGATATGGTGAAAATTTTATTTAATGCAATAAAATTTATAATCATACTCGTATGTTACTACTAATCATGTTTTTTTAATTTAATAAAAAATGAAAATCAAATAAAAGTAGATGTCAGGAATGTTAGTTATAAATTATCGGTAGATATCTATACTTATATAGGATGACGATCATACATTTGTAAAATATGTCTTTTAGTTAACAAATAAGTTTCAAATGCTCCTTATTCTATTTGACGACTCCAGACTCTATTTGACGACGTCAGACCATTCCAATTTGTAGGTCAAAGGAGAAGAATCGACAAACTGAAAAGGGCAATAGAGACCCTTATTTACCTTCCTATCAATTAATTCGCAATCGGATTAACACGTTTCAGTTCAAACATAAAATGAACAAAACAAATGAACGCAGCACCACATCGCCATTGAGTCGTTTAAGATCACGCGCGTCCTTCATTATCGAAACTGATTGAACCAAGTAATTCACTTTGTAATAATTAGATTGTATATTTTAACTGTATAGAATATACAAGTGAAAGTGATCTTCGCTTTTGTATAATTTAATTTGTAAATTGAATTCCTGGATTATTGTTGGACAATATAAATTATACTTGGGTCTTAAATAATTTGTGGACATGTTTTAATAAAATGTTAAATTTATTTATTATTAATATTTATTCATGTGTTAATAAAATACAGAAAATAATGTAGATTACTTATGTGATTTAGAGATATCTCCCACTTACCCTTTGGTGTCAGACGGTGTGACATCGCGGTACATTGAGGTACATAGAAAACAAATAAATTATAATAAAACAACAAATTTTGAATATATTATAAATATAATATAGCATATAAAACCCTTAGACATACATATTCACATTAACATACAAAAATTACAAACAAATATACGAGTACGAACTTAGAAATAAATACTAGTTATATTTTCCAATACAGGTAATGCCGCATAACTCTTATTTCCAGAGAGTTAAAGTATCCTCCAGAGTACTCCGGAGAGAGCACGTCAAAGGTCCGCCGAACAACAGTGAAAGTGTTTTGAAAAATATGGAGTTGTGAGAGAGCACAACCGGAGATCTCGAGGGACAAATTCACAAGATGGTTTTGTGCTTGTCTTATGAATTATTTAAATTATTAACTAAACAAACGTGCTGACAATATTTGTAATAGGAATAGTATCAATATCATCTTGAATATATCCTATCCTATAAATCCTAAATACCACGGAACAGCTGCATTATATATATCTTTATTGTATTAGATATATATTTTTTTTTATGTAAGAGGACGGTAAACCAGCTAGCGGGTCACAAATGGTACGTGATCACCGCCGCCCATGAACTCTTGCAACATCCGAGGGTTCACAAGAACGTTGCCGGCCTTGGAGATAGGAGTAAATGCCTTTTTTTAAGGTACCCATGTCGTATCGATTTGGAAACACCGCCGAAGGAAATTCGTTCCACATTTGAGAACTACGTGGGAAAAAAGTTCTTGAGAACCGCACAGTGGAGGATCGCCACTCATCCAGGTGATACGGATGGTATTGGAGACAATGGCGCGATGTCGAGACCCAGTATTCTGATACTTGGCGATGCATTGAGAAGAGTGCTCTCGAAGAGCGGTGATACGACAATTTTTTTTTCTTAGTGGTTTTCTTAGTGGTCAACGCGCAAACTTGTGTTTTTTTAGGAGATTGAACTGAACGTGGTTCAGTTCACCCCACTCAGAGACCATTTCCCAGAGAGGTCTCTATAGAAGACACAAGTTTCTTTCGGAACTCATCCGCATAACAATGTATGTTGGGAAAATCCAACATATCATTGATGTGCAAGGATCGGATGGCCAAGGTCAGGCTTTCATGAGCCTGAGACTACGCTTTTAAGGTACCGAAACAGACGCGTTAGCACTTGTGTCAACCCAGGGGCAAATGTGCGTAGCATAATTGGAGAGATACCATCTGGCCCCCTCGACTTATGAACTTCCAAGGAAAAGAGGGCTCTTCGGATGATTTTTTGCTGAAAAAATATTTCCGGCATTAAGCTCTGACACCGCGGGATAATAGGCGGTGTCATTTCCAGGTCGTCCAAAGTCAAGTTTAAGGCAAAAAGAGTGCCCAAGAGATCGGCTTTCTCTTTTGCGGTGTGGGCCAGAGAGTAGTTCCCAGTGCGTAATGGCAGTAGGGATGGCTGACAAAAGTTTCCCAGAGTGGCTGTGGAAAGCGTCCAGAACTTGAGCGTAACCAGGCAGGTACCTTGCCAGCTGATCCCCAATTTTAACGACATGCTTGAACTTTGCTCTAGTAATTTTCCGTTTGAAGAATCTGGAAGCACGATTATATTTCTTTAGAGTTCGGATCGAACTTTAGAGTTCGGATCCTTAATTACTAATGCATTAGCCCACGCTTTATAAGCCTGCCGTTTGCCAGCTGCTGCAGCCCGGACAGACGCATCAAACCAAGGCCGCGAACTGCCATCAAGTGATACCATAGAGTTTGGTACGAAATTTGTTTTTTGTATTTTAATTCAGGCGAGTATTACAAAATGTTGGAGTTCAAAGGAACATTCGGGTTTTATCTCAGCTATTCACGAGCGATCCGAAGTTAACCGAAAGAGGTGCTTTGTTGCTTTTAATTAAATATTTCAAAGGTTTTAATTAACAGAAAAGATCGGCTTTTGTATAAGTTAGAGCTATAATTAGAACAGTTTTAAATGACTATGAAGAGTATTATGTGTTTGGAATTTTTCATATGCTTCTTCAAAAATATTGGTTTATACAAAATTAGGAATACGATTTATGCTCCAATTGCTAACATTTAACATTTTGCTTAAATATATTAATATTATAATAAAACGTTTTATGCAGAATTATATAAATTAAATATAACAGAGAATAACACTCACATTTCAATAATAAGGCCATTTTCATTCACCGCGTTATTAAATTATGCAAAATAATTTATAATACATTTGTGTTCTAAAATTACACTCATTATTGTTTTAAGCGGCTTCACTCGTTTAATTATAGTAACTAACGAATGATTTTATAGGATTAATTAATGGTATTAAGACTCTAGCGGGCTGTCATTTAACAATGTTACATACTAATACTTAACTAATTCTGGATTGCTTCATATGTTACATAGGGTTTCTTAATTGGTTAGGATTAAGTTTTTGATAGTGATGACTATTTTTAAATTACTTTGCTATGATAAAATGGTTTGATAATGAATTGCTTATTTGTTCCCACACAACTCATCTGATCACTATAAAATATTAGTGAGCTTTCCGTCCCGTCAAGGTTGTTGAAACTGTTTAATCAAACCAAATGATAACGGATTCATTGATATTGGTTTTAATTACCTCTTTATTTCCAAAAACACAAATTTTACAGCTCATTGACATAATGAGGCTTTTAAATGAAACCTTCACTATTCGAATTCAAGATACATGAATACAAAATATGCGTCGCAATCTTTTATTTGAGAGCAGATAAAATGTGTACATATAAAATTATGTCTGTTACATACTGCGGTATAATTCAAAGTATTTTATTATACGTCCTACGGCTATGGAGAATTAGTAGAATCCACCCTAGGACAATTGGGTTGCGAATCACAACCCCGCCGCCGGCGTTCCTAACTTCTCATACAAAAACCACCTTTATTAGTTCCGTTGTTTTATTATTATTCTTCATTCTTTTAGGGTACCAAAGTAAACTCTTCCGATCATTTAACGAGTTTGTTCTTAACCGTTTGTGTACTCAATATAAATGATGTTTGCTTCGTTCAACTGTCGAAATAAATTACTTTTCAGCTACAAACTTAGCTCCAGCATTCAGATATTCTAGCAGACTAAGTATTTACGTCAAATAACATACTACTTTAAAAAATGAGTCCGATGTTTCTATTCAAAGTTTGAAACACGAAATTATAATATTTCTTCATTGAAGAATTAAATAGAAAATATAATATTAGTGGACGTTATTTTTAATAACGTGAGTAACGAAGCGAAAGTATTTAAACAATCTCAAGTCGAAAACTTAAGGACGCACACAAAGCAGCTACTGCTATGATTAACATTGTGAAAAATTCTCTGATAAAGGTCGGTAATTGGAAAAGTAGAGGCTTTGAGGCTATTTGAAAGGTTGGAGCAATATTTATAAGCTCATTACTCGTGTTTAATCAAGATGTAGATGAAATATCGCGCGTTATGTTATTTTTTCAGCGTTTCATATTCAATATTTTTAAATCATTATTTTTTATTTGAAATCGTTATTTTATTCCTAACTCCATAAGTATTAATATACATAGATATATCATTATTTTAGTTTTATTCTAATAATAGTTTTCCTTTTAAATATTAGAGAAATTTAAAGAGTAATAAGTATACTATATTTGTTAAATTATTGTTCTATATCGATATCTATCGATAATTATATCGATAAACATTAATATCCGGCAGATTTTCGTGACCCGGGAACCAACAGACAAAAAAGACTGTGGTCTAGATTTGGTGTCATACTGAACTCATAGCCATTAGATTAAATCTAAATAAACAGATTTTGCTTTGTATATTATGTTCATAATTAATTAATCATAGTTATAAAACGACACGTAATTTTTTTAACACTACGTTCCATGTGACCGCCAGCTCATGCACACATATCGTAAGTAAGGCGCATCGGGTAATGGCGGCGCAACCTATATACAGAGACAAAGGTTCATCCGTCTGAAATCGTTTAGATATCCTCTTTGTTGTTGCTGGTTATTTATGGATACAACATGAAGGTTTGGAAAAAATAAATCACGTTCAAATTGAAACTCGTTTAATACAACTTGAATGCCGTAATTAATATGTTAAATAAAATATAATTATTATATTACACTAATTACACTTTATATAATAAAGATATCAAATTTAAAACCAATTTCTTATTGATTGTTTATTATTATTATAAATCCGTGATTGATTCAAAGAATGGTTATATGTGGTAATCGAACCTAGGACTTTTGAATTTGCAGTGCCTTACTGCAAGTCCACCAATCACCACTCTCTACTAGACCAAGGATCAAGCCATCACACCAGTCTACAACTATTATTCTATACATTTTATAGCGCCACTAACCCAAACTAGCTATTAACTAACATAAAGAGTGAAATCTCACAACTATCACACACACACACACAAAATCTTAGCAAGCACCTGCCAGGGGTTCTCTTGCAAATCTTAAACTATTTGCCCGTGTATATTAAGATTCGGTGTTCCAGTAATGCGGGTATTTCGCTTTTACATAATACACTATCTGTTGCCTGCGATGCGGTCTGTGTTAACGTAAGCCAGCGCTCGTATAAAACGTTTTTGTATTTAGTTTTTATTTTAAAACACACTTTATAATATTATATAAAGTAAAGTAAGAAAGAAAGTAAAAAAAAATGTAAACACAACATATATATTATTCGCGTTTTCGCACCATTTATTGTATCTCATTTTTCCTGTTTGTCATTTCCGGTAACGACCGCCATAGTTATACGTAATCAGATTGAACGACAAATTAAAATTTCGGTTCAACAAATTAAATCGGTTGGAAATAACTTTTCAATTATATATTTTATATGCACCAATGTATTGGCAATAAAATTTAATAATAATTACATATACAATATATACAATACAATTTCGATTGAAATTTTGAATCCAAGTTCAAACAATCAAAGAGTAGAAATAAAAAAACTGAATGCAATGAAAAAAACCAACACTCGTTTTAATTGAAAGAATGAAAAAAAGAAGAAGCATTTTTATAAAAAACTATTGACTTCACGCTGATACATAAGATACATAAGAATAAAGTCTCGTCAACCTTCATACAATAACACAGTGTATTAAGGTTGCTTTTCGATTGCCAATTTTTATAACTCCTAAGTAAAGGGTGTCAATATTTATTGCTTCAATAAAGCTTTGTTTATTTTTTCTCCTTAGGATGTGACGTGTATTTCAGAGTTATTTATGTTTCATATCTGAGTATGTGCACAGCCTTTATATGTATTTTTTTATTCATTCATTCAGTTGTTAACAAGAAAAAGAATCAATCTATCTGTAAAAATTATGTTTTCACACAAAAAGCATTATTGCTAGTCTTTCATAGGTCTTTATTGCAATTTTGCAAAATTAATTAAAAGTCAGCTAAAGTTGAAATTATAATTGATATCTTGAGTTATCAACGCCAGGACCCGATCCGCAGATTGAGTTTGAAGGACGCCGTCTGAGATTGATCTGATTATAGATGGATTACTGACGAGGACATATAATTATCTATATACGTACGCTTATACTGTATATATTATATATACTATACATATGTGTGTGTGTGTGTGTGTAGTGTAGTAAAATTTACCATAAAAACTTGTATTACTGTACATTTTGTGAATTTTATTATTAGGTTATTGTTTTAGTACCAATATATGACAATACCTTTTAATTATCTGACGTCATTAGTGTTTGTGTGTGTGTATTTGTGTGTGAGCGTGTGTGTGTGTGTGCGCGTGTGTGTGTGTGTGTGTCTGTGTGTGTGAGTGAGTTGGAATTGCATCAAAGTGATGTGTGATCGATCACGGTTAAGGTTTTTTCTTCTATTTGAATAACAGAGCAAACCTTTTAGTCAAAGTGTATATATTATTAACATTACACGTTTTTGCTTCCAGCACACAAATCATTTCACAAAATGTGTCCAATCCACAAAATATATTTTTATTTTACATAACAATATAACTACCCGCAGTGGCCGATATACCACGAAGTTTACTTTATGTTAGACAGAAATGGTTCAAAACTATCAAAGCAGTGGATGAGCTATAAAGAATGGTATTGAGTGGCTTTTTGTGTTCCGTTTGATATAATGGTATTTCCCAATGGTCATTTCCCAAACGATGTTGTCTTTTAAAAGTATTTTCTATTGAAACAATGTTCTTTCCTTTTCTGTCTTTCCATCATAGCGTCGACACCCTCAGTGGTCTCAACATGACGCCTACTTCCGAAAAAGCACCACCATCAGTTTTTTAAACTTTTTAAAATAACATTTAAAAATTAAATTTATCAGATCATTAATTAACTGTTAACTGTTAATAACAACTGCATCAAAGTCATCTTCCTTAAAATGTTACTAATGTGTATTATTTGACTTGAACCTAGTTTAGAGAAAAATCAATTATAAGTTACTTTAATACTCGTGCTTTATTTCTATTAACGGCATGTTTATTAAATTCTATCTTTGTATTATAAAAATCAACATGTATGTTGGTGTGCAACACTTTACTTTTCGACTCAATGGATTAAAAAGATAATTTTATACTGCCTTGGTTTGCTGTACAACAGTGTTTTATATAATCTTTATTGTAAAGTTTTATTTATTTATTTCTACAAGATATTAAAAAGGCTCCACGAGGACATAGTCGCGGGAAAGTGCTAGCATTTTATAAAAACTATATGTATATTTTAATTTAAAATTAATGCATCAAATACATGTTAAAAGTTATTATTACTATTAATGTTAAACAAAGAAAATAAAACAGAAAAAAATAAATCTTAACGCTCACAAATATAATTGAATATAATTGAAATTAAAGTCCTTTGAAATTTATAAAAATATAGTAATTAAAAAGATAACTCAGTATTCATTTTATTCATAGTGATGTTGATATACTCGTAACAGCACGAGTTAACATCGATATACCTACCAATAAATAATATAATATAGACAATTCCTAAACGTTACAATGTAAATTGTTCTTATTAATTAAACGTATCAAGTCCGTTGAAATGTAACCAGTGATTTATTACAGCCATTACGCGTCCGTCCGTGTGCGGTGACAGCCTCCACCGTAAGGGGTCATATATTACTTGTAATTTATCATATAGCATAGAATGGAATACATTTTATAGAGAAAAAAGGATGTAATAATACACTTTAACACATCACGTCAGTATTGAAAAGGTTTTTAGAGTTGCATTAGTTATATGTCTCATATATTTGAACAAATATTGAGAAAAGAAAAAGATAAGTGTTAATATTTATAATAAATTTCTATAGATGCTTTTGCTACACAGATAATGCTTTAATCGTTTTGTTATTACTTTTATTATAGTTTTATTATAGTTTTAATTATTATGTAAAATATAGATATTATAATTTATTATTTATTTATATTACCTTCACGCCATATCCCTTGCGGGGTAGCCAGAGACGACGGAGCGCCAAACGCTACGGTCTCTGCATACCTCTTTCACCTCGGCCACAGACACCAACTTCTTCATACATGCTCTCCGGGGGGTCCTCATGCTTTTTACGTGACCTTCCTCCAGTATCATAGATACTGTGTTTTCGAAGGTCACTCGAGGCCTCCCCCTGTCTCTCTTACCGCTCACTTTTCCTATATAAATCTTTTTTACCATTCTTTCATCGCTCATTCGTTCGACGTGCCCAAACCACCTGAGCACGATAAAATTGATATTATGAACAGTGTTTTATTTGTGAATACAGATATTTTATTTAGTAAAATATCGTAGTGCATCATGTATCGTACATCATAGATGTTAAACGTCTTTAGACAGAACTGTCATTGGTCGAAGAAGTTGCAAGACTTTTGATTGGTCCGCTGGGATATATAAAATTGTAGCACTCTATCAACCAATCATCAAGGCCGATGCGAGATTTCAAAGAAAAATTTTTTTTTTAATAATCGGCTTGTCAAAGTCAGGTAAGATTTGCTTTTGAACACACATCGTCATAATACATTTGATGTAGACTTAAGACTCTACCAAAATAAATATTTTTATACCCTAAAATAAGAATTATTTTAACTAAACAAAACAGTAAAATCAATGTTGTCACAGAGATACTAGAATGCAAACACTTGAATCATTTATATAAAATCTATTTATTTAATGCTGACACTGAGAAGGGTAGAAAATCTCGTAAAATGTATCGAAGCAAACAAAACATTCATCTAACTAGTTGTGTTAAGATTGATATTCGAATGTAGCAAATAGTTATTTGTAAGCAAACGGTGTCTATATTTATTGCTTCAATAAAGATTGCTTTGTATTAGTTCTTATAACGCTACCAGATGGAAATTGTATATTCTGGTCTTGTTAAAAGCACAACAAAAAACTAGGAAAAAAGAGAAAAGTCTAGAAAAATAAGATAAAATGAAATAAGGTATAAAAGAGGAAAGAAAAAGCGTTTTTTGTTCATGCAGTCGTCTCTTACCTATACAATAATTATACAACAGCATTGTATAAAAAGTCATTTAAAACAATAATTATAATTACGATAAAATCGAAATGTTAAGATTTATTCAATTCAGTTTCATAAATACTTAAAAATACTGTTATCTAAATAGGATCTTAAATTTCGGTTCCAAAATGGCAACGTAAATATTATTTCAGAATTCTATTATAAATAATGAGAATCGAGGCAGTCCGAAAACCTTTCCTTTGCGTATTACACTAGCTATTGGGGACGGGGGGGGGGGGGGGGGCGTTCAAATATTAATAATGTTGTATAAATAAAAATTAAATTAAATTTAGTAAAATGTCTATTTATGTGTGTTTATACACTAAATAGAAAAAATGTTATCAATACAAATAATAATTATTTCTTACAGATATTTGATTATTGCTAATAAATTATTTATTACATTCAGATAACAATGTACATTTATTAAATAAACAAATCTGATCTTGATTTCATAAGACAAATATTATAAGTAAAATGGTAAATTCAGTATATCTCTTAGAAATATTTAATATTATAATTGTAGGTTTTTCCGGATGCATGTCAAATTGCTGTTGACCGATAACAATAACAATAACATAACATGGTTTAGTTAATTTACTCTACTGCTAATATATTACTAATGTACTTGTAATATAATTTCTATTGATTTTCTCCATATGTATTTCAATTGTAATGAAAATAGTATATGTAATTGAACAGCTATTATAATGATTAAAAAGGGACGTAAAAAGTAATGTGGGCGTGCGACAAACAAACAAGAGGTGAGGCAGTACCGCAGTACAGTAACACTACTGTGTATTGCTTACATAAAGGAATGTCGAGACTGAAATTACTTTGTTCTGAACCAACATCATGAATGTCAATTCACAGCGAGCACTACTGTACTGCAAGTAAGTTCTAGAAACTTGACTGATGATTTAAAAGTTTAATTGTGTTATTTTTTTCTAAATATAAAAAATAACTTGTCGTCTAAAAGCTATTTTATGTTTTTTTCATATTCCTTTTGTTTTCTTTCACAGTGGTGTTATACTATTTTATTTAATAGCAAAAGTGTTTTAGTATTTCAAGTTAAAAGAGCAATCACAAAATAATAGCAGTAGTAAGTTCGATAACCATTAATTAACATTTAATATAGCAGTTATATAATAACTATGTAACTGATCGCTGCCTCTATATATAAGATATTTGTGTGAAATCCTTAGTGGAGCTCCTTAGACATAAAACAAGACATAGAAGACAAAACATTGTTTTTTTGTTTGTTTGTACGCGCTAATCTTTGAAACGAGTTATTTCGCTTTCACGGAAATGTTATTAGAGTATTATGCTTCCAATATATATATATCTCGAGTCACTTCACCACATATTTGGGCACAGGTTTTTATAACACATATTAATGTAAAAAAAAAACAAATATACAAAATGTACATATGTAAATAGACACAGAGTATCAGATACGATGTCGAAATGTAAAGAGTGTCGTATTATGTTGTAATAAATAAATATATTCGTACACTCCTTATATTAAATGCACAATTTCAATATTCACAAAACTCCATAAAGTTTTGTGAACTAAACGCATTTATACAATTTGCGTACCAAACAAACATTGGCCTGCACCCATGGTTGTTGTTTTATTATACTCTAACATGTGTTTGTTATATTTCAACACACATAACCTGTGCTTGCTTGCATGCTTCAAATATTTAAATTTATTCATATAAACCGAGGATAAGCAAACATTAACATTATTTATATTTGAAGGAAAAATATAGTGCTTTCGAACACAAATTTAAAAATTACTAGGGTTTGCCACCGGCTTCGCGTACTTTTATTTTAAGCAAAAAAACGTATTCTGTTTCTACCGAACTCCGATCGCCACTTCACAATGTTAGAAATATGCTTCTGACTCAAGTACATTTTTAATATTAGAATTTACAATTCACAATAACATAATTAATTAGCAAGATGTATGAAATCAATGATTTGTAAAGAGACAAAGAGAGATATGGAAGAGAGGGAGAGATAATTTCGAAAAACAAATGAGTCTAGCGAGTGCCTTTTGTCAATGCATAATAAATTTTATTAATGGGCACCATTTGTCACTCAAATTTTTATATAAATGTAAATTTTCAATCAGCTCATATTTTTTGCGATAAACTTTAATCCTCTCTTTTATTTTTTCTTTATAATAATGTTGTCGCGGAGACCAGCAATTCTTTAATTCAATACGATACGATACGATCATAAATTATGTATAAAAAGATAAAAGTAATAGTGTCATAATATTCACATTTTCTATTAGATAATACACCTTAAAAGCTGTTTAGGTAAAGGTCTAAAGTATTAAATAATAGGTAAAAGACAGAACAGATAAGACACAATTTGTTCCATCTCATAATTGCCATTAAACAGGTACTACTCGTGAATACGTCTTTGTTATCGTCTCAGTGATTTAAATACATCATTATTATTTCAAACATTTTTAACGTAAAGTACATTAATTATAAAATTAATAAACCCACGTAATAGCAAGTTAACCCGACGAAAGAGGCATAAAGAAAAGTTTGATTAAATTTTACATGTAATATGCAAATGTAGGGATTTGCATATTTTCATCAAAATTAGAAACCTTTTTTAATCATATTATAAAAAATTATATTATTTAAAATATATATTTTTAGAGGGTAAATATATTTTCTCATGAGTTACGTGCTATGACACATTCGATAAATATACTTTATGTTGTACCGCGGAAAACGATGTAGAAAAATAAAAAGGTTCCCTAAATAGATTACGGACCGGCGTCACCGGCCCCAGACGATGAAGTTTGTTTCCTTCAACCATCGGAAATAAATTATCAGCAGAAGCCAGATGCCTAAAACATTTTTTACTCACTGAAACTTTTCTAATAAACTCGACATCATTAAAGGCAAGATCTACATTATACCTATCAATACTATTTTCAATGAAACAAAATTTGAAATATTAAAAATAATATTTATATTTTAAGTTCAAAATTAAAACCTAAACATGCGTTTCAATTAATTCATTATCTTAACTTCAGATAGTATTCCATAGAACAGTCATAAAGTGTAATCCCTGATAAACTTAATTAAATTTTTCAAATACCTGAGTCACTTTGTGTATAAAAAGTACAAATTTGCTACTTTTGTGATCGATATATCAAAATAGATTATAATATAACAAAACATTTTTACCATATACCACATAGCGTACATTCTGAGTGAGTTCTGTTTGAACGCGGTATTCGTAAAGAAACGCTAATCGGAGAGAAGCGCCATAGCGGTATACGTATTTAAATTACGAGGATATACTAATTGTCAACGAGATGTGTGAAAACGTGAAAAAGAGGCGCATCAATTGGATTTCACTTCATCCTAAAAGTAGCCTAAGCTGGCCCTGGAGATACTTTTTGAATGCTTTTATATATAACAAAACAAAATCTGATAATTATGTTTTCTTTCGATATTCGATAAGTATTTAAAAAAATACCAAATCATATTTCTATAACAAAGTTATTATACTTGTTTTATTCAGAGTGTGAAATCTCAAGACATAAAAAGAGCTTTATCAAAAAAATGCTTTTATAAATATCTTATTACCGGATTTTAAAACGAGCCGCACCGGCACGCGTATTACGAGTAGGTACGTTATTTATTCCGTTTCACGTAGTCAGCATGCGATATCGACCTACATATAATCCGAGGGCTTGTTTGCTCATTTTAATCGATGTTTTAACGTTTTAATATTAGAATTACCATATTCATATGATATTAAAGGATAAATCGGGATTTACTTTATAATATACTAACTTTCCCCGGCGGCTTCGCTCGTAACGGCGGGGTTTAATTTTAAACCTATAATATCTTCTAAACTATATATTTGAATTATATAGTGTAATATAGGATAACTTTGATGTATATAACATGGCGGATTAAACAAACGCATTTGTGTAGATAAGTGATAATCGTGAACAGCAGAAAACAGCCTTAAAAATAACGTTATATTTTTCATTGAAATTGAAACATAAAAGTAGTTATTGTGAGTTAACCATAACAAATAGACACGCCATCGTGGACTTCTTTGTAGTATGTTTGAAGATCTACAATTATCTAGTACATTACTTCAGTGTATCTCTGCTGGTTGACGTCAGTAAAGCTTCCAGGAGGCGACATCGTTTACGGCCGCGCGACCTCTTCAACAGTAATTGTTATATTTTAATAAAATTACATTTAACCGTAATGTGCTAATTACCAAAACTTTCCTCAAGAGTTGCACAAACTTTTAGTCAACATTTTGAGAAAATCTATTACGTACACAGTCAGACAGCTTTTAAAGACTTTTATAAAATGTATAGATAACACCTTTTCTAGTTTCAAATGGAAACATTTAAGTAAATAAACTTGTTCTATTATATAATACTATCTGAACAAAAATGACTGCGCCTGGCACAGCCTACTACATCCAGCATTGTTTAGACTGTAGCCGACCAAAGCAATAACTACGACCAGACCAGAACTACGACCTGGAAACAGTATTGGCAAATCATTCTAGTATTTCTCGAAGATTTCTAATCTTCCTGTTTTTGTAATATTTCTAGCGCAATAGCTATTTCTTTTGTTGTTTAATATATATAGAAGTATCCAGCTTTATGAGATTATGTTTATTATATTCGATAAAAAGGGGATGGCATTATTATATTTATATTGAAAATGTGTACTTTTAATAATAATAATAGTAGTAGAAGTAGTTTTCTAATTATGTAAATGAAAATTAGATTTAATATCTAAATATGAGTAATACAGCTATTGCCATTAATATAATATCGATTAATTTTATTTGAACAAGGACTGGTAAATTACCTCAAAAAAAATCTTTAAATTAAACTATTGTCTAGATAATCACAGTTGTGACCAGCACTCCACAGACAGAACTTTAAGCTTCAAAAGTGCAAGTGTTCAAAATAAGAAAGCTCTACTTTAGAGTACTTAGATGCCACCGGAGTCTAGTTATCTCAGTCAAAGTTTATAATTGTTCTAAATTGCAAAGCCAAATTGCATGTAAGTTGTCATTAAAACAGAAGTACAGTAAAATGAAACAAAAGAAATGAACAGCGAGGTTACATTTAAAGTCGGTCGCGTTTTAAATGAGTGCGGAGGCAATTTCTAAAAGCTAAATGAAACCGGCGTCTCTTTTATTGCGTTACTTTTAAAATGCAGAAGAGATTCACATTTATTTTATATAACGCCGTTTTATATAGATATATTTTGTCATACGAGTACATGACACGGGTACAAATCTTTCAAGTTATGACTACGAATTGCTATTCACAGATGTACCTTCATTGAAAATTATATCAATGTAAACTGAAACTTGTCTGCTCGAGGAATGAAATCTATTGAAACTTGTTAAGTTTCGAACTTAGTTCGAAGTATAGAAGCATAAATTTTAAGGAATTTAATATTTTACACGCATTTGCTTAATATGATCGAAATAATATAATTATTTGAAATACTTTAGAAACAAGAGTTACTCTTATAGAAGAAACAAATATTAAATATTTAGTTATAATTTCAAATATTAAGAATAACAATAATATACTCTTAAATTTATATGTAATGTATTCAAAATGAAACAAACGTCCATGTTTTAGTAGACGGATATTTTAATACAAAACACATAAAAATACAGGTCGCACGTCCCATTCTCCACTAAGCCCTTATATTTTGTTATATTTTTTTTATAAATATTTTTGAAATTTATTTTCAACTGTATTTAATATAGTCTAAAATGTTTGAACGTTTCACCTGTTTTTACTACAAGTGCTAAAAAGTATTGAACGTGTTATAAAAGTGGAAAGTATTGTTTTGTAGTAACAGAGCTCCGTGGAAAGATGTAACTTTGTATTGCAAATCACAAACTTAACTTATAAACACGCTTTATTGGCCTGAATGACCGTTGAACTAAACGTAAAGTTGGAGTCAGAATATATACGAGCGTATTCCACAATCAACTGTAATATTAACGCTAACTGACATACAAAATAAAATTTACTCAACAATAATATCTAGTATTCACTCAGATGTTTTTAATATTTATATGAATTAGTCTTCTTATTGCGTCCATCTGAAGAGATTTCTTCTATTAAGCAGCTCGAGTTCCAAGCCTGCACTTAACTTAATTACCTACCGTAGTTTAATTCTACTAACTTTAGTACTCACTATACTTAGTTAATTAGCTTTAAAAGGGACAAAGTAATTAAATAATTTATGTTTAAAATAAACTAATCTACATTATCTACATATTATATTGTAATTTGGTACGATATTACATAACACATATTACGGAATAATTTACCAAAGAATCGTATCTCCAGTTAATATTTCAGCCAGAATTTATTAAATACAAATAAATAGGTTTTTGTATACGAAAATATAATGAGCTTGAAAATCATTTTAAAATTATTTTAATTTCAAATTTAAATAATTAAACTATTGTTTTATTATTTTGATATAAGATAATTAGTGTCTCCGATCGATAGAAGTGTCAAAAAATACTAAGTTTTTAGCGAAGGAATTTTAAGCTAGCTTATGAAAGCTATTAAGAACGAACTATTGTCTTAGGTCAAATCAAATCATCTATCTATATTAGTAGAGGTAAGTAATAATACTAAAGGCTGACGCCTTCACATCACCGTACCCAGTAGGGCACGGCTCCCGTACTTAATAAAGTCTTATGAGTCGATATCTTATATAATCTTATATACCTCACTCACTCTATTTCGTCTTCAAATTTATTAAATGTAAAGGTTTTATTATAAAATCTCATTATTTCTTGAGTTCTCGGAAGATGCACTTAGTATGTTAGATGATAATGACTCCGTAACAATATGTACGTAGTTAAAAATTTATTCATTTCAAGACATCTAGTATGAATCGTATATATTTACGTTAAATAATGTTCTTGTTTCAGTAATATATTACTGTAAAACAACATCAATTTATGAAGGTTGCGGCAGCAATTTATTAATGTTCAAATTTTTAATCAATGTTTACCCCATGTAGGGTAATTGGTTTTGTAGGAGTAGGGTTATTCAATTTAATAATAACATTTTGGAGATGCTTTTTCTATTCTATAATAGTGGTTCTAAAGGAAATATATATATAAATATATGTAGAAACATAAATACACCTTTTTTTGATTTGCCCAACTTCTATTTTTGAATAATGTTAAATATAATAATCGTTACTTATATCCGTGTTTTTGTAACACGTCTATAAAAATATTGACGAAGTTTCAGACTTTTGGCTCGGAGCGTTACGTGCCTCAATTGTACCATAAAAATATTCAAAAACAACTCGTACATTTTACGCTTACAATAGCATTGTTAAGCCATATTATACAATTTAACCCCGAAATGGAATACTCCTAAAACCTACTCTAAAAAGATACGATATCCACCAATACACAAAACTCACCGATATCTGGCACACAACACAAAATTTGTAATGAGAACAATTAATATAAAAAATACGTACGCGCGCGGTAGTAACTCGTACGAAGTGTCCGACGCCACCCGACTGGTCGGGAGGCGAGTCGAATCGCGAGTGAGTGGCGAAGCGCCTCGTCCGCCCTTATACGTCCGCCTTAACCTCAGCGAAGGCGGGAGGATTTATACAGAGCTGTTTTAAATAAATAACTTTATCTCGCTTTTTATGCCATACAATATCTCTCCTGAATAAACACTTTGACCGATCACTTTTATACGTAAACAAGTCTCCTTTTGAGCCACCCACGATGTGATGATCTCTTCGGTGACACTAAAAATATTTAGTTCTACGCAGTTTACAGTGTATTTTATGCCTACGAGTAAATTGGTTTTTGTATTCAGTATCCTGTTTGTCCCTTATTTTAGCCTTGAAGTTAAAATAATTTGAATTATTGATTTATGATATAATTTTGAAGTTCATATAACTTTATGAACGAAAATTATATACTAAAATATTTTTATACTATTAAGAAAAAATATATTAAATTTGTATAACATGATACGGATAAGACACGAAGATAAAAAGAGAAAGACCTAAGTTAAGACGAACGGACTGAGTAAAAAATTGAGATTGGAGGAAGAATAGACAAAAATATACTTTTTGAATTATTAAGTAATTAAAACAATAGTGAAATGATGATATACATTATATGAAATATCTATTAAAATATCTAATATAATGTATGTAATAGTTAAATAACAACTCTTAGTGATATCTCTCTCTGCCGTCTCTCTCACACCACAGCGGGTTGTCAACAAAATGTTATTAGTCGTCATCCTTGCCGCCGCCCGTCTAGAGAAAAATTATCTAACGGATGCAACCCTAACTTTAAAGAAACATTCCTTAAAACAAAAAAAAACCGTTTTAATCCGTACTATATAGCTCTCAAAAGTGTTAAATTCTAATTTATTCTAAGTCATACAATAATTTGAATACACATACTAATTTTCAGTTTCAAATAGTTTATAATTGAAGTGCGAGTGTTTCACTTATAAGTTAGTGTACAATAATTCAAGACTTCTCCGTGTTCTACCATTCTCTCCTAATTGGATAATTTAACGATCTCTTAACTAAACTTGTAGAAAGGTTAAGTTAATATATATACTTAAGAAAATAGCTTTAAGTCGGTTTGTTACAACGTAGAAAAATTGCTTTCATTTACAAGATAAACACGAATGAGTCTACAGAAAACGCTAACATATGTACATGTTTAAAATTTACGGAAGACTTTTGTTTTCCTATTTTATTTTAAACTAGCTGTGTCCCACGACATCGTTCGCTCGGAATATGATTTTTTAATAAAAGGAGCCTACGTTACTCCTAACGCCAGCTATCCTCCGGAGAAATTCCCGTTGCAACTGGTTCAGGTGGCACAGAGGCTACTCGGACCAAACATACAGACAGACAGATAGACAGAGAAAGAGGGACAAAATCCTGTGTACATATATTTTTAAGTAAGTATATAATTGCCTACGCATTTAGTGAAATACTGTTAATTTAGAATTACAAACGGACACCTCAATTTTATTTTTATGTATAGATAATATACCTTAATCTTGGAGTCTTGTATATAATTATATTTTTATAATAAGAGTCATTATTTATAAAATCCTATTAAAACTGATTAAATAGTTTTGAAAATTATTCCGAATAGAAAGTAAACCAAAATGAGTAGTGATGGTGTAATAGCAGAAAAGGAATCAGCAATGTATACAAAAATTAATGAATTATTCTATAATTTTCATTGATATGTGCATATATACATATATTTCATACATTTTTGCATCTTAAAGTTTAGGGATGTCCAAATATAGAATGGAAAAGAGATTAACCCGACACTGATTAAAGAGACATTATTTTTTTCTTTCCCAGACAACTCTGAATTCATTTTAATTAAAAGTGTATACTAAATAACACAGTCAGTCGGTCTCAGAACATTCATTCCTTATGTCGTCGATTTGGACATGGCAAATTAATGACGCATGAGTGCGAGAGAATTAATAACTCTCTCCTTGAGTGATGATTTGGAGGAGACGCAGGGGGAGTGGAACAGTTTGAGGAAAGGAAAAGGAGTTGGATTTATAAGTTTTCAATTATTCAATATTTAATTAAATAATAATATTGACTTGCCGTTAAGATGCCTGTTTATTGGTAGTTTTATAAGAGGGGAGTGCCTTCTTAGGCTTTAGAGGCTCGTATTCACAACAACCTATTTAAGAATAGCAATTGCAATATCATTATTTTCATATTGGCCGCTCCCGTCTTATTTTTATCGGTATTTCATTGACAGCCATATAATTTACTATTGTTTATTATTGGAACTTGAATCATATTTAGAGTAATTTTAGAGCATAATTCATAACAAAATTCATTTGTAAAACTTGTATAATAAATATAGTTTTAATATTCTCACATGTACTTTAATTACTCATTAAAACAATGTTGGGTTGTTGAAGTGAAAAACAAAACTGGCCCCGCTGTGACAGAGCCTCGAGGACTGCATACTACTACGAGTATGCACAACACTCCTATTGTTGTGAAGTTAAATCTTAAATGAGTCAACCTTATCCCATTGTCTTCGTTCAGAGACGGTGAAACTGCTTTTATATAAATGGTTAAAAATTTGTAACGAGGTAATTTGATATATTCTATTGTAATTAATTATTCTTTACAAAATACTTGTATGTAAAATATAATTACATGAACATGGCTTTGGCCAATATATATAGCTTTGAGGAATAGTATAGCTAAATTCCATGGTATACTTGCATTCGTAAAAAAAATAACACGTTTAATTTTTAAATAAAATTATATTAAAACAGCAATTACTGTAAAATCTACTTAATATATATTTACTTTACTATTTTTAAATAAAAAATCAAATCAAAATCTTTTTTTTATTTTCCAGGAGTGACTGTATGTATGTTACTCGTATCACATTACATTATTATCTTAATATTTAATATTCTATATGTTGTAGCGTTGTACTTCCCGCTCCTAAGATATATAAATGCTGTTAATGACACAGACATACCTCAAGTTAAGTCGTCATCTTTACAGGTTTGCGCTAAAATCTCGCGTTGAAGTTTAAACTGTGAAGAATCGTGAAAATAGGTGTTTATGATATGAAAGAAGGAACATTACAAAATAATAATCATAATTAATATAGAAATCCAAAATAAATTATACAAACAACTCATTAATAGGAGGCTTCGACGACAACAAAGACATCTTTGTTCCTAGAATAGTCTATTGTTTCAGAAAATATTTATTTATGTAAACCTTATATCAAACATGTCCAACCTCCCAATGTTGTTTTGGTCGGTATTATTACACTCTAACAACACACACACACACACACACACACACACACACACACACACACACACACATTACAATTAACATTAACAACTAGTGAGTATAATTGAATATCTATTATAAAATTAAAATCAATACGAGAAGAATTTTCATATTTAATATGATGGTCAAAAACACAATACATTTTAATGATTATATAACAAATAATTTAATAGTAAAAAACATTTTGAAGTTATGGCACGTGAATTAAGACAATATTTTATAATACAAACCGTAATGACATGTTTATAAGGTTTAGTTTACAATGCATTAAAAAACTATTAGAATAAGGTGTCACTAAGTTATTACAATGTGACGAGGGTTCCTAACATTTATTTAATACCAGCTCTGCCCCCGACTTCGTGCGCGCGGAATATGTTTTGTAAAATGAAAGTAGTGTAAGTTACTGTTATAATATTAGTTATCCGCCAGTCAAAGTCTTATTAAAATCAGTCCGGCCGTTTCAAAGATTAGCCAAACGTAAGACTTTAAAAATTGATTTTTTATGTAAGTATCTTATACATATACTTTTATATGCATTTAGTAAAAAGCTGCTAATTTGAAATTACAAACGGACACTTCAATATTATGTAAATATTCCAGTTATAAAGTTGTTATTTTTGGAAGAGTGCTCTCAAACCAATGAGTCGGATGCTGCGTGGAATCCGTTGCCGGTATTAAATGAACGCACGTGACGTTGCACTTCTTTTTGACATATTATAAAACAGAATGAATATAGTACTTAAAGTAATATTGTTTTATATCTACAAGATATCAATGCTTTTGAAGATAAAAATGCTTTTATTATACCGAGACTGTTATAAAATATAATTTACGAAATATTATTAATGAATTAAATAAATGTGATATTGTTTTTAATAGATAAAGAATTTTCCTTTTATATGATATATCATAACGTCAAAAAAATGTAGGAAACATAATTTATTCTCATTAAAGTTAGTTACTCTGCAGCGTGAGTGGGGATGATGGATATTCACGTCGCCCCTCCGAAGGACAAGATCCAATCGCTCATGTTAAAAACGTATCTTTGTATAAACAAAGTTAACATACTTGACGTTTCTTTGAAACAATTTGCCTTTACTTTTTGTGAAATCAATAAAGTCCGCTACGTCGATTCCTATACATTTTCTACCATTTCTGTGTTATTACTGTTCACACACACGCACACGCACACACACACAAACACACAAACATACATAGGCAAATATACACTCATTCTCAAGTAAGATATATTAATTGAAATTATGAATCACCTTATATTAGTGAGTATTTAATACAACACCTTTTATTTTGTACACGAAAAATAACCAAAAATCGAAAGTCAAAACTTTATGTGGGTGTTGCAATGGACCCACGCCTTCCGAAAATAGATGGAACATTATCAGCATTTCAAACTTTATTACTACAGACATAGACACTAGAATAGAATATTAGAAATAAACTGAAAATATAAGCTAAAAGGTACTCTTACGGTGTCACGACATTTGACGAGGGATTTCCAAACCTTAGATGGCTAATGACTATGAAACTTATAATCAAATATTACTAAATTACCTTCACACTTTCTATAATATTAACAAATAATAATCAAAAACAGTTTATTTTTAAATCAATTGATTTCTACACGCTTACATTACAGTTACATTGTATTTTTATTCTTGAGGTAATGTGAATTGCAGTGCACTTGTTTTATTGATTTATATAAATTTGTTTCCGAGGCGCTCATTTTATTGTTTTCGAATGTAAAATATATGCATGCATTTTTCAATCTTCAAAATCTTTTAA
Organism: Melinaea menophilus ssp. n. AW-2005; assembly: GCA_918358695.1. Classification (NCBI taxonomy): domain Eukaryota; kingdom Metazoa; phylum Arthropoda; class Insecta; order Lepidoptera; family Nymphalidae; genus Melinaea; species Melinaea menophilus. The sequence goes on from OU911048.1 coordinate 580,872, forward strand.
AATATTTTATTTTCGCGCTCTACTCGTGAAAATTCTATTAGAACTAACCTTTGAACTTCTACAAACTAACCTTTGCCGGTCTTTAAATTTCCTTTGAAAGGAGAATGTATGCATAATGCCAACCCCAGTCCGTGGTGATCTATAAATCGTTGGCGTCAACATCTGGCTGTGACTGTTTTGTTTCAGTTCACAAAACAATACAAATGAAAATTAAAAGCAGTAAAAAATTGAATGAATTTTGTTTGCATTTATCATTTACAGAGAATCTAAAGCAAAGAGCTGGTCACGGCGACGCTCGGTATGTGTCATTATTTAGCATTATATATATAATTGCCTTATACTTATAACGAATATGAATATCGGGATTTAATATATCATACTCAATTCTTCTCACGAACAACGGGAATCCGTCCCAGAGGTCGCAGGTTCGAAAATGGTCCGTGATCATGATCTTTTAACTGTCTATTTATTTATTTTTTTTTATTATTAAGATAAGGGTATATACTTATCAGTACAGAAGTGTATAGATATAATAAGAAGCTGAAAAGCTGGTAATATAAAATTACAAACAGAGGCTTCAATTTTAATGATATGTTTACATAAACCATATGTAGAATACAAATGAATAACAAACGAAACGACACTTTGACTGGATCCCGAATGAAACGCGAATCTATTTTGGTACATCTATTTAAAAGGACATCAAAATTGGATAAAATAATTCCCGTCGCACTTCCAACATAAAAGTATTTATAAAATTCTGCGAATGACATGGACTTTAGCTATTTTTAAACACGAAAACACGTGCAAAGATATATCACGCGAATGCTTTTTGTTGTCGAATATATTATGATATAAACTCTCTAGATTAAAGTAAAATAGACCGTATGTGACTAAGAATGAAATTCATTTTACAATCATTGACATTTATTTAAATGATTGTTATAAAATTATGAATTGAGTTCGGTTATGCGGTTTATTCCATAAATAATTTGTATGTATAATATAATATATAATCAAAGTATATTGATAAACTAAATATGTTTAAGATAGTTTATATATTTTATTCGTGAACTCATACTAAAAGACCATACCATTTAAAAAAGCAATTAATTTATTTTTGTGCATCGGCACTGCATCGCACAAAGATATGACAAATGCTGCTCCATCACATCGAGTTACGTTAAACTGAAATTGATAACGCAATATATTTCGCTGTATTAAAAATTTCTCATCTAGTTTTGATTTATATCTTTGAAGTATTTTGCAATAAAATTTTTTAATCTACATTCTAGTTGTTAGATAAATTATAAGTCGGAATCAGGATATTGTGTTTTTTGTTAGTTTTGTATTAACAAACGTAAACCTTCTCCGGACGTAAGAGAAGTTACGAGCAATGGCTAATATTATTATTAATAAATAGAAATACAATGTTTCGAATTTGTAATAAATCGTAGAAAGTTGTATTAATAAAGCTTTAAGATTTATTAATAGAATATAGTGCAAAAATTTCACAATATTTCACGAAACTTTCTTAACTTAGAGATTAACCAAATTAACCAAATATTTTTAAATTTGCCACGTTTCTACTCAAATTTTGTTTCATCAAATTTAAAAGAAAAATATAATCTCGTTTATTAGTTCTGTGCTTTAATGTGAGTCAAGATATGAATTAATATATAAACCGTCAGATTATTCGACGTTCCTTGACTAGACTGTGTGTACCGGGTATTTCACTCGAGTAGGGTAATATATCAAAAGTTACACTAGACTATCTAGTAATGTCGAAAGATTTATATATTTTAAAATTAGTTTTGCCGTCTAATTTAGATGAAATGTTAAACAATATTAAGACCTATTTGTTTCTATTATGGAATTCATATTAAAATTAGATCCTATACTAAAATCGGGGCAGGGACTAACCCGCTTATAGGTACTGTAATCCCGGATTAGTCCGCGGTGAAACCTAAAAATGTTTTTGTTTCGGAATAACAGAAATTTACGCTCTATCTATTTTATCTATTTTAGTGAATCGGCCTTTAAAAGTATTCATTTTAAGATTTTATAATTCGAAAATGATTTTCGATATTTTTTAATTTTATTGCTTCTATTCAAGACATGTGTGTGGGTAATTTGATAAATATATATAAAAATGAAAAAGACTACTACAAACTACAAATGAAAACTTTATTTAATGAAAATGTAAGTTGAAGAAGCGTATAAGTAAATTATTACCATTTTTTTGTTAAATGACAATAGCATTAACCTACAAGGAAGGAAAATTGAGAATAAATTAGAATAATTATTATGGAACGCGACAAGGAATCCAGTGGCGGTATTAAGGAAAGTGTATTTGCACTCACTTAAGACATTTTTCTTGAATCAAAAGTACGTATAATTATATATTTTCTATCGAAGATCTTGATCTATATATATATTGTATAAAACGGATGTGTATATGTGCTTTATAAGCACATTTTTCTTTAAAATACCTTATATTTTTCTATCCTAAAAAATGTATAGCTATTTGAAATACATTAGAACTAAACATTTCTTGCAAATGTGATAAGATAATGTACCTGATTAATATTTTTTACCTAATTATAAATATTTTGTATTGTTTAGTTTTGTTATTATTCTGGTTACTGTATTATTCTATACAAAGTTATAGTTTCATATTTCCCTTAGATTAAAAATATACCATCGTTTGTCAATCGGTTTATTAAATTAGCTTAAATAATATTATATTTTTATCATTAAACAAGTAATATTATAAAATTTAAATAAGGCATCATACTCACGATGGCTGTTTTTGAAAATCATTATGTACGAATAAGGATGGTAATACTTTATTTTACATTACAGAAAATTACATTTATAAAGTAGTTTATATATTTATTATATACTATATTTTCCACTTTGCACAATGCCAGTGATGTCTCGCGGCAAATACCATACCGTGCTTATCGAATTAACCCTTCTGTAAAAGCTCTTTCCTGAATCTTGAAATAAATACATAGTGAAAAATTCATAACAACAACCAGTCGAATCCACGACCTCTAAGATACCTATTCCGACGCTCTAACGACTGAGCTACTACGTCATTAACTGCCTTAATAAATTTAGGATTCATATATAACATAAAATGATCTTTATCAGTACTTTGTCATTATTATAACACCCATGTTTCATTCGTAAGTCTGTTCGTCGATGTTCCCACGATCATATATTTTAGTAATCTACTGAATACTGAGACTGAAAGAGATCCTTGTTTATCGATAAGGCCACCCTTTGTACTTTTCGATCTTAATAATTTTCTTGCTTATTTTATCTTTTTGTGTACAGTGGCGGTCTTTTATATTAGTTGTTTATATACATTTAGCAATTATTTGTAAAATAGATATACTCTAGAGTAATAATTAATAATTAACGATTCTTTGTAAATAAGTGATTATTTCTTTTGTATTAAAATATATTATATAACCTCGAAACTAAATGCAATATAAAAATCTCAATAGTCACTTTATTCATTAAGTAAGTATATATTACCATAAATTGTACTATAACATTATCGACAAAGAGAGAAATATCAAATTCTATCTAGTAATATTGTATGAAGTATCTCGTATGAATTTATCGATCCCTCTATTTCGGTCGCTGCAGGTCGCTGCAGGTCTCGCCGCCCACGTCTATTGACGTCGCATTTTAGGAAATTGACTATCCATTTCATATGAACCTGAAATATTAAGCTTTTAATATGACTCTATGAAGAATATTAAAGAGAGATCGATTGGTTGCTGGATAATATATGTAACTTGTGATTTATTTCCTACTATCTTAAAGTGTTTCGTTTTAATCCAAAATCTTACATATTAAATCCGAAAGATTTATTGCAGAAACCACATACATTTTATAAATGGTAGTGAGTTATCTGGTGCTTGTTTCCTAGTTTTCACAGACGTCACTTTGAACTTTCTAGGTTTTTTTTAATTTAATTGTACATTATACTGCGAAAAAACCTTTTTGATACTAAATTTATTCCCAGTTTTTGTTATGTCATTTTGGTAACAATTGGTCGTATCAAGAAGTTACGTTTTTTTTTTTTTTTTATGTAAGAGGAGGGCAAACGAGCTGGCGGGTCACGGATGGACGTGATCACCGCCGCCCATGAACTCTTGCAACATCCGAGGATTTACAAGAGTGTTGCCGGCCTTGTAGGTAGGAATAAACGCCTTTTTTGAAGGTACCCATGTCGTACCGATCTGGAAATACCGCCGAAGGGAGTTCGTTCCACATTCGAGTGGTACGTGGAAAAAATGTCCTTGAGAACAGCACAGTGGAGGATCGCCACGCATCCAGGTGGTAAGGATGGTATTGGAGGCGATGGCGCGCTGTGCGGTGATGAAATTCGACGGCAGGCATCAGATCGAATAGTTCTTCGGAACACTCCCCGTTGTAAATGCGGTAGAAGACGCACAAAGAAGCCACGTCTCTACGCAATGCCAAAGAGTCCAGCCGTTCGCAGAACACCGGGTCCCCGACAATTCGAACGGCTCTCCGTTGTACGCGGTCAAATGGTAGAAGCTGATATTGGGGTGATCCGGACCAGAGATGAGAACAGTACTCCATGTGTGGCCGGACCTGCGCCTTATAGAGCGCAAGTCTTTGGCCAGGTTTGAAGTACTGCCTCGCTCTATTGATCACTCCCAATTTCATCGAGGCCAACTTGGCCTTGCTCTCCAGATGACCACGAAACTGACAGTCGCTCGAAATGTCGAGACCCAGTATTCTGATACTTGGCGAGGCAATGAGGGGACTGCTCTCGAAGAGCGGTGATACGACAAATGGGGTTTTCTTAATGGTGAACGCGCAAACCTGTGTCTTTAGGGGATTGAACTGAACGTGGTTTAGTTCACCCCACTCAGAGACCATCCCCAGGGAGGTCTCTATTGAAGACACAAGTTTCTTTCGGCACTCATCGACGTTTTCCCGAGTAAGACCTGCACGGCCGGAATATACCGCATCCCCAGTACTGTCATCCGCATAGCAATGTATGTTGGAGATATCCAACATATCATTGATGTGCAGGAGGAATAGAGTTAGCGATAGCACGCAGCCTTGGGGTACACCAGCGTTCACGGGCTTGGGATCCGAGCAAAAACCGTCGAGAACGACCTTTATGCTCCACCCAGTGAGGAAGCTGGTGATCCACTTGCATAAACTCTCGGGAAGCCCATAGGAAGGTAGCTTCGAAAGAAGCCCCTTGTACCATACACGATCGAAGGCTTTCGCCATATCCAGACTAACTGCCAGACCCTTTCCCTTGCTTTCAATAACAGCTGCCTAACGGTGCGTAAGATATAACAGAAGATCACCAGCCCATCGACCATGGCGAAAGCCATATTGCCGGTCATTGACCAACTGGTGATCCTCGAGGTAGGTTAGGAGCTGTTTATTAATAATGCTCTCCATTACTTTGGAGAGCAGAGAGGTAATGGCGATAGGTCTGTAGTTAGCTGGGTCCGAGCTATCACCTTTTTTAGGGATCGGATGGACAAGGGCACGCTTCCATGAGACCGGGACTACGCCTTTAAGGTAGGAGTGCCGAAATAAATGCGTTAGCACTGGAGTCAACTCAGGGGCACACGTTCGTAGCACCAATGGAAAAATGCCATCCGGCCCACTCGACTTATGGACGTCCAAGGAAAATAGAGACTGCCTAATAGTTTTCTGCCGAAAAACTATTTCCGGCATTAAGCTCTGACACCGCGAGATGATAGGCGGTGTTTATGTATATTCGATCTAATCTATTTTAAGCTACAACAATTTTATCGCGGATGACGGAGTGGAGTTATTAAGGAGAGACTGTCAAGTAATGAAACGTGGTACGCTGTGAGTGTACCTACTCGTACCACGCCGGACTACGGACGACTTCGGTGACGGTGTTAGTTGTAATTTAATATTTATTAATTTAGATGATGGATATATATAATTTAGTATCTTAAGTATCTTATACAATTTTGTTCTTTTATAAATAAATTATATTTTTTTCTAAAATAAAACCTTCTGATTTCCTTCATATCTTTACAGCAATGGATTACAAAACATTATATGAAATATACATTGAAGTTTGTTTCTTCGTTTTATTTCAGCATAGTTTTATTATTTTGGTGAACTTTAATTAATATAATGTCATAAATCTTAGATTCTTATAGGTCTTACCATATCGTATAAAAATCGTTAACAGCTATACAAAAATATAATATATATATATTTCACTACTCTAAACTCATCAAATATTAATATATTTTATTTATTTATTTTTATTAAAATAACTTTATTGCATACATGTAAGATAACAAACTGTAAAAAAAATAGATTAAAAATAATACCAGCAAAGGGCGACCTTACCACTAAAGTGATTTCTTCCAGGCAACCCACACTTACGGACTTATGCACTAATAGATCCCGTCTTGCAATAAAAATACAAATACATAAATATCTTCATTTATATTGAGGTAGCAAACGTCAGCATAATCTAAAATGGGCATAAGGAGAGCATTAGCAAGCAAGGTTTTCGTCTTAACAGGCCAGAGATTTTTCCACCTTTTCAGCGATCCAAAAGCCAGAAAAACTTTCCTACTAAGGGCTGATACCTATGGATTCCATGACAGATTGCTGTCCATGATAAGGTTTTTAACTGTTTGACAATAGAGCAGAATAGTAGAATTAAAAATAATAGGAGGGAGCAAGGAATAATTTAGTTTGGAAGTTTGTCGGGAGTTACCTGCGACTTATTACAATTTGTCACTAAACCATGTCCAATCACATACGACATTGAGGTTATGGTTTAGGCACTTGATTGCTTCAGAAACATGTTCAACAGGAGTGGATACATAAAGTTGGAGGTCATCAGCATACAAATCGTAAGGTACAGAGAGTAGGCTAGTAAGAGTATTTATGAAGATCGAAAAAAGAGATTAATACCCCACCTTGGGGAACACCAGCTCTGAGACGGCAATACAACGATGTTTTTTCTTTGATTGATAATATATAGAATGGTGTCTAAGCTTAGCAGCACCATCTTGCGGCTAATCCCGTCACTGTCAATAGCATCTGATTTAACTGCAATGATGTTCTTTTTAATTTCCTCAGGACTTACCCCGCTAAAACAAAATAAGGAAATGTTAGGTCTTGATTGCGAGTTAATATATGAAATGGTTTGCGATTTATTAATAGTATTTAACATAATGTTAGTGAAATGGCAATTTAGAGCATCAACATCTACATCATGGGCGAAGTCATTAGGTTGCTTTCCAATGCCCAGTGACTTAAGAAACTTCCAAACTTTTAGGGTACTTTTACCAGCTATTGAGCCATGGATAAAGTTCCGTTGAGCATCCCTGCACATCTTATTACAGCGGTTACGAAGCCGCTTGTATTTCTGTAAGTTTGCATCTGTTGGTTTCAATTTGTATTTGGCTTTGGCGGAATTGCGTTTCGTCATGGTTTAATCTCATTTGTAAGCCATGAAGCGGGCAAATGTTTTAGTTTCATAGGAAGTAGAGGAGCGTGAATATCAAAAATCAAGTAAGCATAGAATTAAAGATCGCGAGTTTGTCGTCCATTGTAGCAGCATTCATAATTGAGTCCCAGTTTATATTATGTAGATCATGCAAAAATCTATCGTTATTAAATTTTATAAAACTACGACCCATTACTATTGTGGGTTTCTTTTTGGGTGGGCGTATTTTATATGACAGGAAGATTAAATCATGGTATGAAAAAGTTTCAAAAAGAAAAAAGAAAAGTATATAGTTCTTAAAGTATATGATAAGTTATGTTTTATATTAATAAAGGAAAATTAAAATGTTATTATACAAAAATTTGCTACTGTAAAGTAGAATGGTATCGGTATACGGTATGTAAATAGCTATTGGAGATATTGTAACTTTACTACAGTATGCAAGTATGTAATAATTCTATTTCGAGATTTTAAAGTTGAATCTATGATAACGTATTTTCAAAGAAGAAGAAAAATTCCCCAAATTTTTATAGCAGTTAAACCAATTGATAACTTTTTTAAAACTTCTGATCGGATCTGAGCTAACTCTAAAAATTTTGCTGCAATTTATAATCTTTGGGACAATTTTATCAAATTGTTATAATCACAGAAATACTGTGGTTTTCTTTTTTTTTGGTACTGCTTTCATTGAATTGTAATTTGTTCTCATGTGTCAATTATGACTGTGACTCAAAAGTTAAAAATACAGAAAAATAATTATAAGATATAAAAATATTCAGAGTTTTTTTCCGGTTAACCTCCATGAGCGTACCCTGCAGAATCAAGAAACTACAATCTGACGTATATAAATGCCTTTAAAATAAAAACCACTGACTTTGGGTATAATTGAATTATTTATTCACATTGTGTAAGGTTTGAGAAGTAATAACAACAAATCTCGGCTCGAAGACATTGAATGTTTTAAAAATCAATGAACACTCATAAACAAAAACCTAATTAATTTATAGCCAAAGCCTACTTACGCAATCACTTAACGGGAAGACATTACTATTTATCAGTAATTCTCTTGACCTCTGTTTGTCACAATACTGTCAAGTTCTTTTTCCTCGAAAGAGCGTCCCCGTTATCTACAATAAATAAATTATTGTGTTCTTTTCATTTCATTATAGATTTTACAAAAGTTTAGGTAAACTTACATTTAAATAATAAATATAGAAAGGACAGATAAACAAACAAGTTATCTACTTCATAATGACCATATTATTATTGACCCGAGGCAGTCGTAGCACCGGCTTGTCAACTCGAGGGAATTCCATACTGCTATAAATATGCAAATCCACAGGGAGAAGTTTCATAAATTACCGAAGTATGTCGGAGCAAAATATAAAACTAACATGCGTATATGTAAAGCGCAGGTATTCAGAGCACTTCAATGCGACCGCATGAATAATGTTAATGTTCCAGAGCTGGGAAAAGTTTGCTACGCCCGCAGCTCAATCAGCTCATGATAGTAATTCCACTAACTTTACTACATAGACACTTTAAATACTTGTACAAAAACTAAATATATACGATATATAATACGATACGATATATAATATTGGAATAAAATGATAACAAGTAATAATTATTTTTGTGAATGGTACGTATGCTTCGTGTGCTCTATTAACAATCATATAAATGATCAAACGCACAAAGTTCACTTTTATACAATATTATTCGTGGAAATGATTCTAGATATACAGACGTGGTTATTTTTCTATTATTAGCAATACAAAAAATGTTAATACACACCATACAAAAAAAATATAATTCTACCCTAATAGAAATGTTGTTATAATAATTCAGTACTTTTTAAGATATACATATATTTAATTAGTCTCAATAATTATAGCTAATTCTGTTGGATGTTCTCGTGTTCTCGTAAGAGATAAGACACGCCTCTTGTGATTGCGTATTAGCGGACGCGATGAGTGGGGTCTGCTTCAGTTGAAGACACTCTGTTATGTTAACTATAGCAATATGTTATAGATACAAAGTTGATATACTTTTATATCTATATAAAAAAATGAAAAATACAATTAATCAACTATTATCATTGTACTCTTATATTTATTATGACAATAAGTTTTCTTGTACTGTACTATTGTACTGCCAACCATTAAAAAATATAAATCCTGACATTTCGACATCATATCAATTCTATTGTATTCAACACTGAATTTACTTGAATAAATTTGACAAATTGAAATTTGGTGAGAAATATTTTATTATTGATATCCACATATTTTGAGAATATTAAGAAGTGAATACGATCGAAGCATTTCATTGTCAAACTCATACAAATTACATTTGACGTAATGAAGATGACATCTGATTTGATTTTCACTTTATATTGTAATTTTGTTACCACTCGAATATGTTTTTAAGTTGTTGATTTTTAGGTATTATAAATTAAATAGCAATTTCCGTTATAGATTGAATTAAAAAGAAAATAGATTAAACGATAAATATAAGATACAGCATTGTCAATTTTACGTACTTTATTTTAGGAATAATAAAATTTATATTATTATTTAAGTTATCAATCACTAAGTACGTGTTATTTCTTATAATCGTTCAGAAGAATAAATCCAAATTTATTATTTATTTTTTATTTATTTATTTTTTTATTTTATATATATTTTTTCCACTTTAAATCCATACCAGTGATCACTTAGGTATAAAAAACTAAGCCAAACGCTCTTAGAACAACCACACAACAAGCTCGGCCAGGTTTTTTATTTTACATAATTGTGATGACAGTTTCACAAACGTCAACATATTCAGTGAGCAACGTACGAACAACTAGAACCATCGCGATCAATGCGATAAGCCGGCATTAAACCAATTGAGTAGAAGGGGATTGAGGAAAGAGAAAACTCTGTTCTATAACTCTATAGAGAATGAATTACACTCGCACTTGGCATTACAAGAAACTAGTCTTAAGTTCTATTATTATATTACTTTTTTATGTTATATGAATTGTTTTCTAATGTAACTATAAATACAACGGTTTATTTTCTGGATCAAAGTTACAAGCTATAAGAAAATAAAAAAATCTTCCTTAATTTTTCTACAAGTACCAATGTACTTAACATTCGAGGTCTGAAATTTCTCTTTAAACACTATTTTACGTTTTTACTCAAAGCCTTCTAGAGGTAAGTATAGCAGTAAAAGTACACTTCAAGATTCTAGCTTACTGACACGTACTATAAAACCTAAGTACAAGTTATTAATTAAACCCGTCTCTCACGTTTCGTCGGTCATCCCTTATTTAGCTCTTTGATTCTTAATTTTTCACATCTCTTCATAGGTTATGACGGACGGACCGATTGAGGACAAAACCAAATAAATGCTAACTGTAGCATAGCATAGACTGCTATGTCTGGGTAGGCGGAACACCAGATATACCTCTTACGATCCGGGTCTTATAGTAGGCGGTAAGTGCGTTACCACGATTACCAACGCAGCTCCGTTCAAATTCTTAGGTAAAAAAAATTGATTACCAAGGGCGCACTCTATCGTTAGATATAATAGTCGATAGCTTTTTGAATGATCTTAAAAAGGTAGAAAATCAACTAATAAGTAACATCAAGAAGGCTTGGATAAATGATAATTATTTAACATCACGTCTAAATTGACCTTTCCTCGTTTATAATATTAACAAGACCTTTTTGTTGAAGTTAGAAGCAAGCGTCATAAAGACATTGAAGTCATGGCTCGGGTTAGCGCATACAGCGGACTCTTCCTTATTTAGAGACCGACACAATTATGGGTTAAAATTAAAGAAACCATTGGAACTCTATAAACACCTAAGAGTGACCTAAAGACATATCATCTCAAAATCGAATGATATCATCATTACATCTCTCTCTATCATCTATAACATCTCTCCCAAAAGACAAAATTGCCACAGACCTGGAGAAACGATTACAATTCCATAAACAATTTATGATAGGTGCTCAAACAAATAAAGCTGGGCCAGGATCAAGTAGGAAAGAACAAGACATAGAAATAATAAAATCCTTTATTCGGCAAGATGAAAATGATAATTACCGGTTGCACGCGATGAGCCTAGAATTGCAAAATGAATGGGTGACCATAGGCGATTTTTGTATTCCACTAGCTTTAAGATGGCGCACCCTGCTTCATGATTGATCCCCAACATTATTAAATTTTATCTTAATGCATTCCAAATCACTCTTCCAGATCAATGTAACTTAGTAAGATGGGGCAAAGCCACCGAAAAATCTTGCAACATCTGTGGGGAGGCAGTAGGAACCTCGAAACACTTGCTAATAGGGTATAGGGTACTTTTAAATAGAGGTAAATACTCGCGCCGTCACGATAAAGTATTAGAAATCGTACTAGAAGCCTTTCGGTTACGTTAGTCTTTCTGTAACAAGAGCGCAGAAGGGTATAACAATCATCAAAATATCAGTAGACTTCGTAAAGGCTAGTTCGTCCAAAAAATCTAGACTAAAACTTTATTCCATCTTGGATTCATCTCCTGATTGGACTCTCATGATGGACACTATGAAAGGCAACTTTATACTTGTGGAGCTTACTGTACAACAAACCCTGGGAAACAAACATACCCGAAGATCATACATTTAAGCTTAACAAGTATTACGAACTATGTAACGAACTGATCAAGAATAAATTTATAGTTAATTTGTATGCTGTAGAAGTAGGAACGAGAGTTATAACAGCAAAACCTCTCTACAACTTATTTAAAGATCTCGGTCTTTCTAAAACGATCATCAGTTCATTTCTGGAACGTATTTCAAAGGCGGCTTTAGTAGGTTCTTACGATTTTTGGTTAGGTAGGGAGAGGAGCGTGAACAGTGAAGGTGAACGTGTATGCGCATAGTAAAGGGGCCCCTTAAACCTGCCTCTGGGTCGCAAGTCCCAGGCATTGTTTGCGCTCCTCTTCCTGCAACGCGATGGGCCCGGCACCCGCACGATGAATTCATGGAATGCTAAGAAGCTTCGTCTCACAGGGCAAAATATTATTTTATAAAAACAATAATATACATCGTGTATTTTTTAAAAATCACGCCGGCGAAATCCCCGTCCCATCAAGTCAATTATAATAAATAAATATTCTTACCAAAACTTTCACTTAACGCTACTTATCCAGTTTTCCTCAACTTGTTTTGATAAATTATCTTAGCCAGGATAATCTCTTTATTAATTAAAAAGTAACGCTATGCAAAATATTTTCTTATCCAAAACATGATAATATAATACAATAATAATAAACATAAAGAATATTTAAATAAGAACATCAAAAAGATTGTTATAATCGTATTCATTTTAATATTTGTTACGAATAAATGCCGGAGTACAAATAAACACCGCAGGAATCAAGGAGCTATTTAAGAGGTTTTTTATAGTAATTAGCTATGGTTTTGCTCATATGTTTTAGTTAGCTAGATCATCTCTTCTTGGATGATGTACTTAGGGCGATGGGGTATTTAAGCAGACGAGACAAAAGCTACAAGTTAAACTACAATTCTTTAGAGTTCACCTTGATCTTATCCAATGAAAAACAATCGTCTTAATTAGGGCTTTATATTTATTTTAATAACATTATCCAGGAAATCTATTTTTCGTCAGACACGATTACGCGTGTTTATTTATTTTTAATATATTTCAGTTGTCCATTCATAAAAACATGTATATCCTATGCGCTTTATTTGCTTTGATCTTAACAGTTCATCGATTCATATAAATGTATGTCTAAATATAAAGTTTCAAATAACTTATACTCAAAAAAATATATTTACTGGAAATAGATATCTACTGGAAGGTTAACGTGGGTGAGTATATGGGTATGCGTAGGAAGAGGGGGACAACAAATAAAGAGATAGGTTATGTGAAGATTAGCGTTTGTGCGGCGCTGACGGATGACTGGAGTACATAACAGAGAAAAGTTATTTGAACTTGTGAACTATAATAACATCTAATAAATCAAGTCAAATTTCATCAACATTACTAGGCAACTTCGTTTAAAATAAAAATCCAATATTATCAGAAATATTTTCGCTTCGGTATGACATCCTTCACGCGCGTCAATCGACGTCACATCGAAGTACTGACAGACAATTCTTTATTGACTTCCTATTTTGTTTCAAAGCATTTTTCAGTACCGCTACATTTATTAAATAACTTAAAAGATATTAAATTATTAACTGTAATGTCTTAATTAAAAAAATCTATTCAAAAAACTAATGTATATTTGTCAGTATATGAGTTCATGATGTAAATAAACTACGATACTTCAAATCTCGCTGCAACCATACAGGTATCATAACAGTACTTTAACGCAAATAAATTTTAAATCTAAGTATCTTACCAAATAAAATTTCCTTACCTTTTTATTACACCACAATGTATTCAACTTTCAAATAAATATATCCGAGGTCAACTTTGTATTATCTGAAATATTGATGTCTAAATATGCTATTTTTTAATTTTTTAATTTTTTAATTTTTTAATTTTCTCTATTTTTTCTGCCGGAATGAAACTTGTTTGTCCTTTTACAGAAATACCTGTTTTATTTAAACCCTGGATTTGTTTAATTAATTAGCCCTTCACCCTTAAATTCCTGAGGGTCTACAAAACTTTGCAATAAAGTAAAATGAAAGTAGTACATCTAAATATGAAAAGAAATATTTAAACATACAACAAAAATATATTGTTTTTCCTAAATCATGCTGTAATACAAATGAATAGTAAAGGAGCATACATTTTCAATGAAATATAAGAAAATGGATACGTGTGCAGTACGAAATATTTAAAATATTTTTTTGTCTATTTGTCTTTTGATATGATCGTTCATCTCGCAAAAAGTAATAGACGAAGTTTGATATTATTTTTTTTGGCTATAACTTATAAGTCGCTCGCTCGCATCGTTGACGTATCAACGTGTGAGCGTTATCTCTGGATCATTACCGTTCGTTATTAAAAATGACTTCGCATACAGTAAAGTGTGTAAATTGCAATGTTGTTATCGTTGAATTGTTAACGTTTATTATGAATAAAGTGGATGTAATGGACCAGGAAAGTCTAATTCGTATATGTGTGTCATCTTTCGATATTGAGGAAGTGGAGAAATCGAAAAAACTTCTCTTTGATTCAATTTCCACGGAAATAAAAAACATTAGAAGAAAGAAGAAAAACGATGGTAAAATATTAAGAGATCTAGAGGACATTTTAACAGTAATTAAAAGTACTGATCCGGAGAAAATTCCAGTTTTCGTGGCAAAAGATCTGCATAAATTACCACCGGTGACCTTCGATCATATAGTCGTAACTGCCTTGCTAAAGGATATTACGTTATTGAAATCACAGTTTGATCATATAAAAAACAATTACGTTACAACTGACCAATTAAAATCAAAAATGGAAAATTTTAAATCTGATCCGTTATTTTGTACGCCTTGTCAGTCACCCTCATACATTAATAAAAAAGTGCTGATATCGAGTCGCAGTCAATTGAGACGCCTTTAACCGAACATATGATCGGGAAACAGAAACAAAACGAATACTCTCGCTCACTCCCAACCGCAACGAATGCGCCGGCATCGAAGTTGGAAACAATGAATCATTGTGTCAATGAACTAGTGACCAACGATAGCGAGATTGCAACTGCTTGTACGAATGGCGCGGATTGTAAACAATATAGGCTAACGAATGATTTATATCAGAATAGTACTTTTGCGGCAGTTACAAGAATGGATGTTAATAAAAAAATATATGAAAATGAAAACTGGACAGTAGTGGATAAGAAAGGTAAAAATAATAATATGAAATTCACTACCTTGAGAGGTAAAGCGCGCATAGAGGAAAATAGCAAATTTAAACCTGCCGATATTAAGATACCCGTGTTTATAACTAATGTTCACAAGGAGGTATCGGAGGATGATGTTGCTCAGTATATCTTTACCAGAACTGAAGAGAAAGTAGTTCCTATTAAGATTAAAATGAAGCAAGAACGTAATTACAGTGCCTTTAAAATATATGTAAGTAAAATTAATTTGCATATATATCTTGATGACGGCTTGTGGCCAACGGGCATTTCTTTCCGACGTTTTGTACATATGACGGGCAAAAATGATAGTCATCAAAAACTAACTGTGAGGCATAACACTGACAATATTAATGGATAGAAAAGGAAATGTAAGATTTATTTCATTTAATTGTAAGTCTCACAAAAGATCTTTAGATGGAGTGAGAGATCTATGTGACAAGGCGGACATCATAGCAGTACAGGAGACGTGGCTACCACCTCATGAGTTGGCTCATTGCTAAGAAGATTGAGAGACAGCAACAACGGCATCCTCAAGATGATTGCTTCACGCACTGATTGTCCGATTCAAAACAAAATGATACGTATAGCAATAGGGCAAGAATGACTTATTTTTATTTTTATTGTTATTATTATTTTATTTTTATTTTTTTCTTATTGTTTATTAATTATTTTGACATTGATTTTTTCTATAATAATGTTTGATATTGACATATTTAATTGATATTTAAGTAAAAATAATGATTGAAATTAAATGTTAAACATATGTGATATATTGTTATAACACTAGTTAACTAGTTAGGTATAACACTAGTTTTTAAGAAATATATTGTAACTAACACTATATGGGCTCGTCTTGAAATAAATGATTATTATTATTATTATTATTATAAATCAGATATATATAAAAATATTTTTACAGGTGAAAGTGTTCCTATGTTCACAGAATATCTGTACTATTTTCTTAAGTAAAATATTTATTTATTTGTATAAATTTTAAATGAAGATACATTTAGCGCATAAGAGGCAGAGCAAATGAGGTCGCTGACAAACAACTACTATTGGATAATTACTATTACTATACTATTGGATTTTGTTACCAGATCAAAACTTTCAGTTATTTTCCGAGCTACATAGATTTGATAAAAGTGAAATTTATGTAACGATGCTTCACCATAGTTATATTATTTTTTAAATTAATCTTTACAATTTTAATCTTATGGCGTAATTAATTTCTAAGCAACCTAGTTAAAATCATTTATATTTTAGTAAGAACATACACGTTAGATGTTAAAACATCTTTTAAACAATGTGTTTAGACGTTTCAAATGCTATTTTTGGATATATTATAGATATATTAATTTAATATATTATTATGTTATGTTTAACAAACCTGGTAATAAGATGGAATACGTAGTGATGCCTCAGAACCTCAAGCTGAATATTTAGTATTTGTAACAGGTAATTTCCAATTCTTGATACCAATTAAAAGTAACTTGACTTTGAAATGTCTTGGTGACTCTTAGTATAAACTCGACTCTGGTTGCCTTTCATTACTAAATAAAGAGAAAGGTAACACCATATATAAAACAATAAGCAAGCTTATACTTTCTACAAGATTGAATAAATCAGTTTATAATAAAGTTTATAATTACAATATTTTCTGGTCTCTCTTGGGCAATGAAGAATCTTTTTCAAAATGATATGAACTTCAAGACAGTGATATTTTCATTCATATGTCGTCTAAAATACAGCGCCGGCAATTTCAAGCAACATCTCGTTTTGTTGTGAATAATGTAATAATTTCACAATTACTATCAAATAGACGAAAAAGTATGAAAATACTGTAATTAGATAAAATGAATAATATATTAAAGAAATCAAGTATTTTCTTAGATTTGTCCTAAAGAATAAAAAACCTTAACAACTAAATTCCGATCTCCTCTTGCGATAATGGAAATGACACGTGCTCTGAATTTTATTTGATTTTTTTTATTTTATGTTTTTATTATCTCACTAACTGAGTATCGCAATCCCATTTTTTGTTAGGTAACTCAAAATCTAGACATCCGTATTTGAAAGGCATTTTTTAATTATTTGTTTAAAAGAGGGCATGCTGGTTGCATGCGCTTTGTCTGGTAGTTAGGGATCACTCAACGTCTCTTGTAACCCGTACCGTTGAAAGCAGTGTTTGAGGAGGTAGTAAGCCTTCTTTATGAAGATACACATAGCAGAAAATCCAGGTGTCATCTGTCCAACTGGTAGAGATGATATTTCAGGCGCTGGAAATAAATTGTTTAAATGAACTATTACAAAAATCTACAATCTCTGTTCCTTTAAGGAAGATTTTCTTTTGATGGTTATTCTATTCTACATACATAGGAATTTAATAAAAGACTCAATTCTCAAGAGGAATTGAATACCACAAATCTTACTTTACACTAGCAGCGCTCTCGACCCGTTGCACATTTTCTCACGATAATTGAGTGAGAGAGTCTCTTACTGTAGAATATTTGTAATTCATTTACTATTTATGTAAGCTATTTTTTTTTCTTCTAGAATGAGAATTTTATATTAAATAAAAGAAAGTTTTGATATACAGTTGGGGTTTACCTCAATCGTTTAACAAAATCTTGCTCTAGCAGAGCTAAGCTAATGCGACTGCAGCTGACTCACCGGATCAAGATAGTACTACTATCTCAAAGAAGATCGCCGTGAACAAACTGTAAGAGCTTTGTTTCGTGTGGTGGATAAGAAATTTGGTTGTCCGAACCCAATTCTAGTCTTCTCCAAGTTTCCCGATTCTTCAAGTGTTTCCTCTATACCTTCCTTTTGCAAATGTTCATGGACAATATCATTTACAGACAGGTGCCTGTACAATAATTAAAAACAACTAAACTTTTAACCACATTAATAAATTTAATTATTTAAAATTCAAGATTTTTTGTTATTATTATAGACAAAGACGCGAGGTTATATGTAATCATTAAATAAGTAATGTTAGTTACTTTATAAAAAGAAATTTAAAGAGGATTTCTCTCCCAACCTTTACAACTTTATTAAAACCGTTTTACTTAAAATTATCCTATTAACCCCTTTTTGTATAATGATCACACATATACCTGAAAAAGTTTTCCCTAGTTAAGCTCATATAAGCAGTTGGGTTAGGTGCTCTAAAATATATGGAATATAATGTTACCATCAGAAATAAAATAAAATTATAAAAATAAAAATAAAAATAAATGTTTAATAAGTTTCCACATTAACAATATTTCTTAAACATAGAAAATATTTCTCATAATAAGAAACTTCTGACGTTTTCAAATAATATAAAACAACCTGAATTATCTTATTTATTATCCAAAAATCTAAAGTTACTGTTATTAAATTGGAATTGGAAAAGTATTACAAAGATTCATTAATACCAAATTAGTATTCACTTAAGCCTCGTTGCGACGACCTTAGTTGACCGAAAGAATTAAAATTAAATACTTTTTTAAGCTTGCATTCTGAACAGGCTGTTAGAATAGATTTATATATTTATAATATTTTCAAACCATTATTGAAGAACAGAAAAAAATTTAAATTGGCCTTTATTGAGATAAAATAATTTAAATGTATATAGTAGTTAGTCGGAATATTATATCGAAAGCATTGCATATTTTTTATCAACTACCATCCGAAACGTTTACAAACCAATAAAAAACCAGCAATGATTGACTCCGACTGGATACAAAGTTTTTTGAGTTTAATTTTAATAATTTAAGTATTGAGAACAGACCTAGGATTGCATTTTCTGCAGTACAGGAATATTTTACTTATTATTAGTACTATATTATACTATTTTAGTGGGTACTGAAGTCACTCTAATTATTAAATATTATACTCTTATAATTTTAACACTTTTTCCTCGGGCAAGATTTAAGGTGTAATCAACTACAGAAACTAAACAACTAACTGACTCTGTCAACCTGGAAATTTTATTTGGTCAGATACTTGCTCCCGCTTTTCCACATCACGACTTGATATTTCTCTCATATCAAGCTAAAGTAAAGTAAAAATAGTAAACCTCAATATATTCTTCTTCGCAATTACACTGCGTTGCGTTACAATGCGTTAGATTCCTTTAATTTAAATTGGCCCCGATGGAAAAAAATAGAAACAATCGATATGTCTTCTTTCAAAAAATAAAGTAAGTCACGGTTTCCTCCCTGTAGTTCAATGATACTTTAAGTACAATGATACTTGAAGCCTTGCTATAGAGCGATCGATTCCTTCGGAACTTTAAAAATGAACTTTAAAAATGCATATTCACTGGTCTATGTATCAGAATGCTAGGAACTTGTGTAACCAAAACCTCTGCAGCGGTAACTTTAAAATTCCTTAATACCTGGGATCTTATCATTAGGAAAGCTCTTTTTTCTGTGGACATCAATTGCCTTTATAGTCACTTCACTTGTACCAAAACTTTCGACCACCTGATGAATTTTTTTTTGTCCCATGAAAGACTGTAACTTAAATAAGCTATATATTTATGTACCGGCGTATAAACAAAACAGTAAATAACATGTTTTTTTTTTCATCTTACTATGGTTGGTTTATAAGTATACGACAATAAGAATACGACAGCTAAATCGTCATTGTTTTTTTCATTTGAAAACCTTATCCCTGTTTAATATAAATGTGTATATACGTAACATATTTATATTTATTCAATTCAATTCAGTTTTTTAGACGTTTATTCAATTCAGTTTAATAATGATAAAGAGAGAGAAAAAATAGGGTCAAATAATCGTTAAAAGAGATGAAGACTGTTACTACCATATTAGTTATTACAAGCATGAATAGTAGATAAAGCTTAATAAAATTACAAATCACAAACATTATGGAAGAACAAACCGTCAAGTATTACATGTGAGACACCCGGTTTACCCAAACCCTCTCCCACCCTCCCCCGGCACTCCAATTTACACAGATGTCGGATTTGTAATAACTTAGAAGGACGAATGCCAGTCACTCGATATATCACATTCTCCATATTATGAATTCTGCAATGTCAGCCTCGCCTTAATCCATTCCAATTGCCAAGAAGTAAAACTTCTAAACTAATCTTACCACATCCACATAAATGAACCAATCGATTTCTTATCCATATTAGATTTTGCGATTCTCGGAAATAACTAGACTTAGATATTTTAACTACAAAAATATATAAAGTATATAAAGTATATAAATAAACATATTATATTAACATAGTTATATAATTTTACTTTGAGGAATTTTTTATGTTGAAATTAAAAAAGAAATAATAAAATAAAATAATAATAAAAATAAAAATATTATTTTATTATTTATATATTTTCCACTTTGAATCTGTACCAATGATCATCTGTGTACGGCAAATAGGAGTAACAGGAGGGTCTATTTTGATACCGTACGTATCGTAATAAGCTCTTCGGTAAAGAAACTCTTCAACTTAAAATAAGGTTGTCAGGTTTCCAAACTCGCCCTGGTCTGAGAAGATCCACACATAAAACTGTTTTTTTTATTGTGAGTACTGTTTCACAAATGCCAATATATTTAGTTAGCAATATACGAACAACTAGAATCATCGTAATAAACTCGATAAGCTAGTCTAATATTTAGGTAATATTAAGACTGGTTAGCAATACCATCAGTCACCGCAAGCAGCACCCGTTCACGAGCACAGCGCAAGGGTCAGCCATCACCCCCTTCGCCGTAATTGAGGGAAGGGGGCAACTCGGCCGCCACGGCTACCGTAATAACTTCTAGGTAGCGGTTGACGCAGCCAGTAGATTTAACGAGAGTAACAAACGGCGTCAGAAAAAATGCGTAGGCAAAGTAATCACTAAACCACAATTTATTCCCAGGCCATACCGTCTTTAATGTAATCCTTAACGCTAGAATAGCTTTTTTATCAAATTCCTTTAAATTAATATTTTTAATTTATTTAGAGACAAAATTAAAGCTTTACTGGCGAGCTTATTGTAAAGACGTTTCAGAATTAACCTGAAAGGAATTACTTATTCTATGAAGCCTAGTAATGAGCATAGCTGATTTGTTTTTATTTCTAGTATTAATTTTATGTACATCAGAATTTTTATAAAATTTTGAAATATTTCTGAGCATACAACTAAATTTTTATAAATATATCGATTGTAAACAGTCATAATTTTAAATTCTATTAAATTAGGTCTATAGTTAGTTGGATCTAATGTACTGCCGGATTTAAATAAAGGTGTTACTTTACTATGTTCATTGGATCAGGAAATATATCACAATAACACAGTTAAAAATACAGTAAAAAAAGGGGAAAAAAGTGACATATTTATTGTCTATATTCAGTTTGAAGTCGCTTCTCTGAAATTGAGCTCTTCCAGTTTCCTTATTAATTATATTATCCAGGTTGTTCTTATTTTATTGTTGCAATCGTGAAATTTTCTACTTATAAATAATGATTTAGCAACAATACATTCTTTTTACATCATTTAACATAATTTTTAAACACTAGTATTACAATTTTTCTCTATTTTTATGTAACTCTGCTGTTGCACACTCACTAAATACTAATGCATCATAACCAAAGACAGATTTCACAGTAAATACTAATCTAAATAATTTAATTAAGTTATTAAAAAAATACATTATACATAATATTGATTTTTTTAATAATCGTCAATAGCCAACTAAGACATTTTTAATTTTATTTATTCGGTCAGCAGTTACTGGGACAAAAGTTATTAAATTTGATCTCTTGTTACTTTTGAACTTAATAAATTGTGACATTACCAATTGAAACTTTGAGTAATATTAGTGAATATATATTCACTAATATTACTACATGTATTTGATAATATTATCAACACAAGTTTCGCTAGCGGAGGTGATTCTAGTAGGCTCCATAAACAGGTGTGATAGATTATGCGAAGAAAATAAATTTTAAATCTTGACAGTTATTTAATTATTTTCCAAGATATTGATATTGAAATCTCCAGAAATAATTGGTTGTTCATTTATACTTAAAGAAAAACCTCATCCATGATTTGCTCAAATTGTTTAAAGTTAGAAGACCTGACCTGTAACCGCTTACAGTGATGAGTTGAGTTTGAGTTTTATTTTAACTCAATGAGTTTACTGGAATGTCTATGTTTGTTTTTGATTGAAAGTTTTTCTTTACAGTTATTCTTATTTATATAAAAATAAGAAAAAGTTATAGTTTTAATTTTTTTTTCTCTTTCGGAGTTATATTAAAACCAAGAGACTTTTAATGCTACAATTGCTACAATGCTAATATTCTATTTAGATTTTAGTAAATTGTAATTTACCATCGTTAGTATATATTTTTCTCTAGAAATAAAAATATTATTTCTAAATTCTGACAAAGTTAATATTCCTTCCTAAGAACCAAGTTAAATACTTTCTTACTTACTTATCTTCACGCCATATCCCTTGCGGTGTAGCCAGAGACGACGGAGCGCCAAACGCTACGGTCCCTGCATACCTCTTTCGCCTCGACCACAGACATTAACCTCTTCATACATGCCCTCCGGAGAGTCCTCATGCTTTTTACGTGACTTTCCTCCAGTATCTTAGCTACTGTGTTTTCGAAAGTTACTCGAGGCCTCCCCTTGTATCTCTTACCGCTCACTTTTCCTTTATAAATCTTTTTTACGATTCTTTCCTCACTCATTCGTTCGACGTGCCCAAACCACCTGAGCACTAGGGTGATTCAAAAATGCATGTGAATTTTTTTTTTCTTTTTTTTTAAGGGGGCACCTTGTCATTTTGTTCTATTGGTTAAAAAACTTCCACCAAATTTTTTTTAGATTTTTCAAACAGGTTTTAGGGGTCGCTACCATGGATGAAAAGTGTTCGGTTTTATGAACGGGTAAAAAATAAGTAATAACCTATTTTAATAAATAACTACAATAAAAATATAAGGATAACTATTATTATAACTAAGACTAGTAACTTAAGTTGTTAATGTAGATTTGTTACAATCGGGGCTTTTCGCCTAAAGTCTTTGACCGCCAACATTAGGTACTGTTTCTGGTCTTCGTCTGTCGTATGAAGGCGATTGTACTCGTCAATCAACGATACTCCCCTATCAGCTGTATCGTTGATAACTTTTAGATCCTTTACAACAGTCACACATTTTTTAAACTCACAATCGTCCTTCCAGGTCTGCACGTCATTTTTAAAAAATCGCAGGAGATGGAAATACTTTTAAAACACGTTAATGAGTAAGAAGATACGAAGTCCTCCAGGTTTTTTGTTGCAAAATGGTTTTAATCCAGGATGGCTCTCTTTGGAGAATCTTCTAACCCTTCTATTTGAAGAGCAGCAACCATCTTTCGCTTAGTTTCCAAAGAAACTTGGTCATCAGAGAAGGCCAAAGCTACAAGTTTTTCTGATAGGTACCAAAAGTGCCCCAACGCTTGTTTCATAGCAACTTTTGAAAGTGATTCATTCACTTTATTGTAAGCTAATAAATCCTTCAAAAGTTGTAAGTCATTCCTTGGCGCAGACTAGCGCAAGGAGTTTGATACCAGTATTTGGCGTTTTTCATTCAAGCCCCAGGACAATAACATTTCATAAACAGCTGAGGCCATCGCCTGCCCACTTCCATTCGGAAGTTTTGGAACACCCAAAAGCTGTTCCACTCTCTGTCCTGATACTATAACAGGCAAGCGATCCACAACCTCATGTCCCGTTATGTCCTCGAGCATTTTACCATCCCAATGAACGGTAAGCGGAACCTCTGGCTTAAACTCGCTTTTTAGAGATTCTGCGATTTTTTTTCGCTGGATTCGCTGACGCCGAATAGAAGAAAAGCTAACGTTATACTTCGCAGCCTCACAGCCAGCGCTCTTAAGAGTCGATGTTAATACCACAGCAGCTTTTCGATCGCTTAACTTAGCAACATCAAGACTTATAGCCAAACGGTCATCGATTAATTCATTCCTCTCTTGTTTTCGCTGTGGCTTCGAGGTAGACGTACGTACGACAATAGAGTAGCCGGCCAACTGTCTAAAGAGGTCGAAGACAACGACATTAAAAAAGGTTGGCTATATTACTACTTACTTAAAAACTATCTCACACTCTATTGCGAAATTACAACTTTAATCTTTAAACCCTTTCTGTAGCTTAATAACCTGAAGACTGAAGAGGTTAAAAAACGTGGATAGAGGATATGTACCAGGTACCTAACGTACCTTGTTTACACTCAAGGACAAAAATACACAAAGGCACCGCCATTTTGGTTCCCAAGGGGTGCTACCCCATTACCGTATGTAACGCATTTTTCAAAAACTTTAATGGATGGTAGCGACCCCTTAAATTAAAAAAAAGCGACTTAAATTAAAAAAAAAAAAATATGGGTATATTTTTTTTCATATTGGAACCATATAAGACGGTGCCCCTATAAAAAAATTAAATTAGGATTTTTTGAATCACCCTACTGAGCACGTTCTTCTTCATTCTCACTGCGACATCTTCGCTAGTCCCTGCCATTCTGTGGATCTCTTCATTGAGGAGTCGGTCAGCTAAACTGACTCCGCATATTCGGCGAAGAGAACGCATCTCCACAGAATGCTGTGAATGAAAGATGAATGCATCTTTCTTACATTCTTCTTCTGCGTTACCCACGTTTGGCTGCCGTATAACAGCGTCGGTAGCAAAACTGCATTGGGTACAGCGAAACGTGCAGCTATGCTGACGTTTAGCCGTCTCAACAATGCAGCCAAAGCACCGTTAACTTTGTTACCGGCAGCAATACGTCTTTCCATATCCATTTTGTACCTTCCGTCTCTGCTAAATATACTTCCAAAATATACCACTTCATTCACTTGTTCTATTATCTTACAATTCACGTTGATCTTACACTCCGTTCTTTCTTAATTTCTTTCAAATATCCGAACCTTCGTCTTATCTGCATTCAGGTTTAGGCCATTATTTTCACACCCATCTCTCAGAGTGGTGACGAATGCCTGCAAATCGCATTCTGATGATGCAATGAGCACTGCATCATCTGCATATAGCAAGCAATTGATCTTAACGTCACCTACTTTCACTCCCATGTCACTGTCTTTCACGCCTTAGAGACAACTAACCAAATACAAGTTGAATAACCAAGCTGACATAGCGCAACCTTGCTTAACACCCAATCGGATGTCAAACCAGGGCAATATGTCAGCTCCTACTCGCACACAGGCTGAATGATCTCTGTAAAGAGACTTTACAGCCTGTAGCAAGGGTCCGCTCACATTGTATCGAGGCAGTATCTCCCATAATTTCTTCCTCACAACCCTGTCAAACGCCTTTTCCAAATCCACCAAAGCACAGAAAACCTTTTGGTTTAGGGCCAAAAACTTTTCCGTGATCATGCGGAGGGAAAAGATCTGATCTACACACTACACCTCTTCCAGGTCTAAAACCTTCTTGGGCCGTCCACAACAGCCTTTCAGATCTGTCTTGCATTCTTCTCGCTAATATTTTAGCATAAACTTTACTGCCCAAGCTGATCAAACTGATAGCCCTATAGCTTGCACAGTCTATCTGTGAACCTTCGCCTTTATACAAAGGTACGATGACTGCACTTCGCCAATCATCTGGGACCTCCCCCGATTTCCAGCATAAGTTGCACAAAAACCAGAACAAGTCCAAGACGCGTGGCCCACCATATATGATCATCTCGGCAGTAACTTCATCTGCTCCCGCAGCCTTACCACATTTCAGGCTTCGAATCGCGCTCTCCACTTCTCCTAAACTGATGTCACCATCGGCTACATCCGGACTCAGCGTTTCGCTGGTACTCAAGGCCGAGGGGTCTTCACATTCATAAGTCTCCTTGTAGAATCCCGCCCACCACTGCAAAACGTGTGCTTGCTCTGTTAAAATTTCGCAACTCTTCGAAAGCACCCCTTTCATTCTACAGGTTACCAAACAACCCCGGGAATAACTAACTTCTCGCCAGAAAAGATTCGTGTTTTCCCGGAAGTTGTTCGTCAACCTTTCATCCCTTTCTCTCTCAGAATTTTCACACTTCATCTTTATAAGTGCTTTCGTTTTGTGCTTTTGCAGCTTGTACTCTCTTTTTCAGATCTCTCTCATACTTTTATCCTTACCCGAGTCTTTATAATCCAGCCATGCTTTCTTCTTTAACTCTACAGCATTTTTTACTTCATCATCCCACCATTCATCGCGCTTTTTACTAAAACCTCTTTTCCTTTTACCACATACCTCTGTCGCTACTTTCACCATACCATTCTTAAGATTCTGCCTGCATAATTCAACACTTTCATTTCCAGAATCACAACTTTCAAGCTTCTTGGAAACCCTTTCTTGATATTCCTCTCTGATCGGTGGATCTTGAAGCTTCCAGCTTCTTATGCGATAATCCGACTCCAAGCCAGGACACGTTGTGTGGCTGCGCCAACCTGCAAACAGACCTCTTATTCTAGCAACGACTAGATAGTGGTCCGTTTCCAGATCAGCACCCCTAAACACTCGCATGTCCATAAGTTGGCTTAGAATACGTTGATCCACTAGGAATAAATCAATCATACTTCTTTCTTCTGCTCGCTCCCATGTGTACATGTGAATTCGTTTGTGATCAAATATCGTGTTTGCCACAAACAAATGTTTCTCCTTACAAAATTCCAAAATAAGCTTTCCAGCCTCATTTACTTGCCTAGCACGCTTTCGTAACCACTTCGCGCTGTTCCGACCCATCCATTCATATCTCCACATACTATCAACTTTTCATTATCTCTGACACTACTTAAAACATCCCTGACACACTCCCAAAACTCCTCGAGCTCGCTCACTAAGCTGAGGATACTGGCGCGTAAACGGCTAACAAGAATACTCTCGTTATCCCCAGCTTAAAGCGAATCCAAAGAAGCCCCGGGTTGCTGGCCTTGTATTCTACCATTGCATTAACCATTCCAGAGGACAACAACACGCCTACACCTTGGCAACCTCGCTCACCCTCTGGAACCCCAGCCCAGAAGGCGACGCAGTTGCAAGGCAAGTCGGTCGTATCATTGCCTTTTCGCTTGGTCTCAGACACACAAATATCATCCAGATCTTTGTCATCCATCATATCTAATAATTCATTCATCTTCTGTTCCATTCCTCCTCTTACATTCCACGTAGCTATTTGTAGCTCCGTCCTTTACCTCCCGCCGTTCGGAACATGGCGTGTTGGTTGGCGGTCCCCAAGGCCGCATTCGTTCATATTATAACATATAACAACATTATAACATAAATACAATAAGAATATAAAACAATAGAATACAAAATGTCAAAAATTCAAAAACTACAATAATTATTTAAATTTATTATTATTATTAAATTATTTACATAAATTTTTCACTTGAAAATTAGACAATAATAAAGACATGTCAAAAATTTAACTAATTCCACTTAACATTTTAATTATTATAAATTAGTGTACAAATATAAAAAATTATAATAAAATAAAATTAATTAGTAAAATTAATCAACAAAACTGAGTCTTATAATTATTTTCACTTTTTAAAGTTAAATATAACATTTCTATTTCACTAGTA
Source organism: Melinaea menophilus ssp. n. AW-2005 (assembly GCA_918358695.1). Classification (NCBI taxonomy): domain Eukaryota; kingdom Metazoa; phylum Arthropoda; class Insecta; order Lepidoptera; family Nymphalidae; genus Melinaea; species Melinaea menophilus. The sequence goes on from OU911048.1 coordinate 608,851, forward strand.
ACGCTATTAAAGTCCCTTTGAATTCTTTCAGTGGTTTTTAGCTTTCCTGCATACTTTCTGATTTCTTATTCTTAATTTGTCTGTTCTGTGACATTTGTCTTGTCCGATGGAACTGTGAGCAAGATTGGTGCAAAGCATTCTAAAGCGTTCACTCAGCTTGACATCAAATTTAACGTCGCAAAATCGAATAATAACCTAACTTATAATAATACAATAAAAAATAAATTGTACTATAATTTCTGTCAATTGTTTATTTGACTTTTGACTCATTTGATTTTGTGATAGTGTAATAGCATTTTAACGGAAATGTATTTATTATTAATTATGGGTCATTACTGTATGAATAATTTTAAATTATAATGTTTGATATTTCCAAATTAAGACAATTCGCTTTTATACAATGTTGTTTTGTGTAAATATTGTGTATAGATAACAATGTTTTTTCGGCAATTAATTCAAAATGGAAAAATATGTTGTTAATATTGTTAACAATACAACATGATTGAAAATGTATAATAATATTCAATTAAAACTTAGTTTCTAGTAAGTCAGTAGTTTTAAGTATAAACGCAATATTAATTATAGCTAATTTCGTTAAGTACTCTTGTGTTCTCGTAACAGATAAGAAACCGTCTCGTGATTCCGTACTTAAGACAAGGAGTGGGGTTTCTGCTTCACTTGACGATATTCAGTTATTTTAACTATAGCAATGTATGTTATAAACACAAAATTTGTTAATTTGTTTATATAAAATATTTACAAAAAAATTAAGTACATAGTTACGTCAGTCCAAACAGCTGACTCGACAGTCACACCAGCCCATCCCGCTGAGTTGGCATCTCGCAATGTTCGCACGCTCATATTCGAATGATGGGAACAATATCCTTCTGGGTGGCCGACTCGATAGTATTTAAGACATTGTATTAATATTAAGTAAGTCTTGTTAAGGTAGTCTAAGTAATTACTTTTCAATTAAAGTGATTATATTTTAAATAAAATCTTTTTTTAAAAAGTCATTCGCGGTGCGTAAAACTTGACTACATTTACTGTACCAATACAATAATATTTGTATCATTGTAGTATGTTTTATTGACAAAGGTAGTAAGTATTCCGGTATTATACTGCACTGATTAAAAATACATAATGCTTGATTTTTCGTTATTATATTTTTTATTGTTTTCAGTTAAGATATTCATTCATCACGTTTGATGAATTGAAATTAAGTTAGGTTATTTAGAAATATTTGATTATATACAATCATATATTTCCAGAATATTAAGTACTGAATTCGAAAGAAGCATTTCATTGTTAAACTCATTCGAATCCCGATAGATATAATGGAAATTACACCTGGTTTGATTTTCACTTTTTATGGTAATTCTATTGCTGCCTGAATATATATATTTCTAAGTTGTTGAGTTTTAGATGTTCTACATTTGACAGCAGTTTTCCGTAAAAGATTTACTTTATAAGAGCTGTATTTTCAAAAGGTTTCTTGTAAAACCTTGTATAATAATAAAATTTATATATTGTTTAAATTATAAATTATTTTGTACGTCTTATTTATTATAATCGTCTAGAAGATAGGACCTCATTTTATTATTGACCTTCTATTTTAAACGGCATTAAATCACTTGAGTAGAACTGGATTGAGGAAAGAAAACCTCTGTTCCTGAGTTATAGAGAACGAATTAAACCCGCTCATGATATTACAAGAAACTAGTCTTCATTTCTATTATTTTAATACCTTAAGATTTGTGAATAAGTTTCTGATGAGAAAGAAGAAAAAATCTGAAAAAGTTTCTTCCTTATCTCATCACAATGTTATATACTGTACAATATAATGTTATAAAAATACATTCGCAAGATTGAATTAAAATTCAGAATATGTTCATCAAAATTGCTTCATACATTATTTTTTCTTTTTATACTCGTATATTTTTATGACATTCCGAGATTTTTTTGAAAACTTTTCTTATTATATTTTTAAAACTCACATCTTTTTATAAAATATTATTTATTTATATTTTAATTTTTGTCCGTTTCTCAATGACGATGAAATTGACTGTGACGTAGGAAAACAATAAATAAGGATAGTAGGAAAACAATAAATAAGGATAATCAAATGGCAGCAAATCTCGGAAACAATATGCGAATACCTTTTATACTTGATATTTACAAAACGGTTATTACAGCTAAGCTAAGTATGAATCCTAGACTTGTGGTATTAAAAGAGACTGAAACGAGATGAGAATGTTAAATATGTGTCTTATCACAATTCATGTGGTATATTCATGATATCGGAGGAATTATTCATGATATTGAAAGTGTCACAGTAGGGACACCCATGTGGCAAATTGACTACATCGGTGCCTCCAATATAGAAAAGATATTTAGTGGAGGGCTACTGTGGGTGAGTATATACTCCATATGGATATGCAGAGGAAGAGAAAAACAATAAAGACAGAAATAGGTTATGTGAATTTTGACATGAGGAAGATTTGAGTTTGTGCAGCGCTGACGGATGATAGGAGTAAATTGAAGAAGAAAATAAGTTGCGTTATATTATGAGCATGAAAATGATAATAAATCCGTGAATTTAAAAAAATGCTATCTATATGCTACTACTTTTAAACTTATTTAATATTAGAAAATATACTAAAACAAATTTAATTCCGTCAACATTACAAGGCATCAATAGGTATCTCGTTTAGTAAAATTCAATATTATCAGAAATATTTTGGCTTCGGTATGACATCACTCACCCGCGTCAATCGACGTCACATCGAAGTAATAACAGGCCATTCTTTATTGCCTTCCCATTTTGTTTTAAAGGAATTTTCAGAACCGCTACATTTATTAAATAACTTAAAAGAAATTAAATTATTAACTGTAATGTTTTAATTAAAAATATCAATTAAGAAAACCAACTAATGTATATTTACAATTAAATGAGTTCATGATGTAAATAAACTAAGATATTTCAAATCACGATGCAACCTTACAGATGTATTACACCCGCACGGTGAATCCATGGAATGCTAAGAAGCTTCGTCTCGTCTCTAACAATTCAGTAATGTAAATAAATCTAAAAACTAGGAATAACTTTCCAAATAATTATGAAATAACTTCAATACAATAAATTACATGAAACCACTTTCCATTACTAGAAACATTGAATGGTCCAGTGTATTTAATGCTCCTAAAATAGAGTGAAATGTATAATTGTTTAACTCTTTATCACTTGTTTATTTGATTTTCATCAAGCAGACGAAAGCTTCTATCAAGCAGATCAAAATTCCTGCACTTACCGCCGTTATAAACAGCAATATGGAAAAAAGACAAGTCACGTTACAAGAAGAACACTGATGAAAACTTTGCTACCTATAATAAATCTACTCCACCATAAATGTGGAGGTTTTTTAGTTACTAGGTGTAGGTAAATCTGTGCCTTTTTCAAATACTTCAAATAATTATTTCTCGACTTCGCCACTTATCATAGATGACTTTAAAAATCCACAGTCCTTACTAAATTAAATAATATCACTCTCATCTGTGACAGTTTTAACTGCGCAGAAGTTACGGAGCATAATGTTAAGACCGCTGTAGTTAGCATCAGTTCTAAAGCAATGGATAATGATAAAATTAGTCGTGACATATTAATTCCGCTTCTTTGCACTAAATTGACTGTTATAACACATTTTCAACTTTTATTTAACAACAAATCCTTTCCTTCTCCTTGGAAATTAGCACATCTCTTCCTCTGACTAAAACCAATAATATAATTTCTCCCCCCCACTTTCATCCCATATCTATATTTCCTTTCTTATCCAAAGTACTCGAAAGCGTAATATTCAAACAACTGTATATTTTTTTTACTACAATAAGCTTCTTAGTTCCTTACAATGTACTGATTATTTTTCCTATTAGATTTTGGTAATGCTTTCAAACACAGTGGATTTTGATTTAGGAATCATGCTCAGTATTAACATTTACTGGTTTCGTACTTACTCGTATGAATATCGACAGATTACCTGTTCTAGTGATTCGTCCTATGAATGGGCTGAACATTCTGCTGGTACATTCCTAAGAGAACTTAGGGTTGCGTTTTATCTACTCTACTTTCCTCAAATTTATTAATGAAATCACAAAAATTTCCCCTACTATTTCTAGGCTGACTGTTGGAGCCAGTGCCCTGTGCCTATCTGGTAGGGAGAACTGACTATCCAGATGATGATGAAGATAGAATAAAAGATTCGACAGTATAATAAATTTGTATTGAATCATTTATGTATGTACGAATAGGAGCGTGAGCAAAGTCGTACTGGCTGGACTGCCGAACCACATCACTACCACTCTTCCTCCTTCAGCCCAGGCACCGCTGTGTCTGCCCGGCGCCCGCTGCTTGCCGTCGCCCACGCCCCGCTATTGAAAGCAATGTGTGACATTCATTGCTCTTAACTTTTGACAATTTGCAACTTTATAGATATTCATCATTTGAACATCTAATAATGAATATTAATCATATAAATCATAGTCTCAATTTAATAAAAGCATGAACTGAGTCTGTTGTTTGGGTTTTTTGCGAATCGCAAAAAATCAAAGGCCATTGTAATAGGTAGTAGACATTTACGCAATACGATGACTATTATCGTTAATAACATATTATAGGATAAATATATTTTACTATTTTCTGATAAAGTTAAAAAATTAGGATTGATATTTTTTATCGTGAATGGCGTAAGTTAATGATACAAGCAATTAAATTCACCCTTAGAAGTGTGCAGAATTCCTTAATCACGCGGACTAAAATCCTTCTAGCGCAATCTCTTTTATATCCTCTTCTCAATTATGCTGATATTTGCTATCTGGATGTATCTGCATTATAAATGAGATAGCCTTAAAAACTTCTGTATCCGCATTTTTAGGACTATGCAAGTTTGACCATATTACAGTTTTCCGACATCAACCTAAGTGGTTTCTTATCCGCCTTCACCGAAATATGCACGCCTTATAATCTCTTCTCTAACTCAGCTCCCTCATACCTACATCAACTATGTCACCTTTATTATTACCTCGTAGTCGCCTTAAACGCTACTGAGTTTTTCAAATTCCCCCTTATTAATCAATTTTTAATTGTAAATCTTATACTGTACAAAGAGCGCTGTTATATAATTCTTTACCAACCCATAGAACATGCAGCCCGTCATGATCTTTTACGAAAGAAGATAAAAACACTACTATCTGACATAGAAATAAATTACAATAATTTATGTATTTATACATGTTCTTATTATATTTACTTCTTAGTTTATGTAAATATAAGTGTTTGAGTTATATTTTATGTATATAAGTATTACGTATCTGTACATTATTATAAGATATCTACGTACATTTCTCTGACCTTCAAAACTTTCTGTCTAACACTCTAAGGGCAGCTGGAGGAGATCTTTTTGTAGAGATAAGTCCCTCTTATTGTATATTTTTTATAATAGTAATATCTATATATTATATATATGGTATCTATATATTATATATATGGTATTATATATGTGGTATATAAATAAATAAATATTTTAGCAAATTATAGTAATATTGATTATAATACTATTAACTTCAAGACAGTGATATCAATTGATATAGCAGTATCTACTACGTTTTACAGGTTATTTTATCGCTAATTAGTTCATAATAATAAAAAAAATATTAAATTCTTGAAAATGTTATGAAAAAAATAGAAATGAACAATATCTTTAACAATATTCTTAAGTGCTGAATTCCGATTTCCTTTCGAGATAATGGGAACGTAACGTGCTCTGATTTCCAAACTATATGATCATTTCCCGACTACCTGAGTGTCAGTTTCAGATTTTTTATTGTAGAAACTTTAAACAAAATATCCCCTACATAGAAGCTTAGATTTTTTTTATTTAATTTATATTAAAAATTCCTGAGATTCATACTGTCGAAAAACACCATACATCAAAATGGTGAAGAGGATATTTCATGCATTGTTGTGCAGTGCGGTGATGGAAAAAAAATTAAATTAAAAATAATGAAGAATAGGTGACGCTGAGGTCATTGTGCATTAAAATTCATTCATTCCTTAAAGGAAGATATTCTTTTGACGGTTATTCTATTCTATATAAGAATTGAATAAAATACGTTTTCAAGATGGTTTGAACGCCACAAATCCTAATTTAAACTAGGGGCACTCTCGACCCATTGCACGTTTTCTTACGATAATTGAAAGATTCCCTTACCGGGAAATGTTTGTATTTCATTTACAAATTATATAAAAGATTTATTCCTTCTAGATTCTAGATTTATTTCGTGCGATGAGTCAGAAAGTCGGTTTTTTGAGCCCAATACCTTTCTCTTCTTATCTTAGCATTCTGTAACTTTCCCCATTCCTCAAATAAGTTTTTATAAGTTTCTTAATTTGTAGATGTACTGGACATAATTTTTTTTGGTAATTATTATAGACAAAGCCGGGGGTTTCTATGTGTACTCATCATATAGGTAATGTTATGTATTTTATAAAAAGGAATTTAAAAAGGATTCCTTTCCAACCTTTAAAACTTTATTAAAACCGTTCTACCCAATGTTATCCTTTTAATCCGTTTTGATTAATTATCACACACACGCCTAAAAAATTATTCCCTACTTAAGCTTATATAATACTCAACTGGGTGTGATGCTTCACCAAATATAATACAATAAAATATTTAATAAGTTTCGACATAATTATTAATACATATGCTAAACAAAAATATTATATTTCCTTAATTATCTTATTTCTTTTGCAAGAAGCAATAGTCGCTGTTATTAAAACAGAATTGGAAAGACATTAAGAAGAATTTTTAAATACCAAATTAGTATTCAAATAAGCCTCGCTGCTACGAGCTTAATTAACGCTAACCAAGAGTATTGAAGTATTTTTCCTCAACATATAGAATAGACCCTTGTGCGGCCATTCTAAGAGCCGTTTGTAACTGTCTTTCATGGTCCTAATCTCTTTATTTATTTATTTATTTAATTCTTCATTGCACAATATACAAAATAATGCACAAAAGGCGGGCTTAATGCAACAAAGACATTCTCTACCAGCCAACCTTAGAATGTACATGAGAGAATATTGGTAGGCGTGCAAAAAAAACACAAAAACAAAAACTAAAAATATAAATAAATCCAGAAATATAACTACAATCACAGAATATAATAACAAATACATTATAATAGCATAATATATATTATTATATATAATAATAAAATATTTATAATTTATACATACATACATGCCTATTATACACATTATAAATTATTCATTTAAATAAAGTTGTTTTACTTGGCGTTTGAATGAGTCACGAGACGGCGCTTTTCGTATATGTTTCGGTAACTAGTTCCAAAGTCTGACGGCAGTTAGAGCAAATGAACTGGATAGGAAACCAGTCCGATGAAGAGGAATGTGGAGCAGTAAATTGCTAGAAGAACGAAGTAATCTGTCATGTACATCTGCTAAGGTGGAGAAATTGCATTTTAAATATGTAGGAGTAGAAGGATTGAACAAAATCGAGTAAAGGAGACACAGAATTCGTACATTTCTTCGTTTACGAATTGCCAATCACTTAAGTTATGATCCATAGTCGGAGACATGGTCAAACTTACGGAGCGCATTATCAATAAACAGCTCCTAACCTACCTCGAGGATCACCAGTTGGTCAATGACCGGCAATATGGCTTTCGCCATGGTCGATCGGCTGGTGATCTTCTGTTGTATCTTACACACCGTTGGGCAGCTGTTATTGAAAGCAAGGGAGAGGGTCTGGCAGTTAGTCTGGATATGGCGAAAGCCTTCGATCGTGTATGGCACAAGGGGCTTCTTTCGAAGCTACCTTCCTATGGGCTTCCCGAGAGTTTATGCAAGTGGATCACCAGCTTCCTCACTGGGCGGAGCATACAGGTCGTTCTCGACGGTTTTTGCTCGGACCCCAAGCCCGTGAATGCTGGTGTACCCCAAGGCTGCGTGCTATCCCCAACTCTGTTCCTCCTGCACATCAATGATATGTTGGATATCTCCAACATACATTGGTATGCGGATGACAGCACTGGGGATGCGGTATATTCCGGCCGTGCAGGTCTCTCTCGGGAAAACGTCGACGAGTGCCGAAAGAAACTTGTGTCTTCTATAGAGACTTCCTTGGGGATGATCTCTGAGTGGGTTGAACTGAACCACGTTCAGTTCAATCCCCTAAAGACACAAGTTTGCGCGTTTACCACTAAGAAAACTCCATTTGTCGTATCACCGCTCTTCGAGAGCACTCCCCTCATTGCCTCGCCAAGTATCAGAATATTGGGTCTTGACATTTCCAGCGATAGTCAGTTTCGTGGTCATCTGGAGAGCAAGGCCAAGTTGGCCTTGAAGAATTTGGGAGTGATTAATAGAGCGAGGCAGTACTTCAGTCCTGGCCAAAGACTTGCGCTCTATAAGGCGCAGGTCCGGCCACACATGGAGTACTGTTCTCATCTCTGGTCCGGATCACCTCAATATCAGCTTCTACCATTTGACCGCGTACAACGGAGAGCCGCTCGGATTGTCGGGGACCCGGTGCTCTGCGAACGGCTGGACTCTTTGGCATTGCGTAGAGACGTGGCTTCTTTGCGCGTCTTCTACCGCATTTACAACGGGGAGTGTTCCGAAGAACTATTCGATCTGATGCCTGCCGCCGAATTTCATCACCGCACAGCGCGCCATCGCCTCCAATACCATCCTTACCACCTGGATGCGTGGCGATCCTCTACTGTGCGGTTCTCAAGGACATTTTTTCCACGTTCCACTCGCTTGTGGAACGAACTCCCTTCGGCGGTATTTCCAGATCGGTACGACATGGGTACTTTCAAAAAAGGCGTCTACTCCTACCTACAAGGCCGGCAACACTCTTGTAAATCCTCGGATGTTGCAAGAGTTCATGGGCGGTGGTGATCACAAGTCATCTGTGACCCGCCAGCTCGTTTGCCCTCCTATTCCATGAAAAAAAAAAAAAAAAAATGAAGCGGATATAGGTATAAGGAAGACGATCTAATTTATTTAAAAGTATTTCATTGGCATCGACAAAGCACTCATCAGCATAGTCAAGGATTAGTAGTATAGGATAGGGTAGAAAGTTTTTTAATCTTAATAGTGGGTGAAATGTTTTATAAAATTTACAAGACAGATCTTTAACCTGATACTGCCAACTAAGTGAACTGTCCAGAAAGATTCCTACATTTTTTACTTCGGAAGAGAATGGTATTATGTTGTTGTTATAAATCACATTCGGTAAAGAGTTTGAGTCAATAAGGGCCAACTGGCGGTAACTACCAATAATGATTGCTTGGCACTTACATGGGTTAACTTCTATACCGAAGTCATTAGACCAACGCAACATTTTCTCCAGCGCCGCGTTTATTACGTGAATTGAATGCTCGATTAACCCAACTTCTGTCTTTATATAAAGCTGCAAGTCGTCGGCATAAAGTGATAACGACAATTTAAGTTGGAGTTAATGAAAGAGAAAATAATATCGGAGACAAAATACCGCCTTGGGGGACCCCAGCAACTACATCGCACCAATCAGAGAAGCTCTCATCAGTGCGAACGGCCTGCTGACGCCCTCGAAGATATGAGGAGAACCACTTGTTAGCAGAAGCCGAGATATTGTACTTGGACATAAACGCAAATAATAGGTCATGGTCAACAGCGCCGAATGCGTTACTGAAGTTTAAAACAAATGTGTTACCGTTCTTGTACTAGACAAGAACGGTAACACATTTGTTTTCGATTCCATGGCGAATGTCTTCCGTGACTTTTAAAAGTGCTGCACTTGTGCTACGTCCAGTGCGGAAGCCTGATTGCAACGGGTCCAGCAAGTTGTACTTTGAAAGGAATAGGGAAAGCGGGGAGTGAACGATGGATTCAATTATCTTGGATAAAAACGGTAATATTGAAATGGGACGATAATGGGAAGGTAAGGTGGGGGAGATCTTTGGTAGTGGTAGAATGTGAGCTTTGTGCCACAAATATGGATAAGTGCATAAGGAAGAGGAAAAGTTGATTATTTTGGAAATAGGAGTAATGAGTGTATTGATAATAAATGTTATCATAGTACGATTAATTCCGTCACAACCAGTAGCTTTTGATGTTATGGCTAAAAGGTTTCTTAACCTCGGCTTCCTCAACAGGTGCGAAGTAAGATATTGGAATATCGGGCTTAGGCAAACAGAGAATGCTTGAAAAAATGTTAGTTTTTCTTTGGGGATCAATGGTTATAGTACAAGAGAAGTGGCGATTAAGACAACTGACAGCCACAGAAGAAGAGCTACGTAAATGTTAAGATTTGCTAATACCCAAAGTCTTAAGAAATTTTAAAGTGTCCACTGCAGAGGAGCAGGTTTTGTTGAGAATATGACGGCGTTTGAGTTTGCGGCATAATTGGTTACACCTATTTCTAGCAGCTTTATACACAGACCAGTTAAGTTGCGATCGGTCATTATTAAATTTCCGAAAGGCTCGATCCCTCTTCAGCATGGCTTTTTTCACGTCATCTTTGAACCACGGAGCGGAACGGTGACTTACTCTTATTTTACGAAGAGGGGCATGTCGATCAAAGATATCTAAAATTAATCTGTTCAAAAGTTGAACCATCTCATCAATTGTTCTTAATTCATCTATCGCGTCCCAATTTAAATTAGAGGAATCCATTGCAATCGCATGTCTATCAATATCAGTGTAATTGCGAAGAAGAACATACTGTGGTTTGCGTTTAGGCACTTTAGCTCGATACGAGAGAAATATCAAGTCGTGGTGCGAAAACGCAGGAGGACCAAACTTGTTGACACTTTGTGTATCCGAGCAGATAATAAGGTCCAATAAAGTTGACGAGAACCTAGTGTGGTGTGTAGGACCGAGTGCTAAAATTTCCAAATTGAGAGAGTCAGTCATTTGTCGTAGTTGGTTAGACCTGGAATCTTGTCTGAGCAATAAGTGTTGAAATCACCCATGACTATGAGATGTGTGTATTCCGAAAGCAAATCTTGAAAAATGTTCTCAAGTGTAGAGAAGTAAGTTATATTGGGAGGGGAGTAGACAACGCCAATGACGACTTTTTTATCAATATTTACCTCAATAAAAAGATACTCAGGCGAAACATGGAGAGAAGAAGGAGATTGTAGAATGATTTTGTATTGAAAATTACTACGAAGATAGATGCAAACCCCACCTCCGGCTTTACCAATGCGGTCGTTTCTGATAAGGATGAATCCAGGCAGTGAAAAAGAAGTGGAAGAGAGAGATGGCTTTAACCACGATTCGGAAACTAGTACAGCATGAACTGAATTAAGGTGAAAAGTACTGAGGAGATCTAAATGATGAGACGGAATGCTTTGAGCATTTATGTGACTGATGTTAAAGTTATTGTGGAATGGTAACTCATGTGCAATAAAATTTTTAACAGGTATGAAATCATTATCAAGACTGTCGAACGAACTATACTCATCAGCTGTGTGATAGGAATCAGAGCTAGACTCCATAACCAAATAATAAAGTTATACAAAAATATATGAATAAATAAAATACTATGAAATATACATAATACAAATTAAATAAAATCTTTTAAAAGATGTTTTTCAACTCAAAACCTAAAATAAAAATATAAATAAAACGATTAACCCTACATAAAACTTATTTAAAAATACAATAATAATAATGTGCTTATTTGCACATCCTGCTGGCTAATAAATATAAAAGTAAAAAAAAAAAGTAGAAACCAAAAATATAACAACCACTCACAAAATAACAAAAAATAAACAGAAACGGTCTATAGTAAAAAAAAAAAAAACAAAAGAAAGTAAAAATACTACATCAGAATGAAAACTAGTTATTACAATGATTTAACGAGCGGTGTCAAACATAGTGTATAGTTAATAGTAAACTTCTAAATATTAAAATCATTCATCCAATAATTAAAAATTACTACTCTTATCTATTCATTTAATTAATTGATAAATAAATAAATTCTAATAAATAATTTCTATTCTTTCTAAGATATTAAATTATGGTTTATGATTTCTTGGAACTGTCTCCCAAATAACTTCAGAAAATTGAATGGTTATGAAATCCTTATTGGTATCCAAGCCGATTATTCTTTTTGCAAAGGCAATAATGTAAGCATTTTAGTTATAATAAACTAAGTATAAATTTCCCTTAAAAATATATGTACTATTCTTATTATTATGCCTTAAAAATATTTATTCATCCATGTATTTTCTTTATTTGAAATCCTTATTCCTTTTTAATTTCTTTGAGGTGTCTGCATAACAATAAAATACAGGATTTAATCAATTCATTATAATGATGATAACAAGATAAAAAATAAGATTAATAATCGTTTAAAGGGACAAAGATTGCTATTATTATACTAAATATTTCGAGCATTAGCAACATGTAACGCTTATTGCAAATCATTAACATAGTAAAAGTATAATAGAGCAAATTACAAATCGTCAATATAAGACATAAGATAACATTATACATAAGACTACTAAGACCTACTCGATTTACCCAGATGCCAGATGTATATAATTTAGAAAGACGAATGTCAGTCACTAGATACGTCGATATGTCCTAGCCTCCGTATTTTGAATACTGCAACGTCAGACTTACCACGATCCACTGGCCATAAGAAAAGCTTCCAGATTTTTCTTATCTCATCCACGCAAATGAACAACACACACATCATTACACCAATTTCCTACCCAAATTAGATTTTGCTATCCTCTAAAATTACTGGATCAAGGACTGTTATTACTAAAATATATTTATTCATATTAATATATCTCAATGAGATGCATGTTTTAAAGAAAGCATTGTTCGTGGAGAGAATTCGTTTTTCTTTAATATAAAAAGACAAAAAAATTGTTGTTAATATACACAAAGACTTATAATAGAAAGTAATACAAAATTGCCTAAAGCCACAGACAGATACACATGAATAATAAATTTACATAAATTAATATTTTTCAAATATTTTTTTTTTTGTCATCTCTCAAACAGTTACAAAAAAATATATTATTTCGGAATTCAGTAAAGATTGTTTATTGAGCCTATCAAAATATTTATTTATTTATATTTTTAATTTTTCGTAACTTCAAACCGGTTAATAAACACACTACAAATCAAATGTATGGGAAATGAATTAAAATAGTGATGTTAGTCTGAAGATAAAGAAAAATACTTAAATCAAACCACGGATTAAAACAATGAGAAATCTCAATGTCTCCATCGTTGAGCCTATGACTTATTGCGGGCGATTTACACTGACTGTGGGGACTAAATGTTGAGGAAAACGATTTCAATTTGTATTTGTTTGAGTTTAAGTTTAGCTAATTGACGTTTACCGGAATGCTTACATGTTTTTGATATTTTTATCTTAAATTATAAAAGTATGAAAATCTTACAAACATTGTTTTTTTGTCCTGTGTTATGTTATAATCATCAACTATGATCTTTCAATGCCACAAACCTTTTAAACCTGTTCCACCACCTGTTCTAAGAATTGATTACTTTGCCAGTAAGTTAATTCCTACAAAATTGTTATTCCTTACCAAGAACCCAGTGAAATCTAAAATATCTATTTACCATTTAGCAATTATTGTAAATACATAATATAATAAGAATATTAATGATACATATATCTACCAACATTGTTACTATAAAACTATCAAATTCACTTTGAATTCTTTCAGCGGCTTTTAGCCTTCCTGCATCAGAAAAGGTACACTTTAAACAAAACTATTTTAAGTGGTTTGTCTCGTTTGTGACATCTGTCTCGTCCTCCGTGAGGAAGATTGGTGCAAAGCATTCCGAAGTGCTCAACTTGAAATCAAATATAACATACCTGAAACACATATTAAAACCCCTTAAATCTTGGTTTATTTTAGAAAAAAACTTAATATTGGATTCAGAAACTATAATAATCTATTTAATTCAGGACTCAAACACGCCTTACAAAATCGAATATTATTTTAACTTGTAACAATTTATTCTAAAAGTTTATAGAATTATAGTTGTATTCTCTTATAAAGAATAAAATGTACTATCAGTTCTGTCAATTTTGTTTTTGACTATTGTTAAGAATCCATGTTAAGCGAGCTTTCATATGGTCCTTCAATTCCTTCATATGGTTCACCGAGCCTTCGAATTATCGAGAACATACGAAAGGCACGTCAGAGGTCACGTCCAGATCACCGCCGTGCAAATTGTTCCTGCGTCGTGTTCTGTTGTTTCGCCGGAGCGAACATTGCTTCTTGCACAAGCTGACATTCCCGGGCATGAAACCCTTAAATGGCAGGAAGAAATCAAATGGTGGTTTTAAGACGTCCGTCATCATCATCATTATCTTGTGATCATCAAGGATACCTACATACCTACGTGAGATCGTTCCATATCCTTTTATTATCCTTATAAAATTTTAAAAACACTTCTTTTCAAATCATTCCATGGCATATCATATCATTTACTTATGTTTATTATTTTTTTTTTATAATTACATTTATTTCGTGGTCTAGTTTAGGTTCTGAAATTCGTTAACGTTATCGCCTATCTTTATAATAAGAATATTCATCAAGTAATAAAAGTAAATTTATTATTTTAGTGTCACGTAATCATTATTCATTTTTACTTAAATTTATCATCTACCTACATTAAATTATTATCATCAAAGCTTCGAATTCATTAAATTATCGTTTATATTTATCTTTGTTAAACATATATCACGTTTTTAAATTTATATTATAATAAACTTGCTAGCTTCTAAAATTACTTACAGGCTAGTACTTCGGATATAAAGTGTTTAGCTCTGATATGCTATTAAATTAAGCGTCTGAGTATATTTTAATAGCAAGATTTTCAATAGTATGATTGCTTTTTGTGTAATTACCTTTATTACGTATTATATTAAATGACATTTTTAAATTTAGCTTGATTTAATTTAAGCTTAACATCTTTGCTTTTACTTTATTAAATAATAATAATTTAAACATTTACAAATTGATAAATAAAATCTTAACAATGAGTGAGAAAAAAATAAAACATTTAATTAAGAAACGTTCTGTGCTAAAAGCAAAGCTTACTAGATTTTGTACTTATTGAAATTCGCTTACGAGGAACACTAATATTAATACTGATATTAATGAATTAAAATCTCAAATTGAACTGCGGTTTTTCTCTCATCTCAAATTGAAGTTGCGGTTAGATAAAATTGAAAGCTTATACGATGACTTCGATGGTTTATAGATTGAGCTCGAGGAGTTGTCCTTTACAATTGAGGAAGAGATTAAGGAGCGCGAGCCCTTCGAGTCAATACTACTCTCTCGTGTCTGCCGGTCGTGCCTTAGTTCAAGGTCAAAGCAAGGCAGCGCTTCCTTCGCAAGAATCTTCGACTCCAGTTTGCTCTAATGAACAATCACCTAAAAGTAAGGTTGTTGAACTCCCTAAAACAGACTTGCCTCATTTTAATGGTGAATATCAGCACTGGCTCGATTTTAGGGATACTTTCTATTCTTTAACAGATAAATACAAACCGGACACGAATGAATCAAAAATTTTTAAAAATTTATCTTATAAGCCATTATTAAATTGTGACGAGCAACAATACGTAGCTCTTAACTCTTATAAAAGTTCTACTATTCTATTTTTCACAGCTTTAGTTAAGGTCCTTGATGTTAATGGAAAGTCTCATGCTGCAAGAATTTTACTTGATAATGGAAGTACTAATAACAATTTCATTACCCAGGATTTCTGTCGTAAGCTCAAACTTAATACTATTTCTATAAAAACTAAGGTGTCTGGTATAACTAATCAACCTCTCATAAGTTCACCGTTTTGCTCTCTTACTTTAGAGTCTTACTTTGGTGACTATAGGATAGACATTGATTGCATTGTTTTACTTAACATCACTACACTTCTTCCTTTTACGTGTATTAATTTACATAACATGCCACTAAAGCCATTTGTGCGTCATCGTATTTCCGAGATACTGGAGGGTTTTTCCAATCATGAATAGCGTTATATTCCTTCCAAGGAAAACCCCTCAGATCTCACTTAACGAGGTTTAAATACATACGTGCTTAGTAAAATTCACTTTAATTTTTACAATTAATTTAATTTAATACCAGCGTGGATTATGCTGGGCCAGTGATGATAGCTTATCACAAAGGAAGGGGTTGCAAATATATAAAATCTTACATTTGTTTGTTTGTTTAGCAACAAAGGCGTTGCATCTGGAGCTCGTTTCGTTTCAAATCTGACGAAGGAAGCCTTTATAGCAGCCTTAAATAGGTTTTCATCCCACAGAGGTAAACCACGTACCATATTTTCTGATTACATACAACTACATTTGTAGGTACATTCCACGAGTTATCTAGACTACTAAGACAACTTTCTCCGGCAGACATGAGTGAGGCAGATATAAATTTCAATTTTATTCCGGCTTACACCCCTCATTTCGGTGGTTTGTGGGAGTCTGCTGTAAAATCAGTGAAGCATATTTAGCACGTGTTTTGGGTCTTACATTTCTAGACGACGAAGAAATGAATACTTTATTAATTCAAGTAGAAGCAATATTAAATTCCCGCCCACTTACTCCTTTATCCAACGATACCTCTGATCTTTATCCTTTGACTCCGGCTCATCTCCTTATTGGACAATCTCTTGTTTTTTCACCGCAGACCTGGAACATAAATTGCAATATTTCATCCCTTGAAGATTCATTAGAATTCAGCTTCTTGAGCAATATTTCTTTAACCGTTTTTCTCATGAATACAATCTTTTACTTCAGCAGAAGACGAAATGGATGCAGTCACATTATACTTTGAAGATAGGGGCACTTGTTGTCATTCAAGACAAGGCCAGTCCATCGATCATGAGGCTACTTGGATGAGTTCTAGGAGTGCTGCCTGGAATCGCGATATGTCCCCTGCCGACATCCAATATTGAAGACGACTCTTCAACGCGGGGAGTATGTTAAGAATCAGTGTTAAGCGCCTAGCGCAAAGTCAGGAGCAATATCACATATTGCCCTTAATAGCCGAGCGCGGGCGACGGTAAGCAGCGGGTGCCGGGCGGACGCTGCGGGGCCCGGGCGGAAGGAGGAAGAGTAGTAGTGACGTGGTTCAACAGTCCGGCCAGAACGACTTTGCTCACGCTCCTATTCGTATATACATTAGTGATTTAATACAATTTTTTTATACAGTCCACTATTTATTCGTCATTATTATCTGGATAGTCAGTTCTCCCTACCACATAGGCACAGGGCACTGACTCCAACAACTATTTTTATTATTATCGGAGAATAAAAGCATTTTATTCTATTGATTTTAGGTATAATTTATTAAACGACTGATTATTACTGTACAAATATTGAAATGTCGATTTGAATCATCAGAAGTGATCTAAAATTGTTCATGATAAAGGAAATTTTATTTTAGGATCGGACCCAGTGCTTATTTTACAACAAGCAGATATTCACGTGACGATTATATTTAAATATTTATCAGTAAGTTTAAAAAGCTAAATAATTAATAGCAGTAGCAGTGACCCATGTCATAATGCTTTATACTTAAAGTATTCAATACTAAAAAAATCTTTTAGGAAAACTAAAAACAGACGAATACAGAAACTGTTCATCTTTATAATCGGTTGAAAAGGGTTCAAATTATTTTGAAAGGAAACGATCAATCAAACAATCAAACAACCTTTGACTTCTACTTTGAGAATCATTGATATATCTGATCACAGTCCGGGTTTTCTGTAGAATTGGAAACATGAAAACAAGCACAGATTTAAAATATGTGCAAAAGGAAATAATAAGTATATAACCAAAGCCTTGTTACGTCTAATTAACTAAAATAAATTAAACTTGACCTTGACATATAACTGTCTCATTAATGTTAAGTTTTTTATGACTTCATCAAGGGTACTTTACTTTAAAACAGTTTACGTAAACGGATATAACTAATAGTACCTTATTCGTTTTTTTTTGTCCTTGCTATAGTCACTATATTATTTTCGTCCCAAGTCGTTCGTAGCCCCGGAAAGATATGATATTGCTTGTCAACTCAAACAAATTGTATGTAGCTATAAATATGCAAAGCTACAAGAAGAAGTTTCATAAATTACTAAAGTAGGTTAGAGGAAATATAAAACTAACGTGCATATTTGTAAAGCGGAGGTATTCAGAGAATTTTCAACGTAACCGCATGAATAATGTTAATGTTCCACAGATGGGTAAACTTTGTTACGCCTGCAGCTCAATCGGCTCATGACAGTAATTGAACTATCTCTACTACATTGATAATTTAAATACTCTTACAAGAAATAAAATATTATAATATAATATTTAATTGTATAATAAAGTAACAAATAATATGGCGTTGGGAACCGCCAACTAACACGCCATGTTCCGAACGGCGGAAGGTGGAGGACGGAGCTACAAATAACTACGTGGAATGTAAGAGGAGGAATGGAACAGAAGATGAATAAATTATTAGATGTGATGGATGACAAAGATCTGGATGTTATTTGTGTGTCTGAGACCAAGCGAAAAGGCAATGATACGACCGATTTGCCTGGCAACCGGGTCGCTTTCTGGGCTAGGGTTCCAGAAGGTGAGCGAGGTTGCCAAGGTGTAGGCGTATTATTGTCCTCTCGAATGGTTAATGCAATGGTAGAATACAAGGCGATCAACCCGAGTCTTCTTTGGGTTCGCTTTAAGCTGGGGATAACAAGAGTATTCTTGTTAGAAATGTATGCGTCAGTATCCTCAGCTCAAATGAGCGAGCTCGAGGAGTTTTGGGAGAATGTCAGGGATGTTCTAAGTAGTGTCAGAGATAATTAAAAGTTGATAGTATGTGGAGATATGAATGGATGGGTTGGAACCGCGCGAAGCGGTTACGAAAGCGTGCTAGGCAAATAGAGGCTGGAAAGCTTATTTTGGAATTTTGTAAGGAGAAAAATTTGTTTGTGGCAAACACGATGTTTGATCACAAACAAATTCACATGTACACATGGGAGCGAGCGGAAGAAAGAAGTATGATTGATTTATTCCTAGTGGACCAGCGTATTCGAAGTCAAGTTATGGACACGCGAGTGTTCAGAGGTGCTGATCTAGGAACGGACCACTATCTAGTCGTTGCTAGAATAAGAGGTCTGTTCGCAGGTTGGCGCAACCGCACGACGTGTCCAAGCTTGGCGTCGAATTATCGCATAAGAAGCTGGAAGCTTCAAGATCCACCGATCAGAGAGGAATATCAAGAAAGGGTTTCCAAGAAGCTTGAAAGCTGTGATTCTGGAAATGAAAGTGTTGAAGTATGCTGGCAGAACCTTAGGAATGGTATGGTGAAATTAGCGACAGAAGTATGTGGTAAAAGGAAAAGAGGTTTTAGTAAAAAGCGCGATGAATGGTGGGATGATGAAGTGAAAGACGCTGTAGAGTTAAAGAAGAAAGCATGGCTGGATTATAACGCCTCTGGTAAGGATAAAAGTATGAGAGAGATAAGAAAAAGAGCGTACAAGCTGCAAAAGCACAAAACGAAAGCACTTATAAAGATGAAGTGTGAAAATTCTGAGAGAGAAAGGGATGAAAGGTTGACGAACAACTTCCGGGAAAACAAGAAGCTTTTCTGGCGAGAAGTTAGTGGTTCCCGTGGTTGTTCGGTAACCTGTAGAATGAAAGGGGTGCTTTTGAATAGCGGTGAAATTTTAACTGAGCAAGCACACGTTTTGCAGCGGTGGGCGGAATTCTACAAGGAGATGTATGAACGTGAGGACGCCTCGGTCTTGACTACCAGCATAATGCTGAGTCAAGATGTAGCCGATGGTGAAATCAGTTTGGAAGAAGTAGAGAGCGTGATTCGAAGTCTGAATTGTGGTAAGGCTGCGGGAGCAGATGAAGTTACTGCCGAGATGATCAAATATGGTGGGCCACGCGTCTGGGACTTTTTCTGGTTTTTGCTCAATTTATGCTGGAAATCCGGGGAGGTTGGACGATTGGCGAAGTGCAGTCATCGTACCTTTGTATAAAGGCAAAGGTTCACAGATAGACTGTGCAAGCTATAAGGCTATCAGTTTGATTAGCTTGGACGGTAAAATTTATGCTAAAATTTTAGCGAGAAGAATGCAAGAGAGATCTGAAAGGCTGTTGTGGGAGGCCCAAGGAGGTTTTAGACCTGGAAGAGGGTATATAGATCAGATCTTTTCCCTCCGCTTGATCACGGAAAAGTTTTTGGCCCTAAACCAAAAGGTTTTCTGTGCTTTTGTGGATTTGGAAAAGGCGTTTGATAGGGTTGTGAGAAAGAAATTATGGGAGATACTGCCCCGATACAATGTGAACGGACCCTTGCTACAGGCTGTAAGGTCTCTTTACCGAGATCACTCAGCCTGTGTGCGAGTAGAAGCTGGCATGTCGCCCTGGTTTGACATCCAATCGGATGTTAAGCAAGGTTGCGCTATGTCAGCTTGGTTGTTCAATTTGTATTTGGATAGTTGTCTCCAAGGAGTGAAAGATAGTGACATGGGAGTGAAAGTAGGTGACCTTAAGGTCAATAGCTTGCTATATGCAGATGATGCAGTGCTCATTGCACCATCAGAATGCAATTTGCAGTCATTGGTCACCACTCTGAAAGATGGATGTGAAATTAGTGATCTTAACCTGAATGTAGATAAGACGAAGGTTCTGATATTTAAAAGAAATGAAGAAAGAACAGAATGTAAGATCAACGTGAATGATAAGATATTAGAACAAGTGAATGAAGTGGTATATTTGGGAAGTATGTTTAGCAGAGACGGAAGATACGAAATGGATGTGGAAAGGCGTATTGCTGCCGGTAAAAGAGTCAATGGTGCTTTGACGGCATTGTTGAGATGGCGAAACGTCAGTATAGCTGCACGTTTGGCTGTACACAATGCAGTTTTGGTACCGACGCTGTTATACGGCAGCCAAACGTGGGTAACACAGAAGAAGAATGTAAGAAAGAGGAATGCTGTGGAGATGCGTTCTCTTCGCAGGATATGCGGAGTCAGTCTAGCTGATCGAATCCGCAATGAAATGATCCACAGAATGGCAGGTACTAGCGAAGATGTCACGGTGAGAATGAAGAAGAACGTGCTCAGGTGGTTTGGCACGTCGAACGAATGAGTGATGAAAGAATGGTAAAAAAGATTTATATAGGAAAAGTGAGCGGTAAGAGAGACAGTGGGAGGCCTCGAGTGACCTTCGAAAACACAGTATCAATGTTACTGGA
Organism: Melinaea menophilus ssp. n. AW-2005; assembly: GCA_918358695.1. NCBI lineage: Eukaryota > Metazoa > Arthropoda > Insecta > Lepidoptera > Nymphalidae > Melinaea > Melinaea menophilus. Next base: position 630,187 of record OU911048.1, read on the forward strand.
GGAAGGTCACGTAAAAAGCATGAGGACCCCCCGGAGGGTATATATGAAGAGGTTGATGTCTGTGGCCGAGGCGAAAGAGGTATGCAGAGACCGTAGCGTTTGGCGCTCTGTCGTCTCTGGCTACCCCGCAAGGGATATGGCGTGAAGGTAAATAAATAAATAAATAATATGTTAAGAACATAACTATCAAATAATGGGCAATAATTATTCTTGTCAGTGGAATGTATGCGTTCTATTAATAATACTATGAATCATCAAAAATTTGCATGTTTTTCCATTACAATTGCTTAAATTCGTAACATTCCGCTGTAATGGTTCCTTATTCCAACGCAGTGCGCTTTTATACAATGTGGTTGTATACATTATTGTGTCTTTTCAATACAAGCAAACGAATTTGTGGGAAATAATTTGAAAATAAAAAATATTATTACTAACAATATTTATATTTACTCTAAAGAAAATAGTAATTAATTAAAAGCATGCTTTTTCTTTAATCAGTAGGTACTTTTTGAAATACGTAAATTAGTCACTAAATGAATAGATAATTCTGTTGCGCGTATATTCTCCTAAGAGATGAGAGACTCCTTTTGTGATTTTGTAGTTAGGAAGACAAGGTGGGATCTCTGCTTCACTTGACGATACTCAGATATTTTAATATAAGTTGTGGGCAAAAATGTATTTAATTTATTTATCTCTACAACGAATTTTAAAAAAACAAACGTACAATTAGTCTACTTGTAGAATACTTCTTGTACCATTTCACTAAGTTTTATTGACAAAGACCATAAGTATTCCTGTACTATTTCATTGAACCAATAAAAATATGTAAAACCTGAATTTTCGGTATTATATCTCTCAATCCCATTGTTTCCCATTTCTATAATTATTCGACAAGTTTGATGAATGGAATTTTGGTTAGATATTTGATTTATAACCGCATACCATATTTCAAGAATTCGTATAAAGAATTTCGTTGTTAAACTCATCCATTCGATATAATGGAGATTGTACCTGCTTTGATTTATGATCATTCTATTACCATTTGCATATGTTTCTAAGTTGTTGGGTTTTAGGTGTCTGAAATTAGATTCATTAGATAGCAGTTGTTCCGTTATAGATTTCCTTCACAAGAGCTGAAATTTCTTAACGCAAATTGTACGATATAGCCTTATAAAATTTATATACTATATTCACACACACTATATTTACATATACTATATCGACACAGACATAGATATAGATTGAGACCGTAACGCCCTCGTCTTAATATGTAAAAATTAATGAAAAAGTTTACTTTCTGGATAAATAATGCCAGCTACAATAAACAAAACAATATTTAATTATTCTTTAATTGTTCGACAACTTCTTTTAATATCCGGGGTCTGGACATACCTTTTGGTATACCAGTAAGATAGACTTCTATTTTCCAGGATACTGACACCAGGACAACATCTTGTATTTAAAAAAATCACGTCGACGAAATTCCCGTTCTATCTAGTCACTTATAATTAATAAACATTCTTTTTAAAGCGTTCTCTTAAATCAACTCATCCAGTTTCCCTCAACTTGTTTTGATAAATTATCCCAGTCCCTATAACCTTTTTATTAAATAAAAATTAACAGCAAAAGACTTCGCTACGCAATATATATTATTGGAATAACATCCCCTCTGCACGCGCCATCTTGTGACGTCACGTCCTTTCTTTATAAGGCAGCGCCGGACAAAGAAGCTCTCTCTTCTCACGGTAGTGCTGGTGTAGTTAGGACGTGTTATAAGTATAGTTCCTTCGTCGTTATTGTACTGATAGGTTGATAGGCTATTCAATATTCGTGATTGTGTTGTGTACTTCTGTTAATTTGTAAATTAGTTAAAATAAATTATTTTATTTGTTGTATAGATAATTTTACTTTTATTATTATTATTTTAAAGATACCCCACTTCTGGTTATAAAAATATTTAGACAAATCGTAATAAAATAGTTAAAAAAATTATCAAGATTTAAAAAAGATTGACTTAAGTTGGGATGACTGAATAATAATAAAATCTAACACAATTCGGATTGACGGCCTTTTCTTCGGAGATATTTAGGACAGGAGCAAAAGCTAAAGGTTAAACTGCAATTCATTACGATTATCTCATCCGATAAAAACTATTGCCTTTATCAATGATCTAATTGTATTTAAATTAAATTAACCAGTGAATTATGTTAACGCCTCACGCCTCCTTTTTCATATTTCATAAAACTAAAAAAAACTTTAAGGTTGTCAATTGATTAAGGCATGTCAATACTAAAAGAGCCTAATTCTTTCTTTTTAATGGAGTTATCAGTGCATCGTTCCACAAAATATATACAATATATATGTATACAATATATATATACATATATATTATATTATTTTATAAAACAATATTTAAATATATTTAAGTTTTTGGTTGTACGCTTTTCCAGAAGGACGATGAAATTGACCGTGACGTGAACAATACAATGAATGTGGATGGATCACGTAGCAGCAAGTGTCAAGAAAAACATGTGAAACCGGTATGCTCTTAAACTTAATGGAAATATTTACAAAACGGTCTGAGTATGAAAATAGTGTGAAATATTAAAAAAGACTGAAACGAGCTGAGAATGCTAAAGATGTATCACAGAAACGGTATGAGTATATCGGAGAAAATTTGAAAGTCTCGCCTATTGTAGAAGATATACAATGAAGAGCTTGCGTAGGTAAAAAAATGGATATACCTAGAAAGAGAAAGACAAAAAAAGAGATATGGATTATATTGACATGAAGGAAATAGGAGCGCAGCGCACATGAATGACATGAGTAAATAATAGAGGAAAATATATTATGGCTCCCTGTTCTGAAGTAGGACAAGAGAAATATTATTAAATACGTAGATTCATGTTATTTAATCATATTTTACCATTTTTGTACTTAAATTAGTATGAAGTATTATAATTAAGTGTAATAATCCGAATATTTCAGAATCGTACTATTATTGCATTGCAATTAAATGTTTTACTGTTTTAATACAATATTCGTATTATCTTAAAATCGTATCAAGACATCTAAAAAATTTGATAAACAAATGCTAATGCTCGTCAACATTACAAGGCAACAGTACTTCGTTTATAAGAAAAATCTGCCATGTCTACTGTTCGCACAGCGGTGACCAGGAGACAACTACATTATTTGAGTATCTCGGTGAGGCTGCTGATACGGCTCTGCATCAGTACCCTTCAGCGCAGCTCGTCTTTCTGGGGGACTTTAATACCTGTCATCAGGACTGGCTGTTTCCGTACTAGAAGACCGACCCTACTGGAAGAGAAGTGCGGAACTTTGCGTTGTCGTTGCTTCGACCTCTTTCAGCTGGTGAGGCAAGCGACAAGGGTACCAGATGTAACAGGCCATACAGCCAATTGTCTGAACCTTCTGCTGACAACAGATCCGGACAGGTATCGTGTAGAGGTCTCCTCTCCCTACCGAACCTCCGATCACTGTCTGGTGAAATCTGTGTTTACATATTCCCCACCAGCTTTCGAACCACATGGTGTTAGGTGATTATGGAAATACAAGTCAGCAGATTGAGGTGAGATGCGCCAATTTTTTGCGTCTTATCCTTGGCGGCAGGTCTGCTTCTCTTCTTTGGATCTGTCGAGTTGCGTGGACGCTATAACCGATATGGTACATGGTGGTACAGGCAATGGAGTATTTCATTCCTTTTGCTGACGTACCCATGGATAGGAAAGCTCGCCCATGGTTTAATGCCGAATGTGGTCATGCTGAAGACCGAAAAAATTCGGCATACCCAATTTGGGCTGATGCTCGAAGCTGTAAAGCTCCGGATGTAAGTTTAAAGAAGAGAGCCTTTAACCAAGCTGCCAAGTCCTATAAAAAGGCATTATGGAAGGGTCGATGCGATCGTATCGCTAAGAATGGCGAAAAGCTCTTAAGCTCTCGCTGTCAGACCTACTGGCAGTCGAGCTTTCTGGTCTCTTGTCACAGCGATCGAGTAGAACTTTTGCCAACCCTCACTGCCTGCTCTGCTAAAGCTGGATGGATCTCTGGCCCATACGGCGACAGAGAAAGCGAATGTATTTTCTTCTTTGTTTGCTGATAATTCGCATTTAGACACAGGCAATGCTTCTCCATCACATCTTTCTCACTGCGGTATTTCGATGCCTGAAATCCGCATCACTAACAAAGAGGTATGGGTAGCATTGTGTCGTCTTGATGTGAATAAAGCCAGTGGTCCTGATGGTATACCAGCCATTCTGCTGAAGACGTGCGCCGCTGAGTTATCTCCTGTATTGACACGTCTGTATCGCCTCTCTTTCAAGACTGGAAGCTTGCAAACGTGCAACCAGTGCCCAAAAAAGGCAGTCGTGCCGATCCTGCCAATTGTAGACCAATTTCAAATACCTCCATACTCTGCAAGATTATGGAGCGTGTATTGAACTCGCGCCTTCTAGCGTACCTTGATGGTAACGATCTCCTCAGTGACCGACAGAATGGGTTTCGCTGAAATAGGTCCACTGGGGACCTTCTAGTGTATGCTACGCACGTTTTAGGCGAGGCCATCGAGAAGAACGGAGAAGCGGTCGTCGTCTCTCTGGATGTCTCGAAGGCATTTGACAGGGTCTAGCATGCGAGCCTTATAAGCAAGCTTTCAGCGTAAGGTACGGGGGGAGGTCCAAAAGTACGTGGAATGGAGAGGATGGAGCGGGGGTAGGGGCGCTCGCTTGGTATCATACGAATCGGAGACTCTAGTTAGTATAAACACCGAGAACAGTGCCCTAGTAAATCAATGATTTACAAGTGGCATGGTCTTTATAAACATGGTCGAGAGTCAATTGAAGACGATCCCCGCTCATCCCCGCCAGTTGAGGCCACCACATCGGACATCGTCGAAAAAGTGGAGAAAATTGTACTAGAGGATGCCCGTTTGAAGAAAAAACAATTATCTGCATTAGTTGGAGTATCAGATACCACCATTTTGCGTATCCTACACGATCACCTGGGTATGACAAAAGTCAGTGCAAGGTGGGTACCGAGAATGCTCACGCCGTTTCAGCAAGAGCAGCGCGTCGATGCGTCAAAGCATTTTTTGGAGTTGTGTGGAGATAAACCTGCACAGATTTTGGACCGAATTGTTACGGAAAATCAAACATGAGTTCATCACTATGAGCCTGAGTCCAAACAAGAGTCTATGCAATGGCATAAAAAGGGGGCACAACCGCCAAAGAAATTCAAGGTGACAGAGTCGGCTGGAAAGATGATGGCTACCGTTTTTTGGGATTGTGAGGGGATAATCTTGATTGATTACAAAGAAAAGGGAAGGAATATAACCGGAGAATACTACGCAACGATATTAGAAAAATTGAAGGATGCCATCAAAGAAAAGCGGCGAGGAAAATTCACAAAGGGTGTCTTGCTCTTGCAAGACAACGCGCCGGTTCACAGGAGCAGAATTGCAATGGCTGCTCTGCACACGCATGGGTTCGAATCCCTAGTTCACCCACCCTACAGTTCAGACCTGGCCCCAAGTGACTTTTTTTTATTCCCCAATTTAAAAAAGATTTAAGGGGAAAGAAATTTTCCGACGACAATTAGGTAAGGGAGGCAATTTCGGCTCATTTTGACGGAACGGACGGAACTTTAACGTATCTTTTCACCGCCAAAAAGAGCCATTTCACCTTGGCTCCTACTTTCCAGAATGTATCTTTGGAATACAGTGACCAGCTTCAGTTGTTAGGCTTAGAGATTTCCTCGAACTTCAACTTTGGTCGGTGTATTGAGTCCAGAGCAAGAGCAGCTGCAAGAAAACTTGCCGTTCTTGTAAAGGTCCGTCAGTACTTTATACCGGGACAGCTTCTTGTATTATACAAAGCACAGATCCGGTCGTGTGTGGAGTACTGTGGTCACATATTCGCTGGTGCCGCAAAGTCTCATCTTGCGGTTCTGGACTCAATTGAGAGGCGAGCAAAAGGGCAAAGGCTTATAGGCGATCCCAAATGGATAGAAGCTAACCTCCACATCCTTGAACACAGGCGTAGAATTGCTAGGCTCTCAGTATTCTATAGGATACATTTTGGTGAGTGTGCACTTGAATTACACGATCTAATTCCTCCGTCCCCCTTCCATCACAGGACGTTCCGACGCACAGCAGGTATCCATCCTTGTGGTCATTCCTCCTGTCCGAACGAAGCGCTTCGCTTCGTCTTTTTTAATTCGTACAGCAAAGGACTGGAACAGCTTGCCTGCGTCGATATTTTCGTCCCAGTACAATGTGGGTGTCTTCAAGAGAAGAGTGAAAAGGTTGCTAGGTTAATGCGCCTATGGCCTCATTTCCTATGGCTACTAATTTCGTTAATTTCGTGGCTAATTTCGTGTCAGGACCGTTTCCACAAACCTGTCCTTTCCAGTCACTATACTCGTCCACATCGTCGCAACTCTCCAGGCATTCGAAGCGATTTTTTGGAGTTCGAGTTGAAAGTTTTCGAGGTTTTGAATAGGGACAAGTGTTGGAGGGAGTATTGACCTCAACAGCCGGCATCCTTACAGATTTAGATTTAACCTACAATTCCGTTATCACTCCCCGTTTTAACAGCGTTGATCACGGAGACATCGTTAAATATCTGCTTGCTCGTCGACATGAAGTCAATCTAATTTTTTTTTCACACCGTCCGGGCTCTTGCCCTATTGCCCCATTCGCAGCTCATCACTGCAATACATGCCCCGCCTTTGATTCGAGTAGATTGTAAGTTGTCACATGGTCATGTGATATATAAGAATATAAATTGGATATTACTAAAATATATAAAATAATTATAATTAAATTAATATTTAAATCATAAGTGATTATTGTAATAGAGAGTTAGTTATCAATGTAATATTGTTGTACTCCTATTGCCAATCAGTATTAAGGGATTGAGATACTGAGGAGCAGGTTGAGTTGTGATGGGAGTAATTCTTCAAATGTTCAGGTTGAAATAACAAGTGACAATAAAATCTATAATAAGACATATCTTAGAGAGTGTCAAACAGTATAATTAATTTAATGTAGAATTAGTTTGAAGTTCTGTCACCGAATAAGTATTAACAAGTAAGGTACAGTATTAGTTGTCACGTTATGTAACAGTATTTGTTAAATTAATAAATTCCAGTAATAACGTTGATGAAACGAGTTGATGAATATTGAAGTATTTAATTAAATCCCATACATGCATAGAAAAACTAAGAATCTAAAAATATCGACTTACTATGTTCTAAGCGCTTCTGTCACGATACTGTACCGTATACATGTATGTATGTATGTACCGTATACATACCGTTTTTTTTTTTTTTTTTTTTGTGTCTCTGCTGTTAGCCCTACTGGCCATGATAGCGTCACCGGTGGAATGGACGGGTGCAGAGACCGGCCCTTGAAAAAGGGGGGCCTGAAGGGCCCCAGGGGAACGCGCGTCCTGAGGGCGCCTCCTGTGCGGCTCGGACCACGGCTCAGGACGCCGTTAGGTGGGAAGCGAGGGTTGGATGTGGGTTAGGATTTGACACTAACGTCCTCCGACGGCAGAACGCCGGAGCAACGTGCTTGGACGGTGCCCCAGTGGCGAGCCGCATGAATCTGTTCTGAAGCACCTGAAGGGGCTTCAGGTTCGCGTGAGCGAAGGCAACGCTTGCATTGGAACTTGACGGAGCGTATGCAGGCTTTGTAAAGTGTGACCTTATTTCTAAGGGACATTTTACTTCGCTTGCCTAACAGGGGATAAAGTCGCCCTAGGATAAAGGCCGCTCTGTTGCGAACGTCCTCGATATGTGAGGTGAATATGAGGTGAATATTAGCTGTTTTATACATACCGTATGTACAGTAAGTACAATACAAATTTTTTGTATAATAACAGACGGAAAACAAAAATAACGAATTTTATATTTGATTCTAATGTGTTTTTTTTTACCAAAGCTATAAAGGGAAACTCATTTGTCCTTTTATATAAGGTTCTGTTTTATTTAAAACCCGAATTTGTTTAATTAATTACCCCTCGCCGTTCAATTTCTGAGGCTCTACAAAGCTTTGCAATAAATTAAAATGAAAATTATAAAACAAACATCTAAATACGAATAAAGGTATTTAAAATATATAACAAATATACAGTATTTTTATAAGTGATGACGTAATCTATCTATCTCACTATACTTAAATTGTAAAGAAGCATACACTTGATCAAATATAAAGAATAGCTGCACGTTGAATACAATATTTCTTAAAAAAATATATTTGTTTGTCTGTTTGTCTTTATGTTTGGTCGCTCCTATTTTTTATTGGAAAAATTTACCGAAAACACAAAAATGTTCAGCAGCTATTAAATAAAAGACGTAATTTGTATATATTTTCAATGAGAATACATTTAATTTATAGAAGGCAGATGAAACGAAGTCGCTAACAAAATCTGAATAACATAGCAATAGTGCTTGTTTTAAATGGTATAAATAAAATAATGGCATGGAAGCCTTCGGGATGTAATTAGTGTGTAGTAAACTCGAAAATCTATTCACCCAACACTTAATTAATAGAATGACACAAGAACTTAATTAATTCTTATCTATCCTTTATCAGAACAAAGTTTTAAGCAGTTTCTTAAGCGTACTTTAACACTTTGAGTAGTCTTTTGTTCCATTTATTAGGTTAAATCCGTTGCAAAAGCTTAGAAACATTGGTTTTTTAGTTTTTATAAACAAATCTCTTTCATAAATATGTTATTATTACACATATTATAATTATAATCAATATATATTCAATATATTACACGTATTATAATCAATATATATTCAATATATTATTTATAATAAGCGGTTAACAAACTTCTTAATAACGATGCAGTATACTTGTGATAACATGAATAATATTGCCATAGGTTACCTAATTGCGGTAACTTTCAGATAATGGTTTTTTTACTACATTATCCCTTTATATGACTATATTACAACTTACTATATGCATGGCATTACGAAAAATTATGCGAATACTTAACCCACGCTTAATTCATTTTTAAGAAAACAACAATAATTGTATCATTACTTAGTTTTTAACATGACGTGACCGTCGATGACTTTAATATTTTATTAATGTTACCAGACATTATGAATTTGAAGACAGACAATTTGAATTGTGTTGATGAAATGTCCTTCACTAACCAAATAAAAAAAACAGTTAAATAAAAAAAATATCTGAAAATATTTGAATAGATGATGCTGAGCTCATTGTGCATAAATAAAAAATCGTATTTGACAGTTAATATATTAAATATAAGAATTTAATTAAAGACATTCTGAAGAGGGATTGGATGTCACGAACCCTACTTTACACTGGCGGCACTCGCGAGTCGCGAGTCATTGCACATTTTATTACGGCAATTGAGTGATAGATTTCTTTACCTGTACAATTTATGTAATCAAATATTGATTTTGTACCAGATTTAGAATTGTATATTGCTTTGAATAAATAAGGTTTTGATAAGCATGTTTTGAAAAACGTTATCGTAGGTTGTACAAAGTAGATGCGAAGGTGAACTAAAGTGACTGCATCTCGTAATCAGAGTTGACTGGATCGATATATAACTACGTATAGATCGTCTGTGACATAGATCGACATGAAGTAACTGTAATACTTTTGTGTTCTGCGGAGAATCACAAAGTCGGTTGCCCAAATCCTATCCCTTCCTATCCTTCAATTACTCTCTTGCAGTCCTACCCAATTCTCAAGCTATAAACAAAAAATATTTTATTTAGTAATTAGTAGATTTTTTTATTTCTCTTTTTTTCCCTTTTTCCCTTCCAACCTTTACAAATTTATTAAGATGGTTTTACCCAAAATTATCCTTTTAATCCCTTTTGAGTAATTATCCTACATGCCTGAAAAAGTTTTTCCCTTCTTAAGCTTATATAACACTCAGCTCGGTCAGATGCTCTCAAAATATTTTGTATTTTTTTGAGTCTCTAAATAATCATTCAGTAAATAATTATTCTTCAACACGGATTAGAAGAAAATTCAGCTATCTTCAAGACAAAATTTATCCTTAAGAAAAAATATACAATATCATTAATTATCTTATTTGTTATGCAAAAAAAAAATTGTCAGTGTTATTGCAACAGAATTGAAACGACATTAAGAGGATTTTTTAAATACTAAATTAGTATTCACTTAAGCCTTGTTGCGGCGAGCTTAATTAACGGAAAGAAACAAAATTTATTACTTTCTTAAGTTTGCTCTCTTTGCAAGGACAGCTGATAGAATGAATTTGTGTATTTAACATATTCTCTAACGTTTATTAGAAGTTAGAAAAAACATATAAAATTGCCTTTAAAGCAATATTTTTTTTTCAATATTATAGTATTTAAAATCTAACCAGGTTTGAATTTCTTAACAGATATATATTTCTTTAGTTAGAGGTCATAAACTCCTAAATGTATTAACGTATTAAGTAAGAAAATGTATGTATGTGATGGAGAGTTTATAGTAGTTAGTCTGAATATAGCGAAGCTTTAGATGATGTCACAAGACACGTATCCATCAGTAACCAGGAATAAATTAGTGCGAGTGGATAACGAAGTCACACTGGATCAGTATTTCATTGTTAGCGTCACCTATCAATATGCATTATAGTAATACTATTTAAACGCTTGTAAATATCGTAATTATTAAGACCTAGCAAAATATGCTGAAAAACAAATAAAAAGTCGGAAACTAAGTCGTACAATGGTTATAAACTTTTTATTTTATAATTTAAGCACTGAAAACAGACCAAATTTTGCTTTCTGTGGTGCAGGAATAATTAATGTCGGTATTGCACTTGTTCAGTATTATTATTTGTAGTTTTACCTCAGAATGTGCGTTTTAGAAATACTATTAAGATAGTTGTAAATATAAGCCTTATTAAGATTTTTTAAAAAATGCTAAAAAAACTTGAAGCCCTTCATTTCTTGTATTATTTGTTGTAATAACGGAAACGATAGAACGCTTAGATGTTGATCTCTCTATCTATTACGATTTCAAAGATAAAGTGGTGTTAAACATGCAGCAGAGCCTTAATAATAAAGTCCAGTTCACAATTATTTTTAATTAGGTTTTAAAATTTAAAAAAGCCTTACTAAGAGTGTTGAAATTTTTATTTTCAACATAAAAAAGATCGTTTCGTAGTCATTCCAATAGCAGAGTCATTCCTTCCCGGTCATTCCAATAGAGAGAACCCCTACCCGGTTTATACACATACGCTTCCACTCTCCCCCTGCACTCCTATTTAACCAGATACCAGACTTGTAAAAACTTGACGGACGAATGTGAGTCACTTTGTCATAGGATCCATATTTTGAATACTGCAGTGTTAGCCTCACCGCAATCCATTCCGATTGGCAAGAAAAAAAGCTTATAAACTTTTCTTAACTATTTTGGGTTTTCATATGAGGACAATGAGGGTTCGCGGTCAACGCCACCCACGAACTTTTGCAACATCTGGGGAATCACAAGAGCTATTGCCATCCACATCCACACAAATGAAAAATATACACACACACAAACACATACACACCATTGCATCAATATCCACATAAAACTTTACTATTTTCTGAAGTAACGATTTCATGTTAACAATTTTTCATTTAGTATTGAGGCTTTTCACAGATTATCATATAACAGAATGTATTGAATGGAAACGAAATTGTGTAAAGTCATTCATTCTTAGAGGAATGTAGCCTATGAGACCTTTAAGTTTATTATTGAGAAACTGAAATTGGACACACATATATTCATATATTTATTACAAAAATTTTCTCATATTTCATCGAATCTCAGAAAAAAAATATCTATCAAAATATTCTAACTTTATATATCAAAATAAATTGCAAATCAAATTTATGGGAAATAAAAAAACAGTAATGTTTGTCTGAAGATCATAAAAAAAGCCTTAAATCAAGCCACGGATTAAAGGAATGGGCAATCTCAGTTCCTCCGCCGTTGAGCCTGTGACTTATTGCGAGCGATTTACACTGACTGCTAATGGTGTTGAGGAAAACGATTACTATTTGTGTTTATTTGAGATTTATTTTAACTGATTGATGTTTACTGGAATGCTTCTGATATTTATTTGGTACCTTACAGTAACTCTCATGTGTATAAAAGAGAGAAAATGTTACCATATTTAAAAAATTGAATTTTTCTTCCTTTATTATTATATTATAACTATTTAAAATTGGTGAGAATAAATAATCCTTGGTACTTCAAATCTATTCAGTAAAACTTAATGCCCTTGTTTTCAGGATCCTTAATACTTTGGAAACCTAGTAAAAGTAATTGTTAAGACAGATATTCTTGTTTTTTTACTGTCAGCAATAAATATAAAATTCTAAACGAATAAAACTTTGTTTTAGTAACTCCGTATTTAATTATATATACGTAATTATCCGTAATAATTATAGCTACTTAATAATTATTAATAGTTATAGATAAGATGCTTAAGAAGGGAAGGAGTGGGCGGTGAGCTTCACTTGAAAATACTTAGTTACTCATACATTAGATATAGTAATATATGATATATTTAAAATTTTATTTCATTTGTTCATCTCTAAAACATCAAAAAATTACATTTAATGTAGAATACTATTTGTTTAATTACACAGTTTTATTTAGAAATATTTGATTATTCATATCCAGTAATATCGAGTATATTAAGGACTGGATTGGGACCAAGCAGTTCGTTGTCAAACTCAGCCGCGTTCCATTGAATACAATGGATCCATTGATTACACCTGCTTTGATTTTCACTTTATATGATAATTCTATTGCCACCCAAATATATTTTTAGTTTATTGAGTTTTAGGTGTCCTAAATTAGACACCAGTTTTCACTTATAGATTTATTTAACAAGGGTTGAAATTTCAAAACAGAAATTGTTAAATATAGAGTTATAAATGTTATATGTTTAGAAAATATTTAAATTTGTATTATTATTTTACTTTCTCAGAAACCACTTTATATGTATTATTTATTATAATAATTTTGAAAAATGGCTCCCAACCTTCTTATTAACCTACTTTTAAAACTGAATTAAATCAATTCAGTAGAACAGGAAAAGAGAAAGAAAATCTCTGTTCCTGAGTTATAGGGAATAAATTACACTCGCTCATGGCATTACAAGAAACTACTCTTTATTTTTACTATTTTATACTTTTTACTGGATAGATATATGTATTATTTTCTAATGGTGAAGTAGAAGAAAATACTGAAAAAGTTTTTTTCTTTACCTTATTCTGATGTAATACTGTCTATTGATATGTAATAATAAATAACCTCCATTTTGCCAAATTATAACTTAATGCGTATGTTGTTATCATTTATTATCTTATCTCGAAGCCAGAAAATAGAAAAAAATCTGTAAATATCATACATATACAATATTTTACTCAAATAAAAGTAATCTTTTGAAGATATCACATAGATATTATTTTTGGAAGCCTATTATATAATTGATAATAAATAAAGTAACCTATTGATTTATTTTATGAGTGCCGTTTTAATAAACGAAACAAAACTTTTACTCTTCTAAATTGACCTCATTCAGCCGTTATAGAAATAACGCCATTTTATTTTAAACAATAATTGCCTTTTAGTTACGTGAACGTTTTTTCATGAATACATATTTAATCAAAACGACCAGTATTTAGAATTCTGAATAGTGTTATATTTGGTAATGAAGTGGTATATTTGGGAAGTATATTTAGCAGAGACGGAAGATACGAAATGGATGTGGAAAGGCGTATTGCTGCCGGTAACAGAGTCAACAGTGCTTTGACTGCATTGTTGAGACGGCAAAACGTCAGCATAGCTGCACGTTTGGCTGTACACAATGCAGTTTTACTACCGACGCTGTTATACGGCAGCCAAACGTGGGTAACACAGAAGAAGAATGTAAGAAAGATGAATGCTGTGGAGTTGCGATCTCTTCGCAGAATATGCGGAGTCAGTCTAGCTGATCGTATCCGCAATGAAATGATCCACAGAATGGCAGGTACTAGCGAAGATGTCACGGTGAGAATGAAGAAGAACGTGCTCAGGTGGTTTGGCACGTCGAACGAATGAGTGATGAAAGAATGGTAAAAAAGATTTATATAGGAAAAGTGAGCGGTGAGAGAGACAGTGGGAGGCCTCGAGTGACCTTCGAAAACACAGTATCAATGTTACTGGAGGAAGGTCACGTAAAAAGCATGAGGACCCCCCGGAGGGTATATATGAAGAGGTTGATGTCTGTGGCCGAGGCGAAAGAGGTATGCAGAGACCGTAGCGTTTGGCGCTTCGTCGTCTCTGGCTACCCCGCAAGGGATATGGCGTGAAGCTAAATAAATAAATAAATAAATAGTGTTGCTACCTATCGTCATCGGATAAATGATCAAATAATGTATGAATTTGTAGTGTAATCTTTTATTGTAACGGTATTTAAATTACATATCGTGCGTGTACGTATAATAACTAGACACTAAGCTTTTTCTCTATTAAAAATTTTGGATGTAACTTTAATTTAAATAGCCTCCAGAATAGTTCCTGATATATCACGGAATTATCTGAATGTGTGATAATAGCATCGTATATAATTGTGTATGTGGTACGAGTAAGTTCACACACTCGATATACGCCTATTCTTGATTTGACAAACACCTTTCCTTGTAGTGTATTGCGTTTTATTCCGTGTATCTTCCTGTATCAAAATTAGAAAACGTAATCTTTTTAACAAAAACAAAAATTTCATTTTTAAAACAATATAAAGTAACGGCCAAGCAAAAATAAACATTTCATATTTTAATTTTATTTCATTTTATATACCCTATTATTATTTATTTTCATTTATTAAAGGTACACTTATATTTTTTAGATCGCTGCAAAGTCATATAAATTAAAATCAATTACACACTTTCCGATTTATTGTAATACAAATAAATTATTGTACTATTAAGCTTAGACGGTCTAGGTTTCTAAACATTTTGGTAATATACGACAAAACAATACAATACAATACAAATATATAAACATACAGTAACAAAAGTAAAAACGAAATGCTTACCAAATCTTATTATAATCCACCGCGCCGTTAAAGCGTAAAGGAAGGACAAATCTTGAAATACAAATATAGATATAGATTTAGAACGTGACGCCGTCGCCCTAACAATAAATATGTAAATACAAACGGAAAGGTCTATTTGTGAATATATATTACAAGCCATAATAACAAAAAACTATAATATTATTCTTTAATTTTTCTACTATCCTTAATATTCGGGGTCTGAATATTCTCTTTGAAACGCTATTTAACTATTTTACTAAAAGCCTTACAGAAGTAAGAATACCAATCCTGAAGGTAGGTAGGTATTTTTTTCTAGGTGGTAGAGCCCAGCTGTAGTTATCGGACTGCAACTCGTATAGGGCTGGCTCGACCGGGGAAGGACCACCCTCTCACAGAAAATTGACGTGTAGTAACCAAAGTACCCCAGGAGGGTACGGGCTTTGATGAAGCCGGGGAACCCCTCCCCGAGCAATATCGGGGGAATGATTCTCGGATTTTGCTCCGGCTGTCCGTCGTATCTGGGGCGGGCAAAGTATCGCAGTTTGTGTTTTCTAAGGGCAAACGACGCAAACAGCGGCTATCCGCTCCACTCTAGATGTGGACTTTTGCAACATCCGGGGTTTTCACTCGAACCTATACGTCGTCCACTACCACCTTGAGACGGCGCAACCGGCCTTGTTGTTTTTGACGGAGACGCAGATATCTCAACCTAGCGACACAGCGTACCTATCATACCCCGGGTATAAACTAGAACATAAATTTATACCACATGCCGGGGTATCTGTGTTCTTAAGGGAGGATATCTGCTACCGTCGCCTTCAGACGCCTTTTGACGTTCGGGACCTGTCTGTACTCTGGCTGCGCGTGGACATGGACGACCATGTCAGAGTCTACGTGTGCGTCTACAGGTCCCATAGTGGTAACGCAGAAAGGTATCAACTCTTGGGCCATGTTCATTGCTTGGTACGGAGTGTAGTGCCCATTCAACGTTAGGCTCGCACAAGACCTGCGACTCGACGTGTTTGGCACTACAAGTCAGCGGATTGGGATGGAAGACGGTCCTTTTTTGCATCCTACCCATGGGGGCCGATTTGTTTCCCTTCCAATGATCCTAGTGACTGCGCTGCGGCTGTAGCTGATGTGATACTTCATGGCATGAAACTATTTGTACCAAGCTCTGTGGTACCACTAGGTGGCAGATCGCGGCCTTGGTTTGATGCGTCTGTCAGGGCTGTAGCATCTGGCAAACGGTAGGCTTATCAAGCTTTGACTAATGTGTTAATCACTAAGGATCCGAACTCTAGATTTCTGAAGAGGAAATCTAGTCGTGCCTCCAGATTCTTCAAACGGAAAATTGCTAGAACAAAGTTCAGCATGTCTTCAACATTGGGGATCAGCTGGCAAGGTAGCCGCCTGGCACGTGGAAATTCTGGGCGCTTTCTAAGGCCACTCTGGGCAACTTTAGCCAGCCGTCCCTACCGCCGTTGCTGACTCTCTGGCCCACACGGCATAAGAGAAAGCCGGTCTCTTGGGCACTCTTTTCGCCTCCAACTTGACTTTGGACGACCAAGGGAAGACACCGCCTATCATCCCGCGGTATCAGAGCTCAATGCCGGAAATATTTTTTCGGCAAAAAACTATCAGGCAGTCTCTATTTTCCTTGGACGTTCATAAGTCGAGTGGGCCGGATGGCATTTCTCCACTGATACTACGAACGTGTGCCTCTGAGTTGACTCCAGTGCTAACGCATCTATTTCGGCACTCCTATCTTAAAGGTGTAGTCACGGTCTCATGGAAGTGTGCCCTAGTCTATCCGATCCCTAAAAAAGGTGATAGCTCTCCGAGCTAACTACAGACCTATCACCATTACCTCCCGTCTCTTCAATATAATGGAGATTATTATTAACCGACAGCTCTTAACGTACCTCGAGAATCACCAGTTGATCAATGACCGGCAGTCGGTCGATCAGCTGGTGATCTTCTTTTATATCTTACGCACCGTTGGGCAGTGGTTATTGAAAGCAAGGGATAGTCAGTCTGGATATGGCGAAAGCCTTCGATCGTGTATGACACAAGGGGCTTCTTTCGAAGCTACCTTCCTATGGGCTTCCCGAGAGTTTATGCAAGATGATCACCAGTTTTCTCACTGGGCGGAGCATACAAGTCGTTCTCAACGGTTTTTGCTCGGACCCCAAGCCCGTGAACGCTGGTGTAGCCCAAGGCTGCGTGCTATCCCCAACTCTGTTCCTCCTGCACATCAATGATATGTTGGATATTTCCAACATATCATTGATGTGCAGGAGGCCAAAGACGGCCATGGAAAGGCCAAAGACTTGCGCTCTATAAGGCGCAGGTCCGGCCACACATGGAGTACTGTTCTCACCTCTGGTCCGAATCACCTCAATATCAGCTTCTACCATTTCACCGTGTACAACGGAGAACCGTTCGGATTGTCGCTTTTTGTTGGCGTTGCATAGAGGCGTGGCTTCGTTGTGCGTCTTCTATCGTATTTACAACGGGGAGTGTTCCGAAGATCTATTCGATCTGATGCCTGCCGCCGAATTTCACTACCGCACAGCTCGCCATCGCCTCCTTTATCATCCATACCACCTGGATGCGTGGCGATCTTCAACTGTGCGGTTTTCAAGGACTTTTTTCCCACGTACCACTCGAATGTGGAACGAACTTCCTTCGGCGGTATTTCCAGATCGGTACGACATGGGTACCTTCAAAAAAGGCATATATTCCTTTCTCCAAGGCCGGCAACGCTCTTGTGTATCCTCGGATGTTGCAAGAGTTCATGGGCGGCGGTGATCACATACCAACGGTGACCCGCAAGCTCGTTTGCCCTCCTCTAACATAAAAAAAAAAAAAAAAAAAAAAAAAACATACGTGCTGTTGAAAGGATCTAAGTGGATTATAATCGTCTCTCAATATTGTAGTTTCGATTATACTGATCATTGCTTAATAACTATCAAAAGTATGAATGAATCTGTTAATTAAACATTCCAAGAGCTTTTTTTTTCTTCGAATTAGTGAAGTGTACGTTTGACTGTACGTGATTGGTTGAATGAGTTAATGTCATGAATACACTCTTGATACTAAGAAACAATACAACAATTTCAACTTTTATCGTACATTGAAGTTGGTCTAGTGGTACGACTCATAGTCTCAACTTGGTGTTCACCCTGCGATCCGAGTTCGATCCCGAAGGAAATCGGTCTAGCTTACTTTATTGGATTTATATTTATTTTCAATTTTTAAGTTTCTGTTATAAGACATTCTACTACAATGAAGTTTGCTTGCTGTAGGTCGACGGTAGAGGGAGCTATTGGAATGATAATATGCTTAAATTGTAAAAATAACTATCATGTTGCTTGTCTGTATCCGAACGATAACAGAAAACCCGAGACTAAAAAAAAGTGGATCTGCCCGCAATGCGTACCCAGACAAATAAACAATACACCTTAAAGACGTAACGACACAGAATCGCTAGAAAACATTACAACTAAGCGAGGTGAGTCATAAAATTCGCCGGATATCTCAATGGAGTCGCAGGTTTCATGTGAGCAGATACGGGAGATTATTGCTGTTGAATTCGAAAACCTATGGTCCAAGGTGAAATCCAATATTTCTGATATTATTTCGACTGTGCTATCGCCTATTAGGGAAGAAATTGCTGCCTTTCAACAAAGCATATATATAACCAGTACGATAGGTTAAGCAAAAAAGTGGATATGATTGATAATGAAATCAAAACACATAAGGCGACTAGAACGACTGTTGGTGAAATTAAAAAAAATATGGATGGGCTGGAGTCTCAAATAAACAATCGCGAACAGTCCAATGTCGAGATCTATGAAATTCCGGAAAAGAAAGGCGAAAATTTAATTCACATTTTGGAATGTGTTTCGAAGCGAATCGACTTTCCGTTGGATGTTGGTCGTGATTTAGACTTCATAACCCAAGTAGCACCTGGGAGTCGCGATTCTAAAAAAGTGAAACCAATAATTGATAGATTTTTGGCGCGATATAAGAAGATGATTTCTTAAGTTTGGCGAGAAAAACTAAATTTGATGCTAATGATTTTGGCTTTAAGGACAATCGTTCAAAAATATTTTTTAATGATCACTTGACCAGTGCAAATAAATATCTATTACAGAGAGTTAAAATCAAGGCGAAGGAAAGCAATTATTTATATACATGGGTGAAAAACTGTGCGATAATGGTACGTCGAACAGATACCAGTCCAATCATCCATATTTCGAGTATGTCGGATTTAAACAAAATAAAGTGAGGGTTTTGTTAATTTTGAAACTGATTCTGTATATTGCTTAAAATGTTTACTATCATAATATTATAGTTCGTTTTGTTTATTTCTTTGATACATTTTAATTTTTATGTTGGTGTATGTTTAGATATAGATTTTATTATTATTATTATTGTTTTTATTTGATTTATCATACTATTTTTTGTATTATTGTTAGCTTTCATTTTCGCTCATCATATTGTAGTAATTATTATATTTGGTATGCTTGGGATATATATCTTAATTTATTATTATATCTGTACACTAAAAACTGTAAGAATTGTCGGAGAGGTTACTTATATTATATAGACGTTTGTTGTTGTTGTAGATAGACGTTTATGTCATATTGATTTACTTGAACAATGGGTTCGTTTGATCTCTCTATTTATTACCAAAACGTACGTGGGCTTCGTACTAAGACTAGTATGTTCTTTAATAACTTAATGTGCAATGATTATGACATTGTTTGTTTGAGCGAGACTTGGTTGATTCACGGAATTTACGACGCTGAATTATTTGATGATGGATGGGTGGAGGCGTGCTTATAGCAGTTAGACGTGGCTTCATAGTTGTTGAATCAAAAACTGTAGAATTTGCTGGTGCTGTTGCAGATGTTATACAGGTTACATTAGGGATAAACAAGCAATCATCATCAGCTGTGTTGCAATTGTTTTGTTACTATTTTCCTCATGGTCCTTGTCATTCTGATACTTTGATTGAGTTTTTTGAATCCATCTCAAAGTATTATTTGAATAAATCACTTTTTAATACTGGGTGATTTTAACATTAGTAATGCTAGGTGGAGCTGAGAGAATTCTTGATTTCTTTGAAAGATTTCTTGATTTAGTGATTGCAGATGTAAACTGTTGCGTTACCCATTGTCAGGAACCGTTGGTTGTTGAGGATTCTCATCATCCGGCTTTGCTTGTATGTCCCCGCTTTTTAAGTGTAAGTAAATTGAGCCCTCCAAGTCGTTTTGTTTCTGTTTTTCGTGCTGCTGACTAAGATGCCATAAATTTAGAATTGTCTACTATTGATTGGGCTATGGTTTTGGATACATGTGATGTGGACGTGGCACTGAATAAATTCTACGAAGTAGTTAATTCAGTTATACAAAAATCAGAGGATGAGCGTTGTAATGATAAAGACGAGACCTCGAGTTCGATTCCCACAGGTGCCCGATTTTTTTTTCATTTGATTTTTTCAGTTTCCATTTATTTTTTTAACTCATTGCTTCAAAACAGATTTTCTTCAGCATTCGGATTTTTTTCTGTAAATTTTGTTTTATTGTTACAGACGGCAATGCGTTAGTGAGTTTATTCACTGTGCAACTAGCATTGAATTTTAACCGTGTTGTGAGTACGATTCTGGCTTTAAAAGTCATTTTTTGGCCATTTTTGGTCATTTTTCATGATTTTTTGAACTTCTCACGGCCATATCTCGAAATAACGAGTTTTCCCAGATATATGCTATATACCAAATTTTAGCTCCGTTTTGGGGCTACGAATGAGGAAATTTTCAAAAAATCGTTGGCGCCGTTTTCGAGAAAATGGCCGATCTGTCCCCGGCCAGTTGGCCATTTTTGCCTTTTGACCAAAAATGTCACGCCAACAAATGTTTTTGCCATGAAAATGGACATTATTCAAAAGATGAGCTTGAGACCTTTCCAATGATGCCCAATTTGTCAATGTATGTCAACTGGTTTGGCCACAGTCCCTGTACGAAAAATGGCCATTTTTGGCCTTTCGAGGGCTGGCCACGGCCAACATGGCGGCCAAATCGAAATGTCGTAGGACAAAAAAGTCTTAGTTTTTGATGTACTTCAATCCCTGAAAGTTTGAACAAAATCAGTTGAAACTACGAACATACCCACAAACAGACAAAGTAACCATCGATGGAGGCGCCAGTCAAAATTTTCAAAATGTCATATCTCATCAACCGGGTGGTCGGATTTTGGCGTTTTTAGGCTTGTTGAAAAGGTCTCGACGAGGACCTTTAGGAAAATCTTTTTTAAGGTGGAAATAAGTGATTTTATACTGGTGCGGAGCCAAAAACTAAATTTTAGTCTCATTTTTCAAACGGCCGTAGAGGTGAGGCGGTAGGTATATTGCTAAGTGTAAATGCATTTTCTGGGTCTATGGGCCAAGGGCTTTCTAAAAATACCACACTCATACCAGAAGGTCTCCTGTATAAAAAAATCGATATTGCGCGTATATATACCGAGTTAGACTTTCAGCACTATGGGTGCTTTCGTCACTCGGAGCTAGCTAACGCCCGCTTTGATAATAAACACTGTAAAACTTTAAAAATATTCAAAATGAAAATTAGTAATTATAAGAAAAAATTGTGTAAATTGTCATAGGCTGTAATATTTAAACTGTTTCATAGTTTTGCTTTCTGTTTTTATTTTTTGTATTTTTTGTATTGAGTTTCTATTATTTATTTAAATTTTTAGTGGAAATTTAATTGATTTATGTTAAACATTTTGTAATTTTTATTGTATGGGTGCTATTATAATTGTATGTTTCCCAAACATAAATAAATAAATAAATAAATAAACCCGCAAGCTCGTTTGCTCGTTTGTTCCTATAACAAATCCCCTTCCCATAAAGTCGCTTATAATGAATGGATAATCTTTTTCAAAAATTTCACTTAACGCAACTCTTCCAGTTTTCTACAACTTGTTTTAATCTTTTTATTAATAACTAAAATAACAACAAAGGACTTCGCTTTGCAAAATATTTTCTTATTCAAATCATAAAAGCCAGCGGAACAGATCTTCGCAATTTATTAAGATTAAACATAAAATCAACATTATATTGAACATATTACATACAATTTAAGAGAAAAATTTGATAAATAACATCTACTTTAGATAATTTTTATACTGATTGGTTATATTTCTATTAATTTATTTTAGTATTTCTATACCTAAAACTGATAAGAAAATGTGTGTGAAATGGAGCAAAAATATTTTGCCCACTAAAAATTTCACCCAATACAAAAGTAATCTAACATGAAGCGAGAGGTGATGGCCTTTTCTTTCAAACATATCTAGGACGAGGACGGGGCAAAAGCTAAAGGTTAAGCTGCAAATCGTTATGTTCATCTAGTCTGATAAAAGCCTTAGTTAGGGATTTATACTTATTATAATTATAATAACTATGTGTCACTTCTTTTATGTGTCAAAATAAAAAAAATATTAAGATGTCTATTGATAAAGGCATGTCAGTACTAAGCGAGCTATTTTTCTCAACGCTTCATCGTTTCTTAAAAATATATGTAATAAATACACCGTATCTAGGTCTAAAATTAAAATTAATATTTATACTTTCAAATTGGAGTACACACATATATATACATACATACATATATATATATATATATATATATACTCCAAAGTTGTAATTGAAATTAACAATATATTCATCAAAAGTACTTCGCAGATTATTTTTCCTGTTGTATTTTTTTAAGTCGTGAGTCGACTTTCAGAGATATATATTTTTTCGGAAACTTTTCTCCTAACATCTTGTAAAACATTATTTAAATATATTTAAATTTTTGTTTGGTTTTGGAAATTCATCGCGACGTGCACACAATGAATGTGAATGGATCACGTGGCAGAAAGTATCGAGAAAAAACATGCGAAACCGGAATGTGACTTAAATCTAATGGAAATATTTACAACACGGTTATCACAGCTATCGCAAAGTGTATATGTGTTGATTATTAAAAAGACTGAAATGAGATAAAGAATAAAATAAAATGCCATTTGTTTTCCATGTGATATGTGAGTATTGGAGGAAGTTTGAAAGAAAAAAAGCGTTAGCGCGGTGCTGACGAATGACAGGAGTAAATAGAAGAGAAAAATATGTTATAACGACCTCTTCTAGAATGAGACAAGAGAAAGAGAATGATGATAGATGCATATGTTCAGGAAAATATTGATTTAATTGTTTTTGAACTCAGTATGATATAATATAATTGTCACATTCGGAATCCTTCAATAATCCTATTATTTGAATATTGAACTATTTTAATATAATATTCGTTGTATCTCAAAATCATAACATATTAAAAAATACCAAACGTGTTAAATTTGACAAAATTACAAAGCAGCGGTAGGTACTTCGTTTTTAATAAAAATTCTACATTATCCGAAATATTTCGCTACGGTAGGACATCGCTCTCCCGCGCCAATCGACGTCAAGTAATGACAGCCCATTCTTTATTGCCTTCACATTTTGTTTTAAAGCAATTTTCAGAACCGCTACATTTCATAAATAACTTAAAAAAAATAATTGTTGACCTTAGTATATTAATTAAAAATAGCAATTGTTCTAAAAAGCGACTAATGTATATTTATTATTAAATGACTTGTTCATACTAAATCTCGATGCTGCTTTGCAAGCTTTGTCATTTGTTTAATAGTAATATAAAACTTGACACATGTTGTTATTCATAACTTCATTTTAAATCTTATCAAAGTAATGTATTATTAATAATAATTATCGTAAATATTGTAACTATATTCATTACTCAGTCCAAATTTGAAATATTATTTTATTTATTACAATTTTAGATTTTCATTAATAGCTTCCTCTATTTCATGTTAAAACCATTTTATGCTTTGTGTATAATAATACTAAATTAATTTAAAGATTTCAAACGAGCATTGTTTTAGTTGTTTACAAATCAAATTACCTAAAATGATTAAGAAATTAAAATATTTTAAATATTCTAAATACACGAAAAATAAGAAAACCATGTGAAACGGACAGCATTCTATTAACTAAGACACCTGATAAGTGTCGGGTATGTTTTTAATTTGGTGAGAAAATTTAATTATTGTATAAGATTATCTTTTGTAGAATTATTAATATCTCAAAAATTCTACATTTCTAATTAAGAAATATAAACATACATACATATTGATATATTGATTTACCTCCAAAGGTTCAATGGAAAAATAACTTAATAAAAATAGTATAGGTTTTGAAAGTTGTCTCTGAAACTGCCACTAAAGTAGACATATTAATGTGTATTGCATTGGTATATAATATAGATTAGTCACTAAGGAGCAGGTAGCCATTAGTGCCATCTGACAATGCCCGTTTTGTGTTATTGAAATGTAGAGTAACAAATCAACATTTCAACCTTCTTATATTCAATAACGTTATAATAAATTAGTAAACAATGTAATGTATTAATTAACAAAAATAGGTTATTTGTGATATATTCATAAAATGATAATTATGATTTTATAATTTTATTGAAATTAGGAAGCCCTTACTTAAAAACCAAAGACCAAAGGAATTTAATTCATAAAGCAGTTCAGGTCAAGTTATCGACTGAATATATTTTCGCTCGCTGCAGCGGATATTAATATAACGCATATTCGCTGATGGAGAATTATGGAAATTGAATATGTATTGAATCAAAAGGCGGCCTTTTATAAAAACGTTATAATCAAATAATGTCGAAATCAAATCTGTCGCATGCATAAAGAAAAAGAAAATCGAAAAATCTCGACTTACTCTTTGTAAGTGCATTTAACTTTTTTATGTGTAAAATGAGTTCTGTCGCAACGTCGCTGTATACCGTAAATAGAATGCAAATTCGTGTGATAATAGAAGAAAAACAAAAAGAATGAATTTAATTTTTTTCTCTAATCTATTTTTTACCGGATCTTTAAAGTGAAACTCGTTTGTCCTTTTATATAGTTTTATTTTATTAAAATCCTATCTTTTTTATTATTCACCCCTTCAACATTACATATCTGAGGGTTTATAAAGTTTTACAACAAACATAAATGAAAGTAAAATAACACATCTAAATACAGAAAAAATATAGAACAATTATTATACATTTAGTATATGATAGACACAGCAAACGACAACTACTTACTACTGTTGGAAAATCGTTACGAGTCAACCTTGAGGCTGTATTTTGTATGTAGTAAAGTCATAAATCTATTAACCCAACACTTAATTAACAGAACGGCACAAGAACTTAATTAATTCTTACTTAACCTATATCGGAACAAAGTTTTAAACAGTTTCTTAAGCGTACTTTAATATACTTGGAGTAATCCCTAGTTCAACTTATTAGATTAAATCGGTTGAAAAAGTTTAGAGATATTTATTTTTGAATAATTATAAACAAATTTCTTGTATAAATAAGTTAATCTTATATTTCTTTGTGTTATTATCAATATATTTAATATATTATTCATAATACGAAGTTAAAACACTCTCAAAGAAGTAAGATGTAGTCTTCTTGTGAACACATGAATAATATTACCATAGGTTAGATGTGGTAACTTTTACGTAAGAGGTTTCTATATATACTTGACTTTAATATGAGTTTTAAACATTCTTAGTGCGTACATCGAGTAACTATGCATATTTTTAGTTACGAGATGCCCTATATGCTTCGCATTTGTTCTTTAATAAAAAAGTAGAATACCAGCTTGTTTACAAAAGTGTATTGAGAACGTGAACAAATTCATGGCCAATTCCAATTCTAAAGCCAATTAATTTTTGTCTTTGAACATACTTATATCCATATTCTCTTAATTTGTTAAAAAGGCAAAATATTGTATCATTACGCAGCTTATATTTAATATTATGACGTTATTTATTTACTTTTTTTCTAAGTATCCTACTTAAAATCATTTATATTTAAGTAAGTACATAAACGTTTGCTTTTAGAACATCTATTAGGTAATGCGTTTATTTCACGGGGGCTACTTTGGGATATATAAATATTTTATTATTTATTAAAGAGTCATATTACTTAATATCGTGCTTTCTGTAACAACAGTGCTAATAAGATGAAATAATTTTTCAATGCCTCGAAACCTGCTATTTCTGAATATTTAGATTTTGTAAAAGGTTATTTCGAATTCTTGAAATCAATTAAGCAACTCTAATTTGAAATATGCTGATGCATCTTGGATATAAAGTCGATTTTGATTGATTGCCCAAATAAACAGAAGAGAAATAGCAACATAAGGATTAAAAGCAGACTATAGAAATATGAAATATTTTAAAATATATTTCAAGACAGTGACACTGCGTTTCACAGATCGTCTTATCGCTAATTAGTTAAAAAATAACTAATTACTAGATAAAAAAAATAATTTAATCCGTGATGTAATAAAATAAAGTAGAAAACACCCATTTCATTAACTTATTCCTGACAAATAAAAATCTTAAGAACTGAATTCCGTTTTCTTGATAAGATAATGGGAACGACACCCGCTCGGATCTCCAATCTATTTAATCATTCTCTGAATACCTGAGTGTCCTAGTCAAATTTTTTGTTTGGAAACCCTAAACCAAACATCATTATTGAATAGGTATTTTGTTTAGTATTTCTTTTATATTAAAAGAGGGGTAAAAGCACGCAGGTCGTCTTATCGACGGCCTTACATGGTATATGTTTTTTAACATCAGAAAAATCAAAAGGAAATAATTGCTTTAAAAGATAACGTCGATGAAAGTACAGTTTCATCTGGGTTTCACGTTGCCAAATTTTCTTCGAAAACCGCCCTTTTGAGAAACGTCATACATCCAGGTAGTAAAAATGATATTTCAAGCAATAGCTTGCAGTGCAATGATAGAAATGAGTTTTTAAAATAGAAAAATCACAAAAACTGCGGTCCATAAATAAAAGACATCTCGGTTGCTCTGAAAAAAGATTTTCTTTTGACGGTTATTCTGAATAAGAATTTAATAAAAGACATTCTCATTATTATAGTGCCCAAGAATCACAAAAATTATAGTGCCCAAGAATCCAAATTATATAGTGCCCTGAATAAAATAAAGTTTAGATATAGCATTTAAAGAAAACGATTACCTAGGATGTACAAGGTAGAGCTAAGCTGAAGTAACGTGACTGCAACTGCAAACTGGATCGAGGTAGTGCCTTGATCTCACAAAAAAACGACGAGGTTAACTTTATCTCAAGTGGTGGATCAGAAAGCCGGTTTCCCCAGCCCACTCCCTTCCCCTCTCTATCCTAGTCCTTTGCAACTCACCCCATTCCTCAAGTATGGCAAATATAACTTTTCTAATTTGTAAGTGTTCATGGATAATAATTCACCATCAGGTGCCTTACTAAAGAAATTACGTCATGTTAAAATTATTAAAAAAATATTTTGTATAAATCTTATTTTTTTACATCGACATCTTCCGTAATCATCTGGGCAGATTTGAGAAAACTGTTATGAACGATGCCGGCACTAGTCCACCAAACGCTTACAAGTAACTTTTTTGTTAACTAGTGTAAATAACTGTATAAATTTGAATTTGGAATTCCTAACCAAAGAGGAGAAATTTGTGATTAAAGTATGCAGTACGACAAAACGCCAATTTCATATGTAAGGAGCAGCGGGGTTACAATTGTACTCTTCAAATAAATAGTGTTAATTAATATTTTATAAAAAAAGAGAAATAAAAGAGGATATTCTGTTATGTTAAAATTATCTTTTTAATACCTTTAAATTAATTATCAGCCACATCTGAAAAACAAACCCTACTTAAGCTTATACAAAAAACTAAGTTGGGTCAGATAGACAAAATAAGAAGTATAATAACAAATGTTCAATATAATTAGTAATTCTTAAACACGAAGAGTCGTCTTCATTAAAAGACAATTATACCCTAAACAAAAATAAAAAAATACTTAATTAACTTATTTATCATGCAAGAAACAATAGTCACTGTCATTAAAACAGAATTGCAAATATATTAAGAAGATATTATGAAACAGACCTTTAAAGCCATGCCCATATAATAGTTTTTTTTACTTTTAAGTTAATAGTTTAAGTACTGAGAACAGACAAAATTTTGCCGATGGCGCTCGAATTATTTAGTGGATATCAAAGTCATATAGATCTGTGGTATCATTTGTGTATTAGTAATATTATTAAAATTGTTGTAAACATGACCATTATTAAGATGTGGACAAAAATTATAAAAAAAAGAAATCTTGGATCCTTTGTTGAATATTGTGTTCTTTTATTATTTGTTGTTATAATGGGGTACAGGACTATATAAATACTATATAGAAACTTAAGTGGTCATCTATCATGGTTTAATACGTAGTTAAACATGTAGAGGAGCTTTATTAGTAGGATCCAATTGTCACCTTTCACGTGAGTTTCAAACTTTAAAATGCCTTACTAAGAGTATTAGAGTATAAGATGTTAATAATATTGTTCCAAAGTACTAAAAGCTAACTACAATATCCAATTGCAATTATGATTAACAATCTGTAGTAACTTTCTTCCAAATACCTTTAAAATATTGAATGG
The DNA here is from genome assembly GCA_918358695.1 of Melinaea menophilus ssp. n. AW-2005. Lineage (NCBI taxonomy): Eukaryota > Metazoa > Arthropoda > Insecta > Lepidoptera > Nymphalidae > Melinaea > Melinaea menophilus. The sequence goes on from OU911048.1 coordinate 658,925, forward strand.
TTGTGAAATCCCTATTGGTATCCGAGTCGATACTACATGAATACATTAAAATAACGCCTATTTTTTTTTCAAAGGCAACAACATTAACAAATTTGTATCACAATATACAAATTATAAATTTCCTGCAATATAACATATATACATCTATTATTCATATTATCAAGCATAAAAGACTGTATATTTTGTTTATCCATCCATCCGTCAAATATATCTTACAACATCTTATTTTTTTATTAGACTAATGTAATAAGAAGCAGGAAATCTTTTTGGGGATTTCCCTTGATGTAAATTTTTAGACCCCATAATACAATGTACCTTTACAAACTCTATTTGTATGTTGATTTATTTTATTATGTAGTTCTTTTTTTAAATAGTAGATAACATAATTTTTTCATGTTATTGTAAATTGTTTTATTGTCTTATTTTTAAAACACTATTATTCCAATAAAGACAACTAGTCAAATCTACAGTGTTTTTTTATTTAAAAACCTTATTCCTTTATTTTATTTTAATGTTTTAACATATTATTGTTCCACACACACATATATAAACATGGTATTTATTCAATTCATTTCAGTACTGATGAAGACAAAAAAAATAGGATGACACAATTGCTTAAAGAATTGACGGTTACTACTATCCCAGATATTTCGCATTTTAGCGTTGCCAGCCTTGGAGGTGGACGCATACGCTTTCTTTAAAGGCACCCATGTCGTATGGATCCGGAATTACCGCCGAAGGAAGTTCGTTCCACATTTCAGTGGTATGTGTAAGAAAGGTCTTTGAAAACCGCACAGTAGAGGATCGCCACTTATCTAGATAGTATGGATGGCATTGCAGGCGATGACGTGCTGTATGGTAATTAAATTCGGCGACGGACATCACATCAAATAGTTCTTAGGAAGACTTCCCGTTGTAAATGCGATGTAAGACGCAAAAAGAGGCCACGTCCCTCCGAAATGCCAGAGAGTCCAGCCGTTCACAGTTCTCTGTGAACCGGGTCGACAAAAACCTGAACGGCTGTTTGTTGTACGCGGTGAAAAGGAAGAAACTGATATTGGGGTGATCTGGACCAGAGATAAGAACAGTATTCCATATGTGTCCGGAGTTATTGATCACTACCAATTTCATCGAGTCCAACTTAGCCTTGCTGTCCAGATATCGAGACTCAATATTCTGATATTTGGCAGGGCATTGAGAGGAGTGCTCTCAAAGAGCGGAGATATGACAAATGACTTTTTTATGTTAAAAAAAACACCCATTTCAAAGTCGACCTCACCGCAATCCATTCTGATAGCAAAGAAAAAAACTTCTAGAATCTTTTTATAACATCCACACAGTTATAACATCAACACAGTATCAACACATTACATTTTGCTATTCTCTAAAATAACCAGATCATTATTTTGTTATTTAAAAAATATATAACTATGTTTATTTCTCTTTAAATATTTTAATTATTGGTATGTATTAAAATAAAATTCTTTCATGTCCCTACCATTTATATGCTGACAATTTGCAACTTTATAAATATTCAACATTTGAAGATTTAAATATAAATATTAATCAGATTAATTTTATTTTAAATTTAATAAATGAATGGACTGCTTCTTTTGGGCTTCTTGTGAATCCCAAAAAATCACAGGCCATTATAATAGGTAGTAGACATTTTAGAAATAAGATTATTATTAATAACCTCACTAATATATTATACGATAAATCAATTATACCATTTTCTGATGAAGTTAAGAATTTAGGATTGACATTTGACAATTTTTTATCGTGGACAGTACAAGTTAATGATACAAGCAAGAGCATTCACATATCTATTCACTCCCTTAAACGTTTGCAGAATTTCCTATCAATGCGTACTAAAATCCTCCTAGCGCAATCTCTTTTATTACCCCTTCTCGACTATGCTGACGTTTGCTATCTGGATGTTTCTGAGGAGCTGCTTAATAAATTAGATCGCCTTCAAAACTTGTGTATCCGCTTTCAATCTTCCGACATCAACTTAAGTGGCTCTCAATCCGCCTTCGCCGGAATATGCACGTCCTAACGGTGTGTAACCTCTTCTCCAAATCAGCTCCCTCCTATCTATATCAACGGTTCCATCTCGCAATTTCTAGTAGTCGTCCTAAATGCTCCAGCATTTTAGTAAAAACCTTTGACAATCCCTCTTATAAATCGAACTATTATTCCAAATCTTTTACTGTACAAGCAGCGCGGTTATGGAATTCCTTACCAACCAGTATAACATCCAGCCGTTCTGTCATGGCATTTGAACAAAAATTAAAGCACTACTATCTCCAACAGGATTAAATTATAATGTACAATACTTGTATCTATTATTCATTTATTTAACTTCACGCCATATCCCTTACGGGGTAGCCAGAGACGACGGAGAGCGGTACGCTACGGTTCCTACATACCTCTTTCGCCTGGGCCACAGTCATCAAACTCTTCATGCATGCCCTCATTGGGGTCCTTATGCTTTTTACGTGACCTTCCTCCAGTATCATAGCTACTGTGTTTTCGAATGTCACTCGAGGCCTCCCCCTGTCTCTCTTACCGCTCACTTTTCCTGTAAAATCATTTTACCATTCTTTCATCACCTATTCGATCGACGTGCCCAAACCACCTGAGCACGTTCTTCTTCATTCTCACCGTGACATCTTCGCTAGTACCTGCCATTCTGTAGATTCTCTTCATTGCGGATTCGGTCAGCTAGACTGACTCCGCGTATTCGGCGAAGAGATCGCATCTCCACAGCAGTCATCTTTCTGACATTCTTCTTCTGTGTTAGTCACGTTTGGCTGCCGTATAACAGCGTCGTTAGCAAAACCGCATTGTGTAAAGCCAAACGTGCAGCTATGATGACGTTTCGCCGTCTTAAAAATGCAGCTAAAGCACCCTTGACTCTGTTACCGGCAGCAATACGCCTTTCCACATCCATTTCGTATCTTCCGTCTCTGCTAAACATACTTTCCAAATATACCGCTTCATTCACTTGTTCTATTATCTTACCATTCACGTTGATCTTACATTCTGTTTTTTCTTCATTTCTTTCAAATATCAGAATCTTCGTCTTATCTACATTCAGGTTTAGACTATTATTTTCACACCCATCTTTCAGAGTGGTGACCAATGCCTGCAAATCGCATTCTGATGATGCAATGAGCACTGCATCATCTGCATATAGCAAGCAATTGACCTTAAGGTCACCTACTTTCACTCCCATGTCACTGTCTTTCACGCCTTGGAGACAACTATCCAAATACAAATTGAACAACCAAGCTGACATAGCACAACCTTGCTTATATCTAGCATAAATTGCACAAAAACCAAAACAAGTCCAAGATGTTTGATCATCACGGCAGTAACTTTATCTGCTCCCGCAGCCTTACTACATTTCAGACTTCGAATCGCGCTCTCCACTTCTTCCAAACTCATTTCACCATCGGCTACATCGGGACTCAGCATTTCGATGGTACTCGAGTCCTCACATTCATACGTCTCCTTGTAGAATTCCGCCCACCGCTGCAAAACGTTTGTTTGCTCGGTTAATTTCACCGCTCTTCGAAAGCACCCCTTTCATCCTACAGGTTATCGAACAACCCCGGGAATTACTAACTTCTCGCCAGAAAAGCTTCGTGTTTTCCCGGAAGTTGTTCGTCAACCTTTCATCTCTTTCTCTCTCAGAATTTTCACGCGTCATCTTTATAAATGCTTTCGTTTTGTGCTTTTGCAGCTTGTGCTCTCTTTTTCTTATCTCCTATATCCTTATATCCTTTCCCGAGGCTTTATAATCCAGCCATGCTTTCTTCTTTAACTCCACAGCGTCTTTCACTTCATCATCCCACCATTCATCGCGCTTTTTACTAAAACCTCTTTCTTCCTTTTACCTCTTTCTTCCTTTTACCACATACCTCTGTCGCTACTTTCACCATACCATTCCTAAGGTTCTGCCAGAATACTTCAATACTTTCATTTCCAGAATTACAGCTTTCAAGCTTCTTGGAAACCCTTTCCTCTCTGATCAGTGGATCTTGAAGCTGCCAGCTTCTTATGCGTTAATTCGAATCCAAGCTAGGACACGTCGTGCGGCTGCGCCAACCTGCAAACAGACCTCTTATTCTAGCAACGACTAGATAATGGTTCGTTCCCAGATCAGCACCCTTGATCACTCGAGTGTCCAGAACTTGGTTTCGAATACGCTGATCCAGTAGGAATAAGTCAATTATACTTCTTTCTTCTGCTCTCTCCCAAGTGTACATGTGTATTTGTTTGTAATCAAACATCGTGTTTGCCACAAACAAATTTCTTCTCACAAAATTCCAAAATAAGATTTTCAGCCTCATTTACTCTCTTATCACCGTACTTGACTAGCACGCTTTCGTAACCACTTCGCGCGGTTCCAACCCATCCATTAATATCTCCACATACTATCAACTTTTCATTACCTCTGACACTACTTAGAACATCCCTGACACTCTCCCAAAACTCCTCGAGCTCGCTCACTGGAGCTGAGGATGCTGGCGCATAAAGGCCTAACAAGAATACTCTAGTTATCCCCAGCTTAAAGTGAACCCAAAGAAGCCTCGGGTTGATGGCCTTGTATTCTACCATTGCATTAACCATTCGAGAAGACAACAATACGCCTACACCTTAGCAACCTCGCTCACCCTCTGGAACCCCTGCCCAGAAAGCGACCCGGTTGCCAGCCAAATCGGTCGTATCATGCTTTTTGCCTTTTTGCTTGGTCTTAGACACACAGATCTTTGTAATCCATCACATCTAATAATTCATTCATCTTCTGTTCCATTCCTCCTCTTACATTCCACGTAGCATTTGTAGCTCCGTCCTCCACCTCCCGCCGTTCGGAACATGGTGTGTTGGTTGGTCCCCAACGCCGCATTTGTTCAATACATTGAATACAGGTATGTATTTCTATTTGTTATTATTATATGTATGAACTTCTTAATGTATGTAGGTATTAATTTATATGTATGTATCTTATTTTATATAGTTTTATTATTATGTATCTGAATATTGTTATAAAATATCTATGTACCACTCTCTGCCCTCTTAAACCTCCTGTCTAACACTCTAAGGGTAGCTGGAAGAGATCTCTTTGTAGAGAAGTTAATCCTATATGTATGTCTTATATGATTGTCTTTTTTTGTATTTTTTTTATAGTGCATAAATAAATAAATGAATAAATAAATAAATAAATAAAAATAAAACGTTTTACGTAAAGAGTGTTTTTTTTATTGAAATTATGAAAGAAATTTTATGTTCAGAAATTTAATTTAGCATTACGGCTTCTCACAGATTGTAATAGAAGGAAATACGAAATTGCTTAAAGCCATAGAAATTCATTATAATATATTTACATAAATGAAAAATTTCTCAAGATTTTTTTTCAATTCATCTCTCAAATAATTGCAATGTAAAATTATTTTATTCGGAATTCAGTAGATAATTTTATTAAAGAGCAAATCCGAACACTGCACTCAAACTCTTCTGAATATAGATATCATTCAGTCTTTGAAGAAATTAGCCTACGAAATTTTCAAACATTATTTTTTTTAAATTTTAATTTCAAATTTTACATTATAACCATTTAAAATTGGTGATAATAAATAATGTATGAGTATTTCAAATCTTTCAAACTATTCGGTAATACTTAACTGCACCTGTTCTAATAATTAAGTATCCTTAATACTTCAAAAAATGTAGTAAATTTTATTGGTTACAAATACTGTAATAAAAGAATTAAACAATATATATATATACTTTAAATACTTAACTTTTCTACTAAGTGTATTTTATTTATCTAGATACAAATACTTTTCCGAAATTTTGACATAATTGATATTCATTTCTAAAAAACCAGTGAAATGCAAAATAAATTTTAATCTATGTATCTACATTAATTATTCGTGTAAAACTATAAAAGTCACTTTGAGAATTCAGAGATTTCTTTCTGGCTTTTTTGAAACAGAAAAGGTATACTATAAACAAAACTATTTCAAGGGATTTGTCTCGTCCGTGACATCTGTCTCGTCCTATCGCGAGGAAGACTGCTGCAAAGCATTCCAAAGCGCTCAGCTTCAGATCAAATGTAACATATTAAAATCCCATAAATTTTGTTTTATTTTAACAAAAACGTAATATGAAATTTAGGACCATGCAGAGGATCAATTTATATCAGACCACAAATTTACGTCACAAAATATAATATTAATTGAATTTATAATGAAAAATAAAATATTCTATCTGTTAATTGTTTTATTTTTGTCTCTATTGTATTTTACCGTGTTACGAAAGCATAGCCAAGGGCAATTGTTATAGTAAGAACCAACTTGGTTTCACACGGTTAAATGCTGACACCACGCTTCGAGTATCCTGAAGACGACACCATACGGCTTGCGTTCTCACCATCGATTGGAATCGAGGATAAAATATATTCATTCTTGGCTCAATCGCTGACCTGGAATCACCTTTTTTTAGTATTAATTAATTATAAGTTTTAATTGTAACTCTTTAATATAATTTTATAAAATAATTGTTTTTCTTTGCATCCTTCGCTGCCACCAAACTTAATTGGCGCAGTCGGTAGGATATTCGAGATATATTCGGTACGCGTCGCGTCAAGATTTCCCCTAATATCGGTGCGAGATCCCGCGTGACTAACCGATTTCGAGTATCCGAATCTACATACATCGTGGAGGCCAGCAGAGGTGAATCAAAATATCGATTCGGCAAAGAAAATCATTTTCATGTAAGTACTCTGATTCTTTCAGGTCCTTACCTTTCCTAATTTTTAACCTTAATCTTTACCTAATCTAAGTATTTTTTTTAATTTCAAGTAAATTACTATTTAAAGTATTTTTTGAAGTTACTTAGAACTTTAAAGCATACATCGATATATTCTGAGTGAATTACTTTTTTATTTGTCTATTTGTAGTGTTTTAAATTAGTTTTAGATTTTCTATTCAAAAGAATCGAGTAGCTGTAGTTTGTAGAAGTAGACCTAGCAGCATTAGTAAAAAAATATAAGTCAAAATCTAAAAAAAAAAACCAGGAATTATTTCAATTTGTTGATTTAAGACTAACTATTCTCATAACTAGCGATAACGTTGATAGGTTATCATAAGAGATATCTAAGCTACAGAATTTTTTAGCTTTTGTAAACAAAATTTACAGCTGACTATGAAGTTTTTAATTTAAACTCTGATAGAACTATAATTAATAAGTAACGTAGTATATATGGTAGTAATAAAGTATTAAATATACGAGCGAGAGAATATTAAGATATGATACAGTTAAAGAAATAATCATAGTATATCAATTCCTAATTTTTCTATTCCACACATGATTTATATAAGATATCCATAGTAACTAACGAAAATCATGAGATTCCTGTCCCTCACTTCCAATACCCTGCAATCCATCTGAAAGATTTCAAGTACACAGAGGCAGAATGCCCGAAGGTCACTAAAGGGTATCTATGTGAAGAGATACACAACATACATAGTCCTACATCGCCGGATTGTGTAACAGCCCTCGTTACTACGCAGCAAAAACTCCCCGAATGTAAACCAGTCACCGTATCCCTACTTACTCGAGAAACCCGACGATCGCCACTACACCATCAGCTTTCCAACTCTTACTAAAGTATCCTGCGATCAAGATATCTACAAGATGTTGCAAGGAAGTTATCTCGCTATAATTCCATATGATTGTTTCATTCAAACAACAGAATTCATCATCTCGAACCTCAACGATCGACTAAAAGGTCAAGCCTTGAAGATAATAGATGTCCCTATTGAAAATACACTCAGTTCAGCAGTACATCTGATATTCAAATTTAACTCCATTAATTTGACTAATCTTCACGCTACCAATAGAGAGGTTATTCTACAGTCACCAGTAAACTTAAGCAAGAACAACGATATAAGCGTCTACCATACAACAATACCTTTATATGCGTTACTATTCGGTGCATGTGTACTAATTAGCGGCCTTGCATACCGGAAATACCGACTTAAACATACGAAACACACCATCCAAAAAACTCAAAGGGATGAATCAGAATTTCCAGCGCAATTTACAACGAAGGTCTTCAATAGTCGCTGTTCTACGGGGGAGGTGTTACGAAAGCATAGCCAAGGGCAATTGTTATAGTAAGAACCAACTTGGTTTCACACGGTTAAATTCTGACACCACGCTTCGAGTATCCTGAAGACGACACCATACGGCTTGCGTTCTCACCATCGATGGGAATCGAGGATAAAATATATTCATTCTTGGCTCAATCGCTGACCTGGAATCACCTTTTTTTAGTATTAATTAATTATAAGTTTTAATTGTAACTCTTTAATATAATTTTATAAAATAATTGTTTTTCTTTGCATCCTTCGCTGCCACCAAACTTAATTACCGGAAATGTAATTTACTAAGCGACTGACCGTCACCGAACCGTTACCGTACGAATAAAATGTAGTCAACGTCCATGTTTAATTGAAATGTCGCTTAGAAACGTCAGAACGGATCGGAAATTAAAAAAACCATGCTAAGGAAATTTAAATTCGAGATCGGACCTAGTTTCCATTTTAAAACAAGTAGATATTCATGTCTTGATTATATTTAAACAATTTTCATTTTATAAAATAAAATAAACAATAATAGTAAAATAGCAGTGACAGTAAATAACAACGCTTTATACTTTCTATTACAATCTATTGTGAAAAAGAAAAGCAGACGAATACAGAATACGAAAACTGTTCCTCCTTAAAATAGGTTTTATAACTACAATTGCATTAAACACTATGAAGGGTACTTTTAAATTGTGGTAATAACTTTCGTTTTTGCAACAATAAGTTAGATAGAAGCGAAGCACAACTAACTTTAAACAAACAATGTTTTTATTATAACAAAGCATTACTAATAAATTAATAATTTGCCAATGACATTCCGTCTCAGCGTTTTTAAGGTAATTCAAATAATCAGTCAGTTTGACTAATATTTTATGATTATTTCCATACTTTTACCAGGAATCCAGTTATAAAAATACATATTTTAACCAAATATCGTGAGAATATAGAAAATATTTTCATTCCCGAGAAAATGTAAGGATAAGTTCCTTTTCCGGGATGGGGGAAGCCGGATTAATATTTAATTAAGAACTTTCCGTAAATTGATTACGTGTCCATTCAGACCGGATCCAGCGGTATTGAAAATATATTTTGTTATTCTATGAATATGTCTTATTATTTTTGACGCAATTCTTTTCTCAAATTTCATATTTTATTTTATTTTTTATAATAGATTTTAAAATTCAAATTATTTTATTATTGCTTTTATATTTATACAACTCAAAAAATCATTGATGAGAATTCTGGAACCAGCCATAACATGTCTAAAAAATTTAAATATATGTAAATGTTAGTATCATTCAACCTGTGATATTTGATGTCGGTTAAAGAAGATTGTTTTCTTCACTAACCGACATCAAACATTGTAGTGTACTGCGTTTTATTCCTCTTTCAACATTTTTTAAACGAAATGATAATAATAATTTTTAAAAGAATATAAAATAATGGACAAACAATAATCATTTCAAATTTTAATTTCATTTTAAGTACTATTACATATTATTATTTATTATAAAGATACTTTTGTATTTTTCAGTTTGCTACAAAATTAAATAAATTTCTCAAAGAAAGTTAAAAAAACAACCTATTCATTTTATAACTTATTGTATGTAAAATAATTCATTCTCCTAATATTTAGATGGTCTATAATTCTATACAACAATAAATATAAAACACAAATAGTTTCTATTTTTAGTTGCATTCAGTAACAAACTTTATTGTATAGTACTTTATTGTATATATGTGTGCAATCCACACATAGCAGACTTCTGCAAACTACCCCACGGAGATTGAGATGGATAGAGAGTATCAGGAGTAATAGGACATATGTATTAATAAAGATTTATTATTTTAACCAAGCCTAAAAGTGACTTCATACTTTAATGTAAAATGTTTGTATTTCCATATGAAGCTGTTTATGTATATTATGTGTTATAAACTACAGAGCCGTTAAAGCGTAAAAAGAGAGGACTAATCTTCAAAGACAGATACGTTTGCGTTGAAAGTATTACGTAGATGTAGATTGACAACTTGATGCCCTCATTTTAATAATAAATATGTAAATACAAATAAAAATATATATTTTCTGGATAAATATTACAACTAATAAAAAAAAATAACCATTCGCTTGTTCTTTCATCTTACTACAACTAATTTAACGTACTGTTTTTAATTATTACCTATGGAACACAATTTAACGTTTTTAGAAATAAGTATACCAGTAAGGTAGATTTCTAGCTTCTGGGCAACATACTCGTATATTTTTCTAAAAAATTACTACATTAATCAAGACTTAAATAAATAACCATAAAGAATGTTATGATCACATTTTTAAATTTGTAATGAATAAATAATGATAAATCTTTCCTTTGGATATTCTGTCCTAAAACCTATAAGAAAATATGTGTAAAATGAAATTAAGACGGTTTTCCCGCACAAAAATTCATATATCACAAAATAATCTTCTTTCACGATGTGAAAAATAGAAAATAGAATAGGCAGTCTCTTACAAATATTTATGATGGGAACAAAAGCTATGAGTCAAAGTGCAATTCATTACGTTTATCTGATCTGGTAAAAGCTATTGCCGCAATTAGAGCTTTATATTAACTAGTTACATTTGTGTTTAAAAAAAAATAATAATAGTCAATTGATTACAACACTAAACAATATAATCGTTAGCGCTTTGATATTATCAGCTCCTGGTTTCATATAAATATTTGTGAAAAATCTTATTTAAGTCTAAAGTTTACAACAAAAATGATTAGTTCTATTGATCTATGAAACGTAAAGGACAATTTAATGTAGTATTTTACTCCCAATATCGAATTACAATTACAAATATATTCGTCAAAATTGCTTCGCAAATTACTTTTCCTGTTATATTTTTTGTGAATCGTGAATCGTCGACGTTCAGAGATAAATATTTTTTCGAAAACTTTTCTCTGTTTATTTTATAAAACATTATTTTAATATATTTCAGTTTTTGGTCGCACGCTTTTCCAAAAGGACGATTAAATTTACCGTGACTTGAGGAACACAATGAACGAGGATAGATCAAGTGGCAGCAAGGAACAACAACAGAGAAAATCTCAAACTTAAGGCAAATATCTACAAAACAGTGATTACAACTATCGCTAAGTATGTATCCTATTTTTTAGTATTAAATTGAGTATAAAATAGACTGAAACGAGATGAGAATGTTAAGGATGAATGATGTTACATTGGAGTGTATATTGCAGAAAGTTTGAAAGCCGAACCCATTATATAAAAGATATCTAGTGGAAGGTTATAACAGGTAAGTAGCAGATGGATATGCCGCGGAAGAGGGAGACTACCCAGAGAGAGATGGATTATGTGAATTATGTCATGAGGAAGATTGTTGGTACTGTTCTGAAACTTTACAGAAGTAAATAGAGGAGGTAAAATATAATATGCCGCTACCTCCTAAAGCGGGATAAGGGTAATAGGTACATTCAAGAAAATTTTTTTTTTTTTTGAACTCATATAGTGTTAGATATTATAACTAATTATATTCAGAATCGTTTAGGAATCATAATATTATTTAAACGTCAGTTAACGAAAGTAAACTGTTAATTCTTGTTAACTGTAACAATAGTTAAACCTCCCAATAATACAAGCAACAGTAGTTTTTTAATTTTTAATAAAAGTCACTTCGCTCAATAAATAGATTTACTAAGTATAAGGAAAATTAAATGAAAAATATGGAACGGACAAAATATGGAGTATTCTTATTATCTAAGACAACTAATACTTTAAGTGCTAGTTTCTACATGTTTTCCATTGATTCTAAATTCAATGGAGGAATAATTGTTTTTATAATAAAAAAAAACTGTAGCTTTTTAAAGTGTTGAGTGAAACTGCTACTAAAAAAAATTTGACATTCAAATAAACACTTTACACGCATTGTTGGATTCTCATGATGGTTCAAAGAAAGTATTTAATTTCTTCCTCCGATTATTATTTAATGTATGTACAGAATAAATTCTTTGCAAACTTTGCGTACTACATTTCACACGAAATAAATGTTTTTTATAATTAGCATCATATTATTATTATCAATGTAATCTATTAGTTAACAAAAATAATGATCTTTTAATTGAAATTAATACTTACTAACTTCAAAAGTAGTGACGAACCGATATTTAATTAATAAGGCAGTTCAGGTCAAGTTATCGACTGAATCTATTTTCGCTCGCAGCGGCGGATATTAATTTCATCGGTTCGCTGAGGGTGTACTCTGGAAAATGAATATGTATTAAACCAAACAGAAGCCTGCTACTTACAAAAATACTTTAACAAAATAATAACGAGGTCAAATATGTCGAATGCATAAAGAAAATGAGAATCTTTTTTGCCTGAGCGATAAAGTGAAACTCTATTTATATAAGATCCTGTTTTATATAAATCCTAGTTTTATTTAATTAATTACCCTTTTACCGTAAAATTTTCATGGGTCTGCAAATTTTTGCAATTAACTAAAATAAAAGTAATAAAATACATCTAAATAAAACCAGTGAAGATGCAAATACCCAAGGTATTTCCCGAACGAACTTTGACGAAATTATAAATGTTAATAAAAAAATGATTTTTAAGTAAAATAATTATGAAAATAAATGTTTAAAAGTAATCATTAAAGATAGCATAGACTACACGCAAAAATAAATTGTAAAAAATTTTACATTCATTTTTATACACACTAATTAAAAAAAAATAAAAACATGTGTTTTATTAAACTCAGTATGACTCAATAGATCTTTTTCAATTATATATAAGAAAAACACTATAAATTTCCACATTTTTTCCTGTCCACATCCATCCGTACATCCATACATCCATCTGAGAAAAGTGAAAACAATACAGAACGAACAAAGTTCGTTCGTGAAAAAAGGTATTAAATGAAAATACAGTATTTTTCTAAGATTCTATTAGTGCTCTTCATACAATAATAAAGAGGCATACACACCTTAATACAAGGAATGTTCAGTACAATATATATCTATAATATCTTTTTATTTGATCGCGCATCACTCAAAAATAATAGACGAAATTTGATATTTTTATATGGCTACAAGTTGTTATCCATATACATATCTGAGGAAATTGTACTTATTTTCACGGGAAAGTAAAACAAATCTCTTTTAAATAAATATGTAAGGATATATTTAGTTTATGAGGGTCGGGCAAAGGAGGTTGCCGACAACAACTACATACTGAATAAGACAGCAATGCTGCCTGTATACATACAATTGAAAAATCATTGTGAAGTAACCTTACGGCTGTAATCAGTATGTAGTAAGCTCGAAAATCTATTCACCCAACACTTAATTAACAGAACGGCACAGAAACTTAATCATTTCTTATATATCCTTTATCAGAACAAAGTTTTGAGCAGTTTCTTAAGAGTACTTTAATACACTTGGAGTAGTCTTTTGTTCCATTTATAATATTAAAACCATTCAAAAAGATTAGAAACATTTGTTTTTAATGATTATAAACAGATCTGTTTTATAAATAAGTTATTATTATTCATTTTATTTGCTATAATCAATATATATTAAATATATTATTCAAAATACGTTAATAACAAAGTAAGATGCAGTCTCATCGTGATCATACGTATAATATTACCATAGATCAGCTAAATGCGGTAACTTTTACAAAAGTTTACCTTGACTTGACTTTGATAATAGTCTCACATATCTCTAGTTCATAGTTACCTTAAATTATTATCCATTAATAAACTTAATAATAATACTAACGTGTATTTTCTTGGTGATTTTTGTTGCTTGAGTTAATACTAATTTTGTATTTACGTATTTCTAATTTCCATTCCACTGTCCATGTCTAAGAAGAATTAATTATGTGAAAACATATTCATCGTTTTATATTATGATTGAAGAAAACATTATATTTGATATATTTTGAAGCCTCTAACCCATCTGAGAGTTATAACTCTAAAAACATAAGCAGGAAAAAAAAATCAGGTGTGTGATAATTAATTATAAGGGGTTAAAAGGATAATTTTGGATAAAATCATCTTAATAAAGTTACAAAGGTTAGAAGAGCAAATTCTCTTTCAATTAATTTTAATAAAATAACGTTACTTATGTGAAAGTTACAAATATAACCCAGCGGCTTTGTTTAATTACAATTCAAGTGTTTTTGTAATATTCATTGAAAATTTATTGTTATTATCACAAGAACTTAATATTAAAATCTATTTATTACAAAATTCGATTTAGATAAAATGTTTGTTTTATTGATTCTAATATGACCGTCTTTATAGTATTAACGGACATTTGATTACAAATAGCATTATCCATGGACATTTACGAATTAGGAAAGTTACAAGTGACACACTTGAGGAATGGGCAGGACGGCAGAATTTGCGATCTGATGCCGATCAATAATATAACAACTTATATATAAATGATTTTAACAAGGTTACTTAGACAATAACCTCAATCTTCTGAATATTTAGTATTTGTAACAGGTTAAGAATTGAAAATTCCAATTCTTAACCCCAATTAAAAGCAATTTGAATTGGAAATTTGTTGGTGAATTAAAGCTTTGAACATTAATAATAGGATCCAGTTAACACCCTTCAAGTAGGTTAATAGTTAATAAATATTAATAATAGTATTAGGTTACTTTTCCTTGACATATGGAATAGACCGTTTCGCGGTCATTTGTGTTTCAATAAACAAATTATAAAATAACTACACAATATATATGTATTATTTCTATTACAACCCATAAAACTACATATATGTTATTTATCCATCTACCCATTTATATTACAACAGCTTATTATTTATTTATAAACTAATGCTACGAGTAGCAGTAGATACCGCGTTTTTTCAAGTAACTAACATTATGAATGAACAATAAAGTAAATTATTGTCGTGGGTAAGTCGGGTTGTTGTTTCATATGTAATATTTGATATTTCGTCAAATATTACATGTGAAACAACAACCCGACTCACCCACACCCGCTCTCACCCTCCCCCTGCACTCCAATTTACCTGGATGTCGGATTTGTAATAACTTAGAAGGACAAATATGTGTATCTCAATATGTCATATTCTCCATAGTTTGAGTTCTGCAGTGTCAGCTTCGCCGCAATCTATTGTTGCAAGCAAGAAAAAAAGCTTCCATACTTTTGTTAGCCATCATAAATGATCAACACACTCAGACAACTTACATCAATTCTTTATCCACATTTTATATTTAACTATGTTTATTCATATTGACATATCTTAATTATATGTATGTATTAAAACAAAACACTGTACTTGGACGGATTTTAGTTGAAATTAAAAAAATATGATTTTATGTTAACAAATTTTATAACATTCGCGAGTAGTATTAGGGCTTCTACGAAATAAGAAAATACGAAATTATCTAAAGCCATAGAAATTCATGATAACAAATTTACATAGATGAATATTACAAGTATTTTCTTTTCTTTAGTTCCTCCTTCAAACAACTGCAATAAAATGTTATTTTATCCGGATTACAATAGAGAATGTTATTAAACACCGACTCCGAACACAATACTTCGCTGTCAAACTCTTCTGAATCTAAACCACATTCAGTATCAGAGGAATTTATCTTACGAAACTTTTAAATATTATTATTGAAAAGTTTAAATGTGACACACATATTCTCTCATTTACTGTGTCGCATATATCACAAAGGAGATATTACAAATCAAACTTATGAGAAATGAAAAAAACAGGAATGTTGGTCTAAATAACAAAAAAGGAAACCTTCAATCAAGCCAGGGATTAAAATAATGAGAAATCTCATTTCCTCCGCCGTTGAGCCTATGGCTTATTGCAAGCGATTTACAATGACGATTTTCATTTGTGTTTATTTGAGGTTTATTTTAGCTAATTGATGTTTTTTGGATTACTTCTGATAATAATTTATTTTTGATTGTCTTTACCTTACAATATTTCTCAATTTTATATTTGTGTTTAAAACATAATCTTTTTCTTCCTTCGTTGTTATATCATAGCCGTTTAAAAGTGGTGATAATAAATAATCCATGAGTATTTCAAATCTTTCAAACTATTCGGTAACATTGAACTGTAACTGCACCTGTTCTAATAATTAAGTATTCTTAATACTTCTGAAAATATAGTGAAAGTCGTAAGTAGCTAATATTATAATATAATTAATAAATGAGTATTATATTTTAGGTACTTTACTCAATAGTATTCTTCCGAGGTTGGTGATTTTATTTCAAGACACAAATTATATCAACACCGAATTGTGATAAAAATAATTCTGGTAATCATTTCCATATACTTTCGTTCGTATTTAATATATAATATTATATTAAATACGAACAGTAAGTGTTCATGAAAAACTAACTTGAATTCTTTTAGAGGTTCTTGGCTCTCCTACATCAGAAAAGGTATACTATAAACAAAACTATTTCAAGGGATTTGTCTCGTCCGTGACATCTGTCTCGTCCTATTGCGAGGAAGACTGCTGCAAAGCATTCCAAAGCGCTCAGCTTCAGATCAAATGTAACATATTAAAATCCCATAAATTTTGTTTTATTTTAACAAAAACGTAATATGAAATTTAGGACCTTGCAGAGGATCAATTTATATCAGACCACAAATTTACGTCACGAAATATAATATTACCTGAATTTATAATGAAAAATAAAATATTCTATCTGTCAATTGTTTTATTTTTGTCTCTATTGTATTTTACCGGAAATGTAATTTACTAAGCGACTGACCATCACCGAACCGTTACCGTACGAATAAAATGTAGTCAACGTCCATGTTTAATTGAAATGTCGCTTTGAAACGTCAGAACGGATCGGAAATTAAAAATCCATGCTAAGGAAATTTAAATTCGAGATCGGACCTAGTTTCCATTTTAAAACAAGTAGATATTCATGTCTTGATTATATTTAAACAATTTTCATTTTATAAAATAAAAAAAACAATAATAGTAAAATAGCAGTGACAGTAAATAACAACGCTTTATACTTTCTATTACAATCTATTGTGAAAAAGAAAAGCAGACGAATACAGAATACGAAAACTGTTCCTCCTTAAAATAGGTTTTATAACTACAATTGCATTAAACACTGAAGGGTACTTTTAAATTGTGGTAATAACTTTCGTTTTTGCAACAATAAGTTAGATAGAAGCGAAGCACAACTAACTTTAAACAAACAATGTTTTTATTATAACAAAGCATTAATAATAAAATAATAATTTGCCAATGACCTTCCGTCTCAGCGTTTTTAAGGTAATTCAAATAATCAGTGAGTTTGACTAATATTTTATGATTATTTCCATACTTTTACCAGGAATCCAGTTATAAAAATACATATTTTAACCAAATATTGTGAAAATATAAAAAATATTTTCATTCCCGAGAAAATGTAAGGATAAGTTCCTTTTCCGGGATGGGGGAAGCCGGATTAATATTTAATTAAGAACTTTCCGTAAATTGATTACGTGTCCATTCAGACCGGATCCAACGGTATTGAAAATATATTTTGTTATTCTATGAATATGTCGAATTATTGTGGACGTAGTACTATTTGTAATGCAATTTACCATTTATTTATTACATTTATAATTAAGAACTAAAATTTACACGTTCTTATAATTTACATATTATTCCGAACATAAATTAATTGCGTTTATTTTTTTCGTTCAGAAAATCGATTGATGAGATAGATGTCTGCAATAATAATAATAATAATCCCGAACATGTGTACAAACCCAAACCAACTAACTGTGACATTTGGTGTCGGTTAAAGAAATTTTATTTACGCAATGCAACAAATTTTAGGCGACAGATAATTTATCTTGATATTTTGCTAATACTTATTATAGTATTGATACTTATCCTTAAATAAAGATATCTGTTCCAAAAGATTAAAGGGTTTTCAATTTAACACCAGAATTAGCTATAATTATAAATAAAGAGCACAATTTTCCCGAGCAATAGACTACGTAACTGAATCTTATAATAAACCAAAATTACTAAATAGTAATATAATATAATATTGCTTATAATTTGAAGGAAAATAAAGGTTGTAATTCAACGATTGTAATATTACGAAATAAACACCTGGTCAAAAGTTATTTGGCATTTCATTCGTTATCAGAAATCGCAGAACAATAAGTCATTGTTTGGTAAATTTTGAAGTATATAAAACATGGGAGCTGAAATGAGAAAAACGATCCTTCAGACACAAAAGAATTTTAGTCGTAAATCTACGGTCGTAAAGAAAGATGTTAATATTTTATTCTGCGGGAAGAATCTGAATATAAGAAAAATGAATAGTAAGTATTTCTTCTTTGGTTTTTATGATAAAGCGCATTTATCAAGTAGATACATTCCGTTACATTTAGTTTTATGCTTTCTCGAAAACCGATGCATTTAAATAAACGCTTTTAAGAATAAAGTTATAACACCAAGTAACCATTATTTAATAACATAACATTCAAAAGTATTTACATATACCAGCATTATTTTAAAAAACAAGTGTTGTTCGGCGTCACCGCCCACATATTTGATATACCTTTACCAAAGGAAAGAATTTTAAATCATTAGAATTATTTTTTATTATAGTAATGTATTGTGATATATTATATATCACATGTTACAATACGCGACACGATTATTCTGGGTTGCAATGTTAATTTTAAAATAATATGCAATGTAAAATTCGTCAACACGGATAGGTCATAAATATTAGTTCGCAAATTCGTATCCTGTTCGTGTTGATGATTTTTTCTCTCCTTGTTGTTTTTTTTATATAAATATAAGTATCTATTTGTCTTATGTTGACGTATTTTTTCTTGTTATTTTAATGTATGTTACAATCATTACATAACATTATTTAGAAATATGATAGATATACAATGAACTAAATACATTTTAAGCGGATTTTGATTTATGAAGATCATTTAATGACACAAAGGAATCAAATCACGATGCTATCGACTTCAGAGTTTATTTTTACATTTCTTCAAATTTCTACATTTCAGTATTATTCATCACATTTGTAACACTTGGAACAGTTAATTGTTATCATCACAGCAACATTTTATCAAAGAGTCTGGACAGCGAACCCTCGTTGTCGATATTGTACGCACGCGATAAGAAAAGTGACGTCATCACCGATGAATGCCTCTTAGAAATGTACCCAAGGAATTTGTATAAATACCCTCTACGCATAGATAGAAACGACATACCATGTATAATACACTGCGTGTTGAAAAAATTCGGCATCATGTCCAACGACGGTATTATAAACATACGCAACTACTACCGACGGGTCCGAGCCATCCATCGATACGATCCAAGGGTACTGATATCGGATGTCGGTGAAACGTGTGCTCACAATATTAATGGAATGAATTTGGATCACGACGTCTGCAAGAAGGCGAAAGTATTTAACGACTGTACCCAGCTATATGTGATATCATATAAAGATCCGCAAGATTAATGTTCATATGCTTCTATCTCCATTTGTATTTTTATATTAAATTTGTATACCTTTAATAAAATGTCACTTGTTATTTACAACAAATGAAACGTGTGTTGAAAGGTCAACGGAGGCTTTACTCTTACAATATTGAAATATACATCGTATTGTGCCGGAGTAATTGCCGGCTAAACCGATCATGAATGATTACAGCATGTATCGTGTAACCCGTTTATCAAACCTACGTACGGAGATCAAATTTATTGCCTCTAAACCAAACCAGACATAGATCTCGGATTATTTGATTAAATGGATGAGATACGTATAACAAACATTTACAATTAAAAACAGCATTTCATTAAAATCAAGCTACAAAATGTCACTCAAATTGATGAAAAAATTTGTAGTTCAGTTAAAATTATACCAGTAAATTAAAATTAAAACAATTTCTATATCATATCGAGTGTACAGAACGGTCTTTATAATTTAATCATACAAATTGATTTTTTATTAAATATTTCAAGAATTTTTATTCAAGTAACAGCACAGCATTTATCTTAATTGAGTCTAGTTAGAGTATTGACCTTTTCCCCTTAAGTTCCCTTCGATCAAAGTCACTTTAGATCAACTGAGCTTTTATTTTAATTCAGATGATTTATTGAAAGGTTTTTCTTAGGCTTTATAAATACAATTACACGATTTTAACGTCCATATAAAAGTTGCTGCTTAAGAAAATCACTCTATTTACTTTCTGCCATGTTAAATGTGCTCCATATATAAATGTTGTCACAATGGAAGTTTGCTAGAATATAACTTTCATTATGGTTTTATTTGTTTAGGGCTAAGTTTGTCAGTCCCATATGCGTAATGTTTATACACGTATATACGAGTGAGGGTGGAATGGACGCCTTATTAACATTTTCCCTAAAGTTATTTGTTGATAGGTACTTAGAACACGTTATTATACAATAGTGAAATATTAAAATTAGCATATTTTATTACTTAAAAGAAATAATAGAATTATTTATTTTCATACCCTTTTCAAATTATGTATTCTAGCTACACCAAAATGACGAAGTAAAATTTATTAATTATAACCTAACTACATTGTTCCAGAAATAATATCAGTCATTTTGTTATTATCATGTACAACATACGCACGTATATCAGTAATGTATGCTCATGAGAAAATATCAGACATAGTCGCGGAACAGTGCTTGACTGAGATGTTTCCTAAGGGCAAGAGAGTCGAGCTGCAGGAGTCCGACGAATCCTGTATCATTTACTGTGTGTTAAAGAAGTTGGGTATCATTAATAGCAATGGGCAATTTAACTTGGATATATATAGGTATGTATATCAAAAACACACTCACACATATACACACACCCACACAAATACAGCCCTGTATACAATTTATAACATACTTAAATATAGAACGCTCAATATCGATGAATAGAGATTTAAAACCGATACAAAATATCAATCCGATTAAACCATTTTATAACAAGCCTGCCACTTTCAATGTAAGCTTTATATTTCTTGTACAGTAAATATTATTTTGCTATATAACAGCTGTTTTGAACAAGATTACATTAATTATAATAAAATATGACTTTTATATTATTTTTAAAATATTTTTTCTTCTTAATACTTTACATAATATTTATTACACTTATTTATAAATGTCTTTGATCTGAGATATTTTTATAGCGTCTTGTGGGGCGTGACCTTTACGTCTCTCGTGGAGACGTATTTAGATTCCTTTAAGCCCCACTATAAGGGTGTCAGCTTATAACTCAGAAGAGAAATTGATATGTACCTCATTATGGTAGACAAGAGTATTGATATACTAACAAATATCATTTATTGTGCGATACCTTAATAAGGGTTCTATGAAATGAAGAATGAAATAAGTTTATGACTCAATACTACAGCGTCGTAAATCCGAAACGCAAGAAAAAATTTTAGCATTTCATTTTGTTTAAATGTTAACTAAATTTAAATTGTTTATAACGGTTTATTTTATTATACATAGTTTTGATTAAAATCTGTTGTTTTCTGTATAATTAGTAATTATTATAATAATTAATTTATCTTTAAGTTTCAAAGTGCCTTGCAGGAAGCGCGTGCAGCAAGCTCATCAACTGGACAATCGTAATCTGGTGAACGACAAAGGCAGCGCCTGCGTCGAGAGCGCGGAAGCGACGCAACACAAGCAAGATGTTTGCAAGAAAGCCAAAGTTTTCAATGACTGCACACATCTATACAGAATGCTTTTTAAATAAATAATAACCATATATATATTCTTTGATGTTAAACATTATAGTTTGTGTTATTATCTCGATAATTTATATAATCGTTATAAATAATAATTGGGATAGGATAGGATAGGATTCACAATGTTATTTATTTTTATTACATATCTTCTTAATTGATATCTTGCATTAATTATACTGACATTAATATTACGCAGATCATTCGTCTGTGGCCATATAATTAATTGAACCAATAGTGGCAACTTTATTTATAATAAGTTTGAAGATTAAACATCTATACATATAAATAAAATTGAATCGTTTTTAATTCACTAAATCCCTATGAAAGTATATATAGAACTTACATAAAAAATCAATTATTATTATTGTTTTCTATCTGTCTGTTTGTTCCAACTAATGTCTGTAACGGCGCGACTCATTGCAATAGGACTTCCGAGGCGGATAAATAGTATAATAATACTATTATTATACTATTTATCTATTATAGGTTACTTTTATTTAAAAAAACATATTCCGCGCTAACGAAATCGTGAGCACAGTTAGTAAATAATAAAATATGGAGAGTAAGAAAGTAAACGTTCCGCAATACGATTAAAAAATAACTTCAGCACACATTGTATTATCTTAAGACAGTCGTTTTGTACCGGATCTAGGTCATATTGCAGCGATAATATTTAGCAGAGCGGAGTCGCAAACTGCGCACTGCGCTGTCGAGTGAGAGACTTTAATGATTTCACACCTTCAGGAATTATATTTCTAAACGTTATTTCGATTCAAAGAAAAAAAACAAATATATATAATATAAATAATATATATATATATATATATATATTGTTTTTTGTGTTATGTAATATATTAGAAGTTTTTTTAATGAATTACTCTAGTTTCAGTTATTTTTCATAAGATTTTCTATATAGTTTTTATGTTCTATAGAACAAATATGATATGATATGATATGACTTTAGTAAGCTTCAGTACTTAAAGGGAACACTATTTTCTAGGAATTGCATTTTCCTTTGTTATACAATTTCTGTAATAGAATTTCAAGAAACACCCACTAAGTTTATTATTTCTATCTTGCTTCATAACATTCGTGTCTATTTAAAAGTAATTTTAATAACATCGATTTCTTGGAAAAAAAACGTAAACTTGTCATCTTCTTTTTTGGTTAAGCATTCGATATGTCGGAATAAAAAATAACAATACTTAAAATCTTAGAACAAATATTGTGAATTGAAATTAAATTTTATTCACTGAAATAAAACCTCTTTAAATTTTTCATCAACCTAAATGTGTTTGGTCTAGAAGGGTGCCAGCATTACCAGCGCCTTTTAATTGGAACAAATAATTAAATGCTTTTCATTTCATTCCGTTATTTACATTTTATAATTTAACGAGTAAGTTTAATATGCAATCTTATTGTACACCGCCATTTTAGTGACATTAAAATGTTCCATAGAAGAGACTAATTTTAAATTGAATAGCAAAAATTTTATTAGAAATATATACAAAAAAAATATCATTCGTTTTACCTCATCAAATCAATGATTTATAGAATAAAATAAATAAAATATGACCTATATTTCGAATCATACTAATAATGGTAAAAAAATAAATTAACATATATTTTGATTTGATTGACCACAAAAACAAAAAGGCGCTTTTAGTCTTCATATGTTGACTGATTTAAAATATGCAAACTAATGAAAACTATTTATCAAGTCAAGGGTCTGATGGACCGAGCTTCTGTTAGATGTTTTTCACATATTATTTACTTATGGATGACTTATATTTTTAGTTAAAAGAAAATAAATATTTTACTAAGGGATTATATTCCGAAAAACGTAAATTAAATGTTCTATATTTATTTTAAGAAGCATTTAATACATTTGAATCAATAAATATACCACCTCAATTGCCACTTAACAACTGAGATATAACAAACATAGCTATCTTCTGCAGCCAGCACCAGATGGAACAGCTCTTCTTTTGAGGCACGTCCTCTTCCTCCTCTTCGACTCCAGTAGTGGCCGCGGTCGTAGCTTCGTCTTCACAAAGAACATAGGCCACCGAAACCATTAGCAACGTTACTACCAACTTCAATGAAAACTTCATTTTTGTATATTTTATTCTTGATGTGTATGTGTATGTCGATGGCTGATGAATGTTGATTTAAATTTAGAGTAGGGTATAATTTAGATACATATCACTTCAATTCGGATCACCAATTTAACTCTCATCACGTCATTGTACTCCGCGGTATTGTGTAAACATGTATTATGATTTGTTGTTTGATGTTTAGATCATTTATTATATAATTGATTTCATTGTGAGCAATTGTGGATTTGTATTTAGAGGTGATTCAGTAAATAATAATATATTGCAAAACTTTTATACTTGTACGTTGTACGTTTTTAACTTATTATATATACAGCGTGTTCAAATATTGTAAATTTTGATTTAGTTATAATTTGTCTTAATGAACAATATTGAAATGGATTTCATGATCGTTATCCTCTCCGCCTGACGTATTTGTATTCATCACAACATATTGATTGAATTTATCTATAAAGTACTTTCAATATATCGTAAATGCAATAATATTTTATTAGTCCGTATAATGTTGCAATGGTCACCAAATTGAAATGTACAAAATGATTTTATAATCACAAATAGATCCAAGTTATTTACTGATATCAGTGCTATAAATCAACTAGACTTCAGCTCAGACCACAGAATGCTTCGTGGAACAATGACAATGTCTAATTCAAAAAAAATCAAGAAGACCCTGGAAAAATAGAACCAATACAACTTCCCCTACCGGATACGATCTTATCAACTCTAAAATTAACCCTAGAAACTAAACTTCAACAAATTAATACAATACAAGGAAAATTCGAATCAATTAAGTTTCTAGATGAGAATCAACCAAAAGAGCAGGCAGGTTTCCGTAGCGGGTTTCCCACGGTAGACCACATATTCACAATCAAACAGATTACGGAAAAATATAAGGAATATAGGTTACCCTACTACCTAGCCTTTGTTCACTAATACAAAACATTCGATTCACTGAAACACGAGAAAATCTGGGAAGCCCTGATACACCAAGAAGTACTCACAAGTATATTCGTCTCATAACTAAAATTTACGAAAACATGACTGGTAAAATAAAAACTTAAAGACTTGGAGAAACATTTGCCATCAAGAAAGGAGTAAGGCAGGGAGATCCACTATCTCCGGAATTATTTTCAGCAACTTTGGAACTCATCTTTTGAAAACTTGAATGGTCAAACTACGGCATAAGAATAAATGGCGAAATGCTAAATCATCTTCGATCCGCGGACGACCTCATACAAATCTCCGACAACCCAAACCAATTACAAACTATGCTCAATCAACTTGCAAAGAAAGCCGAGAAGTAGGCCTGGAAATGAATCTAACGAAAACCAAACTGATGACAAATCGTAAAAAAATACCCATACTAGTCAACAATGATCCAATCGAATAAGTAGACGAATATACATATCTTGGGCAGACAATATCTCCATCAAAAAACACATCAAAAGAAATAGAAAATAGAGTAAACGTAGCTTGGAAACGATATTGGGCTCTAAAGAAAATAACAAAAAACCAATTAATACCGATGAAGCTAAAATGCAAAGTATTTAACTCGTGCATACTTCCTACCATGACTTACGGCTGCCAGACATGGGCCGCAACGTTACAAAATATAAAGAAACTGCAAACATGTCAACACGGCATGGAAAGAAGTATGCTCAATATCAAGAGAAGAGACAAAATCTACTTAAAAGTTATCCGTCACAAAACTAAAACTATAGAAGTATCTTACACCATCAAAAAGCTTAAATTGAAATGGGCGGGCCATTTAATCAGAGACAAAACAAACAAATGGGCAAAAGAAGTGACCGAATGGTACCCTAGAGAGGAAAATAGAAAGAGAGGAAGACCAACAAAAAGATGGGATGAAGACTTAAGAGCGGCCGCAGGTACAATGTGGAGAAGGAAAACCTACGATCGGGACTTATGGAAAGACTTGGGGGAGGCCTATGCTAAGGCAAAACAATCATTACCGGTTTCATAATTTAAAACTCTGTATACAATATTTATGTTAGATTGTTAATAAAGGCTACTATTACTATACTACTACTGTTACTACTATGATGTTGCAATGCCCTCGATATTATTTGTTTTTATCATTTTGACATAATAAAGAAAACTCATGAAAGAGAACTGTTTCCAATATCATTTTCTGCCTTTAAAAGTAGCGCGGAGATTGAAAGATCAAATTGCTACATTTAATGAAATTTAATTTACAAATACTTACGAAGACCTTAAACAAGTTATTTTAATATTAATACTCTTAATATTTATTAATATTGGTTACTCTAAATTAAACTAAGCTGCTATAAAAAATAGGGTGTACTGAAATTATATATTTTTAGATTTATGAAAAGGAGGACAAATAAGCGATCGGGTCACCTTGTGGAACAGTCACCTTGGCCCGTAATATTCAATCTTTTCTACTTGGAAAGTTATAAATGGTAATGAAAAAATAATTAATTTATTAATCGTACGCAGATATTTTTAGAGATATCTTAAAATGTTGTAACTGACAAATTCTTTGTAAGTTACGTCTTATAAAATGCGGGAACTTTTTTAACAACTTTAATATCAAATAATTACTCGTTACTTTGCTCAAGAGTCCGGAAATTATTCTTCTAAGAAAATTCCTTTTAATCTTGTTATAATCCTTTGATAGAGTTTTCAATAACTTTCGAAGTCACAAATAGGAATATTAACTACTTTTTTCAACGATGAAAATAACATAACAGCATAATTTGTGTTGTCGTCTCGGGTTTACACCCAAAATTACGTTAAAAATATAGATATAGGAGTATATTAAAGTTCTTTCTGCAGCTTGTATCCATTATCGAACCATTATCTTGAAATTTTAATCTATTATTTGTGGTTTTTAATTTCATTTCGAGGCGATTTAATCTTCTTTTGCATTTTGCGTTCCTTCTTTAGATGAGTATCTCTAAATTTTAATTTAGACATAAGAATAGTGTGGTATATAATTGCCGTGAGAATGCTGAAACCATTGCATTATAAAATGAAAAAGATCTGACTCCATCAAATATTAATTAAATTTTGTTTAGGTTTATTCAGGTATTTGATTTAAAACTTTGCATTTATTATGTTCATTTTAATTAAAATCAACAGTTTTATACAATAATAAATATTTTATATATAAAACTAACAATTTAAACTTTTCATAAATGTTATTATAAAAAATTAAATATAAATCAAAAATTTAATTTAAAAAAATTAAACATCTACGTGATAGCTGAATTGGTAGAGCCTTCGCACAGTTTCTCAGAGGTCGCATTTTTGTTATCTTTACACAAATATGTTCATAAAAAGTTTCAAATATTATTTCTTTTTATTTCTATGAATTCCTTGTATGTTAAAAAAAACAACTCTCCGGATAGTCATTTGACACTTAATATAAATCTTCTTTATAAAATCTTTATACAACGAGAGAATTCACTCTCAAAGGTTCTTTTGTATGTATGAAACTACCCACCGCTACATTCGCTGCACGGACACGTGCTCAGTCTGGCAATGAGGCAATGAGGGTGGTGAGGGTAGCGGCTACTTTATTCAATCAAATGAACTGTACTGTGTCAATGGTTAGCTTGTTTTATTTCTTTCTCTAAATTAAAGTTATTTCTTATTTTTTCTCTCTATTCAGGCAACTCTTTCTAACTATAGTTTATACTTTTAATATTTAAACTTCCAAAATCCATGATTACTAGTGGTTATTATTTAAATGTAATTTTACCTGACTAGTTTCAAATTCATTCAGACCCTTAATTATAAGCTCTTAGCATGAGTTGCGTCAAGCTGTTTTCTGGGCGCTCCGCATAGAAGCTGGTGATGGGAGGATGATGACGTCTTCGAAAGTCTTAGTCGTGAAAGTCTGCATCATTATTTGCTTCAATGCATTATGTACACTAATTATGCTAGACTAACTGTATTACTTTTGAAATTTTAATACTTAGGAAAAATTCTGATTTAAATAACCTGAATACAAACAAAAATGTAATAGTTACCTTGTATTATGAAATTTTAAAAACAGATATAACACGAGCTCACGATGACGTAAATAGAAAAAAGCTGTCGTTTCAGGCCTATTTTTTGGAAGAACTTGTAAAGATTCTCTTACTAATGTTCTTATTTCAATATAACGTCAAAGTCAAAAACTAGACCAAATAATAATTGATTAATATTAATTAAAATAAAATATTTACTTTTCCTAAAACCAAACCCGGAACACTTTAAGTATTTGCTAAATTCATTCCGTGAATATAATATTCACAGGGAAACATATTTCTTGAAGTTCACAAACACAATTAGTAAAAGTGTAAACGGTTAAAATTGTAGGAAAACCGTTTTATTTGAGGTTGAAATTCAGCGAAAACTCGAGAACCAAGTTTAATTTAAATTATCGTATTTTCCTGAGCTTCGCCACACAATTTACACAAAGTGTAATTAAACCTCAGTACAAAATGTTTATTATTTCTGAAACTTCATAAATTAGAGCGAGGAGCAACGCTTGCCATATCGTGTATATGAAAAGAAAATTACTGTATCATTAAGAACTTCGTTTGCAGTTAAGGAACTAATACAACTTTATGGTTTTGCGATTTGAGCTTTACTTATATTGCTCTTTGCTTCATTTTAAAGAATTTATTATATTTATATTACATAAATATTTTGAAAGACTATTGCCCTAAAAGAAGAGCATCGTTCTACACCATTGATTGCAGTACTACATTCTTACAGAAAATAAATGTTAATGTTAATGTTACGTTTCGTCAGCCTTAATTATCTAGTTAATATACAATTACATATTTTCATTACATTAAGAGAAATAAATATAACACAAAAACCAAATATTAAGTCACAACTTTATGTTATATACCTGTTATATATAACATAAAAACTGTGAACATTAAAGCCACAGTATAACAGGTAATTTCGTAGAACATTCAGGCAATGTTACATAACACGAATTGCATGGCGTCAACGAAGCAATTTTAATTAAATAAACCATGTTACAAGAATTGTATAAATGCCAGCGTAAATTGAAAATGTAACTGTCACAAGCGAGTCAAACGAATGAGATTACCCACTTTGAAGAGTTGTAACTTGAAATATTTTAAAAGTTTTAAAACTTATTTTTGATTTTAAACTTTTATGTTTAAAGTAAAAATTATAGAAGAATTTATGCATCACTATCAACATTTATAGAATTATTAATGCATTATTAGTCCCAGCTCGGACAATTATAATATTTGCCACGGACGTTAGATGAGCCGGACAAAAATCAGCGAACTTATTTAAAGTTACTATTGTAGCTTGAAGGGCTGCAAGGCCTACAGAAAATAACGTTCATCACGTTCGAATATTACTTCCACCAGATTGAAATCGGGGAACATAAATATATGCTAGATATAAAATGCACATTTAACCGTAAGAATCATATTGTTATCTTACTTCCTAAATGCATTATCAGATGCAAGAACCGGTTATTAGTGCATAAAGTCATCGAAACAAAAACAATATCGAAATCCTACATATAGAACTGAACTGGCCCATTCAAACCATCTGCATCTTAATCTCAAACAAAAAAGCATATTGAATGTGAACAAAAAGCACTGATTACGTATTCTCTTATCAATGAATGGAGCAATTTTGAAAACAATAGCGACTTCTAACACTCCAATTAGACTTGTAACTTTATAAGTGTTATTGGATTAGTAGAGAAGCCGCCGTGAAACCAGAGGTAAGTTTATCTTTTGTAACATATATCGATTTATTTGCAGTTTTGTGTATATAAATTGTTTCATATACCCTCTGTTATAACAATATATAGGTAGGTCAGGTTATTCAAAACCACTATTATATTACTTTCATTTAAATATTTGGTTTCTAAATGGCTAAATAATGAGTCTTCAAAATATTCAGGACACGTTCTGCTACTTCATTATGCGGTTGTTGAAAAAATATGTTCTGAAGTCGAGGGTAGTTCAACGGCTTTAATAAATTACTAGGAAACATTCGCAGTCAGAAGTAGAAAATTCATTAGAACGTACAAGACAATTAATTATTAATGGAAGCAACGTTCTTTTTAGACTTAAATAGATTATACATTTATCTTTACTAAGTAAATGGGTGATAACAAAAAGTCGTATTAATATTTAATACATAATGTATTTAAAAATAAACCAGTGAAGATGCAAATACCCAGGGAATTTCCCGAACGAACTTTGCCGAAATTATAAATGTTAATAAAAAAACAATTGATTTTTAAGTAAAATAATTATGAAAATAAATGTTTAAGAGTAATCATTAAAGATAACATAGACAATTAATAAAAAAATGTATTTTATTAAACTCAGTAAGACCCAATAGATCTTTTTCAATTATACTCGTTTATAAAAAAAAAACACTATAAATTTCCAGATTTTTTTTCCTATCTACAGACATCCTTCCATACATCCATACATCCATCCGAGAAAAGTGAAAACAATACAGAACGAACAAAGTTCGTTCGTGAAAAGAAATTTAGTGGTCTTTTCAAATCAATTTCTTCTGATTCTGTATATACGTCTATGTATGGTTCGGTTTGATCTGGAAATGGATTAGTTGATTTCTGTATAATAATCTAATCTACTTCTATATAATAATAATATATTTTGTTAGTTCAAAATATCACTATAATAATGAATAAGAGAAGAAAGTTAAGAAAAGAGCGGAAATTCATGTCCAATCTTTTGAGTAGGAATAAGTGTAATAATAATTAAAAACTTACTTTAAAAAGTACCAGCAGGACAGAGCCCAAAGAAATTTAACGAGAAAATCTATAAAACTTTAAAAAACTTCGTGAAATAGTATCTACAAAAAACCTACATAGCACTCTTTCTAGATGTTAAGGAAATATGAAATTATGTTGGAACACTAATAAGTTTTTTGGTATATAAATTATAAGATTTCCTTGTGTTTTTATAGTTTTCGTTACCAAAAAGGAACTTACTTATGCGATATATTAGTTAAAAATACTGGTCAGGTAATATTAAACCAGAGGTTTAATGAAACACATTCATATGAGTTTATTATATACTAATATTTTATATAAAATGCATTTGTTTTTAGCAACATGCTACGTTACACAGTGCTCTGTGTGATTGGATACGTTCTAGCAAGTAGACCGCACGGGTACTCCGGAACACTGGTTGATTTTACAGATCCTAAAGTAAGCATAATGAATCTGTATCACCGTTCGTTTCGAAACTTAAGAGTATTATAATTTAGTTGAAATAATTATAATGCATAATCTAACCTATTATTTTTTTATATTATAATTACGATATATTTATTTTCTTTGCAAAGGTTCAAGGGCATTTAGATGCTCTAGTTCGCATGGCACAATCTTGCGTCATAAAGGTTCGAGCGTCACCGAAGGACGTTAGAGCATACTTTACGAACTCCCCGCCTATCACGAGGTCGGGACAATGTTTCGCTGCATGTATGATGGAACAGAGTGACGTCATCAACCACGGAAAGGTAATAATTGTAACAAACAATTTATACTATTCAGTTTTAGTCTTACTTATAAGTCGTATTTTCCACTTTATATTCAGGACTTCTGCTATAGTATTAGCCTTAATATCAATATTTTTTTTTATTTTAAGGTCAATCGCGACTTATTGATCCATCTAGCAAGCCTAGTAAATGGGAAGAACTCACGAGTCGTACGCAAATTACATTCCATTTCTCGGCTGTGCCTCGACAACATAGAAGGCATGTCCGACAGGTGCCAGTTAGCATCCACATACAACGACTGCTTGAATGAGAACATGATTGAGTTCGCATTCCCTCTCGATCTAGCCGAAGAGGCGGTTCGCAAAATGCCATTTCATCTAATTCAGCCCAAGTGAGTGAGACGTTATTAAATCTGTTGCAAGGGTTTTTTCTTACCCCCAAGTTAAAGAAAGGTTCGAATATCAGAAGTATTGGCCTAATTGATATAGAATCCGTTACTTAGGGATTATAGTGTGTTAAATAGAAGTAATTTCTAATTTAAGGTTATGAAGATGTACGTTTTGTTTATCTCCATAGTCTCTTACAAAACTTTAACAACTGTCTAAATTTTATTTAGTGATTAAAAACTACGTTATAGTTGAGAAATAGAAGCTTAGGTGAGCGTTTTAACACATTATACCAGTAAATAGATAACTTATATAAAAACAAAATAATATTTTACGAAAGAACTTTAATTCTGCTTATCAAAAAAGTAAATATTATTACATAACAATATCATTCAACAAAAATTATATAAAAAAGACGAAAACGAAAAGGCACAAAGGAAGAAGTTCTATATGCACTAAAGCCAACGATAATGGAGCCTTAAATGAAGGCAACAATGAAAGATGAGTAAAGTGGCGACTTTATCCTGTTCCTGACGGAGGCTATTTGGGTCAACTTACTGTAGAAAAATATGTTAGGAATATATAAAAAATATGTTTGAGTGTTATTTCTGACAAGATGTCTTTCTTTATTCGTGCTAAAAGCAAAAGGAAAAAATCTACTTTACAAACACACTCTTATTTTGAGAACTATTATATAAATATCAATGAAATCTCTGGGTCAAGATATTTTTATTGATATTTGAATTGAAGAAGTCACATGAAATGTCGCTAAATATCACTAGTTTAGTAAACAAATACACGTCCATTGTCCTTATTCACTGACTCCATTTTTATGTGAGCAAGAACAAAGCGCTTGGTTATCTTTAACCAGAAGAATGGCTTTAAAAGGCTTGCCGTGACGTCTGTTTGTTTATCACGTTCATTTATTTATTTGCTGTATACAAATAAATAAATGAATGAATTCATCTTTTGAATCATATATAATTAGGTTTTTACTTCGAATATCGTAGAAGAAAGTAAGTTATTATGTTGAATGGTCATTTGATTTCATCGTTACGAATATGTAATTAAATGAATGCAATATTAATATTTTATTGTTTCAGTTTACCGCAAGAAATGAGGCAGTCGTTTTGAAAACTTGTGATCTTTTTATATATTTGTATTCTTTAAACATTATGTCAATAGATGTGCTTTGTATTTTTTTCCTATATTCATAATTACCTTTATATAAAATAACTTTTACATAATATAATTAAATATTTTTAAAGCCAATATCAAGGTCACTCAGCAGGCAGGGGTTATTTTAAATATTGAAATACATAATTTTTTGGCTTATTGTACTTTTTCCTCTTATATTAAGTGATGACGACTACAATAAGGGTATTTGGAATCTCGATAACAAAGATGTCTCTACCCACTGGAAGAGACCTACGATACTTTCAATTATTGTTAATATTAACTAACTATTTTGATGCGGAAAATTAGTTAACTTTAAAAATAAAGACATAAATGTGAAAAACTTTGGCTTATGAAACTTTTTTTTATAATATAATACCGTGTGCCGTACAATATACAAGTACAAAGGTTATTTTTTCATTATTATTATAAATATATTCTTAGAGCGTAATAGCCTTTGTTAGTAGATCCCTTGAAGAATCATCTATCACGCATATTGTCGTTATAATAAACAATACAACCTGATATGTGAAAAGAAAATCTATAAATACTGCACACGATAGTCTCATAGAAGCGTCTCTCTAGTTACCGAGGTCGGTAAGGGAACGTCCATCAAGGCGGAGTAAACAAGCCATTCCTCGTAAACAAACAGCCCTGGATACATATTGACAACTCAGGGATTCCAAGGTCGGCAGAAAACGGACAAAGGTTATACAATATATAACACAACTACATTTTCTTAAATAATGAAAAGAAATTATTAATATTTCTCCTTAAAAAACCTAACTTCTTATGACAAACTAACTTCTTAAAAACAAAATCCTTGCAACGGTAATACTCACAGTGAACTCCATGTAAATTTCATGATATACCTCCGCTGTATGAGTTTCAGCAAATATCCATTCTGTGGTTTCAGTCACGTATTTATATGAAGGCCGGGCGGTTTAGTTACGACCGTTGCGTGATCTAGGAACAACAGTTATTTACAATTTATATTATATTTCCGGAATTTATTAAGAATGAGAAAAAAATAGTCAATAAAATATATTGTTTGACGTAACTAAAATATCACGAGTAAATATTGAATAGCGACAACAAAGAAATATGAAAAATATAATCAACATTGAACGACACACAGCCAACAAAGGCACAACAAATAAGTAGTTTATTGAATGAGAACAAATATCACATATATCTTAGGGTGTGCTCACAGTGCATGACTTACGAGTATAAGCGATAGCGGATGCTCGAAGAAATGTCAAATATACTGAAACAAAAACTATATAATTTCTATTTTTATTTAACGCGCTATTTACGCCCGCTCGATAGTGCACTATGAATGAGCCCTTATTTTGTACCTTATTTGGAAGTGGGCGTTTAATTTTGACTGTCAACAAGAAAATATAGACTTCTGTGTCGATATTACCTTTAAAGACTCATAATTTTTTCAACCCAAGACATTTGTCTATAAAACTTTTAATAACACAGCACATTTTTTATGTTGGCCTTTTAACTAATGAGAATATATTTAATTATTGTTATTATTATTATATTATTTGGAATTTACTTTATTATGTCAATAATAAATTGTACCGATATAGTTCTTGATTAATTCTTTATCCACAATCTTCAAAATATTAATTTACTTTCCGTATACAATCCAGAAATATGCAAAATGGTCTGAGTAAAAAGAAAACTTAAATGTGAAACTTGCTTGTTAACGGGTAAGCAAACTTTCTACATGTTCCTAATTAGTTTATAATGCGACAAGCTTTCTGACGAACCTTTGCTTAACGAGCGTTTTATGAAAGGACGAGCACATCTCACTACAGAATAATTCTTGTTTCAGCAAATATTTTTTCATGATATCTTAATTTCTTATGTTTTATTTTATAAAAAACCAATAAATATTTGGTAACAAAGCCAAATTGCTCCACCTAAGATCTGCTTTATAATTATATAAATTATCAAAACTTGAGCCACACACTGATCCTCTGTAAGTTAAAAAAATAAATATATATGTTTATTTATTTTTTTATCTTTATGTGACCTTATTACACATATGTATATAAGACGTATGTAATTTCGGTTGTTTGCGAATTCAAACACAATTGAGTTTCTGTAAGTAATAAAGTTTTATTTATTAATTCTTATAGTCTAATTCACAATAAAAACCTTTAATTAAACGAATTTTACCTGTAAGTAATAAAGAAACGACATTTAATGCTTATTAACACAATAACGTTTCCAAAATTACAAACTATCCTTTGTCTTAGATTTTTACTAGTCAGCGTTTGATTGACCACAGATTACTCCGTAGTTAATATAAGTCTGTCAGTGACGCGATCTGGCATTGACAGTTACACGACAGTGTGACAGTCTAAAGAAAACGATGTATTTCTTTACATCTCCCCTCCCAGAATTGATAGAAGAACTGCATTCTTCTTCATTCATTATGCAAAGCTGGGATGACTGGAGTTAGTTTCGAGATGTGGAAAAAGTTAGATTCTGTTTTCTTATGGCCAGTTTCTATCCTGTAAATTGAGTCTGATATTTTTTCTATCATTTTATAGGGCCCGATTCTCAATTCGTCGAGCTTTTTCCTGTTCAGTTTGTTTCCATTGTCCACAAAAACTGTATCACCAACTTTGAATGTTGCATGCAATCTATTTTTATCATAAATAGTTTTGTTGTAGTTATGTGAAGAAATGGTATTCTTCAGAGCTTTTTCCCGGTCTTGGATCAAATCATATTCAGTTTTTTTGATTTTGAGCTCATTTGGTAGTATGGTAACATCTGTTCCATTTAGAAGATATTTTGGAGCAAATCCAGTTATGGTGTGTTCTGTTTCATTATAATTGTTAACACATTTTTGTGCAATGGTCGTCCATGCAAACTTTTTGTTATTTTCGTTCATTTTGCACCGGATTTTATTAACCAACGTTTGATTTAGTCTTTCGTTTAAACCATTCGAGAAAGGAGAGTCCACCGCAGTAAAAACTATAGGAATATCTTTTTCATCCAAAAAATTTTTAAATTCTCTTGAATTAATGCCAGGGTATTGGTCTGAGAGAATCATACCAATGTCATAAGATTCTGTACAATTTTTCACAAGTTTGATGAAATCATTTGCATTTTGAGTGCTAGAAGTCAAAATAACTGCATACCTTGTAAAATGATCTGATAGCAGGTGCAAGTATCTCTTTGTTGACCTTGAACCACCAAACCCTCCAATGGTATCAATGGAACATATCTCAAAAGGTTTTGTGGCAGGACCCAATTGAGACAGCAATCCATATTTCTTTTTTCCTCTTGATTTGTTCTTTATGCATGTTATACATTTTTCGCAAATTATTTTTATGTTTTTTGTCATTTTTTTGGCTGTATACACTGAGCTGATCATTTTTTGCATCTGTTTGATTCCTAAATGACCAAGTTCTGTATGGACCTTCTTCATAAGTTCTATACTGAATTTCTGTGATAGAATAATTTTTTCCTTTTTCTTTACTTTTTTATAGTGAACATTGTCTTTTGTTATCAACTTGACTTTTCTTTGCTGGATCTCCTCATTATGAATTTGATCTTCTAAAATATCTTTGAGATTTATTATGTTTACAATTTTTAACTGTTCATCTAAATTTTCATATGCTTCAAGGACTGGGTTTCTACTTAAGCAATCGGCTTCAATGTTATGTCTTCCAGGAGAATATTTAATTTGAAAATCATACTGTGATAAGTAGTATGTTAACTCTCCTAAATCTTCATCTGTTCGTGACTTTATGTTCATGTTTTCCAATGGTTTGTGATCTGAAAAGACAGTAAACCTTCTACCTATCAGCAGATGCTGCCAATACTTTACACATTCCTTGATTGCCAGGCATTCTAGGTATATAGCCTTCTTCCGTTTCTGAACTTTGTTGAGTTTCTTTGAGAAGTATGCTACTGGTTTTTCTTCCATGTTTTCTTGTGTTTGTTTTAAAACTGCTCCTAATCCCAGTATACTAGCATCTGTGTAAATGTGAATAGGCAAATTAGGATCAAAAATGGTTAACACTGGTTGAGTGCATAATATTGTTTTCATTTCATCGAATGATTCTTGACATGCCTCAGTCCACTTAAAGGTTTGTCCTTTTCTTAAAAGATTATGCAACGGTTCCAATTTTATAGCTATTTTTGGCACATACTTGTGATAAAAATTAATCTTTCCTAAGAATTGTCTCACATTTTTTTGCGTTCTTGGAGTAGGAAAGTTTTTTATTGATATTAGGTTGTCTTTTAGAGGTCTTACTGCATTATTCTGTATTATGTGGCCCAAATATTTAACAGAATCAGCAGCAAACACGCATTTAGAAAATTTGAGTCTCAAACCTTCACTTTTAATTGCTTCAAATAGCTGCTTTAGATGTCTCACATGGTCTTCAAATGACTTTGAGAATAATAAAATGTCATCAATGTAACTTACTGTAAACTCTCCGAGTCTGTATTTTCGTATTATGTTACACATTATTCTCTGAAATATAGCAGGTGAGGTTTTCAATCCAAATGGTAGACATGTCCATTGGTAGTGAGCTTCTTGAGTCACAAATGCGGTTTTATGTCTGTCTGTGACACGCAAAGGTATTGACCAAAATGCAGAGTTCAGATCAAGTGTTGAGAAAAACTTGCAATCTCTCGCTTTAACTATGAGGTCCTCAATAAGCGGGAAAGGCTGTGATTGAGGGACAACAATTTTATTAAGGTCTCTAAAATCTATGCACAATCTTGACTTCTTATTTTCATCTCTTTTGTAAGCCAATGTAACTGGGGCTGCAAATGGACTATATGATTCTTCTATTAATTTTTTTTCCAATAATTTTCCTACCTGCTTTTCAATCTCTTTTTTATCATCAATTGTGCAACGATAAGGCCTTTTAGTGCAATATTTTTCTACCAAGAGATCAATGTGCGCTTCATAATCTGTTACTGTTCCAACATCATATTTGTCCTTTGCAAATACATATTTATTTTTCAATATTAGTTCATCAATCATTGCCTGTTGTTGACAGTCCAGATGATTTATTGATATTTTAAAGTTTTCTTCCTTGAAATTCTCATTGAAGTTTATCAAATTATCAGATTTTATTTCCTTAGAAATGTATGAATCTAATTTGTTTGTTTCATTAGAAACTGATTCACTTCTTTGTTCAGGTACTTTTTGATTGATTTATAAGTTTTCATTTTGCCTCAAGTGGAATATTTTTATACAATCTAGTCCAATTAAGAAGTCATAATCAAAGTTTTCTTGATCTATTACAAACACATTAATTTTTTTCTCAATGTCTAAAATTTTAACATAAAGTGTTATCATACCAGTAGCTTTTTTAACGCCATTAATTGTTTTTAAATTAGTATTGTTGGAATAACTCAATTCTTTATTATTGATCTTCAATAATCTTGAATTTATTAGTGATACGTTGGAGCCTGAGTCATAGATTCCATACACTTCAACTTTTTTTATTTAAAAGTAATTTTACTTTAATTAATGGCGGCACTATTAGTTTTTTTGATCTTCACATTGCAGTTCACATTCTAATTCAGAATTGTTGATGAGCTTTATTTGTTTTTTTTCTCTTTCTTTTTCATAATTTGGTTTTGTTTTGAACCAGCAAGAATCTTCAGAATGATAGCGAACTCCTTTTTTTAACTTTTCACAAATGCCACATTTTTCTTTTATCAGCTTGCTCTCATCTTTTTTTTTTATAAATTTTCTCTTTGTAGCTAAATGTTCTAACTTGCCAAGTTCATTAAATATGTCTTTTGTATGAATCACTTCCTCTTTATTTATTCGATCTGTTATAAAATCTGTGAAGCCGGCTGCAATAATATCAATTAGGGTCCCTCTATCAATTGTTTTCCTCATTTCCAACAAAAGTTTTTCTTTTCTAATGGCATATTCTAATAAAGATCCAGACTGGTATCTAAAAGATAGAGCTTCATCTTGGACTAAATCAAATCTTGCACATTCATTTTCAAATGTCTCCATCCAGTGGGATGCACTTGCATTTGTTCCATCAAATTTATCAATAACGAACCTGTCGGTCAACCTTTTTATATTTTGGTTTCCGTTGTTTTGAACTTCCATTAATTTTTCTAAAACTTTCCCTATGGAGTGTTCTGTGTCAGATTTATTGTCCAAAGCCAATTGTTTCTGTGTAATTTCCTCAAGGAATTGATCCTGAAAAATCAAGTTAAAATATG
Source organism: Melinaea menophilus ssp. n. AW-2005 (assembly GCA_918358695.1). Lineage (NCBI taxonomy): Eukaryota > Metazoa > Arthropoda > Insecta > Lepidoptera > Nymphalidae > Melinaea > Melinaea menophilus. The sequence continues at coordinate 698,299 of OU911048.1, forward strand.
TTTCTAACATAGCCTCGGTCATTTTTATCCACACATTTCTAGTTTGGTGCCTTTTTTTTAAAGTATTTTTTATTGTAGTAAAAGTTTTTGTGGTCTGAATGTGCTTGTGGAATGACACGGGTTGATATTCTTCCGGAATCACAAACACTTTGTCTTCTTGAGTAGTGATTGAGGTTATGACAGTAACATTGGATTTTCCATCTGCTGTTGGTTTGACTTGGAAGTTAAACTTCAATTTCTCTTGGTTGTGCTCCATATTATAACAAAAATGTCGTTTTATAAGACGTATGTAATTTCGGTTGTTTGCGAATTCAAACACAATTGAGTTTCTGTAAGTAATAAAGTTTTATTTATTAATTCTTATAGTCTAATTCACAATAAAAACCTTTAATTAAACGAATTTTACCTGTAAGTAATAAAGAAACGACATTTAATGCTTATTAACACAATAACGTTTCCAAAATTACAAACTATCCTTTGTCTTAGATTTTTACTAGTCAGCGTTTGATTGACCACAGATTACTCCGTAGTTAATATAAGTCTGTCAGTGACGCGATCTGACATTGACAGTTACACGACAGTGTGACAGTCTAAAGAAAACGATGTATTTCTTTACATGTATATGTATTAATCTCTTTTCTTTTCATAAAAATACTTTCCCCCTCAGCTGATGAATGTTGTATTATTATAATACTATACTATATTATATGTATAATACTTTTTTAGTTCCTTGAAACTTCGAGTGAGTGAGAAGCGTAAATAGAAAATAAGTTTTAATATTCAAATTCCTATTTTTTATTATAATTCTTTATTTGTAATACCTTTTATGGAAAAGTAAAGATTATTAACTGTAACGTATTAAAAAATGATTTAAGGAGAAAATGATACTTTCATGACTTCAATGGATAAAATATTTTGTTGATTATGGCGTAAATTGCGTCGCGTGGCAGAAGGACGGATGGACACACTTTAATATTCTTAATAAAAACTATAGAATACAATCTCTTATGTCTCTACGAAATGTGCGTAAAACCTTTTATAATTCTTATCAGATAAATTTTTTTTATATCTTTAACTCAAATTAGTAATTTAATAAAAAATCCACAATTAATACTTATTTTCGAACTTATTGTAATTTTAACTGTTAGTTACTTGTATAAATAGAAGACAACGGAATAAAACATAAAACCTGCAATGATTGCACGCGGTACGTACGTACGTACGGCAAGTGGCAAGTGGCAGATGTATGTCTCATCCTCAGTGTTTTATTGAATTAGAGAAAGTTAAGTGTCCGTACAAACTTTACTGACATGTAATCAAATCCAATCTGGAGCTACCTGAGCAAACTTGTTGAATGTCGTAGAGGTTCATTATCTTAGCATTCATAATTGATGTATTTAATGTTATACTACAATTTCATTTATTCTCATTTCATTGGTATAATTTATTTTATAAAATATCTAATTATAGTACTCTTGTAAGAATACATTATAAAATTATATTAATTATTTATTTTTATTAATGTAAAAATATTGAAGTTTAAATAGTTTGACTAGATATGAATTAATTAAAGAATAATGTTACTAAACTACGCATTTTGAAAATCATTAGTCTCTGAATTAGTTTGAAAATAATGTAGTGTATTATCTTTAATATCACAATTATTCATGTTATTAATAGGATACCTAAGAACCAATTAAAGTGAAATAACAGACAATAACAGACTTTCTCGTAGAGTAAGCAATACTAACTTAAATTGGATCAGGAAGTAATTTATTACTTCTAAGTCCGATCACGCCTATAAAGACCTTCATGGAAATCGACAAATCAATAAAATTGTGCAAATCCTTTTAGACCAAGATGTCCATTTGGTTTAGAAGCTCTTCTATCTCGCTTTGTGGCGTACAGTTTAAATTCTAAATACATTTAGCGAAGAGAAAGGCTATCCGAACTTCATTATATATTCACAGATTATAATTAAATTAAGTATAACTCTAAGATTGTGGTATCTTATCACAGCGGTGTTATAAAAAATCGTCGATATTCTCATTAAAACTTTCTCCTGCCGACGAAGATTACACAAGCTATTGCAGGATGGAAAGAAAAGAACATATAAATAGTCGTACATGCAGGTTGAGTATTTTATTAAAAATTGTATGCCATCCTTTTTATTACAAAATTTTTCGATTCTATAGTCTAAGTCACCCTTACTATAAAGGGTTTTATCAAAGTATTTTAAGAGTGATAATCATCGCCCTTTCCTTACTTGAGAACGTTTTTATTACAAATAAAATATTACAACAACCGTCATAATTGATATCACACAGAGCGACATCTTCCTCACTATCAGAAACATGTAGTTTTATTAACAAATACTTATTTATAAGGAAAAGCAAACAAATTTTCGACGAGGACGTAATTTATTTCATAAGAAATTATTAAATTAAGCAATATTCAATTACATCGATATAAATAAATGATATCTGACATTTGATAGGAAAATTACATTTCACAGCTCATTTACTAGCAATTTAAATAAATATTTACATGTTATTAAAGTGTATAACTCAAACTGTCAAACTCGACTCGATTATTATTATACGAGTATCTACAGTAAGACTGAGCTAACAGCAGTGCCTTTGAAACTTTAAACGATGTAAAAAAAATGTGTATTACATTGTTAAAATCTTATTTCAAATGTCACTTATTAAATACTATACCCCATTAATTTCATCCAAACTAATTAAATATAAAATAAGATTTCATATTAATTTAAAGAGACAGAAATAATATCGTTAAAAGTTTTTGTGGTTACAATTACGTTATATCTCAATTAACTGAAACCATTCCGTTTAGTAAAACACAAAACATACCGTCTATTTACGTTTTAGATTAACGTCAATATTGTCTTTACGAACAACAAAATGATTCAATTTAACAAATAATTGTATAAATATATTATATTAATAAAAGTCAAAACAGTAATTATGATAAATTAGATTGCTATTTTATAATAAAATATTTATCAAATATATATATTTATAAATTATTTAAGCAACCGACGTAATATTAATCAATTATGTAGTTTTGTTCATAAATAAATTATATTACTTTCTATATCTACTTACCTTTAATTTTTGTAATATTATATAGTTTTATACTTGAGGTACTCTGATTACCATATACCATACTCTGACAAGGACATACATTATTAATAACAAAAGTTATATTTATCATTTCAATACCCGTTACCAAGTAAAGTATAAAGTACGCTAGTGCTAGAATTTAAGTACAATATCAACCTTCCGTTGCAGTAAACGTTGCGGTCGCGAGACCAATACTTTAAAAGCTTAGCTTAGCATAATATAACGTCTAATTAAATTAACATATATATTAACATCCATACATGACTTTGCATTTAGGTCTATTTGGATACTTTTGTTTAAAAGTGCTCACAATAGTCTGATATCGCCTGTGGTTGACCCGTTCCGCGCGATTGTGGCGCGACCCGTTCCGCGGCGCCGCAGCGTGACACAAAAAACCGCCGTCCAACACCACCATTCGATATTGTTGAAGACACACCTCTAGCATCTAAGAGACAAATAAAATACTTATATATTGTAGGTTTTGGAAGTTTAAAAGTGAAGTAATCATCCTACAACCTCGTCGCAGTTTCTGTTATTAGGTTAGTTTAAGCCTCGAAACATATATTTGAAAAAACATAAATAATATCTTACGAATTAAATAAAATATATTTACTTTCTGAAAAACTAAAGGCAAGTACGCGTTTAACTACTATATCATCATTGATTCGCATCAATCAATAAATGATTGATTGATTGATTAGTAACCAATAAACGTGACTGAAAAGCACTTCAGATTTTTTTATGTCTACTTAAAATGTTATCTAACTCTACGATTAATAAAACTCAAAATAAAATAAATCGTGTAATAAATGTAGTATATTTCTTTACTTAATTTATCAAAAACCGTAAATATCATCACATTTATAATTTTTCTGGCCTTTACTCCTATATTTATTTTGAAAGGACCATATCAGTTCTCCGTATCTGTAGGTGTTGAACAATTCGTGTCGTTGACGGAATTTCCAATCGAGATCTATGAAGACGCTTCTGTGGTAATGACAAATAAAACCGCCGTCGAGAACCACCAGCTTGTATCGAAGAATACACATTTCAAGCATCTACGGAACGAACAAAACATACATAAAATATCTTTATAAAAACGATATCAACAAACAGACCACGAACAGGGCGCTGATGTTCAGTATATTACATTGACAGACAAAATTATATTGAACTAAAAAGTACCTTTGAAAACGATAACTACTAATATTGAACATAAAAAACAAACGTTTTACTTTGTGAACATTAATTTATATTAGAATAAATAAACAATATTTTTAAAATTGAGGATTGTATACCTTTAAAATTAACATCGTATTTACAATTATACAACAAAGCGGTAGACGAAGTTGTTCTCACTGTTCTCACTGCATCCACCGCTCAGAATGTCGCAATGACAAATTAACTTCGAAACTTCGTGCACTTTATTAAATTATAACAAAGCTCTCAGTTCCTACTAACTCTAAATACGAGTAATCTAATCCGCTGCAGCGACGCAAAGTTGGGACGAAACAACGTTAAGATAAACATACAATATTTAATTATTGATATAGTAATGTTCATATTAATTACTACTTCATAATCTTAAATATTTTATACGCATTACTATTGATATCCAAATATCACGTAAACGTAACTAACTGCCTTTTGCAATAACATATTTATGTTAAAATGATCTATATATATATATATATATGTTTTTAGATAAGTGAAAAATTATGTAATCAATAAAATATTCATTATATTTAAGATATTCAACAATAATTATTGGCTAATAGCCAATAAATCGTAGCAAATAACATTAGATTTTATGGGACATAATTTTATTCAAAGGACTAACGAGAATACGGATTATCGGGGATTAATCGGCAGCAATTCAAAACTAATAATCCAAGGAATTAAAGAAATGAAAACAGATTAAAATTTAAAGGATTTAATAACAACCTAAATTTGGTTTCTAATTCAATAAAAAATAAAATTATATTTCTATTATTGTTATTCCAAAAACACTAACTTTAATTTGATAGCTAAACTTATATAACTAATGATAAATATACCTGTGCCATCTTGTCCTGCTTCCCCTCCCACGACAGCATCTCGCTGTACCACGGCTCGTGGTTTGTGCCGAAGTACAGCGGCTCCCATCGGTGATAGGGATACTCCCGTCTCGCAATCAACATTGGCTGAAATATAACTTTGGTAACTTTCAACTAATAACACCCTCTTGTAGCTATGTTTTATTTATCTTCATATTCTTAAAATTATTTTCCTAGCTTCAGATCTGTCCAAGGCACAGCTTAACGCTAAATTTTGAATGTGCTTTTGTGTTCTAGTTAATCAGAATATATATATTTTTAATTTAAAAAATTAAGAAAAATTATATTAAGAACGATTAGACCATAGTGACAAACCTTAAACTAAAACTTAATTATGCATATAAAAAACATCTTGACTAGTCTAGCAGACTAGCCGCCATCTAAACCGTTGGAAATTACAAATTTTGATTATTCCAATTCAAAATTAAAACAGGAAAAAATGTCACCCATATATATATATATAATGAGATATAGATATAAAGAATAAATTTCGTTTAAACTTATTTGGTTTTAAAAGTCAAATTCAAAACTGGAATAATAAACATGTTACATATTTAATTTATTGAACCAATTCCTTTCAAATACAAAATAAGTGTTATCTCAATTCTAGTCCATGTTATTATTAAAATGTAACCTAGAACTAAAATATTTGTTATTATGATATAGAAAAAAATATATATATATATGTATATCCCGACATCTTTATTCTAACCCTCTTAGGAATTCAAATAAGCTGTTAAACTTAACTACGTAGGCATTAACGTAAATAACATATTGCAGTCGTCCTTCTTGATCCAACCCTACCTATAAAAACTTTGATGTAAATCGTTAAAACAATAAAATTACTGGTTTTAGGACGAGTAATCTATTTAGTCCTAAACCTCTGTAGCCTCGCTAGCTAGTGGACATTAGATGCTATAATTTTATGAAGTAGGAAACCAGTTAGGTTTCGACATATTCAAGCTACTCGTATAATTAAATTGAATCACAAACCTACCTCAATTACTGTTGGCGGGGGTCGTAGTAGCCATGACTGTAAGCCAGGGAAACGCTGACAGTGAGGACACACCTTTTGATGAAAATACTTCGCGCGATTGTCATTGATTAGACGAACTAACCTGTCGTAAAATATTAATGTCCTTGTTTATCTTGCATTTCATTAGAGTTTAATGATCGGACTACTTATTTGGTTACTAAGTTTCACAGTAAAGTGTGATGACCATTTCTATACTCGTCGTATTGTTTTCTGAGTTAATTTGATCGATGTTTGTTTACCAAAAAAGCTAATTTGTTTGATAAGTAAAAACCTAGTAAACAACATTAATGGTTTAAGTCCGTTAAAATTAATTGTTTATACGACGATATATAGCTAGACTACGACATAAAATCTGATATATAACTTGTAATAGATCTTTCTATCATATATAAAAGAGCTTTCTACATTTGAGGACTCATATATCAACTTACGTGTCTTTGTCACGCGGAATATCCACCCCCCTTTCAACTTCAAACAACGGGACGACAAAGACGGTCTTTGAGAATATACAACCCTCGTCGCGTTTCTTATCGCCCATAAGTTTCCTCAACATTGCTAAGAATTTTGGAGCTAATCCGTAACTGGGTACTAACTCAATATCTGAGACTATGAAATAGTTCGTCTTTGATGCATTCCTTGCAACATTTCTTCCTACGTTTATTGGGTATATCATATTATTTTCTCGTCTGAAAGTTGAAACATCGAATACTTCTAGTCCAGAACAATCGGTAAATAATAATTTTGGAGGAGGTTTCCTGATAGCCATTTTAACCATCATTCTCGCAATCTTCTTTTTCCTTGCCCATTGTATATATTCTGCTCTGGTTTTATTATTTAAAGCCCTGAATTTTTCCAATTTTTGATTTTGTATTTCTGATATGTTCTGTGTGGTAGTTGGAATTTCTGTTATAGCTTGTATAGGATCGTGTTTACTGATTTTAGGCGGAAACCTTTTTGGATAAAATAAGTGCAGAGATACTTTTGACATTGCCGAATAACATCGACATAAATGATTTATTATATTTATTGCAATATCCATGTCGTAATTCGGTACAAATACGGCTAAACTAATGGGTCCATCCCAGTATCTGGCTATTTCTACAATATGGTAAATAAACTCAGGGGTCGCTTGAGTGGCGTAGGTGACCGCATTATATTTTGAATAGTTTGCATACGCATTGCCTTTGACGGCATTATATATAACCCTGTAAGTACTCTCACGGCCATTTTCAGGTGAGGGGAATATCTGGATATTTTCCCATTGCATTGCATCTGGGAGACCATAATTAAACTGACAATAACTTATGTTCTCACTAGGTTGTTGACCCTTCAAAAATAAGCCCGGTCTGTAGTCAAAGTCACCGATTCTTGCTGAAAAATGAGGCAAGTCGTGTTGTTTGTAGGCATATAATTGGAATATTATATATAGTATTACTATCAAAGAAATTATGAGGAATATTGTAGAATGCCTTCGTGTTAGTCGGTAAGAGTACGCCCCACAAATGCGCAGGCATCTCGACATTGTCGGTGTGCATCTTAATATTTTATCAAATCACACACACAGGTATCATGCCTGTGTTTACATTAATAAGTATGGTATAACATTTCTTAACACTCTTAACTGTGCCAGTATAGGAATCGAATAACACAATTTACTTCACTTTTATTTACAGTTCAAATATTGTATTACACACAATTATTACCAAATTTTGAAATCTATTTATATTCGTAAGACACAAATTCAGAGTCACAGTAACCTAGATTTCATATTTATAGAACAACATAAAAATTTAACAAATCACGCAGTTATAAACTGAGATATTAATAATCACAAAATATTGATATATAAAGAGGTAAGTATAATATTGCGGATATTATCAAAATTACACGATCAAAGTTATTTTGGTTAGAAACATCACGTTGACAGGTGCGCGCGTCGCGGCGCCGCGAGTTGCGCAAATCGCGAATAAAAATCAATATCTTTTTGACGCGTTATAGCCATCAGTTAGCTTCATTTCATGTAAAGAAAAGAAACATGAAAAAATGTGTATGCCGCTTTTAATGATTCAAAATTAAGTTCTAAGTCAATTTTTTTCCAAACAACTTTTATCTTCTTTGATCATATTACAATTGATGAGTAAAAAGAATTTTAAAATAGTTGGTAAAACTAATCCGCTGATAAAATTATTTAACACAAAAACAAAACAAACTATATTGTAGTATTTATTAAATCTACGATAGTTTTGACTATTTAATTATTCTACAAAGTCAATAAACTCCAACTTTTAACGTTGTAGATCCATTTCCTAGTATTAAAACACGAAGAGTTGGAACCAATGGATTCGAATAAGTAACATTAAGTATAAGAGCACTGTAATTGTTAGACTCTGAGATACGAGTATTTCCGCCTTGCGACTTATGAACTTTTGTTTCAATTAACTCTCAGATATTTTGAAAGCGTTTCATATAATTGAAATCGAGAAAGACTGTTTACATAAAATTACACTTGATTTGTTTATAAGTCTAATATGAATTAGCTGTATTATAGAACAACAGTGACTGAAACCATGGTTTATAGTAATCTTACTCGGTTTGAATCGATTCTTTTAGCTCTCTAATAATTACTTCTTATTAATTAAAGATTTTTACTATTATAATGGTATATTAAGTATGAACATTCTTGATATATTAAAATATTTAAGCCAATTAATATAAATACCGTTTTACAGAAAGAAAATTTCTGCAATTTAATTAGAATAAAAGACTCAGGATGATTAAATAATATTAAAATACCACATTATTAATAAATAAAAATAAATTACGTATTACGTACGAAAAAGTGGATAAAATTTAGTACATGTAGATGCCTATATTTTGATAAGATTATTGAAATTAAACAATTAAGTAACGACAAAGTGGATGTCCGGGAAAATTTTAATTCAAGGACGCCATCTTGGAGCGACAGACCACATAAACTCGATTTAAACTTTGTTGCTTTCCTTGTCTCAAAATGAATTTCGTGTAGACATTACTTCATACCTTTCAAAGCAGTGTAAAGCAAAATTTAAATTTAATTTCCGGGCAATAAAGTTTCTGGCATTGAAATTAATATGCCATTTCCTGTAAAATCTTTAGTGAGCCTACTCCAAGTATTGCAGCAATTTTCCTGCTGATGCCGGTCAGCTTTATCATGTTAAAGGTTATAAAAAATAAAATAGTTATACCACAATTGTTGTGTATTTATATAATTACACAATAATATATTATTTGGTAACAATATTATTTCTTAAACTCTTTTTTTACTCTTGGCAGATAAAACACAATGATATTTTTTTGTACTAATGGAGCGTCAACTTTACTAAATTCATTGAAGACGATAAGACACTTTAATTTCATTGCCAACAGCGACATTGACGCGAAGTAAATAAGAATATTTACATAGGTTTTCTTAAACCGAAAACCTTTTCACGTGATAGTTCCCACATATCTAAAGTGTGTTGACATCCAAATATTTCTTTTAGATTTGAATACATATTTTTTTTAATTACCTCAAATTTAAATGGAAAATTTAGAATAAGTTACTTTTCTCACATTCCAAATACAAACACCTTATTGAGTTTACAACTTACATCTACTGAGGAACCGGGTCACTAAGGCAGAAACAGAATAATAAATTGTTTGCCAGTCATTATTGAAAAGCGGTAGCATTTGGCAAACTTACAGGCAAAAAGTTACACTTTCTGAAAGTCTTAACCCCATTTCCCTAAAAGTTCATAGCTTTGACGTTCCGCTTCCGGTACCTTCAAGACTGCTCCGGAACTCGGTAGTTACAAGTTTTTAACACGCTATCGCAGCACAGGCTTGGAAACAGTTTCCTTTTAGATTTTCTATAGTAAGCTCTTAATTATGAGTAAAACAAGCGGCAACAAATTCAAAACTAATTTTACATTTGTGAAACCTCTTTATAAGAAAGCAAGAAAAAATGACTGCGATAATATTGATAAACATAATCCTTATAGTTTTGATAGGACAGTGAAACTATGTGGCGATGACTTTAATGTCAAAACTGTAATAGCAACAGGTACTAGTGTTAATCCTATTAAAAATAAAACCAATAGAGATTTTAAAGTCGTGTTACCAGGTGTTTGTGATAGTTTCCAAGATGCGGATGGTTTGAAACATTTAAAAGTAATAGATATAGTTAGAGCTCACAAAAATAAGAATAATAATGTTAAGAAAAATAAACATTTTAAAAGTTGCGGTAAAAAAATGTTAGAAAATATTCAAGATGAAACAATATATAAAGATGGTGCCAGTGTAAGACGTTCGAGAATTGATAAACCGGAACCAATTGAACGAGTCGTCACAGTACATAAGGTTTTATTATTGTGTTTTTGTTTGTAATGTCTATACCTCTAACTTACTTGAAAATTTCTATTTTTATGAAAATATAAGTAAAAATTCTGTTATAGGAACCTGAAACATGGCTCAGGGTGTATCCAGCGCCAAAACTTCCCGAGGAGACGGTTTATTCTACAATATTACGATGTGTTTTTTGCCAACTTGGACTTGTCACATTTCTCGTGCTGTGGACTGTTCTAGCAGTTTTTGTGATACAATCCTTTGAAGGTTAAATATATGATCATTTCATTAGCCGCTTTATGAATCATAGAACTAGTTTGCAATATTGATTTAATTATTAATTTGTTATTGGGTATGTATGTAGAAATTATCGATTATGTGAGTCCAACAAAAAATAAATCTATATTTAAGATATATAAATTGTCACAGATTTTAAAGAGCTTCCAATTATTATAACGTAATTAACTTTTTAATATTATTTATTTTAGTATTTATTATTTAGGTCCCCAAGAAATGAAAATTTCAATAAAATTTGAGAAAGAACAAAACCAACTGGTCATTGACCTCGCAACAGAACTAAGACAAGTAAGTATTGCAAATTCTATACGTTTTACATAAAAGCTAAACATTTTTGGAAATTATTTTAAATAAACAATTAAATTAGTCAAATATCAAACAGAAGTCAACATCAAATATATTAACAATTTAATTTAAAGAAAACTTTTTATTTCACCAAAGTATTATGTTTATTATATATTTTTCTAACATAAAATGTATACAAAATAGAATATTATACGATTCTTAATTTAATGTTTCTGTTAATTTTAATTGATCTTCGCATATCAGTAAATCTATCGCGCTTGAATTTAGGGTGAAGGATACAAATTGCCTCAGCAGAGGAATTGAACCGAACAGGTATGCAGATTGTAAGCCATCTATTAATCACCAATCTTTATCAGGTTTGGGTTTGACTTTATTACTCGGATGATCCGATTTATTTAATGAAAAGGTTCAGGGGTTAGAGAGAAACAGTACTATAATAATAATACTACCATGTTGGTAATTAAACATGGTATGTCTTTATAAATGGTGAAATAAATGATGTGACGGTTAACTTTACGAGGACATTTGCTGCGGTAGTACTGAATGTTTCTCTGATAATGATTTGTAAAATATTTTAGTTGCTTAAACTTAAAAAATCAAGTAAATATAAAAATATTTACCGTAAAATATACGTTAAACTACTGACTTTCTTTATTTGCTTAACAATTAATAAAATCATACAATTTAAACAATATAGTATGGACAAAATAAATGTATTATTTATTTTTTGATAATAATTATTAATAATGTGTACCTACATATCACGAAAAGGAAGAAATGAGCGTTGGAGATGAATTTTAATATATTTAATTTCACCATTCCTTCCTGTGATGTCGTACGGCGGAGTGATCGGTATTCCGGAGGATAGGCAGCAGCATTCTCTACGCACCACGAAACATAACACCACACTGCGATCGCCGACCCGCCGGCCAAGCGTGGCGATCACGGCATACAGCGATAGCGATACACAGATAGCGATCTTTGAGGAAGGCCTTGTAGTGGGCGTCTATAGACTGATAAGAAGAAGAAAACTTATAGACAACTTGCCAACTGGCCAATAACAGCATATTTTAAATATTAATACAATAGTAACTAATAATTCAGATTAATGAATGTAATGTTGTATTAAAATTGTTTAGAACGAATTGTTTCTTCTAGATTTTTTTTGTAATTTGTATAATACACCACGTGTAAAAGAACCAGGCCACTTATTGCTTCGTTCATTATATTACCACGTCTATAAAATACTGGGTCTGGTAAACTCAAAATTAAGTTACACACATGCGGGTAACGTAACGTCATTATCATTTATTTTCTTTATAGTAATTTATTTTTAAATTTACATTCTATTAATAGCAATATATTTAATTATATATAATAATACACAATTATTCAGCACAGATCATAGAAACAATATTTATGACGTACGTCAAATAAGACGATAATTATCATAATAAAAGACATTTATTTAAATGAAGAAAAATGCACAGAAAATAAAGACAAACTTTTATCTCATTACCGTTTATGTTCCGTAAGGATTTAGAAATGCAAATGTTATGAGCGAGTTACAGAACACGACGTTTAACATCTACCTTGTTGTTATTCATTTCAAAGTGAGTATTTGCATTTGATTATATTTTCAGTCGACAAAGGCATTACACCTGTTTTATTTGCAGAAAGAATATTGTATGTTGTATGAATGTAATAGAGAGTTTTAACTTACAATAAAACTTACCTATTGTACGGTGCAACACCGCACATTTCGCCAAATCAGCTTTTTAATTGTTTCGCTATAAATCATAATTGACATACTTTTCAGTTCGCATTAAGCAAGCATCGCGCGCGTTCTCTCTATCATTTCTATCATAATTTTATACCCAGAATAAATCAAATATTATCAAGCAAATCAATTATCATTTTCTATCATCAAAGACGTATGAAAACCCCATACATCTTTTTGGTCCTTCGAACCTTCTCGCATGTGTGAATTAATTTCGAATAATTTCGTAACATTTACCACGCGGGTGTGAATCAAACCAGCATAGCAAGCATTTTATAAGTGTTACGGACATTGACTCTAATACGTGTACTACGAGGATTGTATTACGTGTTATTAAATATCATCAAGAAGCATTTATAATTAAATATATTAGCAACGATTTGTGTGAACGGTGTAAGTAAGATTAAATCAAATCGGGCAGCACTGGTAAGTCAATCTTATTATCCTATTACGTCGTGATTCACCAGAAATCTTAAATATCAGAACAGCAATTTATATAAATTTTAAGCAATTAACATATAAAAAATATAACAATGGAAGACATTTACGCTACTCAATGTCAACTTATGCAAAGCATTGAGAAGCTACTTGTGAACTTCAAGAAAGATGGGCCTGAGCGCAAGACCTTCTCCAATATACAGAGACGGTTAACAACGCTCAAATCCTATTGGAATGAATTCAACAGCAATCATACACAGCTTGTTGACTATCAAGACCTTGATCATGATTATTTTATACAAAATTGCTATGAAAAGACAAAGGAATTTTACCTCAAACTTTTGTCTTATTTAGAAAATTACTCCTTGTACATAGAGAATCCAACAGCCCACGACATACCTTCGACTCCGCGACCAGGCGCTATATATTCGTTTGAGTTACCACCCACTGTTAAAAGTAGGCAATTTAAGATTGATATTCCGTCGGTCAAAGTCTCTCAAACAACACCGACCCCTACGACGTCAGCCATTCGAGCTTTACCATCGCCACTCAACGGAGTCAACCCAGCATCGCAAGAAAAAGTAGGTGAGTTTTTAGACCGCAGCACCCCTAGCAAATTAGAAGAAATGCTTCGCAAGCAAAGAAGCAACTTCAAAGCGTTTTCTCGCACTATAACGAGCATAGAAGAAGATTTGACGGAAAAGTGGGAGTTTGAAGATGTTTTAAAGAATATAGAATCACGTTGGAGAACAATTGACTCTCTTCATTGGGAGATTGACAGCTTTCTTTGTGAAGAAGATGAGGAGTACATGCGTTTATTCAACAGATATGAAAAGAGTATAATGATATCAAGAAAATGTTGACTAAAAAGATGTGGTCATCATCATATAAGACCAAGATGACTCCAACGATGGACATTCCTACTTTTAATGGAGACTATCACAAATGGGTATCATTTAAAGATCTCTTTTCTGAAGCGATTCACAGCAACGGGTCCATATTAAAGGCGCAAAAGATGCAGTTCTTGAAGAATAAGGTCAAAGGCGAGGCAGAAAAACTTATTCAACATTTAAAAATAAGTTCAGAAAACTATCAAGTATGTTGGGATATTCTCAACCACAGATTTAATAACGTTAGAAAAATATTCACATATCATATGCAAATTCTTCTGTCTCTACCTACCATGCAACAACAATCAGCAGCGTCAATAAAGAAAATGCATGATATACAATCGAGTGTATAAATGTCATCAAGCCACTCGGCGTTGATATATCGTCATCGGACCCTGTACTCACTCACATTTTGTCGCATAAATTAGACTCAGAGACGCACTTGGAGTATATAGAATCACTAAAGAACCCCCGAGAGCTGCCGACTTTAAGCGAATTCATCCAATTCCTCGAGAATAAGTTTACATCACTGGAGGCCTCCCGCCGAAAACAAGATACCATTAATCAGAAGCCAAGTGTATCTCCTTTTTATACGAAAAAACCATGGCAATATCAGTATAGCAATAATAACAACTATAGCAAACCTCCAACTAGCAATTTGAACGCAAATTATAATCAGAAACCAAAATCATTTTACGTGTCATCAGCTAATAAATGTCCCCACTGCGATGGCGATCACGGTATTTTTATATGCAAGGAATTTCTTGATTTACCTAATGAAATGAAAGTGAAGACTGTAAATAAATTACAACTTTGTGTCAACTGTCTGTTTGACCACAAAGGTAAGAAATGTTTATCTACGAAAACCTGCCGGAAATGTTCGGGGAAACATAATACTTTGCTGCACGAAGCGTACATGAACCAACCGTCATGCATCCCGAAGCATTCGTCAGATAACGTCTATGTCTCACAGAGTAAATTGTCTGAAATTCTTCTGGCAACAACACTTATCAAAGTTCTGGCACTAGATGGAACCTATCATATCATGAGAGCGCTCGTGGATCAAGGGTCTCAAATCTCCTTAATTACTGAAGGTGCTGCTCAGAGGTTGGGACTACCACGGCGCCATTGCAAGGGTGTCGTATTCGGACTCGGTTCTCAACAAAACAATTGTAAAGGTGCAATACAAATTACTGCCTCGGCGATCAAGGGCGACTTCACCTTTAACACCAACGTAGTTATTATGAAGAAACTAATGCATAGCCTGCCTAATCAAACATTTGAAAAACCAATATGGCCGCATTTAAAAAATATCGATTTGGCAGATCCAGAGTTTCACATCAGCGCTCCTATAGATATACTATTGGGAGCGGAAGTTTATTCTCTCATCATGATGGGCGGAATCATCAAGGGCGATAGCAAGACCGAACCTATTGCTCAACAAACACATCTAGGATGGTTATTGTGTGGCAAGGTCACGACTTATCATTGCAATGTGGTTCTGAACAATTTAGAAGATATTCAGAGATTTTGGACAATTGAAGACATCGCAGATAATCCGTCAGACCTAACAGCAGAGGATCACTATTGTGTGACTCAATATCAAGAGCAGACTACACGTCAAGTAGATGGGCGATACGTCGTGAGATATCCCATGAAACCCAACTTTACAGAAAAATTGGGCGATTCTAAGAATCGAGCAATAGCGCAGTTTTTACAATTAGAGAAAAAGTTTTCAAAAAATCAGAAGTTATCAGATGGTTACAAATCTTTTATAAACGAATACGTTAGTTTAGGACACATGCACCAAGTTCACAATGACTGTAATGTGAACTCGCCGGCCTCGTGCTACCTTCCGCATCACTGTGTATTGCGCTCTGACTCTACTACAACCGCGCTGCGTGTAGTAGTAAATGCATCATCGCCTACAACATCAGGTTGCAGTTTCAATGACCTTATGTACAGTGGGCCAAACTTATAACGTGACCTTTTATCTTTGATAATAAATTGGAGGCAGTACGAAATAGCATTTACAGCTGACATTGAAAAAATGTTCAGGCAAATCATGGTACACCCTGAAGATCAGAATTTACAAAAGATAATCTGGAGAAACAACAGTCAGGAACCTTTACAAGAATACAATCTAGCAACTGTCACCTATGGTACAAAGGCCGCACCCTTTTTAGCCATGATGACTTTAAAACAGTTAGCAAAAGATGAAGGTAACAATTATCCATTGTCACCCGCCAGGCAAACATTAGAAGATAAATTCTACATGGATGATCTTCTCTCGGGGAGTCACAGCATCCCGACAGCAAAGCAATTGCAATCAGACTTGTTAAAGTTGCTTAAGTCTGGTGGTTTTCATCTTCGCAAGTGGGCTTCCAATAAGCAAGAACTTTTACAAGACGTCGAAACAAATACAAAATCATTTGATTTCAAACATCCAGAGTCAACAAAAACTCTCGGATTACAGTGGAATCCGATAGACGATCATTTTTCGTTTAAACTCAGGCTCAGCCCGCCCTCACAAAGGTTACTAAGTAAACGAATACTATTATCGGAAATATCCAAAATTTTTAATCCCGCTGATTGTGCCAGCCGAGGTATTTCAGCCAAACAATTAAAAGAGCATCAACTGTGGTGGACGGGACCTACATGGTAAATCTCGTATGAGCCCGAAGACAATCAAAAGCGCCCTGTATACCTAACTGATCTAGAAATGAAACAATCACACCAAAGCAATGTCACGACCATAAATAATTACAATATTATAAGTGACATAGTTAACAAACATAGCGACTTCGCACGTGCAACAAGAATAGTAGCGTGGGTATTACGTGCGGTGTCACGCAGCAAATCAAAGAAAGCATTTTTATCGGTTGACGAGTTATCAAAAGCAAGAAACACAATAATTGTTTGTTTCCAACATTTATCTTTTTCAAATGAAATTAGCAGATTAGAAGGTGGAGATAAAATAGACAGTAAAAGTAAAATACTCAGCCTAAATCCATTTTTAGGTAAAGATCAATTGCTGAGAGTTGGTGGTCGTATTAAACACGCAAAAATACCTGAGGAAAAGAAATACCCTTTAATCATCCCGCACGATAGTCATCTGACGAATTTGCTCATTGATCGAGCTCATAAAGACACATTCCACGTTGAGCACGTTTAACACATGCTCGGCTTCGACAGCATTACTGGATAATAGGAGGAAACCGAGCCGTTAAGAAACGTCTTCGCAGATGTCTTATATGCAGACGTCAAGACCCTGTGAAACAAACACAACTTATGGGGAATCTACCGACGGCACGCGTTAACCCCAGTCGACCATTTCACAGTAGTGGCGTGGACCTATGTGCTTACTTTGAGGTCAAGGCAAATAAGGGAAGAGGAATTAAGACAACAAAGGCATATGTTACAGTATTTGTCTGCATGGCAACAAAAGCAGTGCATTTGAAGCTTGTTTCGGACCTCTCTTCATCAGCATTTCTAGCAGCACTACGACGAATGTCTGCTCGACGAGGAACACCAAGACATATCTATTGCGACAATGGTACAAACTTCGTGGGGGCCAATCGCATCTTAAAGCAAGAATACATCAACTTACAAGCAATATTAGACAATGAATTCCATTCCCAAGTATCTGACATGGGCATCGAGTTTCATTTCAACGCCCCAGCATGGCCAAGCGCTGGGGGACTGTGGGAAGCAGCCGTAAAGAGTCTGAAATACCATCTGCGAAGAGTGCTCGGTGATCAAAAGCTCACATACGAAGAGTTCACCACATTGTTAGCACAGCTAGAGGGATGCTTAAATTCTAGGCCTCTCGGCGCTCTGACAGAAGATCCAGAAGACAACGATTTTCTAACGCCATCACACTTTTTATCAAGTGGACCTACCTTGACAGTAATAGAAACGGAAAGGGATGGCCGGACTCGATGGCAACTTATACAAAAAATGGTTAATGACATTTGGAAGAGATGGCAGAATGAATATTTATGTAAATTATCATCACGGTGCAAATGGCAACAATATGAAAACAATCAGCGAGTTGACGATATTGTGATTATTCAAGAAGCAAACTTACCACCAGGAAAGTGGGCTCTCGGCAGGGTAGTTGAGCTGCATCCTGGTAAAGATGGTCATGTACGAGTAGCAAGTGTGAAAACCAAGAGCGGCATCATCAAACGACCGATAGTAAAGCTATCACCGCTCCCGGTACACGACGAGATAAGCCACCACGTGCCATCAAACAAACAAAACAATGTATCAAATGTCATAACTTTGAAACGAAAACATACAACAACATCGTTCAAGAATATGTTTATCACATTACTTACCTTACTATTAATCATGCCGGTACAGGGTGCATATAATATAGCACAACTGAAGCATAAGCAATCAATCTATTTTGACAAAATCTCAGATATGCATATTAGCAGAGATGAATGGAAGTTAATAGTCTATTATGATATGGATCCATTCTGGCGTGGGTCTAAAATACTCACGGAGTACGTCGACAGTCTTGAAAGCATTTGCGAAAAATCAACAAAACCCTCGCTGTGTGACATAGTACTGTTACAGCTGCATCATGCCTACAGTGAACTTGAGCACTATAACCATATCTTACTCGGTCACCAGTTTACTGGACGCAATAGTCATCGTGTGCGTCGTGGTTATATAAATGTAGTCGGTAATCTTGCAAGTACACTATTTGGAGTACTTGATGATAATTTCGCAGAAAAATATGAAAAGGACATTGATCAGATCAGAGCAAACCAGAAACACTTATCACTATTTTGGAAAAATCAGACCTCGATCATCGAAGCACAGTACAATGTATTACAACGAGTGGAAGATAACATGAAAAAACAACATAAGCTTATCAATCAGCACATCAAGAACATCGAAAATACTCTGAATTTAGCCAAAGGGGAGGTTCAGAAATTATCAACTAGCAATGACTTCGCGTTATCTGCTATCGTAACACATGGACTACTTACCAATCTTCGAAACATACAGGAATACCTACTCGACATACTGGTTGATCTTAATCACGGAACGTTCAACTTCAATCTCATAAACCCTGAACAACTTAGACATGAATTGAATACTATATCTGGCCAATTACCAAAGGATTTGGATTTACTAATAATAATTTATTAATAAGGCTACGTCGCCTATCTGTCATATTCGTTTTAGTTATATTAGTTAAAATATTTATTTTATTTATTTATTTATATTTTTTCCACTTTGAATCATTATCAGTGATCACTTGTGTACGTCAAAATGGAAGTGTCAGGAGGGCCTATTTCGATAAAAGATTTATCGTAATAAGCCCTTCTGTAAAAGCACTTTCCAACTTAATGTTAAAGCTATGAGGATTCCAAACGCGTCCTGGTCTGAGAAGAACCACACAACAAACTCAACTAGATATTTTTTTTTATATTGTGATCACTGTTTAACAAATGTCAATCTTAAAAGCTATTTTGGAACAACTAGAACCGTTGCAATAAAATTAAAAAAAAATTAAAAAAAAATAAATAATAACAAAAAAATAATAATGATAATAACAATAAAAAATAAAAATCGGCCTGCTACATAACCAGTCACCGCAAGCAGCACCCGTTCACGAGCATAACGCAAGAGCCAGCCATCACCCCCTTCGCCATATTTGAGGGACGAGCGCAACCCGACTCCCAACGCTACCACAAGTAATGACTTCTAAGGAATCGGTGTGATGCAACAGGTCGATAAGCGAAATTAATCTACAACAAAAAACAAATTGCGGAGATTACTAGTTATTCGCAATATAATATAATTCATTCCCAGGCCATACCGTCGTTGATGTAATCCTGTACACTATAGTAGGATTTTTTTATCAAATTAATTTTGATATATAATTTAAATTTATTTAATAATAAACTTAAGGCTTCATTTGGAAGCCTTAAGTTTATTATTAAATAAATTTAAATTATATATATATTTTATTATAAAAACGTATACAATTAACCTTGAAGGATTTACCTATTTTTATAATATTTGCGTGTCTATCATGTTTTGAATTTGTCGAGACATTTGAGGGCTTTTCTTGGTTTGAAAACAAATGTTTACCGAATTGGTAGGAATTATCAGAGGTGGTTTCATTATAAAAGCTATACGAACCCCATTTAGGATCCTGCGGATGTAGTCCGGTGCACCCCAGCTTGTTCCAAGCATGTTGATATAGCCTTAGACAACCGCCTTGAAATTTTGTATAGTCATGCATTGTTATTACTTGAAGTGAAGTTAGATTTGGTACCCTTGTGTTCGGGAGCGGATGCATTACTGTTGAAAGACCTTTTTCTTAATGAAGACTTCCCTCGGCCTTTATCTTTGTAACTTGTACCACGGGGTCGAAAAAATCTTTCAGGTCGCGGCTTGTTATATTATGTCGATTTTACACCACTTCCTTGCGACATTGAAGGTTTAGATTGTGTCGCCAGTGGTGGTCTCGGTGAGGCGAACACATAGATAGTGTTTCCGCCCCCCCCAATTTTTTGAATATAATTAGTCAATAAATTCTCTTCAAATATTCGGCTGTTGCGGGGATCTTCTCTATTGGTGCACAATAAAATTGATCTTGTATTTGTTTTAATAAGATTTCTCTACGGAACTGTATGCAGTCGGCACGTATACCGCCAACAATTTGTAAAATATCGTCCGTAACCTTATTATACGCAGAGTCCTTGCAAAGTCCTTAAATAATGATTCGATTTTATCAAATAAGGACTTGGGGCTTAAGGTAGTATTAAGGTCACACGACCAAATGTTGTAAAGTTATATTAATTTGCTCTTTTTGTGATATTAACGCATTTGATAGGGCAGCAAAAATTCATCATTAATACTTAATTCTTCGAAACAGGGGGTAGACAAATATTTCTTTTGTTTCTCATAAAAACGTATACCGTTCCAGTCATTACATTTAAATCTTGGTATTTGATTCAATTTAAGCAAATGAGATACTGGAGACTTTTTACATTCTTTGTCACGAATTGGCTCGAAAACTACTTGAGGGAAAATTATGAAACTTTACAATCGAAAAGACACATATTAGGTGATGGTTTATAAAGAAAAATTTTTAAAAATATTCTCAAAAAAAAATTTTTTTTAATCATGTCAAAAAACTGATATCCCATTGAAGTCAATGGGAAACGATGAGTCAATACATTGGGCTCGCTTCACTCAATATGCAAACGGCACCCGAGATTTCGTGAGCGCAGCGAATCGAAATTGAGGGTTTGTTGGCGCCCCTAGTTTAATATAGATATTGATTGTAATTTAAGGGTGATTAAAACTGTTCATTACAGCCACATTTAGCCACATAAGAACGTCAATTACTTATTAAATTTTTTGAGCTCATACATATAAATGTTAGGCCCGAAGACCGAAAACGCTCAGTGGACGGAAAAAACGACCACATCGCGTTCTGGCTGCCTTCAAATGCACAGAACGCGTTCTGGCTACTTTTAAACGCTCGCAACGCGTTTTGGTAATTGTCGAACGGCCAGAACGCGTTTTGTCATTTGTCAAGCGCTCAGAACGCATTCTTGATATTTTACTCGTGTTACTTATCACTCTCTACCTGCGTTCAATAAAATTCAATTTTGTACCAATAAAACAAATGAATTTTTATTGATATTCAACAAGTCTTAAATTTATTATCTGTTGGGTAAATTACCAATTATATTATTAAATTATTGTTTTTCAATTCTCGGAAGAAATTCTTGCCACTTTTACACTTTTATTGTAAAGCTCATAAAATGTGAATGAATAAATTTAAAAAGAAAAGTTTTATTAACATTTTCTGATGTGAGATTCTGTCAACATATGCTTAACAATAGGCCTTTTGTTACTGACTGCAGTAATAAATTTTATTGGTCGCTCGCTGGCTTGACGCACCTGCCAATAAGGATTCATTCATTGAGAACTTTATTGATTCTTTGTAATTTTTATGGTATTTTCGGTGAATTTAGAACAATGCACGTACCGATGACTATATACGATTATAAATTAAATGATTTTAAAGAAGTACAGATTTTGAACTTTTTCTCCATTTACTATCAATATGACACTTTTGTCTAGGGATTAACGTTTCGAGAATATTTCCATAGAATTGCATGTTATAAAACCTAGAAGAGGGAGGGGGGAAAGGGTAGTCCTTTGGGTATATAACAACAATCTTGAGTTAATGAAAAATCAGTACAGTTTTTGTCAGTAAAGTGACAAGATCATTTAGTCGTTGACTAAGCAACTTATCAAAGTCGTTTTAAACGTTACCCTTCCGTTAAAATGTCTGATAAATCAGCGAAAGAAATTTTCGAGGAGAAAGTAAAAACAATTATTGAAAATTGTGACGATAGATCAATATTGCTATCTCAGGAAAAGTACAAATCACTTTTAAAAGAAGTTCAACATGCCCAAATGGCGCGCAAAAATCAGGAGTCTTTGACTTCGAAAGACTATAGACGGCTTAAACGTTTCGATATCATGAAGATAAGCGAGACGGAAAAATTAATCAAGAAGCGATCCGTTGACAGTGCACCGATTATTTACTATTGCAGTTCAAACGAGTTGTATGACGCATTAAAAAAAGCTCATGTCGACACTGGTCACAAAAGGACTAGAGGTAAAAAAATAAAGCAAAAACAGTAATAAAATTGAAATGTAAAGCACGCATAATTGAATGAAAAATTCTATTTGTTGTAGTTATGGAAGCTGAACTCAGAAAGAAGTATTGCAACATTACCAGAGAAGTTATCGATGTTTTCTTGTCAACCTGTGAACAATGCCAATTGAAAAAAAAGATGCCGAAAAAAGGATTAGTTGTTCGCCCGATTCTTTCAAATTACATGAATTGCCGTTGCCAAGTTGATCTTATAGATATGCAGTCGGAACAAGATGGCCCTTTCCGCTTCATCATGAATTACCAAGACCACCTGACTAAATTTACACTTCTACGTCCACTCAAAACCAAAACGGCTGAGGAAGTAGCTTATCACCTCGTTGACATTTTTTGCATGTTTGGGGCGCCATTTATACTTCAAAGTGACAATGGCCGAGAATTTTCGAACAAGATCATACAAAACTTGACTGAATTATGGCCTGGAATGAAACTCGTCCATGGAAAACCACGACATTCCCAAAGTCAAGGATCCGTGGAAAGGTCGAATCAAGATGTACGTGACATGCTGGTATCTTGGATGGCTGACAACAAAACAAAAACTTGGTCTGAGGGGTTGCGCTTTATTCAAAGTAAAAAAAATCGTTCTCTCCACGTTGGAATCAAAATGAGTCCTTACGAAGCCATGTTTGGAAGCCCGCAAAAAGTTGGACTTGCCGATTCTCCTTTGACCGAAGACGTTTATTCGCGAATCGAAACTGAAGAAGAGCTCGAAGAACTGTTGAAAAATATAGATCAGGACAATGGTACATCTTTATTTTTATAACGAAAATGATGATTGTTATTATTCTTATTAGTATTATTATTATTATTATTATTATTATTATCATTGTAGAACTTCAGCCATTAGACGACATTGAGGATTGCAGTGAGGACAAGGAAAACGTCGAAGACTCAAATAAAGTGAACTGTATAATCTGCGAGAAAGAATCTTCAAGAGCGCACAAATGTTCGGAATGTCACAACTTTGTCCATGCGATTTGTGGGAAGACAACAAGTGAAGGGTTCGGAAAAGCAGTTATTTGCAACATTTGTGTTAGAAAAAGTTCTATTCAAAATGGACAAGGCAATGCGAAAAAGAATTTGCGAAAACAAGCGGATAAAATGTTAGCATTGTCCAATTCGAAATTTCCCCCAGCTGAAATCGGAACTAGTGTCGTAGTAAGAGTCCCCGATGTTGATCGCGGACGATTAGCTCCCAGAAACGTGCTAGCAGTTGTCACTCAGGTCGAATCTTCCGGTCTTTACAAACTTGGTACGAAAAATGGTACTCTCGAACGTCTATATGCTCGCAATGAATTTACAATCGCCGACAGTAATTTCGTTGACCAAACTGAGGTATCTGCAGAAAAAACTATTTCCTTACGATCAGCTTCGGCTTTATCTTCGGGAAGCAAACAAGGCTTTGTTTTTTGTAATTGCAAACGATTCTGTACTGATAAGAAATGCAAATGTCGAAATTTGAATGTAAAATGTAATTCGAAATGTCATTCAAGCAGTTCTTGTAAAAATAAGTAATGTACTGACTTATGTAATCGAAAGTTGAAAAATACTGAGCAATAAATTGATTTATACTAACTAAAAAGACGGTCGAGCAATAATTTTTCCTATATTATTTCATTCATTCAAATTTTATGAGCAATAAAAGTGTAAAAGTGAACAGATAATAAATTTAAGACTTGTTGAATATCAATAAAAATTCATTTGTTTTATTGGTACAAAATTGAATTTTATTGAACGCAGGTAGAGAGTGATAAGTAACACGAGTAAAATATCAAGAATGCGTTCTGAGCGCTTGACAAATGACAAAACGCGTTCTGGCCGTTCGACAATTACCAAAACGCGTTGCGAGCGTTTAAAAGTAGCCAGAACACGTTCTGTGCATTTGAAGGCAGCCAGAACGCGATGTGGTCGTTTTTTCCGTCCACTGAGCGTTTTCGGTCTTCGGGCCTAACATAAATATAAAATTAAATCTAACGTTAAGTGAACACAGACAAATAATATTCTGTTGTCTCTTTCCATGCTTGTATGAGCGGCATTCTGTATTATACAATTTAAATAGATTGCTGTCACTTGAGAATGAGTGAGATCTCTTGAGCTATGATAGATAGATTATAGCAATGAATATTATAAATTAAAATGTATAGCAATCGTATGATTTGGAAATAAGATCGAATTTCGTTTAAACGATATAAGGTTTGTAGTCGCGGTATCCGTTAAAATAGTTTCTCAATAATTTACAGGAAATATTCTAGATGACGCCGCCAATCAATCAATTTCTAGAAATTCTCGCTAAAGTAATGGAAATGGATTGGAAATAGAATTTGAAGTACTTTTTGAGACAAATGGTTTTATAATATGAAGAATTTATAAAAGAGAACGGGTTTCTTAAAGGGTTTAATTTTGTGTAGTGAGGGTACGTTTTTTACATTTATATATTGTATAAAAATGAGATGAGATAATTTTTACTTATTTTGCCTGACATAGAGAACGTAAAAAAAATATTTATAGCAAGAGATTTATTTTTACGACTTAAAGCACTCAAAATATACCCCATAAAAATGCATATCCAAAATACTCTCTTAAAATATTGAAGTAAGCGGCTTACAAAGTAGGTACTCGGAAGCAATTCGTATATAACACGCCTATGCGGCGTCACGTAACAACCCCTCGAGGAAATTTAACGTCAAATATTAATTTTACCTTATCACTGTATCTCTAAACGAGAAGTCGTTATGAATTATACTTCTAAAAGGCCTTTCCTTATTTTAAAACCAGATGAATTGTAATAAGCACAATTAAATGTTTTTCTTCCACGTCTATCAAAAAATAAGAATTGTACTTTACTCAAACGTAAGTTGATCTCAATATTATAACATAATTATCGACGTAGCGTGTCCCAAATATCCATATATTATTTTGTTATTAATTAGCAATGTAGCAGAGTTCTTGTCAGGAAGTCAGGAGGAATGTTCGATCAATAACAACCGACGTCAACCCGCGCCGACTGCGGTCGGGGGTTTCAATCTATTCTACTTACTTCACTTTGTTATTTTACGTTTATTTAATCTATACATGTAAACATATAACAGAACATTCTATCCGTAAATAAAATTAAGACTGAGATTTTTACCAAATTTAATATTTATCAATATACACGAAACGTTTTATTGGTTATATAAATTTATATTAACATATATTAGATATTGTTATACATTAAAAGAACTGTTTTCAGCAGAAATAGTAAAAAATGTACTATAACACGATGTTACTTGCCAAAATTTCATAGTTCTAGGTAAATGGAAAGTACCTTAACAATTTTAATTCCCTTGAGAATATTGATATATGCGTTTTTGTGGCATAAACTGCCGCATCTTTTTTACGGACAATAAAGTGATCGTATAAGGGTTCCGTTTCTGTCTTTTAAGGTGCGGAGCCCTAAAAATCGGTAACCTTTTTGTGTAAAACAACTTTCTGCCCTCACACACCTCCTTTAATATAGCGCCAAAACTTCTTATTTTGGGATCAGATATTCTACTTGTAGAAAATCTTGTACAAAGAAATTCATTTGGATATTTTGACATTTCAAATTACATTAACGGCAAAAGTTTTCAAATATGTACACAGAAAATTAAATTCTATTAAGTACCAAATGCTTTTTCGGAAATAAGTTAAAGAAACCTTTGCTCAACTTCATAATATTTTCTAGACAGTATTTAGTTTCATTATCTAGTTTCATTAGAAAAGAAGTTTAATAAAAATGTCACGAGATGTCGTTCCTGCATGAAAATATGTACCGTTTTACTTTTATTCTTTTATAATTTGCAATATTACCTTGTTACCTGGTATTTTAAATGATATTTTAGAGTATAATTATAGCTGTAAGGTCGTGTAGATGAACGTTCATGTTCAGTGAATGATATTATGATTTAATATTATTAAAATTATAAATATTGTATTCAATGCATGTGTGTAAATAATAGTTCGTTGTCAAGGAAGTAACCTTATACTACTATCAGTGATCCACATTTCATCAAGGCCGCGTCAGACAGGTGTAAGATTTGTGTCGATGTATATCGGAATATAAGCTTCAATGGCTTAGTATGGAAATTCAATGTTTGTTTTATAAGATATACCCTATAATACTTGGAAATGTTCTACCGTTTCTAGTTTTTTCTTTTACGTTCTTCTCTAAAAGATGAAAGTTTTCTTCTGACAATAAGTAGTGCCATAGATCAATACAAAAAGTTGTAAAAGTCTTCTCGAAATCGTGAGAAGGCAAATTTTTCAGGCATCCGTCTTTTTCACACACCATAACAAACATAGTTGGGACAGCAGCTTCATTCGTTCAATTTCTTATAAAAGATAGTACTACTAAATCGCCGGTAATTGGGGATCAGCTAAAAAGGTTCTAGTCACTCTCTATAGCCCCTCTGGGAAACTTTTGACAACCGTCCCTACTGTCATTGCACACGAGGAAAGAGAAAATCGATCTCTTGGGCACTCTTTTTTCTTCAAACTCGACTTTGGACGACCATGAAAGTCATCGCCTATCATCCCGCGGTGTTAGAATAACCATGTCAGAAATTATTTTTCTGCAGAATACTATACAAAAGTCTTTATTCTTCTTGGATGTTCATAAATCGAGGGGATCAGATAGCGCATTCCCAATGGTGCTATGAGCAAATGCCCATGAGTTGTCTCCAATGCAAACGACTTTATTTCGGCACTCCAGTTTTAAAAGCGTAGTCCCAGTCTTATGGAAGCGTGCCTTTATGCATTCGATTCCTAAAGAAGATGATAGATCGGACCCAACTAACTATAGACCTATTGCCATTACCTCTCTTCTTTTCAAAATAATTAATCAACGACCAGCAATATGGCTTTCGCCAGTCGTTGGGTAGCGGTTACTTAAAGCAAGGAAGAGGCAGTTGTCTGGATATGACAAAAGCCTTCAATCGCGAATAGCTTAAGAGACTTCTTTCGAAGCTTCATTCATAGAGCTTCCCGATGCAGGTAGATTATCAGTTTTTTCATTGCGGGCGGAACAAACAAGTCCTAGATCTGACCCCAAACCTGTTGAATATATTGTTACCCGATGACAGCACTGGAATGCACTAGAGGTTCGGGAAAACGACGAGCACCGAAATTAACATGTGTCTTCTATAGAGATCTCCCTTGTTCAGTTTAATCCTCAAAGGCTACGAGTTTACGCGCTAAAAAAACCCCTTTTGTCATATCGCCACTCTTCGAGTGCATTCCCATTAATTCTTCGCCATGTATTAGAATACTGGTCATCACGGTCATGTG
Organism: Melinaea menophilus ssp. n. AW-2005; assembly: GCA_918358695.1. Classification (NCBI taxonomy): domain Eukaryota; kingdom Metazoa; phylum Arthropoda; class Insecta; order Lepidoptera; family Nymphalidae; genus Melinaea; species Melinaea menophilus. The sequence continues at coordinate 726,685 of OU911048.1, forward strand.
GAAAGCAATGCCATGTTAGCCTTGATGAAATTGGGAGTGATTGGTAGAGCGACTCAGTATTACAAACTATACATATAGTTCAAAATAATATAATTGACATTGATTTTTTTTTATTATTTTTTGTTTTTATTTTTTTTTTTTATGTAAATTTACCATAGACTTGTAGTCCATGTCATTTTTAATTTGTTTTATAATTTTTAATTTGATTTCATTTTTTTTAGATTTTTACCTGTGTATTCAGGCACAAGAATTACTTTAATAAATACATAAATAAATATTCTATTCAATTGTGGTTCTTAAATTATTATTTTTTTTTTTTTGTGGGCTCCTTAATTTCTTAGGGCCCAAAGTAGGTATTCTTCATTGTTTGTTATTTGTCCTTTTCGGTTAATTTTGTGATGACCTTCTGGTCTCGGTTGTGTATTGCTAATTTTAAGTTGTAATCATTTATTGTCTTGTCCGTATTTATATTGCTGTCTTTGATGAACCTCGCCAGCGCATCTTCTTGAAGGTCCGTGTAGTAAACAAACGTCCTGGTGTGTCGGGAAATGGCTACTAGCGCATGAGGTACGCTGTCATGGAATGGGAGGCTCTTTCCGGTTCTTTTTACTACTATTGTGTTTTCATAACACAAACCTTGTGCCTCATGAACGGTGAGAGTTTTGGATCCCTTCACTTTTCCGTACCCTTTTTCTTCCAATGAACATTGAACATTTATGGAGTTACATAAAAAAAACAACACTTTACTCCATGAATGTTACAGATTGAAACATGACGTGAACATGACACACGTCTCCGTCCCCGTTGTTTATTAATAGACGCAAATGTACTATGGATTATATAAAAGTGTAGTGAGAGCGAGAAAAATGGAAAATAATAAATTATGTGCTTGAATTGTATATAGTTTAATATAAAATAGAAAGTAATAATTGATTAATATTAAACAAAATATTTAAAATATTTATAATGACCTATTGAATTATGGAAAATGCCATACATACATCAAAAGATTATTTATTATTCAATTTTCTGCTTAAAAAAAAAAACGAATTGTTCGTAATTTGAAAAGTTTAATGAACTGTTTAAATTTCGACTAAAACTAATTAACAATTTCTGTATTTTATCAGATAAAATTCTTTTTATATTGTGTGCTTAAATTAATAAGTGACTCAATGACGATCGATAAAATTTTCTAAGATTGTAGTTTTCTTTTAAATTAAAAATTAAAGAAAAAAATAATTTAACAAACGAATAAATTTTTTATCATTCATTTTATTCTATATCCACGTTATATTTTCCAAGAATGTATTTTTAATTTATTAAAAATAAAAAAAACCGTAAAATCATTCTGAACAATACTAGAATTATAATAAAAAAGATCTAAACGTTATATCGTAAACGTTGTATTATATATGAGAAATTCGTAAATTAAAAAGTGTTATAAACAAGAGAATCGCATTTTATTGTTAAATAATAGTTAAAATATACATAAAAAATGTATTAGTTAAAAGACATCAAAAACCTAAAACGACCGTATCGATGTATTAGTCACACGGATACTGTCGTTTTACAAACATTTTTAAAATTGTATCTAACAAAAAAAAATAGTTGTTTTAGTTCATTTTACGTATTCATTAAATATTTTTCCTCCTTTGAAAAAATATTTAATGAATACGTAAAATGAATGGTTGGCGTCAGGCAGGCGGCCGGCCGTAAAACAAAACCAAATCTTTAAAGCAGTATGGTAATACCGGTGAAGCTAGCCCGGGAATAAAGGGACGTAAAACTGAGATTTGGAATGTTGGTACGATGACTGGAAGAGGAAGAGAAATTGCGGATGTGTTGAAGAGAAGACGAATAAATGTAGCATGTTTACAGGAAATGAAATAGAAGGGATCAAAGTGAGAGAGATTGGTGAGGGATACAAGTTTTATTATTGCGGGAATTATGGAAAAAGGAATGGTGTTGGAATTATTAATATAATATTAATTATGAAGGTGATGGATGAAAAGCGTTTGCATGTAACGGAGATGCGAATGTTAAGATGGATGTATGGGGTAACAAGAAGGGATAGAATAAGAAATGAACATATTAGGGGAAGCTTAGGAGTAGCGCCAGTGACAGAAAAAATTGAGGTAGCCGTCTGTCATGGTATGGGCATGTTATAAGGAGGGATGAAAGCACGTGACCATAAGAGTGCTAGGTATGGTAGTGGAGGGATGGACAGGTAGAGGACGGCCGAAGAAAAGGTGGATAGATTGCGTGAAAGACGATATGCAGAAGAAGGGAGTACACACTCCCTTCGAGATGACGAGTAACAGGAGAGTATGGAAGGAAAAAACATACTGTGCCAAAACGGGATAAGGGACAGGAAGATGATGAGTTCATTTAATGTATTGTTTTTGATGGTCGGCTTTTGAATAGCTGGCTTATTTATTCATTGTCATTATTTTTTAATAGATTAAAATTTTGTTATTTTATTATTTAATTATCGTTTAAATCAAACTCGTAATCCGTGAAGATAGAATCTGTTACAGCTACATTGCATACAATGTGAATGGAAACCTATGTCTATTCCCAAATTCCCCTTACAACTCATCAATAGGGAAAACACATTAACTATACTCTTACACCGCAGTTTTGGCATATCAATAAGCGACGGTAGTTTACTTACCCATAAGTGACCCTTTTGCTTTTCTACTAATTCATATAGAAACATTAAACATTAAAAAAAAAATACATGTAATTTAAAGATAACAAAGTATCGTAAATATCATATCAAATCCAAATCCTCCCTGATGAAGGTTATTTTGATTATAATTCTAAGTTGTTTTACTTCTCGTCCACTTCAACAAACGGTCAGTGACGTCCAAACAGACTTATTGGTAATGAAATTGTTTTAGGTCGATAGAATACCACGAGTTTCATAATTTATTTATGAAAGTTTAATTCCATTGAAGTGATATTTAACATTTATTACAAACATTTATATTCAAATTCTAATTAAATATATAATTAGAACTCATCAATACGAACTGGAGTTGAATCTGCGACGTAGGTAGCTAGGTCTCAGTCGCTCTGCCAACTGAGCCAATGTGTCGCTACTGTCCTTGAAGAATTTAGGATTCCACAATATGTAACCATGTCTGTGGGGCCGAATATTTTAACCAAAACAACATTCCTTAGTTTAAGAGACCTGGTAGTTAGTATCTGGTATAAATTTGTGAGTATATAAACCACCGGCGCGCGCGCTCGGCGTACGGTCGCGTGGAATATTGGAGTGTGCTTAATTAGAATTACGACAATGGTTCAGTGTAAAAAATGTAAACTATTTGTGTCTGTGTCTAAAGACGATACAGTAAAATGTAAAGGTGCTTGTGAAGCGGTTTTTCACAAGAAATGTGTGAATAAGAAATTTTTGCAAAATCAATATTGTGATGACTGCAAGCGAATTGGGTCGTTGTCCCCCGAAGAAGACTCCAGGATAACAATAAATGAAGTATCGGGCGAGAAAGTTTTAGCCGAAATAAATAAGAAATTGGAGGTACTATATAAAGTTGAGAAAAAAATAGAAGACCTGACTAATACTGTTGAATTTTACGCTGATATGTATCAAACATTGTTACAATTTAAAGAGGAATCACAAAAGAAATTAAAAACGCTCGAAGAAAAGAACATTTATTTAAATAAGTGCAACAAGGCATTAGAGGAGAAGGTGCAGGAGTTAGAGATGCGAGAAAAAGAAAAAAATATTGAGATACATGGATTAGAGATGCGTAGTAATGAAAGTACAGTAGTGGTGGTGCAAGAATTGGCAAAAAAGTTAGACTTAAACCCAAATGATATTGAAGAAGCTAGGAGGGTAGGACAAGATAAACCGGACGTTACAAAACCGAAAACCATACTAGTTACACTTCGATCTAAAACTGCCCGTAACAAATGGATGGCAGCAAAGAAGGGTATAATGATAACTAACAATAAGGTATACGGCAATGGCTCTGACAAACGAGTATTCATTAACGAAGATCTACCAAAATATAAACGCCAACTCCTGTGGACTGTGAGAAACAAATTAAAACCGAAAGGATTTCAATATATTTGGGTTCAAAATTTCAATATTCTTGTTAAAAAAAGCAGTGAAGATAAAAAAAGTTATAATATAAAGTCGGAAGAAGATTTAAATAACTTCGACGACAACAAATAAATTCCGCACATAAGACAAAGGGTACACACCAGCTGACTTCCTTAATATTAACATTCGATAGTACGGAAGACTTTTATAATGATTTTAAGTTTAAAAGATATTATAGTATAGGTGAATTGGATATAGATTTAAATAAAAATATTGGATGTACGCACATTGTACACTTAAATATAAAGTCACTTAGAAAACACTTCAACGAGTTACTAGTTTTATTGAATAAAAAAATGGATAAAATAGACATATTGATATTAACTGAAATAAATATTACAAAAGATGAACTGTCATTTTACAAAATACCAGAATATAATACATTTATACATACAAGAGAAATAACGAGAGGAGGAGGAATATTGATATACTCTAAGGAAAAATTAAAATTCGATGCCCTAAAACTTAATACTAAAGCTGTAGAAACGCTACATGGTCGGCTCAGTGTCGGCAACAGTAAGTTTAAGTCGTAGTCCTCGGGGACTTTAATGCGCACCATGCCGATTGGCTAGGGTCACGTGCCACCGACTACGCGGGGAGATCTGTGTTTGACTTTGCTCTGGCAAATGGTCTGTCCCAGCTGGTAAAGACGCACACTCGTCTACCGGACGTGGACAGCCATATGCCCTCTTTGTTGGATCTTCTGCTGACTACACATCCCGGAAAGTACCAGGTCACTGTCGAGGCTCCCTTAGGGTCCTCTGATCATTGCCTGGTACGGAGTGTAGTGCCCATTGAACGCCCAGCTCGCACAAGACCTGCGACTCGACGCGTTTGGCACTACAAGTCAGCGGATTGGGATGGAATGCGGTCCTTTTTTGCATCCTACCCATGGGGGCCGATTTGTTTCTCTTCCAATGATCCTAGTGACTGCGCTGCGGCTGTAGCTGATGTGATACTTCAGGGCATGGAACTATTTGTACCAAGCTCTGTGGTACCACTTGGTGGCAGATCGCGGCCTTGGTTTGATGCGTCTGTCAGGGCTGCAGCAGCTGGCAAACGGCAGGCGTATCAAGCTTGGGCTAATGCGTTAGTCACTAAGGATCCGAACTCTAGAGTTCTGAAGAGGAAATATAATCGTGCCTCCAGATTCTTCAAACGGAAAATTGCTAGAGCAAAGTTCAAGCATGTCGTCAAAATAGGGGATCAGCTGGCAAAGTACCCGCCTGGCACGCGCAAGTTCTGGGCGCTGTCTAAAGCCACGCTGGGAAACTTTTGTCAGCCATCCCTACCGCCATTGCACACTGGGAACGACTCTCTGGCCTACACGGCAAAAGAGAAAGCCGATCTCTTGGGCACTCTTTTTGCCTCAAACTCGACTTTGGACGACCAGGGGAAGACACCGCCTATCATCCCGCGGTGTCCGAGCTTAATGCCGGAAATAGTTTTTCGGCAAAAACTCATCCGAAAAGCCCTCCTTTCCTTGGAAGTTCATAAGTCGAGTGGTCCAGATGGTATCTCTTCAGTTGTGCTACGAACATGTGCCCCTGAATTGACACCAGTGCTAACGCGTCTATTTCGGTACTCCTACCTTAAAGGCGTAGTCCCGGTCTCATGGAAGCGTGCCCTTGTCCATCCGATCCCTAAAAAAGGTGATAGCTCGGACCCAGCTAACTACAGACCTATCGCCATTACCTCTCTTCTCTCCAAAGTAATGGAGAGTATCATCAATAAGCAGCTCCTAACCTTCCTCGAGGATCACCAGTTGGTCAATGACCGGCAATATGGCTTTCGCCATGGTCGATCGGCTGGTGATCTTCTGTTATATCTTACGCACCGTTGGGCAGCTGTTATTGAAAGCAAGGGAGAGGGTCTGGCAGTTAGTCTGGATATGGCGAAAGCCTTCGATCGTGTATGGCACAAGGGGCTTCTTTCGAAGCTACCTTCCTATGGGCTTCCCGAGAGTTTATGCAAGTGGATCACCAGCTTCCTCACTGGGCGGAGCATACAGGTCGTTCTCGACGGTTTTTGCTCGGACCCCAAGCCCGTGAACGCTGGTGTACCCCAAGGCTGCGTGCTATCCCCAACTCTGTTCCTCCTGCACATCAATGATATGTTGGATATCTCCAACATACATTGTTATGCGGATGACAGTACTGGGGATGCGGTATATTCCGGCCGTGCAGGTCTCTCTCGGGAAAACGTCGACGAGTGCCGAAAGAAACTTGTGTCTTCTATAGAGACTTCCTTAGGGATAGTTTCTGAGTGGGGTGAACTGAACCACGTTCAGTTCAATCCCCAGAAGACACAGGTTTGCGCGTTTACCACTAAGAAAACCCCATTTGTCGTATCACCGCTCTTCGAGAGCACTCCCCTTATTGCCTCGCCAAGTATCAGAATACTTGGTCTCGACATTTCGAGTGACTGTCGGTTTCGTGGTCATCTGGAGAGCAAGGCCAAGTTGGCCTCGATGAAATTGGGCGTGATCAATAGAGCGAGGCAGTACTTCAATCCTGGCCAAAGACTTGCGCTCTACAAAGCGCAAGTCCGGCCACACATGGAGTACTGTTCTCATCTCTGGTCCGGATCACCCCAATATCAGCTTCTACCATTTGACCGCGTACAACGGAGAGCCGTTCGGATTGTCGGGGACCCGGTGCTCTGTGAACGGCTGGACTCTTTGGCATTGCGTAGAGACGTTGCATCTCTGTGCGTCTTCTACCGCATTTACCACGGGGAGTGTTCCGAAGAGCTATTCGATCTGATGCCTACCGCCGAATTCCATCACCGCACAGCGCGCCATCGCCTCCAATACCATCCCTACCACCTGGATGCGTGGCGATCCACCACTGTGCGGTTCTCAAGTACATTTTTTCCTCGTACCACTCGAATGTGGAACGAACTCCCTTCGGCGGTATTTCCAGATCGGTACGACTTGGGTACCTTCAAAAAAGGCGTTTACTCCCACCTTCAAGGCCGGCAACGCTCCTGTAAATCCTCGGATGTTGCAAGAGTCCATGGGCGGCGGTGATCACAAATCATCTGTGACCCGCCAGCTCGTTTGCCCTCCTATTCCATAAAAAAAAAAAAAAAAAAAAAAAACAGTATGACACATATAATTGCCATATATAGACCACCTAGCACCAATAAATTATTATTTATTCAACAATTGGAAACTATCATAAGATCAATAACGGCGCGCGACAACGTCGTTGTAATTGGTGACACGAATATAAACATCTTATATGACGCGGTAAATCCAACAATCACCAAATACAAAAACAGTATGTGTGCACTCGGTCTACAGTGTGTAATACCGAGCGCGGAAACAACGCGCGAAGCGATCGTGGACGGTCGGCACGAGACGTCGTGCTTGGACCACGTATGGGTGCGAGCGGGACGCGGCGAGAGCGGCTCGGCGGCGTTCATCCTCGAGACGCGCATCTCCGATCACCATGCAGTAGGGCTAGCTTTGGATTTACGTGTGAGTAAAAAAGACACAGAAATTATTAAGTGTAGTAGTGTACGTATAAGTGATAAAAGTGTGAAACAGAAACTCGGCGAGTATGACTGGACGCAACTACTTCTAATTAAATGTCCTTTAGTTTTATTTCAAACACTGTGTGCAGTATTCGATCAGATTTACAAAGATAGTACTATAACTGTTAGTTTACGTGATAAAAGAACAAAACAACCATGCATAGATGTATATTTATATTCACTGATAATGCGTAAGGATAATTTATTCAGAATTTGGAAAGCGGAGCCAAGAAATATGTGTAAGAGATTAGAATATACGAAGTTTAGAAATAAGTTAACTAAATTATTAAATGATGCTAGAAATAACTAGGGGCGCCAACAAACCCTCAATTTCGACTCGCTGCGCTCGTGAAATCTTGGGTGCCGTTTGCATATTGAGCGAAGCGAGCCCACAGTATTGACTCATCGTTTGCCATTGATTTCAAGGCGATATCAATTTTTTGACATAATATTTAAAAAAAAATTTTTTTTTTGAGGACATTTTTCAAAAATTTTTTTTATAAGAACCATCACCTAAAGTGTGTCTTTTTGATTGCAAAGTTTCATAATTTTCCGTCCAGTAGTTTTTGAGCCAATTCGTGACAAAGAATGCAAAAAGTCTCCAGTAAAACGCTCCGCTCACTTCGTTCGCTTCGCTCAAATATCGACAGACGAAAATAAAAAAATGTAACGGTGATTTCAGAAAAATATGGGAAAATATTAATTTGTGGTTGGGGCGGAATAAAGTTAGTTTAGATGATATTATACTAAAACATTTAGGTAAAAAAGATAGTATTAACCAAATTTGTACAAATTTCTCTAATATATTTACAAAAGAAATACAGGGTATTAAACATGTATGTAATGTAAAATTTTTAGATAGGAAACAATATGTGAATCCATGTGATGTTAGTTTTAAATTTATTAAAGTAAGTGCATTGGACGTAGAAAAAATAATTAATATGTTGTCGTGCGATAAATCGCCCGGGTTAGATGGAATACGGGTACAGGACGTTAAGTATTTATGTAAACAGTTAAGTCCTATTATAGCTAATTTTATAAATATGTCTATGTCTGAGAAAATTTATCCATATAAGTTAAAGTGTGCAATAATACGTCCTATATATAAATCTGGTAGTCACTCTAATTACATTAATTATAGGCCTATAGCAATATTATCTGTTATTGATAAAATTGTCGAGAAAATCATTGTCGGGCAGATTAGTAAGTTTCTAGAACACCATAGCGTGTTGACTAATAACCAACACGGATTTAGGAAAGGACGTAACACTGTATCGGCCTTAACAGGATTTGCAGATTACATCAATGAAAGCTTAGGCACTGGTAAACAATTAATAGCACTTTTCATTGACTATAAAAAGGCCTTTGACACCCTGGACCATGACATGTTACTGCAATCGATGGAAGAATGTGGAATTCGTGGACCGACTAATAATTGGTTCAAAAACTATTTGACTGATAGGAGAATTCGCACGGTAGTCGCGGGAGTCTCTGGTGAGGAAGCGTCTGTTGAACTTGGCGTTCCGACCGGCTCGGTGTTCGGCCCGGTTGGCTATATCATGCATGTTAACAGTGTGTCAAATGTAGTCAGTAAATGTCAGATGTTTGTATATGCAGATGATATGTGTTTAATTTATGCGTCAAAGGAGATAACGGATGTTCAAAAATATATACAAGAAGACTTCGAAAGTATCTGTAAATGGGCACATGACAATGGAATTATATTAAATACAGATAAAACAAAATGTATGCATATATACTCGCCATACAACCAAAGAGCTAAGCACGTTGAAACACAACATCTTGATATAATAGGGCACACGTATGAATGTTTGCATAATAGTAAATCAAACTGCAACTGTCTTAAACTAGAATATGTACATAAATTTAAGTACTTAGGTTTAAATATCGATAACCATTTCAATTGGAAGATACATGTTAATTATATTTGTAATCGTTTAAGATCAGTGTTATGTAAGTTTTATCATTTAAAACCAGTGCTAAATAAACACACGTTAAGAATAGTATATTTCGCCCTCGCCGACTCGCTTCTAAGTTACGGACTTATAGTGTACGGACGAACGTTTAAGACATATTTAAAATCTATAAGAAATTTACAAATAAGACTGATCAAGTTCCTAGTTAGTAAAAAAGATAAGAAAAGGTGCAACAGAGATTATGATAGGCTTTTTCATGTATGCAAAATATTACCAGTAGATAAAAAGGTCGAATACTTAATAGGATTAGAATATTATTACAAGGATGAACATAAAATATTAGTAAAAAATAAATATAATACGCGAAGAGTAGCTGACAAAAAATTATTTCAGCCAAAAGTAAATAACTACTATGCGGAAAGAACATTTAAATATATGGTACCAAAATTATTCAATAGAATTGTAATGCTAAGACAGAAAAATGAAATAAGTAGAAAATTGTTAAAGCTAAAGTTAAGGGATTGGTTTCTCGATGAAGAAAAAAAATGATTGTCATCGAGAAACAAACCTGTAATGTAGTGAGGTGATATTGGTAATTCAATGTTTGTGTGAAGTGCATGTTATGTTATGTTATGTTATGTCATGTCATGTCATGTCATGTCATGTCATGTCATGTCATGTCATGTCATGTCATGTCATGTCATGTCATGTCATGTCATGTCATGTCATGTCATGTCATGTCATGTCATGTCATGTCATGTTATGTTATGTTATGTTATGATATGCATTATTGTTATTTTTGTTAAAAACTTATTTTTTTTGTTGTAATAACGAGCGCGTCTCGCCGTTAAGCATAACAGCTTGGCGAGAATAAATTGTTTTTTGTAAAATCTTTTTAAATAAATGAATAAATTAAAAAAAAAAAAAAAAAAAAAAACCCACTACAGACTACCCACACTACAATGTTTGGTCATCAAAAAGTAACTTTATTATATTACATCAGCACTTAAAAAGAAAAGCCCGAAGAAAATCCGAAGCTACTCTCAATAAATTATAGGCTAATAATCCTAGAATCTGGTTTTTGCTTATAAAATCACGTTCCCGGAGTAATCACTATTAATCAGCCTCATGTTACGTTGGCTGTAGTCGATTAAATCCAGTTCACTTATTTGTAGCCCTTAATGGTAAGCAAATAAGAATGAAGTTGCAGTAAGTTTTAAACCCACTTTATTTCACTGTAAGAGGGCGTCGGTATTTATTTGGTTTCCTCTTTTTATTACATTGCAAATTTATACGTGTAATTGTTATGGATATTTTTCATATCGAAGGAAATTAGGAAAGGTTTTGTTAATATATCCAATTTAAAATATACTGGTTTATTTAAGTGCTTTGTATAATCTGCAATATTATTTCATTACTGTTTTTCGTATCTTTTTATATACAAGGTACAGGTTAATTTAAAATATTTAGACTATAATATGTATAATATCCATTATTTACCATATAACTAAAGTTTAAATTATCAGTGATCGAAAAAAGGTTTAATTAATTACAACCAGGCTTAATAAAGCTATCTCTATTTAAATGTTTTAAACTCGAAATTGGTTTGAACTTTAATTAAAATGGAAATATTCATTTTATAGTTTTTACATTTAGTCATCGGTCCGCTCTAAGACTATTAGAAAAGTTTTCAAACTCGTTTTATTGTAAAGTTTTAAAATAGTGTCGGAAGTTACTTGCACAGGTTTAAACTATAATTGACGTGCTATTGTTTGTTATTTAAAAAGCTGTGATAACATTTCCTATAAGAAGTTTATCTTATCATTCTTCAGATTTTTATTTAAACGCTGGAAGGAATATTCAGCGAATGCTTGTGTCAATTTAATACAAGAAGAATAACTGTGTTAACACAAACATACAATAAACTGGGAAATAACTGGGAAATGTTTAAGAAATTTTATATTTGACAAGAAAACAAAATAGCTATCATTATACCAGCAACACATATTGTGGCACATTTGAAACATAAAACTTGTACCTAAATAGCAGTCATAAACATTTTAGTATCATCACATATACTCTGCTGTTGTGTAATTATTGCTCGAAGCGAGCATAGCGAGCGGAGCTTTCTACTGACTTTTTCACATTCTTTGTCTCGAATAGGCTCGAAAACTACTTGACGGAAAATTATGAAATTTTGCAATCAAAAAGACACACATTGGGTGATGGTTTTAATAAAAAATAAAATATGTTATGTCGTTGAGGAATAATCGTCAAAAAACTGATATCCCATTGAAGTCAATGGGAAACGATGTGTCATTACACTGGGCTCGCTTCGCTCAATATGCAAACGGCACCCGAGATTTCGCGAATGCAGCAAGTCGAAATTGAGGGTCTGTTGGCGCCCCTAGCCTATTTCTTACATGTTATTTTTTTCTTTTACTCTGTCACGTATGAAGCGCCTTAAATAATTTGGTTGGTACATTGTACTGTAAGTTTTATGAATGTAAAATGTAGAGTAGGCATCTTTGACGGCTGTTTTTTTCTGTTCCTATATCTATTTTTTTTTCTTATTTTATAGAAATTATATATTTTGTAAAAAACAAAATAATAATAACAAATCACATTATACACATTATCGATCAGATCACACCACTATCGCCTAAATGGCGTAATGCAATCGTGAGGCGTATAGAGGACGAGCGGAAACTTACAATAGCTGCTGTGGGGGAAGGAGCGCGGTTGAAGCCGGGACAGTTCTGGAACTTGCCCGGAACATTCCTGTTCGCTATTTATGTTATGACAGCGTTGGGTAAGTTCCGTTGATAGCTCCACTATCGAAATACTTCAGTAAATATTTGTCGTGTCAGCAGCCGTGACTGAATATTTCAATTGAACTATCACCATACATACATAAGGGAATTTATATACAATTTGCAATAAATATTATTGTTTTAAACACGTATCATTATTTTTAGTTATCAACATAGCAAATAATATTATATTATGTATATTTTCCATTCCGTTTTTTCTTTCATAATTTTAACATATATTAGATTATCACACACAAGAGATATTTGTTTTTATTATTTTTACATATTACATTTACCATGTCGTAAGAATATTTTCAGGTTTCGGTGCTCCCGTCCCTCACACGCTGTGGGGACGAACGTCAGCTCTGATATACGCTCTTCTGGCTGTTCCCACTCACATCTACCTGAGTGAGTTTCAATCCAATCGTCCATTTTTAGTTAAAAAGCAGTTGCTTCTTCTAGATTTCTGAAGAACCCTTAAAAGTATATTAAAAGTATATTATTATTTAATATTTCTTGGCTTTTATCAAAAACAGCCAGACGGACGATACTGCAATACTGCAAAATTATTATCTCTTGAAGCATATTACGCAAAAAAAAGTAAGTGCTTTGTTGATATGAGAGCTCTAATTAATAATTATTGCAAAATTTACAAAATTCCTTTAATGGGTTGTCTAGTCTAAATAATATATTTTAGATTAAATAAGAGTAACGTAACCTCGTTTAAGGCCGGCAACGCTCTTGTGAATCCTCGGAAGTTACAAGAAATCTTGAGCAGCGGTGATCACACATCATCGGTGACCCGCAAGCTCGTTTGCCCTCCTCTAACATAAAAAAAATCCTATCCTTACCAGTGATAAAATATTATTAAACAAATTGTAACAAACAGCTTCGCTCGCGCTGTATACCTATAAGTAAATTATGAAAGCTTCATTCATTTTGGATGTAAAAACCTAAATATTTCTGAAATTAACCGTATAAGATGCTCTATTAAAATAAAATTAATTAAATGAAGTTAGACTGACAATATAAGCGTTAAAACGTTTTTTTGTCTTGGTATCGTGTACGAGTAAATACCAAAGTCACTATAAATGCATAGTTTTTTAAATCACAGATTACCATTTAAATTCTATTAATATATAGTATAGTTTACAATATCTGTCCTGGTATAAATTGTAACTAACTTCTTTTCAGTGGTGAGTGCGAGTACGTGTGTGGTGGTCTGCGCGGAGAGATACACGAAATATTTAAAAGAAAATTGCTGCGGAAAACTAAATGTCACGAAATATGAAAATAAAGAAGGTTGATTCGAAGCTTGTTAAATAATTAAATTCTTTAGTATTAGAAATTGCTTGTTTTAGCTTAATATAATAAAACGCTTAGTTATTACACTTTTGGTAGTTACTTGAACTTCTGGCTGTATAAGCAGGGTTTCTCATGAGATTACGATTAAACCAGGGGTTCAAAAATTGTGTTATAGAAGGTTTTTGAGAAGATGTAAGTGATGGTTAAATTAATAGCCAATGAGCAGTATGAATAAATACCAAACATATTTCAAAACGAAAATTTTCAACTGATTTACAAAAAGCGTTATTATTATACTATAACAACTACGATAAGGATATATTGTTGAGCTGAATTAGAATTCAGCGTATTCATATTTTATTGTGTTTTTTAAACATCCATATATTTTCATTAGATTTCGCCAATGTCTTAGAGTCATTCGAGATACTCTCGGTAAGAACTTTGTGAAACTCGAAACTAACAAGTAAACTTAGCCGGAACAAGCTTTTAGTCTTAGACTGCACTGTAGAGTTTATTAATATCATTGCACTTTATCTTTAGTTACTCCTTGAAATAAAGTCCGTTTTTATTAACAAGTAACATTTTTCAATGTCGGAAAAATATCTTGTAGTCTACATTTTCAAATAATAACGACTACTAGTAACAGCAAACTTAATAAATGATAAATGATAATACCATCTTCTGCACCGCGACACGGCACGGCACGGCACGGCACGGCTACTTTGGTTATATTCATCTTCTAAGGGAGGCACACTCAAGTATGTAAAAAGTATCACTTTCGTGTTTGTAAGACAAAGTACTAGTTGCTGAAAATTTTAATTAAATTATGTAACTCCAAAGTAACGATGCATCACAAACTCATGAACACACACGAACTATGAAATTAGAATATACTCGAGGATATATTTTTAATCCGTGTTATATTCATGGAATATATTTCCCCTTAATAAGTAACTGGTCTCTTTGCATTAAAAACAAACCATCTAATTAGTGACTTAATTAGCACGACCGCCCGGCGTCGATAGTCGATATTGCTGCAAGCTAACCTTATTGAACATTAATTACAACGGTTACCATCCTGTAACCGCTTATGGGTTTGCTTTATTTTATTCTAAATCTAAATTTATATCTGAAATAAGTTTTTTTTTTTTTATAAAATTTTACCACTATCCAATATATTACACTTATTAAGCTGTCGCTTTTATTTGTTACCTTTATTCTGTATTCAGTTTAAAGCACGTTTCTCCACTCTTCATTATCGGGGAATTATAACAAGTACGTAAAATTTCATAATTGTGAAGATTCTTACGATTTACATTGTGATTGTGATTTGAATGTTTGGTTTCTCTAAAAATATGGACCTCCTAAACACACACATAAAAAGAACACATAATTACCGCAGGTAGAATCTGCACTGAGTAAACCTAAAAATCCTAATACTGATAATGCCTTCACAGTTTTCACATTTCCTGTTCCTGTCACCATTTCCTCTTACTCTCTCTCTCTCTCATATCACACGGGGCTTCGAAGGAGGATACAAAAACAATAATCCAACCACACAACAGTTGATTAATCACAGATATATTTATAATAAATTGAATGTAAACAATTTATCTTATAATATGAAGAAATTATATTTAAAAATATTTTTTACAAGTGCTGAGTAATTCGATTTGATAATGGCTCTGGTCAAAATAGATAAACTAGGCAATCTTTTTCCAAATATAATCACCTAAAAAGTTTGCCAAAATGACCCGCATACAAATGAAGTTAATAAAAGCTTTTAAAATGTTTTTTTGAACATTTCGTCATGAGAGGTTTCCTACAAACCTACTTTTAACTTAACTCTTAATGAAGACTCAAAAGCTCAATTTTTTATTTCAGAAGGAAATCAAAACTCAGACCTGATGGAAACTTCAAATAAACTAAGTTTACACAAAAACATTCTTGTAAGTACGGACAAAACTCTGCTGCATTATTTTTGTAAACACAGTATATTAGATGTAGTAAATGATTCGATTTTATGTTTATGTCAATGCAGGTGATATTGCATGTTATTTTAAGAAACCCTAACCCTGTCTTATATCTGACATCCAGGCGTGAGTAAACAATAGTCAAAATATTTTCTTTATCGTCTTATTTCATTAATATTATTTGTTGAAGCACTGCATTAGCATCCTGGGTGCAGGGCGATGCGTCCCCTTGGCTTCTATAACCTACTACGTAATTGGTGTTATATCATTCGGCGTTCTAAGGAACAAGCCTGCCTCTGAAAGTATTATGTTTCCAGTTGAGTTTACAACTACAGGAGGTTTAGATAAAGTAAGAAAACAGCCGACTACATAGTCGATAAAAATATCAGACACATTATAATTGTAATTTACTTTCACAGGTTGAGGGTTTTGTGAGAATATTCTATGGTATATACATAGAGGGCGCCATGTGTCTGTTTGCGTGCGCGCTCGCGACCGTGCGTCGACACAATAGTTCATCTTTTGAAGAATTTTCACAAACGTATAGACTATTCGACAGTGATTCTTGTAAAAATTGTGTATCAGATCATAAGGAAGGAGTTTAATAGAATAAGTTCAATAAATACATTTATACATCGAAATAACCTTTTATTTCCATACGAATTAACAAGTGACCGTTTAAAATCATGTATATTACAAGAAAGAATAAAATATTTCAATTCATCAAACTTATAGGTAAGGACGATATTTTTAATATAAATAATAGGGTTTGTCAAATAATAGTTTATTACCTATTATAATATATATATATTATAACTTTTTTTATAAAATAATTCTTTTTAGTTGTTATTTTTATTTCCACTTCCTACAAACCAATCGACGGCTATGCACATCGCTTTTGGCTATGTTGTTACATTTGATAACTACAACCATTCAAAAGCGAGGAATTCTCGTTAATTTCAAAGATCAGTAAGAGTAGAATACCTTTTATAAAGTTTTGATGACTAGTTAAATAAAGTGTTAGAGAAGGCCAAATAAGTTTGCGAATCACAAATGATACGTGATCACAGCCGCAAATGAACTCTTGCAATCTCCGAGGATACACAAGATTCCTGCCGACCTTGGAGGTGCAACGTCTAAAATAAATTAGTGCGTGTATCAATCAATATACGACTCCCTTTAAAAGGTAAAAAAAATGTTTAAAAATATCATCAAGTGGTAACCTTATTATCTTACTTTAGAACTTAAAACTAAACGGCGGAAGGAAAGAGCAAAAAATGTCATCGCATTAAACCTTAACTACTCTCAATAAATTATAGGCTAATAAACCTAGAATGTGGTTTTTGCATATAAAATCACGTTCCCGGGACACTCGCTATTAATCAGTTTCAAGTTACGTTGGCCGCAGTCGATTAAACCCAGTTCATTTGACGGTAGTCTTTAATGGTAAGAAAATAAGAATGAAATTATCTTACTAACCAATAAAACACTTATATACATTTTTTTTAAATTAATTGTATGTACAAGCTATTAGGTGTTATTTAAAGACCTAGACGAAAATAAAATAGGTATAAAAATAAAACGTAGCAAAACACTCATGAGTTGATTCAAATGCTTAAAATAATTCAGCAAGTGGAATTTTAGATTACATTTACAATAAGAAGGATAATTTAAGAAATCGTTTAATTCTACTTATCTTATATAAAGATGTGTGGAGTGAGACCGGGAAGTTATAATAGCTGATGTGAGGGAAGGAGCGAGGTTGGAACCGGGACATTTCTGGAACTTAACCGGAACGTTTGCTTTTTATGTTATGACAGCTTTCGGTGAGAGTTCCATTGACATTTTGATCTCAAACTAATACTTCACAGTACACTAAGATTACAATATTTATCCTGGTATGATTTTAAATAACTTTTCGCAGCGTTAAAACGAGTGTGATGGTTCGTGAAGAAGGATGCAATAAGTATTTAAAAGTAAGTTTCCACGAAAACGTGAACATTCCAATGACAATAATAGACAAGGTTAATTCAATGTTTCATATTAAAATTATACAGTTTAAAAACTAGATTAAGCTTAATATAATGAATCACATATGTAAAATCTTTGGTAGGGAAACTAGATTATAAAAATAGACATTAGCTTTTGGGGTTCGCTTGTTATATCATAGAGGGTTTACGAAAGGACTCCAGTTCTGGCGTAATAAAACAAACACCAGATACAACAAAATAATGGTAATAATTAGGACGTAATAATAATTACTCTCAAAATCTAATTTTTCAACTGATATAGAAAAGTCATTTCAATTTTAGGTACCAAGACGATCCTTTTGTGTTACTTAAAATGTTTAATAGTCATGCTAAAAACTAAGAGGTAGATAAAGATTCAATACATTCACATTATAGCATTTTTAATTAAACATCTAAATATATTATTTTTCTATTTCACCATATCTTGGAAGGTTACAACTTTGAGAAACTCTAAACTGACAAGTAAACTTAAGCGGAACAAGTGGTTTATCTTAAGTGGGATGTTTTATAGAGTTTATTATTAAGTGTATTTTTTGTGTAGTCAAATAAAAAAAACTATCTCACTCTCATTTCTATGTTAAAGTATTTACAAAATGTAAATAATAACTAATATCATTCAATAATACGAAGTTAATAAATGATAATACCACCGACCACAGCGCAACACAGAACGCTCTGCAGTTTGTTCATACTTCTTGATAAGGTGAGGTGGTTACGTTGAAATATTAAAATTGTATCACTTTTATGTTTTAAGGACAATGCACTAAATAGTTTAAATTACTTTTCGTGGAAAATTCATAACTACTTTTTTAAATCCCAATATTTATTCCCAAGGTAAAGAAAGATGTATCACAAACATATTACACGAGTAATCAAATAAAATAAATATATGTAGGTATATATTTTAATCCACAATAATTGAATGGCAGATACTTCCCATTAATGAATTACTTACTGGTCTCTTTGCACTAAAAACAAACCCTCTATTAATTAATGACTTAATTAGCACGACCGTCCGGCGTCCATAGTCGATATTGCCATAAGCCTGCAAATTTTATTAAACGTTAGAGTATGCTGAGCTTTGTAATTAACAAAGCTTGTGACTACTCATGGGTTTGCTTTATTATATCCTGAGTTAAAAAATTAATTTTATTTCTCAAATGTTTTTTCTTCGTAGTATAAGAATTAACAGAATAGTCCATTATATTCTTTTAATTGTAATACTTTGCAGGCTATCGCTATTAGTCGTTACCTTTTTTCTACATTCAATCTAGAGCACGTTTCTCCTCTCATCATTGTGTTTGGGGAGTAATAAATAGTACTTAAATTTTCATAATTGTGACGTTATTTTCATTTTGATTCAAATTCAAATTCAAAATATCTTTATTCAAATAGGCATATACACGCACATTTAAATCGTTAATTGTTCCAAAAATAGGACAGTGTAGTCTGTACGTGAGTAAGTTACCACCGGTTCGGAATGCCGCTCTGTTGAGAAGTGCCGGCCAGAAAATCAACAGTTGCTCTTTTTAAAAGAAATTAACAATATTAAATGTATATATCGTTTTTTAATCTTTGATTTAAGAGCTAAGAAAAGGAAAATAAAGAAAACTAAGATATCTTGTGAAATTTATTTATTTATAGCCCATAAAGAGTTTGTTAACTTTTTGAAGACGAAATTTAGGGGTTACGAGTTTATTTTTATTTCTTGTATTTATCGTGTGCCCGCACTTAAGAATTTAAATTTTGTTGTATAAATATTATGTTATTAAATAGGCATTGACATCATAGTCTTCTCTATTTTAACACCGGCGTCGAATCCTCTATCTCAGCCTCTCCTACCGCACTTCCTGCGCATGTAGCCATCGCATGTCGTCTACAGATACAGCCTGGTGTACTACATCCACTGCCGCTTTTCAGCAACTGGTTTCTTACAAGTCGACGCCTAACAAGCAATGCATAGTACTTCTTGCTACAGCTCAAGTTCGTACATAAGTTAGTAAAGGAATTAAACGATTGTTGCGTGTATTAATCGACTGCTCTTCGCAAAGTTTCTTTATTACTAAGGAAGTAAGTGAATTATTAAGTATTCCGATACAGGGTGTTCAACGAACTATTGTTAAAGGTTTCGGTGGAGTAGACAAAACCGTAAATTCAAATTACGTAAACTCACAATTTTATTCCCGCTTCGATAACAATATTACATATAAAAACTTACCGCTCGCTTAAATAGATGCGTCGATCGGCGCATCACTTTTCGCTCATTTATTTCTTCCACAAGATGTTTTTTTTTTTTTTTTTTTTTAATGTTATAGGAGAGCAAACGAGTTTGCGGGTCACCGTTAATGTGTGATCACCACCGCCCATGAACTCTTGCAACACCCGAGGATTCACAATAGCGTTGCCGGCCTTGGAGAAAGGAATATATGCCTTTTTTGAAGTTACCCATACCCAAGTTATCGATCTGGAAATACCGCCGAAGGAAGTTCGTTCCACATTTGAGTGGTACGTGGGAAAAAAGTCCTTGAAAACCGCACAATTGAAGATCGCCACGCATCCAGGTGGTATGGATGGTAAAGGAGGCGATGGCGAGCTGTGCGATAGTGAAATTTGGCGCTAAGCATCAGATCGAATAGTTCTTCGGAACACTCACCGTTGTAAATGCGGTAGAAGACGCACAAAGAAGCCACGTCTCTACGCAAAGCCAAAGAGTCTAGCCGTTCGCAGAGCACTGGGTCCCCGACAATCCGAAAAGCTCTCCATTGTACGCGGTCAAATGGTAGAAGCTGATATTGGGGTTATCCGGACCAGAGATGAGAACAGTACTCCACGTGTGGCCGGATCTGCGCCTTATAAAGCGCAAGTCTTTGGCCAGGTTTAAAATACTGCCTCGCTCTATTGATCACTCCCAATTTCATCGAAGCCAACTTGGCCTTGGTCTCCAGATAACCACGAAACCGACAATCGCTCGAAATGTCGAGACCCAGCAATAAGAGGAGTGCTCTCAAAGAGCGGTGATACGACAAATGGGGTTTTCTTAGTGGAAAACGCGCAAACCTGTGTCTTTAGAGGATTGAACTGAACGTGGTTCAGTTCACCCTACTCAAAGACCTTCCCCAGGGAGGTCTCTATTTCTTTCGGCAGTCATCGACGTTTTCCCGAGAGAGACCTGCACGACCGGAATATACCGCATCCCCAGTGCTGTCATCCGCATAACAATGTAGCCCAATGAAGCCCATAGGAAAGTAGCTTCGAAACAAGCCCCTTGTGCCATACACGATCGAAGGCTTTTGCCATATCCAGACTAACTGCCAGACCCTCTCCCTTGCTTTAAATAACCATTGCCCAATGGTGAGTAAGGTATAACAGAAGATCACCAGCTGAACGACCATGGCAAAAGTCATACTGCCGGTCATTGATCAACTGGTGATCCTCGAGGTATGTTAGGACCTGTCGGTTTATGATACTCTCCATTATTTTGGAGAGAAGGGAGGTAATGGCGATAGGTCTGTAGTTAGCTGGGTCCGAGCTATCACCTTTTTTAGGGATCGGATGGACAAGGGCACACTTCCATGAGACCGGGACTACGCCTTTAAGGTAGGAGAGCCGAAATAGACGCGTTAGCACTGGAGTCAACTCAGGGGCACATGTTCGTAGCACCAATGGAGAAATGCCATCCGGCCCACTCGACTTATGACGTTCAAGGAAAATAGAGTTTGCCTGATAGTTTTTTGCCGAAAAACTATTTCCGGCATTGAGCTCTGACACCGCGGGATGATAGGCGGCGTCTTCCCCTGGTCGTCCAAAGTCGAGTTGGAGGCGAAAAGAGTGCCCAAGAGATCGGCTTTCTCTTTTGCCGTATGGGCTAGAGAGTCATTTCCCATGTGCAACGGCGGTAGGGACGGCTGGCTAAATTTGCCCAGAGTGGCCTTTGAAAGCGCCCAGAATTTGCGCGTGCCAGGCGGGTGCTCTGCCAACTGATCCCCAATTTTGACGACATGCTTGAACATTTCTCTAGCGATTTACCGTTTGAAAAATCTGGAGGCACGGTCGCATTTTAGTCGTATTGTCACCACAAGTGTCAACAGCCGTACGAACAGTACCGGGATAAGTTATAATGGGTTCCGTACCTATATTATTTTCCCGCAAGTCTTTGACATACTGCCTGGTTCAAGAGGAATGGTTAGAAAACCTAATTAAGAGTTTTTGGGAACTCTAAGGACTTCCCTCCGTTACGCCCATTTAGCATTCCGCAGATGTTGAATGTGATCAATTTTATAAGTCTCAAAAACTCTATATATGGATGATATAATTTACTCTGTTATTGCTGAGGAAGACGAGGCTGCTGCGTCGAATCATTTGTTCCAATTATTTGCAGGAGCTCATTGAGCTTTTGTCAAGTGGAATGGTAATTTTGCCTCGAGAAGTGTACAAAACTATCCATTTTATCTTATACAGCTCGTCTGTGGGATATTATGGGTTTTGCTGCAGCGGTGGTAATATATGCAAAATTGCTTATGAAAGACCTTGGCAGCTTAAACTAGATTAAGATAATACACGGCCGACTCACATCATTAATATTCAGTTTCAGTTCCAGTTCTGAATGCGCTGCATATTCCGTGTGATCTGGGCGCTATTAATAACTGGTTTATAACCCTCTTCGGATTTTCTGACGCGAGCGAATACGCTTATGGTGGGGTAGTTTACGTTCACGTTAGTTCAAACAATGGCAACACTATAAAGTTGGTCTGTGCGAAATCAAGGCTCACACCAACAAAACTGCTCTCTATTGCACGACTGGAGTTATGTGGAGCAGTTTTACTATCTCAACTGCTACGCATGATTTATAATAATTTTGTAAATAACTTCCCGGTAAAACATTACGCATTTGTTGATTCTAAGGTTGCATTATATTGGATAAAAAGTTCTCCTCACAGATGTTGCTTAATTATTTTTTCCATACAAGCAACAAAATCTTACATGCAAGTTCTTACATTCCTTAGTTTAAGAGACTTGGTAGTCAGTCAGTACCTAGTATGAGGCTGTGAGTATATAAACATACTACCCAAAAAACAATATAGTTTGGTCATCAAGAAATAACTTTATTATCTTACTTCCGTGCTTAAAAAGAAAAGCCGAAAAGAAAATGTGAAGCTACTCTCAATAAATTATAGGCTAATAAACCTAGAATCTGGTTTTTGCTTATAAAATCACGTTCCCGGAGTATTCGCTATTAATCAGAATCAAGTTACGTTGGCTGTAGTCGATCAAATCCAGTTCACTTATCTGTAGTCCTTAACGGTATGTAAATAAGAATGAAATTGCTGTAACTTTTAAACCTACATTATTTCACTATAAGAGGGTGTGGGGATTTATTTGGTTTCTTCTTTTTCTCAAATTGCAAATTTATGCGTTTAATTGGTTTGGATATTATTTATAAAAGACAAAAATTAAGAATACTTTTGTTAGTATATCCAAAGTAAAACATATAGTTTATTTAATTTCTCTGTATAATCTACAAAAATATATCTATATATTTTATTATCTTTAATTTCATTTGTTTTTACACAAGCCATAGCTCAATATACATCTATGTATTAGAAGCGTTATTTTTTTAACATCAAACTAAAATTTAATAAATCAGATTTCAGAAAAGCTTAATTAATTATTTAAATGTTTTAAACTCAATATTTCATTTGAGGTATAAATTAATTATAAATAATAGTTTTTATATAATTTGAGTAGGAAGAGATGGGGAGAAGGCAGGCGAACCCTCTGACAATAACGAGTATAAAAATTGAATTTTACTGTCATATTATTAGAACAGTTTTTATCATTAAGTTTTAAAATGGTACAGCGTCGGGATTTAGAATGAAATAACAGTTTCAAATTTGTATCAAAAAGTTAAAATAAGTTCTTATACTTAAAAAAAATTAAATCCAATAATTTTTAGGTTTAAAATGTATTTTCA
This sequence comes from Melinaea menophilus ssp. n. AW-2005, assembly GCA_918358695.1. Classification (NCBI taxonomy): domain Eukaryota; kingdom Metazoa; phylum Arthropoda; class Insecta; order Lepidoptera; family Nymphalidae; genus Melinaea; species Melinaea menophilus. The sequence continues at coordinate 750,386 of OU911048.1, forward strand.
GAAATAAAAAGTGAAACTTATTGCGAGTGATTTATTTTTTCGACTTTTTAAGGACAGCAGTGACAAGTGATTCTTTAAGGATTCCGTATTTGTCTTTTAATGTACAGAGTCCTAAAAATAAGTAGTAATCATTCTCTACTAAAACAACTTTCCCCCCTTAATATAGCGCCAAAGAGAGAGCAATAAATACATTTTTAGGACTATTAGTTTTCATAGTTTTCACTTTTGCGTCGCTGAAAGCTTCTTTCTCAACTTCATATTATATTTTTCTAGGCAGTGTTTTCTAGTTTCATTAGTAAGAGAGGTTTAATAAAAATGTCACGAGGCGTCGTTCCTACATGGAAATATATACCATTTTCCTTTTACTCGCTTATAACTTTTAATATTGTTGTATTTTATAGGATGTGTCACAATACAGTTCTAGTTAACGTTATGTGTGTCTTAATATTTAAGTTCAAAAGATAATTATTTAATAATTCAATTATTTTTATAGGTACCTACATAAATATTGTATTTATTTTATTTGTACAAGTCATCTATATTATAATATCTTATCAGTGATCTATATTCCATCAAGAGAGCGTCACGCTCGTGTGCACTTCGCGTGAGATCTGTCCGTGTCGATGTCTACCCGAATATCAGCTTCAGTGACTTTGTATGGCAATTCTATGTCAGTTTTATAAGATGTACCTACCCGATAATATTTGGAAATATTCTACCCATTTTAGTTTTTTTTTTTAGAATTCGTTAAAAAAACACGAAACTTTTCAACTGACAATAAGTAGTGCGTTATCTCATTATAAAAAGTTGTAAGATACTCCATCCCGAGCTCTTCTGGAAGACTGCGGTGCGGTGGGAGGTGCAGTCCAGCTCGTACGCGACCAGTCAAATGACTGCAGATAGACTCCAACACCTACACTATGAGGAATGTTCCATTTATTTATTTTAAAAGATTTTCACATTTAAAATAATATTATTGACATAAAAAAAAAAGAATTAATTATATTATTATGTACGATTAATATAGAATAAAAAGTAATAATTTATTACTGATATCTTAAAACATTCATATTGAACTATTTAATTATTGAAAAAAGGAACTAATTTTCCGTAAATTTTAATGAATTGTAGAAAATTCGATTATAAATTAACATTTCTGTATTGTATCCGATAAGTTTATCTTTATGTTACGTGTTATGTGTTATGTGTGTGTTCAGTGGTTCAGTGGTTCAGTGGTTCAGTGGTTCAGTGGTTCAGCGGCTCAACGACGGTCATTATAAAGCTAATCAACAAAGTGCATTAAATTCAATGTAGTTAATAATATTTTTAATCGATCATTCAATTCTACATCCACGTTATATTTTCAAATGGAATTTTATTATTCAACCAAAGTTAAATTAATTTATACAATTGTTTTGAAATTAAAAGATCGAAACCTTAAACGACTGAATCCATGTGATTATGTGATTAAAGCTTCGGTTAAATGTCAAAATTGTACGGAATATCACTAATTCACTATAATTTGCTGACCACAGCGTCCGTAACACTCTAACAACAAATAACATTTACATACACTGTTATTATCTTGAGTATGACTTAAATGTGAGTAACGCAGTCAAATTTAACAATTCAATTACAACAACAACAACAGCGGAAAAAGAAACAAATATATCAAGCTGATATCAAAAGCCTAAAAGCATTGAAAGGAGCACCGAAGGATCTGTAAAATGAATTGAAATTATATAATATGTACATAAAATAAAAATGTTGTCCAGCGGTACGTGTATGTCAACGCTGGGAGTGATACGTGACAAATTTTACAATTTTCCAAGTATTTGAAATAAAATATGATGATGAAATTGGAATGTGAATAAACAGATAGCAGCTATTGCATTTTAAAGAGTTACATATTATTGCAGACAAAATATGCTAGATTGTACCATTGTTCGTATGTTTCGTTTATGATCCACGACTATTGAATAGCTGGTGGTTCTTTGTTACTAGTGTTGCATGGTCCATTAAATTTCTTGTTGTATTATTATTGCAATTATTGTTTTATTCAAATCAAATTCAAAAGGCCTGAAGCTGGAAGCTGTTAAAGTTGCATTGAGTACAATGAGTATGAAAATCAAAGTCACATTATGTCACTGTAACAGGGTGTAGTATTAATTTCGTTTCCTCTTTTTATTACAATGCAAAATTTATTTGTTTTATTGGTATGGTTATTTTATAATATCAAAGGAAGGAAGAATAAATTTATTAGTATATCCTAAGTAAATTGTATGGTGGTTTTTAATTCTTTGGTTTATAATTTAACAAGAGATGGGGAGAGACCAGAGGATTAGAGGAAGAGATTAGTAGTAAAAATAACTTTGCTTCATAGCCATCGATTATTAGAACAGTCTTCAAACTCGGTTTATTGTGAAATTTTAAAATAGTACAGCGTCAGGACTTGCTATGAAATAATAGTTTCATACTTTGCTGACCGGCTATTATTGTATGTTATTAAAATCTAAGCGATAATATATTACATAGGTTTGAGAAAAGTGAGAAATAAACATTTAGTTTTATGAAGATATAGTATATTTTTCAAGAAAACCCAAAAGCTATCATTATGCCAGCCGCAATTGTTGTTAAACATAAAACATGTATCAAAATAGCAGTCATAGACATTTCAGTATCAGCGCATGTACTCTCCTGTTAAATAATAATATATTATGTATTCTTAGAGACCAGAGGCGGAAAAAGAACAAAATAATAATAACCACTTATACACTACTACTAAATATTTTATTTAATAATAAAATTACAAAACAAAACTAATTTTAAACAATCATAGATACAAAATGTAAATTAAGCTTTTAATGAACTATCACAATTAAAGTATTTGACTGATCAAACGGGCAGAGCTCCCGCTCGCAAGAGAATCCGACACGAATAGATGCTTGAAATGAGCGCGTGGTCGTTTATAAGGGCATTGCCCCACCACTTGTTCTTCAGGTCGGCTAACACGGCCTCTCCTGACTGGAGGACGTTCTCGGCCTCCCGTTCTTCAGACTGATGGCTAACAGTTGTACTAGAATTGCTAGGCACAGGTCGTCGTATCGAATGAGTGTCATAACAAATAGTGGTTTGCTCATGCGTGGACTCCGAAACATCATCATTACAGTCTGCATCTGAAATTAAAAGTAACAAGATTCTTCACTACACAGTTATTTATAGAGTTTCCTTTACCTGAAAAAAAGAAAAAAAAAGACTATTTTCTTACGGACACAACTGTGTAGTATACCATAGGCACGACGTTAGCATAGTTACTCACAGTGCGCCATTAGACACGAACCATAGGCACTTTGTTAGCATAGTCCACATAGTACAAGTAAAAGACAAACGACTACATGACATAGGCACGACGTTAGCTTATCATGTGTCAATCTACATCTTGTGTATAACATAGGCACTACGTTAGCTTATTATACACATGTAGACATACATAATTACCGTATGACATAGGCACGACGTTAGCTTATTATACACATGTAGACATACATAATTACCGTATGACATAGGCACGACGTTAGCGTGTCACACGAATAGAACTCACTGTCAAAAAATGCAGAACAAGTATCCGGAGTCCATTCTCCACGCCATGGCACCATAAACTCTGCCGCAGCTTGAGTATATTTTCAGTATGAACCCGCTAACAGCTGTAGTTCATATCGACCATGGGGAAGCGCCTTTACAACACGGTATGGTCCGCGCATCCCTGCATCAAGCTTGCCAGTTGCCTGTGTCTGTTTTATAACAAAAACAAATGAATTAATTTCATATAATCGAGGGAGTTTGCGTTTAACATTCACAGTCTCGTTTTGTCGACTTTGATTGGCTTTCAGACGTTCGGAAGCTCGTTGGCGACGCATTTCTCTTAATGCTTCGCGATTTGGATTTGCATTTCCCAAGGCGATGTCACGTATCAGATTACGTATCACGGGTGTAGCCACTTCAATTCCTACAAGTAAATTCAGAGGCGATAAGCTGGTGGTTTTTTGCTTAGTCATGTTCAAGACTAATTGTAAGCGCCACATGACATCCGACCATTTGTGCTGTCGATGGTTACACTCGATGCGAACCATATTTAGTAGAGTTCGACAGTAACGTTCAACTTGCTCGTTTGAATTACGCATCTCTGGTGTTATGAGATGCATATCAATGCCCAACTCCGTTACAAGTTTAGTAAATTCAGAGCTTTGAAACATTCTACCACGATCTGCTACAATTAGCCTAGGAGTTCCGAATAATGAGATTACATTATACATTTTTTGTTTTAATTCGGTAGAATCTTGATTGAACATAGGATACAATAAACAATACTTTGAAAAGGCATCTATAACTATTAAAATATACTTGTAACCGTTTGATTGGGGCAATGGACCTAAAGCGTCTACATAAATACTTTCAAAGGGATTACATGGTTTTTCCCAGGAATGTATAAATTGGTGAGGGGCTCTCGGAACCTTTTTATGCGTCACACATATTAGGCAATGGTCTATGTATTTCTTAACAAATGACCTAAGAGAGGGAAACCAAAAATGTTTTCTTATAAGTTCCAACGTTTTGTCAACTCCAGGATGCTCATGTTCGTCGTGAAAAATCCTAAGCAAACTGAGCCTATGCCCTTTTGGCACAAAACAAAGAAGCTTAGTTTCCTCTTCTATCGGACAATATTTGTAGTACAAAAGATCATTCTTATGGACATAATGATTTGAATCTAACTGTCTTTCTGACAGCTTCCCAATAAGATGCTGGGTCTCTTCATCTGCAGCTTGCGCTATTTGAGCCCAATTCTGTTGTTTACGAGCCTCGCAAACATTAACTGGATTGCGAATTAGATAGTCAGCGTATGACATAGGTGCCCTTGCGATATTCAAGCGTGAAATCAAATTCTTGCAAGTATATCCACTACCTGGCTACGCGGGGTATCAAGTCTTTCTTTTGTTGTGTAGACTTCAAAGCGTTACAGTCTGTTACGACGGTAAAATGAACACCGACCAGATATTATCTATAATTTTGCAGAGCTTTAACGACCGCCAAGGTTTCAAGCTCATATGCATGATACCTTGACTCAGCACCCTGAGTTCTTTTACTATAAAATCCTATCGCTAGCTTATGTGCGTTATCGTGAACTTGGAAAAGCACCGCGCCATATCCGGCGGAACTGGCGTCCGTATGGACCTCTATGGGTAGCTTGGGATCGAAAATAGCCAACACGGGTTTGCTCGTAAGCTGCTTGATAATATCTTGTCGTGCGTTTTCTTGTTCACTACCTCAACTAAACGGCACATCCTTTTTTGTTAACCTTGTAATGGAAATGGTTCTCAAAGCAAAATTGGGTATGTATCGTCGAAAGTAGCTTGCTAAGCCCAATAATTGTCGAGTTTGTTTGACGTTCTTCGGAATAGGTGCTTCAATTAAAGCTTTTATTTTCTGTTCGCTCGGTCGTACCTGACCTTGGCTTATAGTGCGTCCTAAATACTCTATTTTAGTGGACAAAGAAGAACATTTCTTTAAATTAATAGAAAATCCGCCATTTGTTAAAGTTTGAAGTACGTTTCGTAATCTCGTCAATCCTTCCTCAATTGTACTACTTAATATCAAGACATCATCTACATAGACCAGGATTTCACCAGATTCAAGGTGTTGACGAAGCGTTTTTGAAATAATTCGTTGGTAAACAACAGGGGCGTTTGCTAAACCGTAAGGCATTTGTAAATATTCAAAATGACCTTCCGGTGTGACAAATCCTGTGAGGTGTATAGAATCCTCATTTACTCTTATCTCGTTTAATTTACGATAGTCCACGCACATACGGTCCGAGCCGTCCTTTTTCTTTACCAAAAGAATCGGACTGGCATATTCCGACTCTGACTCCCGTATAATATTCTTTACCATAAGATCTCGAATAATCTCACGAACTTTTAAAATTTCAGTATAGGATAAGCGGTACGGCCTATAATGGACGGGCGTTTTACTATTTAGCTTAATAGACATACTGCCGGTATTAACGGTCGAAGTAGCTGTACCATCAATTAAGAAACTTGAAAATTCATGTACTACATCAAGTAATTTTTGTAACTTTGCACCCATTAAATCGGTTCTAATTGAGGATTGCGTAGTAACTAAAACATCATGTTTGATATTAGACTCACATGAAATATATTGCTGATCGCGAGTTCGAATATACGTAACACCTTCTCGATTCAAGACATCGGTGCCGATTATAATTGGAGTATTCATAAACTCAGAACGAACGACGTGTAAGTCTACTTCTAAAGTAATTTCACTAAATTCTATTGGTAAGGTTACAAAATAAGTCGACTCTATTTCTTGACCACCGATGCCTCGCAAAACTCTAAAAGCAGGCTTGCTCCCATATTTAAAATGTTTTAACAAGGAAGAAGTAACTAGTGATATACTAGAACCAGAATCAATAAGAATATCGACCGAGATTCCTTGTATAACTGCTACAACAATATCATTACATTTACTGTTGAAGTATTCTCGACAAAAGTTAACATTATTTGTATTCCGAGATTCAGACCTTAATTTTGCAAAACATGTGTCGATCTTATGGCCAGGTTTTTTACAAAAACTACACGGATCAGGTTTCATTGAATTTTGAAAAGTAATATTTTTCCGATCGTTATTGGTGTTAAATTCATTACTGGGAGCTGTCTTAGGTTTCTTAAAGCAATTCGACTGCTTGTCGGGCACAAGTTTACCACATATAAAACATTTACCGTACTCGAATCGCCGTTTGCGATCACCTACCATAGCTGTTGTTAAACGAACGATTGTGACGTAACCCACTCGAGTTAGTGTTAAAATTTGAAGTTCTGGGTTTAATATAAATAGAAAGAAACTCTACTAATTCATTTGGCATTAGTTTGGCATTAGTTTCCGACGCGCGAATTTGAGGATCAGTAATGCCCCGTATAACTATTGCCGATATCAGTTCATCACATAACTTAACTTCTAACGATGCGTAACTTTGAAAGGGACCGCCGAGCATAATCTGCGTATGTGGGAAACTTATCAAAATTGATACTCATAACTTCGTATAAAATATTCGCTATATCGAGTTTTCGAGGACACAAGAGTGTAAATTCTTTTTTAAAGTTACTCCAATTACGGTCGTTCGTTACCCATTCATTAAGCCACGTTTTGGCCTCTCCTTGTAAACAATTTCCAATACGAGATAGACATTCATGATCGCCCCAGTGATTAGCACACCTAGCACGGTCTACTTCTTCGCACCAAACCTCTATATCATTGACTTCTGGATCAAAATTTGAAATGTAATAAGATTGGTTAGATCTCACCGGCATATTAATGGAACGTATCGCATCGATAATGCGATCAGCTGCGTTGACGTGGTCCACAGCGGTACTAGCGGGACACTCCGGTGGGGACAGGGTCACTGAAGCCGTTTGCTCTTCACGCTCTTGAACCTCGCTCACAGGCTTGGAAGCGCTTGATCGTGACGGAGGCGACGCTGAATTTTCGGATCGGGTCTCCGTCACAGGTTCGGCGACAACAATGGCAGCTGACCCTGCTACCGTCGCCGCGGAAGCAAAGTCACTCCGGTGCCTTTGTTGTGATGAAACCGGATGCCGTTGTTCCTCTAGTGATGTCAATCTATTCAAAATTTGTTGCATTGTTTCGGTTAAAACATTGCTAGAGGGGCTACGTCGTCTGTGACGTGAATCACGTTGACTAAAATGCGAACTGCGATTACGCAAGCGATTTCTACTTTTTCTGCTTTTGTTAGGCATATTTTTCAAAGACAAATAAAATTAGGCGTAACTCAAATTAAAATTACAATAGGGTAGACAATAATTAAATAAGAGGGTAATTACAACAAAATAACAAAATAGAACTATTTTAAACGAAAAGCAAAGGTATTACACAATATATTAGCAAATAAACCACTATTCACTGTTTGAAAATAAATTGGAACATACTCACCAAACCTGTTGTTATCTTATCCACAGGAATTCATCACTTTTACTTACGTACAGTTAATCACTAATTTGTTCTATTTTTTTTTCAATGAGGGTAAGTATAAAAAAAAGACAAAAATATCGCCGATTGTTTGAACAGTCAAAAACAATATCAAGTCAGGAGGTACGAACTAGGACACGCGAATCTTATTATCCCACTTCTGATCTTAGAGACCAGAGGTGGAAAAAGAACAAAATAATAATAACCACTTATACACTACTACTAAATATTTTATTTAATAATAAAATTACATAACAAAACTAATTTTAAACAATCATAGATACAAAATGTAAATTAAGCTTTTAATGAACTATCACAATTAAAGTATTTGACTGATCAAACGGGCAGAGCTCCCGCTCGCAAGAGAATCCGACACGAATAGATGCTTGAAATGAGCGCGTGGTCGTTTATAAGGGCATTGCCCCACCACTTGTTCTTCAGGTCGGCTAACAGTATATTTTCTTATAGTGTTCGCATTTTTTCATAGTTTTAACATATTTTAAATGGTCACACAACTGAGACTTATTTGTTTTTATTATTTTAATGTTACATTTACTCTGTCGTAAGATTAATTTCAGGTTTCCGTGATCCCGTCTCACCCAATTAACCATTTTTAACTGCTCCTTTTAGATTTCTAAGGAACCCTTAACAAGTATATTATTATTTATTATTTCTTGGTTTTTATACAATATACCAAGACAGACGATACTGTGAAAATATTACCTCTTAACAATAACAACGCGAAACACTAGGAAAAAAACGCATAGGTATTATATTTAGTTTCATAGTTAGTTGAAATACTACTCAAACTCTCAACTAACAACTGCGTCTTAGACGAAATGCTCTGTAGATAAAAAATATATATATATCCTTACTGACTAACGTGTGAAATCGTTGGTGTCGATAAAAAATATCTCGTAAACTATTAATTGTTATTCGCAAAATAATTAACAATGTAAATAATAACGTCTACTAGTAATATCCAGGAACAGCAAACTTAATAAATGATAATACCTTGAACCATCTTTGCAACACAACACTGCAGGTTCTGCAGTTTGGCTAATTTTTTTATAAGGCGACGTCCCGTTCAAATATATAAAATGTATCACTTTTGTGTTTTATGGACAATGTACCAGATATTCAAAATTTTTGTTGTAGGAAATGCTTCATATTAATTATAATATGTAATTCCAAGGTGCTTCAAAAACTCATTCATGAATAATTATGTATAATAATACTCAATAGTAATTTCTATGTCAGTATTTTATAGTCTCCATAATAGTATATATTTCAAAACCATAGTCATGTCATGGAATATGCTTCCCCTTCATGAATTACCGCCTCTCGTCGATAATCAATACTGCTGTGAGAATGCAAATTTTATTAAACATTTATTACAACGCCCGCCATCCTGCGAAAGCTTATGGCTCTGCTTTATTTTATTCTGAATTCAAATTTATTTCTCAAATATGTTTTTTTAGTTATATAAAACTAACACGATGCAATATATTTTTAACTGTAATACTTTGTAGACTATCAATATTATTCTTTACCTTTTTCTGCATTCAATCCAGAGCACGTTTCTATTCTCATCTTTATCGGGAGAAGTAGTTATAGTATTAAAAATTTCATTATGGTGAAGATTTTTTGATTTTCATTGCCAAAAATTATGTAGCTTTTAAAGACAGAACAGTAATCACGGCAGATGGAATCTATACTGAGTGAGCCTAAAGAACCTAGTACTGATAATAACTATACAGTTTTCACATTTTCTGGTTGTTTTTTATGTTAGAGGAGGTCAAACGAGCACGTGCGTCACATATGTCAAGTGGTCACCGCCACCCACGAACTTATGCAACATCCGGGGAAATACAAGAGCGTTGCCGGCCTTGGAGGCGGAAGTATACGCCTCTGTTGATGGTACATATGTATTATATCGTTCCGGAAATCCGCCGAAGGAAATTTTTTCCACATCTTAGTAGTACGTGGAAGAAAAGTCCTTGAAAACGGCACAGTAGAAGATCACCATGCATCCAGGTGGTACGGATGATATTGCAGCCGATGACGTGCTGTCCGGCGTTGAAATTCGGCGGCGTGCATCTCAGATTTTATGAAATCTTTAAATAAGATAAATTTATATAAAAACATTACTGTAACTATAATAATATACTTATAGGAAAAGACTTGTGGATAGACCAAACTCCACTATATTATTTTTGTAAATACACTTAGATAGAATACCGGATTCGGTTTTAGGGTGAAGGGTTTTTATGTCAAGAAGGGTAACTTTTTATTTGATTTTAAAGTTCTGCCATAAAAAACTATCTATGGACAAAAAATCTTCCTGTCTGAGGTCTGACATGCGAGTCTAATTGAATTGTAACAGTAAAATTCTTTTCTTTATCGTTTTATTTCATTAATATTACTTTGTTGAAGCATTGCATTAGCATCCTCGATGCAGGGCGACGTGTCCCCTTGACTTCTATAACCTACTACATAATTGGTGTTATATCATTCGGCGTTCTAAGGAACAAGCCTGCCTCTGAAAGTATTATATTTTCATTTGAGTTTACAACTACAGGAGGTTTAGATAAAGTAAGAAAACAGCCGACTACATAGTCGATAGAAATATCAGTTACATTATAATTGTAATTTACCTTCACAGGTTGAGGGTTTTGTGAGAATATTCTACGGTATACCATATACAATATAGAGGGCGCCATGGGAATTGTACAAATGTATGGACTATTTGACAATGATTATTGTAAACAGGTTATATTGAGGAAGTTTTATAGAACAAGTTATATGTCTATATAAACATTGCTTTACCGGAACCTACGAACTAGCCAGTGACATGTGTGTAGTCACATAAAATTATCAAATTTGTTTTCTTAATCAAAAATTTTAGTTAAACACGTTATTATTAATATAAATAATAAGGCTTCTCAAATAATAATTATGAAATAATTTCACTTATAAAATATAATAATTGCTTTTAATTGTTACTTTCATTATTTTAGTGTAACTTGCAAAATGTGTTTCCTCTTATTTAAACCCGGATGAATTCTAAGAGACATACGTGTTTTTTACAAATGGGTACAGAAATACGTAACTGTAAATGTATCTCTCTGGCAAAGTTAAATGATTTTTTCCCAACTGAACCAAAATGAAAGAAGTAATATTAAAATACCCTAACCAAATCCTGCTTTACCTATCGGCGTAGCGCGTCCTACGTACAAGTAAAAAAGTACACACAGATTTATTTTATATTTAAAACTTACTTACGCACACTGTTCCATCTGCGTAAAGAAAAAATCCGTAGAATCTTGTCTATTATCTCCTTGAAAATGTTTATTTTATCAGAATTTATTATATGAAAATAAAAAAATAATAATTTAAAGTTAAATATTAACTTAACGTCGTCATCTTCCTGCCCTTATCCCACCCAACTGGGGTCGGCGCAGTATGTTTTTTCCTTCCTTACTCTCCTGTTACTCGTCATCTCTGTGCACACTCCCTTCTTCTCCATATCGTCTTTCACGCAATCCATCCATCTTTACTTCGGTCGTCCTCTTCCTGTCCATCCCACCACTAACATACCCATAATATTAACTTATTATAAAGAGTAAATAAATTTAGTTAATATTTAAGTGTAATTATTTTTTTCCAATAGCTTCCAATTATTTATGTGACGATGAGAGCAATACTTTTCAGATACCGTGGTTGTTTTCCCGTGTTTTATCCACATTTTGTATACATATTGAAACTATTATATTATCCGTATACAATATACTTTAATATATAAAATATCAAGCCAGGAACGAGGAATGTTCGAACAATAACCGTTGAACCGACGTCAACCCGCGCCGACTGCGGTCGAGGGTTTCAATCTATTCTACTTACTTCACTTTGTTATTTTACATTTATTTAATCTATACATGTAATGAAATAATTGTACATGTTATATGCAGTATACACAACACCTTCAACAATAGTTACAACAATTGTTTGTAGATTTTTGTATGCTTGTCTGTTCGTAAATAACCCAAAACTACCAGGCAAATGTTGATTAAATTAAATACACTAAATTTGGTCTAATTTAATATATACTTTGTATTATATATATATATATCTGAAAAACATCAAATATACTAACTGTTTAGTAACTACTTATACTAATAATTATAAACTTAAATACTAAATTAAATAAAAAATATATAATATATATAACATAAAGAGATAAAATTATTAAGTAGAGTCTGATACTCTACTTAAACAGTTTCCTCTCTTTACGCCTCTTTCAATTCTTTTAATTTAGCGCCAAGAGGAAAGCAATTTTTGAAAAAGTTTTTTAATAAAATTTCTTTATTTTTGGATCAGCTGTTCTGCTTGTACGGGGTCTTTTATAAAGGAATTCATATAAATATATTGACATTTCCTATTTATTTAAAGGAAAAAAAACTTTAGCTTGTAGTTTATGCGATCTTTCAAATTAAAGTTATAGCTGTAACCTTATATCATAAGTGCATAAGTGTGTCTGTATGGTCGTGCTCCTTGGATAATACTATCACTTAATTATTATTCACAACTGATGACCCCAACAGTGACTGACTACTTGTGTGAGTTAATGTCATCCTATAATTATTACTAAACCTAATAAACTACTCAAATAAATGTATCTCTGGATACGAGTACGGACGAATTTTTTTAATTATAAATTAATTGTGTAGATGTAAAATTCAATCTTATCCTGTAGATATATGACATAATGTTGAAATTAATTTGACTTTTCTCAAGATTATTTCACCTATAACCATTACTCATTTAATTTTTTATATTTTTTAAATTAAAAATTAAAATTATCTCATACTTTTAAGTTACTCATTCCTAAACTTAAGCTTAAAATACTCTAAAGTCAAGACCACTGTCTTCTCTCATCAGTGGAAGTCGAAAATACATAAATAGACAAATCTCATCATAAATGTTTCGTTAAAGCGTTTTTATTAAAATTTGCAGAATAAGTCTTTAAAATTGCTTTTTTTTAAACATTGATGGAAACAATAATATTATAAGAATAAATAATGTATTAATTTAAAAAGTAATCTCTATCTTATCAGTGATCTATATTCCATCGAGGGCGCGCCACGCTCGTGTGCACATCGCGTAAGATCTGTCCGTGTCGATGTGTACCGGAATATCAGCTGCAGTGTATGGCAATTTGTATGGCAATTCCATCTAAGTTTTATAAGATGTACCCGATTATGTTTGAGAATATTGTACCGATTTTCTATTTAATGAAAATGCTCTTCACATAGTTCAAAATATTATAACTGTCAGTGTAAATATTTTTTTTAATACATCCCCATGGATATTACAGTTTTGAACTTCTCTCCTATCATTTTTATCAGACACGTGACTTGATCACGACACATTGCCATCAATACACGTGGATGTGTGATAGACAGTCACACAGGGTAATTAGTGTGAGAAAGTTACTAAAACTTTAATGTATTGACCTATTAGAAGTACCATGTATGAGCTCTCCACTCCAAAAGCACTAATAGTTCAGAGTTCATAAATTACGCCAGAGATTTTTAATAAAAATATGAACATCACATTGGTTTACGTATTATATGTAATTTTACAATTAATAGGTATAACGCTGACACAATAACATTTTTTCAAGGATTGTAATTTATTTGAAGATAAATAAAAAAACATGAAATCGAATAACGAATTATAATCAAAACTTCTGTACTACTAAAAATTTTTAAAACTTGACCTTAATTTTTCAACCCATTTGATGTAATTGACGTTTATGTTATTTCTTCAGTATTCGTTTCTGTTTTCTATATACTATGAACTGACTTTTTACGTGTATTAATATATGATTTCCGTTGGTTTCAAAGAAAAAATCATCATCAAATGTTAAGTTATTATCATACATAACAACTCACTCGTATGACACTGTCGTGAGGAAACGGCAAAAGTTGTACAAGTTATAGGCCACGTGAGTCGAGTCACACTTTATATTTATCAGTTTTTCATGATCAAATAATAAGTTACTTTATAGTAAAGCATGAATCATAATGTCGACGATTTTATTTAAATGTTTTCATAATATAAATTGTTTTAGATTGTAACTATATTACAATAAAAGTAACCTTTTTTGATTTTGCATGCATTTTAAGTGATAGTAGATGAATTATAATTTGAGTCTGTGGAAATTGGAACAGGGCAGATGAAGTCTCTGGCAATAGCTAGCATTGAATAGAGAACTTTTCTGTGCAGTAGGTACATGATCAACTCTCAGAATATTAGAAAAGTTTTTGACCTCGGTTTACAGTGAACTAATGAAGTAGTATAGTGCTAAGACTTATACTCGTAGAACAGTATTAAATATTAAATAAAATCATTATTATAAGACCTAGACGCTAATGTCAATTTTAAAAATAAAACTTTTTATTTTGAGATCGACTCTCTTGTGAAGGAATGCACTGGAATTTAGTGACCTTTCATATTTCATTAACGGCAAAAGTTACGAAAATAGAAAACGGTTAAGCTTCAAGTTCTTTTTCGCAATTAAGTTTTATTGTTATAAAGAAATATTTAACGCCATTACTTTTACTTAAAGCTTCTTTCTCAACTTCATATTATATTTTTCTAGGCAGTGTTTTCTAGTTTCATTAGTAAGAGAGGTTTAATAAAAATGTCACGAGGCGTCGTTCCTACATGGAAATACGAGTATGTACCATTTTGCTTCTATTCGCTTATAACTTTTAATATTGTTATCCTGTATTTTATGTGATGGTTCAGATTAAAGTTATAGATGTAACCTTATATCATAAGTGTGTCTGTATGGTCGTGCTCCTTGGATAATATTATTTATTTATTTATTTACCTTCACGCCATATCCCTTGCGGGGTAGCCAGAGACGACGGAGCGCCAAACGCTACGGTCTCTGCATACCTCTTTCGCCTCGGCCACAGACATCAACCTCTTCATACATGCCCTCCGGGGGGTCCTCATGCTTTTTACGTGACCTTCTTCCAGTATCGTAGCTACTGTGTTTTCGAAGGTCACTCGAGGCCTTCCCCTGTCTCTCTTACCGCTCACTTTTCCCATATAAATCTTTTTTACCATTCTTTCATCACTCATTCGTTCAACGTGTCCAAACCACCTGAGCACGTTCTTCTTCATTCTCACCGTGACATCTTCGCTAGTACCTGCCATTCTGTGGATCTCTTCATTGCGGATTCGATCAGCTAGACTAACTCCGCATATTCTGCGAAGAGATCGCATCTCCACAGCAATCATCTTTCTTACATTCTTCTTCTGTGTTACCCACGTTTGGCTGCCGTATAACAGCGTCGGTAGCAAAACTGCATTGTGTACAGCCAAACGTGCAGCCATACTGACGTTTTGCCGTTTCAACAATGCAGTCAAAGCACCATTGACTCTGTTACCGGCAGCAATACGCCTTTCCACATCCATTTCGTATCTTCCGTCTCTGCTAAACATACTTCCCAAATATACCACTTCATTCACTTGTTCTATTATCTTATCATTCACGTTGATCTTACATTCTGTTCTTTCTTCATTTCTTTCAAATATCAGAACCTTCGTCTTATCTTATCTATCTATCTGGATAATACTGTCACTTAATTATTATTATTTTTACTAAACCTAAGGAAACCACTCAAATCAATTTATCTCTGGGTACGAGTGCGTGTTTATAAAGTTATAAGTTGATCGATTTAGATGTAAAATTCAATCATATGTTATAAAATTTTACATACAGTTCAAACTAATTTAAGTTCGTTTTACCCATAACCATTACTCACTTGTTTTTTATTTTTTTGGACACTAAAAATTATTATTATATGATAAATACGCAGCCGTCGACGTCGAACATATACAAACAAACGAACGATATCATTACATCAGTTTTACCAACTAAAGTGCTTATAAATATTTTATTTTAATTTTGAAGGGAATAAGTACTAAATAAAAATGCATATTTTAATAATCACTTTGATGCACATCCTTATATTAAAAATATGAATATGGTATTCATCTATTTTTTTTATTATTAGCCTAATAAGATTCAATATTATGAAAGTAATCTTATGTCACTGTCGGTGATCTATATTCCGTCGAGGGCGCGTCACGCTCGTGTGCTCGTGTGCACTTCGCGTAAGATCTGTCTCGATATACGAGTATATCGGAATTCAGTGACTTTGTTTGGCAATTCTATGTTATTTTTCTAAAATATACCCAATAACATGTGGCAAAATTTTACCTATGTTTTATTTGAAAAAAAATTTTTGTCTGTGGAAAACGATGAAACTTCATCAGGCCGTAAATGACATCGTCACCATGATATGACTCCTTTTCTTCCACACACCGCACGAAACGAAACACACCTGTTACAACTATCCACCCACATTATTACCTCATCTTAAACACATAAAGTTAGTTACTAATTACTTATTATTAAAATGCTCATTTAAAAACAATTATGGCCATTTCAAAATTGAAAGCAAAGTGTAAAATACCAAAGAGATCTTAGTGTGGTGGTCTGTATGTGTTATAATAACGAACATTTTATATAATAATATGTTCTATAGTTTTAGTTATTATTATTAATATATATATATAAATATATATATATATATATTGGTAATAGTTTCAATTTAAATCTTATATGTATATTAGAATTGTTTTCATTTGAAAGAATAATTTAATGATTTATTTTGTATAATGGTTATAATAAGATGTAGTTTAATAAAATTGTCGAATAATAATGAGGTGTAAATAAGTTTCAAATATAATATTTTTATATGTACGTTTTACAATAATTTGTTGTTTATTTTTGGTTTGAATCAATTTAATGTTGAATGCACAAATTAAATATATTGAAGATAATAATTTCCATATAATATTCTCAAGCGAATAATTAGCATATATTTTACCTTTTGTTTTAAAGGTTGTATCCATTCATTGTGGTGAAGTACAATAGTTGTTAAGTTTTAATTTTAAAATAGTTTTTATATTCGTTATTTTGAACTTAAATTTATATTGCAATGTATATAATATTAAGTATTTCACCAATAATTGTTTGCTATTTGTCTGTGCCAGATGAGTTTATATAGTTTTTATATTTAAAATTTATATTTATTATTGTATGTTTAAATAAAAATGTGTGTATGTAATATATAATATGAACAAATGCAACGTTGGGGACCGCCAACCAACACGCCACGTTCCGAACGGCGGGAGGTGGAGGACGGAGCTACAAATAGCTACGTGAAATGTAGGAGGAGGAATGGAACAGAAGATGAATGAATTATTAGATGTGATGGATGAAAAGGATCTGGATGTTATTTGTGTGTCTGAGACCAAGCGAAAAGGCCGATACGACCGATTTGCCTGGCAACCGGGTCGCTTTCTGGGCTGGGGTTCCAGAGGGTGAGCGAGGTTGCTAAGGTGTAAGCGTATTGTTGTCTTCTCGAATGGTTAATGCTATGGTAGAATACAAGGCAATCAACCCGAGGCTTCTTTGGATTCGCTGTAAGCTGGGGATAACAAGAGTATTCTTGTTAGCCGTGTATGCGCCAGTATCCTCAGTTCAAATAAGCCAGCTCAAGGAGTTTTGGGAGAGTGTCAGGGATGTTCTAAGTAGTGTCAGAGATAATTAAAAGTTGATAGTATGTGGAGATATGAATGGATCGGTTGGAACCGCGCGAATTGGTTACGAAAGCATGCTAGGCAAGTACGGTAATAAGAAAGAAATAAGGCTGATAAGCTTATTTTGGAATTATGTAAGGAGAGAAATTTGTTTATGGCAAACACGATGTTTGATCATAAATAAATTCACATGTACACATGGGAGTGAGCGGACGAATGAAGTATGATTGGTTTATTCTTAGTGGATCAGCGAATTCGAAGCCAAGTTATGGACACGCGAGTGTTTAGGGGTGCTGATCCGGGAACGGACCATTATCTAGTCGTTGCTAGAATAAGAGGTCTGTTTGCAGGTTGGCGCAGCCGCACGACGTGTCCAAATTTGGAGTTGAATTATCGCATAAGAAGCTGGAAGCCTCAAAATCCACCGATCAGAGAGGAATATCAAGAAAGGGTTTCCAAGAAGATTGAAAGCTGTGATTCTGGAAATGAAAGTGCTGAAGTATGCTGGCAGAACCTTAGGAAAGGTATGGTGAAAGTAGCGACAGAGATATGTGGTAAAAGGAAAAGAGGTTTTAGTAAAAAGCGCGATTAATGGTGGGATGATGAAGTGAAAGACGCTGTGGAGTTAAAGAAGAAAGCATGGATAAAAGTATAAGAGAGATAAGAAAAAGAGAGCACAAGCTGCAAAAGCACAAAACGAAAGCATTTATAAAGATGAAGCGTGAAAATTCTAAGAGAGAAAGAGATGAAAGGTTGACGAACAACTTCCGGGAAAACACGAAGTTTTTCTGGCGAGAAGTTAGTGAATCCCGGGATTGTTCGATAACCTGTAGAATGAAAGGGGTGCTTTCGAAGAGCGGTGAAATTTTAACCGAGCAAGCACACGTTTTGCAGCGGTGGCCGGAATTCTACAAGGAGACGTATGAATGTGAAGACGCCTCGACCTTGAGTACCAGCAAAATGCTGAGTTCGGATGTAGCCGATGGTGAAATCAGTTTGGAAGAAGTGGAGAGCGCGATTCGAAGTCTGAAATGTGGTAAGGCTGCGAGAGCAGATGAAGTCTACTGCCGAAATAATCAAATATGGTGGGCCGCGCGTCTTGGACTTGTTCTGGTTTTTGTGCAATTTATGCAGGAAATCAGGAGAGGTCCCAGACAATTGGCGAGGTGAAGTCATCGTACCTTTGTATAAAAGCAAAGGTTCACAGATAGACTGTGCAAGCTATAGGGCTATCAGTTTGATTAGCTTAGGCGGTAAACTTATGCTAAAATATTAGCCAGAAGAATGCAAAAGAGATCTGAAAGGCTTTTGTGAGAGGCCCAAGGAGGTTTTAGACCTGGAATAGGGTGTATAGATCAGATCTTTTCCCTCCGCATGATCACGGAAAAGTTTTTGGCCCTAAACCAAGGTTTAAACGGTTTTCTGTGCTTTTGTGGATTTGGAAAAGGCATTTGACAGGGTTGTGAGAAAGAAATTATGGGAGATACTGCCCCGATACAATGTGAGCGGACCCTTGCTACAGGCTGTAAAGTCTCTTTATAGAGATTACTCAGCCCTTGTGCTAGTAGGTGCTGGCAGGTCGCCATAGTTTGACATCCAATCGGGTGTTAAGCAAGGTTGCGCTATGTCAACTTGGTTGTTCAATTTATATTTGGATAGTTGTCTCCAAGGCGTGAAAAACAGTGACATGGGAGTGAAAGTAGGTGATCTTAAAGTCAATTGCTTGCTATACGCAGATGATGCAGTGCTCATTGCATCATCAGAATGCGATCTGCAAGCATTGATCACCATGGTCTAAGCCTGAATGCAGATAAGACGAAGGAACATTTGAAAGAACAGACAAGACGAAAGAATATTTGAAAGAAATGAAGAAAGAACAAAATGTTAGATCAACGTGAATGGTAAGATAATAGAACAAGTGAATGAAGTGTGTTATATTTGGGATGTATGTTTAGCAGAGAAGGAAGATACGAAATGGATTTGGAAAAGCGTATTGCTGCCGGTAACAGAGTCAACGGTGCTTTGACTGCATTGTTGAGACGTCAAAACGTCAGCATAGCTGCACGTTTGGCTGTACACAGTGCAGTTTTGCTACCGACGCTGTTATACGGCAGCCAAACGTGGGTAACACAGCAGAAGAATGTAAGAAAGATGAATGCTGTGGAGATGCGATCTCTTCGCAGAATATGCGGAGTCAGTCTAGCTGATCGAATCCGCAATGAAGAGATCCACAGAATGGCAGGTACTAGCGAAGATGTCACGATGAGAATGAAGAAGAACGTGCTCAGAACGTGGTTTGGGCACGTCGAACGTGTGTGATGTGTGATGAAAGAATGGTAAAAAAGATTTATATAGGAAAAGTTAGCGGTAAGAGAGACAGCGGGAGGCCTCGAGTGACTTTCAAAAACACAGTATCTATGATACTGGAGGAAGGTCACGTAATAAGCATGAGGACCCCCCGGAGGGCATGTATGAAGAGGTTGATGTGTGTGGCCGAGGCGAAAGAGGTATGCAGGGACCGTAGCGTTTCTAAAAATTTATTGCCACTTGTTTTGGAAAAAGTTTGGAAGAAACAACCTCGCAGTAGGATCCCCCTTCACCACGAAAACGCATGATCGTCCACTGCTAAGCAATAAATCGACTATTTGGCGATGACAGACGTGAAGTTAGGAATCAGTGGGTATCTCGCCGTATAACGCCTACCTCTATGTGATTATTTTTGTGATTTTTATTTATTCCCGAAAATAAAGGATAAACTTCGAGGAAAATATTTTATGGACGACAAGAAAGCAGTGATTGCGTTTCAAAACACCGTCGAAGAGACGGACGAGTGGGCAAAGTTTCTTTTCTCAGTGGTTCCATCGGAAATTTATTGAAACTGAAATTATTTTTAGTACAAGTATTCTACCTATTTTTTATAAAAATTTTTGCTACCAATGAAATAATTGAAGAATGATAATTTAATATCAACATATAACGATCAAATTTTAAGTAAATATAGAATGAAACCTTCATCAACACGAACGAGACGCTAACCTGTGATTATAGAGTGGTCACAGTCACTGTGTCAACTGAGCTTATATTAGCTAGGCTAAGGTTACTAGGATAAATTTAGTATTCTATATTATGTAACCATCTCTGGGAAAAACACGTTAACTAAAAGCCCTTAAGAATGTCATTGTAACTGCAATTGCAATTGACCTTATTCCAACCAATCACAGCGTTAATTGACGCGCAAGTTCTTACATATCAGCATTCGGTTTTGTATTTTAAATAATTTGAACTAACTCACTATAACTATACGACTCCCATCAGTGTACAAAGAAAAAAAAAGTCGGTCATAAATGATTAACTTTATTGCCTTACATCAGAACTCAAAACTGAACGAAGGAAGGAAATGGCAAAAAATTGTGTCGCAGTAAATCTCAGCTACTATCCATAAATTATAGACTAATAAACCTAGAAGCTTGTTTTTGCTTATAAAATCGCATTCCCGAGATACTCGCTATTAATCAGCCTCAAGTTACGTTGGCTGTAATCGATTAAACCCAGTTAGCTTATCTGTAGTCCTTAAATTTAAGAAAATAAGAATGAAATTGCAGTAACTTTTAAATCAGAATTGTTTCACTGTAAATGTCTTTTTTTTGGTTTCCTCTTTCACGTAGCCCATTTATGCGTTTAAGAAAGAAAGTAAAAAAGGTTTTGATAGTGTATCCAATGTTAAATGTACTCGTTATCTATGACTATCGTATTTGTTGTGTGTTTTGTAACACAAAACAATGCTAACAATAATTTTCTATTGCTATTTTATTTGTATTTATGTACAAAATATTGGCCATATTATTCAGTTTATTATTTAAGTGTATCACAACCTTTAATAATAGCACATACATTTTAGTTATCAATTCTTCAATACAAAAATAATAGCGTACTAATAGGGATAAATCGAAATATTCCCTTTTTTATTTAAATGCTTTAAAAGTAAAAAAAAAATTGAGCTATAATTACAATAAAACGACATTTTTTGCATTTTTATACATTTTAAGTGATATTGGCTGACTTATAATTTGAGTCGAGAGAGATGGGAAGAGGGCAGACGATGTCTCTGTCATTACATAGTACTTAATAAAAAACTTTGCTATGTAATCGATTATCAGCTTTCAGAATATTAGAGAAGTTTTTAGACTCGGTTTACAGTGAAGTAATAAAATAGTATAGTGTCGAGACTTACTGTACAATAGGACATTTTTAAATATTAAATATTTTTTAATAATTGTGTCGACAAACTATTATGTATTATTTAAATACCGAGGCGGTAGTATCCAGTAAGTATATAAAAGTAAACCTCATTTGATAAGTCATTCAAGAGTTAATTAAAATGCTAAAAATAATTCGGCAAGTAGGTAGATACATTTAATAAGAAGGACAATGAAATAATCGTTGAATTCTGTATATTAATACACCGTTAACTGCGAATTCGGAAATCAATACAAAGTTCCATAATCAAATAGTTTATTTTTAAGAAATAAAATAGCTATTACTATGCCCGTCACAAGCGTTGATACACATTTGAAACATAAAACTTGTAGCAAAATAGCAGTCATAAACATTTTATTATCATCGCATGTAGAGATGGTGTACATGCGATGGTATATATTTATTTCTTACATGTTATTTTCCTTCTCCTCTGTCACGTGCGAGTATAAAGCAGCTTGTAATTTTGTTTATTTTATTTATGTTACATTACTACAATATACTGTTTGTGCAAATTTTATTACAGTAAGATGTATGCCGGTAATACTTTTTTATTTCATTCTCATCCTTTGTTTCATATGTTTTACCGTTCTAATATTTTGTTTACTTTTATGCTTTTTTTTGTTACAGGCTACGACGTATCAGATTAGATCTTACCCATATTTTTAACAGAATATGCCTCCATGACTGAAATGGAGCACTGTCATTGAGTAGTAGTAGTAAGTATAGAAAGTACGAGCTGTTTACAATAGCTGCTATAGGAGAAGGGGCGGGGTTGGAGGTAGAACAGTTCTGGAACTTACCCTCAATAATATTGAATATGAAGTAAAAATAATTATTCTCGAAATCGAATTTTTGTACTGATATAGAAAAGAAAGCCTTGAATTTTTGGCACCAAGACGATAAATATCCTTTTATCTTTCTTTCATTCACATTGTTGCATTTTTAAATAAATATCTAAGTACATCCTTTTTCCATTTCATCAAGTCTTGTAAGATTATTTGAGGTAATTTGGGAAAGAACTTTGAGAAATTCTAAACTAAGGAGTAAACTTAAGCGGAACAAGCACTTCATCTTGGATGAAATGCTTTGTAGAGTTTATAAAATTTATTGTAATTTATCTTTATAATTTAAATACAAAAATAGAAAACATATATCTCGTTCGACAAAAAATTAACATAACTCGTTGTATCGTTAAGTTATTTAGGTTTTGTAGTGCGTATAGACAAAGTAACAACTTAATTTAACTTAAGTAATAACTACTACTAATAATATATAGGAATAGCAAACTTAATAAATTGTAATACCACCGACTACACCGCAAAACAACAGGCTCCGTCATATTTATTTTTAAGAGGAGGTTACGTTTAAATAAATAAATTTTATCACTTTTATTTTTTATGAACATTGTAATAGATAATTAATTTTTTGGTGGAAATCTTTAAATACTTTTTTTTTATTCCCAATATTTATTTAATGCGTCACAAACACGTTTATGAGTAAATTAATAAAAGTAAATCAAATTTACAAATATGTAAGTATTTTTTATCCATAATAATTGAATGGAATATACATCCCCTTAATGAATTACAGGTCTCTTTGCATTTTTTTTTTGGAAGAGGAGGGCAAACGAGCTGGCGAGCCACAGATGATTTGTGATCACCGCCGCCCATGAACTCTCGCAACATCCGAGGATTTACCAAAGCGCTGCCGGCCGAGGAGGTGGGAGTAAACGCCTTTTTTGAAGGTACCCATGTCGTAGCGATCTGGAAATACCGCCGAAGGGAGTTCCACATGTTCCACATTCGAGTGGTACGTGGAAAAAATGTACTTGAGAACCGTACAGTGGAGGATCGCCACGCATCCAGGTGGTTTGGATGGTATTGGAGGCGATGGCGCGCTTTGCCGTGATGAAATTCGGCGGTAGGCATCAGATTGAATAGGTCTTCGGAACACTCCCCGTGGTAAATACGGTAACAGACGCACACAGATGCAACGTCTCTACGCAATGCCAAAGAGTCCAGCCGTTCACAGAGCCCCGGGTACCCGACAATCCGAACGGCTCTCCGTTGTACGCGGTCAAATGGTAGAAGCTGATATTGAGGTGATCCGGACCAGAGATGAGAACAGTACTCCATATGTGGCCGGACCTGCGCTTTATAGAGCGCAAGTCTTTTGCCAGGATTGAAATACTGCCTCGCTCTATTGACCACGAGGCCAACTTGGCCTTGCTCTCCAAATGACCACGAAACTGACAATCGCTCGTAATGTCGAGACCCAGTATTCTGATACTTGACGAGGCAATAAGGGAAGCGCTCTCGAAGAGCGGTGATACGACAAATTGGGTTTTCTTAGTGGTAAACGCGCAAAGCTGTATCTTCTGGGGATTGAACTGAACGTGGTTCAGTTCACCCCACACAAAGAGCATCCCCAAGGACGTCGCTATAGAAGACACAAGTTTCTTTCGGCACTCGTCGACGTATTTCCGAGAGAGACCTGCACGGCCGGAATTTACTGCATCCCCAGTGCTGTCATCCGCATAACAATGTATGTTGGAAATATCCAACATATCATTGATGTGCAGGAAGAACAGAGTTGGGGATAGCACGCAGCCTTGGGGTACACCAGCATTCACGGGCTTAGGGTCCGAGTAAAAACTGTCGATCGACCTGTATGCTCCGCCCAGTGAGGAGGAAGCTCATAGGAAGGTAGCTTCAAAAGAAACCCCTTGTGCCATATGCGATCGAAGGCTTTCGCCATATCCAGACTAACTGCCAGACCCTCTCCCTTGCTTTCAATAACAGTTGCCCAACGGTGCGTAAGATATAACAGAAGATCACCAGCCGATCGACCATGGCGAAAGCCATATTGCCAGTCATTGACCAACTGGTGATTCTCGAGATACGTTAGGAGCTGTTTATAGATTATGCTCTCCATTACTTTGGAGAAAAGAGAGGTATAACCAGGCTATAACCTTTTTTAGGGATCGGATGGACTAGGGCACGCTTCCATGAGACCGGGACTACGCCTTTAAGGTAGGAGTACCGAAGTAGACGCGATAGCTCTCGTGTCAACTCAGGGTCACATGTCCGCAGCACAATTTGAGAGATACCATCTGGCCCACTCGACTTATGAACTTTCAAGGAAAAGAGGGCTTTTCGGATGGTTTTTGCCGAAATACTATTTCGGGCATTAAGCTCTGACACCGCGGGATGATAGGCGGTGTCTTCCCTTGGTCGTCCAAAGTCGAGTTGGAGGCAAAAAGAGTGCCCGAGAGATCGGCTTTCTCTTTTGCCGTGTGGGCCAGAGAGTCGTTCCCAGTGTGCAGTGGCGGTAGGGATGGCTGGCAAAAGTTTCCCAGGGTGGCTTTTGAAAGTGCAAAGAACTTGCGCGTTACAGGCGGCTACCTTGCTAGCTGATCCCCAATTTTGAAGACATGCTTGAACTTTGCTCTAGCAATTTTCCGTTTGAAGAATCTGGGGGCACGATTAGATTTCCTCTTCAGAACTCTAGAGTTCGGATCCTTAGTGACTAACGCATTAGCTCAAGCCTGCCGATTGCCAGATGCTGCAGCCCTGACAGACACATCAAACCAAAGCCGCGATCTGCCACCAAGTGGTACCACAGAGCTTGGTACAAATAGTTCCATGCCCTGAAGTATTACATCAGCTACAGCCGAAGCGCAGTCACTAGGATCATTAGAAGGGAAACAAATCGGCCCCCATGGGTAGGATGCAAAAAAGGACCGCCTTCCATCCCAATCCGCTGACATGTAGTGCCAAACGCGTCGAATCGCAGGTCTTGTGCGAGCCGGACGTTGAATGAGCACTACACTCCGTACCAAGCAATGATCAGAGGATCCTAAAGGAGCCTCGACAGTGACTTGGTATTTTCCGGGATGTGTAGCCAGCAGAAGATCTAACAAAGAGGGCATATGGCTGTCCACATCCAGTAGACGAGTGTACGTTTTGACCAACTGGGACAGACCATTTACCAGAACAAAGTTAAACACAGATCTCCCCGCGTAGTCGGTGGCACGTGACCCTAGCCAAACGGTATTGTGAGCATTGAAGTCCCCGAGGACTACGACTTCGGCAGAGGGGGTCTGTGAGAGCAGGTTGTCAATCTTCGCCTGAACATGGCCCAAGAGTTGATCCGTTTCTGCATTACCACTATGGGACCTGTAGAGGCACGCGTAGACTCTGACATGGTCGTCCGTGTCAACGTGCAGCCAGAGTACAGACAGGTCCCGACCGTTAAAAACCTGAAGGCGACGGTAGCAGATATCCTCCCTTACGAACACAGATACCCCGGCATGTGGTATAAAATTAGGTTCTAGTTTATACCCGGGGTATGATAGGTACGCTGTGTCGCTAGGTTGAGATATCTGCGTCTCCGTCAAAAACAACAAGGTCGGGTGCGCCCTTCCTAGATGGTAATGGACAGCGATTAAGTTGGAATGAAGTCCCGGGATGTTGCAAAAGTCCACATTTAGAGTGGGGAAGGGGTGCCGCTGCATTGACTCGTCGTTTGCCCTCAGTAAACATAAAAGGCGATACTTTGCCCGCCCCAGATACGACGGGTAGCCCGAGCAAAATCCGAGAATCGCTCCCCTGATTTTGCTCGGGGAGGGGTTCCCCGGCTTCGTCAAAGCCGGTACCCTCCTGGGGTATTTTTTTTTTTAGGCATCGCTTTCATGCATTAAAAGCAAACCATCTAGTAATTAGAGACTTAATTAGCAGACCGCCCGGCGTCGATAGTCGATAGTGCCATAATCCTGCAAATTTTATTACACATTTATTACAAGGTAACCATGTTGTGACGACTTATGGGTTTGCTTTTTTTATACTCTAAAGTTAAATTTATTTCATCACAATCCAATTTTTTTTTTCAATTTACGTTGTAAGCTTACGCTATTATTTGTTACTTTTTCTCTGCATTCAATTTAGAATACGTTCCGCCACTTTTACTTTTACAAGTTTTCATTCCTTCAAAGTATTTTTCTAGACAGTAATTTTATAGTTTCATTAGTAAGCGAGGTTTAACAAAAATGTAACGAGGTGTCGTTCCTGCATGGAAATATGAACTATTTATTATCTCTTTACTTATTCATAACTTACAATATTTTTAATTTGTATTTTATTTATTTATTTATTCATGTACCTCAATATTACATAGATGCTTAAAATTATAAAATATGTACATTATCTATTGTATTTTATGCGATCTTTCAAATTAAAGTTATAGCTGTAACCTTATATCATAAGTGTATAAGTGTGTCTGTATGGTCGTGCTCCTTGGATAATACTATCACTTAATTATTATTCACAGCTGATGACCCCAACAGTGACTACTTGTGTGAGTTAATGTCATCCTATAAATATTACTAAACCTAATAAACTACTCAAATAAATGTATCTCTGGATACGAGTACGTGTTTTTATAAGTTGATAGAAGATCTCATAACCACTACTCACTTTTTTTTTATATTTAATATTTTCTCTAATTTTTACGTCCCTCATTCCTAAGTCAAAGCTTAGCACCAACCAATTGGTAAAAATCCCTGAAATTATTTCTTATATGAAAAGTAAGCATCAGTGGAATTCACAAATAAACAATCCCAATCATTACGTCAGGTTTGACAAACCAAAGTAAGTAACCAAACAAAACAAACAAACCAAAGTAAGTAACCAAATAGTAAGCATTTCAATAATAACAGTAGTGTGTATTCGGGGGTTCTGGCTTATTTGTATTGGGGGGGGTGTTCTGGCTCAGCGGGGGTCTCGCTCAAGTTTGGGTCTGATTCAGATTAAAAAAAAAAAATAAAAAAAAATAAAAAAAATAAAGGTTTTGCTATCATCTAAATCGTTTGCTGCCATCCCCGTTGCGCTAGCTTTTACGGTTACAGAGATAGCTTTTTGATTTCGACTACCTGGCCGAAGGCTGATAAGACCATTCATTCCCTACTCAACTCGCCCGGCGTTATCTCCGCAGGCCGATAAGGCCCACCGACACTAATTACTACAGTATTTGTTTACATACATGTTTGTTTTATGCAATAATACCACAAATTAAAATTTATATTTTATTTAAAATCATACTTGATTAAATTATCAATTATTACATCCTAACCAAATAATCTATTTTATATAGATTTTTGTTTTATGCAATAATTATTACATCATTGTACAGGGTTTCATCTTCATCCAATATCCTAAACATAATCTATACAACCTAACATAACCTAACCAAATATAATCTATACAACCTAACATAACCTAACCAAATATAATTAAAATTTTACATTTTATTTAAAATAACACTTGAATAAATTATCAACTATTATATCATTGCACAGGGTTTCATCTTCATCGAATATCCTCACGAAGTTCTGCATGCTCTGACCGTAGAACATGTGATGTAGGTATACCAAGCAGTATTCACCACACACCGAAGTCCACTCGTTTTGTATTTTCTTACTATTAAAATACCATATTTTACAGTTTCTATTAAGAAATGCTTTATGGAAGCCTTTCGGTGCTCGGCCAAATGAATCAAAATATTGGCCGATTTTGTTTTTGTTTACATGTATGGCTACCCAGTGAGAACCTGGCTGAGTATCTTAATCTAGATTGCTTACTAAAAATGAAGGGGCTTCAATATGTATCGGCAATCTGTTTGCAGGAAATACATTCATTTTTAACAATGGATTAATCCTATTTAAGCATTCCTGAATTTGTAGGGTATTCATATTTTAGAATAGATAACACGTGCTCTATCATGCATAGACATGTAATGAATAGTTAGGTATCTTAAATCATGTCTTTATAGTAAGGGGATTATGTACAGCAAGCAATGCATACGCTAAATCGTTGGAATTTATAAACTAGTTACTAACGTTGAAATACCAAAGAAATAGTTTTAAGGAATTTTGAATAGACAAACCATTACTTATCAGGTTTTACTCATAAGTCAACAATGTAATGTTTCGTTTAGAGTTATCGTTTTACGATAATAAAAGCACTTACTATCGCTATATAAGTCCAAAACGAAAGAGGACCACCACATAACAGTAGTCGTCTACGTGCAATACAGTGTATCCAAGTTACAAGTTATTGTGTGGTTACATTAAATTTCTTTGGGGTCGCCATGGAGGTAAGCTAACTATTTTTAAATATTTATTCGTGTTGTATTTCTTTCAATATGTCTTACATGGATCTAATCACTTTTAATCTAGTGCGTGTGTTATGTTTGTGCTTAAAATGAATGTTATTGTTACAGAATAAATTTGAAGAAAATACATTCAAAGATTATTATTACAAAAACCTATCGGATGATAGCAACGATAGTCTTATGATTGCCAGAGATTCGTCAAAACTTAAAGCGAAACGTGGAGAAGAAGACCGGCTTGACGACTTGTTCAAGTTAGCTACTAACAAAAGGAAAAAGCAGTGCTCGTCTGTATCGCGAGCGCAAGCAAATGGAGGCGTAGCATTCATATCAACAAACAGAGAAGATGCGGCCTCATCATCTCACTTGATAAAAATAGAAGTGTATGATATGAAGAAACTTGCCAACGTGCCACAAGAACAACATTGGAAGAATGCAAATATTAGATTGAAATATTTTACCAACGATACTAACCTACACATGGAAACTATCAACAAGATAATTTACAGTATAACGAAAGAAATAACACAAATAGATAATTGTAAAAAAATGTGTTTCAATAATAACAATTAACGATATGAATGTTTAGATTTTTTTACAACACAAAAACTGTTACTTGAATATACTGTTTCAATGTAATAAGGTATTATAAAAAATAAAGGCTTTAAATTCATTTTATCATTTTATTTATAAACAATAGGAACAACTTAACCTAAAATACAATAGAAAATCTTAACTACTATAATCTACGATTACATTGCGATTCTTATCTATTTCAATAACATTATCGAATTCAGCATAAACAATACAGTTTATAGTTTGCGTTAGAGAAGATTCAAAACGAACTTCTAATCTTACACTACCATTCCTTATCAAATTCCAATGACTTGAGGAGTTAGCTGATAAATCAGGTGTTAAGTCAAAAGCTAAAAGACAATAACCATTCGCATATTGTTCTCTAGATATTCCATTGCCCTCATTTAAAAAATGTATTCCTGTTCCAGAAAATAACGAATGGTAAGCTGAAGTGAACATGTTACTTTCAAATGATGGTTGCAATGCTTTAGAAGGTATTTTGCTGACCGTCAACGTATAAACAAAATGAACTCATCTGATAGTTCTTGAAATTAAAAGGATTTTTAACAAGAGTACCATTGAACGCTGCATTATTGATAAATCCAACAATACATCTTTTTGGAATTTGGCCAAGAAAGATATTATCCAGAGTTTTTCCTTGAACACCTGAAGGTATAGTTAAAACTTTAACTTCAGCACGGGTAATAGGATACTTTGCTGTTGTAGAGGCTAAAACTTTTTGATGTGCAAGTAATACACTTGGATTAATTCTGGCTCTACGAATTATGAGAGTAGCATCCGAAATACATACTTTTAACTTTAAATCACTTGAAGATGCCATCAAATTAAAGGTTTCTCTAGATCTTACTAATTTAACAGACATATCAACCCCGTTTATCAAAAATTTTTCTTGATTGAATAAATCACCATGTAAATGTCCAATCATTTCAACTTCTTTGCTTTCGGCTATAAGCTCTTGACGTTTTGTAAATCCTTTGTTGGCTTCGTCGGTTGATTCCATCTTTTCAGAAGTATCTTCATACCAGAGACCGCAAGTCAGGTGAGACGTTTTAGCGGCCGGGGCATGATTAAGTAATGTCTCTATATATGAACGGTAAGCATATGTGTTATTAGGAGGTGAAATAAGTTTTTGATTTAAATAGATATCAAGCTGACTGAAAAGTGAATGCAACCAATTATTAACTGGAGCCACAACTGCTGATGAATTAAGTTTTGTAGAGTCTTGATTTATAACTTTTGCTTTTATGTGTATCAGCGTGTGAGATAAATCCATGTAATCATCACCAGCTCCCGGTACTTGGAACTCTATAGGTCCATCATCAGCAAGTGAAAAAATTGGTTTGTAATGTATCCATGACCCATTTTCTATACTAGTTTGAGTAGAGGGCAAGGCAAACAAATCTAATTCGGACTTAATACATTCACAGGAATGGTTATGTAAAAATGACATTTTATTATTTAATAAAAAATGTCTTTAGTTACTTTTTTAGTAAATTTCTTGCTCTTATTAACTTTCCCGTTGGCGGTAGGCGATGAACTGAATGAAGTCAGACGTTTTCTCTTCGTTATATATCCTGAACCGGACATATTAATGCGGTCGATTTTAGCATCTGCCTTTCTTTTCAAATTGGAGCCTGCTTCCTTTAACCGTGATTTAACAGCTTCTTCCATAGATCTAGAGGCCACCATATCAGATAAAAGTCCTACACCAGCGTTTAAAGATTCTTTACCGATAGCTCGAGCACCACTAGACAGCAATGGAAAAATACATCGAAACAACCCTCCTAAAAAGCTACCAATTCCGTGACCTCGTTGATACGGGACTCCCTTATAAATAACTCCAATACCAGATCCGGCTTGGTGAGAATAATAATGTTCATAAGGACAAATAATTTTATTACTGTGAGAATACATGATTATAATTTTCTAAAATGGAGTTTAATACACACTGTTCCAAACTGAAATGGTATTTTTTGACCGGTGCTTGTTCTTATATCTATCTCAATTGTATCGAACTCTCTTCGCATTACTGGCAAGTAGTGAGGTGGTGAAAATACATGCATTTTGTTGGCTCCGTAAATATACTTAGATGGGTCTAATGGTATTATTCTTAATAAGGGTGTCATAACATCTCCAACTATTTGTGGTTCAATAATATCGCAGTAAATAAACAACTGTGGTGGCAACCCCAAATGAAGATTAGCTGGACATTTTCCTAGTCCTTTTTCTACTAGATTCTTATTTGGTTCGAACCCAAGTTGAAGCGATAGCTGAGTTGATAAGGATAATGATTTTATATTTTTGTCCATTACGACAACATGAACATACTTTGATAATTCATCATATCGTTATTTTACTTGTTCATTTATATTGTTTAAGGCCGTCAATATATGGTTAATATTATCATAGTTTTTTGCTGGAATATGTTTTTTGTAGTAAACGGTAGAAGTACCTATTTCATTGGGCATTTCCATTGTTTTAGTCACATATACCATACTTTCTTGTTCTTGCACAGTAAACATTGTACACGGATATTGAAACTCAACGATACCAACATCCCACGTTCCTTCAAGTACTATTGGTTTCGGTAACTTTGTTGCAAAGCGTGTTGTCGTATTGTTAGGAAAGTACTCCATTGAACTGTTACTGAGTAAAGTTAAATAAAAACTTATTTTCGTCATATTCGTTTTAAATTTGAGGCTAAAACCCAACTGTTAAATTTATCTGGATAACCTTTCCACTTGACTAACACTTCCTTTCTGTTTCCAGAGAAGCGTGAACGAATTATTTTATCTATTTTATAATTTAAAGTGGTGTCATATGTTACCTTTTGTAATTCTCTTTCATAAAACGTTCCTACTATCGGCTCTTTTACTAAATCTGTCAGTGTGTAGACCACCCATGGAGAACGATCTACAATTGATGAAATAATGAATATTTCATCACTCCAATTAGATTCATATCCCTTTTGAAACATATGTTTAAATTTAGTTATTCTGACATAATCTCCTACATTAAATTTTGGCTGTGAAAGGTATGAAGTTTTTGTATCTTTTGTTTTCCTATCATATAAATTTCTCCAAACTGTCATTATATTCCCTGAGCTAACATCGCTAGGACTCATTTTTATACTAGAGTGACGACTATGATTATATGCATACATTAAATCTTGTAAAACATCTATGTACCTGTAAGTGTTCCTGTGAGTAAAATATCGCCACATTTTCATTTTTAAAGTCCTTTGAAATCTCTCAACAACACTAGCCTTAATGTCAGGATTGTTTGTAGTATAATAATTAATATTCTTGGTTTTAAAGTAACGTTGTAAATCTTTGGAAACGAACTCCGTACCTTTGTCGGACTGTATATGAGTAGGGGTACTGTTCGCTTCTTCAAATATACTTTCAAAAGATTTTTTTATAGTTTGAGAATTTTTATTTTTTATTGGTCTAGCATAAGCATACTTAGAAAAAACATCAATAACACAAAGTATGTAATTATAGTTGTCATTATATTTCACATAAGTTCTCATATCACTTAAATCAACTTGCCAGAGTTCGTTAAAATTTGATAAAACATACTTATTTCTAGGAAATTTTCTATTAACAGGTCTATGGAGCGTATATGTTTCTTGAGACTGCAACCAATTTCTTACTTCATTTTTATTCATATATTTATTCATAGCTTTAGTTAATTTTTCAATGCTACTATAACTAGCAGGGTGCGATGGATTATAATAAATTTCGTTAATCCGTTCTAGTGGATTGATTCTATCGTTATCTAGTAGGGAGTCCATTTTTCCCAGTCAAGTTTTTTATGGATTTTTTTATTCACAAGTTTGTTTGAAGGAGTAGAATATTCTTCATCCGGTGAGAGATCGCCAAGGTGTCTTAATTTCAATTTGTTTATAAATTCAACTCTCTTTGGATTACCTAAGTATGTGAGTGGGATTTTTATTTCATGTAACGCCTTTGCAAAGTGTTCCCAACCTATTGGATCATCTATTTTAAGTGGTCTTAGTAAATCATTAACCAAGTCTACAATATTGCTTCCCGAAATACTCTTGTTATCTATTATAATCGTACCATTCTCATTCCAACGAATTTTATTTTTACTTAAAAATATTAAACGTAACAGAGTTTCACCTTTTTTCACATACGTTTTTGGTATATAACTCAGTATTTGATTTGTTGAATAAAGAGGATCAATTTCCGATGCTGGTTTAAATTCAAGCTTTTCATCCTTCAATGTTTGGTTCGAGACTGAATCTTTAGTATCAATTCCATCATTTATATTCGTTTCCATGTTCTTTTCATTATTAGCCATTATTGGTAACTCAATAGGTCGTCGATTTTCTTCATTGAAATGTAAATATCTTTGTAAAATTTGTAAGTAAAGAATACATTTCTTTCTGTCATCCATATTGCTATTTAAAATAGTTTTCATCTCACCATCTAATCTAGATGTTGGATTATCATCATTATTATGGTGATTTAACTTTTCAATAACACTTGGTTTAATTAGTATCATTTTTTTAGCATGTTGCATTTTACAATCTGTTAGTTTACAGAAGCGATTGAACAATTACACTCAAAATTGAACCTAATATTATTGGTAAAAATGTACCACCTTTTTGAATAATTATCCTCTTTCTTAATTTATTTGCGCCTTTTTTGACTAACTTGCGTAGAACAGATTTATATTTTTGTAACTTTTTCTTATGTTTATCTTCGAGGGGTAAAGTACCCCTTGCAAAACGTTATGAATACACTCACAAATACAGTTTATCTCATCTTCATCACAAGATTTTAACAAAGCTGCTCTATATTTTGGTTTGAGCTTATGCAATGCTAACAATAAGTCTTTATGCGTGTTGACACTTCGGGACATTATTTATAAATGATTGGAATTTGTTGGTTATCAGCGTATTTAAAACCCTTTGTAGGTACGTATACTTGACAGTAACCATCCGAAGGAAAAATATTTGTTTTTATACGACATATATCGCTTGTACCTTGCTTTAAATCGATCATTAAGTATCCATGAGCTTCTTTTGTTGCATCTCTGTAAGCATCTTCAAGGAATTTTGTATTTTCTGGTAATATTTGTCGTGCCAAATGTCGGATTTGAGTTTTGTCTCGAGGATTTTTGAAATAAATCATATAACTAGAGTTTAAAGAAATATCTCTTTGTCCCTTCCCTTGATGAAAGAGATTTTGTGTTATGTAAAATACGCTTAAGTTTCTATGATGACTACCCTTAGTGAAAATATCGACAATTCGACCATCCGATTCCCTCATGAGATCATCAATTATGATAAGATTTGGTTTTTTACCATCAAACATATTTAGATCTGGAATGCCCTGATAAAAATTTACATTCTGTAAATTATTGTACAAAGGTTGCATTTCATCAAAACACCACATTATCTGAGCAAATGAAGTATTACAAATATCATTTGTAGACTTTAAAAAGTTTTTACAAAATTCGATTTTCCACAGCCACTTGGCCCCGCTACTATTGCAGTGAATGGATGTACAAAATGAAACATTTTGTAATACGTGTGAATTATTAAAAGAGTAAATTAGAAGTGAAGACTTTTATTGGATAACAACCATTTTATTTTATTTCATAAAGAACTTAACATACTATACATATAATAATTTTATTTTATTACATTTAGTCTAGAACATAACATTTTTTATATCTTAATATTAACAACCTTACAATTTAAAGATAATACATGTCTCAATAACAATGATAATAATTGACAATCAATAAAAAATATTAAAGCTTCGCTTACATAAACATCGCTATTTCAATTTATAGTGACCCCAAGCCAATGTGTCCACGTTATTTGGTAAAATGTGCCTTTTCGTATCATTATAGGATAAACATACTTTATTAACTTGCTGTGTAAAAATGGCGTGTTTAATTGATCTGAATCTTAACATTTTATCATATTTAATATTTTTATTATAAAGACAAGATTTATAACTCTCCATCGTCATTCTTTTTGTAACGCTTTTGTTAACACCTTTTGCTTTAGTTGTTAATTTTGTATTCGTTTCTATTGCATACATTTTTGATCTTAAACCAACGAATTCCTTAACAATATTTCCGTTGTTTTCATCTTTAAAAAATCCTAACTGTTTTTTATTTATTAGCGGATAATCAAATAAATTATTTAAGGGATAATCGGATGTATCAAATCGCAAAGCAAGATCAGGTTTTATATCATCATAAAAATCCTCAGTAAAAATTTGATATATTAAGCTATCAGTATCGGTATATAATAATTTAGTTTTGTTTTCAAATTTTGGTAACATGTAATCATAATGAAATTCGTACATGAGGGTTTTCGACATATCTAAAATGGAAAATCCTAAGTATATTGGTTTGTCATAACTGATTTTAGTCTTTTGTAACTGAACAGCTACTAAATTTTCTGAAAATATCGATAAAGTTTTAAATTCAGGTTTAGCGATTAAATCTTGGACACCTAAACTTTTTCCTACATTTTCCCAATGAGTTATTAACTTAACATTTACTCTTTTTTCAACATTTTCCATGGTTTTACCGAATACAGAATTATTCATTAATTTAAAGAAATCTTTTTCGAAGTTAGATTCTGCTTTTTTCCTTAAATCTGTATTTAAATCAATATATTTTTTAGCCATGGACTCTGTCTAAATTTTAAAACTCTATGTACTTTTGTTAATTTAAGACCTAATTTTAAATATTGTTTTAAATTTCTATAGTGAATTTTATATTTTTCTTTGTTGTTTAAATTTGGGATGAGTTTTTTGTCCTCCGATCTACCTATGAATATATTTTCTGGACATAATGGTAAATCTGAATGCAAATCATGAAGGTGTTCAGGATATTCCAAATCAACTTCTAAAATGAAACCAAACTCAGATGTGTCTTCAACTTCAAAATTGGTCTCTGGACTAGTCCACTCAAATTTATCTAGAGGAAGGTATTGTGACATAGCCCATCCATAAAGGTTATTAGCATAAAAGTAAGTTATATAAGATGAGGGTTCGTTTTTATTAAAATCGTTTAAGTACTTATTATTAGCTTTTGCATGACGATTACTACATTGAGATACACCTCCTCGAATCCCTGATTTAATGAATGATATTTGATCTATGTCCGTCAATAACTCTAATCTAACTTTTGTTAATTTTAACATTGCATCCCAACTAAGTCCTGGTGCTGTATAATAGTGAGCAGCATCTAAATCATACGTTTTGAGACAAAGATTTCTGAAATTTTCAAAAATATCGACTAACAATAAAACATCTGTCTTTAAATATAAGTTTGAATAGTCTAACATATTGCGACAACCAAAATGTTGCCAAACGTCTTGAGCTCGATGGTAATCGTCTGCCGTTATGTTTGTATCATTCAATGAGTCATAAAATTCATCTTTACTTGGTAATTGTGTACAGTTTAATAAGTCAAATGATTTCATGAACTCATAAGGATAGACTCCTTTCTTTCGTAGGCGATTGAAATCTTCTATCTTTGGAAAGTTTTTTTTAAGATCATGAAATTCTTCATCTTTTAAATTTTGAGCTAATTTATCAAGACTACATGACAAAAATCTAAACGAATCTACAAATCTCAAACTAACTTTTTGATTGTTAATGCAAATGCTTTTAGAAAATGAAATATATTTTTCTTTATTTTGTGGTATTAAGTCTATTCCACCTTCTACAAAATTAAGAGCATGAACAATGAAATGAGCATCGTAATTGCTTAAATTATGTAAAAAAATAGGGATGTATCGCGGGACATGACATTTATTTATACAGATTTCATGTACAACACCTTTAAAATCACCAGTTTGCCAGTCAAAATCTAAGGAGTTTTTGTTTTTCAAATCTGTTTCACAAATGTGACAAAGTTTGGCGTTACTTATTTTATAATTATCTACTTCTGACAATGGTTTTGGAGATCGTCGAAAATTATTCTTTTCATATATTAATTTTACATCATTGTATAATCGTTTCATAAACACTTCTGAACAATTTGGACCACTGTATGACTCATATTTACTCAAAGTATTATCAAAGGAACATTTTATATAATAACCAAAACTGTAAGGTTCATGTTTTTGTATGTTATTTGTAAATGGTTTTGATGGATCATTAGCACATGTTTGTATTGGGTATAAGAATGCTTCAAAATCAGCATAAACTACGAACGGGACTTTAATTTTCTTGTGAAATTTATCAAATTCTAAATAATCACTAGGTACAAACTTTCCGAACCAATTTTTAGTTAACTTATCACTGCTAGGTAAATTAGCAGTGACATGAGAGCAATCGTGAAGTTGGTGGTTACATAATTTTTCTTTGGTAGTAAAATGTACTAAACACCCATCACATATATGTACAGCTACTTTTTTCTTTATTCATTGTGCGCTTACTAAACGAGATAAGTTTTTAATATAACAGTAGTGATAATTACTACAATTTTGCAAGAGTAATAAATTAATATGATTAGTTTTACGACATTTACTAAAATAAAGTGGTCCAACTACGGAATGCTTTTTCGTCTTGATATCCCATTCTAAACCAAAGACATTTATACTAATATTATTTTGTTTTTCTACTTTAGGTATATCATTCAATTTGACCGGGAAGGATATCCCATTAAGTTTAATTCTATGAGAATTTAAAGTGTAAGATGATGTTCGATCGGAATTTTTGTTCACGGGGTATAAAGCCGAAA
Organism: Melinaea menophilus ssp. n. AW-2005; assembly: GCA_918358695.1. Lineage (NCBI taxonomy): Eukaryota > Metazoa > Arthropoda > Insecta > Lepidoptera > Nymphalidae > Melinaea > Melinaea menophilus. Next base: position 788,900 of record OU911048.1, read on the forward strand.
GTATAGACCACTTTAAGCATAACTGATCTGAGTTTTTAACATTTATAACAGCTTTTTTAAGTTTTATATCTTTTGGTAAGTCAATGTAAGAACCACTACGAAATGGGGTAAATTTGTTTATATTTAATTCTATGTAATTTATATGTTTTAAACTCCAACCACTATCTTTTCTTTCAAAAGAACTAATTTTATTTGACAGCATATCTTTCAACGATATCATAAAAATGTTTAAATCGTCAGCTTCAGTTATTATAAAATTACTTGTTTGAAAATCAAAGGAGTTATTTATTTGTTTTGTTTCATGCACAAAATCAGCATGTAGAACAAAGTTAATCTTTAAAGATCTATGTTGTTTTATGACTTCATTGATTAAAAAAATAATATCACTTTTGATAGATTGCAAAAATAATTCTGGTGTTTGGAATGTTATGTCAGATTCTTTTTTACTTTCAATTTTAAAAGATATTATGCGCTGTCCAAAAGCGGAACCTACAACAGACACATTGGCAAGGGAGCAGTGTGATTTTAAAACATTATTTTTGTGTAAATTACTCTTGGTATGATTTACAAAATATCTTCTATTAACGTAAGTGTTACAAGTTTCACAGAGTACCTTATTCCCATCTTCGGTTGAAGTTGACGGTTCCTGGTGTCGTGGTCTCTTGTCTTGACTGCTGCTTTGTCCGGAGTCATCCATTAATTTTTTTGCTCCACAACCCGTCTGACATAGTAATAATGGTGGCTGACTGTGGATGAACTATATTGATTACTTTTAATACACCAAAATACATTATTTACACTACTAAACCGATTAGTCACTGATTTCACTAAGTACATACCTCTCAATATCTGACTGTGTTATTTCTTTCGTTATACTGTAAATTATCTTGTTGATAGTTTCCATGTGTTGGTTAGTATCGTTGATAAAATATTTCAATCTAATATTTGCATTCTTCCAATGTTGTTCTTGTGGCACGTTGGCAAGTTTCTTCATATCATACACTTCTATTTTTATCAAGTGAGATGATGAGGCCGCATCTTCTCTGTTTGTTGATATGAATGCTACGCCTCCATTTGCTTGCGCTCGCGATACAGACGAGAACTGCTTTTTCCTTTTGTTAGTAGCTAACTTGAACAAGTCGTCAAGCCGGTCTTCTTCTCCACATTTCGCTTTAAGTTTTGACGAATCTCTGGCAATCATAAGACTATCGTTGCTATCATCCGATTGGTTTTTGTAATAATAATCTTTGAAGGTATTTTTTTCAAATGTATTCTGTAACAATAACATTCATTTTAAGCACAAACATAGCACACGCACTAGATTAAAAGTGATTAGATCCATGTAAGACATATTGAAAGAAATACAACATGAATAAATATTTAAAAATAGTTAGCTTACCTCCATGGTGACCCCAAAGAAATTTAATGTAACCACACAATAACTTGTAACTTGGATACACTGTACTGCACGTACGACGAATATTGTTATGTGGTGGTCCTCTTTCGTTTTGGACTTATATAGCGATAGTAAGTGCTTACTATTATTGTAAAACGATAACTCTAAACGAAGCATTACATTGTTGACTTATGAGTAAAACCTGATAAGTAATGGTCTGTCTATTCAAAATTCCTTAAAACTATTTCTTTGGTATTTCAACGTTAGTAACTAGTTTATAAATTCCAACGATTTAGCGTATGCATTGCTTGCTGTACATAATCCCCTTACTATAAAGACATGATTTAAGATACCTAACTATTCATTACATGTCTATGCATGATAGAGCACGTGTTATCTATTCTAAAATATGAATACCCTACAAATTCAGGAATGCTTAAATAGGATTAATCCATTGTTAAAAATGAATGTATTTCCTGCAAACAGATTGCCGATACATATTGAAGCCCCTTCATTTTTAGTAAGCAATCTAGATTAAGATACTCAGCCAGGTTCTCACTGGGTAGCCATACATGTAAACAAAAACAAAATCGGCCAATATTTTGATTCATTTGGCCGAGCACCGAAAGGCTTCCATAAAGCATTTCTTAATAGAAACTGTAAAATATGGTATTTTAATAGTAAGAAAATACAAAACGAGTGGACTTCGGTGTGTGGTGAATACTGCTTGGTATACCTACATCACATGTTCTACGGTCAGAGCATGCAGAACTTCGTGAGGATATTCGATGAAGATGAAACCCTGTGCAATGATATAATAGTTGATAATTTATTCAAGTGTTATTTTAAATAAAATGTAAAATTTTAATTATATTTGGTTAGGTTATGTTAGGTTGTATAGATTATATTTAGGATATTCGATGAAGATGAAACCCTGTGCAATGATGTAATAATTGATAATTTAATCAAGTATTATTTTAAATACAATGTAAAATTTTAATTTGTGGTATTATTTCATAAAACAAAAATCTATATAAAATAGATTATTTGGTTAGGTTATGTTAGGTTGTATAGATTATATTTGGTTAGGTTATGTTAGGTTGTATAGATTATGTTTAGGATATTCGATGAAGATGAAACCCTGTACAATGATGTAATAATTATTGCATAAAACAAAAATCTATATAAAATAGATTATTTGGTTAGGTTATGTTAGGTTGTATAGATTATATTTGGTTAGGTTATGTTAGGTTGTATAGATTATGTTTAGGATATTCGATGAAGATGAAACCCTGTACAATGATGTAATAATTATTGCATAAAACAAAAATCTATATAAAATAGATTATTTGGTTAGGATGTAATAATTGATAATTTAATCAAGTATTATTTTAAATAAAATATAAATTTTAATTTGTGGTATTGTTGCATAAAACAAACATGTATATAAACAAGTAGTGTAGTAATTAGTGCCGGTGGGCCTTATCGGCCTGCGGCGATAACGCCGGGCGAGTTGAGTAGGGAATAAATGGTCTTATCAGCCTTCGGCTAGGTAGTCGAATTCAAAAAGCTATCTCTGTAACCGTAAGAGCTAGCGCAACGGGGATAGCAGCAAACGATTTAGACGATAGCAAAACCTTTTTTTTTTTTTTTTTTTTTTTTTTTTTTTTTTTTTTTTTTTTTTTTTTTTTTTTTTGTCTGAGTCAGACCCAAACTTGAGCGAGACCCCCGCTGAGCCAGAACATCCTCCAATACCAATGAATGAATGAATGAATACACACTACTAATAACATTCGTCACTTAAATGATTCCATTAATATTCGCAAAGAGTAAGTAACAAATAAAAATGCATTCTAATAAACTCTGTCGGAAACAGTAATGTTATAGTAAAGTAGTAATGTATACCTATGAATATTGTATTCATTTCGTAAGTAATCTTAATCACTACCAACGATCTTTTCCATCACTGGCTCGTCACGCAAATCAAATTTTAGTAAATGTTCTTCATATAGTTCAAAATAATATAACTCACATTGAAAATATAAAATAACAATATTTTTTAAGTCCATGGATATTACAGTTTTGAACTTCTATCAACTCATTTATACCATGACGGACTCGTGTCGTTTAACATTAAACATGGATGTATGACGGATGGTCTCATTGTGTAATTGGAGTGAGAATAATATTTTAAAATTTTTATACCAATCGAAAGTACCATATACATACACTGGACAAAATTATTGTGTAGTTTTCCACTTCAAAAACTCTAATGAACTCTGAACTATTTCAGAGATCATTTCAAACTATTATGAACTGTGAAATTTTTGAAATTAAAACAAAAGTATAATAAAATAATGTTTTTTTTTTAATCAAAGTACGTAAATAATTGCTTACTAGTTAACAGACTGCAAAAACCTAAAGCGGCCGTGGCCAAGTTGGGTGTCTGTAATATCTACAAGTATATCAAGATTGTAACTTAGCAGAAAAAAATACTCGTTCCTACAGCATCAACAACATCACTAACTTATGCATTGAATTAATGTAATACGTAGTATAAAAATATTTTCCGTGACGAGTTTTACTAAAATTTTATTCCCAGCAAATAAAATATTCCAAGCAAATTTCATAAAAATATTTTCATATAGAATGAAAATATTTTTATGAAATTTGAATAAACAGAGAACAATTGTTGCATTTCAAAGAGTTACAAATGTTTGTAGAAAAATGCGCTTGATTGTAGGATTGTTTCAGTTCATCCAATGTTTTGTTTTTGATTCACGACTATTAATAGCTGGTTCATTGTTTTATGTTTGTATAGTATTTTTGTACGACCATTCCGTTTTATTGTTTCATTATTATTGCAATGATCTCTTAACTTAAAAGCTAGTTAAGCTTAAAGCAGCTGCTAAAGCTACACAACTTATAATGACTAAACGAGTAGGTTGTTAATTGTAAATTTTCTCTACCTTTTTTTACTTAAATAAGTTTGTTAGGACTGTAATTATTTTAGGTAGAGAATGACCTTTATAAAGTTTTGCTGCTAGTTAAGTATTTTAATCCAATTGAGCTAATGTGTCGTTACTCGCTTGACATTCTGCACTATGTCACCATCTCTGTGGGTAAAACAAACGCACCTAAGAATTGACCTTTTGACATTGAACTTATTCTATTCCAGCCAATCTAATCTAATTGACGTGCAAGTTCAATTCAATAAAGTTAGTCAACTTCGTGCCTGTAGGATTACCGATAGTATTAAAATAAAACTGAAATTTTTGGTCATCAAGTAATTTTATTATCTTACAACAGCACTTAAAACTCCAAGCCAGAAGAAAATGGCAATAAATGGCGTAAGCTCTAATCTCAGCTACTCTCAATATATTATAAGTAAATAATCCTAGAATCTGGTTTTTGCTTATAAAATCACGTTCCCGGGATGCTCGCTATTATCAGCCTCAAGTTACGTTGGGTGTAGTCGATTAAATTCAGTTCACTTATCTGAAGTCCTTAACGATATTCAAATAAGAATGAAATTGCTGTAACTTTTAAACCAAAATCGTTTTACTGTAAGTGGGTGTCGGTATTTACTTGGTTTCCTGTTTATTACATTGCAAGTGTATACGTTTAATTGGTGTGGATATTTGTACGGCCGCAGTAAATGAAGAGTGCTTTTGTATGTATGTATGTACGAGTATGTAAGATAAATAATAAGATAAATGTAAAATGCACTTTTTATCTACGTACATTGTGTAATTTACAAAAAACGCTATGAGTTATTTTATATTACTGTTCCATTTGTATTAATGTAGAAGTTGTAGGTCATGTTGTGCAGGTTATCCTTTACGTATAATAATCATTATTTAACGAAGCACAGTTAGTTTAGGCAAAATTACAATAAGACTAATATTGTTTGCATTTGCATACATTTTAAGTATAATACTTATAATTTCAGTCGGAAGAGATGACAAGAGGGCAGACGAAGTCTCCCGCAATAGCTAGTATTAAGTAAAGAACTTTTGCTATCATGATCAACTCTCAGATTATTAGAAAAGTTTTGAAATACGGTTTACAATAAAGTAATGAAATAGTATAGTGACGAAAATTAATATGCAATAGAAATTATGTTATATTTAATTTAAATATTAAATTAAACATAAGATAAAAATATGATTTTAAGACATAGGCGGTAACGTTAAAATATATTTATTAAAGTAAGTCTTAGCCATACAAGACGTGTACACAGTGTGTGTGTGTATTAGTATGTGTGTGTATACAGTGTAAGAGGGATAATTAAAAAAATATTTTAATTCAGCTTATCCTATATACAGTTGTACACGGAAATATACGGTTAACTGTGAAAACGGAAATAAATGCAATGTTTTGTTATCAAATAGTATTTTAATCATGAAGATAAAATAGCTATCATTAAAATAGCAGTCTTAAACGTTATAGTTTCATCGCATGTACTCTACCGTTGTGTATGTATTTACTTGTTACATGTTATTTTCCTTCTTCTCTGTCACGTGCGAGTATAAAGCAGCTTGTAATTTTGTTACATGTTATTTTCCTTCTTCTCTGTCACGTGCGAGTATAAAGCAGCTTGTAATTTTGTTACATGTTATTTTCCTTCTCTGTCACGTGCGAGTATAAATCAGCTTGTAATTTTGTTACATGTTACATTAAGTATATGAGTTTTTTTGCAGTAAAATGTGTAACCGATAATACTTTTTTATTTCGTTCTCATTCTTTATTTAGTATTTTTTTTTCGTTCTGAGTTGTTTATTTTTTTGTTACAGACTGCAACCGACCACGCAGGAGGGGTACGCTTATAAAAATCTAGAAACGTGTAAGCTAATAAAGGCAATGGCAACCCAAACATGAAGAAATTTTTACAAAAAATTTAGGTAAAGGGCGTCTTACTTTGTCCCTAAACGCCAGAGCACGCCCGGAGCTGACGCTGTACCGGACGGCATACGAACCGATACTTGGCGAGGCACTGAGAGGAGTGCACTCGAAGAGCGGTGATACAACAAATCGGATTTTATTAGTGGTAAACGCTCAAACGTATATCTTTAGGGGATTGAACTGAATGTGGTTCAGTTCATCCCACTCAGAAACCATCCCCAGGGAGGTCTCTATAGCAGACATAAGTTTGTTTTGGCACTCGTCGACGTTTTTCCAACTACAGGTACACGGCCAGAATACACCGCATCCCCAGTGTTGTCATTCACATAACAATGTGTGGTGGACATTTCCAACAAATCGTTAATATGCAGAAGCAACAGAGTTTGGGATAGAACGCAGCCTTGGGGTACACCAGAATTCACGGGCTTGGGGTCCGAGCAAAAAGCGACGAGAACGACCTGTATGCTCTGCCCAGTGAAAATTCTGGTGATCCACTTGCATATAAACAGACACAAAACACTCTTTCTGTCATAGACAAGAAAAATATGAAATAAATAAAAATAAAAAAAAATCACCCAAATTACTAAAAACTCAACACAATCTGAGAAATAATTCATACAATATAATTTATTCTGCTGCTACAACTTTAACTCTGGCAAACGGTCAGAAACTTTACAAAAAAGGTAACCCAAGCAAAATTAAGAAAATACCCCTTTGGAAAGTCAGAATTCAATGAAAAATAAATTAACAAAAAAAAAGAGGATACAAGAAATATTTAAAATAAACTTGCTGTGGAAAAGTAAATTTAACGAGTGCCTACAATAGACGAGGTTTATTTAACATTTTATATTAACATTCTATAGCTTAAAAATAGGATTAAGTTTAATGTAATGACGCTTAGATTAAATATCTTTGATAGGTAAACAACTAGTTTCTAAAACAATCAGATGGGTTAGGATTCAATAGGTACATTCACATTATTGCATTTTTAAATAAACATGTAAGTACTTTATTTTTCTATTCTACCAGGTCTTGGAAGGTTATTATTAGAAGTAGTTCCGGCAAGAACATTGTGAACCTTTAAACTAACAAGTATACTTAAACGAAACAACAACGTTAATCTCTTAGTAGTCCAGGCATATTAGGGGTTTAACCTCGGAATGAGAGATAGTCGGCTATAAACTTGTATAAACCTTTATTTTAACACCCTAAAACTTGTCTCAAAACCTACTTATCGTAGGGTGTCCGCGTCTACAGATATTCCAAGGTCAAAGGTCAAAAAATCGATTTTTTTACACATTTATTGCAAATATCTCGTTTCCTATGAGTTTTATGCTATTTGTATGTATAATAAATATTGTAGGGGATTAAATTTTCTACAACTTTTGTTTCAACATTTTTTTTATATCTTCAACCATTTTCGAGATAGAGGGCAGAGCGCGCGCAGTGTTTATCTATATACAGTATCTTTATCTTTATTATTTATCTTGCTTAACACCCGATTGGATGTCAAACCAAGGCGACATGTCAGCTCCTACTCGCACACAGGCTGAGTGATCTCTGTAAAGAGACTTTACAGCCTGTAGCAAGGGTCCGCTCACATTGTATCGGGGCAGTATCTCCCATAATTTCTGTCTCACAACCCTGTCAAACGCCTTTTCCAAATCCACAAAAGCACAGAAAACCTTTTGGTTTAGGGCCAAAAACTTTTCTGTGATCATGCGGAGGGAAAAGGTCTGATCTATACACCCTCTTCCAGGTCTAAAACCTCCTTGGGCCTCCCACAACATCCTTTCAGATTTCTCTAGCATTCTTCTCGCTAATATCTTAGCATAAACTTTACCGCCCAAGCTAATCAAACTGATAGCCCTATAGCTTGCACAGTCTATCTGTGAACCTTTGCCTTTATACAAAGGTACGATGACTGCACCTCGCCAATCGTCTGGGACCTCCCCTGATTTCCAGCACAAATTGCACAAAAACCAGAACAAGTGCCAGACGCGTGGCCCACCATATTTGATCATCTCGGCAGTAACTTCATCTGCTCCCGCAGCCTTACCACATTTCAGGCTTCGAATCACGCTCTCCACTTCTTCCAAACTGATTTCACCATCGGCTACATCGGGACTCAGCATTTTGCTGGTACTCGAGACCGAGGTGTCCTCACATTCATACGTCTCCTTGTAGAATTCCGCCCACCGCTGCAAAACGTGTGCTTGCTCTGTTAAAATTTCACCGTTCTTTGAAAGCACCCCTTTCATTCTACAGGTTTCCGAACAACCCCGGGAATCACTAACTTCTCGCCAGAAAAGCTTCGTGTTTTCCCGGAAGTTGTTTGTCAACCTTTCATCCCTTTCTTTTTCTTTGTGTTTTACTTCTGGTTGGGTAAATAAAGGGGCGGTACACACTTTTTAATATTTACTTATTTCTATGTCTAATTACATACCTTAATTTTCCTATCTTATTCTAACTTTTTCTTTACAGTTCTATATGTTTCTATATTTTAGTCTTATGTACTATTTACTTGTTATATTATAATTCTTAGTTTTAATCCTTATATTTACTTATACATTTCACTTTATATATTACATGTACATATAGTCATTACATGTTTTAATATACCTTGCTTATTCCGTTTTATTTCTTTTGTTAACTTTTAATATTATTTCGCTACAATATTTTAGGAACTTTTCTCTATTCTGTCCTTTTACCATTTTTACAATACTGTCCAGACTTAATTTTACATCTATGTTTTGTTCCAGATCATGTCTTTCTTTTCCAAAAACGGGGCAGTCAAGGATGACGTGGGGGACGCTCTCTTCTACGCCGGGATCGCAAACGCAGGACGGACTCTCCTTACACCCAAACCGGTTTAGGTATGAGGAGAATCTCCCGTGCCCTGTGAACAACTGTGTGTGTGTGTATGTTGTTTCTATATTTTTTAATATTTTGTGTGCTGTGATTACGTCGGGAAAAATAATTTTGTGATGAACGCCGTCTGCCCCAGCCGGTATCTCCTGTTCCACTCGTCAAGCGTTTCCGAACGGATACTGCGCTTGACGAATGAAACAGGGCACCAGTCCTAGTCCATCCTACGCTTTGACTCGAGGGCAGCCTCCTTAGCCAGCTGATCGGCTCTCCCATTCCCTTCCAGACCGATGTGCGCTTTGATCCAGAACAAGGAGACTTCCTTGTTCTGGACTTTGCAGTCCTGTAGGCAATTTCTTGATTCCACTGCAAGAGGATGGGTCGAGGCGGGATTGCCTATGGTTTCGAGAGTCGCTCTCGAGTCACTATGTACTCGAGACACTACGCCGTATGTTGACTCCGGCCTTTTTCTACAGTTTCCAGGGCTCTGCATAGAGCCAGCAGCTCCGCCTGATAGACGGTGCAGTATGACGGCAACGCAAGTTTGACGGCCTTAGTCTCAGCACTTCCTTTCCATAAGGATAATGCTGGCCCGACTTGGCCGTTAATCTTGCTGCCGTCTGTGTAGATACGCACATCGTAATCGATGTGCTCATTATGCTATTCCTCGTCTATCAGACATTGAAATTCCCGGCGCAGCTGTTGCGCTGGAGGTGGGGCCTCCAGCTTTGAGACCGCTTTTTCAATCTCCCTGTCGCATTACTCTTCTCTATTTAATCTCCCTTTCCTCACCTCGTAAAGCATAGCTGCCTCCCGAATCCTGAGATCCAGCGGAAGAAGACCAGCCAGAACCAGAGCCGAGTTCAGAGATACCGTTCGGTATGCCCTGGTAATCTTCTGGGCGGGGCGAATGGTTACCGTGGAGCAGATTCCTCCCGCTCAAGAAATTCGAGGTATCAGAGTCGGCGGGAAAGGTCATGGCGATTGTTTTCTGGGGCATAGAGGAAATTTTGGTAATTGGTTGGTAATTTTTAATTACCGTAAACCGGGGCTACTTTGCACCTTCAGGGGTAACTTTGCACCATTGTTGGAAAATAATTGTACTTCATATAACAAACAAAGTAATAAACCTTTTCAAGTGTTTTCACTTTGGTCCGATAGGTGACACTACATGTCATACTACTTGGTGAGGTTGAATGTCCTGGCAGTTATTTTGTTTCTTCACTGTGAATCTTTAACCACAAAATTTTGTTCAGTTTTGTTTGCTTGAAAAAATCGTGTTTATCTTCAAGATAAGGATATCAGATCAAGGTAAAAGATGTTTATTTATGTAGCAAAACTATTTATCAGTCAAATTATAATGTTTACTTCATAATTATCTAGTAAATTGAACAATGTATGACATGTTTATTAATTTTAGGTTATTTTCTCAACAAAACTTTGCACCATCTTAGAAGTGGTGCAAAGTAACCCCAGGCTTACTTGCAGGTGAGTTGTTTTTGTTTTCTTTCCTTATTCTTCCTCTTCTCCCTATCATTTTTACACAATTTTGTTCTACAACTTAATCATTAAAGGTAAGTCTATTAATATACAATAGTTACTTATATTTTTATATTGTTTTAGGATGGTGCGGACATACAAGAGGAAGCTGGGAGCACGTCACTACGCAGATTACACCAAAGACAGACTTGAGGAGTGCCTTCAATCGATAAGAAATGGTGTCTTTACTCAGCGGAAAGCAGCAGAACATTTTAAAATTCCAAGAAGAACAATCAATTACAAATTAATACAAAAACATGTGATGAATCCGGGTAAGCAACCCGTATTTTCAAGAGACGAAGAAGAGTCCTTTGTATCATACATTGAAGCGATGAGTGACTACGGATTCCCATTAGGCCAGCAGGATCTAAGTGTTATTATAACATGTTATTTAAATCGAATTGACAGAAAGGTGAAATATTTCTCCAACAATGTTTCTGGAAGAGACTGGATAAAATCGTTTTTGTCACGTTTTCCTAGGTTAAAGGAACGCTTTGCTTCAAACATTAAACGGAGCAGAGCTGGTGTAGATGAAGATTGTGTTCGAGCATATATTGATAATTTGAAAAATGTTGTTAAAGATGTACCTCCAGAGTACATCTGGAATTTGGACGAATCTAACTTAACAGATGATCCTGGGAAGAAACGAGTCATTTGTCGGCGTGGGACGAAATACCCAGAAAATGTGTATAATTTTTCTAAGTCCAGCACTTCGCTGATGATGTGTGCGAGTGTAGCTGGAGATATTATGCCTCCCTTTGTTGTTTATAAGGCCTCTCAACTGTGGGATACTTGGATGGAGGGCGGGCCAAAAAATGGACGCTACCTGAGTACCAAATCAGGATGGTTTGATGGCCCCGCCTTCAATGAGTGGTTTGAAACTATTGCTTTACCTAAATTGAAGAAATTACAAGGTAAAAAGGTTCTAATTGCAGACAATTTGTCATCTCATCTCAATCTGACTATTTTTGAAAAGTGTAAACAGGAGGATATACATTTTATATGCTTGCCGCCAAACAGTACACATCTCACACAATCTCTCGATGTTGCATTCTTAAGGTGGTGCAAAGTAACCCGCACGTAAGATATACTTTGCACCACTTTTGAAAAAATAAAAAAAATAAAAAAAATAACATTCAAATTGTGTCTCTAGTGTTAAAACTGTTTATTAGTATTATAAGAATAAAAACAAACACCTTACGAAGCACTTTGATACAGTAATAAAGATTTATATCAGTAAATAAAAACAATGAGTTAAATTCGGTGCAAAGTAGCCCCGGTTTACGGTACCTTATAACCCAGACTCGGCATCAAGCGACTATTATCTCTTTCCAAATTTGAAAAAAAAATAGCTTAAAGGAAAGATATTTTCTACCGATAAAGTAAAAAATGCAGCTTTAGCGTATTTTACGAGAGAAAGATGTGTAATTTTTCACGGTAGCTTTCTAGTTGAATTGACAACTACAGGAGGTTTAGGCAGAGTAAGAAAGTATAATAATATCAAACTCGACATAGATCTGACTATTTGATTCTTGTAAAAATTGAGTAGCAGATTAGAATAAGTTAGGTAAATACGGGTCGTTATTTTTAATAGAAATATTAAGGCTTGTCAAGTAATAATTAGGTAATAGTTACCTTTTCAAATAAAAGAATTATATTTAATTATTAATTTTATTTCCACTTCCTACAAACTAATCAACGGCTATGTACATCGCTTTTGGCTATGTTGTTACATTTGATAACTACAACCATTCAAAACAAAACTAATTATTAACATTCAAGTTAAATTCATATCACAGTAATGGAGCGAAGCTAGAGACCCAAATAAAAATAATACATCGGATTTGATAACCTAAAGTTGGAATTATTAATTAATAAAGTGCAAAATTGAACCCTTTTGCGACAGAATAGAGTCGATTATATTATGCTTTGCTGCGTTTGGATTCCTTCAAGTCTGCCTCAGAGGCGCCGGCCTCGAGGCTCTTCTTATCTTTGAGGGCCTCCTTCACGGCGTCCACTAAGTTCTGTGGCTCCGATATTGAGATTTTGTTACCTGTTGAGAGAAAAGGGTTTAATTCACTGTAATAGGTGATAATTTATTTTCTATTACAGTCTGGTTCATGATTTCAATCGACAATACATAACATGACATAACCACGACAGACCTATAAAGAAGTTAACGCAGACAGACATACATTGAAACTGAAACAAGTCATATGAAACCCTTCGTGGTAGACGAAGAGGATAGTATATTAGTTATTAATCTGTCAGCGAGCAGGAGCAGGGGTGAAACGATACGCGTCGGTCAAAAGCACACGTATCGTGTACACGAGACGAGTACGAGTACTTTGCTTCTGATCGATGTCTACCCGACACAGTTTCCTAGTCCTAGTTTTGTGCAGTTGCAAGCCGGTTTGCCTTGTCCATACAATAAAAACGCATGACATCTTAAATGTCACCGTCAGTCACCACATAGCAAACGTAATTACATATTTATCAGCAGCTCCACTAAAACTGACTTATTTTCATCAATCCTTTTTAAAACTTTTATTACTTTTTAATACTTCTGCATACAAACTATATGTAAATGATATGGCTCCTCTTGACCAACACGAAGAAGTTGCATCAATATTCTCTAGTATTTTACTCTGTGAGATGGAGTTTATGGTCTGCGCTGGACTTATACAATTACTCTGGATCTGTCTGTTAATTTTATAGGTCTGCATTTAACATACGTATGTGTAATACTTACACAAATATAATAGTTTTGATGAGTAACAAACACAACATGCTATATCATACAACTAACATATTGTAACGTACAATTAGCAGTACCGTCAGTGACTGTAAAATACGTATAATATATATATAACAACGTGCTACATATACAAAGGGTACTACAAAATAACTTACAAACGAGAGCGTTTTCGTTAGATTTTGTCACCTATAAAAGGTAAAGTTAGGAATTAGACTAGACTGGACTGGACCGGACTACATGTATGGTTTATGTGAAATCTTGAATAAACAATACATCTCTATTAAACATAATATTTTCGCTATAATCACAAAGTCAGCATCAATTACTACTAAAGTTTCAAAGCTTAGACAAGTTTCAAAACTTTTGGCAAGTTTTTGTGACATTTTGTAAAGTATTTTGATAACCTAGTTGTTTACTCATTAACATGTCTTAGTTGATAAGTTGAGACACACCACCGGCGCCGCCCGCTCGGACCTCCTCAATACAACACCGTGTCATTGATTGATCATTGGACGATTATTATTAATTTCAATTATTATCACTGTAAGTGTTGCCATTTAAAATATTGTTTAGAAAATTGTTTTTGGAACAAAGTTCCTCGGCGCGTCTTACGGGAAATGCGATTTAGAAATCGTCATATAATGAAATGCCGTACGCTGTGTGTGTGCGTGTATCTCTCTCTCTCTCTCTCTCTCTCTCTCTTTATATCATGTAACCTCAACACAGGGTTGTAATTTTGTAAAAACGCATCTGTTATTGGAGTATTTGTGTTAGATGATACGTGAATATTGTTTTATTATTATAAGTTTTAAAAAAATCTTTTCATTATATATTATAATTTTGTATACATTTCTTCTGAAATATTGAATGAAACTATCTTATGTGATTCTTTCGTTTAGATGGTAGTTAGTTTGAAAGACACAGATTTAATTTCGAATTACATTCGGAGTTGAACAAACAACGTGAGACACTTCGTTCCCGACGGGGGTCAACGACCTGACCGATTTTATATTTATTGATTTATTGCAATGTATATTTCAGGTACAGCATGATGGTGCGAGGAGCGCCGAGGCGATTAAATGAAACAACGATACATTAATATATATGTATATTAATTAAATGTACATTCATCACCATCATACTATATCTTATCTCAAGGGCCCTCGTAGCTATTTACATAACATCAAATAAATACTTTGCTATACTTTATCTAATCCAACCCGCTCTAATCTCTAAATCAAGCGTCATATAGTTCAGGATTCCGTTCCTTCCGCTTCCTCATAGCGTTCTCGTAGCCGAGCGGCACGTCGGCCGGCGCGCGGGCGGGGTCGTACCCGGTATTGTCCTCTACGTATCTCTGTATGCCCGAGCCGTCGCGGGGGTCCGCGGCCAGTAGTATGAACCCTATCACCGCCGACATGAGGAACCCTACGACGAAGTACGTCCTATTCCTAACCAACGACTCGTTCAAGCCGTCGCTGAACGTCCGCTGCGTGTCCTCGGCCGCGCCCCGCTCGCGATTAGCTTCGTGTACTTTCGTATCGTTATTACGGCTATTTTTGGTACCGTCTGCAAAATAAATTTTATATACTTTTTTCCTATTTCATTTCATTACGAATTTGTGATGTAAAAACATTAATCAATATAATTTTCATGAAAATATTTTCAATATCTTGCTCAATAGTCTTCCACATAAAACAGACTTATAAACTTAAAATATTAAAAACATTTACTAAAAAATTTGCGGATATTTTATCACGTAGGTCACAGTGTACTAAGTGTAGTAGTATTAAGCGTGTACGCGTGCAGCGTGCTGAGTGATGGCTACGTGTGTGTGTAGTCTGTGTCTCACCGTCCCGGTCGTACGACACTCCGTGTATCTGTCCCGGCGTGTCCTGCTCCAGCTCCGCGTACGCACAGATCAGGGCTTTCTGTTTATCACTTAGGGCCTTCGGTACCTACAAATATATATATTATTTATAGTTACATAAATCTTACAAATTGACCAGTTTGAGACGAGTCTTTCAATCTTTGTATAAGGAAATAACTAACTAAACTAACGTGTTATTGAGTGAGTATTCAGAAAATATCGTATGAATATTTAATCACAGCCAGGAAAAGAACCCTGAAACGGCGAAAACACCAATGTAACAACCGAGTGAATACCAACCTGTATCTTGATGTGCACGTAGTGGTCCCCGTACCCGTGCTGGCTGACGCGCTTCATCCCCTTACGGGACAGACGTATCGTGCTGTGTGAGGACGTGCACGGAAGTATCTGAGGAATCATAAATATATATATATTAAAAATAATGTATATTGCATTCTATGGAGTTCTCTCTGTATATTGCACTCTATGGAGTTCTCTACATATATTGCACTTTATTAGAGTTCTCTCTATATATTACACTCTATGGAGTTGTCTATATATATTGCACTCTATGGAATTCTCTCTAAATATTGCGCTCCCTGCAATTCTTTCTATGTATTGTATGTCATGGAGATCTTGTCTTCAGAAAACAGCTTCAGGTTGGATATTTATATTTATTGTATTGTTTATAAAATATATTATTGCTAAATTTGAGTAGGATTTTCAAAATCTTCCTGCATTATGTATTTTATGTGTATATGCGTAAAAAATTACAGTATTATATTATTATAAAAATATTTTAATAGATCTATGAGTGCTTATTAAGTGATCCTACATAAACTGAGTTTTTCAATGTAACCTTTTGCTACACCAAATAGGGTTTTTCGTTTTTATTGACTATATGTACACTTACATACCTGTAGGGTGTGATCTTCATATAAACCTTGTATCCTGACCGTCCCGCCGAGGAGAGCCTGAGACACAGACACCTGGAATATATATAAGACTAGTAAAGGTATTTTAATAATTAGCAAATATTATAATAATTAATAGCACTGTACTAACGGAGCAGTCAGAGTGCACGTCGGGCCCGTCTCGTCGAAAATATGTAGAACTCTCTACTTTGAAAGTTATAAAGACTTCATTACTTCCGACCGTCATCCGCACAGTCTGTCCGTCCTCCACACCCGCCGGCACTGGTATCGTTACTTTCTTGCGTTGGACCTGAAATGGTACAATTATTTATATATACATATATGTATATGCATGTATATTGTGTGGGATAGTCTGAGGTAGAAAAATTGTGTGGTTAGATATAATAAAAACTTATATTAGACATAATTTTGGTATAATATACTAGTATTGATTTTAGTCAAATGTTAAAAACTTAAGAGACATATTTGTTTGACATTGTGTTCCAGTTAAAATTTCTTGGAATCTTAAATGTAATATGCATTGAAATGAGACTACTATGAGGGATTTTATACCACATACATGTTATATTATTTGGACCTTAGCCTTTGTAAATATCACAAGTGTTCATCAATTGAATAGATCCTTAAACGGATTATATGAATATGGTATAACGCTGTTATGTTGTTACATACAAACTTCTTAGATACCTACCGACTGTCCTTTTCCTTCACATTCAACACATGGGAACTTTATCAACATCCTAGTACCATGGCAGTGCCTGCAAGTTGAGCGCATCACAAATGGACCTGGTAATATTAATATGCTCAAATAATTATTGCATTGTATATAAAATAATTAATTGCTAATTGAAATAAAACTATTATATAACATTTACATTATCTAAATGATTTAAAAAAAACGTTATATAAAAAATAATGCCTATTACAACGGCACAACCCTAGGTTGAGGTTATATGATAAAAAAGACAGGGACATAGAGAGGGAGAGTGAAAGAAACGGGGAGAGAGGGGGAGGAAACAAGAGAGATACACGAACAATGCACACACGACATGTGGTATTTTGTTAGGATGATTATGATTTCTACTAATTTGCACTACCCCTAAGCCATTCCAAAAAATCAAATTGCATCAATCACATTATTTACATACCTCTAGAAAATGTTTCCATGCCGGTTCCATTACAATAAGTACATTTGATGGCTTTAGTGCCGAGCTCGCATCTAGATCCTTGGCATTTAGGGCATGTGTCCACCACATTCAGATTAATATCCTTATTCACCCCACGAGCTGCCTCCGTGAACTTCAGGTTCACTATAATCTGAAATATACATATATATACAAATATACATATACATTACAGCTATTTATCTGGTGTCTATACATAAAATAAATCTATAACAGTTTGGTCTGCAAATAGAAGATATTTGGAATAAAATAATAACTTTTCTTAAATAATTGAATTGAATTCAAAATAATTTTTATATTTGTCTGTTTGTCTTCACTTGAAATTTAGCTTTTATGTTATTTAAATCAGTCAATAAATAAAAATATTATTCAAAACAAAAAAGGATACTGTACTACTTTTTGTTTTTACATTTCATATAAATATTATACAGAAACGATTTAGTAGAATTGTTTGATACTAAATGAAAACAATGTGAAAGTCAGAAATAAAAACAAATTCTTTGTGAATAAAGTCAGGGGCACAATTAGTAATGACATAAATTAATGATTTGGACTGCTGATTGAATACACTGCATTAGATTACAAAAATACTTTTATATTATATAAACAAATTACTTCTTGAGCGGCCCCATATCCAAATTGGCTCTCTGCAAAATCACTAAATGCCTCACTCTTGAAACCAGCATCGCCAAATATCTTCCGGAATAGTTCTTCAGGGTCTATTGTAGACTTGTACTGCCACTGGTGGGAGAAGCCATCATTACCTCCAGGTCCCCCCATACCCATTTGTTCGGAGGTTGTACCATATGTGTCATACTGCTTGCGCTTGTTCTCATCAGATAAAATCTAAAACAATACCAACTATATATTGGGAAGATTTTCATTTTATATATAGTGTCTTGATTTAAATTTTTCAAAAACGATAAATTTTAAATATAACACTTTTTTGTAATATTTTCAAATTAATAATAATCTAGATAAATAATTAATATAATACATTATTATTTTCGGTTCACCTCGTATGCTTCTGAAACCTCCTGGAACTTTTTAGAAGCTTCTGGATCAGATTTATTAGCATCAGGGTGATACTTTTTAGCAAGCTGATAATAAGCTTTCTTAACGTCTTTGGGAGAAGCATTTTTGGATATTCCGAGCACTTTGTAATAGTCAACGCGAGCTTTTAAATCGTTTGTAGTATGAATATACCTGTGTCTTCCTATGATTTCGTTATCTGTGAATATTTGAGGTTATTTCATATAGCAATTATAGAGAGTAAACGTCTTAAGACACATGTGTATATATTTCTAATAAACAATAGAAATGAACCTAAATACTCTATCGGCGCTCTATATTACAAAAAAATTGAGCCGGTGATGTAATGACAGCATGTAAAACTTACACTTCAAATTTTTAGGACCCAATATTAGTGGAACTGTAGCTTGACTCCCTCTATAATGTGTGCAATTATTACATCTGTGTATATAACGACAAGGCGTTTTAGAAATATTACTACTGAAAACAGCACTAATAGATTTTGGATTTAAAAATCCAATAATACTCCGAGTCGGAGCCATTTTAGAAATTCTTAGACTGAATCCTAAAATGTCAAATATCAAGATATGATATGAATTGTCAGATGACAATATTGACATTAGTTATTTAAATGTTACTATCAATAAAATCACTGGTCATTCTCTCATATCCAAAAAGTTACATTATCTATAAACTATCACAACAAAATATATTTAGTTTATAAATTATCCTTAATAAATGATATGTAACACCAAAATTAAATATACACTTTTGCAGAAGTTAAAAGGGTATTTTTTTTAATTTGTAGTTCATATTATTTAATAATGAAATTACCCATTGAAATTAGAAAACAGTTTTTCCTTATTACTTGATTTACTAATATACTTTTTTTTCAAATTATTAAATGTCCATTTCGTTATTTTTTTCATATTTCAGTATAGCAACACTAAATCTTCTGGGCAACGGTAGGCAAGATGATTTATAAACAAAAAATGAGCTTACAAAATGCTAATAATTGTATCGAATTTTGAAATGAGTGTAATATCTTAACTGTTAATATTGTAAACCCGATTATTAATAAACTTTTATTATTAAATTTAATTAATAATAATACAACATGGCTTCAATAAATGTTCGAGACCAGAAAATCGAACAGCAAGTAAGTACAACTTAATTGGAATTTTTTAAATGTATTAATTGATTGTCAAATAAATTTTCAAATTTGAATTTATCTTTTCAATCATATTAGCGTCAACTAATGGAACAAAAAATGAAACAAAAAAGGCAGAATTCTGGCATGGTCCAAGCAAATGATCTAAGGGTAGGTTCAGCTAAGCGCCCTATATCTGGAAGCAGGTCACGAGAATTACATGGTAAGCCAAAACTGATAATATTATTATATAAATGTGGCTAGATTTGTTAACTCATTGCATGATTGTTTGTCCCAAATCCCCTTTTTTTTGTTATTTTTTTTATAACAGGCTATGATGGCCCGATGCAATTCCTTATGTCGCCTGTCAATCCAGATCAAGTAATACCCCTCCAGACTAATAGAGTGTCCACCTACGACGGTAAGTGAAGTGCTGTTCTAGGATAGCGCATGCAGATCAAAGTTTTGATGTATCTTTTGATTGTCCCGCTCCCGTGTCTAATATTTTGAACCCCCTATTTACCAAATTGCTTTAAATTAAAAATTCATTTATGCAACATTATATATATTCTATTTCTGAGCTATAACAATATTTGCCGGTCGTGTTTAGTAGATTTAAAAAAAAAATCTTCCGAAACTTTTTGTTCCAAAAGTAAAACATAATCATATAATATTCAAGTACTTTAAAAGTTTGACCGTCATAGTTCTATAAAACGTGACAAAATAATTAAATAAATAAAATGTAATTGAATATAAAAACTATTATGGTTTTTAATTGCCTCAATACTTTGTTTCTATAAATTTTTAAGTCTTATTAGAATAGTAATATCTTTGTTCTGAATGGATATTTGAGAAAGGTTAAACATCACAACAGTAACACTACATGATAGTATCAGCGGCGGTAGCATGCTGAATAATGGTGACTTTGTGATTCATGCTTCTTTGATTTGATAACAACAAATGACTAATACAATTGAAATAATTAAATAACAATAATATTGACATGACATCCTTCACACAATATCTTTACACTAACAAGTTTAGTGAAAAACAGCAGTTTAGTGAGATAAAAAAATATATTTTCAGAGTTAGGTAATCAGATCGAAGTGCTGACGGTAGGTGATGTGTGTGACGCGTGTGAGGGGAGCGGGGAGGAGGAGGGGGAGAGTGTGGCCGTGTGTAGCGTGGGGAGGGGCGGCAGCGCGGACGACGTGTGTGCCGACGCAGCCGTGGCTCCTCTGCACGGACGACCCGCACGAGACGTATCTCCCAGTCAGGTACGCTCATGTTTATGTTATTGTATATAAAAAAACAACTATATATAAACAATCAATAGTACTCAGTTTAATTATTTTCGTGTCATTGATTATCACAAAAAGTTATAGATAATTTGAGTCTAGTAATGAATATGTTTGAGAACCACTGTTTTTCCTATCTTTCGTAAACAATGAAATGGCTTGTAGGGGTTCTGCGTCGTGATGCCGGCGGGTGAATATATTAGCAGCAGTGTATATATTAAAAATATTTATTTACAAAAATGATGCGGTCAACAAACAAAAAAACCTTTTATATTATTATTTTGTCAAATATATTCAGTGTTTCTCAAAGTGTATTAGTTTGTGTCATTCGATTGACGATTCACGTAAATAGTTAATGATTTCCTCGCAGTGTGACCGCGTCGTAGTGCCGTAGTTTCTTCTCTAATCCTATATTGCGGTCAAGTGACAAATCGATTCATAGTAATAACGAAGCCATTAATCCTCGGTACTAATTCAACCGGTCAAGTGCGACTCGGATCCGATCACGTACTATTTCTTAGGATAAATCTATATTAACTAATATATATTTAAAATATTGATGACGATATTATGTTCAAAGTTATTTTTATTTCTAATGAACAAAATTATTATTTTTATTTTATTAATAATCCGAAAATTCATATTTTTTACGAAGAATCGTAATTGATACCGATCTATGACGTACCTACAGACAGACAGAGGTAGTTATTGAAGTCCCATTAGTTCAGGAATAAAACAATTTACTCACTATTTTACGAGACATACTACAACGTATTTTTCAGCACGTGCAGAGAAGCACGGATACTAATTTGCAACATGTCTTTCCGTTTGTTCTCTGAAACACGGTTTTGAGCAGTGTGTACCCATTTAAGTGCTTTATTAATAAAACAAGTATTTCATTTAGTTACGATTTTATTTTATTGTATTTTTTTTTCTTTCATAAAAGCCTCGAAGATATTTTAAAGCACATAAAACGTTCCTACATTAATGTATATTGTATACGAAAACAAAAAAAACATATATATACATTCTAATCGATATAACTTATTTTTATCTTAAAAACATCTTTTAGATGATTTTATCCCTACGCCATCGAGCAAAATAAATCGTTATAAAATGGAGGCAAACGAGTGGCCGAGAACCATCCCGCCACAAGAGACCTCTCCGAGCACTGAGCGCAGACATTGTACACGATAAAATAAAAAGAAAACCTTCTTTGATAAAGATTGTACATTAAACATGAAGTTCTAACGGACGTAACGACCCAGCACTCATGACTTCTTTCATAGTTTTGAATGCCAGCTTAAGTATTTAAATGGCGTGGATTTATTCTAAAACTATACACAAAGGATAACGATTGGGACGCTGTTTATCGTAATTGAGTATTATCTTTTTATTGCATTACAATTAGATCGATTTTAGAAATTTATTTACGTTATTTTCGTATAAATAACCGCCAAAACGTCAGATTGTAAATTCGTATTTTTTAAGGCAAAAGTAACACAACATCTGCTTCAGCAAACCTTATTCTATGTATTAAGGTTTGTCTCAAAAGCGATGATACTCGAGTCCGATTCTCATGTTTCCTAAAATTCTTGCATAATGATTATAAAATAAATAAGTAAATTATTTATTCAACTAATAAATAAAGTGTATGCCATTGAACTTGAGACGTATATAATACTAGCTGTGCCCACGACTTCGCTCGCGCGGCATGTTTTTTAAGTAAAGTAGCCCAAGTCATGGGAGCAGTCGTTTCAGAGGTTAGTCGCACAGACAAATTTTTAAAAATAGTATTTTATATGTACCAGTGTATAGACGACCTATGTACACGTCAGCTCGTATATTTTTCTCATAATATCCTGTAATTTATGTAATAATGACTCGGAATAATAACCATTAAACGAAAATGTAAACCGGCAGGTAAATAATGACACTTATGCATAATTTCCCCAACTCGCACAATGATTCAATTTGTTGTTATTAGTTATAAGCGATGAAGAGCTAAGCACGGACGTATCATTTGTATAAATATTGGTTAAAAGGAAAGTTTTAATGTTTTCAATGTCGTGGTATAGTTTACATCAATTGCTATAACCGAGATGCCGGATGAGAATTTGGTGAGTGGTGGTGGAGAGTCATGAATCAATATTTATTTTAATTTTAAAATTAACAGTTATTATTTATAAAAAACAACACGAAGTAAGCTTTTTTATTTGTTTTTTTTAATTAGAATTAATATTTTTTATAGACTGCAGAAATAGAGGGATCAGTGGAAGGTTCGGTGGAGACCTTCGTGATAACACCGGCGAAACATGGAACCCTGTACAAGTGTAGAATAGCGAGGGACAGGAAGGGAATGGATAGAGGGTTATATCCAACTTACTTCCTGCATCTCGAGAAGGACTACGGGAAGAAGGTCTTTCTACTCGCTGGTAGGTACTAGTTGGTGAGTTTACGGTTTACAAAGGTCAAAGTTTACATTAGATATGTTGCAGGTCGAAAACGCAAGAAGTCAGCGACATCGAACTATCTCATATCAACGGATCCGACCGAACTAACGCGACAGGCGGACAGCTTTGCGGGGAAGTTGAGGTCAAATTTACTGGGAACAGCTTTCACAGTATACGACAACGGGAGGGCGTGGAGGAAGAGTCACAGGGACCCGCCCAGGCACGAACTGGCCGCCATCGTCTACGTGGGAATATATATATTAATATATAACATTTTTGTATACGTTTTTTTCTTAACATTGGTTGTTTTTTTTTAGGATACAAACGTATTAGGTTTCAAAGGTCCCCGTAAGATGACGGTGATCCTCCCGGGGATGACCCCGGACCGACAGCGCGTGACGGTGGCACCGAGGGACGACAGTGAGACCCTCCTAGAGAGGTGGAAGAGTCAGAACTTCGAGGACATAGTGGTCCTCCACAACAAGACGCCGGTGTGGAACGACGAGACGCAGTCCTACGTGCTGAACTTCCACGGGCGCGTGACGCAGGCGAGTGTTAAGAACTTCCAGGTGGTGCACGACTCGGAGCCCGAGTACGTGGTGATGCAGTTCGGCCGAGTGTCCGAGGACGTGTTCACCATGGACTACCGGTACCCGCTGTGCGCGCTGCAGGCCTTCGGGATAGCGCTCAGCTCCTTCGACAGCAAGCTGGCCTGCGAGTAGGGTCCTTTTTTTTAAGAAAGATTGTGGTCCACCCTAAGCTAACAATCAGTTTGTATCCGTCGTGTTCATAGATTTTTTATGTTTTATTTATAAATTTATAGCCAACGTACTCACGCGACGTCACAAACGCCTACCTTAGATTTCATTTTAGCATTTTAACATTAAATCAAACAGTTTTCATAAAACTGGTGGTCCACATAAAAGCTATAAATCAGTTTGTATCAAAAATCGTGTTCAGATATTTTTGTAATCTTTTATTTATACACGTATACCCAACGTACACACATGACGTCACAAACGCCTTATAATTTCAAAGCGGTAAATATTAGTCTCACTTACGTTGTATATATAATGTATAATTGAAACTAAGCGCACACTATTCAGTTGTCGGTGCTTGTCTTGAGCTGGTTGTGTTCTCGTGAACGAAGTATTATAACTTATCTGTACGGACGGTCCAAGAATTAGGTTCTATCTTGGATATACCACATTTTTCTAGTCTCAACTTGAATGTAATACTCTTTTTTAACTATGAAATAAACCGATTGTAATGTCATTTAATCACTTTCTTTAAAATATTACACTGCGGGAACGATGTCCAACAACTTGGTAGTGGTTACTAAAAATTAATCCAACGGCCATCCAATTGTAAATATATAGGTATACAAATAAAATAATATATGTCAATGAAAATATCTCAGGGATCCCTAAAAGTGTGGAATATCTAAATAACTTGATAAATAATTATATATTTAATTAAGTATCCAAATAGTTGTGTTAAAACATTCCATTAATTTAATTATTAATTTATTATAACTTATCACTTTTACGCTCAGAAGACTTGCCTTATATTTATTATACTTTGTCTGTCGATTGTCGACATGCGATCTACTGCGGTGTACTAGTCATTATGTATTTATTAAAAATTATGTAAAATCAATATTTTAGATTCTAATCGATTATGCAATAAAAAAGGAATTGTATAATAATAAATAGTTCTATCAATAATTAAATAGTTTGCAATTTCATTAAATTTTGTAGTAAACTGACATTTCTATTGTTGAATTTCTTCACTCTGACAATAAATATTCACTCTTCTTCACTGCCTTCAGCCTTGTCAAAAACAATTTGACAGATTCAAAACCTTTTCAGTATTGTTTTCACAAGTTTTAAAGTAAAATTAAATAATAGTTTTAAAAACCAAAGTTTATAATAAATACATTTATATCTTGAAGTTAACAACGCGAAGTAGAACTTTGGTGTCGTGATGATATTTTAACTTCAAGTCGGAGTGTATAAACTAAAATAACTCGACGTGTCGTCGGTGGTAGAACATTTAAAAGTGTGCCTATGTATGTATAGATAGAATAAAAACTAAATAAAATATTAAACAAAGTGTATAATAAATAATAAGTATACATATGTAAAGCGTTACGGTCACGAGCTTGTAGTTTGTATGGATATTTCCTTTGTGGTGCACAAACAACCCTATGAATTGATTAGATGTATTTATATTATTATGAATGTTAATAATAAATGGAAAATTAGGTAAAGTATTAAGTTATAAAATATAAAATTATATGATCAGTATTGTACAACCAAAATTGTAAAATTAACTTTGGTCTTGGTGTTTAATAAAATTGTGATTTTTTAATATTATAATTCAAGTACATTCTCGATATATAAGGGATTAATTTTAATAGACAAAAGTCAATGCTAGGAAATAATGTGCTATTTTAGTGTACATAGTGTTGTGCCTTTGGAGGATAGATTAAATGTTTGTGCCTTTTATTTTGAGGTCTACATGTTTTGTACCCGAGGCTGTTTGTACATCTTACACCTGGCATCTGACCATTTCAATTATTTATTTATTTTAATTTCCATCTGATTGTGTTTAATTTAAGTTCCCCTATTGACCTATTGAAGCTAATACAAGTAGGTCCTTTGTAGTTTTAATAACATGCTATTTTTGGTATTAATGTAATGTGTATCCATCACGATGAACTATTTTCATTTCAAGCTCTTACAACCTGTGTGACATTTTGTATTTAGTTTAATAAAATTATAATTAAAAGTCCATTCCAGTTTTTAAAAAATGATAATTTTTTTCTAATTATGTATGAAATATTCTAAACTTGTTAATTGAATCCTGAAATAAAAAATAACTGAAATTTGCTCATTAATTCTGATTGTAATTTTATATACTATAGTAAAATATAAATCTCAATTCAATGAAATGTACTTTGAAACATTATATTAACTAGTCATTTTACAGTTTTGCATAATGTTTATATTTGTATGATAATCATGTTTGAGGCTAATTTGATAATATCTTTAATTTAATATCTTTATCATGTTCACTAAATTAATTCATTCCAAATGTCATGACGTGGTTTGTTTAATAAATAAAGTTTATAAAAAAGTAAACCAGACTTTTACTGATGTATAATTTTTTAACTGAATTTACATAACTTTGGAAAAAGAAAATCCTTGTGACATATGTCAGGAGATAAAATAAGCAATATTTAGATGTGAATACAAGTAACTTATTGATACAGAACACTGAATTTGTTCTTGTAAATAATTATAGCTCGGCAATAAAAAGTAAGAGAACTGTACTAGCAAAATGTAATTTACCATTCAATACTTGTATGTTTACTATACTATTGGAATATTGGATATTTTTCCAAATCATTTTTATTATGTTGAAGTCAAATTGTCAGATTAAATTGAAATTATAGAAGAAGTAAACATTTTTGAATAGGGTATTATATTCCAAAATTCAGTCTTTGTTAAAAGTTTTAAAAACTTGTGTCGAAAAATCATAAATAAAAGAAAAAAATGTTTTTTTACTTTTTATTACCAACTTATGTACGATATTAATCCATTTTGGTTGCGGCAGCTACTTTAGGTTTCTTCGCCTTGATGGGCCTTTGAGACCGGAGAATAGCAGATGCACGACGAAGAGTAGCCTTAGCTAAGTCGGTGCGGTAATTGTTGGCTCTCAATAGCCTCTTCACCTTGTGCAGAGATCTCCTCGCGCCAGCCTTGAATGGGCGGCTGATAAGGTTCTTTGCTGGTTTATTTGTAGCCTTAGCCTTCTTGTATACTACAGCGAAACCTTTCTTGTCTGGATTTTCAACCACACCGACAGCCTTTTTGTGAATCAAGCCATTGTATCTGAATGAGTTGAGGTTAGTCACATTATTGAGCTCCTTACTGAAAGGCTTTCTGATATTACGCTTCTTCACAAGGAATGCGTTGTTGTTTCGGATGATCATCCAATTTAAATGAGACGACATTTTATAAGATTTCACTCTTAAAACCACCAAACAACGTGCTCACGACGTGTCCGTAGACAAAAGGAAGAAGAATTCTGAAAGACATTTGTAGAAAAGTGTTGCTAAGATATTAAATTATTTCCAAAGACAAATATACATTTCATCTTTTAATTTATATAATTATATTTATTATAAAATTTTGTCATAATATTTAATCTTCCTGTGTACAATCTCTCAAATTAAATTAAAATAATTATATTTGAGAAATTGTGCATTGCCAGTTTAGTCTAGAAGATAAATTCTCTATGCAATTTACCGTTGGTTCGTCACTTTTTTGGCACTTTGGTGATATGTCAAATTCCAAACTAAACTTGTCTGGTACATTTTCGCGTAGGTTCTTATTATTCATTTATCTTTATTATATATACCGTATTTCTTATATTAAATGTAGTTCTTATGTAAAAAAAAATATATGTGATTTGTGAAAAGTGCCAAATTGATGTCTCGGTATTGTTGGTATTATGAATCAGGTTGATCAAAATATAAACAAAGATATGATTAACAATAGTGATCTGATTGACGTGGAATCTCTGGATTATTCAGATGATCAGACATGGTAAGTGTTTAGAATAATATGGCCATCGATGAAAGATAACCTTTTTTTATCCATTTATGTATAAAATCAGGATTATTCACCATACTAAGTGCCCTACCTCACACCAACGTTACACATGTTTTTACATTAAGGTCTTGTTATATGTCAATGTAAAATGTTGTGAATTGATAACCATGTACATATTTATTTATATTACACATAAATATTGTATTAGTAAGGTAACATCACAATATAACAGCAAGGTAGTCAAAAAATATTACCATATCACTATATTTATGAATTGATATGTTATCAATATGATGGATAAAATAATAATCAATTACAGCAATCTAAATATATTATCAAATAATTGGTAATGAATCTTAATTATTTATTTGATACCTTCAAATAATATCTTTTAAGACTTACCTCTTGCTAAATAAAAAATATATATATTAAATCTACAACCATCTTTATTATGAGATATTCACGAGATATATTGAGATATATCACTGAGATATATTGAGACGGAAACAGAAATATATACATCTTTTAATTAAATGCAAAATGAAAAGCTAACATGTCTAGACATGACTAAAAAGACAATTTGAAACAATATTCATCCTATTAATGGATTTGAATCTTACAACTATTATACAATAATGGTGTACATATTTACAATTCTCAGTTATGTTTGTATTGCAGGTTATGCACGGTCCCACAAGATTCGGGGCAGCGTGTTGATATTGTTGAATATAATCTGTCCTGTGATTGGCCGATCAACGAGGACGAAGAGTATCTTAAGTCTGAAAAGGAATTATACACCGTACTAGATACTATTCTTAAAAGTGAGTACCCATGTTATATATTACTATTATTCTCTAGCAAGGAAGAAATGGTTTTTGTAAGTTAGATATGTAAATGAAATCTTTTAAAACAAACATATATTCTTCTTAATAAGGGAATGTCAGCGTTGAAGTAAAAGCATTAAAATAATAGGTTTTATTTATAAACGCGGATAAAAAATATTTAAAATGTATAAAACATTTGAGTGTAAATAAAGATATGACAAAGCATTATATTTATAATATGTTTTGATCCATGCATACAAAGGTAATGTGTAGACACGCTTCATAGGACGCAAACAAAGATTTTATATCACTGACATTGCAATGTCATTTTGTTGATCCATCACAACCAAGATCAATACAGTAGCCCATAAAAATTTATAGTTGAACAATTTGCTTTTGAGGATTTTATGTTACTGTTGTTATATACTATTTTAACTACTCATATACTCATCTAACTGCACTCAATGGTAACTCAAACTCAGTACTAATGAGTATTAATAATAATATAGTAGTAGTGTACTGTAGCAGTAGTTACTGTGTGGTAATAATAGTCATTTTGAATATATAAGCCTCGTTATTCCTAACCAAAACCAGCTAGAAAGAAAGATAATAAGCACTTTGTTTTGTTTAATTTAAGCCTTTAAAATGTCAAAATTATTTTGAAACGGACAAACATAATTAGTTACGACATTAACAAATGATGTTTTTTTATATTCCTTAATTAATTCCTTCATATGTCGTTCGTAAA
Organism: Melinaea menophilus ssp. n. AW-2005; assembly: GCA_918358695.1. Classification (NCBI taxonomy): domain Eukaryota; kingdom Metazoa; phylum Arthropoda; class Insecta; order Lepidoptera; family Nymphalidae; genus Melinaea; species Melinaea menophilus. The sequence continues at coordinate 818,482 of OU911048.1, forward strand.
TAAGTCTCCTAACATTTCAATGTCGAAGTCATTTTTCAATTGCACTAATGCGTTTTATATGAAGGCGTCATTATCGGGATTCATCGGTGAGCAATACTTCAGTGTTCCACTCTTATTATGTACTAGCGGCTGCCCTCGACTCCGCTCGGATTTAATGCAAAAGGGACATCAATTATTTAAAACTGCTCATCGAACACTTTGCTATAAAAATTTTTCAAAATATTTTCCAATACCGGCCGTGAGGGATGTAATATAGATAAACCTAACAAGACAATCAATAAAATTTTATATTTTATGAAAGTTTTAAATACCCAAAAATTTTCAAATTTAAATTTAAAATGAGTCAGTTTTTGAGCGGCGGCCACTAAGCTCTGGGAAAACTAATATTTCATAGGTCTGCAATGCCACATGACTCGAGAGATATTACCGGTACTCTAGTTACATTCAATGTGTTGGTGGTCGATGTATCGTAGAAGAAAATTATTATTATTTTAGTTTAATATTAAAATAATATCCGGACATATCATATATAATATCTGTTCGATGAGACGTTGAATTGGAATAATATAACTAAGTATTTTGTGTTCATAATTTGCAACTACTTTATTACCGTCAACAAAATATTGTAAAGTTTCTGATTAAGGTGTATTATATTTTTATCAAATTATTCTCAAAATAATGGACATAGTTATTGCAGTGGCATAGGAAAAAGTTTTTATCGGTTGCCATTGAAGTAACAATGTAATAGACAGGAAGTCTGCGGAAATGTAACTCGTTTTACAACAATTTTCCCATAAGAGACGCTTCCTATGGGAAGATAGATACATGAACTACGCATCCGGTCCTGTGACGTCACAAGCCAGTGAATCACCGAGTTTCAAACTTTATTTTCTCTATTGATTTCTACTGAAGCAATGAATGTACTTTTACTTGAAATTAACTCTTCATTATAGTATTTAAGTATTTCTTTTTATTTATTTTTTTATTAGTTTTTTCTTGTTTCAGTATGTTATTGCACTGAAATGTGTTATTTCCATTTAATAAAATATCTGAATACAACGCGTCGGTAATTATTATATGAATCTTATTAAACGTAGTGATGCTAAAAATATATAAAGAAAGAAATTAACCTTTAGGAAAAAGTAAATAGTTCAACGCATTGTATTGTATGTATTTAGGAAAGGTGTTTGATTCGTTGTCCTCATGTCCTCGACCACTAGTGGACATCACTGGACATCGCGCGGCGTTAGTTTAATTGATTTACCATCAAAGACGACGATTACTATCTACGTCTAGTTCCTACGTCTACAATATCATTGGAAATATTAAAGAGTCTCGAGTAAGTATTAATATACATATACAGAATTTAATCAACTCGGTGACTCGATATGGTTAGCGTTGACAATAGATTTTCTTAAGTAATCGACAGATTGTTCCTCGCCGTGTATGAACAAATTAAATAACTTAGGCTATAACATAAGTAATTTAATGATCAGTTCGTCAATGTAAAGTTAAACCAATGTCTGTTAACGGACATCGGTCTTTATAAATTGGAAAGTTAGGATCCGTACTCCTGTACGACTCACTGCGCTCATTGCGCTCAACTCACCGGGCACACGAATCATATATATATAACCATCACGAAAATTCAGTATTTAATGTTAGTATACAAAGAAACTGATAATAAATCAACGTTTATTTTCAAATAATATCCACTCGAGATGTTGGCATAGTTGGCATTGTATGAATATAATTAGTACACGTGTCTTGTAGTACTCGTGTGTATGCGTCCTAGTACCGGTCCAGCAGCTGCAGCATGTCCGCATGCAGCTCGACAAGTCGACAAATCCTGTCGTGGCAGGTTCTCGTCATTGTTAATATTCACTTGGTTATTATTTGGTGGTTGTTCTTTCCGAGTGTTGCAAGTCTGTGAATTTTTACAGAATGGGTAAAGTATTTTTTATTTTGTTTTTGTTTTTTTATCCACCGGTTCCTTAAACATATCAAGAAGTCAAATCGAATGAGGTCGTATTACTAGATCTTTTAGGTACTTTAATTTTTTAGATTAAAATTTCTCTTTCGATTTCACAGTGAATGTGCCGATGTGCCGTTTAATTGATATCTTTGTAACTGTTAAAATACTTCAATTAACAAAACCCTGTAAAGCGAATAGGTTTTTATATTTTAAAGTGTGAGAAAAATTCATGGCAGGTATTGTTTAACAGAAGAAATGAATTAGCACCGTTATGGACGATGACTGGGGCGTCTCGACTATACCTCAATGTAATGGAGGTTAAATCTTTAACTTTTAAATATCTTTCACCAATATTTACACTACACCGTGGACCGTGTGTATCTTTTGATAAATAAAAGAGTTTCTCTCGAGCAGAAATGTGCAAAGCAAGTAAACAAAAAAACTATGAAGTAAACGTGTTTCCAAAGAACGCCGTCTTACGAATATCTAGACGAGAGCGAGTATTACAATTCGTTTTATTTGTGGACGGTCTCTTCTAAACTATTTATGCTAAAATTGGTCTCATGATTTGATTACGTCCGTCCCGAAACAGTTTAGGTGTTGGACGTGTCGGACTGATGTCACTTTGATCCCTTCTATCTGTCTATGAACATTCAACATTGGGCAGGTACTTTCACTTTCACCACCATATATTCGCGTGGTCGACATTAACACGCCCGTAGTTTACCACCAATGGGATAGCAATTTGACACTAAACCTACCAAGTACCGGTCAAATTGACCGTTCTTAAACTTTTGTAAAACTTACACATTTTTAAACGTTATAATATCGTTATCAAACTACATGACAATTCTTAGAATATGCATTTAATATTTTCTTCACTCTTTACTTTTAGTTATTTCCATTATTACGTTTTTGCGTTATATAATAATATATATTTAATTACCGGTCAATTTGACGGCGTGCGGTAGGAACAGGTGTACAAGAATTGTCGGTAGGTTTAGTGTTAAGGAAACTCTGCTAATTATGTTTATTAAACTTTATTCTCCCCTCTCTCTCTCTCTCTATCTCTCCCGCTCTTTATTTAGGTTAAGGTAGTGTAGTTACATAAGATTTTATATAAAACTTCGTTTCATCTATTAGACGCGCTTTAGTCACGTTATTTAGCTTTTTACATTAAAACAGTCCGTGATATACCTATATTTTATTGAGTCTTTATTAGGATCTCGAGGTCGATCGTCACTCCAGTGATAAAAGTTTCCGGTTAAATGGTCTACGGCACACTTCCATAATATCACACACAGTATCACGTAATTGTCTCTCGTAAACCTTAACTGTCCTCCTCCGTACATGTATTGATATGTGTTGCCTCGGCAATAAATACGCGCATTACATTTCTTATACGTATACCTTATCTTCTCGATATTGCGATTATTGCTTTAATTTATTTACAGCCATACCTTATGACTAAATGTTATTCTACCTTTTGTTTCTTTGACACAGTTTCGAATGATCTCCTCGTTATATATATCAGGAATAATCTATTTATGTGCTAGAATCTTGCGTCACCGAAAGTTTAAAGCGGTCGTTCACCTTTGGACGGTGTAATGCAACTCGCAAATTATTAAATACAAGTGTATAATAATATAAATATTGTTCCAGATGAGGTGGCCGTACCGGACAGACACAAGTTCGACTCGCGGACCTACGTCAAGCCTAAGAAGAGAGTAACCCGTCCCAGCATTCAAAGTATAATGGAGGTGACATCGAATCCTCCCTCACTGTCCCCCCACCCCTCCCTAAATCCCTCCGCAAATAAATATCTCACATACAATAAATATAACAACCCCCTGGGAGCAATAAGTCCCATGTTGAGATTGAAAACATTCAATGTGGACACGAACTCCGAGAACAGTAACGCGGTTAAGGAGTTCGCCATGAAGAGGAGAAGCTTGGCCTCCGATGATGATCCTCAGGTGAGGCCCGCGCACGAGCGTACCTTAGTGTAACGCGTAGCATGCAACAATCAAACGCTTCCTACATTATATAACAATTTTGATTATCTTGTTTTTCTATGATATATTATATTATATATTGATATGAGCAGTAATCGGTGACGTACTTTGCCGGTTGATATCGTTACAGAACATTTGGTAATGGATTTTTCATATCTTCTAAATTGCATTTATTTATATTTTTTTCCACTTTCAATCGATACCAGTTATCAGTTACGTATCGAATGGATGTAGCGGGAGAGCCTATTATGATACCGCAAGTATCGAAAAACAAGTCCTTCCGTAAGACACTCTGCAACATGAAATAAGTAAGTGTATTCCAAACGCGCCCCGCTCCGGGAAGAACCACGACAGACACACACACAACACACACAAACACAACACACACACACAACACACACACGGCCGGGTGTCTCTTTATCGTGATCAATGTTTTACAAACGTAATTACTATGAAGAATATAAATAAATCTTTCGGTAATAATATTTTCTAAGTTATTAATAGTTTGAGTGTAACAGAAATGGTTATTTTTATTGTAGGCACTTGTCGCGGACGAGGAGGAGATCGAGCAGAAATACGGTTTTTATATAAATTGTACTCGACTTAGAAAATATTAATATCATTCCCCGTCTAAAAGTTGCACGTTATGCACTTTAGGTAACACAAGTACCACTCGCCGCAGAGGAACCGCATTTACGTATGCGAGAAATATTATTACCAACTTAGTGTTGGGTTTCGTGAGAGAAAATAGTGTTTGCATATTATTTTATAATAATATTGAACAACTTATCTACTTATGAAGTATTGTACCTTAATTTAGATCTGAGAAGCTGGGTCGTCGTTTTCGACAGTCCTTTTATATCTCGCACTGGCGGTACCTGGCACATCCTGGCACATCCTGCTGAGAAATATTGGTCGTTAGCTAGTATCGCATCCGTGTATGAAACAACAAAACAAGTGTTCCAATTTCAAATTAGTTGTCCCGCATTGTAAGTACGTTCCATTTGTAGTGTTCATCTTAACGCCTCGTGTGAGAGGGAAATGATTGAATCTATTACCATTATGAAAAATAGATTTAGATAAGATTGAATGAGATAAGATAGATACCGACCGTATCTGAAGCTGGTTATCTATCGTATCTAATGTAGGCACGTTAGACCTCAATCGGTACATGATATTATAAGCATTTTCTAAAAATACATTCAATAAGAATAGCTATTTAAAAATATATATGATACGAGTAATGAAATTTATCATCGATAATAAATATATTACAAGTGATTTACAAGGTTGTGTGTTTAGGTTTAATGATGTAGTAGTACACCTGTAGTAGTGCGGTAGTAGTGAGTCAGTCCAATTAGTAGCACGTGAGTTAGAACCAAATTTACTACATATCTATCGAGTAGTACAAAGAAGTACAAAGCAAGGTCTACTAATAACATTAGATTGTAATAAACTAAATCGATTATAATTTAGTAGTATTTTAGTAGTAATTCGATTATATAACTACAGTATGAAATGATTTTTAAATATTTAAAAGTAGCGGGCAAACAGGAAATGTGAGAAGCTCAAGTCAACTTAGCCTAAGTCTACTCAACAACAACACTACACATATACTACGCGTGTGTGTAGTGTGATGTAGTAGATGTAATGTGATATATGAGTGGGATGCTTTTTGGTTTTTTATGTGTGTGTGTGTGTGTGCGTGTGCGTGTGTGTGTGTGTGCGTGTGTATATCTTATAATTTTCGCGATCTTTCTTCTGTCAATATTTTTAAAATGACGTAATAGCTGAAAGTCGTTCTCAACATTATTAATCGCATGTAACAGTGCCAAATGTTAATATTGTATAATCTGCGTAACTTGCTTACTAACATGTTATTATTTGTTTACATACATAACATTAATAAACACGTAATAAACTAAATTTTATATTCCTATTAAATGTAACAGCAATATGACGAAACAGATGTTAACTTGAATGACAGCAGTCAATAGACAACATTGTGTCGCAACGACATGTGTCACCGTAAATAGCACAGGTTATAAATACACTGCAAATATAGCGACTGCGATAATTCTAGATATCTAGCGTGTACTACTTTGAATATAAATTATCTAATTACAATTAAAAAGGGTAATTTATTTTAATATTTTTATATAAATACCAATTTTGGTTTGCGTAGTTTTTTCTTCTATACATCTCGTTTCGCTCTTCGATTAGATTTATCAAATTATTTTTTTTTAGCTGAATTTCATTCCAATACACTCGTTCAGTACATCTACGCAGCGCCTCTTAACACTGATTACCTAATCTGATTGAGCGCTACCCACATTGAAGACTCAAATAATTGTATCCCCCGACGCCCTAAATAAAATAAGAAGGAGGTATTTTTGTATCTGTCCATAATGTCTTTAAAAAGAGTATTTATTAAACAGGACCCCGACCCTGCCCGGTACTGACCTGTCTCAACGTAATATCAGAAGTGATATCCCGCATCTAATATTAGCCGTAACGGATGCATGTCCTACGTGACCGCGACAGACCGCCGATTAACGATTAACGAGCCTTAGTCGTAGTAAAACACAAGGCGAGCCGGGAGACTGCGTTGAATATTTTGTGAAAAACAAACAAGCAGCATGAAAGTTTCATTACAATGAATGAGCTGTATACGGCTTTGTAATATTTTACAAGAATAGTAGAGTTGTAAGAGGAGAGTGTCTCCAGAAGGGTTTATTAACGCTCCCGTTTGACGTACACCGGTGATGTGATCACTGCTATTGATTTAAAGTGGAAGAAATATCAATTAAGGAATAGATATATGTATTGCATTATTATTAAGAGACAAGGCTGCCGTCACAGTGTCAGTACCTCTGGGAAGTCCCACCTCAGTACCTTTCTTCCATTTGCTTGGTTTTAGTTCTCCGTCTCTTATTTATAATCTCGTTATTATGAAATCGACTTCGTGATTACGCACCACTTTCAATTTCGGAGCAGTTTAATTTAAGACAGATAGATCTTTTACTTTCCATATCCACGTAGCTCACCTATCACTTATGTGTGGTTTTTTTCTGCAGTTACTGAAATACAAAAATATTTTTTTTTATAATTTTTTTTTCTGTCGTACTTATAACCCAACATTTCTTGCAGCTGGAAGATCTAGACTTAGCTCTAGTGTCGGACGGATCCGATCGCGTGGACAACGTACCCTTCAAGGCCATCAACATCGATCTCTCGCAGCCGGCACACAACTTGCACAATACTTTCAACAAGTTAGTATCACACCAAGAAATATCAATACTAGAAAAACTGACGTGCAATACAAAAAAAAACATATAGTAGGTTTAAAATAATAGTGAAGATTTTTTATGTACGATGAAGATTGAGCGGACTTTCAGACTATTATTTTAGATGACTTGGATGGAATAACGAGAAAGTATATTGAAATACAGAGCGTTGAGTCGCTCGCGGCGGAGTTATTAATTTAACTTTCTGTATCGTCCGCTGTGCACATACTTGATCCTATTTCTTTTTGTTTAATTTAATCAAAAAGATCGACGAACTATGTAATAGAAGGTTTGAATCCAACTCTACTTCGTGATTTATTTTATATAAATTTATTTTAATTGCTCGTAATTATAGAGGAATTATACTTGTATAAAAATTAATAGAAACGTAAGAAGTATTGCAGTCGTCAGGAAAACTTAATATTATTGTTTATTCCAGAAAAAGTATTTTGTTTTTTACTTCATTGTAAATCTTTCAGAGGAATAATGAATATAATGCACGACAGCGGCAGCATGAACATGTACCAGAGCGGGGAGTCGCTCATGCGCATGTCTCCGCCGAGCCTGGTGTCGTCTCTGGTGATGGAGACTTCGGGAAACTTCAACGCCGAGTCCATGGAGAGCAGGAAATCAATATCTCAGAGGGATTCAGGTTTGTTACTCTCAATCGATAATAATATATATTTATATGAATTAATATGTAATGTGTGTGTGTGTGTGTGTGTAGGGTTACCGACTTCGGGCCGGGACAGTCTCGACCCAATGATGACCAGCATGACCCTCAGTATTTTGGACGAAAAGGACATGAGCACGAGCTTCCTCTCGCAGACCACGTATCCGGATAACGACAGTCTCATGGACTCCCTGCCGCCCAGTTTGGTCAGTTCGGTGAACTCCTCCTACATAGTCTCGAACACTTCCAAGCCAAGAGCGGACAACACGGATACAAATATATTTAGTTCGGCGACGTTCACTCACCTAGAACACTCCGAGAGACTTCTATCGGCCAGACCGAGATGCCAATTGTACAATAGCTTCACGAAGCGAGATTCGATCGTCAAAAACTCCGAAAGCTACACGAAGTCCCGAGAAGAAGCCTGCCAAATCGATACGGTCAAAGTTCTAAACGAAAACTGTGATAATACATTAAGTCCGCAACAGACGATTAAAAGTTCTCCAAAAATAAGACCAAACGGAGAAATGAGCGAAACAATAACACTGCACTACTCAAACAATAAATTCAAACGCGACAACGACGCGGAGAAGGAGAACTTAAACGCAACATTCAAATGCGACGACGCGTTTTACAATGAGATGGACGTTCAGAAGACCGAGGGAAAACTTAGCGTCACGATGGACAAGCAGGAGCTGAACGAGATAATACAGGCGAGGCAGAAACTGTCGCTAGCGAGGAGAGCACTGCCGAGCGAACCGGAGAAGGTCGCACCAAACCGAGATTTGTCTCCGATTAAAACTATCCAGCTTCCAAACCAAACGGTCATAACAGTTCCCAGACAAAGTATGGAGAATGCGTCGGAATTGCTCTCCAGAAGAAGAGCGATGGCCAATTACGATAAACAGGAAGAACACACACGGGAAACTCCGAAAAGGAATGCAACGTTTAAGAAGGTATCGCCCAAAGCCAGCTCCGTGGACTCCACGGTGGTGCACGTGAAGCCGGAGGAAAATATTATAGACATCAACTCTGCTACTATGAATCTTATCGATTCGGCCGAGAGGACACTGCGACAGGAGGTGAGTCGTCACTCTGCACTATTATAGTTTTAAAATCATCAGTCCGTTATAAATTTATTTTCTAAGATCAATCAGTGATATTTGATTCATAGTAATTGTTTTATCTTTATTAATAATTCCGTGAAGGTGCGCGGTACACTCGATTGAAACATTACCTGAATAATAAAATATTAAAAGGAATGATTTCCAGTCGACAAAATATATGAGACATCGGACGCAATCGTGACTCCGTTAGGGTCGATTGACACGTATCGGTAAAGTCACAGTTCTATGATTGATATGATGAGTGCGATGATTGTAATCAATAATATTAATGCATACATTTAATTATATATATATATATATCTAACCCAACAAGAAGAATAAGGCAAATTTCTAACATGTATAGAGATAGTCTAAATTTATAGAGGTTGTAAATTTGTAGAAAAACATGTTTAACACTAAACCTACCAAGTACCGGTCAAATTGACCGTTCTTAAACTTTTGTGAAACTTACACATTTTTAAACGTTATAATATCGTTATCAAACTACATGACAATTCTTAGAATATGCATATTATATTTTCTACACTCTTTACTTTTAGTTATTTCCATTATTACCTGCGTTATATAATAAAATAACTTTTAATTACCGGTCAATTTGACTGCGTGCGGTAGGAACAGGTATACAAGAATTGTCGGTAGGTTTAGCGTTAATGTCACAATTGAATGTTTGTACGGTCGTGTGATGGAAAATCACCTAAACATATCAAGTTAAAGAGCTTTTCCTGAACCAATGCAACAGTTAACAGTTAGACACATACGCAGTTTATATATTGCGTTTATTTTTATATATGTACGTAATATTTATTCATGTTAATATTCAAATTCAAACTGTCTTTATTCAAGTATGCATTTACATGCAATTTGGAATCGTCAATTATTACATTAAAGAGGTCAGTGTGGTCAGTCCGTGAGTAAGCACCACCGGCTGCCGGAGGATGCTGCTCTGCTGAAAAGTGCCGCCCAGAAACTCAACAATTGCTCTTTATAAAATTTAATAATACATTATTGACTTTAGATTTAAAACTAAGTAAAGGAAGGTCTAAGATATCGCGTGTAGTTTTATTATACCTACTGCGTACCCTCGAGCCCGTGAAGGATTTGTTAACTCTTTAAAGACGAAATTAAGTAGCTTTAATTTCGTCGGCACTGTCCCTTAATAAAATACCCGAAGACAAAATACTATGACAATAATTAAAATAACAATTGTGTAATTTTTCTAATCGCTGAGACGGCCGAGCTGAACTTGTTTGCGAGTGAGAATGCTTGTTGAGAGGTGGGGGTTCCCCTGCAGCTTTTTATCTAACACACATAAGAAATTTGTTGAGTCAGCCCGTGCACATAAGAAATTTGTTGAGTCAGCCCGTGCTGGCACGAGACACTAGAGGTGTCAACGGCAAAAAGTACAATGTCACAGAGACTTTTTACGAAAAGGGACAAGTCATTAATGTAAAGTAAAAATAAAAAGGAACCAAGAATAGATTCTTGTGGAACGGCATCTTTAGGTGAGCACGCGGCCGATTTAGAAATATTTATATCAACCGTCTGGACTTGTATTAAGGGGTGATAAGATCAAACGCAGCGCTACGGGTACCATCGTGATTACTTGGAAAAATCACAAAACACCCCTGCTGACGGCATTCTGTAATATTACTTCTTCATATTTATGTTATTTATATATATATATATATATATATATATATGTATACACTTACATCCCTCCTCTCCAGTACATAGGTTGGCTGGTAGAGAATGCCTTTTAACATTAAATCATTCTTTTATGCATTTTTTGCTGTATATTAGTGCAAGAAGGTATTGAAATAACTTAAAATAATAATGTGTGTTGAGGAATGGGATATCCAAGAGCGTGCCATGGTGGGGTCCAACGAGAGCACGGACACCGCCACCTACAGCTCCGGCAGCCCCCCCGGGGGCAGCGCCCACGCCGACACCCACGCGCGTATGACTATACATACTAAAATAAATACTAAGAAAATTCTGAATATAATAATTTTGGTAAAAGTTTTTGTTGTATAGAAGATTACTTTTTGTCTGTATTAAATAAACGGTAGTTAATATAAAATACTCGCTACGTGTTAATGCAATGAATTAATTTATATATGGTTTGTGTTTAATAGAATATTGTAATGCAGGTTCCCAGGTCGCGTCAACTCCTCTAACGACATTTAGGAAGGGCAAAAGCGATCTCTTAGACCTACACAGCACGATATCTCCCATATACGACATGGTGGAGGACAAGTCATACACCATCACCAGAGCACTCACCGGCGACGGGAACACCACCATCGGGAACACCACCGTCGGGAACACCACCATGGTCAAGAGAACGGCGGCCAAGAGAGACATCCTGGCGGCGAGGCACTCCCTGGAGAAGAAGACAACGTTACTAAGATCTCCCACCAACAAGATTTCACCCACAGACGCCGGTATGTGCGAACAGAATATTGAACCTTATATTTTTCTCTATTTTAATCTATTATAGTTTTATTCAAACTCCAGTCATAATCTTCCTTTCTATTCATGAAGCCACACTTAATACAAAATTATACATTTCTATAGACGTTTGTTCCCAACATCAAAAAAATCCCAGAACTAAAGAGACCTGTTAATAATTATATATTAGTGTAATCTTAATAATACGAAGTTTACAGTATTGCAATAAATTAAGTTTGCTTCCAGGCTCCTACGCCGCGATGGCGCCGCCTTCAGGAGTACCGAGGAAGACGAGTCTGCCAACGTCCAAGCTGCGGCAGTACAGCTCACACAAGGAACTCAACAGGATACCCGGTAATACCACCACACGTACACGGGTAATGGGGGGGTTATATGTAATGAGGTAACATTTTGCGCCATCTTAAAGGATACCTTAATACTGGTTTGGTTGGTGCAATAGGTGTATTATCTAGGAATAAACTATTCAATTGCATTATTTTATACAATCAATAAAATAAAGATACTGTTCAAATAGATTATGTATATTAATATAAATAACATATTGAATACGCAGTGACTCTCCCGGCCCCGTGTGTCCGTGCGGTCCCCGGGCGGGCCATGGTGCGGCGCGGGGTGTACGCCTCCAACCCCGCGCTCAGCCCCACCGCCACGCACGGACCCCCGGCGACACACGGACCCCTGGCAACGCTCGGATCCTACGCGGTAGGACAGCCGCCGCGCCGGGAGTCCTACGCGCCTTATGTTAGTATCAATAACTATATTATATTATTTAATATCTCACTAAAATTGAAACGTAATAAAATCTCGCAGAGACCCCAAGAAACGGAGAAGCAAGACAGACCGACCCTCCCTAACCCCCCCGCGCTCGTGAGACAGGGCACCGAGACCCTCCGCCGAGAGAGACCGCACACGCAACTCATCGCACCCAAAGATGTGAGAACGTTCATAATTAAACAATCAATAATTAAATCCGTAAAATGCGGTGTTGGTTCAAGTGTGTTATTTGTGACTAATCTGTCATTGTCATTGTAATAATGTGTGTTTTTGTTTTTGTGTTTACATTTCCTTAATTAACTATTTGTTCGTCTATTACCTCCATTAATACCCGAGCCAAACACGGAACCCCTATTATCGACCCCTAACCCCATACGACCCACTAATCAAGTGTGTTTAGCTGCGGCCGTGCGGCGTGCCCGTGTCCCGCAATCACTACGCCTCCGTGAGTGTCTTACATCATTTATTATTAATATTAATATTTTAGTTTTATAGTGACTAACAAAAAGCTTGGTTTAAATAACTTAAAGTATAAGGATAACTGTTAAATCTATAGATATACGCTATAATGTTCCAGCCCCCCACCACGCGCCCCTACTCCATAGCGGGGTCGTCCCAGCTGCGGGTCTCCAGGCCCACCTCCGTACCGCTGCAGAAGACGGCTCCAGGTATACACTGACTTAACTGTCTGTTGCATTAGTTAATATTAATAAAATAAAAGGTTTAGTTAGTATTAAACTACCTGAAATGTAAATATTAAACGAGTTCTTCCCTTCCTGCCAGCGGTGTCCCAGGCGGAGTCCCGCCCCGTGACGAGCGAGCGCGTGTCCGCCCTCCCGCGGCCCTCCCGCCTGCCCGCACCGCGCCGGGCGCTGCGGTACCACTCCACTCCTACCACACAGATTATACGACACATATAATGCAACTTTTTTAAAACGGCACAAATAATACACTTTTTTTATTTTCTTGATATATGTTTATCATATTCTTACAAATTAAGATTCTTCCCTTTGAATATACAGCTACAACATCCCGCCGATTACTCGACTACTGTTAAATAATGACACAATAAAGGATAATGATTGTAGTTTAGTATAAGTTGCTTGTAAAATAATTGAATTAAATTAAAATATGAAATAATGTAAAATCAATCAAAAGATATACTGTGCACCGTTGCAGGCCTCCGTCCGTGTACTGCGCGGCGCCGGCGGGGGACGCGGAGCCCTACTGACGACGGGCCTGCTTAGCCAACCTTTGCGGGCTGTACTGTATCATATAGACGGCATCGACACGACTGATTCGCTCATTTGAATAATTTAATTAGATGCCCCGTCGTCCGCGGTGCTGCCAGTACTGTTACTGAACCTTTGAGATTTTATTGTTTGTCAAATTTTGTTGTCTGTAGTATTTTGATTATGGAACATTGATATTAGTGATTTTATTAATTAATAAAACTTGTATTTGTATTGACCGACGGCTTCAAATAAAACGTTGCTTCCTCTAAAATTAATATGTGAAGACAGTATTAATGTGATTTCGTTCAATAAATTGGCGGTTCCTGACAATTTGTAATAATAGTGAGGCACAAATGTTGTCACCTCCGCTATCGAGAGTTGATATTTTTATATATTGTATGTTAATTACGACATTGAAAGTTTTTCTATGTAAAAATTTTTGTCATGTCTTCGATTGGGGTCAGAAATCCTCTTTTCTGTACGAAAAGTGTAAATTTCGACCTCGCATTCCACACCTTTTGACGCTCTCTTTTATATTGATATTACGATAAAAATTCCAAATTTCCACCTAAAATCAAGTTTTGGTACAAAGATAGTTTGTAAAACTAAGATATTATGATATTATAACGATTATATTGTAGCGCCTAGTAACAAATGACTTTGGGATTATACAATTTGCATTGTGTTTCGAGATTGTGATTGGTTGACGGGCGTTCGATGATTATAATGATGTGTGTTTTGATTTAGATGTAAAATTTTATTTAAATAAAGTAAATATTTTGTAAAGTGAATATTTTGAAATGTATACAGCGCAGCGCACATACTGTTTTCTAAATGTAAGTCTCGTTATGCCGGCTCGTGCCGGGCGTGAGGTTCGTATGTGAACTAAATTATTGTATATTATGTAAAGTTTAATATTAAAATATTTTCTACTCATTACCGCTGTTTCTAACATATCTGCTATCTACTAAATAATCGGCTTCTACGCTTCTACAACTGAATCCTATCGAATATATATTGTTTTAATTTTAATATTTACAGAAGCACACTACACTGCACTGTATATTACAGCTTCAGATAACATGTACAGGGATAGTTCATAATTTACACTTATCATAATATACTTAAACAAACCTTAACTCAGTCAGAGACGCCTGGAGCGTGTTTGTTGTTAACCCTAATATAGCGTGTATACAAGTTACAATACATACATACTTCATACATAATGTACTTTTGAATCCGCTGCATCGCTTCAAAATACGCCGTACGGTTTGTTTGACACGTCGTGCCTTATGTAGGTAGTGTAAGTTATTTTGTTTTGATTTTCTAATAAATTGTGTATTTATCTATATTGTTTTATTGCACTCCTCATCTGCAGAAAGACATTAAAAATCCTTTTAATTGTGGTTATCCGATTGGTCGTCTTCTTTAACATATTGGCATAAATTGTTATTAAGTTAGATAAAATCAGTCCTTTAAAAGTCAAGTGATATATAACAACAGAAAGAACTTATTTATAATCCATTGTGTTCATGTCTATTCCCTTCAAATTAATCACGAATTCCGATTAATACAATTTTGTACCCTTACGATTTAAAGCATAAAGGTTTTTTAAATTTAAGAGATCTGAAATATTTACTAAAATTTTACTCCGAATACCAAATTAAAAAACTTAACGTAGTCTTCTACTAAATATATAACTTTTAAAAAATCCAATCTTGAAGCTCTCAATGGAAAGAATACTAATAGGAGCTATTTCTTGTTGAATCTCATCCATACAGCGTCCTCTTTTCTAAGAAAAAGCTATCGTTATGGAAAAAAGAATTATGAAATAAAATAGAATTATATAATGTCATTCTCCAAGTAAAAAATTCAAATAGTAACATGGTATTTTAAGTATTTTCAAGTATTGCCATTTACAATAATAATAAAGTTGAAGTAGGCCATTGTTATCTGTTGCCTTTGAAGGTGTGTGTGATCTGTAAGTGTATATGAAACGGAATCGCACGTTCTATGCGAGTGTGCAACGTCGCGAGTGCTGTTTAATAATTTTCGCTTTATACGTTTTTATTTTTATAAATAACTCATTAAGAAGACGTGATTAGTAATGTATTAACGTAAAGTGATAAGAATTGTGATATGTCAACGCAATGGCCATGAAAATACATAGTGTTTTCGTCTATACGATCCCGTGCAATAACTCGTCACTTCGGTTGTTTGTCAATGACGTCTGCGTTTAGCGCAACGAAAAGTAGAATTATAGTTTGATTGTGACAAGTAGTGCAAACATAAGTTAATTAATTTGTGATAACCGATGCGCGTTTGTAAAATGGATGAGTGTTTTCTTCATTGGAACAATCCTAAACCAACTGGGGCCATCAGAGGTGGCTCATGAAGAAAGGGTTAGTTTATCTGTTTTTTGTTTACTTTTGGTATCGCAAGAATCTCGTTCTCGAAAGGTATCATTCGAGTTCAGAATATAATTTAGTTAAACTATTACTATTAAATTACGCTCGAGTGATCATTAAATTATAGGTTATGATGTTTGGTAGAGTTGTTTATTGTGTCATATTGTCGACGATCGTGTGTCGTAAGTTTATTATTGATGGTTAGTTAATAGGTAATGATGAATACGGATGCAATACTTGTTGTGGATCGAGGTTGGGATGTATTCGTACACTTTTGTTACTTTCTCTTATCCGTGGAGTGAAGGGAGCGACAGCGATAGCACATAGTCATCCGCCATATTCGCGAGCGAGACGGCGCTCTACAATACGAGATAATAGTATTCCTCTGTTTTCGATTATCACATATTACTATATTACTTTTCAATCATAATAAACTTGGGAGTGAATCCAGCAATTTAAATTTACTTTAAATAATGTGGAAGTCGTAAAGATTATGGCGTTAAATAACAGCGAAACTGTGGATGCCATCATTTCTAATTACTCCTATATTTTTTTATTTTTATTAAAAGCACTTTCAAGCAAATTTAATACAAATAAATATATCACATTCAAAATAAATAAAATCTAAAATGTTATCAAACCCATTTTAATTAATTTCACAACCATTAAAGTGAAATAGGTTTCTGCTTTAATATGAGTAGTTAAGGTTTAACTCTATTTAATCTCAACTCAAAGCTATATTTGTACATATTAATTTAAAAGACAACATACCTCTCTATTTAAAAGTTTTTTTATAATTTTAAAACTCCATTTGCACTTGTTCTTAGGACTTGTCAGTATTATATCAGTTTTAAATATTAAAAGTATAGTATTTATCTATATAATTAGTAGTGTTTAATAAAATACTTATTAACATGAAATACAAGGATAATGTCTTAAAGAAGTTATAAATCTCTTTAAACATAATGTATAAGCTGTTTGTTCTATTAAATATCATTCTTATTGTTGTATCAACCAATTGTCTCTAATAAATATTTATCTCTGCTATGAACAAATCAAAGTTTCCTTCCTCATTCTCCTCTCTTCTGTTTTTAGGTGAAATAAATATATTGTTATGAGTAAGTAAGTTTCCATTATGTAATTGTCAACAAAATCAGTTGTTTCTTTCAAACTGTCCTCGAATGTGTGCCGGACTTAATGAACGCAGGCATTCAATGAAACGGGATAATTGTTTACATTGCTTAAAAAAGGAGTGAGAGAACACAGACACAAATATATTAAAAGAAGCCATTATGAATAAATGCCTCATTTCATATGTGTGGGTAAACACACATACACAGCACTAATACTATCTTGCACATATAAATACTATAATACAGAATAATATTGTAAGTATAAAGAATTTGTCCCCGGGGATGAATGTATAATTAGTTATAAAGAGATATATAAATATTGTCTAAATACATGTAAAGAAAACAAGTTCTAGATCTATAATAACGTAATAGTATCATTTTGAATTATTTATGATAATTTTATGCAAAGTACACTTACTCAAAATGTTCAAAAAGTATCCTGATTTGTGAAAGGAAATATTCAAAATATACCAAATTGTATAATGTATTATTAATAGGATAGGAGGAGCCGATTTAGTTTCAATTGCTTCATTATTAATATTCAGTTGGCGGCCCTTTAACATATTAGCTTAATATATTTGTGAAAGTTGATATCCATACCGATGCAACATGCAACAGCAGCATGCGTTGGGTTGACACCAACTACTACTATTTATTCAATACAATACATGTTAATACTTCACATTGCTCCAAACACTTTGTTACTTAGTCTTTTACCACAGTTCCTAATAAAGATTGTTATCTGCAGAAATTTCAACAACTTTACAGTGTACATATTACTTTAGTATTTAGAGAATTACTATTACAATATAATGGTACTAATTGTAATTTACTATTTTTTGCACGTCATAAGTTAGGGATCTTTTTCTTATATATATTGTTTTCAAGTAAAATATATCTGAATAATTATAGTACAACAATTTCATTAAGGTGTTTCATTATTATATCACTGAGGGTATTAAGTTGAATGTATCTTTGAGGTGTTGATACTACAGATAAATATTTTATTGTCTTTGTTGCATATGTTACGTTGATGTTTTATTCAGTTAATATTTATTAATATTTGATATAAGCTTCCATATTAGTTAAAGCTAAAATATTGAAATGGGTTCATTTAAAAGTTGATAAGACGTCCGTCCGGGTCAACATTTATGACTTATGAAATAACCCACTGTGCAAATGATACTTTGAGCCGATAATCAATATTTAACATTATATTTATTGATGCTTTTACAATATTGTGTAATGTATTCTTCTGTATTATTCACTGGCCGTGTCACAACTTAATTTGAGTGGAATGCTTTTTAAAATGAATATAGTCTAATTTACTTTTCATGACATCAGCTATCCGCCAGAGACAGTTGTGTTGATATCGGTTCAGCTGTTTCAAAGATTACCAGAACAAACAGACAGACAGAAAAAAAATTGATTTGTTTATATAAGTATTGTATATACCTTCATATGCATTTAGTGAAAAGCTGTTAATTTGGATACAAACAGACATTTAAATTTTATTTATATTTACATACATACATATGTATAGAGTTGTCAATATTTTCAATTATAATTGTACTTGTGATAACTATTTAAAGAAATAACGTTTTTCACATTATAGATTTAAGAATATTATTAAAATTGTTTCACAAGTAATGCTGACTGTATGAGTCCCCTTCTCTCCACATTATTTTTGTTAAAAATATCTCTTTTAAGTGTCAATTTAAAATACTATGTTAAGTTTGATCTCAGCGGCATCTCGAGCTGTAGTTATATTGAATTACGTGGTATATGTATAATAATATGTAGTGACTTTATGAGGAGTCGTCGGTGTGCGATAACGGCGGCAATTAATCGTTGTTGCGCGCGCGTCTCGGGCTACCGCGTTATCGGGGACCGACTATTGGCCGACCGCTCGCCGACCCCCTCGCCAACCCCCTCGGTGGATTTAATCAATTTACGATCGCTTAAATCATATCGATTACTTCATTTATAAGTATAATTGTAGCTATTTAACACAAATTACCGAGTGTTATAATATAGTTTGTGATATGGGTGGACTCGTACAACGCATAACTCCGCCGGCCTTGTTCCGATGCTCCCGATTCATTTATGAATCTAGTTCATAATACATAGTTAATACCGTGTATACACATTTATTTTATTAGCTGCATGGATATGACCTCGTGGATTTAATACTTAATATTATTACAATTACAGTTGTTGTTGTTGTCAAATACTTTCTCTGTAACCCGTCACCGCAGCACTGGATGGACACTGAAAGTATTATCTTATGATTTGATCTTAAAATCTATGTGTGAATATATTTTATTCTTAACATTAATTATTAGTATTCGCAATCGCGCTAAGGAGGTCTGTGTCTGTGCGTCTGTCCGTCTGTCGACAGCGCAGACAATGGCAGACAGGACAGACACTACACTTACTACCAAATTGCATTTTCTTATATATATATCTTGATATCAATATTTAAAATTGAATTAAGTAAAGAATATTTTGTTTGACACAAGTCGCTTTTTAAAATACGTACAAATAATGATATCAGAGATATGATAGAACCACACACGTTGTCTCTCTCTCTCTCTCTCTCTGTGTGTGTGTGTGTGTGTGTGCGTGTGTGTGTGTGTGCGTGTGTGCGTGTGTGTGCGCGTGTGAGGAATCCGTACAAGTGATAATATTTTGTGTTTCTAATATTAACTGTGTATAGTAAATATTGCGTTTTGCAATTTCATTTGCATAGATTTACTGAGGACCTGCCATTGTTAACATGTTCTCATCACGTACCACTCGAGAATGACGTCCCTATATCGAATATTATGTTTGCGTATGTTTATAAGAGTTAACTAAAAGTACAGTAACAACCGAGGAGACCGGGAAGAAAACAATATATTCATTTACATTCCTGTAAAGTTGCTTTTTATATTTCAAAACATTTTCTTACATTAGTTGTCACGGTCGTAATGTGGAGTTTTAAAAATTTGCAGAAATTAAGGCGTTGAAACAAAAAGTCTCAAGTTTAATTGTATTATCAATTGTCAACGTAATGTACCAAATATATTTTGATAGACATCTAATGAATTCATAATATAATATACAAAGAATGTGAACCGATGTCAGGTATGAGACGTCCGGTCGGTCGGTCGGGCGGTCGGTCGGTCGGGCGGTTGGATCGGCACCGACATTGCCGTCCTCGCAATCACTGCAATCTTTTCAAGTATCCTAATTTAATTTTGACTTTTAATGTTGCTATTTAACTTATTACACAATATGACGGATGGAATGCATTCTATTAATAAGTTATATTAATAGCTATAATAAAATAATTGTTAACTCAACATATAAATAATTATAATAAGGTAAGATAAGGTTTTTATTGACGTACATTTTAATGCTCACACGTACTATTTAAATATTTTTATATATAATAATAAAATAAAGGTATAATTGACAAAGCAGTTTATAACCAATCGATTGATTGTGCTTTGTGTATATTGTTTAAAGTTAGTTTAACACACACAGAATGGCAGCCACTTTTCAAGGATCCTCCAAATAAGTTAGTGTACTTGCTGGTGATTGGATCATCCAAAAACATATTATGAAAGTTATAAATACTTATATATTATAATACAAGAGACTATAAGTGACATGAGTGTTACAGTAGTGTTATCGTGTTAGTCGCGCTCTTATCACACTGTGTATGTGTGTGTGTAGGATTTGTCACCTATTTAATATTATAAAAGTAGTAGAGGAAAGGGACGAAATATGGAATACTAAAATAAAATCTCAGAAAAATGTACTAAATGTAAGGTACTAATTTATTATTTTAATCAGTCTCATGGGTTACAAATAATTGTAGTTAAAATAAGTCTTGAAAAATAATAATTAAATTAAGAAATAATAAACACTTTCCATAATATTATTAACTAAAATAAATCAACCAAAAATGTACATCTCATAAATGTGACCCTATTACGGAATAGGGTATTTATTCCATAATAGGATAATGCATCGTTTATACAAACAAAACAATAAAATTAGCCCTGCAAGACAAATAGAGAAAAAAATATTGAAAAGAGAAAAATAGAAAGAAAAAGAGAGAAATAGTATTGTCACCACATTACAAATTTTCGTTGTCTTATTATGGGATACTATTCCATATTAGGACCTTAACGATGTGACGGCAGGAGGTGACATAATTAACTTTTTTAATTATTGAATATCTGTAAAATGACAATACCATTTATAAACTACACGCCACGGGTAGATAGTTATTATGAGATATTAATGTAACAATAGGAAGAGGACATGCATGTAAAAGTTAAGGTAATATCCAATTGCTTTTGTGTTATCAGTGTCGTGTACTCTCCGAGTGCTGCACGGTGAACAGCCGTCGGTCGGTGGTAGCAGGAGGAGTAGCATGACACACGGTTGCAATATTCGGGAATGTGGAGTTTAAAATTTTATTGTTTTGTCATCAATAATTTTAAAATTATATATTAAACTAGCAGTGCCCACGACTTTGTTCGCGTCAAATGTTTTTTAAAATATATATTTTTTGTTTTCTATGTATAGATAGATAACTTTTAATATTAGTAGCATAACTTTTTTTATTAGTATCAAAAAGATTAGATGTTACAGTGTTAAGACTTATTAGTGACGTGCACTGGATCAAACACTTAATAAAATATTATTTGTTACAAATACTGAGACGTGAGTGACGTCGTAGTGAAATCCCACTTGAACTCCATACATACCAATATAAGAGCGTTTCACTAAATACCATATAATATATGAAGGTATACACGGCAGGTACTCGCATTCAAAAAACTATTTTAACAATTTTTTCTCTATCTGTCTGTTCAGGCTAATTTCCAAAATGGTTGGGGAGATTTTAAGAGGACTCGCACTGGCGGGTAGTAGACGCCGTAACGAGTGATTTAGACTACTGTTGTTGTAAAAACATTCCGCCCGGACGAAGTCGCGGGCACACCTACATACATACATACATAATGTGACAGAGCCTCTACAAATACTGTTATTTAGTTTTTCCTTTATTTATCGATCAAATGGAGGAAAACGACGCCAAAAAGATTCCCGCGAAAGGCAAATGCGTATTTACGTTGTATTAGCTCGGGTACAAAGTTCACTATTTTTGTTTTGGTCGTTCTAAATATGTACACTCCGCAGATTTCCTATTGTTATCGAAATTGAGGAATGGAACCTTGTTACCACTTTTGATAACTCTTAAACAAAGTTTAGCCGAGTCCGTGAGGAGCTCGTTCCCCTCGCGGCGAGGAGCGGTTAAATTGAGCGTCGGTGCAGATGTTCACCTCACTTGTCAAAACAAATTAATAATAACGAGCAGACCAGGGCTATTTTAGTGTATCACCGGCTTTAAAAATCATCATCCATCCATCCATCCATCCATCCATCGAATGTAAACTGTAAACGTCAATTACGTCGTACGTAGTGTTTTTAGTCCGCGTGTTGAAGAACAAAAAGTTATTTCCGTTGTTAATTTTAGAATAATTTTTCAAAACACAATTACCTCGTTCATGTGAACCGATATAATGCATGTGAAACTCTGAGTCGGCTGCTCGTTTCACAATGGCGGTTATTTTAATCATTTCACCGTCTTATCAACTGACGCAGTGACCAACCTCTATTATAGTGTACTTACTCTAAGTGGGACGAGCGACGTACTTACTAATTGCTGTTTTTTTTAAAGTTCTTTCTGGTACCTCTACCGTCAAATTACTTGGTACATGTAAGATTTAGCGCCAGTTGAACATTCCATACTTATATATTAATGTTCTTAAATTTATATATGGCAAGATAGGGGAACGTAGAAAAAATAGGTTAAAATTAATTTTGGGATATAGTAAAAGGTAAAAAGCTTCGGCTTAAAATAGATAAAGAGTTTGTCATCCCCAAAGCCGAGGGTGGAGTCAATAACTCGGGGTAGTCTAGTCAAACACCTCTCCTATGAATCAAAGTACGCAAATAGATTGTAATCACAGCTGGCTATCCGTAGACCCCGCGGTCGCGACCGAAATAGAGGACTAAGGATTCTTATTCTTGATCTTACCAATGAGTTCTTGTGTACCCACATTTTTTTATATAATTTGGCGACGAGATTAATGACATCTTGTTTTACGAACAATATATACAATAAATAGAATTAAAAATAAATAATTGCATTGCTTTATTATAATATATTATCTTCACGAGTACTGCGCTAAATGTAAATGTTTTTTTGCGTAAAGCGGCTAAGAGCAGCGCAGCGTGGTAGAGTACAGAGTTCGCTAAGTAATATGTTGAGGTGCGCTCGTATTTGTAAACGTTGGTTTGTTGCTCTCTCTATTGTCTGAGAGCAGACAAAAATGTAGAGTCTGCGAGGGGCCCATTGTTGGTAGATATTAAGCTAAGCCGCCTTAATGAACGTTAATACGCTGATACCGGTGATTATATTTTGTTCTTTTATGACAATATTAGTTATTGTAAGTGTACCTGTAATAGCCCATTGGGTAGTCGTATTAGAATGTCGCGTTGCCTAACTGGGTCATCTCGAAGGAGTCTGAGATGTTTCCAGCGACACTGGAGAAAGTGAATTCCGTGATCTTCTGACTACGTTTATTACGAGACCGTCATTTTGGTTCACTGGAGAACAAATATACATGTAATGGAATGTGAAAAAAGATGTCGTCGTTTACGATACGTGTCTGTGATGTATTATTATATGTGATGTTATATACCGGCTTGGTCCACGTGTACACGGCGTTATACGTGTGTGTGTGTGTGTGTGTGTGTGTAAAGTAATCCTAAATTAACAATTGTATAAAAACATCCAAGTGAATGTTCCATTTTGATATCCCGTTTATTTCACTATATTTTTCAACTGGCCTTCTAATTAAACTTTATGCCGACCTTGTACCCACTACTGCATTTATTATATACTATTAATTTGATATCTTTACTTTAACTCGGATAAATAATTTTCATCGGCCATCAACACCGATTAACGTCTTTCAGGTTGGAATAAATAGTTTCGGGATGTCGTGGAAGTAGAATGTGTCTGGTCTTCTTTACGGCTACCAATTTATCACAAACGAGTGTGCCGCCGAGCTGCCTATGGCATTAAAACATTTAACATGCTGTTATATAAAGAGTGAAAGGTCGCGCTGTCGGGTGGCATTGACGGCTTTATGTAATCAAAAATATACTGACATCAAATTTTAATACACCTTTCTTAGCTCATCCGAATTAAAAACACTACAAGTCATTGCATGACACCGTCCCGTGCAACATCGCGACTGGCGCGCCTCGTTAATATTTAATTATTATCGGTATCGACTATTAAACCGCAAATTGAATAATTCAGTTACGCGTAGAGCGGGGAACGCCGGGAACTAGTATATCTATTTGGATATCGTCAATAGTAGACACGGCGGCCATTTTATGATTATTTAAAATTAATCAAAGCGGCTAGGACGTCAACTGTCAGAGATATTATTATTTTTTAACAAATATATTTGCATTACCTTGTATTACAGTTATAACTCTCGGCATATACACAACCGTTGCTATATGTAAACTATCCTCTGCTGGCGACTTTGTTCAAGGGGAAAGAGAAAAGACAGGAGTACCTTATTACATCCATGTGTGCCTAATTGTGTGCAAAAAGCAAATTACATTCCAATTAAAGCCCTAATAAAAAAGCAGCGACTAACAGACATCCAAACTTTCACATTTATAGTATGTAGTAGGATCAGATCACTTTGATACTTGAATGTATATTAATAAAGCGAACCTCTGAATATTGGTTTGTTTTGTTAACTGCCCCGACTGTGACGTGTCAGTGGTGTCCTGTGACCGCGGGGCGGAGGGGGGGAGGGTCCCACACGGGTACCGCTCCATTATTCGGGTCAAAATAAGATAAAACACTAACTTTGTTCGTGTATCTTCGTAAAACCTATTTGTATTACGCAAGTTCTTTGTATTCTTGGAAGTCAACGTGTCATCGATTTTACATTAAATCTTAAAATGTTACTTTCAAATAAATGTAACACGATGTCTTCGGAATGCGACGAATACAAAGCGAATTACTCACAAATCTCAACGCTTTCAGTGGAAACGAACCAGTGAAGGAAAATATTATATAATAAAATATTATTCATATAGTGAAATATGTTTTTAATAGCTTCTATATTATCCAAATGTATGTGCGGTGTTCAATTTCTCTCTCTGTCTAATGTAAATGTAAAGTCGAAGGAAGCGTCACATTGGTGTTGTCGGGCAGCGATCGAGTCAGTGATACAGCTAAAGTTAACTAAATAGAGATTAAAGTGTCTCATAGACTCGCAGCGTGACCTCCGCGACGCAAGAACTGCTCCTTTTACTTTTATCTCCGTGACACTTGGGGATGCTATCAATTCCGGTTTTCCCCGGAATCGTGTCGCTTACGGATACACGGATACGCCGGGAACTCAACAGTTATATAGATACATACTAACTTACCGTGTGTACTTTATATCTATTAAATAAACCCCCTGACATTTACATTTGATGCACACGAGTGATCGCTGGAAAAGATCAAACTGGAAAAGATATAAATAAATAAATATATGTATTTGTTTGTCCTTATCTTTTTTGAAGAAATAACATGAGGCGTATTTTTCTTTATGCCAATAGTGTACTTCGTCTCCGCTAGATGTCGCTAGGTGTTAGTTTACATTGTGCGAACATTACGCCTTGTTACATTACTTTTGAAATGTGCTATTTAAATATATATTTATTTAATTCGCACATTACATAAACATTTATGTATTGTGCATTAGTCTGCAGCCGATCTGTGGGAGTGTTACAATAGTGATACGTCTCTCAGCCATCTCGTCCGATTGGTTGAGCCTGTGTCTAATTAATAATAATACATTACTCGGTGGCTCGGTTGCGCGGGCGCAGCGCTGAGGTCGCTAAATTGTTAATAACACTATCTCGGTCACGTTATAATTAATTATATTTGTCTGTTTATCTCGTTTGCATATCAGTATACTGAAACTAAGCTGACCATTGTCCATTATAACATATCAATATATCTCTACTCGATTACGTGCTAATCTATCCTCCGTGATGATAACGAACACGCGTACCGAGCGAACCGAGCACCGAGCGTCATTATTAGATAAAATATGTTAGTTTGCATTTAAATGGCGGAGGGTTGTTAGCTCCTTTGATAGCCATTACCAGCTGACCGGATGGATCCGGTCTAGACCGGATTTATGTTTCGAATACACATGTGAGAGCATCGAGTATCTCCCTCCTACTCGATGTGTTTGATGTACATTTATTAGAATATTTTTTATTTGTATTGAGTGGTGGTGGTGGTGGTGGTGGTGGTTGGGGTACGACCCGGCGCGGTCGCGGCTCCGCGGAGTTTTCCCGAAAGTTCATCCAAGGCCGATAAGACGTCGCCGCCGTTATCATAAAATTTAGTAATTACGTATTCATTCGACCTTGGCGTTACATTCGCGGGTCGCGCGTCACGTCAAATACTACTCTGCCGTCGTGGCAATAGAGTTGAGTGTTCCCCGTCGCAGGCGACGGTCGCGTGTCAACACACAGATAAATACATTTTAAATTGCGCACACAGACATGTTTATATTCTTCAGAATCGACAATTACTTATTCATTTTAACATGAAAGTTACGCGGACTTTATTATTAATATACTAATATATGTAGGACGCTGATCCATAAATATATCTCGATTAGATGAAGTGTGAAGAGGTCGGTCTGATGTACGACGGGTGGGGTACGCCGAGGCGGCGGAGGACCGAACGGGCAATTAATACGCTTAATCGATTCATTATCAATGTTATCATTATTTATGAAACTTTTTAGTTGTGATTCAAAGTCAATGTTGTTGCAATGTTAATTGTCCAAGGTCGGGAAGTAATTGAGAACGCACGGTGTGCGTTTTTAGCGAGGCGGCGTCGCACTGCGCTGGATGTAAACAAAACAGCATCTGTGTATGTGTATGTGTGTTTGTATGTGTGTGTGTGTGAGATTATAATGTTTATGTGAGAGAGACAAATCAAGTTGTATAATACATACAAAGGTGACAGAATGACCTTCAACCAATCATCGAACGAGACGGTTTAGTTTGATTATTTTGTATAAAATGCAGAATGATGCAGAATGTGTAATAAATATCTGTGTATAATATGGTTACTTCAACGCATTATGTGTGTGACCTTATGTGTGGGTCTATGAACCGAACCTATTTAGTTACACCGAATATAAAAATGATTTTTATACTTAGAAATATGTTTTGATTGTCGTTTTCTACTATTCGTATACGTATATTTATAACTTAAAAGGGATAAATATAAAAATGTTTATAAAACTAAACCAGCTTTAAGTAAAGCAGACATTAAGACATTGAACCTTAATATATACATATTAATATATGGAGTGTCCGTTTGTAATTCTAAATTACAACTCTTCACTAAATGCATATGAAAGTATATATTAAAAAAAAATTGTCTGTATTTCTGTCTGTGTTCCGACGAAACTGTGAAACGGTTGCACCGATTTTAACTTTCTCTAGCGGATAGCTGATATTGTAAGGGGTAAATTAAATTTTATTTAAAATAACATATCCCGCGAGACCGAAATCGTAGGTAAAGCTAGTATGTAAATAGATTAAATATACTCATATATATGTATTCGTTTCAGGTAAGCCTTTGTCTGTTACATCTTTGTCCAGGAAAGTAAGTCACGCCCTAACAGCTGTTTGGAAGACAAAAAAACGACCACAACTTAATATAATTAATCCCATTCGAGGTGAACTTTAACATTTTTATTGAACTCAATTCAATAGTCCCGAAATACACGTTAAATACACCAAAGAACATCAGCTAGTGCAGCTCACTCTCGCAGCGACCCTTCTAACACAACGCGGGCTTTTATAATCAACTATATCATGAACAACGCCTTATTGCCGTTATACAAAATGTACATCATGTGATATTGGACGGACGGACGGACACTAACACTTTGCATACCCCAAGAATAGTCCCGTCGCACGGGGTGACCTTGCAGGGCCGGGTCGTCGACCCCGCCGTAACACCGCGGTCAGCTGTTCATTGTATTACTTTACAATATACGAGTCTAGACTGTACATTTTAGTTGGTACTTTTTTGCACGACACCATCCTTATTAATATTTTTGATTAATTTTTTTACTAAACAAATTCCCTATCGCCATGAAGTAATAGACAGTTTATTGAACGGTGGTACCATTAGGCTCAGTTGAGTTGAAATTGTAATGTTTTTTCGTGTTTGAAGTTCGCTTCGTTCACGGTTATTCTATTCTATATATTTTCCCACGGCAGCGCAGCGATCAACTGGTCGACTGACCGTCGGAACGTGATAGCGTTCAAAGCGACACGGCGCTGAGAACGATCCGGTAATGAGACCTTTATTACACTTACAGTTTTTATATACAAATACTACAATATACAACGAATTGATTGAATTTTATCGAACTTTCGTCAGGTCTTGTGGTTATAAATAACCTCCGCGTAGCCTTTGCCTCTATGACACGTCGTGGTGTTTATCTAATTCAGTGCACATCGTCTGGGGCGCGTCTCCGCGTGGGCTCGCGATGCCGGAAGTGGCTCCACAGTGGCATGCGAACGTGACCTACGCGTGTGTCTCCAGCCTCCAGCCTTACAGTATTACGTACACTTACACGTATCGGATACGTTTTGAGAAGCGTTTTTGTTCTCAGATGTTATAACTAAATAGTCTCCTACCGAGGATCAAGTTACAATTATTAAAGGTATTATGCGAAACGGACGCACGGCGAATGACGGGAAGCACTTTATTAGTCCGTATGGAATTAAAAAGAGAAGACGGGGACACTGTTGTATCCTCCCCGTTGCGCCTCCGTGGCATAAGAACGAATGTTATTTGTCTAATGTAGTATTTCTCTCTCATATCGCAGTCACAGTCGGTAGTAACTGAGGACGAGTAGTTTACTGCTCCGGGGCCGACGCACTGTTAGCCGTGCTCCGATCTACACTTACATTTTTATTTGTTATAATATTATAATAACTGTATTATTGTAATAAAGGTATATTAAATAACGTTAAATCGATCGGTAAAGTGCAGAGTGTTACATGCAACCTTGCCTGTCGGTCTGTCCGAGCGTGACATCCGTTATGCGATATCTCTTAACTCTGCGGTTAACACTGCGCGGATAAGTTTGTGTTAATTACCGGTCGAAACGTTTTTAATTGGGACCGACCTCAACTTAAGGTCTCGGGTGACAAGGGCCGGGTGCTTTATTAAGATTATTATAAACATTACTTCTATTGTAGACCCTCGTTTAATTTTAGTATTATTTTTAAACATTTCATATTAATTATTTTAATATATAATACTTATATATCTTTTTGTTTTGTGACGAACATAAAATAAACCCCAATGCTATAAAAATATTGTTATATATTTGATAGTATTTTGATTAGTATGTGCCCAGTGTCTGCGCCGAGGTCGCCGGAGCCCTGAATTAATAAACAAAACTTTCCGGGAAACTTAAAACACCGCTCCAAAGTCGGGACACGCGAGTACAAACTCACTCTTCACACAAACGTTCACTGAATCGACTTCGAAGTCGTTAAAACATTTCACAAATCATTAGTTTTAAAGTATAATATTAATTATACTCTGCTTTAAATAACTACATAAATTTGTGGTTTAATATAAAAAGTATAAAATGTATAAGGGTCGTAAGTTCGACATCCGGTTGTGACAGTAATTGGTGTCCGTGGTTCAGGTGTTTATTAGGGTTTAGGTTAATTGAGTAAACGTACCCCCCTCTCTCTCTCTCTCTCTCTCTCTCTCTCTCTCACACACACACACACACACACACACACACACACACACACACACACAGTTCCACTTTTATCATTTACTTGGTAATATTATTGATTTCTTAAAACTTATTTCCAAATAGAGTTAAATTGTCTGTTTGTAATTCCAAACTAACAACTTTTATAATTTTTTTTTTGAATAAGAAAGTATATATATACTTTCTGTCTGTTTGTTCCAGACAATTTCTGAAACGATTGAACTGCTTTTAATAAGACTCTTATTAGCAAATAGCCGAAGTCCTGGGCACAGATGGTATCATATTAATAACCAACATTACCAGTAGATACTGTTGACGATATTATAAAGTGGCCACCACCGGCACCGGCACCGGCACCAGGGAACATTAATCATGGACACCGGAGGCGGTCCACGGTAATTCCACTGCACTATATTAATTTAACATTAACACGATGTATTTGATTAGATATTTTTTGACAATGAAGGAGTCTAAAAGACCTAACATATAATAAGAGTGTTTGAGGACCCGTGCGTCGCCAGGGTGGACCGGGGATGTGTGTGTGTGTGTGTACGGGTTCAGAGAGCTGTGTTTGAATTAAGTCGTTTGTCCGTCCTTGGTCCTTATCTCTCACCGACGGAATGTTACTACGTGAATAGCCATTGAAAGATAATTATCCCTTGAGTATAATTATTAATTATAGCATTCCCACATGATAATTATTATTAATACCTGCGGTTCCAACCCTGTACAGTTAAATTATACGGTTAAGAAAATGATCCGTAAAAATACTTAATTGCAAATATTATGAATTGAAACGTGTACGAGATGGTATTACGATAGCTTGTTTGAAAAATAAAACATAACTACCCGGATATCGTATAAATATTGTTTTTTTGCAATCTTCCTCCCTCCCTCCTCCTCCTCCTCGCCGGCGCGCGACGCCTCCGGGACGGACGGTCCGTCAAGTCCCATGAGAATCGCAACAAAACCTATAAAACTTGTGTTTGTCCTTTAGTCCTGATATGCGTGATCTCGAAAACAAATATTTATATTATATGTATAATAATTTACAAAGAAAAAATATATTAAAAGTACAATGCAAATGTATTAGAGAAATGTTATATTCTATATATATATATACTATTATTGAATGTTATATCAAAAACAATAGTGAACTTTTTGTTATTTTACAACGAGTGGGTTCCCGACAGCTAGGGCAGGCTTAGGGCAGGGCAGGGCCGGCGACTGGTCGCGGGGAAAACCATTACAATGTACCGTAAATATTAAAAAATACTAAATATGTATATGTATTAAAAATATTTTTTCCTTGCGGAATTCCAATACATATATTAAATATGGTTTTTCAGTGCGATAAGTTAATAATTTACGTATTTTATTGTCAAAACCGTGACGCCTCACGCGACCTACTGCATTGTATTCGACACACTGCTCTGCTGCCGACTGCCGAGGCATTACCTCACTATACGACACAATAATAACACTACTAGTTATTATTTTATTTTAACGTCCTCATACTTTACACGGAGTATTCCAAGTTATTAATAAGTTGTACGGCAAAAGTGAAAAGCTTCCTCATACCGACGAGAGTGATGTTTAAACAACAGCCGGTGATGCAACTACTGTTACTAATATCACTAATTGTACATTAATATCGTAATAAGGACTGCTGTATTAATATTCAGTTGCAGCGGATCACATTTAACCGCGACCGTTTATAACTTTGTGATAAAATTATGAGAAAAAGTGCAATGGTAATATTTTATGCAAAGTATATTACTATTTATACTATTTGGATGTTATTTTATAGTAATTGCAAACATTTCTAAGAATAGTTCATGTTATTCTCTAAACGAAACAATAAAAGGCGGTTGAAGGTATATTGTGTAAATAAATAGTTTGTTAAATGCCTGTTACGATCGCTTCTCAAGATGTTGTTCTTTAATCCATCTCCAAATAATCTTCCGTTATATGATACCTACTCAATTAGATCAATTAGTTAGATTGTCTTGAAGCTAATAGTGTTATCAAAAGAATGTGTTAATACAGGTCATGGTTTCTGTGTATCAAAAATTTGTCCCTCAAAAACGAACTTAATGTTTGTAAAGTAGGTTAGAAACAAAGTATTGTTTACTAAACAAATACCATTTGGAGGTCCAAAGACCGATCGAGTAATATTATTTACGTTTAACAACTTTACCGAGCAAATATTGTCTCCGAGTATTAAAGAAGTATTAAAAAGTTTGTTTATAGATATCGGCTAAATAGTCGTGAGCCGATGCAATGGCGTCGTCAAAGCGCCGGCCTCCGATCGGGAAGCGTGAAACAAGTTGAGAGCTATTTACCGAGGGCGAGCAATAAGAGAATTTCTCGTCTTCCTGAAAATTAATGAGAAATGGCGTTTACGACATTCGCGATTGCACCGCGCCGCGCGCTCCCACAGTGTGCACTGTGCCGGCCCGACGAACGAACCGAACGAAACGCTGAAAACATGGCCGTCCTCCTCCGGCGAGAGCGGGCGGGCGTCCGTCTCGCTCTAACCTCGCCCGAAGCGGCAACGCTGCTTTTTAACCTGGATAAATTACATCCTATTAACTTCGTTCCGGTGCTCGATTTACGCTTTAATGTCGCCAACCGTAAGGATTAAAATTGCAAAAGGATATTTATTTGGCCGTAAATGTTTAGTTAAGACTTTATTGGCGTCACGATAAAGTCGAGGTTGGCTCTCCGACTCTCCGACTCTCCGGTGTCGTCGCCGTTCGTCGGTTATTAATTTGCTGTCAAATAAAGGGGCCGCGCGCCGCTCACTTGGGCGTGCGTGTCGGACCAAATTTCTGCCATACTTTGGAATCGGTAGTGATTATTTTTTGCCTTGACTGGATTCGCAGACGGAAATTTTACTACAATATGTTCTAATTTCGTAATGTTTAAAATATTCGCATTTCATTAAAACTTAATTATTACGCGGGCGGTTAAGACGTCAAACAGTTTTAACATTTTTTTTTCTTAATTAAAAATGTGAAATTGAACGATATGTATTTAACGTGAACCGCGTCCCGCCGAGTACGTATTACGTTTACTACTTATTATTGTTGATAGTTTACAACCAGCTCGCTCTACTGGTAGTGTGGTGTAGTGTGGTGTAGTGTAGTGTACCGCCAGTGGCGCGGGTGACCCAAATAAATATTTAAATAGAGCATCCACAACTAAATAACTTGTGGCAATAAATATAGGACGGCGCTGTGATATACTATTTTTCCCATAAGTCGAAAACACGAGCACATGTGCCCATGCATACATGCATGTATGTATGTATGTACGTGTATTATCCCTGATCCAATTTAACCTCATTTTTATTCAAGGCTCGAGATAGAGGTTCTGGAACGTTCTGAATGCAATAGGATTCTTTATAAACGTACGCATATTATTAAATTTGTTTATTTACTATATATACCGTTATGTTCAAAACAATAAATAACACAATCTCTTGTTTTGTTATGTAACAATCACTTTTTATTATTCATATATTTATATTCACAAATATGTTTATTGAAGATTTTCTAATCAAACGTTTGTCACCGTCCACGGGCGTACCGACTCATTTAGTGGTTCCTCCCGGTACCTACTAACGTCCCATGTGCGTTAGCTTTTTTATTTTTGTTGATTATAAAAATGTTAACAAGCTTTCCTATAACAATATATAAAAACACGAAATCTTAGTTTAGTGTTAGTACTTAATCATACGCTAATAGTTTTATTATCTCATTCCCAATACAATCCATTACGAGCTAATACGAGCTAAGCGGCACCAGCATTATTAACATTACTTCATTATTCCAAGTCATATATTTATTGTATGTCGGTTACAGTATATATTAGTTGAGAGGAGTGACACACTCCCTGGAAACTACGACTAGAGCAAAGTTAGTAGTTTGGCATTAGACTATCATAGTTATAAGATTATCCAATGAGAGGTGAGGGTAGGGGGAGGTGACATAAAATGATTTGACCAATGCACTGACTAATTGTATGTCTGTATGAATTGGATAATCCAAAAAACTACTGCACAATACCTAAAAATTCTGTTAACATATCAAAACTATATTATCAAAGAGTAAACTAGTGAATTTTTTTATCCTTATATCGTAAAGGGATCGGGACCTACGATAAAATAGGAGTAACTAGGAAAAAAATGGCGCCCAACAATAAACAAAGTTGAATTAAAATCATTAACTCGCGGCGCTCGGAACTACTAAAGATAATATCGGCACAAGTGACGTCGAGAACGGTCCGTCGGTATGGAATATACGATCCATGCATCCATTATACACAGTATGTAGTTGTATAACACATTTAATGAAGCAAATTAAAGGCGGGGGCCGTGGGAGGTTCTATCGGTGCCCTTTAAAGATCAAATCCTCAGCGTAACGAGATCAACCAGTGTGGGATGGACGGATCTCCTTTCATAAATATCATGAAAGCTTAAAATACTACAGTACATATAATATCAAATGTACAAAGTTACCCTTAAGGTTGTTGTTGTAACATTGGAAGTGCATTAACTTTCCAGTGGGTATTAAGCTGTTGCTAGACGTGCCGGTGATGTTCTCAATGCGGGATGGATGTGAGGGATTGAGGAGCTCGTGTGAGAAGGAATCTTAAAATAACATGTACGAATTACCAAAATAAATTAATAATTATAATAATTGAAGTGCCTAAAATATTTTACATATATATTTTGAAAATGGTATAAATGTTAATAAGTAGCTAATTACAGGTAATTATGTATGAAAGGAGCGATTATAATGTCACAAAGTTTGATCAGTAGGTGATATGAAGCGAGTGCTTGAAAGCCAAAGGTTGCGAGTTGCACGCCCACGGAGCTCGGAGCTCGGAGCGGCTGCCGTGTACGTGTGCCTGTGATTACACAGGCGGAGCCGGCGGCCGAGCCTATGTTACGACCTTTACATAATACTTACATAAATATTATAATTATAACTTAAGATTTATGGTATCGTAGAGTATTGTTATACTATGAATTGCACGCGTATTACAGAATTATGTACTTAATAAATATATGTATCATCTCCATACCCTTATCCCTTCATTGGTTAGTATTTTGAAAGAATAATACGATAAAGTAAATCCACAACTTACGGCAGATTAGTATATTATTATTAGTGAAGTGTCGCTAACGGAGCGTGCATTGTTATAATGATACAAATAGTTTGTGTGTGAGGGTGTGTGAGTGTCGGTGGGCTGCTGCAGCGGCTATCGTGTTGCGAATACAAAGGTCAAGGGCGGAGTGAGGGAGCGCTCCGAATGGTACCGAGACATCGAAATACTGATTAAACTGTTGCCTTTTCACTGAAACGCGACGAGAGCCATGTTTATAATTTATATTACTACTTATAAATACTTTGTATAAGTGTACTTTTAATTTGGTCATTAGAATTCATATTAATATTATTATTAATTTATTTTTTTCTTAAGACATTTGAAATCTCACACGTTTGTTGGAGAGTTTTAAATAAGACAACTTAACAATTAAGCAAGATCCTAAAATAATATGTAATAAAAATATTGAACGTTGAATTGTACTCCGATATAAAGGAATACAATTATTAAACAAAATGAAAGCCGATTGTTTGATGGAAGGTGACGGAATGAGAAATATAACAATTAAGAAACTACGAGATGTCGGAGATTAGTCTCCGGAGTGAGGATTGCGGAGTCGACTCGCACGCGGCAGGAGCGAGCAACAAGTAACACAACACACAACACACAACACACACTATATATATACATATATATATATATATATATATATATATATATATATATATATATATATATATATATATATATATATATATATTAGTTTGACGAGTGCAGCCTAAAAATAGTAATACCAATGAAACATGTGTCGACGGGCGACTCCGCTCCGGCTGTTCACGAGCACGTGTTCACAGTGTTTGAGACAGATAATGTGTTAAATATTAGTGCTACAAATGGAATTAGAAGTATTAGAAGTGAAAACGACATTCACAATGCTATGTATTTATATAGTTTTATAAACAATATATTTCTACACCAGGAGTGTATTGTTTAATACCTTATTAAGACGCGTGTATTATATGTGGTGCTAGGTGACATCCACCCCCCACCCACTTCCCCCCTGCGTTAGGATGTAGAATGTCATAGGTGTGATATTTCGAGATATCCGAGATGCTAAATTTAAACTGCTAAAAATAACACTCTGTATTTTAAGCATGATTTAGGAGAAAAATGAGTGCTCTATTTATATTTAGGTATGATTTATTGTTAAAATATTTTATTTGTATTTTGACGACCGTTTCCAATACTCCTAAGCATCTCCTTAAAGACAAAAATATCTATCTATCCTTTGTTTCCTTGTCAATATCGTTAACAATAATAGGCAAAGTGATCTCGATTAGTCGTCTATCTTATCGGATAGCCTGCAGTCCAGCCTCAGTCTTCGGCTGTTCGAGTTCATCGGATTGATTTGATGGAGGGCCTGCGATGTATTGGCTGATGTATATCACGAGGATGTCCCGATACAACTGACAGTTAAAGATACTATTTATCTAGCTGCTGTTAAAATAATGGGAACGGCCCTAAATAGCTAAAATTATGACACCTATTTTTTATCTTATCTCTCGGCTCTAGGTCGAAAGCTGAACAATACATACGCGTCTCTCTATCAGAGGTCTGTGATCCAGTCGTGAGCCGGCGGAGGTGCCCTCTCCCTCCACTGTTTGTTGTAGCGCTAATGGGGCATGGCGGGGATGAAGCGATAACTCGTCAGCCCTAAAGATGTCGGGCTTAAGGGAATGTTTTGTACGACAGTGATTACGTCATTTTCGTCGAGCCGAGCCAAATTTGGCTTGATCCGGTAATCTATTTTAAGAAATTGCTGTGATATTATTATCAGATTTTAAAATTTGGGTGTTTAATGACAAGTCTCGATTTCACCGCCTTGTACTTTAACTTGAAAATGTTCTTTACCTACTATCTAAACACGAAATAAGAATTTGAGGAGACGCATTAAAATATTTGATGTCTAATTTGTAAACATCGACCACTAAAACTTAGTCGATTGCGCAAACTGCTCGGTCTCGTAATGAAACAGTCCACGCAGCTCGGAACGGCTGACTCATGAACGGAGGGCGAAATATCTCTCGATAGACTCTATTCGTATACATATAAAGACTGTTAGTTTTCGATTTGCGCGGTGCACTGTATCGGCAGCTGTTGAAATCTGACCCCGTCTCAATAACAATAACGACGGTAGAGGTAGAGGTAGAGGTGGAGACTTCAAACAAACCCCACGAGTATTTTATATAAGTGCTTTAATTTATTTTCAATTCATTCAACTTATTCTTATTTTCCATTTCATTTATATTGTTTAAATCTAATATTAAAAATGAATATCAGTAAAATTAAAAAAAAATAAGTTTAAAAAACTTTCAATATCTTTAATATTAAAATTTCTCGTTGAAGATTGATTTGTTTAACATTATTTATTTATTTAGCTTCACGCCATATCCCTTGCGGGGTAGCCAGAGACGACGGAGCGCCAAACGCTACGGTCCCTGCATACCTCTTTCGCCTCGGCCACAGACATTAACCTCTTCATACATGCCCTCCGGGGGGTCCGCATGCTTTTTACGTGACCTTCCACCAGTATCATGGATACAGTGTTTTCGAAGGTCACTCGAGGTCTCCCCCTGTCTCTCTTACCGCTCACTTTTCCTATATAAATCTTTTTTACCATTCTTTCATCACTCATTCGTTCGAAGTGCCCAAACCACCTGAGCACGATCTTCTTCATTCTCACTGTGACATCTTCGCTAGTACCTGCCATTCTGTGGATCTCTTCATTGCGGATTCAATCAGCTAGACTGACTCAGCATATTCTGCGAAGAGATCGCATCTCCACAGCATTCATCTTTCTTACATTCTTCTTCTGTGTTACCCACGTTTGGCTGTCGTATAAAAGCGTCGGTAGCAAAACTGCACTGTGTACAGCCAAACGTGCAGCTATGCTGACGTTTTGACGTCTCAACAATGCAGTCAAAGCACCGTTGACTCTGTTACCGGCAGCAATACGCCTTTCCACATCCATTTTGTATCTTCGGTCTCTGCTAAACATACTTCCCAAATATACCACTTCATTCAATTGTTAACATTATTTTCATTTAATTATCTAGTTCTATGAGCAAATTATTGTTTGACTAAGTAATATTATTGAGATGGTATTCCAGGTCACTCATTTAAATATTTATCCTACTAATTTATCATGACTTAAATAAAAATAATCTCATTAATAACAACTAATTTGGACTACCTACTTGTTTGCAACCTGCTGCTGCTACTCATGCAATGTTATATCATATGTTTACGTCGTAGGTAAAGGCACTGAGATATCTGTTATCAATATTTGGAAGTGCTAATGTCGTGTTGAAGGTTCTAAGAGAAAATTTCGTGGAAAATAAATATAACTTAATATATAGCACGTTTCCCCATGAGACCTTTCATATTTCATTAAGACGTCACCGTGTCGGGAACTCGTGAAGCCCTCAGAGTCATTTAAGACCAACTAAACAGTATCAGACGTTTATTTTTGCAAATATAACAAAAGTATAGTCACACCACATTGCGTTGTGTACAATATTATATATAGTGGTTATAGAGTGGTGACTAACATACAATATGTTAATTAAGATCACTTTGGAGCCATGGAATAATGTGCATTTACATCTCGCAATGAACACGGTGCACTTTTATTATAACAATTCATTACAGTGCGTTGGCGCCTCGCCTCGCCTCGCGCTCGCCGGCCTCCAAACCGACTGCTGAAATTAAAAATATAATACTCAACAGATTTACTGCGAACCAACAAATAACGAGGGCCAAGTAAATACGAAGGAAGTAAGTTTTGTAATCCCAGTCGTCATTAAGACGCGCGTGTGTCCGTCCCCGTCACATCCGCTAACGTCCCGTTAGGTCCGGCATAACGATGAATTTGTTTTTTTAGTATCATCATGTTTGTTTCGCCTCAACCGTAACAGGTAATAGATATTCGGCTCGTCTAATTATCATATCTTATCTGTACCAGTCTTGTAACATCCGTTACGCATGATAATATTATAAATTAGTTTATTTTTCAAAAAGGTATCGCTGTCATATTATTTTGCATTTCGATGCGTGTGTTTACGTAACAATCAGAAAATGTTGATATTTTCTTTATATCTATCACTAATCGACGTGACGCGCAAATATCAAATATCACAAAACTGTTAAGGCTGCGACTTTCAGACGCAGTCGCAACGGCTATAACTGTGTATACATATGTATTACAAGGAATATACGTAAAATACTTCAATAAACGTACATATGTATTATCATTATTTAAATAAGTAAATGTAATGTAATAAATATACTTTGACAAATTTAAATATATATAACTTATTACCAAATGCGTGTGCGATATCTATACGCACATCTGAATGAGCTCCCGTAGGACTCTCACGCAGTGGATCGATCGCGTCGTTGACGTCCGCCGTACAGTGTTCCTCGCTATAGATACATCTTAATTACGTCTCAACGGAAGGTCGTATTATAATATTTTGTTCGTTACCGTACCTTCGGTTACCTTACGTATGAACTGACTAAGATTTATTTTCATTTTTCTCTGAAATTTAATATTACTTTTAAATGGCGTATACGTTTCTTATTTAAGGATTGTTCTTGGACCTCGTCAGTAAATCACGGTGTGGATTTAATTTAGTACGGCGCGGACCGAATTTGATTGGATCCTAACAAAACCGTCAAGGTTGTCGGGTCGTTCACTTCACGTCGGGTGTCGTCCAGGTCCAGTGACCGATAGCGTGCCAAATGTTACACGCATCTCTAATATATCACAACTTAACTAACTTTGTGTCTTCCCTTGACCATCGACTTATTTATTGCATAGTGAGGGGGGGGGATTCACAATAATATATGTTGATTTTTATTATAGTACTGTATTTATTTATATTCCTTTGTACTCTAACACATTGTTGAAACAAGAATACATGAAAGGAGAAATTATCGGTTAGAGTACCAAGGGTGATCCGCATTCGGCGACCGCGCTCAAGTACCGGGGCACGAGCGGGCATGAGGAGGTTGCGGGAGTGGAGTCGGCGGGTCAAGGCAGTTCACGTCCTCCCGAGTCCCGGGTCGGGGACCGCGCCGCGCCGCCCCTCTCGCGAGCCGGGTTCCGTTACTTCTCCCGCCCTATATTTCCCTGGTTCTTTTGACTTTCGAGTACAGACTATTGAAACTACCCAAAAATAATAAAAAGTACATATAACGTGAACACATTTCAGTTATTTTTTATGAGCGTATTTCATTTACACACTAATATTCATATGTTCCAGTGTACTTTGATTTGTAATAATAATAGTCCCTGATAATTATATAACATTACAATGACTTTTAATTGATCACGACATGTATTAACAGTAAATAAATCATTATAAGTTAGTTCTCACAGGAGCGGCGTGAGCGCTGCCGTGTGGGAACCGAGCGAGGGTAGGAAGGAGCTCGCTTATCTTGAGACATCGCGCCGACCGCCTTTAATGGCTACCGAGTTACCGAGCATAAAGCATTGCTTCAACACCTCACGACACCTCATCATGATCATCCAATATGTATATTGTTTATTCAAACCTAAACCGTCATATTTCTAGGTGAACACTGACTATCTGCTTATATTATCTGTGTGATGGCACAAGGAGAGTGACATTGTCACCACTGCGTGTGTGTGTGTGTGTGTGACAGTGTATGTAGCCTTCTAAGAATATTATAAGTTTTACTGAATATTTGAATTGTATTACGTATCATTTGTGTTGGTTTTAAAACATATTGTAACGTTAAAGTATTGAGTACTTTATAATTTTACTAATTCCATCTAAACTACTTAAACATATATTTTATAATCCTTAGATAATCTATACATATAAATAATACAGTAAAATTAAAGTGTACGTTTGTAATTCCAAATTAACAGCTTTCTACTAAACGTATATAAGAGTATATACGGTACTTACATAAATACATTTTTTTTCTCTTTACATCTGTATGTTTGTTCCGGCTAACCATTGAAACGGGTGGACCCATTTTAACAGGGCTGTCACCGACGGATAGACGGTGTCGGAGGGAGTGGCGCGGCTGCTTCCATTTTAAAAACATCTACCGAGCGGACGCACTCGTGGGCACGGCTAGTTTCATAAATATGTGATATTCCGCGGAATAAGTTTCAATACATCATAGTTATTCTGGGCTTAAATATTATCTGAGAATTGTAAATGAATGAATTAACACAGTGCCGAGTGTGATTGGCTCGGTGCTCGGGCGGCCATACTCCTCTCACTCGGACAGCTCTCATAACTTACAATATCATCACAGTCCGGTGTAAACACGTCTTAAATATTTATCAGTGTTTGTTTAATTTGTGCATAATTTATTATCGACAGGTCCCGCTCACATCCGCGTCGCACCGCCGAGGAGCGAGCGCGCTTAATAACAAGTGTACTTTATTATTCGTAGATACACACATCACTAAACTTACTAACCTTCGACTTTTATTAACTGGTTTTAACTATTTTTTCCTCGTATTGGATATGTATTATTATAATTAAGTTTTTATACAAATTAAATATATAAAATAGATATGAAATATTTGGTGTTTTGTTTGTTATTGAGGATACGTATATATTTATTATAATTATACATATTTTTATCAATCGTATATAATTATGTCGTGTTTAACATAAAGCAATAAATCACTCGCTGGGCCGAGTGGTCCTTATTACGCGCACGTAATAAGACACGCGTGGTTCGAACCGCCTTCACCTCATTCGGGATAATGATTTGACATTATTGTATGCAAATTATATATTTACGACATATACAATATATACCATATATACAATACATGTATACGACGAATAAACTAAATAAATTAAAGGAAACGCCTATGAGGACCTTGAATAACAATTCCGTCGAAAACATCGGTGATTATGAACTGTTAAAGTGTTATTAAAATAATTTTAACTCTTGGACCTGACTCGTGCTCGTATGTCAACATTTTAATTGTAACATTGTAAGCGTCATTTATATTCACTATTGGTGTATGTAAATATAAAAAATAATACATTATTCAATGTAAATGAGTATTATTTTCCTCAAAGTTAATATTCTGGCCGGTCTCGTAATCTGTTATGCTAATTTGGGAAGGTCCTCGTTAAAGCGCTGCGCCTGCGCCTGCGCCTGCGCCTGCGCCTGCGCCGGTAACACAGTTGTAACTGGTTTGAAGTAATCATATAAAATGTTTTGTTTTAAACACCTCATTGTATCGCCGACTCTCGAGTGACGTCGCGAGGTACATTTAATTGCAGCACAGTACACTAAGTTTTAAGAATAGTATGAAATAAGGCGCACCAGGGTGGAATATAATATTACAAAGGTCTGTCAATCTGTTTACGCCAATGATGACAGGTGTATATTTGATTTATGCTGATAGTTCATGTCATCAAATAACATTGTGAAATGGGTTTTAAATTTAAAATACTAGGTCTAGATAGTTTGAATCTTCAGTAAAGAAAGCCTTTAGGTTTCTTTATCATTCCCACACAATGGGGAGCCGGCGGCCGCCGACCAAAGCGTTTAACTGTTCCGCTTCAAAACATTCTTTCAAATAATGATTTCTCTAAGAAAAGTTAAAAAAAAATATAACAAGAATATTAATTCCTTTTTTCATATTCGAAGACTATTATTTAAATATGAATTTTAAAAAACTACTAAACAAACTAGTGACTAGTAGGTACGTAACTGTTACTCCTGGATACGATCGACCACGGCACACACACGGGGCGCCGGGGAGGAAACAGTAAATAAATGTAAACTCCTCCGGTTTAAATTTACATTTTGATTGGAATTTCAACAGATCACATGTACTCACGTCATTCAGGTTGAGAAACTGAGGCAAGGGATATTTGTTGCTTTCTATCACATACACGGGTCGGAAATTGCAATGAATTGTGAAGTAAAAAGCTACCTAATACGCACCGGCCGCTGGTGCGTATTATGTATATATCGCTCCTTAAATACAAAAACACCACAAGTCAAAATATGCAAATTATACAGGAGCGGCATTTGAAAAAATAATTTGGATTATTTTATGATTTATGTGTAATCGATGTGTATTACGTAAACTTTTTAGGTATCAAAAGATGCGTAATTAAATAAACTTTTTATGTATAAAGTAATTTTAACCATACCTGAAATAGGCTCTTGAAAAAATGCAAATAAGTTACTTTAGTTTATAGACTTTGACTTCGAGAACATTAAAATTCTAAAAACTAAACCACCATAATTAGGAAATTTTGAGTTTTGTTTTCAGTAATCAACCTCATAAAACGTCAATTTATGAAAAAAAAATGGTATAATATTTTACTACATTAGTAAACTTGCTAAGGGAAAACAAATATTGTAGTCTTATTATGAGATCATCAATGAAGTCTAAAATTAAAATTACCAACTAAAGGTACGAGTAATAAATTTAGGTTAAAAACAAACAAATCTTTTCACCTAAAAAAAACATAGACGCATAAACTTCTTGCACATAATTAACAAAACAAACATAAAGATTGTTGAAAAAATAAATACACA
Source organism: Melinaea menophilus ssp. n. AW-2005 (assembly GCA_918358695.1). Lineage (NCBI taxonomy): Eukaryota > Metazoa > Arthropoda > Insecta > Lepidoptera > Nymphalidae > Melinaea > Melinaea menophilus. The sequence goes on from OU911048.1 coordinate 862,250, forward strand.
TCTGGTAAAAGTTAACAGCTCTCAGTTACAACAATGTAGTACCTACTCGTACTTATAATTATTTAATAACAACTAAAAAATAAGTATACTTTAATAATTAACATTTTAAAGCTATAATCACGATCAAATCAGACTTACGAGTATAGGTGGGATTTTACCACAAACGAAACAAAACTAGACTAATTTCTTCGTTATAGGACTTAAACATATGGTTTGTACATAAATACTCTATTAGGTTACTTACTGAAAATCCGTATTAGGTTACTTATCAGAGGTGTGTAGAATGAAGTTCAATAACGAAAAATACCTAATATTAATCTGTTTAGACACTCCTAAATAATTTATCAATTAAACGAAATTAGTGATCTATAAAGAGTCGTATCCAATTAATGTCTCCTAGTTAAATAAAACTTTTTTTCGCCACTGAGCTACGTAAAAAACACTATTCTCTTTGCTACTATTGAAATAATATACTAAGGCTTAGTTGTTCAACTTGGTCCATAACATTACGTTTAAGACACAGAGGTAACTTTATCTTTAAATAGCAGTTACAATTTTTATAACATAAGGCACCTAAGGAGTAAGAAACCTCCAAGATTATTTATTTAATGATCTACACTAATCACAACCGTATAAAATATATCAACGTAGTATAAATAGTGTTGTTACAAAATTATTTTTATAAAACGATTACTTAAAACTATATCCAGCGTAATACTTGCAAAGGTATAAAAAAATTAAAACTAATACATTGAAAATCAATTCCCACTAGAAACTTATGCACTTATTTAGAGATTAGGATAAAAATATACATAAAATCTTTACAGATACACGACGTTTTTTTGGATTAGCTTTAAAATGCCTTGCTTCTTTTCTTCAGGTACTAGCTACTACCACTACTAGCTTTGCAGTATAAAGTTGGTTGAGAGTCAAATTATTAAATTCTGCCTTCAATTTTCTCAATGTAGATACCAACCTAAACTCTTCCTTTTCGTAGGATGTTTTGAAGAAAAATATGCCATTGCTTACTTTATCCACCGTCATAACCTTTATAACAATCCATTTAAATTTATTGCCATCGTCATCTTTATTGTAGTTTCCTGTACACAGAGGTTTAAGGTCAAAAAAATTATCATGTGTCAGTTCTTAAACAGTATAAGGCTTTCCAGTTTTCTTTGCTGTTTTAATTAAAGTGATGTATTGGTCTGGAACGTAAATTGGAGATTGATTGATTGATTGATTGATTGATTGATTGATTTCAATGCTCTCGTAATGTTACGTTGGATGACAGAATGGACGCAGTCTCCTCCGTTTTGGGTGTGCCCTTTTATTAGCAACTTATGAGCTCTTGATGTTCGGCAATTCTTGAGACGCATATTGGTACCTTGCTAACATGAATTTGTTATTTTGTTGGCCTTAGCAATTTTTGCTATAAAAATCATTTTATATTTCAAAATATGTTACTCAAACATAAAGAATAGGGAAATAATTCTAATTATTTTTTGCCAAACTAACTTAGTTTAAAATATGGTAGTATTATTGCATACAAAAATGAGAGAATATAGCAGATAAATAAGTGCAAAACTAACCGATTTCGGAATATGGTACTTTAGCATAAAGAAATAAAGAAAATTATTGTAATATTTTTTTTCTAAACTACCTTATTTTAAAATATAGTAGTATTGAACATAAAAATGAGAAAAAATGTTCAATTTATAAATTCAAAACTAACCTATTTTGAAATATTGTACTATTGCACATAAAAATGATAAGATATTAAGCCGTATGTGATCTGCAATACGAATATATTTTTGAATATGGCACTTATGAATAAATAACTTCATCTGTCTTTTAGCAGTATTTTGGAATGTTGTAGTTTTTCACAAGAAAATACATCTGTTCGTTCTGAATGACTGTTGACAACTGATAATGTGTTACTTTTGCACGGAACTCAGTCACATAAACGGTAAAAAACAAAACTAACGTTTGTGCGTTTGCGGGTGTTTTTGATCATAAAACAACGGGTGTTTTAGCAAAATAATAAAGTTTCATCGTTTTGGAAACATTCTATGCAATAAAACAATTTTTGATATTTTTTGAAATGTGTGGCTTTTGTATTTAAGGAGCGATATGTTTTTTCGGTGATGGTTTGGTTCGCTGTACGCGTTGTATTCAATATCTCACCTATTTGTCCGATGGTTCAAATGTTTCCTAGTATAGAGTATAGAGCATCCCCAGGTTCAAAAGTCGAGTTTCACCCTTACATACTTGTTATATGAGGTCAATGATAATATTATAAACCAAATCAGTTTCTAGTTGTGTTATACACAAGCGATGTGTTTATTTGTAAGAGCTTTATGACCTAATAATATTTGAATAACTTAAGTACATTTTGACCACAAGGTCAAATTAAAAACACTTCTGCCACGTACACGTGTGATAATAATAAATATTCTTTAAATTATTCAATCGTAGTTTCGAAAGAAATGTAGTGGATGTCACTTAAACCAAATTAATAGCAAAAAGACACAGTAGCTCAGCTGGGAATGTGACGGTGAAGAACTCTCAAAGGTCGCGGGTTTGAAACGGGTTGAATAAGATTTAACATATATTTGTAGACAGTTAGTAATAAAATTATTATATCTTGAAGTTAGAGTGAAGAAGGAATAGTGTTTTTTTGTATTTACATTTTAGTGTGTAGTGTTTGTATCTAAACAGCGAGTCGGACGCGGCACATTATAAAATACAGCCCATATCTAGGTCAGGCTCAGCTCAAACCGCTAATTGACTTGCGATGTTCTCCGCCGGATAGTTATTATTTAATGTTAGTAAGAGATTGAGAGGGATCGTAACACAACATGTACAAATGTACCAGTGATGTTTATTTTTGTAGATACCTGTTTCACAGTAAAGTGTTGTTTTGTTCACAGATCGCTGTGGCGCTTTAAAGTAAACTTAAAGTAATTTAGAACGTACTTCTAATATTTTTTGTTTAATTACCTCTGACGTCTAGAAAGCTTTACTAGGGATAATGTTTTATAGATCTAAAATAACATAACAAATATATATATATACATACACACTGTCGTTGAACCGCGTGTAGCTCTTAGCATTCTAAGCATGTCACTTTTATTTTCAATTAAAAAAAACACCTTACTTTCGAAATTTCTAAGCACAATTTTTTCTAAAGTGACTTACTTTACCTCGATAATTAAAGTCCATTAGATTTGTTAAGTATTTTTACAAGTCTCAATTATAATATTTCAAATAAATATACTTTCTATTTAAATAAAAGTACCAAGTAAAGCTGATATATTCCGATAAGTTATTTTAATTCGCGAGGTGCGGTTATGTTATGTTATTGAATTGGTAATTGTGTGAATATTAATGTGCCGTGGTGTGTTTGCTTACGTGTGGTCGGAGTGACCTTACGTGTTACGGACTCGAGGTCACCTCCCTTTATCAGTTCCTAATCGCGTTCTTATATTGGAAGTCATGTTTATCTTTTCTCCTGACGCACTCCTCACTCATGAGGCATTCAATTTAATGAATTCAATGTTACTACGTTATATATATATTAAGCGATAAAAGCATTTTTTTAAATCTTTATTGATATTAAATAAGTCATGATCTTCTTAATTCGATGACGTAAATAATGTTGCGGCGACCTCCGAGGTCTGTGATCGATCTGCCCCAGCCGCGCCCTGCCAAATCAATGTTTACAAACACCCCGACGTTTTATTGCCGTGTCTATCGTTGTTTAGTGAATACTTCATCTACTGGTATTCGCACAACACGGATGCTCGATATCACTCAGTGTAATGTAATCGTATCCGTACGATAAATCATTTTCACCGCTCCTACATTTTTTAATTAAAATTGGACAACACTCGAAACTGCATCCGACGAAATGTGAGTATCACTATTGTATTAAAGTATTGGATATTCCTGTACGGCTCCAAACAAAGGATCCGACGTCGTCCTCGTGCACCCGGAGTGACCCGGACCGTACAAGTAGATTATCTTAGACTCTGGTACGTACTCGCATATAGGTCACGGCCCAGATCATAACGAAGGCTATAGTGAATACTTGTTTTTGAATTACTCTTTAACGTTTATTCACTTTGAAAGACTCAAGACGAAGGGTTTTTAATTCATCTGCGTTATATTTTATAAAGCGGAGTGCACGCTACAGTTATAGGGCAAGCTAATCAAGATTTAACACATTGTTTCATAATAGATCGACGGCTGCCTGTCCCGTCCTACCGGTATTCATACGATCCAGTTTTCATTTAAAGTTAATGGATAATTGATATTAATGGAAGATTTATCATATAAAATATATAATCTACGAGCATTAGTGCATTTACAATATACTGCATCGATACTGAATACAATCCGCCTTCACGGGCGTCCTGCGTCGGCGAATACATTGAACGGTTACACCATTCCGAGAACATTAAATAAACAATGAATACTATTATACTTAACTTATAAACGAGTGTTCTATGAATGTTAACGTGTATGAAGTAAGTTTAGATCCGATCTGTCCCGAAGTCGGTCGCGGCGGATGACTGCCGATCACATCGGAGATATACTATTGTATCGTTATATCGAATAACATGTTTGTGCACTGTATCAATGATGTCCGGTCCTGATATAATTAATTCATTCGATTTGTGACGGACCAAGGCAGAAGTTGAATGAAATGAAGACTGTTTGAAGACGACGCTTAATAGATAAATAAAAGTGTATTTTTATCGATCGAGTAATAATCAGTTAGTAGCGCGGGAACTACCACTAGTTACCGGGGGAGGGGGGTTCATATGTAATTTGTGTCATTTTCTTATAATATATTATTAGTGATGAATTCAAAGCGAATATTGAAAGTATAATTAATGGGAGAATTATATAAAACTAAAGACAAAGAAAATAATAAGAAAATTTAGTCATTAAAAATAAAAGATGTACATGTTTTGAAAAGTATTTGATGTAATCCGTTTATTATTTATATTAAAAGTTCAGACGACTCTGTCGGTGATGGACTCACTCCACTCACTCCACTCACTCCATAACGCCGTAATACCTATCCTAAGTCCGGTAACTGTGCATCTCGGTACCGGGATATGAGATTAGTGAAGTTTGTGACGCGGGGAGTGGGGTGGAGTGGTGCTCATCAGACCAATACGCTCTACTTCTTCATTAACACTCTTGTTCTCGATGTCTCATTAAAGCAGTATTTGCTTAATGTATTAACATACAGATTGGTTTATATACGCTCATTAACGCTGAAATAATTAATAAAAAAAGAAAAACGTTCTAATAAGTATATTATTAATTCATACTATCTATAGTATATCACCTCCACGGGAGAGAGAGCCGTCCAGTGCCTCGGTGCGAGAGTGCGGTCCAGCGGTGGCTTACTTCGCACCGATGCCGTTTGGTTCAGAGTTAGTTGTATATTGTTGCAATACTTTTATTAATGGCCGACTTCGAGAGGCCCGCGACACTCGTACCTCTATTTACATATATTGTTTATAATCAATTACTTATATAACATAGTTAGAGGATTTAATATTTTTGACAGTTAGATAGGAATATCAAATGATTTCTTAATCAACACTATATATATTATTAAAAAGAGGTAAAGTTGTTAGTAATTTCGTTGGTATCATTATTAAACTGAACCAAATCACCGGTTAACCGGCGAGCGGCCGATACTACTCGATACATTATTTATATTGATCAATTTATTTTTAATTTTGAATTAATAATAAATATATTAAAACCAAATTAAAAGCCAAATTGTTATTTGATGATACAAAGTAAAAATATGAAACAAATGTACACCCGTCCCGTGCAGACACAAGCACTGTGCTCGTGCTAACTTTATTGGACCATCACGCGTGCAGCGCGGCGGTTGAAGTTAACAATGTTAGTATAATTATCGATTAACGCTTAAACCAAAAGAACTTGCGACGAAATACATCAAAAACCACAACGCAGGACGACACGTGAATGTCGCTAAATCAAGGGATGTATGGATTTTTTTTTATAAATGAATTGGTTAGTTGAATGATGGAGTTGACGGACGTCACGAATCGTCCCACACTAGAACCACTCTTCACCCGACTCCGCCTCGCTAATGAGCCGGCGTGTGTGTGTGTGTGTGTGTGTGTGTGTGTGTACTAAAGGACACTTGTCATTTATTCATTATTTTAATTGACGTTTTCGCGTGTCGCCGCTCGTCCTTACACAATGCAATTTATAATATAACAGGAGTGATATTTTTATTTTACCTTCCACGTCGCGAACCGTGGAGTCCGCGGTGAAGGAAGGCTTTCCAAAATAATGACGTGCGCTGAGACAAAAAGGACAAAGACAATTAGAATCGAGAACATCCGCGGTGATGTGCCTACCCTGTGACGCGTGACCGGACACTGTTCTAACTTTATTGTGTATTACTTTACAAATTATAATAAAAAAGAATTGTTTATTTTAAGATTATTATTTTCTTCTATCGGTCTGCTGTTTTAAGTATTATATGGAATTTCTTCGAAGATGTGAGTTTATTTTCCTTATTCTCCATAAAAAAAGTTTTTTGTTCTAGGTATATTTTGTCAGAGAAGGGAATCGAAAACATAATGTTCAACAAAACCCCTAAATGAAGTCGTTGATCGTCCTCGATATACTCGTACCACACGTCACCCTACTCCTGGTCGTCGACTCGCCGCCGCACTCACAACACACTTAGAGTAGTATCTGTTTACAAATAGTTATTAAGTGCTCACGATGAGCTAATATACTGCGAGTTAATGCCTCTAAAACACCCCACGGTGGGGTCAATTTAGTCGGCGCAGGTAAAGCATTCAAAGGATGCCGAAAATTTTATGAAAGTTTACTTTATTTTATTCATTTATTAAAATTGCTAGTATCTCATCCTTAGGGTAACTCATCTCGGGTAAATTGTGGACTCGGACGCCGATTACCCGTTCAAAAAGTAATAACTTTGATTTATAAATAATGTCATATTTTTAAATAAAGGTTTTTATACATTACGTATAAATAACATCGTTTAAACATTATTAGATGATATTAATACATTTAATTCTAATAATAAACAAATCAGTTAGTTTTTCTATCAGTAAATTAGTAATTGGAGAATCGGACACTTTATGCCCCGTCCCCCGGGCGCGTGCGAGCGACTCGCGGCGTCCCTTCCGCCGCGGCACGACACGAAAACAAACAGACATCCATTAAAATTGACACGCTGTGTTTGTTGCATTATTTACTTTAATCGTACTTGTCTTTATAACTGTGTCTCAAAGAAAGCTATTCTTTTTCTGGATCAAATACTGGTAGTCGCCGCGTTTGAAAAATATCAAATGGTTCTAGATAATTCTTAATTTGAATTGTTTTCAGTCATTGTTAGTTAGGTTGTAGTTATGGATCTATAGTCCGTACATCTACATTACAGTGGAAATGCAAAAAAAACTTAAATTATAAAAAGTTATAATAACATTATTTGTTAAGGTTAAAGTTCACAAAAACTTATTACGTTTGCTCGTTTTTATTTGCACTATTTACCTCTTATGTTAGTTTATCACTTCTAATTAAGATGAACTCTATTGCATTCAATATAAGGTCATTTATCCAATGCACCCCGCCGCCGTGCTAATTTAGGTTTATCTTCAAAATACATTTGATCTAAACTTCCTTTTACACCCGTTACGTCAAAGCCTCTCGCGGGACATGCACGGTCACGGCGCTCTTGGATGTTCATTCATTTAGTTTATTTTAGATTACTAATTATTAATTAATAATTACAAATTATATTGTGTCATGTGCCACGTGTGTTTATTTATTGATATTTAAGGAAAAAAATCGATTAAAGATGTTTTCATATAATGTCACTAAGCTTTAAAGCATTATAAATTCTCTTTTCCTCTCTTCCTTTCTCTCGTAATCTCTCCTAAACCTTCGAATCGAGTAGTGAAATCGACCAGTCGATTGTCAGACGGACGGACGGCACCCGACCGCGAAATGGAATAATAGTCCGTGGTCGAACGTTTATGAGAGAGAGAGTTCAGAACCGAACCATCGGGCGGCGCTGTCACGTGACATCCACGGACTGCGACCGACACCTGCGACACAATATTGAATAGGACTTACATTTCTCAAATGCTTTCGTGGACCGGATCGATGTTCAGATTTAGCTTTTAAGTAGTTATTTGTACTTATTTTATTTAATTCGATAAAAACTTTTGATATTATTTTTCAAAGTGAAAATTAAATAAATGATAATACCAATATAAATAAGTTGATATCGATCGCTTATCAAATGGAGTTGCAAAAACTCTCGAAGCCGACGATAACATTGCGATAAGCGTGATAAGGCGCCGGGCGACCGCCGAGAGGTGGAGAGGTGCACAATGAGATCTGTAGCGATGGCCTCGGAGACCTTGACGACCTCCCGACGAGGACACCCGCAAACATCAAGAACGAGACGACAATTGAACACGTCCAAATATTATATATCATAAATAAAGACAATTAAAAAACTCAAGTAGCCTAATATGTATCACAATAACAAAAAGAGATTTGAATTGACGTTCAGAGTTAGTAAAGGAGAGTTGGAAATATTGTACGTACAACCGAAGGCGTTTGGTCTTTAAAACCAAAGAATTAATACGATAAAGACGCAGATAAGCCCGCAGCCATCGCGTTGCCGATGACGCAGATATTTGTTACAATGTATCGAATTCTTTGGAATCTTAATTTAGTATCGGCCGTAATTGACTCTTCGTGTGGACGTTATCACTGCAAGTATTCCCGGGGGACAGGGGGGACGATTGTTAAAACACCGCTGTAGATGAGCGCCTTCCTAATAATACCTGTGATAATACTGACCGCTCCCGTCTATCCAATACCACTCGGTGTTCCATTTTAATATCACTTACATTTTTCACTCTTTATTTATGTCGCACGGGACGGACGGACGGACGGACGCACGGCCTTGCATTGTTGTAGGTTTTCCTTGTAAATTACGTTTATTTATTTATATTAATGTCCGTTACTTATACACGTCTAGTGATTTCTTTCCTTTTATCTATGTTATCGTCTCTTTCTGTTTTGTATGAGTGTTTTCGTTTGTTTGTTGGTTATTGTGTTTGTTCTTCAGTAAATATATTGTTTTTGTTTTCAGGCCACACAAAATGATGTTGGAGTCGAGCCGGTGAGTTACGACGCGACTCTACTGCCTTTATTTCATACCTACGGCCTAAGTTTTGGACAATTTCGTTTGTCTTATTTTTACTTTGATTGTGACAATGTCTGAAACTAGACAATTGTATTAAAAAGAGAATAAGTGTCTTAATAGTGAATTGAATACGCTGATTAGTGAGCAAGTTAAACGCGCCGCTCGGTTGTATCAAGAGTTGCACTCTGCATTATTAGTACCCCCCACCCCCACCCCCACCACGCGCCTCCATCAATTACCTCAAACTATATCATTTCATAATTTACTATTGTAATCACTGTTGTCTTTGTAGAAAAATAAACATTTACTGTTATAAAACTGCAAGTCAGATAACAATCAAAATCACTTACTTATCTACACGAGTTCAGTTATATTATGATTGTCAATTAAGATCTTAAATACGTATTTATGTAGTATTATTATACTATTATATGTGATACTTCACTAATTATCATTTTATTACCACTTAATTCCGATTCCCGAACGCTCGGCTCATTTATAAACAGCAATGCTGCTACGGCTCCTAGACTATAAATCACTGCTGGAAAGGGAAGGGGAACGTGACTGCACCCATCGATGTACGAGTGGGAGCGGGACGGACGTACGTTGCGCAAACAGTCCGCTGGCCGTGAACCGCAGACGTAAACACCGGCAATGTAAACTAATTTATTTAGCACTCTATTCTTTTCATTTAGGTTTATTTTGGTTATATTTATCCGTGGTCAGTCCTCGACTCTCGAGCACTGAACGTAATCACTCTTAAATACACCGCGACGGCGGCCATGAATGGGATCGGTCGGACTACCCCCCAGTGTTGTATTTAATAATATCGGTTAGTCACTTTTGTATTGATATGCAATACAGAGTATATTGTATTAATATAACATCGGTTCGCAGTACTCAATTCGTTTCTTTTTTTAATAATCTATTTTTCTTAACACGGGAGTCTACAGATACAAGTATTTACAGTTTAGCTGGATGACTAAAGTGGGGCAGAGTCACAAGGTGCTCGGTCTCGCGATGGGGATCTCCGGGCCTCTGTTACATTCTAGACATTAAACAAATGATATAACATTGATATACGGAGCTCCTCGGGTATGAAACGTCGTCAATTAGGTGAACATTCACATTCGAAGTCGGGCGTTTACCTCCAAGAACGTCAAAATAAACACGCACTGAATACTCGTTCACGACCGTCACATGTGCAGTATAATTTACAAGACAATTAAGGTAACATGGAGATATTATCAGTTACCACCCGAGGGCAGCACTCGCAACCGACACAATGTCCCGGTTATAAAAGGTCCCTCGCACAAAAAACGGTGCATCTAATCAATCACGACTATGCACTGAGACGACTGCGCCTTTTTATCGGGCGTTTGCACATAGCTCTATCCCTCTCTCTATTTTAATGTGTAAGGGAGTGAAAACATTGCAGTGACCTTAGGTATTAGGCGCGTGCGTCGATAGCGTTTCTCCCGTGAGAAGGTATTTGCGCAACGCCTCGACAGTCGACCGCCCGTCGGCTGGCGCGGCAACTTTTAATGATCACTACTATTTCTAATGAAACCAATATTAACGTTAATTATTATAAACAACGCATCCGTGCCCTAAATATCTCTTAGGTGTCTTTATAATTACATCACTATTGATTATGTTAATATCTGATAGTTTCGTGTTCTCGCCTATTGACATAATTTAATTTAAACTATTTGATTTATTCATACTTTGCTTGAATTCGACAAACATGTTAAATATAAATAAAAGTATATATTTTGAAAATATGCTATATGTATAAGGTTAACGAGTTATTTTAAAATTTTATGAAATAAATAAATATTTTTTCATTTTTATAAGACTGTTGATTGTAGTTACGAGTAAGTGTATTCAAAGGGCAGCCGAGAGCCGATTACAATCCCGGGGCATCGAATGAACCACCCTCACCCGCACTTGTGGGCTGACGTACCTACTCGAGGAGATTTAATGGATTTTACTACTATTTAACTTTATTACGTACGTAAATAGATTTTTTATTGAAAAAATATATAAGAAATATGTATAAATTATACAATTATATATATATTTCTGAATATAGTTATACAACGTAGAAGTATAATTTATATTTAGTCTTATTTCAATTAATCTCCCACAGGATAGGTTCATAGAGAATTACCGGAAAGAAACTCTCCGATAACTCTCTATTACGGCAGTAGTGCCTTAATGTGGTATGTATATATATCTTTTGTATATAAGTAAAGGTGCATGTGATCGGTGTCCCCGGGCCGCGCCGAGCACGTGCAGCGCCAAGGTGAGCAACATTATGTAGAGAGCTGGCGACGCCGCGCGCGCCCGGCCTGCTTACTTATTCATTATTATATAATAATTATACGCTTTTGTTACCAATCATCAATGATACAGTATCCTATAATCAATTGCCAAACGCCAAACGCCAAAGGCTCCTACTTAATTCTATTTGAGTCAGCGATACGTCAATGGACGTCATATTGTTGCTCACCCTCCGTCGGAGCCGCTCCAGCTCCAGCAGCTCCGCGCTGTGATACATTATCGGAGGTGTGCGTTAGTGTCGTGTGTTAGTCGTGTCGTTGACATTATCGTTTCGATCGATTGACCTTTTGTTAATTATTTTGATTGCTGCGGCCACTTATTGACGTTAGTGTTTCAAAGTTGGTCATCGGAGGAGCCTGCGCGGAGAGGCCACAACTACGTCTATCGAGGTTCAAAAGAGTCTCAAATCAAATTGCATCCTTTACTTTACGAATGTTAATTGTAAATATCGTCCGTTTACAATGTTCGATATCAACTTGGACGATCTCTGTTTAAATTGTCTTTTGTGAAATTCTCTATGGATTTATAGATTTTTTTTGGATTTGTAAAATGTACGATTTTTCAATAGCATTCAATTCAATTGAAACGAAGTGTCGGAGTATGTTTACTTTATTATCTTCTTGGTTTAAGTCCTGCCAAATAATATTATAGCAGTCCTCCAACTAATTAACAATATTTAATTTCGCGGGCAGCATAACACGTAAATCCAATAAAGTCAAAAGTACATTTTCTCAATCCGAGATGTTGATAATAGTGTGTTATATAGCGACTCCCCCCTCCGCCCACTAATGAAGCACCGTTGTTTTCATACACTACTCTTATCGGATCAGAAAATGTGTCAACAACTATTTGTTAGAAATTTAGATGAGGAGAAAGAAGATACCGCTATTTTAATGAAAAATCATCAATTCCAGCAGAGTTTCAGACTGACACACACACATTCAAATTTAACTTCAAATATATATATTTACATGTATATACATATGTTTAAAGTAAAGGATTTAATTGATTATTACATGTTTTGCAATGACCGGGGTTAAATATTTGAATATTATTTGAACTTCATCTAAAAGTGTCTGCAATACGAGTACTACAGTCGGTGAGTCAGTTTCACAATCCACGTGGCTCGAGAGGGTTGAGAGGGTCGGGGTGAAAGATGAAGAATACGCGACGCTCTGACAACAAACAATTACACTCGAAGTACACTTGAAAAAAATATGTAATAAATATAAATGTTAATTTTCTGCTGAGAAAGGCGACTTGAATTTGATAAATATAACAAATATTGCTCTTAACAAATTGCTATTATAACGCGTAATTATAAATACTGTTATGTATCTCAAGAGTGACCGGCGGTGACGAGGGCGCGTGTGTGGGAGAACAACCCTTATATTGGTATAATTGATTGATACTTTTAATAATATCTAATAGATGTCAATAAGTATTTCATTGTCGAGGACGACGTGCGCGAAAAAAGGAGAACCTGTTTTTATACATGTATTTATAGCTCTAATATATTACTTTGTAGTCAAACTTAAGGTAATACTTAACAAAATATGTTTAAAAACATATTTTGTTATTGCACAGATCGTTATACAACGCTATATAACGATGCGTCCATAACATGACACGACGGTTAAACCGTGACAAAGCGAACTTGGCATTGAATCGTTAAATCCCGAAATATTTTAATCCCTTGATCCATTCTCGCGACTAATTAACTACGTGCGAGTTTTAACTACGCTGGCTTTTTTTGATAAGGACGGATTAAAATGTTAAGAACACCTCGTTTTATCTCTTTGTTATCTCGTTGGCTTTTCTTAATTAGTTTTACGATTCAAGCGTGATGAAAATTAATATTTTTATTACAGTTAACAACCACTGAGTAATCGACTCGCGCCGAGTATTAATAGATGCAAAGCTATTCACCGATAGACCTCGTGTTTGGGAATAATTGATAGCATGTTATTAGTATCTGCCAAAAAGTTGTTAATTTTTGTAGGTGAAGGCCGCGGTGCGGTCGGCCCCGGCGGCTGAGTGTTCTTCAAAAATTGATAGGACTTACGTAATAACTTTTCACTGCAGTGGCGTATTTACGTTGGAAAACCAGATTTGATGAAATAAAAGTATGAAAGTAATAACAGTCAGCCGCCGGCCGGTGACGGGATGTCGAGTTGAAATATCCACGTACGAACATTTTAGTGTTTATTTTTTCCCCGGCGAGTGGTTTTATAGCGACAGTTTCGACGGTGCAGACGAGCGCTCCGAGGCGATATACATTGTATTGACGGATTTGTTTCAATTATTTCTCTCTAGCTAATACGTTTGAGAGACGACGCCGTTTGTCTCCAGCGTCACTCGGCTCGGTGAGAGCACCGCGTTCGCCGCGACCCATATACTGAAAGTGCATGTATTTTATTATGTATGGGAGCGGAACCGACTTGAGACGAGCTGCTTTCTGACTTTAGATAAAATATTGCCCGTTGAAAATGTTCAAATACATGTGAACGTGCAATATATCACTAAGAGTTTTATAAAGATTCGTTGTTGCCGAAATGTATACGAGATTTCACATCCGACTACCCGCTCGTCCACGGAACCGACGACGACGCGGAGAAATGGTTATACAAATAAATTTAAATGCAATCTATCCTCTAGTATTTTTGTGGTATGAAATGTACGTTAAAGATATAAGCATTCTTTGTCCGCCGGCGGTGTGAAGGTCCTCCGTACTTCGCCTGTGTACCTTCACACAATACATCAATCTGACTACAAGATTTTCATGAATACGTTTAGCGTCAAATACGTGAGTGATAGATGTAGGCACCTTCAACAGGTAGGGCTTAACTCGGTACTACTCGAGACGCCATTTTGATTAATGACTGCTGACGGTGGAGTGGGAAGCGCTACTTTGATCTTAAAATGTCCTAATTCATGCACGTGTCTCCGTATAAAATATGACTTTTTTAATGCAACATGTCGTATAAATAACTAAAATATAAATTTATCAAAACGTTAGGTTCGCGTTGGTTTAAGAACGCTACGGCCCCAGTCGGCGCCTGCTCGAGATGGTTCATATTTAGCTTATTTGTGCTTATTTGTACCTTCGCAGTGGATTGCATGTACTCAAATAATAATATATCATTTAGGTTAAATTTAAAAGTTGTATTTTTAGGTAAATTGAAAATAAATGATGTGTCATCGACAAAGTACACGAGGTCTAGAAAGAAGCCTTTGTATATATTTTTCCTCCAAGGGTCACTTAAAACCAAGTCGAAGGTGAACTGCTCAAAAGAAATGTTCACGAAGGAAGTAAAGTGCACGGAAATGTTTATATCATTTATTAAATAACTTTGGCGCGCGATGTGTGACAGTGATGAAGCAACAAGTCCCTCTTGGTCGCTTTAAAGGTCGTATTTCGCCGGCTGCGGCGTGCAGGGCGGCGGTGACGTACTTCTGTATCAGTATCATTAACGTGATCGCATTAGACGTTGAACACACAACCACTAAATCAAGATTATAATTAAAATAATAGGTTTCGCCAGCCCTAAGACGCTCGTGCCGTAATTATTTCGTACTCTGAATTTTGCGTCGCGAATAGAGAAACAATACTACTTCGCATTTTTCCGACCGCCTGAGTGGGGGGGGGGGCGTTTTAGGATTCCTTTGTTTAATGGATTTTGTGTCTACGAGTATTTAATACATATCTTTTAAAATAATAAAGAGTACTTTTACATTGCAGATCGTTTTCGTTTTTAGAATCATGTACCACTATACTACTATCGAGTATTATAATTTAGTATTATATATCATTAAGTGTTGCGGTGTGTGCGTCCGTGTGTTGCGGATCCATTACACATTTATAATACATTTTCATATCCATATATAAACTTCAGTGCACACAAAATGCTATACTATTTTACGGACGCCCGCTTTTCCAGGTCTAGTAGTACTTTTTCATATTTTACCAATCTCAATAAACACAAGCCTTGTTTCAGATGTCTTTGTTTGCCGTACGTATAGCGTCGTAGCGTTCAACTTGCAATGTCGTCCTTACTGATGCGGCCATAAGGGTGTTAATCGCGCGCGCGTCCGTCTATCTGTTATACGTCACACTTAAATGCACGCCGGCTATGAAAATGCGCTCCGTTTTGTGTATTTTTAGACTGCAGTTAAAATGTATTGTTCCACTGTCATTTCAACTCACCAATTAGTGTTCCTCTTAACTTCGACTACATTTTATACATTTTTATTAAATAACTATCTGTGCCCGCGATAAAGACTAAGATATCTACTCCTCGTACCGTCGCCTACCCACCAGTGAAAGTCCCGTTAATATCGGTTCAGCTATTTCAGAGAGTGGTCGGGTCAGACGCACAGAGAGCGAACTACCGTATATACTTTGACACTCATTTAGTGAAAAGCTGCTAATTTGTATTAACACACGGACACTTCAATTTTATGAACACGTGTTGATTAAGTGAATGTGCACGAAAACAAATTAATTTTAATTAGTTTAAATCAATATTTAAGATTAACAACAGTGAAACAATAAAAAAATACAGTCAGTGGGCGCGAGAGTCAAAAGTAAAACAAAACACGAAGTGGGGCGCCGGGCCGCCGGGCCGCCCCCGGGAGCGCTGCCTTGCGACGAATCTTAAGGGTCGTATTGGAAACGTCCATTACTCGCCTCGTCCTCGTGGACGCCGTCCGGAACAACTCACCCAGACCCCGACCGTGCAAACTCATTACACCCAGACCGATTACACTCCAACACGCTAAAAACTATCTCATATAGATAATTGATACCATATATACACTTAAATAAAATTGAAGTGTCCGTTCGTGATTCACTTAATATATACGTAAATGCATATGTATAAACGCTACTTATATAAACAACTGTATCATTACTTTTTATCTATCTCTTTGTTTGGGCCAATCTCTGAGACGGATGGACCGATTTTAACAGAACACTGGCGGAGTAACTTGGGCTGCTTCTAGGTAAGTCGCGGGCACAGCTAGGTTAATACATTGTTCTCAAACGAAGCTACCCGCGGTGGCGTTGCTTTATATTAATTACATAATGATGATGTTCCTGTCGTTGTTGTCTGTCACGGCGGTACAGCACGTCGCATCATAAATATTACGCATTAGCTATCGAGAAGACAATTAATTATTAAATTGATGACCTTCTTGCGCGGATCGCGTAGCGGCCGGAGCGAAGGAGCTTCCGTCTGTGTGTTGCATCTGGTGTTGACGAATGTACTCAATTAGTATTTATCCTTGATATTTCTTGAACTTATCATTTTTAAGGCTTCTAGAATATTCTTCAATTGTAACATTTAAAATCGGATTCCAGCGAGGCAGTCGGGGTGTGAGATAAATCTTTGTACGTATGTATATAATTAATAACGGGTCTCCGTGTGTCTGTGTGTCTGTTAAATGTGGACGATATGTTTAACGCTTTCGATCACTTCTTCTCATAATAAACTGTATTGCATCCATTTAAGTGTCTCTGCTTTGTTTATAAATGGCTCTTACGCGAGTTATGACCGGTCGTGAGTCGAGAGTAGTGCCATTAGTTTAACATTTAGTATATAGTATTTAAAAAAATAATAATCTACGAGTAAATTAATCCCGTGAGAAATAATCTTAATGTTGCCCAAATATTGCTACCACCTGCACGGCAGAAGGGTGGAGCGAAATAAAAGGTGCTCGAACAAAGGATGTAGTGGGGTCCGCGTGATGTTTTGCTTGTATTTTGGCTTTTTAAAAATTACTTGGAAGTACGAAGAATAAATTATTTTCTATTAAAGTATAACTGAAACGTTAGTTCGGTTAAATCCAAAATTTCTCTTCTCCGACCCCCCCTCCCTCACCCCGGGATCATACGCCTGTTTCCGCTTCGACCGACGCAACCGCTCGTCATGAAATTTGGGTCACCACGTATTAGTTATCTATGTGGAATTCACTTAATGGTCAATAAATGGATTCTTTTTATTTTTGAGACATTGGTATCACTTGAAGACTAAACAAAGTAGGACTCGTGTTATTGGTCGTTGTCGTGATGTGGGTATTACGTGACGCAGCAGTCTACATATCATAGAATGAAGGCATAAAAGGATGAAATAAATGCTTTCATACCGTTGTTACGACTCTGCGTACGATTGCGTCCGTGTGTGTGTGTGTGTGTGTGTGTGTGTGTGTGTCTCCTCGTATTCACATATAATGACGTTAGTGTCATAGATAAGCGGCGAATATTTTCCTGTTCCCATGTTGGGATTACCCACGTCACCTGCCGCAACCACGACCCACCGAAGAGCACCACTCGTCGCGAGAGGAGCGCTTCTTAATCCGACCGAAGTAAAGAGGACCACGCGGCGTCTCGCTAAATGGAAATACGCGATCAAACTTCTCTACACTCTACAAATAAGAAAAGAGAATCTTATTATTTGACCCATAAAGTCGCTTTTATGGCATTCCTTTTACAATTCTCGAGGATACTGAACGTGTCACATGCCCCAAACCGCACAGTGTCTTTTCAACCCTAATCCTCGATTTTAAGGTGCATTTCTGTTTAGCGTCGAATCAAATATTTCAATTCTCTTTCCAATCTCACCGAGAATGAGCAAGTTTTACAAAAGACAGATCGAATTATAGCCGTACTCTTTTGTATTAAAGTTATTTTTTGTTCGTCGTGAACGGGACCGGGTCACCGAAATGATGTTCGGTGCGTAGAGCGGCGCCCGATACCTGCGTCACCGTTGATTCCATCCGAAGCGTATCGAATCGTAAATAGCCGAGTATTAACGAATTTACCTTGAGATCATTTTCCTGTTATTGCCGTAATGTAGAATGATGGATCGTTTGTATCCATCCTTCGTACACTACACTTCCAAGACTTAATTACGGATGTCGTATCTCCGACTTGAGATAGACGGGGTGGCCGTCGAGTAGCCGAGTCGGCGGCGGTGCACGTCGAATTATTTGGTTTGCAACATAATAGAGAGTATTAGTGCGATCCACTTTTGCCGTCATTATCGTGAGTGGAGTCGCGATAACCTGCGAGTGTCGCGCGTCCCGCGGCCGCCCCGCCGGCGGCAGTCGCGCGCCGCCTCGCACGCCGCGAGGTCGTCCGCTCCGTCGTCCCATCCTCGCTTTTGGCGGGTATATTCGCACGGCCGCCGTCGTACGTGACGTGTGTAGGAATGCGCGCGTGTCGTCACCGGTGAAATCTGTGTGTCAGTACACTTGGATTGCAGTGTTGGATCTTAGTATGTCGTAGTGACTGTGGCGTTTATTTTACTTTTTTGTAAGGATAAGGATAGATGCGGCGTCCGCGGTGTTTGTTGAGTCACGCGTGACGCGCTCTATCGCTGGAACCGGGATTTTTTATTGCGATTAATTGACCTATGCCATTACTTTATTGACTTGTTTATAATCTTCAGTGTTTTTACAAAAAAATATATATACTTTATAGAACAAATATAGTCTGTTGTATAAAAATCATTCTAAAAATGTTATTCTTAACGATAGAAGTATTTCGTTTAATTAAGTTCTTAAATTTCATTCATTACGATATTTTACAAATCAAATTTAAGCAATTGGGGAAAAAAGGTTTTAATTAGTATTAAATGAGGCCGTGGCTGCGATTTGATAAAGAGTGTCAAGAACAATTACACTTCCAAATACGAGACGTCTACCTGCTTTTTGTTTCAAATTCAAGGAATTGGTTTTTGTTACACAAAGAACTCAACCTCACGATTACATAATTTATTTAAAGGTCGCGTAACTTACACAAATATATTTAACTCTAATGAACTACACTTCAAATATAACATAAAACTGAAATAGTGTACAAATATATACAACTTACACCGTATTATTAAATAATAAGTGACCCGGACGATAAATAGCATTTTTATTGCGTTTCTTTGTATTCGCTTAACTTGAGGCTTACTTATCTTTAAGTTTCTCGGAAGATAGTCTGTGACCATTCGTTTAAGTGAGGTCTCGCGGTCTTTAGGTTTCTGTTTCTGTTTCTGGAATCTTGAAGTTATTGTTTGAACATCTGAGTAGGTGAGATGGAGATGGTATGATACGGTCGTATGTGACGAGGCGGTGAGGCCGACCTCGGATTTAAGTGGGTTAATGTATTTGAAATGTGGCACGGCAAGATTTGGCTCCATTAGAAGTTTCCTCGTACGCGTGACTCGCGCCGACCTTGACTGACATTTTAATTACGATTTCGTTTAACCATACTGTAGTAGTAGTACACGTAGTTAACTCATCAACCTTCACTTCAAAGTATTTCACTATTAAGAAATGTTACGTTTCAATAAGTCTCGATACTTCTAAAAGTATAATGACAACAACCGTCAATCCATCATCGAAGAAAATATCTGCGTAATGACTTGTCATGACTCCGAAAAATAGCACATTCTGTTCACCGCCGGTTCGCTAAATAAGGTAAAAAAGTAGGAGGGCCGCAATTAATCATTCGCCGTCCGGAAAATCGGAGCGCAATGGTGTGCCTTAAATTGAGATTATAACTTTTCAAAACTCGCTTTCGTTCTCATACTCCGTTGAGATAAACAATTAATTCTCATCGCAGATTCTCACCGTTATTAAACTTTACGACCGTCTTTGTAATAATCCGTCGACGTCACTAAATTTTCTATGAAAAAAAAACATATTTCATCAATACATCAAACTGGATAGATACAAGTTGTGACAAAATTTTTGAGCGAAAAATATTAACCGCCCGAAAGGTGCGATCCCACACTATAGTGGCCATCCATCTATCCGCTGAAGAGACTGAAATATTTGGTGACGGCGGTCGTGTCGTCCGCGTCGTCCGTGTCGTCCGTGTCGTCCGCGTCGTCCGCGTCGTCCGTGTTGCGTGCTCACTTCATAACCGATCATCTTGCGTGATTTTCTCTATCCGTGACGTACCTATACACATATATTTGTACGTATTTTTATTACGTACTCTTTTTTAATAATAAAAAATTTTGGAATCAAATTAAAAGTTATGAAAAGATTGAAGATTGTAATTAATTTGGACATTACTTGGCACTTTTCACCAGTTTAATACAAAGCTTTGGATATCTTAATTTTTAATTGATGGGAAGGGTTAACGCGATCAGTGTGATAGCAGCGATGGAGCGCGACGCCACTGGCGCAGATTTAGCAAATTATACAACTTGAATACATGTTACAGTTCTCCGTGTTACCGTCCGTGTACATAGTGTACATGGTGTACATGAGACTACAACACTGCATGTTAAACCATGTTCGCGCGCGGTGTTGATTAAGAGACGTAGTTAGTGGACGCCTTGTATCTTATTGTGATAGTTTCAAAAACTTCAAGATTTCGTTCAGTGTCAATAACAGAGGGGCTGGTATGCACATGTGCTACGAGAGGCCGGGGGTGGTCGCCGCCCTGAACGGGAGCGTCGGGTAAGTCATCGATCATACAACTCATTCATTATAAATATTCACCTCTATTAGTTTTATTATTGATTCTCTAAAATCTTGTGTCTACTTTAGCGTACTTGTAGCTCAATATGTTTAAACTGTATATATATATATATATATATATATATATATATATATATATAGTGAAGTGAAGTTATGGTTATGTTTAGTAAAGTATAAACACAACTCCTCCTCATAGCGTCGTAATCGCGTAATAAAGTAACGAAATCAATTACGGAAAGCCTTTCCGGACGCGAGCGGTCCTATCAAATATTTAACATAGTTTTTTTATGGGTTTACTTTGTTTCCCCCATCATTGAACCCACCTTGACCTTTATTTCTTAACATCGTTGTTGATATTATTGTTTAATTTCGTTCCTCTGTCGCTGAATAATGCGAGTTTACACAACAGCTCACCTAACCTAACCTAACCCAACCTAAGAGCTAACAACTGTTGCAGATTTAGCGGGTTACGTTTTGTACATAATATTAGTTATAGTTAAATGACAGCGATATTGAGATCGGTCTGTCATAATCAAATGCATATTAATTATGCGGTGAAGTGATATCAATCTATTATATATTTACAACATTAATAATTATCTAATTAAATATATTAACATAATAAATACATTAGCGAGTCGATTAAGTAATGCACTTTTAGTATAATGTAATTTAAGGTAAATAATTGTGCAATGTGCAATGTTAACAGACTTTGGAAAGATGAAATATATCTTCATAATTTAAAAACAAGGAAAAACTATTGGAGTATATTTGGAATACAAAAGGCGGTACATGTAGCAGTTATTAGCGCCGGAATGTAACAGACAACAGAGCGACATGTTGCTGTTTGTGTAGTAAGCTCTAACACAATACGTATTTGGAATACTCATAAATGAGATATTACTTCTAAGCTAATACTAATGATAATACAAGAAAAATAAGTTATTAAATATAATCAAAGAGTCCTCATAAAACAACACGCGGGAATGAACCATCACCACGAACACACGTCCACCGCCTCCGACGACTCGCGCCTCTCCTCCACAACCTCTTGAAATAAACTAATAATACAATGGATAACATCACTGCGCACTCGCATCGTTTATTTTCTTTATTGGCGTAACCCAGGTTGTTTATGGTTTTAACAAATTTATATTTTACACGAGATGGCTATTTTTATCTATAGATATCCTTATTTAGATAATATAATTATAATATAAAAAATTGCATGCTCAAGTCAATGGATAATAAAAGCCGTCTGTCCCGGTCCGTCCGTACGCGGCCGTGATCAACGGAACGTTCTATTTAACCGATTACGTCGGAGAGGCGAGTGTACGGCGCGTGGAATTAACGCATCCGGCGATCTTATAACCTCTTCAATTATTAAATAAACTCATCTAAGACGTCTCCATATAACGCGTAGGTAACGTAAGTAATGTAAGATAAATAATTAATAATATAATAATAATAATCAAAATACTCCGTCCTTAGTATTATTTTATCGCAAATATACTTCAAAGAAAAGGGAGCACAAATTATTCACTGATGTGAAAATATATAAAAGCGTTTTTTTAATTATATTTATTCTCACGTTGTCGCGTTGTAGTCACGACCGCGCCAATACATTTAATAAATATACATTTTGTTTTAGGATATTTTAGAGTTGTTTCATTACATTCGGTATTGTATTATTTGTATATGCACTCAATATATATATATAATGATAACATAACATAAGGTGTATGTTATGTTAGTGCATCGCATGTCCGGTCTGAGCCGTCTGTTGAACGTTTCTCCTCTCATTCACATCGCAATGCATTATCTCCGCGGGTCGTAACAGTAGCAGCACTTGTATCATATTAATATATCTCTTATGTATTTCTCGTTTTTAAACCATTAAAGACGTACCTTTAAAACGTTAATAAACTTTTAATATAAATAAGACGTTTAAAACGTGGAACCGATCTTTACAAATTGATGTTATTTGTTTAAAGCTACTTGAAGGCCTTTAAGGTCAATGAACTCAAATTTTCGCCGCCCACATTGTCATTATAATTTTCAAAGGTTATTCTCAATATTCCAAAATGAAACATACTTTTAATTTAATATAATTTTATATTATACAACGATTCAATGTTAATAAATGATTCCTCCTCAGCGCGTGCCGACGTCATGGCATGGCATTGACAAATGTTATCATCCACGTTCATGATTGTTAAATTTAGGTGTTTGCTGACACGTGAGTACATCGTCTTATCAGGTGACATTGTGTTGTTATCGGTACGATGAATGTGATGTCCTCGAAAATGGCAGTCAACGACCTCTAAGACCCAGGGTTCGGTCGGCTCGGTCGGCTCGGTCGGCTCGGTCGCGACACTTGCGTATTAATCGTAAGTTATGATTTATCGAAACTTAAAGTGACCGCTTTGAAATTATCTCCAACAGCGCACTGCTGCTGCTGCTGCTGTGATATTTAACTACCTGTGCCCCTGACTTCGTTTGTATTTCTTTTTAAAATCAAATGGATTAAAGTTGTTCCTTGTAACATCAGCTATTCGCCAGTAGAAGTCCTGTTAAAATCGGTCCAGCCGTAACAAACAGACAGAAAGACATACAGAAGAGATTTAAAAAACAAACAAATCTTCAATTCTATTTATATGTATAGAGAGCAGTTTATTTTAGTTTTCAAGATATAATCAAAGTAATCTTCATTAAATTGTCTCGCAATCAAATTGTATATAGTTTTTTGTGATGGAAAAATAAAATAGATTTATCAAAGTATGTCTCCTTCGTATCCCGCGGTGTTGCATTGCCGCTATTTATTTCAAAGGGAGCGTATAATGCGATGCCCTCTTGCCTCTAGGATCGCGGTCGACGACCTGAGAGGGTGACTACTACGAGGAGATTGATAAAGCGTGCGCGATAATGATACCTCTGTTTACATTGGTGTGTTTTAAACAATAAAGTTTTTTTAAATGTCTTCAGAGCTATTTAATGTACTGTATAACAGTATATATCCTTTGATGAGTGTAACGCACCAATACAATGAAATTTACGATAGGGAAATGTTATCAGTAGATTGCGGGAGAGCACTTTAAATGATAGATAGAGGGCTGCAGTCGCGTCCTCGTTGTAAAGTGTTAACACACGACTATTATTAAAACATGGCCGGCGTTAGCTGGTTGAGCGGTTTACATCGTCACTATGTCTGCGGTACAATATATTTAATATCGTCTTTTGTAGAAAATTAAATAATTTAAAAATGTGTACACATATATATATTTCTAAACTATTTGATGCGTGTCCAAATACTGTTATCAATCACGGTGCGGTACAATGGCCACCTGTAATAGTAAATTGCTAAATAAATTTGCCTTTGTTACACTGTCCGCACGTGAGCCGTGATAACCCGAACTAGGGAGTATAATACTATGTACTAATATTCAATATTATTATATAATAAAATAGTTTTGATGTACAAAGTGTATGTGTGTGTGTGCGTTGAGTATCGATTTGCGAAGTATTTTCCTAAACAATCGATGTTTTGAAACCCGTGAAATGCCTCACGCTAGTTGTACTCGGCTTGCATAAGACGGGGAGCGATCAAGACTAGTTGGTTGGGCTGAGAGTGTGTTTTAAAGCACTGGGCCGGGTGTCGTCTCGGTGGCACACTTCCCAAACCGGTCCGGGCGCCCCGTTTAATTAATTACTACTCAAATAACTTAATACATTGTATATACACATAGTTTAATTATGTATAAATGTGTATTGTCCGAGCTCCGTAACACGATGCGGCCATTTTGTAACAACTAACAATGAGCCAATCGTTTGACGTGTCGTAATTACCTTCACAAGTATGTTGGTTCGGTGCCGACTGACGATAAGGTTTTTTATTATACGATCTCATAACATATTACAAATAATAACGCTCTAAATGTACGCCTTCGACGGGCCGCGCAGATAGTTTATGAACTGAACTGTTTAACAAATATGGTTATTTATAACCATAATGTTCACTGAGGAATGTTTATTTCATTTGTTAAATTATTTATTTTATATAATTAAGATTTTTCTTGTAGTTGTAGACCTAAAAGGGCACTGGGAGCGGTTTTACATTTACTTTTAACTGTTACTGTTAGTACTTGATAAATACAGTTACTATTAAAGTGTAAGTTAGTATTATAAGTAGGATACGCTCTGTGCTATTCCGTAGTAACATATAGTTTTATAATAGGTTGTTCCCTGTGCGATGATCAGTACCTACCCAGTGCACCGGCAGGAAGACGACCCACACATCAGTTGTCTCGCTCTAAAGACTGTTTATCATCTACAGATCGGCGATAATATAATAAAGAGTGTGAACATGTTACTTTAACGTAATGGTTCTTATTATCTCAAACTGTAGTTTAATATTTCTTACATGTGTATACATTTTTACAAAACTGCGGCGACTTTGTTTAGTCGGCTGATATCAAAGGCCAAAGATTCCGAGAAGTCTACCGGTGCAACGCGGGTATTGCAACTCTATGCCACCGTGATAGGGTCGTATTTACGATAAATAGCTCTTATTTAGATAATCACTAGGATAGCGCAGGTAAACTCGCCCAGTCTTAGAATATTATAGTTGCTTATCTGTGTGTTATATGAAGTATGCTTCGTCACAATACACACTATTTCCCGCGTGTCCATCCCACTGGGAGCGCTCCCATTAGTTAAACAGGCCCGCCCGGCGCGCGTGTGTGTGTACTCTACCCTTATTATATAGTATTTTTTATTTGAGATAAATAAGTTGTTTTTGCAGTGGTTCATAAAGTATGCCATGCTACGTGTATATTTTAAAATATTAAATATTGAGGTAAACCACAACTCTGAACATTCACTGTGCACTGTTAAGTGTTCTGTCATTGCAATGATCCCTGTCAAGACGTTGAACACTCGACGTCGACTGGTCGGTCCTTCGCACGGTGCATGGTGCGTGGTGCGTGGTGATATGCCGCTAACAACGCCATGAGATTACTACACTGAGTACTGATGGTGCGTGTTCGTGCACCAATTGATAATATCCGTATCAATAAATGTAATATACTTTATATATTTTTTAACGGTGACAATTGTTTATTTTATACAATACCTTGATTTGTGAATGTCGATTTGAGTGAATTAATAGGCGTCCATTACGCTACCTCCCCGAGGAAGTCGGCACAGTGATGTGCACCGGCCATTAGTAATGTATTGACCGATAAGGAGTCGACCCATCACTACCAAGATAACACACACACATGTACACTCGGCTTTATCCAACCCCGTAACGTGTTTTAAACATATATCATAGTTACGTTCCTTAAGCCTCTTTTGTACCGAGTAAACTGTCTCTATGAGTATTTTAACTGCAACATAAACTTACGCTAAATATTTTTTTCTATTTATACGTATCTTTTATTTCTTCTTTAATAATATCATTTTTATATATAACGTCCGAATTTAATTTATCTTTCTATCTAGCAAATATCTGATTCTAGATTTGTCCAAGGATATTAAAATAAAATAATTAATATTTTATGAAACTAAATGTACTTCAAATCACAGTCGTATGCACCGTGCGCGTACAGGCGTTGTCAACACTGCTGTTCTGATATCCGCCGGGAATCGCTTACTGATTATCAGTAATTTCGGATGATTCAAATGTTGTTTTTTGTATTAATTTTCTCCTCTTACGATTCCTCATCGGTAAGGGAAATCTGGCCGGAGAGAGCGGCAAGTCCCTCTCCTCTTTGAGAATTTTGGATAACAAACCTTACGTTCGATAACAAAGTTAAGTCACAATTGGCCGTGTTTCCGTGTTGGTATATTTCACAAATTCATACAAATTTCCAAAGAGTGGTAAATGCCAGCCACCGTCGTCTGGAAACAAAATATACTCATTGTAACAGTTATCATTTTTTAAGAATCATTAATGGACTTCATATTTTTTTAACATGTACTGGACATTAGTCTCAAGAAAGCGTCAAATGACAACCAGTCTCTTTGACGTTCCGACGGCGAGTGGCGACTGATGACTGATCCTCTCTTCTCCGCTCGCCCCCCCTCCATACAACACATTCAAACGTGGCGTGCGCAGTTGTAAATACAACAAGTTGTTTTATAACTTATGCATTCATCCATATATACATTTATTGTATTTAACATATTGAAGTAAATATTCCGTTTGCTTGTGTTACGTTGAAGTTTTTGTGTTGATCTTACTAGGATAGGTTACGATAAACCTCGTGACCACCCCACCAGGAAATGACCTGAATGCCGGAGGAGCGATGGCTAAAACAAACCAAGGAGTTTATTGAAGCACGCGCCTCTCTCTTAACACTAATATAAGTGGTAGAAACGTATAGCTTGGTAGTTGTAGCGTCGACCGTATTAGTTATCTACCGTAACGTAGTGCGGGCGGTGCAGTGCAGACTGTTAGGTGTAGCTATTTGTTTAGTGTAACTGACGATAACCAAATGTATCATATTTTGTTATATTTATGGACACTTGCAGACAACAACTAGTACTAAAGTTTTATATAAAATCTATTGTTATCATGGCCGGTCTGTCTGTTTCCAGAAGTTAGTTATTAGTATTGGTTGTATGAGTAATAATGAATGTGTTAATTGTGATATCTGTTATCGTTCCAGGTACGACAAGTGGGATCGTGGCGGGGGCGAGGGTCGCGCGTCGTGGGCGGGTCGCGAGTCGCGGGACGCTCGCGACACGCGCGACCGTGAGCGCGACCGCGAGCGCGACCGCGAGCGCGACCGTGAGCGCGACCGTGAGCGTGAGCGTCAGGCGCGCGCCCATCAGATGTCGCAGTCGCACGCCCCCGAGCCGGACGCCTCCTCGCTCTTCCCCGCACCATTCAAGGTACATTTTTATAGTACCGGCTGTTACCTGGCCTGCACTGTATTAGTACTAAGAAGGAAATTATCGGTAGTATTGTCTAGTATCAGCCGGATAGAGCATGGCTTCTTAAACTGTGGGTCGCGACCCCCAGGGGAGTCGCGAGACTACTGAAAGGGGCGTCGCAAAGATCTGATACTATGATCATTATATGGAGGAGGGGGTCGTTTAAAATTTCCAAAGCTTGAAGGGGGTCGCTATATAAAAAAGTTTAAGAAGCCCTGGGATAGAGCATACATACCAACAACACTACGCCACCGATCGTCGCAATACAACGGTCAATACTTTTCTAATCACTTAATTCGACATCTGCATCAGTTCTTGACCCGCAAACGAAAAGTTATTAAAATGATTAGTTCCCTAGTACCCGATATGGTGAAGCCGGATTTTCGATTTGGCAACAACATCCGCGACTCGCGAATACTCGTAAAAGGAAATAGGCCACGCCGCTGTAGTGCTAAGCTGCGATGCGCCTTGTAACATTTATCTGTTATCTGAAACCTTCGTTTTATAAGATATTTGAAGTTGTTGCACAGCATTTTTTCCAGAGTTACAACTCAAAATAAGTTAAGACATACAGTTAAAATTACAAACACACAATGTTTCGGCATTGAGACAGAGAGCTCGTATGGAATCATAAAACGTTCAAATGCTACCTCGTTGGTACAAAAATATCCCAAATAACATATTATCCTAATCCTCTATTACAAGGAGTGCTATTAATTTAATAAGTTGGGAATGTGTTTCCGACAGTCTCCGAACACTCGCCGAACTCGAACTCCTCGCACAATTCAACTTTTGATTTTCTAATCAAGAGTTTTGTTGACTTTGTTACAAAAGTTTTATACGCACACGTGCGTGTTATTTAATTTATCTCTCTGCGACAGGTTGATAACGAAATGATTGCATCGAGAGTGAATGTTTTAAAGATAAGCTATTAAAATGATTGTCACGTAAAAGTAACAATATCTACAGATAACGGCGGTGTTTAATGCCCCGCGAGCATGCGACGGTCTCGCAACACGTGAGCTCTAATATTCTTTCGCTTTGTACGGTTGGATCGCGTGACCGTCCACACCGAGAGTGCAGTATGTGGTTTATAGAGGCTCCGAGCTCTTGTTCAGATCGGATAGCGTAGATGTACAAATTGATAAGAACCGCTCATTGAGCTCGAAGATAGGCCGGGATAGTCCGAGTCTCGGTCGGAGGCTGTGCGAGTTCGAGGCTGGAGTTGTTTCCCGTTAGACGTCGGTAATTACGTTCGCCTTCCTTTTGATCGCTAACCAAATGTTGCCAAATTACTTAGTCCTCTAATATTTACAACGATGATAAGGAGCGCCTTGTTTACATTACATATATATTTTAACTGCGGGAATGCTTATTTCTTTGTTTACCAACTCGTTTACAGGATTTCGTTTAACCGCTAATATTCTTAACACTAAACCTACCGACAATTCTTGTATACCTGTTCCTACCGCACGCCGTCAAATTGACCGGTAATTAAAAGTTATTTTATTATATAACGCAGGTAATAATGAAAATAACTAAAAGTAAAGAGTGTAGAAAATATTATATGCATATTCTAAGAATTGTCATGTAGTTTGATAATGACATTATAACGTTTAAAAATGTGTAAGTTTTACAAAAGTTTAAGAACGGTCAATTTGACCGGTACTTGGTAGGTTTAGTGTTAAGAAAAATGTAATTGTACACCAACAAAGTGAGGATGTAGCGTTCGGAGCCGCCGGCGCCGGTTAGTGATGCATCGCGTGGAACCGAGGACTTGGAACACACATGTAATTAAAGCTTGCCAACATCTCCAAAGTGATTCCGAGTGGAATTGCGTTTCCCGCGTTGTTTCACTGCCTTATTAACTTATTGTTTTCATAATGAGAATGTTATACGTTTTAAAGTAGTCTTATTCATTTTAATGTTTCGTTAGACTCAAAGTTAATTAGATGAGGCATTCAGTTAATCGAATTTTTTTCGTAAACCCCACGATGAAGACCTAACTTTATCAAATGATTAGCTATCAACTGACACGGGCACTCCCCGCCCCAGCCTCGCCTCTAACTAGTAACTAATTCACTACTAAGACAATCAATGCGGTAAATTGAAGAACCTACAAATGTTCGATACTGTAATACATCCATGTTTGGATTATTATTATGACGTCAGTGTTACACCAAGCCTCAGTCCCCAGTGTAACATTATTTAATGAAACACGTTCCAGTTGCATAGTGATTGTGTGTTTAGTGCAATGTGCAATCCAGTTTCGTTAGCGCACTGTGTTCAGAGAATCTCGAGCGTCTTCGTACGTCTGTGTAATACTATGAATTAACATCCTAAGTGCTGTTGGGAATTTTGACTTTATGTTCGACCATTGAACATATAATGATTTATTAAATGAAAGTAGCCAAAGCTACTCCTTGTAACACCGGCCATCCGCTGGTCAAAGTTCTGTAAAAATAGTTCCAGCCCTCTCAGAGATTAGCCGTAACGGGCAGATAGGGATTTTTTTAATGTAAGTACCGTATAGTTTTTATACCCATTTGGTAAAAAACTGTTAATTCAGCATTACAAACAGACACTTTAATTGTATTCGTATGTATGGATGGATTTGATATGATGTTTAATTGATCCCGAGCAAGTGGGTTCATTATTATAATTAGTAAGTGATGTATTGACGCAATCATCACTACCTTGAAGTGTTAACTTTTCACGTAAATAACTATTCATTATATACATATAATAGGTGATGGTACACGTGACAACGCACAAACACGTTATTTGTGCAGCCAATTATCGATGCGGGATCTTTGTTTTTTATCTTGTTTATTTCTTCAATACCAGTTCGGAGTCACCTTGACAAGGCCAATCGGATAAAATACTATATGAATATTTTAATATTATTTAAATATTATGCTTTATTTGTACATATATATATATATAATATATATATATATATAAACTAGTAATATATATAAAGTACAAAATAAAGTCGTAATATTTTTAATTTAGATTTTATTTCATCATAATTTGTATTGTTTATTCTGCAAATATTATATAATATTATTTTTTTTTATAAAATGTTAATGTACACTCGTTTCTCATATTTGTTGTAATGCAGCAGCTCATTGGAAGCGCACACGGGTTTGCTCCGCTCGCTTCTAGACGCTCCCACTGCAACCCCACGTCTTGACCCCTTAATATATTTATTTACATAATACTATATATTGCTGTATCACTCTTAATACACTTATATTCCTACTTTGATATTAATTAATGAAATATTATTCAGACCTGTCTTCGCCGAGTATTATTTTGATAACAGTTGTAGTTGTAGCTGTTTAGGGTTGCCAAGTCTCCGTCAGTGTTCTGGAGCCACTGAGCAGTCACGGTGCTCATGGTAACCCCGCGGTAGGGATGTACGTAATCTTAAACGCGTTTAGCGTCGCTCCTGGTACGATAACTGGTCATGGGACCGGTTTTTATTATTATTCGTTTCTATATACTATACTATTTATTTATTAGTCATCTTCAGTACTGAAAAGGATTATTCTCTCTGCTCTCCAAAGTAATGGAGAGCATTATCAATAAACAGCTCCTAACCTACCTCGAGGATCACCAGTTGGTCAATGACCGGCAATATGGCTTTCGCCATGGTCGATCGGCTGGTGATCTTCTGTTGTATCTCACATACCGTTGGGCAGCTGTTATTGAAAGCAAGGGAGAGGGTCTGGCAGTTAGTTTGGATATGGCGAAAGCCTTCGATCGTGTATGGCACAAGGGGCTTCTCTCGAAGCTACCTTCCTATGGGCTTCCCGAGAGTTTATGCAAGTGGATCACCAGCTTCCTCACTGGGCGGAGCATACAGGTCGTTCTCGACGGTTTTTGCTCGGACCCCAAGCCCGTGAACGCTGGTGTACCCCAAGGCTGCGTGCTATCCCCAACTCTGTTCCTCCTGCACATCAATGATATGTTGGATATCTCCAACATACATTGTTATGCGGATGACAGCACTGGGGATGCGGTGTATTCCGGCCGTGCAGGTCTCTCTCGGGCAAACGTCGACGAGTGCCGAAAGAAACTTGTGTCTTCTATAGAGACTTCCTTGGGGATGGTCTCTGAGTGGGGTGAACTGAACCACGTTCAGTTCAATCCCCTAAAGACACAAGTTTGCGCGTTTACCACTAAGAAAACCCCATTTGTCGTATCACCGCTCTTCGAGAGCACCCCCCTCATGGCCTCGCCAAGTATCAGAATACTGGGTCTCGACATTTCGAGCGATTGTCAGTTTCGTGGTCATCTGGAGAGCAAGGCCAAGTTGGCCTCGAAGAAATTGGGAGTGATTAATAGAGCAAGGCAGTATTTCAAACCTGGCCAAAGACTTGCGCTCTATAAGGCGCAGGTCCGGCCACACATGGAGTACTGTTCTCATCTCTGGTCCGGATCACCCCAATATCAGCTTCTACCATTTGACCGCGTACAACGGAGAGCCGCTCGGATTGTCGGGGACCCGGTGCTCTGCGAACGGCTGGACTCTTTGGCATTGCGTAGAGACGTGGCTTCTTTGTGCGTCTTGTACCGCATTTACAACGGGGAGTGTTCCGAAGAACTATTCGATCTGATGCCTGCCGCCGAATTTCATCACCGCACAGCGCGCCATCGACTTCTTTACCATCCCTACCACCTGGATGCGTGGCGATCTTCCACTGTGCGGTTCTCAAGGACTTTTTTTCCACGTTCCACTCGCTTATGGAACGAACTCCCTTCGGCGGTATTTCCAGATCGGTACGACATGGGTACCTTCAAAAAAGGCGTCTACTTCTACCTACAAAGCCGGCAACACTCTTGTAAATCCTCGGATGTTGCAAGAGTTCATGGGCGGCGGTGATCACAAGTCATCTGTGACCCGCCAGCTCGTTTGCCCTCCTCTTCCATAAAAAAAAAAATAAATAAATAAGTTTTAAGATTCGAGGTTTTATACTTCACTGGCGTTAATTTAATGTTTAAAATGAGGTGAGGTGAGGTGAGGTGAGGTGTAACGTGTTATGATAGTTTATTACTTTTTTATATATACACTAACATTACAAAAAAAAAAGATTTGATTGTATGATTTTATGTATTGGTTGACCTCAAAAACCCCCGGACCGATATAAAAAATTGTTCACCTTTGGAAAGCTAAAATTTGTAAATATAATAACCACAACGGAACCTACGAGAATGAAGCAGGTATGAACGCGGACAGAGAGGCGGGCAACGGCTAGGTTTATATTTATTCATCGATATGTTAAAGAAGGTATCTATCTCCTTTATTATTTTAAAGAGTATTGTGATAAATAATGAAGAGTGGGCTCCCCCGCGCGCCCGGCCGCGAACTCTGCACCGCTGACTCCCTTCACGCGGGCACCTACCGCTTAGACTACAGTGATTTGTTTTATTTTACATTTTATATATGTGGAGTTCATAAATTACTTCTTTTCATATTTTAAATTAAATGTAATACTTTTAGATCTTGCGAATGTTTCACTTCGTATTGTTATCAGATAAGTTATGAAGGTAATTAATAACTTGTTATTTTCAAATTAAAATGTCAAGTGCTTCTTATTCTCGGGTACGATCGCAAAGGAACGTGACGTTTCAACAGAGAATAACGTACGCCTTGAACAAAGAGTCGTTAGATATTTTTGGCAGATATAATATAATTTTAAATGTTCAGAGTTCCCACGTAATTATACCTCGTGTGTGTGCGGTGTTTGTCGTTTTTAAGACTACCTACTTCGGATTGATATCTTTTGTTGGTTTAATCAATTTTTTAACTCTCGTTTTTATTTTAATTAATAAGTTTTATTGCATTACATTCGTTCTTTTCTTATATTTTGATTCCCGGTGAAAAAACGATAGGTGGTAGGTATATTTTGAACATATCTACTACATGTACACATGTTGAAAATATACCACCTACTACTACCTACTTGTATTTATGTCTGCATTGTATTTATTTATGTTTGTTTATACACAGAATGGCAGGTACTAGCGAAGATGTCACGGTGAGAATGAAGAAGAACGTGCTCAGGTGGTTTGGGCACGTCGAACGAATGAGTGATGAAAGAATGGTAAAAAAGATTTATATAGGAAAAGTGAGTGGTAAGAGAGACAGGGGGAGACCTCGAGTGACCTTCGAAAACACAGTATCTATGATACTGGAGGAAGGTCACGTAAAAAGCATGAGGACCCCCCGGAGGTCATGTGTGAAGAGGTTAATGTCTGTGGCCGAGGCGAACCTGATATGCAGGGACCGTAGCGTTTGGCGCTCCTTCGTTTCTGTCTACCCCGCAAGGGATTTGGCGTGAAGCTAAGTGCAGTGTGATGAGTATATTATTAATTAAAATAGTATTTAAAACAGTAATGGCTCAAGTAACATAAAATCCCCAAAAGCAAATTGCTTAACTATTGATTTTTATGGTCTATTTTTATGTAATATTCCTATAACAAAGTATAATAAAAAGCACAAGTTGTCGCTCAATCACCGATGAACAATGTTCATTGCAATGTATTTGATACACACGCGAGTGTGTCGGAGTGTGTCGGAGTGCGGCGCCGCGCCCTCCTCGACTACGATGCAGGCGCTATCAGCTGTCCGGGAGGTTTTGTTTAGTGATTATGAGATTATATGTAATTATCTTCGGTTTACTATAAAGTGTATAATTGTATTATATTTACACAAGGTATTTTATGTGTTCTAGTCTTCGTAGTCGTCGTACTAATCCAAATTCGATATTTAGTTTTGTTTTCTCATGTAAGATCTTTTCTCCATATTTAATTCCCCCGCGCGGTCCCGAGCGTCATCGTCTGAAATAGATTCGTGAGTATTAATGAGTCAGTGCGAGTTTCATACGAAGATGACTACTTTATGTACTAATGTATTTGTAAATGATGTTAGTAATCAACTTGGTCTTGCATCGGTTGGTGAGACCCAGCCTTACCGAGCATTACCGAAACCTTTATCTCTTTTTGTCCCACTTCATGGCAGAATATTTATATTCGTTTTAAAGCAAGCACAAAAGCTTTACAAGTAGTATCCTATATCTTATTCCGATGTGTGATCTCATGCGACTGTAAAGTTTCATCCAAACCCGTTCAGTACTTTTTGCATGAGAGTAACAAACGTACATATATCCTCACTCACTTCCGCATTTGAATATTAGCAGATTACAATAGGATTAATACAATTACAAGATCAAAGGCGAGTCTTTAATATCGTGAGTAAGACGGGGTTTTGTTCTGCCGTGGTATCTCTGATCAAGTAATGTCGGCGGCTGCCATGATACACTACAATACAACCTTTACCGCAACTCACTGCAACATTCCAGCCTCTAGTCTATTTATTTCTGCCTTTTTCATTTCCATACAGCAGAGATGTATAGATACATATTTATCGTAAAATCAATAACTAAAAATCTAGACAGTATTGACAATACTTAAAAAAAAAGACATTTATCCGTATTTAGGGGAGACCGGGGCTGGTTGACTTAGGGGCAGGTAGACTAATTGTCAAAAACGTGAGTTAGGCAAACTTTTTGCAAAGATCGACTAGGTGAGCGTATCCATTATTCCCCCGCGCACAATCATCAGAAAAACCGCGGAGCAGACCCAAACCGTTTGTCAGCTAGAGCCTATTGTTCAAAAACAAGACACTTAAGTAACTATTTTTGCCTTAATTCTATTTGTTATAACTCTTTTCATTTTGTTTTGATTGCTTGTCAAACTGTTTAATACGAATGTTTGATTTCCGAACTTTGTATGCTTCCTTATTATTTTTAATTACAACACCATTTTAAGGTTTTGGCACTTAGTTAAAAATTACTAGGTCGTTTGGGGCTGGTTGACTCATTTATAAAGGGGTTGGTTGACTATCTAGTCAAACTGACCCATACAATTTTGGATATACTAGATATAAATTGGTATAAAAATTATTGTTCTTAACCTAACATTTCCAGTTTAGAACGATGCGAATCTATAAACGAAAGTCAAATCGACGTAAAGACATACTGGAGAGAGTATGTCGACAAGTTATTTTCGCCGAAGTATCAATTCCAGCAAAAGAATTTGCTATACCACATAAAATATCGCCATGTAGTAAATATGAAAACAAAAGAATGCACTCCCGGACTGTCTAGATTTCAATTGACCTTGGAAAGCGTTGGCTACATAAAAAAAAGACAAATATTCAGTGACAAGGAAGAGCATGCGTCAGAAAATTGCCCATAAGGGAGCTGCTGATGTTTATTATGGATTAACGCCTTACGAGTTCCGAAAATTTGCATATGAATTTGCAAAAAAAAAAGAAGCTATTCCTGAATCATGGGATAAAAAACAGATTGCTGATAAAGATTTGGTAGGGAGTTTGCTTAAACGTCATCCTATTCTCTCTATTCGATCTCCTCTACGAGTTTATTTCGAGCCACTTCTTTCAACAAAAACAACATGCAGTTGTTCTTTGATTACCTAAGAACCGTTTACCTACGATTAAATGTAAGCCCTGGGTATATTTGGAATGTAGATGAAACAGGACTGACAACGGTTCACATTCCTGATAGAGTAATAGCTCATCTTGGCACCAAAAAATTGGGAAAAATGACGACTGCTGACCGAGGTTTCGCTGGTGACAGTCGCAGTTGCTATCTCGGCCTCGGCAATATGGTCCTTCCGTTCTTCGTTTTCCCACGTGTTCAATATAAATAATATTTTGACTATTTTAGACTAAAGGACTATCAAAGACTATTTTAGACTGGAGGTGGACCGATAGGTTCTTAACGGTGTTTAATGTTGTTGAAGATGTTCTTAAAAATGATGATTGAATTTACTTTAGTATTTAAATCTTGTTCCTTCGTAGTCTTGGTACTCATTACTTCTTAGGTCAACTTGCCCCTAGTGACAAGTCAACCTGCCCCAGGCACGGGGTAGGTTGACTCGTTTTTCCCGTTCTATAAAATCGAGCCTATATACTATGTTTTAATAGGTATCGAGCTTATTGTAATTTCTTTCTAGAGCTGAATAGTGTCACTATCAATGGAATTGCTTTTCACAAAAATAATCATTAAAGCAATAAAAATATTAACTTTTAAACTGAAAATTGGTCAACCATCCCCGGTCTCCCCTACAGTAAATATAATTGATAAGTGGTCTTTCTGTGTGTGTGTGTGTGTGTGCTGTGTTATTGAGCCACGGATAACATTTTAAAAAGGTTGTGTCAATTTATTTGGTTTCGTATCCGCGAGATAAATCTGTAGAATTAAAAACATCTATCTTTATTTATATTAATGTTTTTGATTTCCCGTCGTCCGATTTCAATGATTGCTATAATGTTTATGAAGTACGAGTATTTTTTGTATAATTATATTTTTTTAATATTGCTCTATAATCTTTTCAATCGGTTTTCAATTAACAAACTCATTACTGTTGTCTGACAATTATCAGATATTATTAACTTTCCGTTTTTCTTTTCAATAAATAAGTAACCTTAAACACGAACAGACAGACGTACGACGTGTCTCTCGCTCCAATGTCATCGATAGTATTGTATTTAGGGCGCGCCTTCAAGCAGACTGTTGAAATTGTAAATAATACTCTTCACTACACATTATATTAAAGTTTGAAAGGTGAATTGTTTTTCAGCTATTCATGAGACTTTAATGACTCTAAACGAATACAATGATTTCTAAAGTGTATATTTGATCTCCAGGTGAACGGCAGCAGGGACCGCGTGAGTCAGCAGATCCAGATCAAGCTGGGCGACTACCGTCTGGCGCAGACATTGCTGGATGACCCCAGCAAGTCCATCGGCATCTGCGCCGAGCACGCCAGCCCGGCCCCCAGTGAGTACCCTAATACGCCTAATATATATATATATAATAGCAATGTTAACCTCGGCTTTATATATTATTTAAATTTGACTACACACAAAAGACAAATACGTTGATTGTAGGGAAAGCTACAAAATACCTCAATATAAATCTTAATATATAAAGCACAAAGACACTCACTGACTCATTCATCGCTCTACAGCCCAAACCGTAATACCCAGAAGGCTGAAATTTGGACACAAGACTCCTGACGTATTGAATAGGTGCAATAAGAAAGGATTTTGCAAAGTTCCAAACCGCTCCAAAGTTACAGCTCAAAAACTGCAAAGTTTACCCCCCGCTCCCTCTCTTCTCCCATTGCATTGCAGTAGAAATTAAAATGATTTGGCCAGTCACTTTGTTTATTCTCAACACGCTGCGATGTGAAAAACAAGAGTGTACCTATAACCTGATAGGAATGAAACTCTGTAGTTATCAATCTCAAGGCTTTCTTGCACTGATCGAGTCATGATGGGTTGGAGGATTGAGCGTGTATGTGTGAAGGGTAGGGTCATGGGTTCAATACTCACGAAAGTCAGTTTTTTTTTGTTTATTCCCGTCGCGAAGCACGGGTAACCTGCTAGTAATATATAAGAACAAACAAGGGATTAGTTGTGGTTATGATATTAAGATATTATAACTTACAATAAAACAACACCTAACCTGCGGACACACGAGAGACTTCTAATTTTAACTGGTTACTATAAAAGATACAATAAGATACACAAAGATAAGCAGGTGGAACCTCAACGGTGAGCGCGCGTGCATACTGTTAGTTGTTGTGGGTTGTGGGTTGTGTAATGCGCTTTCTACAGTATCGTGACTCAGTTGCGGGCTGCGTGTCTCTGTGTCTCTGTGTCTGTGACACTGTTCGGGCGACCGGTCCTCATACGCCCCTTAACGATTTATGTGTTTATTATATTAAACTGTTTTATAAAGTGTTTGTAGTGTAATGATATGAATTAACAATATGTACGCGGCTCAATGTCGCCTCTCTCAAGGGCTAAAATAATTGAAACTGCATAATAAATCCTACATAATTGCGACCTCGAATTTTTATTCCGGCAATGATCTTTAAATATCTTTTTTTTCAACATTTAAATACTTTTTGGTCTTGTAGGGCGCCCCCAGGCGGTTCACATCGTGTGGTTGTTGACTAAGGCTACGCGACTAAATTAAATTCTTGATGATATGCCAATTTGAAGTATTGATTTGATTTTAAAAGAATTTTTCCTGTTTGCGTCCGTCCTGAGCGACGCATAGATAATGTGTTTATTACATTTGTGGTCGGAGTTATTATGGACGTGACGTTCAATGCTAATATTTATATTAAAACACATTTTATGTTTTTACTTTATAAATACATTATATCGGCTGTTCTCTTACTTGTAATATAAACCGTATTACCGAGTAATAAGATTTAAATTAAATCGACTTAATCCTCCATACACGTATACCGGGTCCCGTTTGATCCTCCGTCCACTCTGCTCTCAAAGGGTTCAAAGATACTCAAACTTGTTCGAGTAGAAATTCGTTTTAATTCCCTGGAAACTTTGTGAGTCTTCAAGTCGCAAGGTTTAGGGTAATAGGTGATATTTGTATTGTTAGAGGACAAAGCGTACTTTATTAAACGTGTCGTTTAAAGTCAATTCAATTGTCATTAAACTATTTTGAGATTCACGTGTCCTTATTGTTATCTTTTATGTATCTTTTCGATCCATTAGCTCTCAAAAGCTCGCACACGTTTTACGTCTCCACTAAAACCTCTCATAGGAACCCTTAGAGACATTCTAACCGTAGATTATTTAAAGTATACTCGACAATAGCCTAGTTGGGACAAGAGAATGTCTTGTAAAAGTATAAGTGAATGGTTTTCAATGCTGTTGTATGATATAATATTAAATAAAGAAACTCCATGTAAAATGATATTTCATACAAGACATAAAAGTTAGTTATGTATACGGAGATCACGGAGGGAGATAATTTGGGGGTCATTACCATAACAAAGACCAAGTTATTTGATACTCCGCGAGTGCTGCTTCAGGTATCTTCAATTTTTCACCTCAAACAAAAAAAGTTACTTTTGAGCCCGTCTCGAGCACTCGACTAGAGCTTTTGCAATTTTTATAGCTGGCTCGAGCTTTGCTGTGCTAATGTTTCTTTTACACTTGGGTTACTTTATTTCCTACATTACAGTTGTCGGAAGCTAAATATAATCCGAGTGTTATTCATCGAGTTCGTGCGAGTAATAAATGATTCAGCGACCATTGTCACCCGCCGTCCGCGCGTCCGCGCGTCCGCGGCGCAGTGGACGTTTGATATATTGTCTTACTTCAAATAATTTGAAATACTCACTTTTTTTAATAACTTTAATTTTGGTAACGAATACACAACCGTTTTTGGTTGAGTTTTGTTAATACAAGTGTTGCGTGTTGGTTTTTGATACTTGAGTGTTATTTTGAAGTGAATCACTTAACCGCAGTCGCTTCGGGTGATCGGGCACGGAGCTATTCGTATTAATAAAAAATATAATTATTAAAATAATATTTTGATAAAACCACTGGGATGTCAGTGACACTGTAGTGCTAATAGTTGTATGTTGTAATGAAGTGTTAGTTCATTTTCCTCATGGTTTGTGACCTATTTTATACGGATTTACGTTCTAGAAACCAACCAGTCTTCATATCTTCGGGAAACTTAAATTACAAGAAAGAATAGTGCCATAATCTTATAATATTTCTTGAGACTTTTTTTGTAAATCATTCTTAATAACTTAAACTGATGGCTCGTCTACTTGATCAGCTGAATTGTCGTTATATTCACATTTAATACATTTGGTTGTTGACTCCATGTGTTGTGTATTCGTGTGTGTGTGTGTGTCCGTCTATTGTGTGGTCCAATATCTACGGATGTGTTTCCTCCAATCATTCTCTCCGTTGGCTGTTTTGGTCGTCTTTACACGTCACCGTTATATAACACTCTCGGTGCAATAATTGCGCCTTAAATATCTTTACAACAATGTATATATATATATATATATAATTAATGAAGATTTTTTCCTTCATTATCCTCGTCCGACGGAAGCGTTAATGATCTACATTGTCTCTTATCACGCAATTTTAACGTTAGGAAGGTAGGAGTCAATTGGTTTGATCATTTCGGGACCATCGATTTCGATGACCCACTTTGAAAAGGACGACAACCGTCCCGAGGATTGAAACGTCTTCAATGTTCAATTATTTTTAAGCTCGAGTAACTTTTAAATAATATATATTAATATTGTCGCGGTTTTATTAAAGAAAACATCATTTAAAATCCTTTCTTCATCCCTCTCCGTCCGCCCGGACAGGAAAATTATATTTATGATTTGTACAGAGTACATAGACGACCTAGTTCGTGAGGTGGACCCTAGTTTATTAGTAAACAGAGCGGCAGGAAGCTGCGAGCGATCGGTCGTTTGGCGGTAGTTCGTTAATATTGCGGTGACGAGGCTCACTGAGCTCATTACATCCGCCGTTTAAATTGTCATCTCATTATATCTCTTGAGATATTTGTGCATTTGTATTGAATTTCAATCCTAGCTATTATTGTGACATTTATATAAACTATAAAACAATATCTTCCAGTTTTCTCTCCGCTATTATTAAGTAAACTTCTTTGAGGTCTTGGCGATATGTAACCGCGTATTAACTTTTCCCCGTGAAAGTGCTCTTCGCCGCCATTGTATGTTATGTTATCGGCGCGGCCGGGTTTTTATATGTAATTCGTGTTAATTAATGTATGGAACAATGAACACCGCCTCCTCCGCCTCCTCCACCTCCTCCGCCCCACTCGCTCTCACCAATACTTGTTACCGGCTATAATCATTCGCTCCACTGTTCGAGTCTTTGAATTTATTTGTCGTTTTAGATTGCATCGTTCGTTTGTGACAAACATTACGCTTCAACACTATTATTAGTGTTTAATGCACATGCACTGCATGCACTGGCCGAGCACCGGACGGTTCCAGGTAAAACTAATCACAAACAAAACTAAACGACCAATAGAAAAACCCGATGAAAGTTCCAATTGGTTTCGTTACACGGCGATTGGATTGTGTGTGTGTGTGTGCGTATATATGTGTGTGTGCAGTGTGCAGTGGCTAATTCCGTTAACGAGCCCGCCGTCGTGTGTTCATTACATACCCTCCGTACAACATATGATAAATGGTCCGCGGTAGGAGCCGCATTACTTGGAAGAACATTTTAAACTTAAATTACACTACTTACTCTATAGTATAATATTATATTGTGTTATACTATCGCGAAGGATATGTTTCTATTTGAGAGAAGTTTTGATACAATCATTTATAATAAATATTGAATATGATAAGATTGACACATGCACCTGTGCCTAAGGTTATTTCAAGTTTCAACTTTGTTTGTAGTTTCTGAGATATTGTAAGTTTAAATACTAAGATTATATATGAGTAAGTCACCTCGCTCGCTTCGCCTAAGAGATATAAGTATTACTTGTTACGTGGAAGTAACGCACACAACAGACCCACAACAGACCCACACTCCCGTGTCATGTAATATATTTAATCAAAGATATCGCATATTATAAATTTAGAACGTGTTCTTAATGTAATGTGTACGTCCTTACAACGACCGCACTCAGCACTCAGCACTCAGCACTCAGCACACAGCACACAGCACACAGCACACATGTGCTGGGCACAATAACACACCCAAGGGTCATGATCATGTATAAAAGTTGTGTCTTTGATTCTTTTCCTTTGAAACGTAAAGGGATCCTAAAACGTCTTCTCGTTATATGTGATTTTATATTTCTCTTATATTATAAAGGTTGGTAATAAAATGAATGTTTAGTCAAATATTGATAAGTTGTTATGTCCGTAAAACATTGTAACTGATGGAACAGTGTGTCTGCTTGGACGCCGCACCTTGGGAGCACTGCGCGCCCGTGAATTGAATTGTCACTCGGTCGCCTTTAATACCACTATTTTTTAAACTTACTGTTGTTATAAGATTTAAAAGTTGTTTTTATACGTTGTCATCGTGCTTCAAAACTGAAAATGAATGGGATATATATTTTTTTTTTTGTTACTAATTTTATCAAAACTATTGATTATAATTAAAATTAAAATGAAATTGATATACTGGCTTGAAAAAAAAAAGACATGTTTTTTTTTTTCAAATTTATATCACGTCTATAAAAAACTATTAAATTTTTTTTAACACAATTAAAAAAATCGTTTTATAATATTAAATGTAAAATAACATCTCCCTAAACGCGGCGTAAGCGTGGTAATCCTACTTGTAAACAAATCGCTGCAGTGTAATCCGCTGCAGATTGACTCGTCACTCGCCGACGCGTCCATTAATCAATAAAAACTTATATGATTACAATTGTAATGTGTAATACGCTCGTTAAAGTGATATTATTGAAAGTAAATGAAAACAAGTGTCTAGTCGCTCAATGCATCCTCGCCTTAGCCTGAGGTTAATGAAACTATTTATTTTATCGCTTAACAACAACAACAACATGTTACATATTGTTACATGTGTTTTTAAAATGTTCATTATTATTAAAACTCTCGCAGTGTATGTTATTAAAATTTACTTTAAACTAGCTGCGCTCGCGACTCCGTTCGTGCAGAATGTGTTTTTAAAATAAAAGTAATGTAAGTTACTCCTTGTAGGATCGGCTATCCAGTGTCAACTAGTAAAAGTTTACAACGATTAGTCGGAACAAACAGACAGACGGACAGAGAGAAACATTTAAAAAATAGTTTTTATTCTTCACACAGTGAAATCTGTTAATTTGTTACAACAAACACACACCACAGTTATATTTGTACGTATAGATTGTGGGAGTTAAATAGCTGCCTTTGATTTTTTATAGGAGATGTATTTGATACAATGAACCTCGGGAATAATAGGATAAGGAGGACTCAAAATACTCGTCAACT
The DNA here is from genome assembly GCA_918358695.1 of Melinaea menophilus ssp. n. AW-2005. Lineage (NCBI taxonomy): Eukaryota > Metazoa > Arthropoda > Insecta > Lepidoptera > Nymphalidae > Melinaea > Melinaea menophilus. The sequence continues at coordinate 906,156 of OU911048.1, forward strand.
TATCAATCTTTCTACCCTGGGGGCATTTATGATTTATGTTTCATTTATAACGACTTAATAAAGTTTATTTATATTTCTCCCTTCAGTTAAGTTGTAATTCCTCTACAATATATTTACGCCTTTACATATTATATTTGGATGTAGTGCATCTCCAGGTATTGCTAGAAGTATAGCAATCACAATATATATATATATAGATATATTTATTAATATTATATTACAGTTTGACTTTCTATAAGGTGTAGATTGTGTGTGTGTGTGTGTGTGACAGTAGCGCGGCGTGCGCGTGTCAGCTACATCTTAATCAATTACTAAGTTATCAGATACTACTTTGAAGCTTCTAAGTCTTCGAGAACAACAAAATACTTAAATAAATGATGATAACTTGATATAAGACAATGAAACCGACACAAGTGAGTGGAGATGTTACAAATATTTTGACGATGATGTAAGGAGTAACTTAGCTTTGTTTTATTTATTTTGATTTGAAAAATTAATTCTGTAGGAACGAGGTCGTAGGCACAGCTAGTATGTAAACAATTTCCCTTGTACTCGTACCGCAGTCCGCCTCCGACTTCACCGCGCCTTACTCCGCGTGGCCTCACTGTAGTTCCGGTACCATCACATTATGTTATGTGCCAGTATTGTATTTATATTATAAATCTCACACTCACACTCTCACAGTATCAAAGTCATTACATTCAGTTTTATTATATTTGACACTCCGGTGAGTTTACGAATTTATTATAAATACTTTCAAACAATATTCCATACCTCGGTACTCGTAGTGGTAGTAGTGACCTTGTACGTATATAGGTGTATCTAGATGTAAATACCTCTCGCCCTCGACATTCATTCACGCCATAACCGACCTCGTAAATGTAAGTTTTGTAATTGAAATGCATTACAATTATCTTCGGTGTAATTAACGTTCACTTCGCTCGGTGCGAGCCGACCGACCGAGCGACCGAGCGAGGAGACTGCGATGACGTTTCAATTTTAATATTATTATTGAATTCTATGACTTGATATCATACAAATAGAACTGTTTAGATTTAGAAACTTTTATTTATTTGGTCGTGTTTGATGAAGATTACTGATCTGTTGAAATATCTAAAGACTGCTTGAGATCTAAAGAACTGGAAATGTCACAATAATGTCATAGGAGCAGACCGTGTAGTGCAGTTACTATTTATTGTTGTATGAGGCGTATGTGAAATGTTATAAAGTTATTGTAATATATAAATATATAATATAAAAATATGATCAGTTCGTAAGACGTGTTCTGTTTACCGTGTCTGTGATAGTTGTCTGTGTGTAAAGGTGTTCTTCCCCGAGGCCGCCTCTCCGCTGCTCGTTACCTGTGTACGACGCAGCCGTGAAGAGGTCCTCATGACTGACACACAATAATGATACACGATATTGCTTTTATAATTTACAAAGGACTCGTCATCACATATTGTTTGGCTTGTAATCTAACATGTGAGAACAATCAATCTAACAATGTTTTATTGTTTTTCTCATAAACTCTTATATAATATGAATATTAGTTATTTTTTATCCGCAATAAATAAATATAATTTGATTCCTCCATCTTTTAGAAGCACAAGTATGTTTAACAGAAGTACAAATATTCTGTGAGTAACTAACTACGGCCGATCAAACCTTTTGTAAGTCACCGGTCAGTATTAGATTTGTGTTTCAATTGGGCACACATTGCATTTAGTAAACGCAAGGCTCCAGCCGCACGGGTCCGCGGAGAAGAACTGACAATATCCATTGATACTCTTTTAAGTTATTATTAATTTAGAGTAGTATTTAAGAGGCATATGTAATAATTGAAGTAGCAGTGAGCCCGAGAGCTCGTAAATATCTGTGCGCTGTGGATACGCAAATCTCATTGTTGTTTATGACCCCGGCGTCCTATTGTATTGTAAGTCTGCGGTCGGCCGGCACGCGGCGCCCGAATCGACTGTTTCAAACTTATGGGTCATATTGGTCCTTTGATGTCTGATTGTTGTCGCATTTTTAACATATTCAAAATCAATATGAATTCAAACCTTTTTAATTATGAAATCAAGAACTCCAGACTAAAATTTAAAAAGCAAATATCCAAAGTAAAGAAAGAGTAGTAAAATAAAAAAAATAAATATAAACCCTTTCCGCGGCGAGAGCGCTCAAAACCTACTCAATACAGAGATCTCTTGAACATTACGTTTGTATTTGAGAGGTGTACTCGCAGTGCGTTCACAGACGACACACACACACGCACACACACGTCTGCGAGCGAGCGAGTCCGCCGGCTTGTAGTGACGTCATTCACTTTGTGTTAAGCTACTTTTTAACTAATTGGGAGTTAGCTTCTATTAAAGGTGAACTCGCTGTTCGCTACAGCCATGTAGATGTATAATTGTCATGTACACATTGGAATTAAATTGAAGTATCTGTAATTATAAATTGGCAGCTTTTCACTAAATATACACCGAATTTTCACCAAATTTTCAACGTAAATACATATGAAAGTATATACGGTACTTTCATAAAATTCTATTTAAAAAAATTGTCTATCTATTTGTTTCGGTTAATCTCCAAAACGACTGGACCCATTTTAACAGGACTTTCACTGATTTTCAACTGATGTTATTAGGAGTAACACAGAATACTTTTATAAAATATATATATATATATATATATATATTCAAGTCAAAAATATAGAAGGTAAAGACAACCTTCTCTTGCAGGCTCTTGTTTATTATGTATACATAACTAATGATAAACACTTTGTTTAGAACAGTCACTCCGCCGTAACATACTTATTGACCGTTTGACTTTGGGTCAAATCTTTATAAGGTAATGTTTGTTCCACAGTACATCTGTTTGTTCTGTAAAGTTAAATGTTACAATGACTTAGCGTGTAGCGTGAGTGAGTGAGTGAGTGAGTGTCACTGAGTGTACTGCATACGACACGTGCCGGCCGTCTGCGATGCATTTCATAATGGAAAAGTTTTTAACCGACCGCCGTGGATGCAGACTGATTGCGGATGGAAAATACTAGCGCTATTTATAGCATTGACGAGTTAATATTACAATACATGTGTGGTTTTGGTTTATATAAATGTACATCTAATCCCCCAACCTCCAGGGGTTGTAGTTCAGTAAGTCTTATGAGCCTCGAGTGCCTCGGTCGCGCCGCACGTCACTTTATGGTGCCTCCGACCCTGAATACATTTTCTCTATACAATGTAATAAAATCCTTGGTAAGTTTCTATAGAGGTGGTACGAGGTGACGACGTATGAGTCAGCTGACTTTCGACGAATTTATTTTGTACGATTTCATTTAATATGTTATTACTTGATTGTATTGTATTTTAGCAGGAAAGCTTCGACGGCGGTGACGTCACGAACAATATAAAGATATCATTATTAAAAGCTTTTAGCACGAATACATGCAAGTATTTAAACTTATCACATCCATGTGACTTGAAAATAAATTACACAGATTAAAATATTAAAAATATTTTATTTAATGTTTCCTTAAAATCCATTGAAGAAGTAATAATTAGTTTTAATTGACGTTTACCTTGTAATTAAGTGAATGTCAGTGCGATTCCGTACAGATATGTAATTAAAAATAAATTAAACATAAGATATCAACGGCCTCCCCGAAGGGAAAACGTCGAGACATCACTAGTGTCACACCGACCTCCCCGTGCGGCGCGACACTGTGCGACACAACCTCGCCACACACACACACACAGACACAGACACACGTGTCTCGTGTTCACTTCACACTATAATTACATCATCTTTTTATAACTTGAAGGATATTCCAGAAAGTGACCTTTTCTCCTTTACGTCTGTATACCTACGTGTTATATGAAATAATTTATAAAGTTTTATATTACTTCCAGCCCTTTGATTTATTCTACATTATTCTAAGTGTCATCATATTGATTACTAATATACAATATACAATATGTAGGTATTGTTTAAATATCAAAAAGTATATAAAATAGCAATTAATTTAATAACAACTTGTTTTACTTGGAGTTGTTATGTGAATGTAAAAACTAAAATAATGCATTCATTCTTAGTTAGTTTTATTTAAATAGTTTTCTGACAAACAATATGTATTTAAGGTATCATTGTCGGTGTCGGACTTGGTTCAAAATAAATGTTATAATTTATTTCGTCATTTCTATTAGATTTTATCATTTATGGGTCTAGAAAAAATAATAATACATTGTTAGGTAAACGATGGCAAAGTTATTCCAATGTGATACACCGCGCATATATATATCGATATCGATTAACTAATGAGTATCGTCCGAACGCCGTCCCATCCCTGTAGGGTTATCGACTTTGAATGCTAAGATCCTCCACGAGTTAGTGGACGCGGCCTGCGGTCGTCATAGTCTCCGTGTGGTCAAACAAAGCAAACCAAGGGTATCTAGCAGTATTATCTTGATTAATAAATCTTTAACAGTATAACATTCATTTTTATTTGTTTGCTGTGTATGTCCGTATGTACGTTCCACTTCAATATAAACTTCGAAAATGATCAAAACAAAATACACTTTTGGAATTACTTGTTTGCTAGTTTGATGGGCTTTTACGAGATTGACTGATTTTTTTGTTGGCTCGCCTTTTAAAAAAAATACCTGTACCTAACGTTTCGATAACCAACAATATGTTACCTTCAATAAACTAAATATCTTTCTGTTCTTTATCCATAACTACTAAAGACACATTCAAAACATGAGCCGAGATAGTAAAACTGATTTCTAATGAGGTGAATTGCCACAAACCTAAATAAATTTAGTTTGAATCGAGCTCAAAACAATATTCCCTGCACCTATCCTAGAGCTTGTTTTCTCTGATATAATGTAATGGGATCGCGGAGTTAGTCGTAATTTAGAGTTATTAGTGAGATGAGAGAGAAGACAAATTGAGATAACGCGATGGTTATTTAAATATTTTGATTGCCCCTTTATACATTATTCAATCTGATTAATATAGTTTAAGTCGACTATCAATTACGTATATAATTGTTTTATTTTTGTTATTTCTTAAATGTAACTGTAAATTTTTTTGCGTTTATGAAATTGGTTCGAGATGTTCTTTGCGGACGGTTTCATCAGCACGGAGCAGTTAATTGCAGCTTTGTGTCGGACCTGCGCGCGCTCGCCTCCAACTGTTCAGTGCTTTACGAGAACATTAATGACTTTAAGTATTGATCTTTATCGTCTTCTTCTAGTATTGATACTATAAGACTGCAATTATTGTAGAGATAAAATAAAAAGAAAGATTTTTGTCTGTTACCATATAATTCACGTTTTTAAAGATATAATAATAAGTCAGTCGGCGAGTGAGGAGCTCTGGGTATATTTAATAAGCTTTCTTTGTTTAATCAAAGTCATCGAGATACAGATTAAAACCGCATTAAGATTCGTCGGTGTAATGACGGACGAAAAACAAAAGAATCCGCTCCTCAAACATCCAAACGAATTCTAAAAGGAGAGAGGCGCGGACGATGCGCCGGCGCATGTGTCAACGGCCGCAGGTGTGCGTGTCATTGTTACATCCCCCCCCCCCTCCCTCACACACATACACACACACCCCCTCGGACCACGAGACCACCCCGCGTAGTAGCGACTGATTACTTTTTAATGGATTGCAAATTATGCGTTTTAGATGTTTTGTGTTATTTATTTCAACTTTTACGGTGTTCGTATCTGCGGTCGGCTGCATTGAGATAAACATAACGTCCTCCGTCCTTAGAAGTCTTAGATTACTCTGCGCTAATGATATTGTTGTTTTTGCGGCACTGGACATAAATGTATAATCTACTTTAAAATGCGCTCACCGAGTTTATTTAAATGCATATTTCTTTTTATTTAAATTTTATACATTTTCACCAAAATATTAGAAAAGACGAAATATACGAGGGGAGGTCCAAAAGTTCGTGGAATGAAAGGGATCTAAATAAAATAAAACAACAAAACTATTTTTCCTTTTCAATATAATCACCTTTAAGCTCAATACATTTATTAGACCTATGAATAAATTTTTCAAAACCACTATAAAAATATGTTTTATCTTTTCTGTCAAAATGAGCCGAAATTGCCTCCCTTACCTCATTGTCGTAGGAAAATTTCCTTCTTCTTAAGTCTTTTTTTAAATTGGGGAACAAAAAAAAGGCACTTGGGGTCAGGTCTGGACTGTAGGGTGGGTGAACTAGGGATTTGAACCCATGCGTGTGGAGAGCAGCCATTGCCATTCTGCTCTTGTGAACCGGCGCGCTGTCTTGCAAGAGTAACACACCCTTTGTCAATTTTCCTCGCCGCTTTTCCTTGATGGCATCCTTTAATTTTTCTAATATCGTTGCGTAGTATTCTCCGGTTATAGTCCTTCCCTTTTCTTTGTAATCAATCAAGATTATCCCCTCACAATCCCAAAAAACAGTAGCCATCATCTTTCCAGCCGACTCCGTCACCTTGAATTTCTTTGGCGGTTGTGTCCCCTTTTTACGCCATTGCATGGACTCTTGATTGGACTCAGGCTCAAAATGATGAACCCATGTTTTATCTCCGGTAACAATTCGGTCTAAAATCTGTGCAGGTTTATCTCCACACAACTCCAAAAAATGCTTTGACGCATCGACGCGCTGCTCTTTCTGAAACGGCGTGAGCATTCTTGGTACCCATCTTGCACTGACTTTTGTCATACCCAGGTGATCATGTAGAATTCGCAAAATTGTGGTATCTGATACTCCAACTAATGCAGATAATTATTTTTTGTTCAAACGGGCATCCCTAGTATAATTTTCTCCACTTTTTCGACGATGTCCGATGTGGCGGCCTCAACTAGCCTTCTTGAGCAGGGGTCGTCTTCAATTGACTCTCGACCATGTTTATAAAGACCATGCCACTTGTAAATCATTGATTTACTAGGGCACTGTTCCCTATAAGCGACTCCCATTTCATTCATAATGGTTTGAGCGTTCTTTCCATGCTTGGTAAGGAATTTTATCACAGCGCGGTGTTCAATTTTCTCCATAGTTTCCGTTTTCTTCCGGATTGACTTGTTGAGCAGGCGACTGTTCGTAAACGAATGACGCAATCGGGTTGAAACTCGGTATTTATACTAATGATGAGTCTCCGATTCGTATGACACCAAGCGAGCGCCCCTACCCCCGCTCCATCCTCTCCATTCCACGAACTTTTGGACCTCCCCTCGTTAGTCGATCATTGCTGAAGTATTTAAAAGCGTCTTATCCGCAGGTATTCATTTCCTCTCGGCCCTATCTATTTATTCAATCATTTAAATATCGTTTTGAATGTTTAATAAAAAATGCACTCACTCAGTAGATCATGATATTCTTGATACTTTGTCAGTAAATCGTTGTTTTGACACAATCATATTCGAATATATTTATTGGGGAGCGGTAAGAAATAAAATGGTTACTCTTAATGGTTATTATTGAATATATTAATTGGTACCCGCGTCTCTAAATATTTAATGTTAAAGTTGTGAATAATGGAGTGGTGATGAACAAGTGGCGGCGGCCTGGAGATGGCCGTTTTATTTTTGATGTCCCTTTAAGTTTAAGTAATCAGCGATACTGGAGTTGTTAAGCTTCGGATCCTTACAAGGGGAGAAGGGTTTTAAGTAATTAGTAGAAGAAATTTCATTGATATGTTGTAAAATTAAATGTTTATGTTTTTATATAAATGTAGTTTAAGTTACTTCTTACATCGTCAGGTATCTAGTGAAGTGTATATGTAATATATATAACCATTAGCATTACCTACAAACAGACACTTTAATTTTATCTATACGTATAAGATATATTCGTATAAAATATGAAAACTAATAGTCTCGTATGTCGGTATTGAAAAAGGTAATGTAACGTTCAAAAAGCCTATCCTATACCTACCTGCGTATGCCTCCACGATCACTTGATATGGAATTTATTAGACACTAAGTTATGTTCAAAGAAGTTATCTCCGGAGATGTCGCCCACATGACCACATGCCCACGTGCCCACATGCATTATATATTTCCACGGGGCTTACTCGGATATTTGAATCTCCTTTGCGGGTTACTTGTAACTCTAGCTCTCCACCCTGACTTCGGTTGATTCGATTGCCTATAAAGATTGATCACGTATGTCGTTATCTAGTTGATATAAATATATCATTGCTCTAGGGCGCTTGATGTAGTGCGACACGATTTGGTCAGTTTATTATATATCTTTGCTTTTATGTGTAGCGAAATAAGTTGAAGGCTTTTAAATAATAATATTTATCTCATATTATGTATAATATGACATAATCAGTAAATATAAATAGTGACAATAAAGGAAGGACAAAACATAGTAGTAGCGGACTTGATAGAATTATAAGGGTTGCCTGATGTGTATCCAATAATGTTCTTCCACCTATTTTCCCGTTAAAGTTCCTCCACACCGTGCGGGACGATTATTGAATGGATTTTTTTCACTAAATCCAATAAAAGTGTACCGCTGGACGTAATCTGTGCGAATAAAGGTTTAAAAAGCTGAAAAGAGTTTTGCGAATTTGGTGCTGACGTTTTAAAAAGAATGAAACGATATTTTTCGGAGATAAATCTGGACGGAGGATGGATTTCATAGTTGTTTATATATTGATTCGCGCGACTCTCATCTCCGACCTCTTGGTCTATTTCCTGAGCGGCCTCGCGTCCCACCAGACTTACATTACGAGTCGTAGCGGTCCTGCTCTCAGACAACCGTGATTGATACGCTTACATCTTACACTATAAATGAACAAATAACAATTTATCTTATGTTTGTACGAAAATGTACAAAATAGCACTTAATATAGACTTTTATTGTAAGATGTGGCCACCGCATTACTTATAAAAGGAACTTGATTTTGTAACACTGGGATAAAGAGAAACCTCGTTGAAATTATATATTTTTGTCTTATTTTCTAATTGCAACGGTGGGGACTTAAAGTGTAGGGACTGTGTATTTAAAGTGACGGATAAGTGTAGTTTCTCCCCGGTCGCGTTAGCGGCAACCGAGTAGCGGCCCGTAATAGAAAACAGCAAATTGGCCAATCGGGACCGCGTGTATGTAATTGTACACGCAATTTCCGACTTATATATTTATTAGGTATTAGATGGACTTCTTCAGTACTGTGAGAAACAACTCCCCGTCGTGCGGTCGACAATTTATCGATACGTATGAATGTTTATTGTTTTTGTTCCCTTTATTTTAATTATCATATAAAAGTAGGTCAGTCTGACCTCTGCGGTAGATAATAGATGTATGTTATACACGAGTCTGAGAATATGATACTATTACGGTACGTATAAGGTACCTCAATTATAAATTATTAACATGTTATCTAGATTCTAATTATTACTACTAACACAGACGACGACGCACTCGTGTACATATATATATATATATATATATATATATATATATAATAACCGTGTAATTATAGGAAGTACAGATGCAATATCTCTAAACTTTCCAAAATACAATTATAATGTGACATAACATTTTAAAATTGAAAGTGTATTTTTAACACGTTGGGTTAAACGTTTGTTTGTAAACGTAAAATAAAACAAAAAAGTAACAAAAATCGGATCGCTGGTAAATAAACATACATAAAAAAGCGAAAAGTAAAATCTAAGCGTAGTTCTACAGACTCCTTTGTCCCGTTTGCAATCTCCATAAACCAGCTAAACACCGACCGAGACCCTCACGACGCGGGAGGCCCCCGTGCGAGGGGGCGGCCCCCGTCCACCCCTCCCATTAAGGGCGCATTTACATGAACGCATAAAAGCGATTTCTAGTTTAATGTCGACATAATGTGTTAAAAGTGTTACCTCATTGCGTTTAAGATTTTTCCCTGTAGAGTGTCAAGAAATATAAAGTACCTACTGCTTCTTGTACGTTAGTATTACATTAATAAATACTGTTTTACATACATACATACATACATATATGAAATATGAAAAAAATATAGTTTATAACTAAAGCCATCTTATCTCACACCCCGTACAGCTGATAGCATATTTTTAATATTTTTATTTTATCACTGATATAACAAATGTACTTTACTGATAACATTTTCAATACCAAGTTGATAATCAATGAACTTGACTTTAAACTATCAGTACATATATAATATATGTAGCGGTAAATGTTTGCTGTGTGTGCTGTGAGCTGTGTGCTGTGAGCTGCGTGCTGTGTAAACTCATCCTTAGTAGTTAAAGTTCTGAAATGGCGTTCTATCAGTGCGAGTCTTTGCTTCCTTCAATCCGCCAACCAACTAACGTTGTCACTCTTTAGTACATGGCATATATTACATTTATATGTTAAACTATTATGCAGTCACACCTATTTGTTATTAAGTGATTAGGTCGTTAAAGACAATCGACTGGGATGAGACATTCAAGTGGCAAAATTAAGATTGGTATGAAGTGGGAGTCGGCACGTTGCAGTACACGGCTGCTGTAAATTAAATAGCTCTGCAGCACGAGCCCTGGGGCCACTATTCAACATTTAATTACAACATTTTTAAGCTATAGAATAACGACGAATAATTTTATATATATGTATATTTTCATTTTTAAGAGTCGGTTTAATTTGTAAAGACTGAAAGTGAAATAAAATGTTACATTACTCATTCCGTTCTGTTAAGATTTCACGAAAAATCTCAAGCGCTGCAAAATGACTATTAAAAATGTAACTCTTTAATTTTTAAAGCAAAAACCCGCAGTCGAATGAGTACGAGTATACGTATCGCGAGAGTATCGAAGGGTTTGAAATAGTTTTATTAGTGGAACGAAGTCAGAGCGGTGTTTGAACGTCAATATAACTGTTTTTTGGTTGATGTTTTTTAAATGATTATTATTTCTTCGTTCTTTTGAAATGACAAATTTTTTTTTATTTTTAAATATAAAAATTTCTCAATTTCATGAAATTTTGTATTTTTTTATGAATGTGTTTATTAAATAGTTTGTGTTATCCTCAGGTCACCCGTCCCGACGCGAGAATGAGTTTAAGAAGCCCGCCCACGCTCCGCAGAACGGCCGCGTGTACCACCGCCCCAACATCTACAACAAAGTGAGACACTTCAATATACACAAACAAACAAACATAAAACATATCAAGCATAAAAAAGTCATTTCGACAGTGGAACAAAATACCAATAATTATTTTATTATCATGTCCTATGTTAAGAGTTTCTTACCCATCCCATCCCTCTTCTCTTAATAAATGTATCTTTTGAAACAACGGAATTAAAGTGTTACGAAAAAACTTTGGACCTTTTCCCGAAGGCAAAACGAGACCTTGAACTTTCAGTGTAGTGAAACAAGTACTGTGTGTCGTACTTGTTACGTTGTGTTGTGTACGTGTGCACACGCACACACATACGCATACACACACAAACACACGCATGCACACACACGTACACACACACACACACACGCACACACACACGCACGCACACACACGCACAAAAACACACGCACGCACACACACGCACACACACGCACAAAAACACACACACGCACACACACACACACACACACACACACACGCACAAAAACACACGCACGCACACACACGCACACACACACATGCACAAAAACACATGCACACACACACACGTACACACACACACACACACACACACATGCACAAAAACACGCACGCACGCACACACACGTACACACACACACACACACACACATGCACAAAAACACGCACGCACGCACACACACGTACACACACACGCACACATACACTAGGCATCTTTGAAACACCAGCTTTACCTAATTTATTAATAACATTTAGAATGGTTTCAACATTACGCAATTAGTTTTATAAGCAATAGAAGTCTGAATATCTGATTAAGCGGAAGCGTCTGAATGAACGGTATAAGCTCCGTGCTCTGCGTCCATTGTCATGCAAAGTCGCGATGCGATCACCACTGATCGAATTATTCTCTACCATTATTTCCTTTCATTATAAAAGAATCTCGCCAAATCAATTCACCACCGGCCCTCCCCGAGGCCGTTAAACGCGACGCCGCGAAACTTTAATAATTTATTAAAAAGTCGATAAGGAACGGAATATTGCATAATTTGTTACTCGTATAAAAATAAAAGTTTCATATTTTAAAATATACTCCTTCCGAAGTTTGTTAAGCTGTAAGCATATTTCATCAATCGAAGTACATCGCGGCCGAGTTACGCTTAAAGGGAAAAGTTCTCGGAAGTTTCCGAGTCGCTCGGTGAGGCTTCCGACCGCCCTACAAAAGGGTTTTTGATGTTCAGACACGTTGGCGATTGTTACATTTATATAAAAAGGATTGTTTATCAGAGATTAGATATTAAGTGAATTGTTTCCTCGCAGAGCGAGGGCTTGACCTCGTCCGGTGTTCCCGCGCACCGACCGCCTCCCCTACGGATAACAAACGGAATACAATCGCAGGTTTGTATAAGTATTGTTTATATTTATGATATAAGTGAGTCTTGCCGTGATCTAGTTTATAAATAAAATGATATAGTATTTTTCCGAGTCTCAAAGAGCGGAGACATCGTCTGTGCGTTGACGGAGCGTGAAATATTAAAACAGAACACGAGCGCCGGGTGATTCCGAGTCTCAAAGCGAAGCGTCGCTGCTGAGCTTGAATTATTATTATTATTTCTTTTAAATCATTTTTCATTTTACTCTAATGTGTATAAAGTGTGACTTTTAAATTCTTTACACGAGATGTATGTTTTTTTATATTATTATATTATTAGACACGTTACAGTATTGTTCTCACGGACGGACGGAACGTGTTTGTTTGCTCGCCTTCTAGTACTGTTTGTTGAACGCAGAGTTGCTTTCTAGGCCACCCCGGGTGCCGCCTTGAAAACTAGTTTAGACTGCTGGGTTGAGAAGTTTTCTGTAGTCTATATTTCTAGTCAAACGTGCTATTGAATTGAAGCCAAATAAACTTTTAATTGCCCCTCTTATAAGTTGGTAATTGTTCGTTCATATGACACGCGTCGTACTTGAATATCTTGTGTAGCCGTGTTTATTGTCACAGAGTATGAAGTAGCAGTATGTATGTACTATTGCATGCGACACTGCTCGGTCTAGGATCGTTAAATTTAACATACTTATTGATTACTAGATAAATAGAGGCGTGGTTTCGTTTATTGGTAGCTGTGTCGTCGTTGCTTGTAAATCTAAATTCTCTTAGGAATATCATAGATCGAGAAGAATTTAAAGATGCCTAAAAAGTGACCGGGTTTTATATTTAGTATTTAGGAACGGATAAACGCCAGTCTCAAATACACTCAATACAGTATCTATTTAACATAATATCAATATTTCACGTAATTGATTTAGTAAAGCACCCTGGTAAGCTGATAAGCAATTAGTAATCATATCATCGATAGTGGAATGTGTGCGAGTACCCTCAGTTAATATAATTAGCGGATTAGTGGAGTCGGCATTTCAAACAGCTACCTGTGAGAGGGGGAGGGGGGGCGAGTTATTGGATCGGTTTGATTGGTTTAATATATGCCTATATGTATATGTATAACATTTTGTTGACTTTGTTTTAACTTATGAATTGATCGCAGGCAAAGTAAACCGATGATGCTATTTATTGAGCGAAGCGAACGAAGTGAGCGGAGCGTTTTACTGGAGACTTTTTACATTCTTTGTCACGAATTGGCTCGAAAACTACATAACGGAAAATTATGAAACTTTACAATCAAAAAGACACTCATTAGGTAATGGTTCTTAACAAAAAAAAAAATCCAAAAATGTCCTCAAAAAAAATTTTTTTTTTAATGTCCTGTCAAAAAACTGATATCCCATTGAAGTCAATGAAAAACGATGAGTCAATACACTGGGCTCGCTTCGCTCAATTTGCAAACGGCACCCGAGATTTCGCGAGCGCAGCGATTCGAAGTTGAGGGTTTGTTGGCGCCCCTAGTTATATTTAGTATTTAAAATTATGTTATCCTAAGTGTTCATAAAATGTGTTATTTATTGTATGATGTTTTACGAGCTCGTAACCCTTATCGCGTGTTTGAACTCCACGGTGACAAATAGTTTGATGTAAACGCTGCCACCGAAATATACTTCATTTTAAACTAATATCGCTTTGAACCAGATCAAAAAGAAGAACAAATCATAAGTTAATACTATTATTATTATCATTATTATTATTACATAATTTTTGATCGCTATGTCCAATTAATATTCGATCTGTCTAATATTTGTAATCTTTAAAGTTCCCAAGCGCAGACATGCCTCGTCCGCACGATGGTAAACGTCTTAGGAGTGCAGTGAAGTGATATTATATTAAAAGTATTATTTCACAGAATGCCGCAGACAGCCAGCCGCCGATAGAGAGCATATTGAAGGTGATATTACTTATTTAATGCACCTTATTAATATTATATACATTATGTTTGTATAAAAAGTTATAAATGTCTAGTTCGTGTATAGAACTGTCACGTCTCAGATACTTTTAGTTATATATAATACGAATAATGAATACAATGTCTTAATAAACAATTGTACTAAATGTCCAACAGGAGATGAAATCCCTGCCGACCCCGCTGTCCGTGATCGCGGCCACCCCCAGGAAGGAGCTCGATAACAAATTCATTTTCAACCCTTACACCAACAAGGTAACTGTGAATTATCAACAGACCAGAGTTATAGATAGTGTGATGTTGATAGTAATGATAACGTTGAGCTTATAATCACCCCACAGGTCCAGGAGAACCCTCAGCTGACCAGCAGCGACCTCAAAGCACCCATCACCAAGCCCTGTAAGTTTATTTTCATAGATATCCTTCCAGTCTAAACTAAGGTTTATAATGCAAAAGTTACCTCAATTAATAGTATAAAAGTCAAGGTGAAGTCAATTGATTCACGAGTTAGATAGTCTCAATTTAATTACCTTTACCTCAATCAGTGAAGCTTATAATAAAAATCGACACTTGACATTTAGCGTGTTGTTTGAGAGGTCGGAATGTAGACTGATTGGTAAGGCATTGGTAAGGCGGGTGCACATTACATATTGTTTAGTCATTTATTTAGGATTTTATTTCTTATTTTGTCCGATATTTCCATACTTTCTCCTATTTTATCCGCGTAGGTTCTTATCTCTTTGCAATAGTAGTCTTTATTACTTACAACGGGTGAAATTTTTTTTTAAATCGGTTTAGTAGTTTTTGAGATTGTTCAATATGTACATACGTATATACAAATCTTTTCTCTTTCTAATGCAGACTATATCGCTATAAGAATTTTAGTATGCATTTAATTTGTTAGCGATATAGTGTCGTATATAAAAAAGTATTGTAAAAGTTAGTCTAACAATGGCCGCTCACGAATGTCAGCAATGTCGGCCTCCGGAGGCATTATTAGCGCAAGAACTCAAACGCCTCCTCCGCCGACCTAATTGGTGGACCGCCGGCGAGCTTCTCAAAGACTTACCAAAAGAACTTCGTATCAACGTCCACTCGCATTCGCTCGGTATTTTGTTTATAATAATCACCATATTATTTTATTTTTTAAATAAGCGTCTAGTTTTAATCAATAATTGTAAATTAATATTTTATACGATTGGCTTATAATATTTAACACAGTCCTCAATAATTCGCCGTTAAAATAAAAGAAAAAGAAGCGAAACTGTAGTTTAGTTGAACGCACTGCACTGCACCGCGGAGTGCAGCGTGGAGTGCAGCGCGGAGTGCAGCGGACCAACTTCCAAACAGCCGCAGACTGCTTTAAAGAACGAAAGTGCTACTTCGGACTATTTGTAAATAAAAATACACTTTGGAGAGAATGGAACTTTAAATTTCTATCGTATTTTGAAATACGTATAAAAGAATAACGATACGTATGTTTGTTGTTTGTTTGTTTGTTTTTATCAATAACGAAAAATAGTAGCCTCGTGTTGAAATATTTATCTGTTATATATCTAAATAAAGGTTAGAATGAATTACGAGTCGGGTCGCGCTCGCGGCGCCACCTGTCGGCGGCGATAAATAAACACCGGCAAAAGTAAAACAAAACGTAACGGCGCGTTCCGGCGTCCGTCCGTCGCGATAAACTCACACAACACACGTTCACGCAAAAATATTAGCAACGCCAACTGAATAGCAATGAACACGCGGACCTTATCCGACATCAGCTCACCGTCGCGCCATTATCACTCCTTCTCCCTCGTAATAAAATATCAATTTGCCCAACATAATATTACATTGGCTTCGTCTACGTGCTGTACTGGCGTTAACCCCTAATGAGATGTTTAACCGGCCACAGTCCTGCGTTAACTAGCCTCAAGTACGTCAGCGTGACCAGTGTCGCTCAGTGCCGTTTTTTATTTCGGCAGTCATTAGTGTCAAATGTTAAACGAGCTCGTAACATCGGGTACATCATTAGCACTCTTATTTACGTTTCTCATCTCGTAAATAGTAGCCGGCCATTACATTCCGCCCACGACGCGTCCGATCATTCATGGTTTTTGCTTTTAACCGAGGTTTCTTATCTCGCTCCCTTCCCATTAATAAACCATTTGAAATCTCTTAAACCAATACGCTTTTTGTTATATTATGGATTATTATTAATAATTAGTCCCGGGATATTTTTTATACGAACGCAATGCGCGGGAACGTTTTCATCCGGCTTCCAAAAGAGGAGAGATTTGATACTCCGATGGTTTTATTTGGGACCTGCGATAGATAGCTCTTGAAATAGGATCGTGTGTGCGACAACCCGCCGGGGGGTCTTTTCACGAATTAGATTCGTTTTAGATGAAAACTGGCCATTGTATTTTTTGTACGTACGTACGGCTCGACCAGAAGCCCGGGCCGGGTGGCGTTCTGCGCCTTACCGCTCTCGTAACAGGAGTCACACTCGCGCGGCGCCGGCCGCCAGAGTTAAATGAATTCGTTCCTTTGTTCGTTAACTGCAATCGAGACGGTAACGAGTGAATCCTTTGACGTTATAATGCTATTAGTTTATGTTTTTTTAATTCATCGTTAACTGCGTCGGTGACGACTCGTTTGTTAATCGGGTGTAATCTTTTTGTACTATTAAGTCACTAATTTCTTCAAATAGTTTAGCTCCTTTAGCAAAAGTCTCGGACAGTCGAGGGAACCAAGGTAGTCGGTCGTAAAGTATAAACCCATTATTGTTTGTCCGTGTGTGTACAGGTATCGTATCACACATCCGATGCTGCAATGAAGTGTAGAACTGTAGAAGCTATTAACAATTCAAATTATTATAAATATTCAATAAGGATGTGAACCATAGACGAAATACATGGAATAACTACGGACAATGAAGTGATAACATAATAGTTATATTGAAGATATTCTAGAAGTGAACTTTTGAGATAGTGAATCTACCAGGTCAGGGTCAGGACGGCGGAGTGCTCGCAAGCTCTTCACATAATAATATAATATATAAAGTATATTTAACACGGATATTGTTGCTCAGTTCCTTTAATTAATCCTTGTCTTTAAAGGTCTACAAAGAAAAGGTAGAAGGAAAATGAGTTTAGGAAAATAGCGCTGCTATTACTGTTCATATTGGAATAAGTTATTATTAAAAACTTGTTCATGATAACTTCGTCGATCTTCTCTTTGCATTTATCATTATTGAATGTAAACATTTACCAAAGATATATTGACAAAACATGGAATCGCGAACGCTGCAAGTTTTTGTATTCCACCTGCGTTTAATGAGATTTACGGGATCCGTCCGTCCATCCGTCCGTCCGTCCGTCCGCTCCGTGGATATTAATCGCTTCAATAACTTTATATCCTCGTCCGATACTCGCGGATTGGCTAGTTTCCACCGCCATCGTTATATTCGAACCATCTGCTTCCGTTTTTTACCTATTAAATCGATTTTTTTACCGATAGACCATCCCATTTATACACAGACATCGATTCCATCGATACTTATCTTCGATTTACATTTGGTCTTGTTGATGTCCCGCAGCCTTCAGTCGCCGCTCGCGTCAAGTGTAATTAACGCCCGTGCTCCGTAAACGTCTTTTCTCTCCGATTCAGTCGTTCGTTACCATGGTATCGTCAATTTGTTTATTATGTATGTCTGTTTGTTCGTGTCTCGGTGCTCGGTGCTCGGTGCTCGGCGCTAACTGCTAATGTTACAAAGGGTTTTTGATGTCAAATAACACACTCCTACTTATTTATTCTGTATATAATTGTTCTCCTTTATAATAATATATTTATTAATCTCCTTCCGAGTGTCTCGTGTCGTCGTCGTTCCGAGTTCTCCGTGCGAGCCTTTTATCCGATAAATAATATATAGGGTGGATTTAAAATAGTTCGCATTTTTGAATCGGAAGCGGTTTTGAATTGAGAAGTTAGAGAGACTTGGATTTTTACCGATATTACTTTCCTACCGCAGTGGACGAGGAGAGAATGAGACGGTCAGTTCACTCGCCGGAGAGGGAACTATGTAGGTACTCAAATTATAGTAATACTATCTTATTGAATGAATGAATGAATGTTTTTTAAATAAAATTATTATTAAATGAAAAAGTTAATAATTAAAATATTCTTGTATTGTGTATGTTTTTTTTTATTACTTATTTCTTAACACTACTCAATGATGAAAGTTCACACAGCCGTCACAGAAAATTCCAGAATACATAAACAAGTAAATGATGACGTCACGTTACGTACAGCAGGCTTCAGACGGGAGAGTTGTCATCCACGTGGTCCCGGTTGTCACGTAAATGTATGTGATTGAATTCATTTTAAATATTTTACATCTCTCTATAAACGCGATTGTGAAGTTTACCAATTTTTTACATTATCCTACTAATATTATAAATGTGTAAGTTTGTGAGTACGTATGTATATTTGTAATTCTTACACGCGTACACAACTGATTTCGATGAATCATTACATTACTATAAATTATACATCAGAATATCATATAGGTTACGATCTGGCGAGCAAAGCCGCGGTCAAAGGCTAATAGAAAATAAAGTTACAAAATAAATTAGTGTAATTTAATACAAATTTATTGAAAAGCTATAATGTAACTTTTATTTTTACGATATATAGAGAGTTACGTAAGGTGTAAAGAAACACAAGCATGGATACTTCGGTGATCCTCCGAGTTGTTATCATCTATCATATGAAAGGTTCACCCGAGGGTCTTTAAAATAATGCGACATTTGAAAATGCCATTCTCTCATACGTCTTTAAAATCACTAGTTGTCGAATATTTAAGACTTGCTTGTACTCCATTTAATTGTAAATAAATTAATTCTGCACAGACGGACAGACGGACGAACAGAAAATAAACACAAGTGCATTATTAATGTCATTGAGGAAGGAAAACCTACCGCTGCTTTAATTCACTTTTTAATTAACGACACTCACGAACATTAGAAGAGCGCGTGCGTCGGACATTGAGCTCTCTCCGTGTTGTGGTGAGGTTTAAAGTCGCTCGCTCGGAATACGAAGTGTGCAGCCATTGTGATAGCTAATTTTTCCAAAGCCATCCCGTTTTTACACTGAAAGTGATTTTCCCGTACTTCGATGTACCGCGGCGTCGTCCGTCCGCGTCCGGACCAGATATCGATATCTCAAATGAGTCGTTTCTCAATATGACAATTTAGTCGCCATTTATTGACCGGCGGGGGTAGTGGGAGGGGGGTGTTTCATATACATTTATATCAATGTCTACTACACACCACTACACTACTGCACTACAAACTAACAATTGTACTGACGCCTTCGCTTCCACTCTTAGATAACTATCGCTCGGCTGTCGACGTGTTGAAGCATGACATCGAGATTACGATACACTTGACACATTAAATATTAATTGAAGCAACACGTAATACACGCTGAGCGGGGAGGGGGGGATGGGGGCTTTGATTAATTGTCTCGCTCAGTAATTGATAGATTTGGTATAATATTGATAGCTTCATTATATAATAATATTTAAAGTTCGATTGTCTATCGATCAATGTCGCCGTGTGTTTTTGTCCTTCGTTTAACATAATTTTATGTATATTTTTTTACAGGTTTATTATTCCTTAATTGTTTGGTCCCCCGAAATTGTAGTCAGCGTTTAGGGCGAGTTAAATCAACGTCAATTAAATTACAAAGGGTTAGCGGAGGCGGCGGGGGCGCGCGGGGGCCCCGGCACGCAGATCTCGGAAAGTCGAAACAAAGGGGGAGCCTTTGCCGAGATTTTATAGACGCCATTATCATCGGATATTATATTTTTAATTTATACATATTACCTACATTGACTTTCGTGAAAGTTTTTCATCTTATTTTTGGTTTCTTTTATCTGAACCTTTTCTTCAACGTAACCAATGATATAGGGATTCCCCGCGACCTCGTCACTCATCGGGGTCGGAGCGTGCACGTGAGAGGAATAATGCTTGGTACGGGCTATAATGAACAACTACACGAGACTGCCGACTTATATATATATATATAATCAAATTATACATTATATATTTTCTATGTAACTGTTTCTATTTTTTTGGAAATGACGTCCACACGGGGAAAGGTGACGTAAAATGGTACTCGTAACGGTGACCCACTTGGAGGCGTTCACTGTTCACGTTCACATTACCCGGGTGTTTGATAAACACATTATTTATATAACCCCTTATACCAGGTTTAAATAATATATTTACACACATACTCTATGCATGTCAGTCACACTTGGTACAATTCAGTAGCAGTCCTAGGTCGGCATCTTGACAGTCGGCTAAACTATCCACTCGTCTACATATGCGAATATCTTGGCTTTGTGTATATTTCTTTTATACAAATAGGGATCAGTTTCAATGAAGATCACGGCGACTCCACATCCGAGCGCCTCGCAGCTTTGGCACTGCGAAAAGGTTTTGTACACACGAATTTAGATTAAAAATGTAATCTTCATCCCGACCGCTAGGGATCAATTTCCCTTGACGCATTTCCCTCCCCCTAGGTGAGGTAATAAACGCCGTTTACTCCACGAAAATTGCACGTTATCGAATCTTTATGAGGTTTCTTGAACTAAGTGTCACATCGGCACTTTTCATATTGTATACCCCGCATTGGAGCGGTTGTAAAACAATCTCCGATTTTTTTCTATTACTTTTTGTTTCTGTAGCTCCATTCTTCGTCTCTATGAGTCGGTGGCTGCATTGTTTCTAGATAATGTTCGTCGAGGTTTTAATGTTCAAAGTTTGAACTCTTTAAAGTGGATCTCGTTTGACCTCAAACGGTATTTTGACGGCCCTTTTTAAGAACTTAAATATCACGGTCGGTTCGAATTATTTCCCCGGTCTCCATTGTCAGCGGGCGATCGCTCGGGCGGCCCTTATAAGTACCGCGTGCCTTTCAATGTTATTAAAATAATTAACATCGAACTGACATTCGTATTTAATTGTTTGCGAATCTATATCATACAGATATATATAAAAAAAATTGAAGTGTCCGTTTATAAATCCAAATTATCAGCTATTAACTAAATGCATACGACACATGCATTTAAAAAGTAGTATTTTTATTTGTTCTCTGTCTGTGTGTCTGTCTGTTTGGTCCAGTTAATCTCTAACACTGGCGGAAGCCGATGTTGAAAGGAGTAATTTAGGCTACTTTTATTTTAAAAACATTCCGCGCGCACAAGACACAGCACACACGACACAGCACACACGACACAGCTAGTGTCATTGTGTGTGTTATAAAATTGTATAAGAAAAAATATCGATACGTTTGAAATCGATTCCAATCTAGTTAAAGGTGTTATTAAGAGTCGATAAATCAATCGGGTGTCGTGATGATGATGTTACATTGTGTTTCGGTTTGTTTGTTCAATTATTGTTTTTTTTTGTTTTCGTGTCTTGCGTACATTTCTTACTAATTGTTGTCTCAAACTTACCCTTTTAAACAAATACACTAGTATTTTGTTTAAATAATAATATTTTACCATTCTATTGTTACTCAGTATTATATATTTTAAAAGATGCCATCGTTATATTAAACATTTCCTTTATTATTATATAAAAGAAAAACCAAGCTAATTCTATTTATACAATAACGTCCTTATTCACGTCATACGATCAAAAGAGGGCTAATGCAATGGACCGACACGCGAGAGGTACCGGAGACATTCACTGTTCAGGCGTAAACAGCCCTTGTTGTGTCCGCGGTAGTGCTACAGTCGCCCGGCACAGTCGTGATTGTACACATGATCAAGTGTATGTTATATCGTTGCGGGAGACGTGTGTGTTTGTATGCGGACTTTAGGTCTGTGAGGCTATTTAATTTTGCAGGGTGATATCAGTGCATGTATGTGTGAGTGACCCTCACACATACATGAGTGACCATGTATAGTTTGACACGCTTTGTATTATCAAATAATATTAAATGTATAATATATAAAAACATTTAGATGTAGAATATCTATATCGTCTATACATATAAATAAAATTGAAGGGTCTGTTTGTAATTTCAAATTAACGGCTTTTCACTACGAATATATGATACTTACATAAAAAAAAAAAAAAACTTTATTATCTCTCCGTCTGTCCGTCTGTTTGGTCCGGCTAATCTCAGAAACGACTGAGCCGATTTTAACGGGACTCTCACTGTCGGGTAGCCGATGTTACAAGGAGTAACTTAGCTACTTTTATTGTATGAAATATTTGACGCTAACGAAGTCGCGGGCACTGCTAGTGATATAATATAATTATTTTACACGACAGAAGGGTTAATAATAATGAACTCTCCACTCGCCGGGTCGCGCTAGCAGCTTTTCGGAGAATCGTCGAAGGCTCTAAACCAAAAGGCTTTTGAACAGTCAATTACTTAAAATAATACGTTTACATAACGACTGAAACTAAATACCTCACTTGTTAAAGTTTTCTCTGACCCGGTGGGTTATATTATACATATTATTATATTCGGTCCTAATTTAGGATCCCGCTATTAATAGATATTAAATTAAACGATCGTTAGTTTACGGCTTTGTTTCAATACATGTATGTCGATTGCGTCGCGGCGCCCCGTCTTATAATATTATAATAATGTCTCTAAATGTAATTGTGATAATATTGTGGTCGGTGTTTTCATTATGTTTGTGAAAGAGAGAGTTCAAATAATAATATTGTTTTATTTCCGTGTGTTGTGAATGTAACATATGGACGAGGACAGACGCGGGGACAGGTGTACGACAGGTGGTACATCTGGAACAGGGATTTAACCGTCCCGTGCTTAATTAGGCTTCTATTTATCGACTTGACGGTAATGACTATTGGTTGCAAAAGAGGAGTTTTGCTTATTTGTGTAGGTGCGATTGTATTTGTGGGTTTCATTTGTTGGAACATTGCTCACCAAATGTATTGACATTAGTGAAAATTTGTGCTGTGCTGGCTGTGCTCGGAACACTCGTGTTCTTATTTCAAATATAGAGTGTTTTTATAGAAGGGCTCATTTCCATAAGTGTGGTATCAAAATAGACCCCGACACTTGCATTTGGCATACACTAGTGGAAAAACATAAATAACGAATATTATCGTTAGAAGTCTTTTCTACCGAATGTGTGTACTGGGATTTATAAATTCTGTTTTTTAACCAGCAACCCATTAAGGATATTTTAAAAACCTCCGTAAATTATAATGCTATCGTATAAAGCGTGTGCAGTGTTGATACACAACACTAGTAGGTGCTCTGGAACATATATTCTTTTAAAGGATAAAACATTAGCTTAGACGATGGAGCGATCCGGAAATAGACGGCGGCGTCGATGCGTTGCTCTGCCGCGATGCAACGACTACTATCGAACATTGCTTACATACTATTTCACTATTTTATAACATTTTTAATAATTCTCTTGACGTAGACTTATGTACAATACATTTTCTTATCCTTTTAGAGGTATGTATTGTGGTCAAGTTTCAAAAGTTTTAAAAAGCGACTTGAATGTTTGTTGGTATATATTTATTTTGTGAGTAGGAGCGACCCTCGCTAATTAAATGTCGTCCAAACCCATCCCCTCTATTCAAATGCGATGCATAGCTAACAGTGCATCGAGGACGTGCGTCCGAGAGGCGCGTGCGGTCAGTACACTCGCGCGCGTTGTTCCGCTGCGACGTCGCACCGCAGCACGCTGCACGCTGCACGAGACTGTACGCGTCTTGCCGACGTTGAGACACGCCGTGTCCTGCGACGTCGAGACACCTCTCAGTACAATCGCGACGTTGATGTATTATCGTTTGGTAGACTTCGTACACGATCATGTCTTGGTAACTTTATGAGGTTGTAGTTGGAGATGTTTTGCGTAGTCGCTTTGGGATTCCAAAAATCAATAAAATTCAAACATGTTGATGTGCGAATAATCGAGTCGCGATTCAACCCCACGTTTGGATCCCGAGTAATAATAGCGACGGGCCTGGGGAGGGAGGGAGGTAGTCTCCGTACGGAGGGACGCGCCTAGAGTTGCAACGGTCCTTAAGGTTTAGGCAATAAATGCTACATTGCAATGTGTCGAGCAGACCGTCAGTGCACTTGTGAATGGTTTATTCTCATCGATTTGAATAACCCCGCATACTACGATACGAGAGGGCTCTGAAAACATGCATCGCCTTTTATTAAAGTGTTATTGTTTTAGTAGACATCCATTTTTAACTAATCGTACTACATAACCGACATAACGTACATACAATTTGTCTCCAGTACGAATTCCCAGCTGCAAAGTTCATTGTAACAGAATACGGCGTCTTTTGTTAGTTTAAACGCGCGTAACGTAAGATGGAGGTAACGGTACTTCACCTTTCTTTGGAAGGGCCGTCGTAAAAATAACCGAATTAGACTCAATAGATTCCACACACGGACGATCCGGCGATAAATCGGAAGACGAGTCGAGCGTTTGGAACTAAGCGGAGGGGAAGTGGAGACTCCTTGTCACCACCTGTCCGGTTAACAGCTTTCGGAAGACGTGTGTACGTCCGGAGAGCGACGCGCGCGCATCTGTCTTTACGCGCCAAAACTATTATAATATAACATGGGTTTGAATTGACCGATTGCATATAGTGAAGTGCCGACGTGACTGTGAAATAAGTATAAGTGAATAAATAATTAATGTGAGACAATGTTGGGTTTTCTCACCACCGACTTTGGATATCAGAACCGCTTGACTCTCCTGCAACAGCTCATAGACTGCGGGGATGTGCTGCTCGGAAGGGATTTCGTCTGCGGTGGGTTTTAGTTTAGTGTACCGAGTGTTTAGATGATCATTAATACACACGTTACATAATTCACCAACTGCACACTTAAGGTGCTAAGTGTTGGTTACGTAAGGTTACCTAGTTACACGTTACTATGGTACGTATGCTATGAAGCCTGTGTGTCTGTGTGTCTGTCCGTCCGTACCGAGCCGGCCCCGTCGCCACGATGCTATCATCATTATTTATTGTGTTATTGTCTCGCGACTTCATAAATTGTTATAATTAGCATCCAAAATGACATTTTTATATCAACTATTTATATTATTGGTGTTACGGCTCCCGTAAAGTAATAATGCTGTAAGTCTGTTAAGCACCGTTCCCAGCTAGCGGCGTGGCTCGCAGTGAGTTACTTTGCCATTTAAACAATTAACTCCACATCGCATTTCCGACGCCACCTCTGTAATTTACTTGGAATACATTTCCTTCATAATTTCATTTGAATTGATCATTTGTCACTCGCATGAGTTATGTGTTTTCCCACGAGTCGAGGGAAGGTTGAGACGGACGATGCTGTTAGGATTTCATTTGTTTTCAAATAACTACAAGTTATATTGTATATATATATATATATATATATTATTAGCTTAAAAAAGATTGGTGCTTGATACACTTCTAGACGTTGTTTACGCGTCTGTTGCATTTAAAAACATAATTTTAGTGAAATTTGTGTTCCAAGCCTTATTGCCAAAATATTTAATATTAAGCTTTACGTTTGTATTAAGTTCAAATGTTGTTACATAGAGGTAGCGATGTCTCACCGTGTCCGTGTCCCGGGGTACTTTCATTTGTCCTCCAATTTTATTACTAACAAGGTGTTTTTTACTCTAATGGAATTTCCTATTTTATATATATCTCACCGATTACGTAATGGCGTACTTTGTAATCGTTCCCGCCGTATACGTATCTATAAATCAGATATTCTCTTTATTAACGTCTGTAGTAATAATATCTTTATATTTCCCGTTGTATTGTAACAAGTCATTTATAAAAAAGGTATAAAATATAGGTCCGCCCTTTACCCGCGCTCCTGTTGTGTTCATATTGAACAAAGGAAGCCTAACTAAAGGTTTCATCCTTTGGACATTGTATCCTTTGCACGACCCGATCGAACCGAAAACAAAACAATTGTTGTCAACAAAACAAAAATCTACATTTTCAAATATTGTTTTGTTTCTGAAAAACAACACCGTAATAAACTTTTAGTAAAGTAAGAGGAGCAATCTGAACGTGTAACGTAAAAGGTTCCCAAAGTTGCCGTTACTTACAAACATTACTAGAAATAATCACAATTCTCTATAAATCAACAACGGCCGCTCGGCCGACCTTAAAACGGACCGCCCGAGTACCGCAGCCTCATCACATCACATCACATCACATCACATCACATCACGCAGAGATATTACCACCGATTTTAATATTACATATAACATTTCTTGTATTAGGTATTGTTCAATAATTACAAGTATAATGTTATATTGAATCGATTATATATTTATGGTAGTAGATCTTTTTGTTCAAGATATACGTGAAATTAGAAAATAAATGAAAATTATTAATTATAAATAGTTTTTTGTTTAAAGCTAATTGAAATAAATAAAAACTAATACGATATTGTTTGAGAGTGTCGCTAAACAATAGGCGCCATTATCTCACCTCACGGCCACGTGCGAAATATAATTTACAGGCATGTGACGTCATCGCAGCACGGACGCTCCTAAAAAGGAGCTGTTTTTTGCGAACCGTCGCTAATTCCTCGCTTTTTATTATCATTAATTAATACGTACTCAGGTTGACGCCTTTAATATCGTAATTTTATGAGGCCTTCGATTATTGTGATTGTAATTTGGTATTTGGTTTTTAGGATTGAAAAAAAGAAAACGTACAACAGGTCCAATTATGAAGTTAGTCTATAATCAAAGTCATCACGCTCTGTGACCATCCGTGTATGTGTTATCATCAATTACTATCACAGTCGGACGGTAGGACGGTCGGAGCGCGTCACCTGGAACGTGATGGAGACGCGCCATATTTAATAACACACCGTCACCACCGACACCACCGACACCACCGACACCACCGCTGTGTGTGCGAGTTGTGCTTGCGACAGTGTACACGTCTACGGAATGTTTCAAATTACATGGGAATGGGAGATTCACAATAACTTTTAAAAAAATATTCCTTTTGGCGTAGTTGAGGAGCTCGGTGCCGCTGCCGCTGTGCTCTAACATAAATAGAACTTACATTTTAACGACTCTTAAATATGCATGTGTTTTTACGACTTGTATTAAATATCGTGAAGCGTATTATCTCTGTATATCCGTTGGTATATTTTTAATTATCATTATTTTGATCTCTTGCTATTTAATTTAGTATGTATGTTTAATTTTATACCGTCGGTGAAAATCCGGTTAAAATCGGTCCAGTCGTTCAGAGATTAGCCGCGTCAGACAGACGGACGGACAGAGACAAATAACAAAAATAACAAGTACCGTATATACTCTAATATGCATTTAGTGAAACTGTCAATTTGGAATTACAAACAGACAATTCAATTTTTATATGTAGGTATTATATATCGCATTAGAGAGCCGTGCCATAGTTCGGGGCGGGGTCGGTGAACTCCAGGACACCTAGGTCAATGTTATCTGCGCCTTTGCATGTATTACATCACGTGTGGCGCTCGGAGACAACCGAATCAGCCTTTTTGTATACTTTTGTATTGATAATTTCAATATTTGAAAACATTATTCGATTACAATGTAAAGTGCCGTCGGGCGCGCCTCAATAACAAGTCACACTGCGCTCTCTCGAGGTTGTAAGTTTGATTGAGTTATTTTCTAAATCTCGTAACTCGCTACCGTGAAGTCCGAAGCCCCGCGGAAAGTCAACACGGCGTCGGCCGGGACTCGAACGCGCTCGCTATGAATGTTTACATTACCTCTGAGCGCTACGGCAAATACTTGACCCTTTTTCTAAGTCGCCGGCGCGTTCGAGCTAATTTGACGTCTATCTACATTGTTATTAGATATATTTTCCATTGTATTTACTATATAAGGATTTTTATATATTTATTAGGCTCGAGTAGACAAAGATATTTTAAACGCTTAAGCGATTATTTAACTTGAGAGAAACGCCTCGTGGGATGTCTTATTAAGTTGAAATCTTCTGTGGGATGTTACTTATTACCAATCATTCATGTTATATATATATATATATACGTATTTCAATATAAAATATAAATATGCTCAATCAATTTAATTAAAGCTTTTCATAATTAAAATAATATATATGAATATTAATTCCCTATTCGATAATCATTGAAGTCGCTAATATCATAAATGGGGACCCATTCATCAATGTTCATCCGATATTTATTTGAAAATAAAAATACACATAATATTTTTAATATTTTATTGATAGGTATACTTATTTATTCGGCTTTACTCGTGCTATTTAAATGTGAATCTACCAGAATAGTCTCGAATCAATTCGGGGTCCTTATTTCTGAGGTTGAAGCAAACGAAAACGTCTCCCGATTTGCCACCGACGGCTCTTTGGGCTGCGAGGAAGGGGGGTGGGGGGGCTTTGGAGATCTCGTGCAGGTTCTCGAAGACTTCAATTTTAAAAACAAAAAATATTTATTGATAATTTCAATCATCAAGGATTAAAGTCCTTTTTAGCGTAATAATTTTATATTATAGTTATATATTAATAAAAGAATTGTCGTTACAGGCCTCGATAACCGGATATCAAACTCGAGAAGTTCAGTGTCGCCGTGAGTATCTCACTTTCACATCCTACTATCACACACTACTATCACACACTACTATCACACACTACTATCACACACTACACACATAATACTAGAGCACTACTGCTACTGACTATTTAATGATATAAATTAAATAAAAAAACACATAGTTAACGTTGTCAAAATATGTTTTCTAAGCCTCAACGAGTACATCATTTAATGTTATGACATCCTTGTTGGTTCCAGTGACGTGGTGAACAAAGACCTGGGCCTGTCGGAGAGCGATGACGAAGTCGCAGCCACCACCACCAGACTTGAACCGTAAGTGACTTGGTACCGTAGAGTAAAATGCCTTCACGTAACCCTGAGCTGAAAGTGTGGAAATTACTGTGTCCGTGGATTACATAAGGTGAATGTTTTTATCTTTGGCCCAGGTTGGCCCATTGAGTTGGTCGACTGACTCTATCGGACACCAATCGGTTATAATTTAACGTAAAGGAAAGGATATAAAAACCTGATCTACACGGATACTATAAAAATATTAAAAATATTGGTATCAAACTTTGCAACATCAATATGTTATTATACAAACATTCAAAGTTTCTTATTTAGAGCTTTTATCATATCGTAAACAGCGTTTAATGAAATTAGTTTCCGAGTTATAATACATTTAGTTTATACACACTCCGCACGAGAGACATAACAATAAACCGGGGCCAATGATGTCTGAAGTTTTTTAATCTAGCAGTCTAATACGCTTACATAAAAACTCTGAACTCGATGACACTACACCTAAGTAAGTCGACTTCGCAACTGACGCGCACCGTTTGTATCACACGGACGGTGACGAAGCCCGCGGTGGCGGGTCCGTGAGAACGGTGACGTGTCGATACCTAGTGATATGGTGGTGGTTAATTTTAATTGAAAGTATATTATCAGCCTGGAAGACTAATAAAAAAATCTTCTTTTCAGTATCCTGTCTCCGATCGGCTCCGGGGGTAGCCCCAGTTCTGGGAGCTCGTCACCCTCGGACTCGGAGTCGGAGTCGTCGTCGGCGGAGTCCGGGCCGACGGCGCCGCCTCCCGCGCCCGTGCCCGCGCCCGCCCAGCGCCCCTCCTGGAGCCTCTCAAACTTCGCCCCCCCTCCCGCCCATCCTCCCGACCACGCTGACCTCACCAACGTGCTCGCCGACGCTAAAGGGAAACCGGTGAGTTGATGATGACATCCGTTTAACTGTAAGGAACCATCACCAATCGAATTATTATTTATTTGCGGTTGTAACAAAATCCTCAGTCATCATCCGTAAACAAATATTTTATATATACATTTCATATAAAGATAACGATAGTTGTCGTAAGTTTTTCCCGTGTATTAAGTTTCAAAAGATAAACACTTCTCCGTACATGTCGTCTGATTCAGCAAACTGCACAATGCGACCGCGACACCGACACCGACCACTCGCACTCCAGACTCCTTTTAGAACATTAGTGTTTTATTTAACGAGTTAATAATACTAAATGGACGACGAACTATTCCAATTTCTTGTAAATGTAATGCGTAGTATTGTGTGTCGTAGAGACAGGAGTATAAAACAGAAATGGGTAAATTTAGCGGTTTTAAAATGTCATTTGCGTAGTGGTTTGATGAACCTTGAGAATAATTTAGAGGATATATCGCTTCGAGATAGGACGAGAGTGCTAAAGACTTGTTATAAACTTAAAGATATGCTGTGGAAGGTTGTCGGCGCCCTGCACGGAGATATATCTGACATGTCTTCGGTAATTAAACGGTCAGAAGACACAATTGTCTCGAAATCAATATTAATCTTAATGTTATTTATCACAGAGTCCACTTTCGGAACTATCGGACTCGGAGGCATCATCTCCGTCTCCGGGCGCCAGGCGGCGGAGGTCACTGGCGACCCGCATCTCCGCCGCCTCCAGCGATGACGAGGGACCGAGACCTAACACGGTAAATACGATTTATATTTTCCTTTATAATTAGTTAAGAGTCCATATAAGATATAGACATTCTCCTATTTCTCACACAGGTCCGAAACCAAACGTCACCCCTAACTCAAAACGCGGCAGTGAAGCGCGGCAGGCCGCCCAAGCCGCGGGCCTCGGAGGAGCGACCCGCCAAGAAGAAGCGTGGGCGACCCCCTAAGACCAGACCCCCCACGCCTGCACACGACAGCGAGGCGGAGCCCGACCCCCCGCAACACCTGCAGGAGACCAAGACACACATATTCCGAAAGGTACGACAATATTATTCATTTCACATTTGTTATTTAATATTAGATGATGGTTTCTTGGTTAGATTAAAGCGGATCATATCTGTGCAGGTTTTCACGCCGAGGAAGACGGATGACGGGTGCGGAGGGAAGGGAGGAAAGGGGGGCAAGGGTAAGGGTAGCAAGGGAAAGAGTCAAGTAACAATCATAGAAGTTACGGCGCCGGAGTCTGGTGCCGACGACGACGACAGGAGACACAGGGAGCGATCTGCAGAGAGACGCAACGAGGAGGCCATAGCTAGGGTGTCCCCCCCACAGGAGCCGGAGACGCTTACGCGGAAACGGGAGGCGGAGCGAATGGCGAACGAGAGGATACAGGAGAGAGTCTCTATCGAGAGGCACGAGCGACGCGACGACAGGATACAGGACCGACCGGACAGAACTTCGATCGATCGAATATCGGACCGGACCGACCGGATACCCGAGCGGCGGTCCAGCGATCGTCTACCCCCCGACCGGTTACAAGAAAGGTTGTCCAACGATCGGCTATCTTCGGATCGGTTGTCGGATAGGTCATCTCTCTCTAACTCGGAGAGGAAATCAACGGACCGATTATCGGGCGAAAAAATGTTGATCGATCGAATACACGGCGATCGAGTGTCGGTCGATAAAATGTCGCACGATCGTCTATCTAGCGACAAAATTTCGCATGAGCGATTATCGGGTGATAAACTTTCCCACGAACGATTATCAGGCGACAAGTTGTCGCACGACAGAATATCCAGCGAAAAACTAACACACGATAAACTGTCAATAGACCGATTATCGGGGGATAAGTTACCGCTAGAGAGAGTGGAGAGAGTCGCTCCGGATCGCTACATTCGCGCCGAGGCGGACGTCGGCTTCGTACAAAACTCGCTGTCCAACGGTAAGCATGTAACAACAACTTGAACTATACATTGGTAACTCTTATTTAACTCATAGTAATGTATATAATGTCCAACAGCGTCGCTCCGCCGGCGCGCGCGCGCGTCCCGCGTCCCGGTGTCCGTCCCGCTGTCCCGGCTGCGAGCGGACACGCTACGCGCGCTGCAGCGGCCCGCCCGCGCCGCGCCCGCCCCCTCGCCGCCCTCGCCGCCCACGCCGCCTACGCCGCCCACTGACCACGTGAGCATGCTTCTGCTGTAAATCTTGCATAAACCCTAAGGAGCTCTATTCCTGCTCACCGATCGTTGAGCCCAGCTCGCTCACCACATGCCCACTACCTTGTTAATCCCTACGCAATAGTCTGTTTCTGTAATTATACTATTTCGTCTTTCTGTTTCCCACGTGACTGTGTAAGCACTGAGCGTACTCCATTTTGTTTTACTTTTGGTTTTCTCCATATCTACGTCCCCGACTTGCACTTGCACGCCTTCACGTAGTATTACATATTTGTAACTTAAACAGTTCTCCTTCTTCTCCGCGTTCATGTATGGATAGAATTCTAGCTTAAAAAGGACGTACAAAATATGAGTTTTTGAATTTCGGATCAGTCTGATACAACTTTGAGTCCAATTGAAATTTAAACAATATTTAATTATTACAATTGCATATATTCAGACCCTGGAGGGTGGCGCCACCGGAGTGGAGCGCGCTGACCGCACGCCCATCTACTACTCGTACTTCGAGCGGCTGCCCGCCGACGCACTCTCCGACGAGGAGAGAGACCACAAGTGAGTACATGCGCAAACATACACACACGCACACACACACACCTACACACGCACACACGAACGCATGCACACATAGGGATACGCACACGAACGCATGCTTGACAATTATAAAATGAATTAATTGTATGTGTAACGAGTAAACAGAGTAACATTAATATGTAAAATATTTTTTTTTTCTACAGATATTACCTCGGTGAAGCGAAACGCCTCCGCACGGCGGCGGAGCGCGAGCAGGAGCCGCTGGCGCGGGTGATGCTGTACTTGGAGTCAGTGTTGTGCTTCGTGCTAACAGGCCGCGTGCTGGAGCTGGAGCTGGACACCAAGCGGGCCTTCACCATCTATCGCGAGACCATCGAGTACATCAAGTCCATACACTCCATGCCTCAGCGCTTCAGGGCCTCCCCGCACTCTACCTTCAGCAAGCTGGACATCTTGAGGTTGGAGCTGTTGCAGCCTGTCATTATAAATTTAGATGTGTTACTGACGGTACTCTATTAACATTTCAGTTTACGAGTGCAAGCTCTGCTTTTTCTGCGTATGTTCAAGATGTACAGCCGGGAGGTGAAGGAGTACAGAAAGATCGTGCAGGAGTATCAGCAGAAGGTGAGGGGTGCCACATAGGTTTGATCACGGGAACTCGAAATAAAGTGTATCTGTTTAACTAACCCCTCCTCACCCCGTCCGCAGCCCGCGTGTGCGGAGGCGGTGTCCGGCGCGGCGGGCGGCACGGCGTCGTCGGCGCGCTCCGCGTCGCCGCTGTCCCCGTCCCCGTCCCCGGCCGGCTCGGTGGGCTCGGGCTCCGGCTCGGGCTCCGGCTCCGGCTCGGGATCGTCGGGATACTGCTCGCTGGCCCCGGGCGCGTACTGCTCGCTGGCGCACGCCGTGCCCGCGCACGCGCACCACGCGCTACTGCAGCTCACCAAGTACTACACCTTCCTGTACGTGGCGCACGACCTGTGGGAGCAGGCCGACTGCCTGTGCCGCCTGAGGCCCAACCAGGGTGAGGGACACATCTCCATTTTAACTATTTACATTGTCAGTACCTCACGAGATGCACACGTTCTCGCTCTCCCTCCGCAGACCTGTTCATCGCCGTCGACCGCAAATGTGGACCCCTGACCCTGTTCTCCACGTTCCGTCACCTCGTGCAGTACGTGCGACACGCCATCTCCCTGCTCAAGAACGCACCGAGGGAATAGGACCGGGGGAGAGACATGAGCCACGATGACTTACGATTCAAAACTATACACGATACGCCATGACAGTAGCATCACTCGCGTAACGCTGCGCTCCGCCGCCTGCCGACCCCGAGCCGCGCACTCGGATGTACTCCGGATACACTTAACTAAAAGATTATTCTTAATGAGTTACCGACGCCTCAATATTTAATTATGTATATGTCTCTCGTATCATGTACGCGACAGGAAAGTGGCAAAATCTTTTGTTACCGTTTACTTAATTTTTAACAATATTTTTCTCTACGGTGAGCTGTCACTTCAGAGTGCTCTGTCACGCCGCGACACAGACGTGGCCGCCGAGTGACACCGTGGCATTCAACCAAACGGACTAAATTAATATATTAACTCATGATAATTTTAATGTTGTATATACCATTACAGTTAATTTACTTTTCATCGAGTATAATTTGCCTAATTTTATCATACTTTGCTAAGATATCATCGGTCTAAGTTTAATGAACTCATTGATATAATTGAATCGCTGATCCGCTGATCCGCTGATCCGCTGCGAGAGTGTTATTATTATTTATTAACTCTGTAGTAGATATAGGTGTATTAACGAGTGCATCGGGACGCGGATCGCGGACCACGTTGCTTCCTCCGTATTACCGTATTCCTTGAACTCGGCTCTCGATTTTTAATAATTCATATTACAATAGATATATTTTAATATATATGTGCACTTGGAACTTTAAATGTGTTTGTGTGTTTTTATTTAATTTATAATATTTAGTGGTCGGTGCACCGCGTCGCACCGCGTCTTACAAATCAACGCGAGATGGTTTACGCGGTGTGCCCGCGGTGGGCCCGCGGTGTGCCCGCGGTGGGCCCGCGCCCCTAGACGCAGTCTCGCTAGATGTACTCGGTATTCATTACTTAGGACGGAAAAATGAAAATGATGTACAAAATAAAAATATAGGTGATTTTTTTTAAATTGACAAACAAATTAATGATCAAGATCAAATTATAATATAACAAAATTGAAGGAAGATAATATCTTAGTTTGAGATCGACGCGCCTCAGATCAAGTTGTAATTTGTGATTGTAGGTCGTCGACCTTCGAGTTATTAATGTTTTTTTTTGAGATTTATTGACTTGCGTAAGTTTATTAAGATTCTCTCTTTGGCTGGACGGAGCGCTCCCGTCACCCGCGGCGCGTCCGAGCGGCGCGTGTTTTGACAATCTATAAATCGGATGTGAATCCAAATCGACTGCCAAAAAATTACAAAAAAATATAATCGCATTCTGTTAACTTCCCAAGATGATGACCAAAAATGTATAAAATGTAAATAGAGTCGCCAAGCGGTAGTGACTAAGTGATAGAATAATCATATCTTAAGTGTTTTTCTTTGATTTATCTTTGTAAAGGGTTTTAAGAGCACTACACTCGTGCGGGCCAATCGAGTTATATCTCAACACTGAAGGGATCACGTAGTCTTTGTGCTGTTCGCTTGCGAGTGGAGGGGGTAGAGTAGCTCTTCCGATCGGTTAAGGTTTAGGGTACGTTTGAACAATCTTTTTTCAGAACAATGTTGAGCAAAAAAAAATGCAAAAATTTTATCAGTTTTTCTTATACATATCAATTTTTTTTCTTCGCACCTCTGAGGAGGGTGAAGGTGAACCGGGTTTTATTTACGGACGGACTCGTCATCTGTATTCGGAAGGACAATAATTGTTTTTAGGCGATTTAGACGAAATACGTTAATTTTTTTATCGAAACAGCGCTAATTGTAATGTCACCGCGACGACGGTCCGTGAGGAGGATCGGTTAACAAATTATATGATATTTCTTAACATAATCTTTGAGAGTACAATTCGTAAATGTTAAATCATTAATGTCATAAAATCCGTTTTAAAATCAAGCAATGTATTGTCTCGGTTGTTTGTCAAATTTATGTTGTGAATATATATATTATACATTTTGTAATAATATACATGTTAGTGCCAGATAGGATTTTGTATGAATGTTTATAGTAAGTAGCTTTGCCCGTCTGCCCGTCTGCCCGTCTGCCCGTCGCGGGCGCGGCCGAAGTGTGCTGCTTTGCTAGGTTAATTGTTACTGGAGCGGTGTCGCCATCACAAATACATAGGATCCACTTAAACACGTCAGCGGACGCCTTGTAAATATTATGTATCATAAGAAATGTGTAGTTTTCATTATATATTTTAATTTATATGTAAACTATATTTATAGATAAGAAGAGAACATAATAAATGAGAAATTATAGTGTGAGTACGACGCCGGACGCCGGTCGCCGGAAGCCGGACGCCGGACGTGTGAGTCTCGTTCTAAATGTGCGATTGAGCTTGCAGCGTTAATTTTGTTAGTATGTTTTAGTACGGCTCGCTCGACATCGTCGCTCCGACCCGAGTTACCTCCGCGGGATCCGCACCAGGAATACCTTCCTTTAATTATTATTTCGTTTGGTCCCACTCGGTACTTAGACGCACAAATTATTTTATAACATTTAGTTCGTTATGTATGATGAATTATTTTTATTTATTACACTTCGCTAACACTTAATCGCGATACTTAATTGGTTCGTCCGTGGCCGAGTGGCCGAGTGCCTCGCTCGCCGCGTCGCCGCACTCGCCGCACTCGCCGCAATGTACTTTGATTCCTTGTTGTTGATGTTCTTAGTTGTTAGTTATAATTTACGGTGGTACATATTACGATTCGTTGCTTATTTAATTCTTAAGCTGATCGAGTAGTGGCTTTGAAACTAGATTTAAAATAATCAAGTGTCCTTTTTAATCTGCAATACAAACCATTTTAACAGATAATAAAGTATGTATCGTGGGAGCGTAGACTAAACCCTATGAACCATGAACCCCGTGAACCGTGAACCGTGAACCGTATCGTGCGTCGCACGGGTCATCGGACAGACTTCGGACCACAAAATCTCAATAAATTGAATCCTAAAATTGACGCCAAATTCTTAACATTTTATATATAAAGTGAGCGTCGGGCGGTTGTTTTAGAAAATTGTAAAATAATGTTTTTTTTCATTAATCTTCTTTAAGTAGGTCCGTGTTGAAGGCGTGTATAGTTTGTTTTTTATATTTACCTTAAGAGATGTGTATAAATTTGTTTTTCTTTAATTTTATTATGTACTATGCCCTATGTTATTGATGATAGAATTACATTCATTTTTATGTATAGTATATTTTTCTTTCTTTATTTCCCCGTTTTTCCTTTATTTTGTTTTATTTAATGCGTTTTAACAAAATAATGTAGTCAATTTAGCGTCGTTAATTATTCTGAATGGGATTATCCTTCACGGAAATTTTACCTCGGATGGAAGCAATTATTATATTTTATATATAACTCGTATACAGGCTTTTAATATATTAGTGTTAACTTGGTCAATTTGCAGCGCGTCATACATTGAACACTTTCAACAGTTGGTACATCGACTGATACATCCATTGGTACAGCAATTGGTACATCAATTGGTACATCAATTGGTTCATCAATTGTTACATCAATTGATTCATCGATTAATACATCAATTCGTACATCAATTGGTTCATCTATTGGTTCATCAATTGGTACATCAATTGATACATCCATTGGAACAGCAATTGGTACATCAATTGTTATATCAATTGGTTCATCAATTAATACATCAATTGGTACATCAATTGTTACTTTGATTGGTTCAACAATTGATACATCTATTGATACATCCATTGATACTTCAATTAATACATCCATTGGTACAGCAATTGGTACATCAATTGGTACATCAATTGGTTCATCAATTGTTACATCAATTGGTTCATCGATTAATACATCAATTCGTACATCAATTGGTTCATCAATTGTTACATCAATTGGTTCTTCAATTAATACATCCATTGGTACAGTAATCGATGTACCAATTGGTTCATCGAGTGGTACATCAATTGATACATCCATTGGAACAGCAATTGGTACATCAAGTTGTACATCAATTTATCAAAATTCTCATTAGTTTCATACTGGAATCTTTGACCCTACATTTCTCTTCGTATAAATTAAACAAATTGAAACGACCTGAATATGCAATAAAATGAATTAACAAAAGTGAGTCACAATGCCTTATAGTGTTGCGTAGCATCAGCTTTAGCGTTTTATACGAGTATTAATTAATGTCCTGTACATTTAGTACTTTTAAGCTTAATGACAAAACAAAAGAACGGAAGATGTCATCTGAGCTCCATATTTTGCTTTTGTTTGATTGTTATTTACTAATTATTATTACTACTCTCTAGCAGACTCGTGAATGGTCTCGTGCAAAACTAATATTAATTCGGAAACAAATTAATGGCGTAAAAGTACTAAATTCGTATTTCAGAACAGACCAGCACAAATTATTATAAATCAATTATATGTCATAGTTCGTGTATCGATGTTATGTAAGTAGTAACTTAGTGTCGTCTCGGACCGCTGCAAGCTCGCTACACGATCAAACGAGGTTTGGATGCGACACTGCCTTTAGACTCGGTTACATGACGATAACAAAATAATTATTAGGTATATATTTTTCGTGCTTATATATTGTATTTTAAAATATTTTACATGAAGTTTCAATATATAACTTTTTTTGGTAAAATTCGACGCTAACCGTGTAACCGAGAGCTTCGGACGCTTCCAAATGACTTTAACATTTTAGAAGGCGGAAGTATCCAAACGACGCTTTTGTATACGATAGGTAAGGAGAAATCTAGGACGAGAACGCCAAAATACAAAGAAAACGCCAAAAATGTTTTTAAACTATTAAGGTGGATAAACCTGCAAGGTGATGCAAGCAGAAAGGTAAAGTTCGCGCGAAATAAGTTGACCGAAGCCATTACAAAAATTAATGACATGTTATCACGAGTCACATCGGCCGTCTTGTTTTGCGTGGGCTTTAATAATATTGGGTCAGAAAAGTGTCCTAATAATATTCATATTAGCTGTAAGTATATTTGTTAGCAATAGTTGTTAAGTAAATCGACCAGGATTTGCGGGATTAACATCCGATAGACCTTTCTGATATATTTCGATGGTTTTGCAGTTTTGTCTACCGTTATCGACGCCTTACAATTTGGTTTTGGTGTAAATGTATTAATTCATAACTATAATTGGATATTTTTTTAATATTTTATAAATTTTGTTTAAAGCCATACAAAAAATCGGGAATACCTTTTACCAAGACCAAATTAAAAGGTGGCCTCACAACGCGATGGATCAAGAGAAATAGAACATTTATCATATGAGACACGATTGTCTAAGTGAGGTCGCAGATATGTTTACAAAGATTTCTTATAGGTAATACGAAACGAAGGTTCACATTAATATAATCGTAGTGTAAAGTTTAGTGTCTCGATGTTTAATTTTAATACATAAAGTAGACAGCGGCTAGCTGCCCGCCCGCCGCCCGCTGCCCGCTGCCTGCTGCCTCACGGCCGAGGTGGGGAATTGAATTAATTTATTTTAGAGTAAATAAAGTTCAAAGTGGAAATTAAAATTGTGCCTTAGTGAGAAATCGGTCAGCCAATTCAGTTTGGAGGTAACGAACGATGGTGGTTACAAATGTCTGAACTCTGAGCAGGGAAGCAGCATCTGTCGCCGTACGCACTGTACACTCGCGCACTAAATGTATAGATACTTATGTTTAACAAAGAACCCCCTCTGAGTTAGTTTAACTAAATTAATGCAATAATTTTTACAATATTTTGTTTTATTGGATGTTGTAATTGATTATTGATTATATTTACAATATATTATAAAGTAGATCGGTACGTATATGTCGTAGCAATAATTTAAGAGTGGCAATAAGGTCTAGTGGATTTGCTTTGGTGTCTTCGGATATATTACTAAGATGTGTAGTCCCTCGTCCGCGCTAGTCCCGACGCTGTACACTGCTTACAGAACCTACACTATGTTCGAATCTTGACGTTTTTTAATATATTTTATCATACATAATATCGAAACTTAAGTAGAAACGATTTATATTAAGTATTTAATATTTCATCGATGTGCGTGTTCCAGTTAAGTTTTGAATTCGCTGATTTGTAGCATTTTATGAATGAATGGCTTAATTGTATGGATAGTCGGCTTCTTACTTCGACTCTTCGAACTGCTTTGCCCGCGATGCGGCACAGTATGCGACCAAACCACGACCTTTGTGCTCGCCAACAGTCGGACACTGGCGGCACGGTGGTACGAATACGAAGTTGTATCTCCTTTAATTTAGTAATATTTGTTTGTTGATTTTTCCATTTGTACAATTATAAGACAAAGTGCCAAGAGACGCAGTTTTCCGAAGTGCAATTCAATTGTCGTACCTCTCCATTGTAATAATCTTTCTTACGGCGTACTGTTTTGCTTAGCCTAACAAGTTTCTTTGCAGAATACTTCTCTAATAGGAAGTGTTTAATTCAGATCATAAAGCTAAGTGCCGATACCTTATTCAAGAAGTATCCTGTAACGTGAAAGTGAGACATTGTATGAAGTAGTCTTAAACGACCGGACCGGCCGTATCCTAAAGTTATTTTTTGTAGACCGTTCCATCGAATGCGAGATGTACGAGAGGTTCCTGTTACCGGCTTCGCAATGTATCGTCCGCGTGCTTAGACTAAGCTCATACGTAGTGCGTGTTAATGTAAGACAAACTAAGCTAGTGTAAAATTGTTTACCACGCCCGTCAGGCGTTAGAAAATATTATTTTTCTTAGATCACATTATATGTCATGGGCCGGGGGGGGAGGCCGGGGGGCGCGGGAGCTCAGAGGATATTTTTGTACGCGCCGCGCCCGGGGTTTGTTATGTTTAAGAGGAAATATCTATTGTCTATTCCAAGGGTTGAATAACTACCAACACTTTTTTATATTACAATAATTATAGAAATTATTATTGAAATTTGTTTTTTTTCACCC
Source organism: Melinaea menophilus ssp. n. AW-2005 (assembly GCA_918358695.1). Taxonomy (NCBI): domain Eukaryota; kingdom Metazoa; phylum Arthropoda; class Insecta; order Lepidoptera; family Nymphalidae; genus Melinaea; species Melinaea menophilus. Next base: position 947,314 of record OU911048.1, read on the forward strand.
GTTCCCTTGTACTTTATTACTTTATATTTAGAAATACTAAAGCAAAACTTTGAGGAAATAGTCTTATGGTGCAAAATCCCTTCGACCAAATAATGAATATTCTTTTAAAGATTCCTGAACCATTGAAAATGTATTAAATATTTAGATAGCATTCGTTTATTTATTTATTTTATAAGGTTTTCCAAAAATAGTTACATTATTACATACATAAACCTAAATTAAATCAGAAAATATACAACATGCACTAACACTTGCAGGAAGACGCAGCACGCAGCACGCAGCACGCCTCACACCGGATATCCCGAGTGTAAAGAGCTACAGATAGTAATTAATAAAGTGTAATGTTCATGTGAAATAAAAACAAAACAATTAAATAGGAAATTTATTTTCTGACATGTTTCTTCTTCTTCTTCTTGCTGGAGTGCTCTTCTATGAGGTCCTCGATCTCTTTGCTGTCCTCTTCGAGACTCTTTTCTCCGCTGAAAGAATGGTTAGTAAGTTGTTATTGATATTTCGTGTAAACTAATGTATGTATTAGTCGATTGGTGGCGCGTAGTCTTAGACTACATTGTGTTCTTTAAGGCGCTACGTAATAAATATATAATGCACCTTTTGACGGACACTATCGCGCGGGTCCCCGGGGTCCCCGGGGTTCCGGGGCCCTGCAGCGCGCGTCCCCAGTCCAGATCGCTTCCCTTGATGCGGTACTGCGCCAGGTCCTCTCCCATCAGTCGGGATAGCTCCTTGCGCTGCTTGCGATCTAACTCCTGGAAGTCATTACAATATGATAGCTATATAGTTATATATATATATATCAACACGAATTGAAGTTGCGACCTCTGAGAATTCGTTCTAGTCACTCACACAACTGAGCAACCGTACAGGATGGTGATGTCATAGATAGAAATAAATAATAGTTATAGAAAGAGGTAAGAGAGTTGTACATGTGTGGTGCGTGTACTGGGGGTGGCGGTAAAACAAGAACATAGTAATTAGAAACATAATTTATTCCTGTATCTATAAAGTATAAGTACCTTGGCGGCCCGCGACAGCTCCCCGTGGAGGCTCTGCGCGAGGGGCTCGTGCGTGTGCGTGTGCGTGTCCGTGCGCGTGTGTGCGTCGTCGGTGAGTCCCATCTCCTTGGCGGCGGTGTCTTCCAGCACGCCGTTGAGCGCCGAGTTGATCTTCTTGCATGCTTCGTAGAACTTGGCGAGTATCTGTGACCCCGGGAGGCCCAGCTCCTTGGCGATGTCGTCTACGTCCTTCATTTGGAATCCCATCGCTACCAACACCACCTGCCAATAAATTATAATAAATATAATTGATTATAATAAGTTAATTCAGTCAAGTATTTAAAGTATACGAGGAGTGCGTGTGTGTGTGTGTATGTATGTGTGCGTGTGTGTGTTTGTTGGTATACCTTACCAGTTGTATGGCATCCAGTTTAATGTTAGCGTTGGTGTGAAACACGATATTAGCCAGAGGAGCCAACAAGTCCGTGATGAGTCTATAGTCGGCTCGCTGCCGACTGTACGACTCGACGCGGGACAGGTCGTGCGCGGAGAGGTGGCGCTGGATCAGCTCTTTGGTTAGCTCTGTTGAATTTACAAATATAGATACTGCACTGCGCGGTCTACCCGTTCAGTCCCATACTCACGAGGCTGGTCTGCGTCTCGTCCGTCCCTGTGCAGCGTGCCCAGGCCCAGTGCGGCGGGCAGGTGTCTGAACGACCGGCACAGGAGTCGGGAGAACCTGAGTCTGAAGTCTTTATTGTACGCGTCGAGCCACGCGCCGGGCCGCAGGGCGCGCAGCATTATGCAGGAGTGCTCGCCGGTCAGCTCGTTGGGTTTCTGGCTGATCATACACAATTCCAAATACTGTTATACTATACGTTAGAATAAATAATTATAGCGCCATCTGCAGGGACGAATATATTATTTTGTTTTGCCGCTAAACCGACATCATATATTATGTATATTGCACTATTGAAGCCTTTTTAAATATGATCTTTCTTACATTATTAAATATAAAACTCAGTCTGGTATGAGTTATGTAAGGTGACTTACCTGACATACACCGGCACATATTTCTGAGATTTCCAAAATTTAAGAAGTTCTTCCGTGAGTCCGAAGCTAGTTCCGAGGTAGTCCAGGTGCTCCGCCTTCACCTCGGTGAGGCGTCGGAGCAGCGTCGGGGGCTTGGCTCTGTTATCAGGTGTTAATATATACTTATCAGTGTTACAACGTAAGTACCGATCACTACTGTGGTAAGTGGTGAGGCTCACTTGGGCGCGATGTTCTCGGTGTGCAGTGAGTCCGTGTTTCCGTGTGTGTGTTCTTCTTCGTCGCCGGGAGTCTCCTCCAAACACACTATATCTCCCGAATAGTACGCTGCCAGCTGTTGTAAGGCGCGCTTGCCGTAACCCATCTATGGATACAATAATTTTATTACTCACTTAAATAAGACTATTTCATATTTTAGGCTATTTCATATTTTTGTGGATACTTAAGGATATCGATATTTGTTGGTCCCCACATTTGGATCCCATATTGAATTTACTAATCTCCGCTGGGACTTTCCCACCGTGACCCAGTACAGCTTACGCATTTGGAGTCGCAAAGGTTTACTTTGTAAAGACGTGGTGTCGCCGTGGTAGTGTTGTATCTAGATGTAGTGCGAGATGTCTGACACGCTCTTGTCGAAGAACTTCAATGCCGTTCAGTTTTACTGGTGAACGGGTTGAACTCTTTAATTGAAGTGACATTTACCGATAATTCGTTGGCTGCAATTCAATGCATAATTTGGGCCAGTCCACGATTTCGTCTTTCGTCTTTTTGTAATTGAGCTAAACCTGCATCGGGATCACTAAGTGTGACCGGAACGGCTGTATCGTTTGCAAATATACCGCTACTAACTGGGGTACTAGTTGGTAGGTCAGAAGTGAAAAGAAGATACAGAAGATACACTTCTGATACTGATCGGCCCCAGAACGCCGCCCCGAGGGACGCCTGCTTTTATGAGCCGTAGTTTAAATATTGCTTCTTCTACTGAACAAAGTAGTGACGGTCATCTATGAAAGACTTCAATATAACGTAAGTAGGTTTGGGGCGATGTGATTTGACCTTGTAAAATAATATTTAGTGCCAGACTCGATCGAACATGTAATACGTCAAGAAACGTGCCGTTGCAGCGTTCACCCTTGCTTCAAGGGATTGCGTAAACTTTTTGGTGAGTCTGTGGACCCGATCGAGAGTGGAGCGTTGACTCCGAAAACCAAACTGGTGGTCGGGATTATTCCCGACCACCAGTTTGGTTACCTTTGTTAACCTTATAGGTTTTTCTCTTTTATTGTAAGCATCAAATGTTATTATCATATCAGTGTTTCAAATCGTTTTATACAATTGGCAGTAAACTATTGGCCTATAGGATTGCACATCTTCTGGTTTCTTGTCCGGTTTTAGATGCATTCATATTTGAGCTACTTTCCACTGCGAACGCACGAATTGTATTCTTACAATGGCGATGAACAGAGGTGAGGAGTGTAATGCCAGCATCTGATAACTCTTGTAGTGACGGTTTGTTATCAGATTCCCTGGAGATTTTTTTGGGTTTTCTTTTTTCTTCGTCGTATATATCATCTATGGGCACCTCCACAAAGATTAGAACTATTTGCTCATCGTCAAGTGACCGTGGTATATGTGTATGTGAATGTGGTAGAGAGACATGTGACGGGTGTTCCGCGAATGTGTTAACTTTCCATTACTACTTGAAAAATAATACAAACATGTTTCCTCGACTCGTAGAGAGACGTTCCAACTCAAGAACTTATTAATCGTATGTATGTAAAGTGTGTCATACCCGCTGGTAGGCGGGGTGCGTGGCGATCCTCACGACGCGTGCTCCGGAGAGCTTGGGGAAGTCTATGTCCCCGAACTGCTCACACACGCTCCACGGGATGAGGTCCCCCGCCGCCTTGCGACCCCGCCCCAAGCTGTCCTTCACCGAGCTAGAATTTCGAAAACAATTTATTGATTTTTCAACTCAAACTCCTTTAAAATTGTGACATTAATCTCGATGTAATGAAAATGTGTCACGATAGAGACATCGTTGCGATAGATGGCATCGATACCGTTGTAAAATTGTTAGTTGAGATAAGTTTTTTTAACATAACGTAAGCAGCTTTACACAATAATACATATATTTTACATTAAAGTATTAAATAGTAAACCCTCTATATCTATCTCACTTTCTACTAGGCTACTTTACTGAAGTCTCACTTCTGCCGAGTGTGAATGGCACACACACACACACACACATGCACCCACACACACACACACACACACACACACATATTTGATGCTAGCCTCGTTGAGCTTATTAAAAATTTAAGTAAATAAAAAATGACAAATTCATCTCCATCCGATACTTATTATGCTGTAGTTAATTGCTAGAGTGACGGAACGGTTTCCAAGAGGTAGAGATTCGAGTCCTGCGTCGATGAATTTTTATTCTATATTAATTCAAACAATAATTACTGTTAAGTATTCTTTAGACTTGTGAAAATATTGAGAACGAAGGTTTAAGAAATCGACCTGGTTTTAAAACATTCATATCAATAGTCGTTTGACCCCCCCCCCTCCCCTTACCCGTCGCTGAGGCTCCCCTCCAGGCACAGCTGCACGACCACGAGCACCTCGGGAAGGGCGTGCGCAGTGGGCGGGGCCAGCAGCACGAACACCTGGTGCGCCGGGGCGTCCGACAACAGCTGCAGGTCGTTGGGGCTGTTCTGGACACCCGTGGGGACACTTTATTACAATAGTTTGAGGGTCTAGTGGTCGAAAGGTTAATGAACCTCGATGTTTGATTAGTGGTAGTGGACTCAAAAAGTGCTCGATATTCACGTGCAAATGACAGACGCAAGTGCATCTGACTATATTATAAGGTTGTACACCAATTATGTGATGTTTTTTTCAATGTTTCACCCCTCCCTCTCCTCACACACAGCAACTTTATTTACTCCCCCCCCCCCTACCCAAAAGCATGTGTAATTTTTGGAATCAAACTTTATTTATATTTATTATCTTGAAGATATAAACTAATTTAATTTGCTTTCATGTAGATGATAGTCTAATAAAAAATAACAATGTAAATTGAGTTTTCAACAAAAAAAACCTTGATATATCGACAACCCCTAAACCAACCCACAAAACACCAACTATACAAAACATATATATATTTGAATGTAATTGCTGCCAAGTATGATTATAGATAATTGTATTTTAGCTAACTTTATGCATTTCATGAGTCCAAAGCTGTATGATGATGATAGTCAATACATTGTGGTATAGTGTAATAACACACATACATATATATATATATATATATATATATATATTATGAGTATATAATAATGACAGCACCTTGTAGTGGCTGGCGACGTATATGGAGACCAGTCTGTGTAGGAAGGCCTCCGCCGCTCTGTGGTAGCAGAACAGGGCGTCCCTGTTGACTCTGTACAGGTCGCAGGCCGCGGGGGGCGGTGCGCCGGCGCCCGGGGCGGGAGGCGGGGCCTCCAGGCACAGCAGGGTGTTCAGCCAGCCCTCCACGGGGTCCCCCGAGCGGTAACGGATCGGTTCTTCTAGTTTTATCTGGGATTTAAAATATTTTTTTTTTGCTTTTATTCTTTTGTTTTTGGATCGGTCGTTTATAATTATTCTGCAGTTGAGTGCTTGAAGTTCGTCTGATCTGGCTCGTCCCGAGCGGTACCACTTTTTAAAATAAATCAACACAGATTAGTTATTTTACCTTTCCCCTATTTAAATTTCCTCATTCCTTTCCATTTCTCCAGTCTTATAAGGGTACGATAAAAAAAGTATTAACCGGTGGAGGCGCGTTGTGTTCCGTCTGCAGGCGACTGAATAGCTTGAGGGAGAGCGCGCGGCCCGTGCCCTCGTACCCCGACACGGTGGAGGACAGCAGCGCCAGCGGAGCCCTAGCGGCAGCCGCAGACACGTGCACCAGAGGGATGGCCGCCGCCTCGTCCACCAGCACCAGGTCCGCCGCAGACAGGAGGGAGTGGTCATCGGGGGCTATGTACTGAGAGAGATTCATAATTATACAGCTATTATATATTTATTATTTAGTGTATCCGACCCTCACCTGCACAGTCTGCCGCGAGTTCCTGATGACGTTGATCCTCACGATGGCCCTCCTGAAGTCGGCGTTGGTGGACCGTACAATGTTGTAGTCGATGTGCTCCTGGTAGTGACACGCGTCCAATCCCTTGAGCACGAACTCGAAGAGGGTTATCAGGTTCTCCGGGTGGGGGGAGGTGACGTAGATGTTGACGTAGCCGAGCGCCACGGCGGCCGCTACGGACAGCCCCAGACAGGCCGATTTGCCTCTACCTCGGGCTGCCGTGAGACAATGGGGAGGCCTAGAAAAAAAAACATATAGATCAATATTTTCTTATTATTCAAGGACAAACTCTGTGCAAAAGGTGTAGTATGTACAACGTAAGGCTTAAAAAGATTAAAAGATAAATCTCATGCCGTTATGTCAGGCGCCGTCAAGGTAAATTTCATAATAGCTTTGGTGTTACAAATTACAATAGAAAAAACAACAAAATATTTTTAAAACATTGGATTTTTAATACAGTTATATGTTACAGTTGCAAAATAAGTCTGAACCTGTCGATAAATATTAATTGATATTGATTCGAAATTTAATAATTAATATAAAATTAATATAAAAAGTTTTTTGACAAATACATTGTAGGTGGGTCTTGGGATTTTAAGAAAATTATTAAATTAAGGAGATCGTTATATTGAGGTTGGTTATATAATGTTCACTCTACCTGGCCTGCTTGTCGGCCAGGGTGTTGATGAGCGCCACCAGCGCGGTGCCCTGGTCGTGCGTGCGGCACAGCGCCACCAGCGCGCCCGCGGGGGGCGTGTCCGCCAGCGAAGACACCAGAGCGGACAGTTTTGGGTCCACTTGCTGCCGTACACATATTGTACATTATGTCAATCACCTATGTATTGAGCTACGTATTGTATTTCATATCAACGTTAGTGATAAGCTTCCATATTGAACATAAATCTAGGCGAGGACAACATTAGTCCGACTAGCCAGAAGTTAAAATAGGATATTCTTTTACTATATGTACATATATATTCAATATATACCAAGGCGATTTTTTTTGCCAATTTAAGTTTTTATTATTAAATTCTACATAATGGTAAATAAAAAAAAAATGTTTTTTGTAATTTTTATATGTACAAACCTGCGGTTCAACGTTAACTGGTTCAACCTGTGCAGTTTTAGAAGATATAGGTAGTACTGTAAGTGAGTCGTCGAGTACCAGACACCTTGGATTATCGGCCAGGGAGAGGAGGAAACGTTCATTGAAACGGTTCACTACAGTATTGTAGGCCTCGGTCTTGAACCTAATACAATTTTTTTATGCCTAATTTTATATTGAGATTAAAACATTATAACAAAATATAGATAACAAATACCAACTTTTTCAATTATCATTTATTTGTGTATATCAAATAGGAGTGTCGGGAGGGCCCATTTCGGTACCATACCTATTGAAATCAACCCTCCTATGAAGACACTCTCCACCTTAAATTAAGGCTCCGAGAAGAACCACTCAACATACTCAGCTGGGTATTTCTTTATTGTGATCACTCTTTCACAAATGTCAATATCTAATGAGCAATTTACAAACAACTAGACCCGTTGATTAAAATAATAATGACAGAGTATGTAAAGTTAATTTACCTTGCATGAACATCCATTGTTATAGAATGCAACTGCCGTAATGAGTTCATGGTTTTCAACAGGAATATAATAAGACCACCTCCTTCTACGGTCTCTATGGTACGAGCCATCAAGTTAGGAGTTAACGCTTCGAAATCCTAGAAAGGTTTATAAATTATATTTTATACCATTGTCTAGTTTTTCTATGCTATTTCCCGTTTGCTACATTTGTTTCAAAGGATAAAAAATGTGTATTTTTTTTTCTATTGAGAAATGGACAAACAATCAAACACTAGCCATAGAAACTAAAAAACAAAATCTATATATATTTTTTTTCAATGTGCTACACGTATAAAACAATACATGTTGAAAACAATACTTATAAAATGTTTGTCTATTTACCTTTTAGTGTGTTGTATGACACAGAAACTATTACTGATTTTGATAAAATTTAGTGTAAGGATAGTTCATCGTCTAAATTAGTTACGAAAAGAACATAATCTAGTTTGGGCTGTAATTATAATAATTTTATAACTATTAAATTCAGATAATAGCTAAAAAGTAATTAAACAAAATATTTCTTCGTTTTAATTCGTGAGTAAGAGTGATAATTATGAAATAACATAAAATGTATTATAAACTGCAATACCTGTAACACACATACGCCATATGTCTGACCCAACATTGTGTGGCTTTCAGAATAATATCGACCATGTATGGTTGTTGCTACTCTGAAGGCATCAAATAGAGACTCCTCCGAGACTTCTAACTTGCCAGCTGCAATTTTCTTCGCTCTTTTACGTCCATGACTTGAAAAACATTCAACAGAACACTTTAAGCTTTAGCTGAGTTTACTTAACTCAATTCCACATCTGTATTTTACATAAAAATTAACTAAGTACAATGAATTTTTGTAAATTATAACTTACTTGCTAATCGCCTCGTCTTTGTTTTTGTAACACCATAACACCGTGGGCCTTGCTTTCACTGAAGACTTTACGAGCATATCATACAATATAGGCACCTAACGCAAGGCAAATTAAAATAATTCAATAAAAAACTATAAACTGAATGAAAGTAAATAAATTGTGTATAATATTATAATTATTTATAAGACCAAATAAACTTGCCTGATCTCTACTCTTGTCCCCAACAAGGAGAAACATGGTCCGATGACCAAGTTTAACTCCATTTTCTATTAACACTCTTATACGGTTATCTATTTTTTTCTTTACCATTTTATTGTATTTGCAACTATTAAACGTAGGATCAATTTAAAAAGTTAATAACCTAAAACCGCATGTATTAAATGTTTGTAATCAAACATCACATTTTAGCTTGACTTTGACAGGAAACCCAAAAAAGTAGAAATTGTTGAAGACTGAAGAGTGACAACTGTACTTAACGCAAGAGGAAGCATTTATAGAGTCCTTTCTACAAACAAATGGAAATCACAATAGCGAATTAAAATAAATTAATACTAAAGTTTTTATTAATAAATAAATAAATAAGAGAAATTATATATAGAAACATTTACGTCATAAGCTCTTGTCTGGTTCTCCACTCTAAAAACACTCATTGTAATGCCTGAATTGGTTTAGAATATATTTAATATCATTAACTGCTGTTGCTGATCATCCTAGTGACAACAATAATTATATTTTTAATAAAATTACATAATAGGAATATAAATTAATGTAGAAAAAAAATCACATAATAATTGATTTAAATATTTTAAAAAAAATGTTAATATTCAATATTATTAATAGAATCATATAGAGTTCTGGTTTCTCAGTGCAATATGTTTCATAAAATTTGTGAGATTATAAATTGCAACTATAGATTTCTCCATGTTGGTTCCTGTCTGTTACGTACGATATAAGGTTACTCAATTAGCAGGACGATACATTATTATGTATTTTTAAAATTATTTGTGTTAAAAAAACGACTTCAAAATGATGATGATTGTTTGAAAATAATCATGTAATCATGAGATCTAATATCTACGCAATAACACAAAGTTCTGGTTTTACAAACAATATAGTTAAACAGCTTCAAAATTAATAATTTGAAGGAACCTTAGTTTTTACTACAGATATTTTTTATTGAGCGAAGCGAGCGTAGCGAGCGGAGCGTTCTACCGGAGACTTTTTCACATTATTTGTCACAAATAGGCTCGAAAACTACTTGACGAAAAATTATGAAATTTTGCAACCAAAAAGATACACATTAGGTGATGATTATAAAAAAAAAAATTGAAAAATGTCATGTCAAGAAATTGATATCCTATTGAAGTCAATGGGAAAAGCTGAGTCATTACACTGGATTCATTTCGCTCAATATGCAAACGGCACCCGAGATTTCGCAAGCGCAGCGAGTCGAAATTGAGGGTCTGTTGGCGCCCCTAGTTTATTTATATACTTTATTGTACAATATGCGAAACCAAAATAAATAAATAAACACTAGCATCACACTAAATACGGTCTAACCTAATACATTTATATTTATTACATTATATATAATATATGTAATAATCAAGTAAACAATATAAAAATAATAAATTACACACAGTGTACGATATATAATTATAATAAGTTTTACATAACATAAAATCAGCATATGAAACGTTTCAGTTATCGTTTCTTTCAGGTGAATAGAAATCTTTACAGAAAATAATATACAGTACAGAAGAGAAGAAACCACGTGTGAGACCCGACAACGGTGAATGGAGAACAACTTGAGTTTTTGATTAAACTACATATAGTAGTACGTAATTTGCTAACATTGGGCATCAGATTTTTTGAATAACATACATAAGTAAATATTGGAGAAGCAGTAATTAACTGCCACCTATGTTTTATTATACATGGATTTGCTCAAAATAAAAAAAAATAGGTGTGGCCATATAAAATACTACAGAAGGCAGCGTTTGTTGAAAACGCATCCACTTAAATTATTTTGCACTAGCAGCAATATAATGTTGTTTTTAATATAACGATATCGAATTATATTAATAATAATAATAATGATAATGAATAATTAAAAAGACGCAGTAAGTATGTTACATTTGTTCGATTGACATAGCAACACGGATCGCGTCGAAGCACGGTAATCGGTTGTTTAATGTCACTGTCAAGTGTTTTATAAAATCCGATTGTGCATAATTATCGGCAATTTTCCAATTTAATTACAGAAAAATATTCTCTGTAAACTAATTATGTGTAATATTTTAAATCTTTTACGCTATAGTACTGTTTAAATCTAACCAAGCGTGATATAAAATATAATAACTTGGTGCATTTAACAGCGGGTACGGAAGCGTAAAAATGGCAAAATCTCAAATAAGTACAAAATCCAGAAATTATACACAGGATAAGGAAGCATTTCTAAAAGAATTAAAGCAGTTTAACGAAAGCAAAAAGTATGTCGTATTAGAAATTTGATATACACCATACATTGCTCCATATAGTTTGTTTCTTAAAACATTGTTTATTTTTCAGTATACCATATAAAATACCGGTGGTCAATGGTGTTGACATAGATTTATATCTCTTGTACTCTTTGGTGCAACAAAGAGGTGGTCTTAGCAAAGTAAGAATTTTATCATTTATAAAATATGGATTGGTATATATCTTATTAAAGTTGTAAACTATAGAAACAACATAATGGTATAGTGACCATTATGTTGTTTTTATTTTCATTACCATAAGAAATTAATTGTTTATTATTTTTGTAGGTTAATCAAAATGATACTTGGGAAACATTTTTACGGCAGCTACACTTGCCTCATCCTTGTGTTAATGGTTCTACACTGCTGAGGAGAATATATGGAATGTATTTAGAGAAGTGAGAACTTATTTTATTTAGAAATAATTTTGATGTATTACTATCTTATTGTGACTGGTAACTTTTTATGAAATACTCAACATAATACTTAAATATCGAACAATAGGTATGAAAGAGCAAAAGGTCCTCCGGGTAGGGATGACGATATGGACATGGATGAGGATCCAAGACGAGGAAGAGGAGGGGGAATGCCAAGGATCTCATTCGGAAGTGGCACTTATATATCAGGTAAGAGTTATTTAGGACAAAATAGAAGTTAAAGAAAAGATCTATAAAATATTATCTATAAATCTTATTTTAGCATCAGGGGAACCTTTACGCACAGGGAACCGTGTGGCCGGTCCATCAGAACGCCTGACCCTGTCACTGCTGTCTCCGATGCCCAACGAGCAGGACTTTGCCGTTAACGTCTGCACAGTACTAGCTGCTGATCATTCCAACCGTCTTCCTTTGAGTACTACTCCACATATATTGGACTTTCTATTGGCTCATGCTGGTGTTTATAATCATTGTAAGTTTATATTTCTATTAAATTCTCTCACATCAGCTATGTTGATTATTAATGACTCAAAACAGCAGTTTATACTGTAATATAATAAACATAATTTTTTTGATATTTGTCTTGACCTAATTTGTTATATTTTTTACCTTTTAACATAACTAGGTTTGGGCACGTCGAACAAATGAGTGATGAAAGAATGGTAAAAAAGATTATAAAGGAAAAGTGAGCAGTAAGAGAGATAGGGGGAGACCTCGAGTGACCTTCGAAAACTCAGTAGCTACGATACTAGAGGAAGGTCACGTAAAAAGCATGAGGACCCCCGGAGGGCATGTATGAAGAGGTTAATGTCTGTGGTCGAAGCGAAAGTGGTATGCAGGGATCGTAGCGTTTGGCGCGCCGTCGTCTCTGGCTACCCCGCAAGGGATATGGCGTGAAGTTAAATAAATAAATAACATAACTAGGGGCGCCAACAGACCCTCAATTACATGATATTAAAAAAAAATAAAAAAAATTGTTTTTGTTAACAATTTGTAAAAATGTAAAAAGTCTCCAGTAAAACGCTCCGCTCACTTCGTTCGCTTCGCTCAATAATCATTTATAATGATTTGAATATTTCAATTGTTATTATTATTAAAATGTTATTAGAGAATGTTAATTAATGATGAAATGTAAAAAGATTCAGAATACTGGTAAATTTATATTTTTGGAAATTTTGTAAATCAAAAATATTACCAAATAAACAATATGACAAATGATATTAACCTCAACAAAACAAATACATGTCAATATGAATAAGAAGTTATTTAGAAATTCGGCAACTACACTACAACTGCTTCATCAACAACTTGATGAAGCAGTGAGAACCAACGACCTTATCTGATTCGCCAACTCCTCAACTCATTGAGGAAATGCTTTATTGATATTTTGAAATGCCGTGCAACGAGCCGACCCAACCAACCAACATTCGACAATGATTATGACATGATACCAGTGTACAATTTTTATAAATAATCATTCAATGTTATTCTTTCAGCGAGTCTCCGAGACACAATAGGTCGATCCTACTTCGAAGCCCGAGGTCGATATCCTCACGAGTTCTGGCAGCTGCGGGCCGGGGGCGGCGGCGCTAGGGAGCTGGCCGACGAGACCAAGTTCACGATGGGGTTGGAGCAGCCCGAGCTCATGGTGCAGGCCCTGGCGGCCCACAACACACTCACCGACTGCTTGATGCAGGGTCCGGAGCGCGAGGATAACCTGGAGAAGATCGTTGATGATGTAGGCTTTTTTGTGTTGTTTAAGTTTCATCTTCATATTGGGAAAGTTTACATTAAAAGATCATATTGTCTTTGTATACATTGAAGACTGCTCTGTCCTCGCTACTCAATAATGGAATAAGGAACATAAATATATTACGGAACACTGGAGAACTAGATGGTCTTGGAAGTCATTAAAATGTCTTCTACAACATCAACCCTGCAAATGTTTCATTCTTGTCGATCCTCTGGAAACTCTTGCACGTTATAATAAGATGTATTAAATAATACACTTTTGACTTTAGATTTAAAACTAACTTAAGGAAGGTCTAAGATATCTTGTGCAACTTTATTATATCTGCGTACACTCGAGCCCACGAAGGATTTGTTAACTCTGTGAGGAAGGGAGTTTCTCTCTTTAACGGAATTGAGGCGTTACGAGTTTATTTTTATTTCTTTAAAAAAATATTAATTTATTTAAATTTTGACGTATAAATAATGTTATTAAATGTATATTGAGAAGTGACTGAGAATACCATAAGTGGAGCCGTGTCGAACTTTTCAAAGACGAAAGCCGAGATTGCTTAGAGTGCTGAGAGACGTGAGTTCCACTTTTTATCTAAATTTCCAGGTTTTTATTCAAAGTTACACCTAAGAAAGTTGCCGAGTCGGTCGGTTCTAGAACTTCATTGCTAAGCAGCAAGCTACTTATTTTTACTTTTTACATTAGGAGGCGTAAACTGTGTGCATTTAGTTATCCTAGCATTTAAAACTAAATTATTACGCAATCAAAGGCTTTGGATAAATCGCAAAACACCCAGATTGCATTCCGCAACTTCTTTTATGAGTCCTTAATGTGCTTAAGACTCGTGTGCTTTTACTGCTATATAGAAAAAAACTGCCAATAGGTTTAGAATATTACTTTGGCTCACGTCGAGTGCCACTTTTTAACAAGGAAACTACTTCTTTGTTTTTTATCAAATCTGGGATAATTTTGGGGCAATATCATTTATAATTGTGCTAAGTAACTTAACTGCCATATCACAAAGATAACCAGACATTTCAGATTTAAGGTTCTGACTATTTTACCAATTTCTTTTGTATTGCAACTTTTATATCTTATACACTTAACATATATCTAATTTATCTTCAGTTAAGATGAAACCCATGCCGAGCCGGTGTCTCTGTGTAGTGGACGGTGTTGACGTGTGTGTGATGCAGGAGGAGGAGTCGTGGTCGTCGGAGTCGTCGTCGCTGCTCTTCGCGCCCGCGCTGCCGGGCGGCGCGTCCTGTGCGCAGACGCAGCGCGTGCTGCAGGTGGCCTCCATCGCCAGGTCGCTGTCCTTCCACGAGGAGAACCTGCACTACCTGGCCAGGAGCACCACGCTCATACGGTAAACGATTATCACTACAGTATAGTGGGCAAGGGGTAGATGGTGGCAGAGAAGTTAGAGGTGGTGGCGGATTTAGGAGAGTTATAGGAAGAGAAAAGACACGAAGGAAGGAAGCGAACCACGGCAGCAAAGGACAGGAATATTTAAAGAGTTGAGATATAAGTTAACAGTTGAACTCTGCAACATGATAGTTTTAATTATGCAACCTTCACGGAAGCTAGAATTTGGAGCCGGTTGAATCCAGTGGGTTTCGACTCGTTCTTAAGTAGATCTATAACAGTTTTATTTTATTAAGTATACTTGCCGGTAGATTCTTACTCCTATGTGCCAACTGCTGGGTGGGCACGCTGCGACAGAGCGGCCTGGACACACTCGGGAATGTCGCTTCAGAACTCATTATAAAAGTAAGTAATCAATTAAAATCTCTACATTTGTAAGTTAAAACATAAGTTATTTATTATTATTATTCCAGGACCCCGCTACATGTCTGATATCCCGGCACGTCCTGTCAACTATACAGTCGGCACTGGTGTCCCAAGACCGGGCCCGAGTGTTGGCCGCCCTGGAGCTGTTGAACAAACTGGCTCAGAACGAAGCCAACGAGGAGGCTTTGCTGAAGGCCCTAGAGTCTAAGGTATGGTATACACACTAATTAAACAATATAGCATTAATTCATTACTCTATCAATTAATAGAAATGACATGACCTCTTATAAATTGAATTTTTAAAGATGGTGATAAATGTGACGTGGCTTCTCAAATGGGGTGTGATTTAATATAATTAGCTCATAGTACTTGTAAAGTTTCTATTAATTAAGTTCATGGCTGCTAATTGTTGGATTTTGAAAGTTTGTTATTCAAGTGCTGTTCATTAAAGTTGCTAAAATATATATTGGTGTAAGAGAATGTTGTCGGTGACGGGTGTGGTGTGGCAGGTGTACGGCGACGTGTGCGCGCTGCTGACGCTGCGTGACATCATGGTGCTGGTGTGCACGCTGGAGTGCGTGTACGCGCTCACGGCGCTGGGCGACCGCGCGTGCGAGTCCGTGGCGCGCGTGCCCGGCCTGCTGCATACGCTGGTGGCGCTCGTCACCGTCGAGGTTCGTGTGGAAATCGACCTTTCTCCTCTCATTTCCACTTTCACCTCCTCCCTTCCATTCCTTTACAATCGTGGTCGACGGTAATTAACGACCACAGTGTGAGAACCGATCTCTCGCCGCCTCCTCGCCTCTCATCATTCAATTCTCTCTCTCTTCTCTTCCTCCATTCATAATGAGCTCGACAGTGATTTGAAACATTATTCCACACGGGTAATATTCGACCCTACAACCCCCGGGACGGTTTCTCAGAGGTCGTAGATTTGAGTCTTCCCGTTGTAGATAAATTTTCCTTCTATTTTTATTTAAAAAAGTACGTTTATTTAATGTATGTTTGTTGTGTATATATATATATCTATATATATATATATATATATATGTAAACTTTCATATGTATTAGATGTATATTTTTAATGTTGGTGCAAATGTATTTGTAACTGAATTGAGTGCGTGTCTGTATGTGTGTGTATGTGTGTGCAGGCGCAGAGCTACGGCCCCCGCGCGTGTATCCTGATGCGTGTGGTGGAGACGGTGAGCGGGCCCGCCGCCGCGGACCATCCGCCGACACACACGGTGTGTGACAAATAACTCAATAAACATTATTTATATCGATCATTACGCAGCTATATGCTAATGACCTCGGTCTTCAAATTGAGAAGTTCAATTGTGAACACACTATTTTCAAGTTCGACGTTTTTATGTATTACATTAACAGCCCCAGCCCGCCGCCCCCAAGGTATCAACGGAGCCCCCTCCTCAGCCCCCCGTCCCCGCCGCGCCCCCGCCTACGCCCCTCAATACGCTGCAGCAGTCGCACATACAGCAGCGGACTGTACAGGTATGTACATCTCATATGAATGATTTATTTAATGTCACATCACACCGAACCTTACGACCGCTATAAGAAAGTGTATTTTAAAGACTACAAAATAGGGTGTTCACGGGTACGACACTGCAACACACATCGGTCCAACACTGCAAATCAGCTTTTTAATAATTTCGCTATAAATCACAGTCGACATACTCTCCGTCCGCACCGAGCAGACACCGCGCGCGTTTTTTAAATCATTTCTATCATTCTTATGAGGTACGAATAAATCGACTATTTTCAAGCAAATTTATTATCATTTTTCTACCCTTAAAGACGTATGAAAACTCACTACAATCACTAAAAGGATTTTTCGTACATAGCAATAGACGTTAACGATGATTCTCAATACGTACGCGGTGACAGGAGAACGAGCACTTCGCGCAGGCGTGGCTGCGTGCGACCTACGAGCCGCTCCCCGCCGCGGACAACAGCGCCTGCGACGCCGCCGACCTGTACCGGCAGTACCTCGCGTGCTGCACCAAGCTGGCGCGGAAGGGAGTCATCTCGCCCGCGCACTTCCCGAGACTTGTCAGGTGGGCCGTACTCTGCCACTTTACTATTTGTTATACAATTCATAACTCCAACCATATCCCGGTTAATACGAGTGTCAACGTTACTCTGTGAGCTACTTTGTATTAGTGTATTAATAAAAATATCACCAGGACGGTGTTCGGCGGCACGGTGGGCCCCAACACGTTGAGCACCGCCGGCGGAGACACCCAGCACGTGTACATCGGGATCAGAGCTAAGAACACACCCAACAGAACCAACCCCCCCGTCGGTGAGTTCAATGTAGATAATCTTTTCCTTTCCTGCGGATACGCCCGGTTTTTAAATTTTATTATACTTCAAAAACTTGATTTATTTAAATTTAAATTTTCATGCATCTTAATTTGTAAACAGAAATTCTATTGAAAGTTTGGTCTATTTATTTGTCTTTCCCACGGGTGTCATTTTTTGATATTTGTTTAAATAACTAAATAATAGTTATTTAGTTTTCTATTAGGTCACCTTAATCTCTCCCTCAGGTCCGTCGTCCCCCATACTGAAGGCCCAGCTCACTAACAAACCCCCCCAGCCCCTGGAGGCCAAACCCCCCGCGCCGGCACAGGTACACTGACAGCACTATTACTGTAGTACAGACTCTATTGTATCATTGTTTTATACTTTATCTATTTGACAAGTCGAAAATAAAAATAATAAAAAATATAATAATTATTTATATTTAAAAATTATATATAAATATTATTAATACATATTAATAAATTGTTATTTTGTTGTAAATTCAATTACACCAGATGATTTAAAGCGTTCGTTGGTTGCAGCCCCCCCCCGAGAGCTCCAACACGTCCCTCATTAAGCACCTCCTCGCGCACAAAGTAAGCGCCGCGCACGTGCACGTAAGTCACTAACAACACTAACACTTAGATACAACTAGATAGCTGCATCTTCTACCATCTCGATATATGATCGGTTCCCTGGAGAAAATATGTAAAAAGATTTAAGGTTTAAATTCCCTTTATACATTTCATAATTTTGTTAAAATAGTTTTAGAACAATCAATAAAAGGGCAGATTAAAAACTAGAGAGAGACTATTAATATCATGTCGCGTAACTTTGACGTGAGGTTTATTGTTCCTTAGGATAAATATTATGTAAAATTATTAAAGATTTAGGTTTACGTTTATATTTGAGAATTTATTTTCATAATTTTGTTAAAGTATTTTTAGAAGTATCGAGAAAAGGACATTAAAAAGTGGTAAAATTTTTAAATTTTTGTATAACAACGCATGGATACGAGTGCATTAATAGAACGTAGTGGCATGTGGTAATAACTAACAGCAACAGTACAGCGTACTCGGGCATGCGACGAGCGAGTACTGCGAGGGTTTGTTTTATTTGTTGTATGTATACACACAGTATCAGTATATTAAGATATGTTCCCTCAGGTGGCTCAGAGACAGCAGAGCCAGCAGAGGGTGCCCGCGGCGGCGGCGCAGCACGGGGCGGCGGTGAGAACTATACACATAGTGCTTTTAATAAAACATTCCCAATAAGGTATAAAACTATGAAACTACTGAACAGATTTTGATGAAACTATGTAGATATTTATTGTCTGCTTCAACTTAATAGATGGGATTATATTGCATATCCGACAGACGAACATCGACGGGAGCTACGCCGCCTCCAAAGGGAGTTGAGACAAGCTCTTGACACCTTTAGAGATGGAGGCTGGGACAAGAAGCTTTCAGAGCTCTCTCCTTTACACCAGGCTTACTGGTCATTGCAGAGAGCCCTGAAAGCCGAAACTGTCTCGGCAATGCCCCCGCTCGATAGACCTAACTCCACGCCCGCCTTCGACGACCGAGACAAAGCGGAATGTCTAGCCGACAGCCTAGAGAGCCAGTGTAACATTAGCACGCAACCGGTCGAACGCGAACATGTCGAAGTCGTCGACAACACTGTTCGAGTCATGTGCTCTCAACCACCAGCAGGTCCCCCCATAGAGGAAACGAACCTCGAAGAGGTAACGAACCTAGTTAAGGCGCTTCACGACAAAAAGTCGCCAGGATCAGATAGGATCACCAACAAAGTGATCAAACTCCTTCCGCCTCCTTTGCTTTACCTAATGGTTAATATTTTTAATGCTCTACTGGCCGGTTGCCGGTTTCCGGCCCAGTGGAAAGAGGCCATAGTGATAGGCATTCACAAACCGGGTAAGCCCCGGAATCTTCCAACTAGTTACCGTCCAATTAGTCTCCTTAGTTCCCTAGGGAAAATCTATGAGAGGATTATCCTCAGTAGACTTAAGTCAGAAGTAGAGAGACTGAACATCATCCCAAATGAGCAGTTTGGCTTTCGAGCCTATCATTCCAGTTCCCACCAGGTGCAACGCCTCACGGAGCACAAGGAAAAACAAGGCCAAGTACCTAGGAGTGACGCTGGACAAACAGCTAGTATTCACTTCACATATCGAGGACGTTCGCAACAGAGCGGCCTTTATCCTAGGGCGACTTTATCCCCTGTTAGGCAAGCGGAGTAAAATGTCCCTTAGAAATAAGGTCACACTTTACAAAGCCTGCATACGCTCCGTCATGTCCTATGCAAGCGTTGCCTTCGCTCACGCGAACCTGAAGCCCCTTCAGGTGCTTCAGAACAGATTCATGCGGCTCGCCACTGGAGCACCGTGGTATATGCGTAATATCGACTTGCACAGAGACTTAGATCTACCGACGATCGCACAGTATTTCAAGGGGCTCTCCAAAAGCTACTTTGACAATGCTGTGGGACACCCAAACCCGCTGGTGGTTAAGGCCACAGGATACACGGCCCGTAAGACTCCTAAAGTCAGAAAGAGAAGACCCAAGTCGGTACTTTTCGACCCGGACGACGCGATTACGTTAGGGAACGCTACGTAAAAGCGGCAAAGCGAACATAAATACTACACATACACACACACAGCGTCTTCGCCGGCGAAGACGAGGCCCCCATCCAAGCACGTTGCTCCGGCGTTCTGCCGTCGGAGGACGTTAGTGTCAAATTCTAACCCACATCCAACCCTCGCTTCCCACCTAACGGCGTCCTGAGCCGTGGTCCGAGCCTCACAGGAGGCGCCCTCAGGACGCGCGTTCCCCTGGGGCCCTTCAGGCCCCCCCTTTTCAAGGGCGGGTCTCTGCACCCGTCCATTACTCCGGTGACGCTGTCATGGCCAGTAGGGCTAACAGCAGAGACAAAAAAAAAAAAAAAAAAAAAAAAAAAAAGGGATTATATTGCGATTTTGAGAGCATTTCTCAATAGATGGCGGTGTTAATAATAAAATTTAAAATGATGAAAAATAGTCGAGCAGCAGACGGAGTGGCCGGCGACAACTAGTGTATATAATTTGAAGTTACGAAGTAGTATTTTATTATCGAAGAGGAATGTTATTAATAATAAAATGCCGCCGCCGGTGATCGTTTGCAGAACATGGACGTGGACCCGGAGGCGCTCATAAAGTGTACGACCATAATACCCGGCAGCGTCTCCGCCACCCTTCAAGGAGACAAGGTCAGCCTACATTACAATCATGAATATATAATATTTATTATATTATTCTATTATTATTTTATACATCTCTTGTTCATATATTAATGAAATTATTTGAAAGTTTATTTTATTAAATATTACAGGTGATCGTGACGGCCCCCGAGGAAGTGATCGGTACGTTATTACGTATTTTTTTACGTTTAAAACTTTACGTTGTTTAATTACGTTACGTAAGCTTAGGTAATACGTATTTTGTTCCCAGTCCAAAAGGAGGAGCCGGTGCAGATTCAGTTTGACGAACAGGCACAGTTGACTATCGTGAGTTGACTATTTATTGTTATTTGGTACTCGATGTATCGAGTTATAATTAGCTTACAAATGAAATGGTACGTTTTATGTTTTCTCTTTCTAAGACTATTTTTAATTGATAGAAAACAGCACAAAACAAAATGCTAGCAGATCTGCTCGAGAAAAAATCGAATCCGCCGGTACAAGTGGTACAGATGGGACAGCAAATAAACGCCCCCACTATACAGATAACGGAAACGGGACAGATAGTGCAAGTAAAGTCAGAAAATAATCTGATACAAATAACGGATTCCGTGCAACAGGGGGCCCCATTTTTTCAAATTAAGAACGAGCAAGGACAGTTGATACAGATTAAAAACGACCAAGGGCAGATTATACAGCTCAAAAGCGACCAATTGCAGGGCACGATTCAAATTAAGAACGACCAGGGACAAGTGGTACAGATTAAAAATGACAGTTTAGCTCAATTGTTACAGCCCAGTGTCATACAGAGCGTGAAAACGGACAAAGATATAGTAGAGACTGTCGTAACAGACCACTCGTACACGGAACCGCCCTGCAAGAAGATGAAGGTGGACGAGAAGACCGAGGTACGACCGCAGAACACGTATATAGAAAATCATTTTGATATTTCTTACTTATAAACGCATCAAAATATGTTTGAAACTACTACTTATTCAATAAAATAATTAATAATCTTTGAAACAACTGAATCGATTTTGATAGGATATAGAGTGTCCGACTAATGTAGGCGTAAGTTATAGTTAAGGCGGCCCGGTACAGTGGGTAATGTAAGTGAGTCCCCAGGAGAGCGTGTCCAAGACGGCCGCCAACCTGTACGCGGCGCTGGCGGCCAGCGCGCTGCAGGACGAGGACGATCTGGTGAGTTGTGACAGGGACCGCGCTGCTGGGGTGCTGCTACCTGTACCCCTCCACTGACCGACAGTTTAAATTATATAATGATAAAAGTAATAAACGCGGAGGGCGCAGCGAGCAACATTTCAGTAGCTCTAATGTATTTAATTAAGAGGCATTAAATATATGTTAATAAAGTAATTTTTTGACTTTGCTTTCATGTCTGTTCGTAAAGCGGGCGAGAGGGATATTGTTAGCCGGAGCGTTGTTAGCTAAGGTTTATAACACCGACTGTTTGTCTTTTATTGTGTAGATGTATTTATTGCGAGTGCACCGGGATGCGTTACGTTGTATATTTTATTATTAGATGCTTATTCTAGTACCTCTTCAAGTTTATGTATAATTTGTTCATTTTGTTTATTTCTTTTATAGATTTTAATTAATTGTACGGATAGCAATTTGCGCATGCGTTTTGTGTCCCATGTAATGGTGTACGTGTATTGTAGCTGCCGCCGAAGCAGGAGACGGTCGACGTGATGCAGCCCTCCGTGCTCGTGGGCGCCCCGGACACCCCGTCCGTTATCATACAGGAACCCATATTACAGGTATCCTTATTATTGAGAAATGCATATGTTATAATCTCTTGTGTGTGTGGTCTTGTGTCGTTTAAGATTAATTTAAAATCGATCAGCACAGGACGGGTCGGGAGTTGAATCTGTATTCGTCGGGTTGTGTATTGGTCATATTAATAGGAAGTATCCAATTATTTGCTTGTTAAGTTTGATCTAAGAACGATACAAATTAACAAACGCACAGATCCAATATTATTAATGAAGTCAATTGACGACCAAACTACAACTAAAACTTACATTTATAATATTAGTCACGATTGAATATTCTCAACTTTCAGGATTCAAAGTATTGCGTTGGGTATTATTAATCAAAATAATTAAATTATCTTATATCCGAAGGTGCAGCAGCCCACCCTTCAAGTGCAGCAGCCGACGCTCCAAGTGCAGCAGCCGACCATACAGATGCAGCAACCGACGCTCCAAGTACAGGTTAATTTTAATACGTACTACATTTAGTATAATCGCTGTTCCTAGGAGCAGTGGGCGGAATTTAATAATATTTTTTATTTTAATAGTCCATTGAGAAAAGTTATATAAATGTGGAAGGCAGTAGTTGTATAAACATAAGACTTTATTTTCCAATACGGGCAGGATTCGAACAGGTTGCAGGATCCCACCCCACCCCACCCTACCCCATCCCATCCCATCCCATCCCATCCCATCGTTTCATCAACTAAGTCATCGTGAAAGTGCTTGTAAAACTAATTAAATATTTTTTGTTTGTGCTGCAAAGGTACAGCAGCCTCTCCAGGTACAGCAGCCGATGCTCCAGGTACAACCCATGGACGTACAGAACATCATGTCCCAGGCCGGACAGATAATACTGCAAGGTATAGATATATTGTGCGGACATATCATTGTAATCAATTTATAAATAATGAGTTCTGGAACTTTTTGTTTCTAGTTAAAAATATGTCAAATATGTTTTTTTAGAAAAACCCGTCGCAACGCAGCCGGCACAGTTTGTGCAACAACCGATGCAAATCATAGCGACACCGAGCACTTCACAAGGTTATAATAATAATGGTTGTAGTATTTATTTATTTATAAATAATTAATAAAATGCATAAATATGTCACTCTGTTGAAGGTGGTTTGAGTTACATCGCTCAAAACATACCCGGTAACATGATGCAGAAAACAATTATAATAGTGCAGGGCACCGGCGGGGGACCTCTCACACTCACGGTACGATATCAACTATTACTATATAACTATTACAATATATTATTAAATATTCCCTCATTGTGAAACACCGGCGTTTACTCTAATATACATTTTTAATTGCAACTAGACATGTATTTTGTAATTAGACACTATATTAAAATATTAATTCAGGGAAATTTAATATAGTTTTGAATGTAGTTTTAATTATATAAAAACAATATATAATTACACAAAAGGTGAACAACCCGGCCGGTTTGGACGAGGCCACGCTAAACACCCTCATAGCACAGGCGACTGAGGCGATTACGCAGCAGCAAATCATTCAGGTTACTCGATGATTGCCGCACTAACCTCAATAACACCTGTCCTTTATGCTACTTACTATTATTTTTAGGATACCTTCTAGCCTAGACTACTAGTGTTCACTGCTCTTTCTCCACAATAATCTTTGTCCTATCACAAAGTTCATAACGCAGCAGCAAATCATTCAGGTTACTCGATGATTGCCGCACTAACCTCAATAACACCTGTCCTTTATGCTACTTACTATTATTTTTAGGATACCTTCTAGCCTAGACTACTAGTGTTCACTGCTCTTTCTCCACAATAATCTTTGTCCTATCACAAAGTTCATAACGCAGCAGCAAATCATTCAGGTTACTCGATGATTGCCGCACTAACCTCAATAACACCTGTCCTTTATGCTACTTACTATTATTTTTAGGATACCTTCTAGCCTAGACTACTAGTGTTCACTGCTCTTTCTCCACAATAATCTTTGTCCTATCACAAAGTTCATAACGCAGCAGCAAATCATTCAGGTTACTCGATGATTGCCGCACTAACCTCAATAACACCTGTCCTTTATGCTACTTACTATTATTTTTAGGATACTTTCTAGCCTAGACTACTAGTGTTCACTGCTCTTTCTCCACAATAATCTTTGTCCTATCACAAAGTTCATAACGCAGCAGCAAATCATTCAGGTTACTCGATGATTGCCGCACTAACCTCAATAACACCTGTCCTTTATGCTACTTACTATTATTTTTAGGATACCTTCTAGCCTAGACTACTAGTGTTCACTGCTCTTTCTCCACAATAATCTTTGTCCTATCACAAAGTTCATAACGCAGCAGCAAATCATTCAGGTTACTCGATGATTGCCGCACTAACCTCAATAACACCTGTCCTTTATGCTACTTACTATTATTTTTAGGATACCTTCTAGCCTAGACTACTAGTGTTCACTGCTCTTTCTCCACAATAATCTTTGTCCTATCACAAAGT
This sequence comes from Melinaea menophilus ssp. n. AW-2005, assembly GCA_918358695.1. Lineage (NCBI taxonomy): Eukaryota > Metazoa > Arthropoda > Insecta > Lepidoptera > Nymphalidae > Melinaea > Melinaea menophilus. The sequence goes on from OU911048.1 coordinate 972,321, forward strand.
TCATAACGCAGCAGCAAATCATTCAGGTTACTCGATGATTGCCGCACTAACCTCAATAACACCTGTCCTTTATGCTACTTACTATTATTTTTAGGATACCTTCTAGCCTAGACTACTAGTGTTCATTGTTTCTTCTTCGCAATATTTTATTCCTATCACTCTTATCACTCATGTCACAAAGCTTTTCATTCAGCAGGAAATCATTCAAGAAATTAGATGATTGTCGCAGTATCCTCATTAACATTTGTACTTTTTGCTACTTACTCTCATTTCTGACCAAACTTCCCGGTCTAGATATTGTTAATGTCCACTTGTCTTTCTGTGCATCGTCCTTATCATTTCGGCCATAAAGACCATAATTCAGTAACACATCATTATTATATTTTCGCCTATCTTAACATATGTTTAGTATTCTATCATCTACATCTCTATAGATATATATCTTGTACTTTTATCTTTTCTTTTTAATTTTTTATATTCCTTCAAATTGTATTAATCGATTTAAAAAATAACTGAGGGCATTTCAGTTTGTTTTTATTACTCGCGAGCTTCACGCCCAACTCTTTAACCAGGCGCGTTGACACTCAACATGGTTCACTCGCCAGCCGTCTGATGTTTGTTATATTTTTTATTTTACAAAAACACTTTTATCCAAACCAAAGAACTTGTTACAAAATATTTTTTTCAACTGTTTTGGACGTATTTAGGAGTAATAATTTATTTTCTAATTAAAATTTAAATTGAATATTAACTTTCTGGAAAGGAAAAATAACATCCGTTATTATTAAATTAATAAAAGAAAAGTGTTTTGAAACTTGAGAAACTATTAAAAAAGTATTTTTTCTCCTTTATATTTTACTCTTAATTATATAAGACATTATTATCATTTAAAAATACGTTTAGTTGCTGTTGTCCGCTACCTGTCATTGTTCATCTCGGTGCTTCTAGAGTACCTACTATAAGGAGTGTTAACATTGCTCTTCTACTAAATAATTCACAATTTGTGTTCACAATAAGTATTTTATTTACAAAGTTTTGATAAAAATACGGTTTCAGTTCCGAAATGTTGAGTAATTCATCACTAACAAGTTAACCATAATTTATTGACGTGTCGGTTCCGTAATATAATTTATACGAGATGCAAAATGAATGAAGAGAAGCCGGCGCACGCAGTGAATACTAAATGAAACATAATGTACACAGAACTCGGGAGTGATACAATCCCAAAGGGTGATAGTGAGTCAGCCCGCGCTCGTCAGCTCGGCACAGCCCGTAATGCTGAAAACCACAATCACACAGGTTCATGGTTGCATGGCTTCGTAGATTACATGTAGCTGGATGTTCATAGAGTACAGAGTTCAAATATTTTGTTTTTTTTTGTTATGTAGGATGTAAATAAAATAATAATATTTCTTTTATATAGTATCTTCTTTATAATGTATTCAAATAAGGCATGTTATTGGAGGTGAATCATATTGTGGGAAAAATGGGTTTTCGGTCTATTTATTAGATAATTCTTATATATTATAAAGATAAATTAATATATTGTTTAATATTTAGAACCCGCCTCAGCTGACTCCGAGCCAGCAACCAATAATAACGTCGCAACCGCAGCCACACAAAGCACAGCTCGTTAATCCGCAACAAATTGTTGTCACCCAAAAAGCACCACCGAGTTTGATTAGCACGACATCCGGCAACCAGATTGTCAGTACCTTGGTCGGTGGCAACCAACAAATAATTCAAGGCAACCAGCAATTGTTGCAAGGCAACCAACAGATAATAGCGGTTTCGAATAATCAGCAGATAATAGTAAACACACCAATGAAACAAACCCATAGGGTCGTTCAAGCCCCAAGGAACCAGGTTACCACTGTAGTAACCAGCAACCAGGCTATTGTTACCACTGAGACCAAAACCATTCAAAGTGCAACCGTAAGTGTATTTGGTTTCTTATTACTGCTACTGCTTCAAGGCGTATTTCGTTTATCTCATTGTTTATTTTAGAAATCTCAACCAGTGATGCGACAAGTTATAACCCGTCAACCCGTAATGGTTGGTAATACTAAGATCGGTGACAAGGAAATGGTGGTTACGCAACCGGTTACGGAGGTAAATTATCTATTTGTCCCAATACATTCATCTCTACTGTTATATTTTCTTTTTAAACTAAGATACTATTAAATTTAGAAACCTCCACCCCCGAAGAAAATAGAAACCCCACCTCCACAACCTCAACCGCAACCTCAACCTCAAGTTCAACCTCAATCACAGACACAAATCGGTTCCGAAGACACTCCCTGGATTTGTCATTGGAGGGGTTGTGGCAAGTAAGTTAATTTTCAAGTTGCAAGTTTTCAATACTCGCAAAATTAAACATATATGACATTTTAAATTTCAAGTTTCTTAATTATTAAGTTTATGTATTGTCTGTCCGTTAAAAAAAAAATAAAGCTTGGCTACACTCACTACTCCCTGTAGAACGTTCTCGTGTTCGGCGGACGTGTTCACGCACGTGGCGCGCACGCACTGCCCGGCCGCGGCGGGGGGCGAGGCGCCCTGCCTTTGGCTGGACTGCGACCGCGTGCCGAGGAAGACCTTCGCGCTGCTCAACCACCTCACCGACAAACACTGCACGCCGCACGTGAGTACGCACGCACACGCACGCACCCGCACGAACAAAACACACCCATACACACGCATACATACAGGATAGGGGCAAGATCTAGGATGGTCATTCTGTATTTGATTTTAAATTTATATTTGAGCGAAAAACTGGACACTTTTACATTCTTTGTCACGAATGGGCTCGAAAACAACTCGACGGAAAAATATGAAATTTTGCAATCAAAAAGACACATAGTAGGTGACAATATCAAAAGAAAAAAAAATGTCATGTCGTTGACGAATAATCCTCAATAAACTGATAGCCCATTGAAATCAATGGGAAAAAAAATTCGCGCGAAAAATTTGCTTTCCAATGAAATCTACATTACCGACATTGTCCACAACGATGAGTCATTACACTGGGCTCGATGCGCTCAATGTGCAAACGGGACGGGTCTGTTGGCGACCCTAGGCAATATTTCTTTGAAAGGAAAAATGATAAACTCGTGTGGAACGTAAAACTGTTACTGAGACTAATTAACGTTTACCTTACGTTTTCCATATAAAAATACTATCTTATTCTCTCCCGCTTCGCTGGGCACACTTAATTTGGATGTGCACTTAGGTTGCTATGGTAACCGCGTTAAGTGTATAGCTCCTACAGGTTTAAAACTTGGCGAAATGCAAAAAGTTGAAATCCGTCGTGATAGGAATTCCGTAAAATCCGTTCTCGGTGGACGTCTACGTCACAAAAGAAGTAACTACGTAAAATTTTAAGTTAATCGGACAGATAATTTCGGAGATTTCGTGATGAGTCAACGAGTGGTAAATCGTTTATGGTATAAAGATTTTAATGAAACTTTTTTATTTAATTTTTGTAACTACTCATGGTCGAACATTTAGTCTTTTACTACACATATACATGTTGCTAACACTATGGAATCATTATTAGGTACTTTGAAGTGTATAAATTGCGTCCTACAGTCGTGTCGTGTTCGGTCACTTGTGTTTTGAAATACTAAAGTACAGGACACTTCTTAACACGCCGGTACACACTGAAACGACAAACTATATAAAATATAACTAAATAGTTTGTGTATCAACTCTTTATTATTGACATCACCTCAGGCTCTAAAGGCCATTTTCAATTCTCGCCGCCACACCGCCGCGGAGGCCGAGGCGGTCAAGCCGATGTCGGTCGGATACCCGCCCAACGCTGCCCTGGCCGCGCTCAACAAGCACGCCGCCGACATGTTCAACCCCAGAGAACTCATGGTAATATCAATATCGTCTTTATTACGTACACCATAAGATCCATTATTGTTTTTATTAAATATACGTGTCAGAGCAGACTGTGTCACTGTTGAACGTCATCTCCAGATGGTCAATATTACATGTTAGTAATGTCCATGTTAGGCACCGTAGTCACATCACGTGTTCTAACCATTTTTTTGTCAATCGATTTCAAAATACCCAAAAATAGTCTCCATATATAGTACGAAGGTCACAAGCAAAGACAAAAGTTACTTTCTAACCTGTGATTTATAAAGAGGTCCAAGTGATTTTGAGTACATTTTGACTTCACTTGCCTTCTTTTTATTCAAAAATTATATCAATTACAATTATATTATTAAAAATATAACTATAACTGGGTGTCGAGGAACAAACAAAACTACTAAGTCTAGGACACTGAGTGAACTATAACTGAGTCCAGTGAGTAGTGATGTATGTTGGGTACGTTTGGGTACGTTTGGGTACGTTGTAATCGTGTCCGTGTGTGCAGCACCGGGCGGACGCGACCCGCGCGCCGGACGCCGCGGTGAGACCACTTTGACGCTCTGTGGCGGGGATTACGTCCGACGTCTACTTCATTATAGGAGTCTAATGACTCTATTCTTTTTATCTTTTACTATACATTTATTAATGAATATAAATTTATTATATCTGTCCGAATATTACTCGTGAATGTAAATTTATTTTAGTTTAGTTTTGTTCAAGGATTTAATCACTTGTGATGTTTCCTTAGTTTAGTTTAGATCATTAGTATATTTTATTCATAGATTTATTTCAGAATTTAACCCAATTAGTGCTAGTGTCTAGTTGCACTCGGGTCAGAAGTGTTAATTAAATTAATACAATTCATACAAAAGTATACTCAAATGTTAAGTAATCATAGTTTACTATATTAGGCGTATCTTATTAGATGTCCTCGCGGTCCCCGTCACGCATGTTTTGTTGTTTGTATGTTTTGCAGCTTCACTACACTAGTGTGCACTCACTACCAACTGCTCATGTGTGAGTGTGTGAGTGTGTCTGTGTGTTGGTCATCACTTTTATGTGTTTGTGTGTTTTACTAAATATAGGCGCGCTAAATATTTTTTCTACATTTTTTTTCACAATATTATTTTTATAGTGCTCGCTTTTGTTTCTTATGTTTTAAAATTCAGCATTTTTCTGTTAACAAATATCGTATTCTGTTGAATATCCTGGCTTTTTCTTAGTCGTGTACTTAAATATATTATTTATTACAATTTTTTTCTCAATAAGGACGAAAACGAAGGACCCGTGACGAAGAGCATCCGACTGACGGCGGCGCTCATCCTGAGGAACATTGTCATCTACTCCAACACGGGACGGAGGTGACCACTCGAGATGCACCTTTATTCATTAATATCTAATAATAAAATCATTGTTAAATACAGTGGTTATTAGGGACGCGATGGCTCAGTTTGTAGAGTTACTACATTTGGTCCTAGGTTCATTTTTTAAATATTCGTTTGTTTCAGATTACTTCGCTCGTACGAAGCCCACTTAGCGTCAATAGCCCTCAGTAACGTGGAGGCCTCGAGAACCATCGCCCAGGTCCTCTACGACATGAACAATATTTGAGACCCTCCGCCCGGCCGCGCCGGCCTCTGAACTAGTGACTTAACGAACTGTTGTTAGTGTACGATTTACAGTCTGCTGTTTAGTTTTAGTTGTTTTGGTAATAAATTGCTATAATTACTGTAATTTTTACTTATTCTCAAAAATAGAGTCCAACCATTACAATATTTAAGTCAGCAGTGAGACGGACGGACGGACGGACGGACGGACACTCTCGGACGGAGCATCTTCTACATATAAAGTATTCTAATTATAATTACAAAAAATATGCTTAAAATTTGAAACTCAATAAATTTAATAACCTAATTATAAATATATTTTTGCATTTATAATAAATATAAAGTATTAGTATTGTAATAGTATTATGTAATTGTACATTGTAATACTATTTTATTAAGTATATTAAAATAAAATAGTTAAGACTGAATGTTAAATAACCGTTGAGTAAGAAATATATGTATGGATATTGTGTTTGTTTGTTCGTAAAATACTTTTATCAAATGGATCTTTAAGTATAAGGTCGTAGTATGAATAGTGTAGTGGACGTTTAGTTGACGTGTTCTGTAATCTTCAGTACTTAATACTTTTGCAGCTAGTAGAAATAATTTGGCACAAATGTTTTAGTTGATATGTTAAGGACATCGGTTCGTCTGTCAGTTTGTTGTACGTCTGATTGTAATAGGAAGTGTATAAATAAACATTAAATATTGACTTTTGGATATTTTATTTCATTTTCTTACGGAATCCTAATTATTATTGCCCCAAAGAAGCATTTATTATTATTGATAATAGAAATAATTATAACGAAAATAACTAACAATTATTTCTGATCATTCTGTCTCGATAAAGCAAATAAGTTGTAGATATTAAAGAAGGTATCCATGTCTGATTAAATACTCGTAGTGTCATTATTGTAGGCGGGTCTAGACGAGTGTCACAAACCATGTGGAAGTGTCACATGTATGTTGACACAAGGCTACGTAACTATTGCATGCCTCCATTTATTAAAGAGTAATCGAAATAAGCCTTTGTAGTACAGTCAGCGTCAAATAATTAGAGACGCTCAAGGTATTCAAATAAATAGACGCAACCAAAAAGTCAATAATATAGGTACAAACAAAGTCTCCTTATTGTTGTCAACAATATAGTCGCTCAAAAGGTCGAGACGTTTAAAATGTCATATAGATCGTTTCAGTCAAAGTGCCATAAATATGGTTACAGTCACCCCGCCAACGGTATCCAAGCATTCTAAGTGTTCAAAAATATGGAACACACTAGAAAAATAAACTTTACTTCTATATATTTTAAATATAATTTCTCACATCAATTAATATTAAAACATTTATACATAAAATGAAAGGGATAAGAGCTAATACTATCCTTTTCAATTTACGCATGTCGTCATAGATATGTCTTTTGTTTTGTAAAAAAATCGTTCATAGTCGTTTACGATACTTAATTCGATGCCTTAATTCGCAAACCAGTCAAATCTATGTGAGTGAAATTTTCAGGAGGCACTTTAAACATCATAATTTTTAAATTTAATGGGGATTGTTTATTAATATAAAAACATACGAATTGCTATTTAAGCAAGGAATTGTGATAATTCTGGAATTATTTTTTTGCGAATTACGCCGAGAATCGTTTGGTGTCGAACTGAATCGAAAAATACTTTTGCTCGAGTGTGAATTGAAGTAAACTGGTTTGAGAATTAAGGCATTATTATTTTGTAAGCAATAAACTGTTGACTGAAAATAGATGTAAACCTCATTGATAATGAGTATTATCATGTAGGTATATCTCATAGAGCAAGAGTGCTTATCTATTATTCAATATCATGTTCATGTCAAAAAAATATATATTAATTTTTATATTAAAACAAGTATTTAATTTTATTTGTGTACCTAATGAAAATGAATATATTCCATATTAACGACCAAATGAGCACTTTCGAGCGCACAGAACACTAAAAACTCTCATCAAATGTAAAAATGAAAAAACATTTTTATCTCTACTGATTTTTATTTATCTAACTAAAATCTTGTATAGCCACCGTCTAGCAGACGAATAACATCAGAAAGACGTCTTCGCAAGGATTGTACAGCATTTTAGTAAAAATTGTCTCCTCTCATGGACTCCCAAACTTCTTCGACGCGAGTCCTTAAATTTGCGGTGGTTCGTGCTCGCGTACTGTCCTATACCTGAACCATTTTGCCCCATAAATTTTCGATCGTGTTTAAGTCGGGACTATGAGGCGGCATAGAAATTAACTTCAGGTCCCTATTACCTTCTAAGTAATCTTGAACAACTCTAGAGTTGTGCACGGAACTGTTATCTTGAACAAACTTAATCCTTTCATGGAGACAAAAACTCATGGCTGTTGGGAGCAAAACGTTTTTGAGAATGTCTTTGTATCGGGGGCAATTCTTTCTTCCTCCCACCTCTACTATCTCTCCTGGTCCGCTTTGGTTCATCCATCCCCTAAGGTGATTCGACCACTGCGATTATTAGGGAGGACATTTCACACACGACAGACGAACAAAAAACACAGCACAGACGAACAAAAAACTTCTTCATCTACAAAGATCACATTATCATAATTGAAATTTAAATAATTTTATGCGAATTGTAAACGCTGCGCTTTAAGCCGTAGTGTTAATACAGGCTTTTTAGCAGGAATACGATCGCGTAACCCAGGTTCTCGTAGGCGTCGTCTTATTTTACTTTGTGATGTGCCAAATTCCACAGACATGCTCATGGAGTTTATCAAACGATTGCTAATAGCACGCTGCACTATATTTCTGTCTTGATTTGCACTTATTTGACTTGGAGGACCAAATGAAATATGGTTTTAAAATGCACCATCACTTTGCCATCTCAACAATATTCAGTGTTTCTCTAAATAAAAGAAAGAAGAAGAATCTGAAGAGATAGTAATTCGATAGGTAACTCATAATGCAATAATTGTGGATATTCCCAGTTCATTTGAAATATCTGTTACGGAGATTACATTACATTATTTCTTTAAATACATAATTCGATGTTTCGTGGTGTCACTAATGCGATATGTAGGCATATTTAATCATGAAACGCTATTATTGTTTCAATAGATGTTATTTCTAACTTGATTTAATATTGCTCTTGACATTGATATAACTGATAGATAATTGACATGCAATGATATATAATAAAATGACATGTAAATAACACTAGATTGCCTAAAGAGGTTTTCATCTTTTTATTTTCCTAGTGTGTACCATATTTTTGAACACTTAGAATGCTTGGATACCATTGGCAGGGTGACTGTTTATTTACCTTCACGCCATATCCCTTGCGGGGTAGCCAGAGACGACGGAGCGCCAAACGCTACGGTCTCTGCATACCTCTTTCGCCTCGGCCACAGACATCAACCTCTTCATACATGCCCTCCGGGGGGTCCTCATGCTTTTTACGTGACCTTCCTCCAGTATCGTAGCTACTGTGTTTTCGAAGGTCACTCGAGGCCTCCCCCTGTCTCTCTTACCGCTCACTTTTCCCATATAAATCTTTTTTACCATTCTTTCATCACTCATTCGTTCACCGTGACATCTTCGCTAGTACATGCCATTCTGTGGATCTCTTCATTGCGGATTCGATCAGCTAGACTGACTCCGCATATTCTGCGAAGAGATCGCATCTCCACAGCATTCATCTTTCTTACATTCTTCTTCTGTGTTACCCACGTTTGGCTGCCGTATAACAGCGTCGGTAGCAAAACTGCATTGTGTACAGCCAAACGTGCAGCTATACTGACGTTTTGCCGTCTCAACAATGCAGTCAAAGCACCATTGACTCTGTTACCGACAGAAATACGTCTTTCCACATCCATTTCGTATCTTCCATCTCTGCTAAACATACTTCCCAAATATACCACTTCATTCACTTGTTCTATTATCTTATCATTCACGTTGATCTTACATTCTGTTCTTTCTTCATTTCTTTCAAATATCAGAACCTTCGTCTTATCTACATTCAGGTTAAGACCATTAATTTCACACCCATCTTTCAAAGTGGTGACCAATGCCTGCAAATTGCATTCTGATGATGCAATGAGCACCGCATCATCTGCATATAGCAAGCAATTGATCTTAAGGCCACCTACTTTCACTCCCATGTCACTATCTTTCACTCCTTGGAGACAACTATCCAAATACAAATTGAACAACCAAGCTGACATAGCGCAACCTTGCTTAACACCCGATTGGATGTCAAACCAGGGCGACATGCCAGCTCCTACTCGCACACAGGCTGAGTGATCTCGGTAAAGAGACCTTACAGCCTGTAGCAAGGGTCCGTTCACATTGTATCGGGGCAGTATCTCCCATAACTTCTTTCTCACAACCCAGTCAAACGCCTTTTCCAAATCCACAAAAGCACAGAAAACCTTTTGGTTTAGGGCCAAAAACTTTTCCGTGATCATGCGGAGGGAAAAGATCTGATCTATACACCCTCTTCCAGGTCTAAAACCTCCTTGGGCCTCCCACAACAGCCTTTCAGATCTCTCTTGCATTCTTCTCGCTAAAATTTTAGCATAAACTTTACCGCCCAAGCTAATCAAACTGATGCTATAGCTTGCACAGTCTATCTGTGAGCCTTTGCCTTTATACAAAGGTACGATGACTGCACTTCGCCAATCGTCTGGGACCTCCCCGGATTTCCAGCATAAATTGCACAAAAACCAGAAAAGGTCCCAGACGCGTGGCCCACCATATTTGATCATCTCGGCAGTAACTTCATGTGCTTTTGCAGCTTGTACTCTCTTTTTCTTATCTCTCTCATACTTTTATCATTACCCGAGGCTTTATAATCCAGCCATGCTTTCTTCTTTAACTCCACAGCGTCTTTCACTTCATCATCCCACCATTCATCGCGCTTTTTACTAAAACCTCTTTTCCTTTTACCACATACCTCTGTCGCTACTTTCACCATACCATTCCTAAGGTTCTGCCAGCATACTTCAACACTTTCATTTCCAGAATCACAGCTTTCAAGCTTCTTGGAAACCCTTTCTTGATATTCCTCTCTGATCGGTGGATCTTGAAGCTTCCAGCTTCTTATGCGATAATTCGACGCCAAGCTTGGACACGCCGTGCGGCTGCGCCAACCTGTGAACAGACCTCTTATTCTAGCAACGACTAGATAGTGGTCCGTTCCCAGATCAGCACCTCTGAACACTCGCGTGTCCATAACTTGACTTCGAATACGCTGGTCCACTAGGAATAAATCAATCGTACTTCTTTCTTCCGCTCGCTCCCATGTGTACATGTGAATTTGTTTGTGATCAAACATCGTGTTTGCCACAAACAAATTTTTCTCCTTACAAAATTCCAAAATAAGCTTTCCAGCCTCATTTACCCTCCTATCACCGTATTTGCCTAGCACGCTTTCGTAACCGCTTCGCGCGTGACTGTAACCATATTTATGGCGCTTTGACTGAAACAATCTATATGACATTTTAAACGTTTCGACCTTTTGAGCGACTATATTGTTGACAACAATAAGGAGACTTTGTTTGTACCGATATTATTGACTTTTTGGTTGCGTCTATTTATTTGAATACCCTGAGCGTCTCTAATTATTTGACGCTGACTGTACGTCCAGTGCGGTGAACGCTGACCGACCGACCTCTCCCGGGTATATTAATTCCCTTTTACCTACGTGACCCGCATCACGTGGCCAGATTAAGCTCCCGTGATAATAAATGACACTAAATCTTAACATATTTCTAAAGATTTCGATGCCAATGAACGCATGTGTATAAATATATTAATATTATTAAACTAATGGAAGTTATTAATTTGTAAATATAATTAAAATAGAAGTGTCTGTTTGTAATTCTAAATTAACACTGAATGCAAATTAAATTATATAAGGCAGTTTTTTAAATTTATCTCTGTCTGTCTGTTTGGTCCGTCTAATCTCTGAAAATAGTGGATCGATTTTAACAGAACTGTCACTGGTGGACAGTTGATGTTGTAAGCAGTGACTTTATTTATTAAAACACATTCGGCGCGGACGAAGTCGCGTTTACAGCTAGTAGTATAATATAATTGTAATATCTTTAGTGATTAAAAAAATAACAAAACTAATGCGGATGGATATCAAATAATATGAAGTTTATTTTACTATTACTCGAGGAATCCATTATAAAGGGAAGTTCGCGTTTGATAAGGGTTTTGTTTCACGGAACGGTAGCTCGATATATTGATAGTCCCGCCTCCAGAGATACATTGAGTTAGAGTTTGTGTTAGATATATTTAAATGTAGTAAATCCCTTTATATATTAAAAGTATATATACTCTTATTATGATATATATAATAATACTATTTTTGCTCACGACTTCGCGCTGAATGTTTTTTTATAAAAGGGGCCTCAGTCACTACTTACGACATCAGATTAATAGTTCGGCGATGCGGAGTTAAATCAAGATTATATATATAAGCAATTTACCACTCACTGACTCATCACGAAATCTCCGAAATTATCTGTCCGATTAACTTAAAATTTTACATAGTTACTTCTTTTGTAACGTAGACGTCCACTGAGAACGAATTTTACGGAATTCCTATCCCAACAGATTTCAACTTTTTGCATTTCGCCAAGTTTTAAACCTGTAGGAGCTATACACTTAACGCAGTAGTAAGAGTTACTGTATAATGCAACGGATAATACGACAAAGGTTACCATAGCAAGATAAATAAGTACAAAATAAGTTATATTAGTTATTAATCAAATTAATAGTATGGCCAGCGAAGCGGGAGGGAATATCTTGTACCATTGTTACACTAATAAACATATCCTATTTTTCTCGCCAACAAACAATAAAAACATCAAATGATTATGAACACAATAGAAGCCGCCATTTGCCTGAGTATTTACTATCTTTGTGAATTATTCAGGCATGCTTACGAAAAAACAGGCAATCTCAAAAATAGGTTAAGCCGTAAAGATGTTATTTAGTTGTTTGTGTAGTTACTATAAATCCCGTATGATTTATACACTATTAGATAGACTGCGTAGTGTCTTGGCAGTTTTATATATTCTTATTTTAGTATGTTTTTCATGTTATATATACTTTTAGAAAAGACTTCAGATGGCATGACGCGCTTTCTAGAGGTTACAACAGAGATAAAAAATTAAAATTTTAGACTATCAAGTCTAAAATTACTCTTAAAAACTTTATGCCTTTCTATGTATTATATTTGATTTATAGCTTTTCTTTCATAAAACCAGAGGACAAAGGGGTTTGGAGTACGTTTCTACCGATCACTTTAGGTATTTATATTTTTTTATCATTATGCAAAAGCAACAGATGTGGCTACCTTTTATATATATATATAAACATCGGCCGCTAACAATAATCATAACACGTAAGTGTTTTATCATATAAGTTAGTGTGAAACTTAAATGATACAATGTCTAAAAAATTATATCGGAAATTAATGGACAACTTAAAAAATAACATTTCAGTTATAAAATAACATATTATGTTTTTTTGTCGTAAACAAAAGCAGATTTAGTACTGATTTAGGAACTGCGTAATTTGATGATTCACACATTGTAACTGTAACTCAACTATACATGGATGGTTCAATCTTTTATTAATTAAATATTCAATATTCAATTGAGTATTTATTGACGGTTATAAAGTTAACGACCTGTAAAAGTCCAGCGATAGTACAGTTTGATTGATTTCAGAAAATAACTTTTTTCCGCCACGAATCTTATTAATTATCATTAATTATGATCGCTGCTTATCAAGTCACAGCACTGATATCTAATATTTTATTTATCAGAATATTTAATTTTATATTGGTTTGATTTACAAGTTTTACATATAATATATTAAGTGTAATACATGTGGTTCTCTAAACCGTAATATTAAATGAAAGATGATGATATAATGCAACCCTTATCCCAAACAACACATATTACACTCCTCGATTATAATTAAGTAATAGGGGTGGGTGGCAGGTGTACTGAACTGAGTGAATTAGGGGTAACGTTGTAATAGTCAGTGCAGTGGACTGAACACAGATGGTGGTCAAGAACACCTGCATTATTGTTTTTTTCTTATTTATTAAAAGTATTTTATTTAGTTTGGTAAATATCTAAAACAATTTTAAATAAATCACAATCATCCGTAAATATAATCTGTGAAGAACATTTAAATCTCAATGATTTGTATTTTCTAACTTGCAAGTGATGTATGACTCGTGTATATATTGATTTATCTTATTTAGCTATCATTTACATATAATATTATTGTTGATCGACCCAGTGTAATCGTGTCCTTATAAGAGACTAAATTGTCACGAGATAACTCATCTCCTAGTTGTGACTGAAGACAGTCCGTATTCATGACTTTGGTTTCGAGAGTGCATCAATCTGTCAGTGTCTGATTTATAACAGACAGGTCTCCCGGTCTATTCAGATAGGCCTTAGAGAACTCAGGATGCCGAAGCCTACATCTACATTGTATTAATTTATTATCACTTGTAATCTAAATCAATATACGGTAGTAGAAAGTAATAAATCTCTTTCAACTACACTGAATCACATTCCACACAGACTTTGCTTAATGTAATTGTTTATATTAAAGTATACAATAATGCATTTTAATAATTAAGTCGAATTTCTTACTCCTAAGAATCTAAATATTTACTCAAAATAATTGTAAATAATTTCTTAATAATTTGATGTTTAAACTATTCATCAAGTTAGATATTGTATGTGTGTAAGAAGTGTACTATTGAGCACTCTATTAGACATGTTAATGAATGTTGATCTACAATATTATACATTTTACACACTTTATATCAAATAAACGAAATATTGTAAAATGCAAAATCTCTTAAACTTGTCATTCAATAACATATCAATCCTATTGTCAGTGAAGTTTATATTAATATATTGTATTAAATTTGTCTAATATAGTATTTATGTTTTGTGAGATACTCGTACACACACATGCACAGGGTCACAGGACTTAAGAGGAATGTAACATACTACACCCGGAGAGTGTCTGGTGAACCGTAATATATTTTACCTTATATCATTATCATCATATAGTGGGAGACAAATTGTCCAGACGGTAACTATTAAATATAAAGTAATTATCATAAACTGTCGGTTGGTATCCACGACTGCTAATGGGATGTAAAATATTTATTTAAATGTAAGCTACAAATGGATTATTAAGTAGCCGTGATCAAAACAGACATTGGTAATTCAATTTGAAATAATTTCCGACGGCAATAATTTTATATGAAATTCACTCCAGGGCTGAGGACTCCATTAATATATATTTTAGTAGAATTCAATTAGTAGGATTGAATGAATATATAAGGATTAGTAATCATGGTAAAAAAATATGAAGTACTTTTAATTTCATATAAATACTTCTTAAGTAGTCACTGCGAAGGAAAGTCGGAGTGAAATTGGTGGAATAGTTTTAATTAAAATGTAACTTTTTCGGGACTTTGAAATTCAGATATTACATTTCTTTATTACTTAAATCCGTTTTGTTTAGTTTATTTTACTTTTACTTTAATACGTTTAATACCTACTATTACTGTCATAATGAGTTATAATGTATGGTATTTCACTCTTGTGCTTCATACGTATATAGTATAGTAGATATTTTAACATATAAAAATGCTGTCTCTCTGTGTCTCGTTTGCTATTCTGCTAAACCACTTCAATAGGTCTATTCAATGGTACACTTTAATATTCACTTCTAAGTTCTATAAGTTTCCAATAGATGGCGGTGAGAGTTCTCATCTTTAGGTAGTGTAAGGATTTAATGGATTGTGTTGTGCGTAAAGACTAAAAAAAATAAAAGTTTTCGACTGTATGTAATGTAAGTTTCAAACAAAAACTGATGGTTTACGATTATTAACAAACGAAGTCGCGAGCAACAGCGAGTATACAACGCCGATCTGACTTTTATAAATAAAATATGTCCGGTCTGAACTTAAAATATATAGGTTTAATGCAACAAAATGCTTTTCATAAAGTTACAATCTTCTGTGGTCTCTGTATTTTTATTGTGGAAGTTATAACTTAATATAATTTCTATTAAGTTGCATACTTTTATATTTTTATCCATAAAGTTTCCTAAGTAAGTAATATTGGAATATTTTAATAAAGCTGTAAAGCGTTTTCTCACCGTGTATACACGGTCATTTCAGTACCTTATTACATTTAATAGTTCTTTGTTTACTTCGTTATCGTTTGTAGCTTAGGTCTCTTGCAATTTTTCATTATTTTGAAAATAGTATCTTAGGCATTAGAAGGAAATCACATTTTATTAATCACTATTAACCTAAATACGGAGAATATATAGTCAAGGTGTATAAAATATTCAGTGCTTATAATTAATATAATTAGATGAAGTGCAGAAACAACATAAAACGGGTATTTGTCTTTGCTCCACTAAATTAATAATTGAGGAGCAAAGAGAAACTAGTGTCTCTTATAAAGTTAAGATTTTTAAGTAAATTAGTATCAGTTATGAGTCAGGGAAATGTAATTTCAAAGAAAATTTATTCAACGAACAAGATAGTTCAAAGTGTCTGAACTTTGAAGTTGAGCGTCTTTTAAGTACTCGTATGTAGGAAACTATCGTAAATGACTGCAGTCTAACTTATATTTTAAGTGTTACAAATTATCTAAAACTTTTAACTACTTTTATAACTATTATCGTTGGTTACAGCAGCTCGGATACAGGTCCCGCCCCGCTCCGAGCTTACGACTAAGGACCCGCGATGTCTTCGTAACTATCAGTAGTCGGTTACATATGTATAATAATAATAATTATAGATCGTGAAAGTTTAAATATAATGATGTATTACTTTTTATATACAAAAAAATATTTTTTATAATGTGCCATAACTTCGTTTGCGCGGTATATGTTATTAAAATGAAAGTAGCTAAGTTACTCCTTATAACATCAGCTATCAGTCAGTGACAGTCCAGCTGTTTTACAGATTAACCGGAACAAACCCTTTTCATTTGTAACCTAAATATTTTCTCACAACAAATTAAACAAATACAATTGTTCATAAAAATATCAATATAATATATACAATACAAAACATTTCAGAATATCGCATTGTATTAAGTTTTAAGCACACGTTTTGCAGCGGTGGGCGGAATTCTACAAGGAGACATATGAATGTGAGGACTCCTCGGCCTTGAGTACCAGCGAAACGCTGAGTCCGGGAGTAGCCGATAGTGAAAACAGTTTAGAAGAAGTGGAGAGCGCGATTCGAAGCCTGAAATGTGGTAAGGCTGCGGGAGCAGATAAAGTTACTGAAATGATCAAATATGGTGAGCCACGCGTCTTGAACTTGTTCTGATTTTTGTGCAATTTATGCTGGAAATCAGGAGAGGTGCAGTCATCGTACCTTTGTATAAAGGCAAAGGTTCACAGATAGACTGCAAGCCATAGGGCCATAGTTTGATCAGCTTGGGCAGTAAAGTTTATGCGAGATTAAAATATTAGCGAGAAGTAAAATATTAGCGAGAAGAATGCTAGAGAGATCTGAAAGGCTGTTGTGGGAGGCCCAAGGAGGTTATAGATCTGGAAGAGGGTGTATAGATCAGATCTTTTCGCTCCGCATTATCACGGAAAAGTTTTTGGCCCTAAACCAAAAGGTATTCTGTATTTTTGTGGATTTGGAAAAGGCGTTTGACAGGGTTGTGAGAAAGAAATTATGGAAGATACTGCCCCGATACAATGTGAACGGACCCTTGCTACAGGCTGCAAAGTCTCTTTACAGAGATCAGTCAGCCTGTGTGCGAGTAGGAGCTGACATGTCGCGCTGGTTTGACATCCAATCGGGTGTTAAGCAAGGTTGCGCTATGTCAGCTTGGTTGTTCAAATCAAATCAAATCAAAAATCTTTATTGAAAATAAGTTTCATACAAAACAATTTTTCATTGTCAAAGCTACCACCAGCTCGGAAAATTATTTCCACAGACCTGAGAAGTGCTGGCGACAGAAACTCAGCGGGATTGTCATGATTTGTTTTTTTTTTTTCTTTTTTTCCTTAAATTCTAAATACATTACACAATACTATTTTTTTTATTTTTTTTTATTTTATAGGAGGGCAAACGAGCTTGCGGGTCACCGTTAGTATATGATCACCGCCGCCCATGAACTCTTGCAACATCCGAGAATTCACAAGAGCGTTGCCGGCCTTGGAGAAAGGAATAAATGCCTTTTTTGAAGGTACCCATATCGTATCGATCTGGAAATACCGCCGAAGGAAGTTCGTTCCACATTTGAGTGGTACGTGGGAAGAAAGTCCTTGAAAATCGCACAGTTGAAGATCGCCACGCATCCAGGTGGAATGGGTGGTAAAGGAGGCGATGGCGAGCTGTGCGGTGGTGAAATTCGGCGGTAGGCATCAGATCGAATAGTTCTTCGGAACACTCCCCCTTGTAAATGCGGTAGAAGACGCATAAAGAAGCCACGTCTCTACGCAATGCCAAAGAGTCCAGCCGTTCGCAGAGCATCGGGTCCCCGACAATCCGAACGGCTCTCCGTTGTACGCGGTCAAATGATAGAAGCTGATATTGGGGTGATCCAGACCAGAGATGAGAACAGTACTCTATGTGTGGCCGGACCTGCGCCTTGTAGAGCGCAAGTCTTTGGTCAGGTTTGAAATACTGCCTCGCTCTATTGATCACTTCCAATTTCGTCGAGGCTAACTTGGCTTTGCTCTCCAGATGACCACGAAACTGACAGTCGCTCGAAATGTCGAGTCCCAGTATTCTGATACTTGGCGAGGCAATAAGAGGAGTGCTCTCGAAGAGCGGTGATACGACAAATGGGGTTTTTTTAGTGGTAAACGCGCAAACCTGTGTCTTCTGGGGATTGAACTGAACGTGGTTCAGTTCACCCCACTCAGAGACCATCCCCAGGGAAGTCTCTATTGAAGACACAAGTTTCTTTCGGCACTCATCGACGTTTTCCCAAGAGAGACCTGCACGACCGGAATATACCGCATCCCCAGTGCTGTCATCCGCATAACAATGTATGTTGGAAATATCCAACATATCATTGATGTGCAGGAGGAACAGAGTTGGGGATAGCACGCAGCCTTGGGGTACACCAGCGTTCACGGGCTTGGGGTCCGAGCAAAAACCGTCGAGAACGACCTGTATGCTCCGCCCAGTGACGAAGCTGGTTATTCACTTGCATAAACTCTCGGGAAGCCCATAGGAAGGTAGCTTCGAAAGAAGCCCCTTGTGCCATACACGATCGAAGGCTTTTGCCATATCCATACTAACTGCCAGACCTTCTCCCTTGCTTTCAATAACCGTTGCCCAACGGTGATGGACGGATGGACAAGGGCACACTTCCATGAGACCAGGACTACGCCTTTAAGGTAGGAGTGCCGAAATAGACGCTTTAGCACTGGAGTCAACTCAGGGGCACACGTTCGTAGCGCCAGTGGAGAAATGCCATCCGGCCCACTCGACTTATGAACGTCCAAGGAAAATAGAGTCTGCCTGATAGTTTTTTGCCGAAAAACTATTTCCGGCATTGAGCTCTGACACCGCGGGATGATAGGCGGTGTCTTCTCCTGGTCGTCCAAAGTCGAGTTGGAGGCGAAAAGAGTGCCCAAGAGATCGGTTTTCTCTTTTGCCGTGTGGGCCAGAGAGTCATTCCCCATGTGCAACGGCGGTAGGGACGGCTGGCTAAAGTTGCCCAGACTGGCCTTTGAAAGCGCCCAGATACTTACTAAATAAATAATCTTGAAGCAGCCTGGCACCGATCGCTTCATACCCACGGTGCATTATCCTCTAAGTATTCAGATACGTTGTAGTATCCTTTTGCACACAAACGTTCCTTAGTTATTCTCTTAAATTTGTTAAATGGTAATACTTGAACGTTTGCTGGGACTTTGTTGTAAAACTGTATACATTGCCCCATGAAAGATTTACTCACTTTTTTAAGTCGAGTAACAGGTAGCGCGAGCTTGTGTTTGTTCCTGTTTAATTTGTATTTGGATAGTTGTCTCCAAGGCGTGAAAGACAGTGACATAGGAGTGAAAGTAGGTGACTTTAAAGTCAATTGCTTGCTATATGCAGATGATGTGCTCATTGCATCATCAGAATTTTCAGGCATTGGTCACCACTCTGAAAGATGGGTGCAAAAATAATGGTCTAATCCTGAGTGCAGATAAGACGAAGGTTCTGATATTTGAAAGAAATGAAGAAAGAACAGAATGTAAGATCAACGTGAATGGTAAGATAACAGAACAAGTGAATGAAGTGGTATATTTAGGAAGTATTTTAGCAGAGACGGAAGATACGAAATGGATGTGGAAAGGCGTATTGCTGCAAGTAACAGAGTCAACGGTGCTTTGGCTGCATTGTTGAGACGGCGAAACGTCGATTTTGCTACCGACGCTGTTATACAGCAGCCAAACGTGGGTAACACAGAAGAAGAATGTAAGAAATATGAATGGTGTGGAGATGCGATCTCTTCGCAGAATATGCGGAGTCAGTTTAGCTGATCGAATCCGAATGAAGAGATCCACAGAATGGCAGGTACTAGCGAAGATGTCACTGTGAGAATGAAGAAGAACGTGCTCAGGTGGTTTGGGCACGTCGAACGAATGAGTGATGAAAGAATGGTAAAAAAGATATATACAGAAAAAGTAAGCGGTAAGAGAGACAGGGGGCGGCCTTTCGAGTGACCTTCGAAAACACTGTATCTATGATACTGGAGGAAGGTCACGTAAAAAGCATGAGGACCCCCGGAGGGTATGTATGAAGAGGTTGATGTCTGTGGCCGAGGCGAAAGAGGTATGCAGGGACCGTAGTGTTTGGCGCTCCGTCGTCTGTGGCTACCCCGCAAGGGATATGGCGTGAAGCTAAGTTAAGTTAAGTTATTAAGTTTTATGAATTGTAATTCTACACGACACGGTTCTAAAGGATATTTATGGAGAATAAGCAGAAGCCAGATACGTGCGTTAATAGCCTGTTAAATTTTATATTACAGTTATATTTCATTAATAAAAATATTACAATGACCTACGAAGCAGGTAAGAATTATTGACTCGGTATTAAAAATTTATATTTAAAATATTTATATATTTACAGTATCTATACTATAATACTGCTCTACGGTTATTTGGTTATACGGGCACGCTCCTATCGCTCCTCCTATACAGTAGGATCCAGATCCAAACAGGAACGGTTAATACATTATATACATTTTTATACAAACATTACTTTAGTAAATACAATGTAGTAACAATAACATCTTTTGGATTTTTTCTGTGTTTAATTAAAAATACAAGTACCTTTGGCGAAGCTCAGAAACATTTCTAGATCTTGCCCGTTTGTAGAACGGGCCATTAGACTAGTATAACATAATTTACAAAAAACACATCAAACCATTAAATTAATATATCACCTATATATACAAGAGCAAGTGCCGAGGACCAAACATGATTACAATGTGTAGGGACTTTGTAACTTAGATCTCGCATTTCTTTATCACATTAAGATCAGTTCGTGCTTCAAATATTTATCTATTCAAATATCATTTATCATATTATTGTCTTAGAATGTAGGACTTGGAATATGATACCGAAAAATATGAGGCGTAATGAAGAAGAAACAAATAAATTATATTAGAAGAATATTTAAAAAAATCTTTTACGTATTTATATATATCTTTATTTATATATTTAAGCAAATGAGATATATTCAACAAATTTCTGCTCTATAAACCAAATGCTACAAACTCATCATAATAAATTAATATTAGTAGTTTATTTTATCTCAACGGCCGCGTAATAAAACATAAGGTTATCTTTACATTCTGTTTAATTATTAATAAATATCCTTAAATATCACAATTACCAACATCTGCTACCATACTTATATATCCTACAGTACTACACTAGTCATATTTTATTCAGATAAGGTAGTGTGATGCCGGCCTTAGGACCTTGTGTGTCCTTTAAGTTGACCCGATTAAGGTCGTGACGGAAATACCCAATATAATGCAATAAACGTTTATTGAAGTAGAGAATGGCAACATTATTGTCTTTGTATTTACACTTTATTTGATGTTAATTAATTTAGAAAACCTAAAGAACTTTATTACTACATTTTTACGGACTATTTGGAAGTACGTTTCAGTATCTTTAAGGCCTCTAATGCTCTTCGATTACTCAACACATTCTCCGCCTTCACCATGTTTGAATGTTCATCAATCTTGTTTTTAGACATGATTCGTGTTTCCGGACGCAACAACGATTACTAAGTGACAAGATAAAATAAATTCTCTGTCGTTTTAATAGAGTAAAAAGTTGTTTCAGCGAGATGAATGAAGTATAGTTTTTAAGATTTTATATTACAATTTTCATTTACATAAAGACATTGATTGTACGAGTATTTGTAATTATTAACTACTGCAGTTATTTAAATGCATTATATAAGATAATGGTCCACAAACAGATAATGTTTTTTTTTTACAAAAACTGGTTCTTCATCTCCTTATTTTATATGATATAATGTTGAAATTTATGTAAAAAAGTTTGTTACTTTACTAGATATTAATTCTATAGTCAAAGAATAATCCTCTAATTCAAATGATTCTTAAATTTGGTGTCCAAAGTTGAAACTAAATCAGAAAGTGTACTTACAGGTATCTAATTTTTATCGCAATTAAAGACTAAATAAAATTAAAACCATTTGTGATTACTTTAATTGCAAAAATTTTTTTTTAAATAATTGCTTAACACGGGAAACATTGTAGTTATATTAATAATGTCGTCAAAAGATACGGTTCACTCGATTGAAACCTTACCCAGAAAATAAAATAAGATAAAAATGATTTGAATCGTTAACATATATATGGAAAATTCGGATTGTCGAGTACTTTGTTAAATTCTAAGACTCCTGACAGGAAATCCCCGTCGCTATATATGCGGATAGATAGGGTTTTATTCCCTTTATAACAATAAATAATAACATCCACTCCATTTATTTTAATGCCCAAATGTCCAGTACATTTGGGCATTAAATTAAAAAAATATTTCGAAAATTGTATCTTTACATAGATACATATATACCATATCGGTATTTTCAATTTCTATATTTGAAGTATTACACATTTTAACCCCTTTCCGATAGTTATTGAAATATAAACAAAAACATATTATATTCAAATAGTCGATCTTATTATTTCCTATTAAGAATATTTTGTGAACATTAAAAAATATTTTAATATAAAAGTATGTTAATATCAAATCTTTCCACAGCCTCAATAACCGGATACATCTCAATGAGATACCTTCGTTAACAATGTAATAACACAACCAACTACAACTTTGGAGAATAAACGTGACTTACATTAACACCATGTATCAGGATATCAGTTTACATATTCTTTGCAAAGTCTTCCGATTTATAGTCTTGAGTTTATGTTGGAATAAATACAATCTTAATATATTTATATTAATTTTTAAGTTACCTTTCGCAAAACTCTAAAATTGGTTAGTAAATTAGTTAATATTTATTTCGAAGACCTGCCATTTCTCACGGGATCGGCACAATTACAAGTAGTCCTAAGAGACCAAATCTGAAAAAGAATAACCTACATTTATTCATTATTCTCCTGAAATTAAATAAGAATGTCGATCACGCGTCCCTGAACCACTCGGGACCAGAGTAAGGGTAAATTTTTACGACTTGGCCGATTGCGTGGATTGATTTATTTATGTTTGTAATAAAAGCTAACTAACGGGCATGTTGGAGATAGTTGATATGAAAAATAAGTTCTGATTCCAATATAGTGCAGACAATAAATTGGTGTTAGTTGTTAGGATATTCACTTTTAAATGAAATGATTTCTCTGCGAGCGTTACGAGTACGTAACTCAATGATAATTAAGAGTCAAAATGGTTTTTTTCTATTACATAACTGTTTATGATTTTATTATTTTCTTCACATATGATTTATGACACAAAAGAATTTAAGAAATGTGTCTGATACGAGCTAACAGATCAAGGAATTCTTCCTTTACCGCATGTTTTGAATGTGAGTTTTTCTGTAGTTTTGTAAACTCATAGCAACAAGATTATACAGATTTCATCGTTATATGGTATGGTATCAAGATAGTAAAGTTTATAATAAATATATTCTCGATATTTAACGATTAGGTTTTTTGAGTAGACAAAGAAGCTAAAGACGCTGGATAAGTTAGGAAATTCTTTTAAATGAGGAATATTCAATTATAATAAGAGCATAAACTAAAAATATTAATATTAAAAATATTTTCCACAAATAAGGAGTTTTCAAGAATGGTTCCAATCCATTTGAACAGTAGGTACATTTTCTCTGTTCAGAAAAAATTTATCTTCATTGATCTTGAGATATAAGAAATTTGTTTAAACAAAATAACTCTATTTCATAAAGAATTCTTAGTATATATTTTTAAAACTTCTCCTAAAGAGATAGGTTAATTTATAAGTCTTTCGTTAAACGTGATCCCAAATCCAATATTTATATGTCTAATATCTCTTATCTCATAGATAATACATTTAGCGAATAAAGTGAAGACAGTTTGTAACAGAAAACTTAATGGTGAGTATAATGTAACTTACAAAAGAATCACTGGTTTTTGTAGATATTTTGTTGTTGGAGTTAATTTACGTATTCATAAAAACTCGTCGCAAATAAGAACCGTTCATTTTATTCTATCTTTTGATGTTTGGAATCAGACTTCCAGAAAAATATTCAGTAATCAAAAATGAAATAGGGTAAACTTTAAATTACAAAATATTTCTATATATTTATATTACATGCATATTTATTAAATAAAATTAGTTGAACTTTACAATACAAAAATCTTCTATATATTTATATTACATAAATTATTAAAATCATTAATTTCTATTATTAAATGTATCTTCCTATTAATCTAATTGTTTTAAGTGAAAGAATCTATTTCTTTGGTAAAGCCATCCTCCATTTTAATTTCTATCTTTTTTAATACTACCCAGTCTTTTATTGCGTTTTATTCGTAGGTCACTGACCCATCATTTGGCAGGTAAACTTCTTGATTTTTCTGTTTTCTATTTTATTTAGCTAATGGTGTAATCGATCTACCACTTTCAATTTAACCGACAGAGAATAGTTTTTTGCATCAGTTATTAATATTTTAATCTATTTTTATTTAGAAAACACTTTTATTCGTGTAACATAATTATTAGTTAAAAATTTAAAAAAACCGTTGCAGTGTAATAAGTTTTAATGAAATACATAATGTAACGCGTAAAAGTTTACAAACTATAACAATATCCATAACTTGGTAAAAGTTTTACACCGGGGTACTATCATAAAATGACAAATATACTTCCAAAGTCTTGATACGCGAGCTGGTTATAGTCTTAACTGTACATTTTGACACTGTTTAAAATGATAACATTGTATATATTATATGTTTTATATTGATCGTAACTTTATGAACTTGTATAAAAAACTTTTCCTCCTTATACCTTATGATTATATTAATAGAAAGGAAGTTAAAAATGTGTGGTATATCACCGACAGGGACAGTGAGAGTTTTAAGGCTCAGACAATAATATGGTAGGATTTTCAATCAAGCAATATCGACTAATAGGAACAAAACTACAATGTGATAAAATACCGTTATTATACAGTTATATACCTGTAGATATAATTATCTTTGAAGTTACCTCTAATAGCCTAGCCTTGTCTAATATTGAACCAGAACGCTGATTAGGTATTTGGCGTTCGTTTTACTCGTGGAGAGTTTTAATATACTCATATATGAATACAAGTAACACTTGTTTAAGTTATAAAGTAAAATAAATACAACAGAAACAAATCAATTATTAAATCTCTTTTGGTATCGAATCTTCAAATATCTTTTTAATACTAATATTGTAATAAGTTCATAAATTTCCTTTGGGTATTCCCTGTTTGTGGATTTAATATAACGAACCCCTGTTACAAAAATTACACAAGTACAAACCGACTTCATATAACCTTTTGATACAGATCTTTACAACTCAACTAATGTTGATACGCGAAGGTCAAGGAACTCATATGCGTTGAATTCATAAATTTAGTACATCAATTAATAATAATTTTATAATAATACTTTTTTAATTAAAAATATACTATAGATATGGCTAAAATTATTTAATAAAATGTGATATAGGGTTCAATTATTTATAATTAAAAAGTCGACTGTCAAAATTTTCAAACCTTTATATAAAATACTGAGACAATTTTGAAATTATTTATTCCTTACGATCGCGCTTTTGTCGCTTAAAGAATTTCATCCACTGCAGTAGGGTTCTGTACCCGAGAGGGTCTTCAGGGAAGTTAAACTTTGAAAATTCCTTAAAGAATATTGGTAACAAAGTTGTAAAAATGAAGAAAAATTACAAACATCACATTAATATTTTAATGAATGTTGGAAGAGTTAGTTAAGGCCGGCAACGCTCCTGTAAATCCTCGGATGTTGCAAGAGTTCATGGGCGGCGGTGATCACAAAATCATCTGTGACCCGCCAGCTCGTTTGCCCTCCTATTCCATAAAAAAAAAAAAAAAAAAAAGAAGAGTATCTAGTTATACTTAAACGCAGTGTACAAAACTTTTGTAAATACAAATAAGAAAAACTATTGATTTTAGATTACACCTTAATCTTTAACATATTTAATAAAAAAAATCATTATTAGTTTTTTAAAGTAATTATCAAGATATAAGGATAAGTAACAATAATTGTTTACTAAAGACACGTGTATATGTTATTAGCAAAATGCTAGCATACTTTCTGAGTGGTTGATGAGAGATCCGATATAATTGTTCTAAGAATTTCTAACAGGTTCAAGCAATTGATTTAATTCAAATGTTTAATCGCTCTAGTTCTAGTTCTAAAGCGCTCGTGAGATGAAGAGCGTTCCTCAGAGTTCGGAGAATATTATAATGGTGCGGCAAACCAGACCACGGCGGTACTTTACTAACTTTCATATAAATTACTCGTTTTAGAATTTCATATTTCGAATTGTTGACGTTAGATGCTTTCCATCTTTCATTACGATATATTGTATATATATATTCTGAAGTCTTGAAAATAAATAAATAAATAAATAAATAAAATCGCATTCTACACCATTACTGTACTACGCATCTTATTCTAATTTTCGATATGATTTCTGATATATCAATGTTATATATTTACATTTTAGGAGGTATTAGTTTGTAATAAAGCCATAAAACAACATAATTCAAGGTGATATTGCTTTAACTACAATATTCCTCTTCAATAATGGAGACCGGAGGAGGGACACTGTTACACCCATTATAGTAAATAATAATATGTAATTTCAATCTTGCTAATAAAAAATAATTCCGCAAATCGGAATATTATATCTCTATACTTAAAATTATTGCGATTTGCGAAAAATGTATGTTCTCACATCCCATGAAAACTATAAAGTGATTTGATATTAGTAGGCTTTCAATCTGCACAGGTACATCTAAACACATCAGGTTGTCATCAGGCTATTAGTTTGTTACTGTTTTTCCACATTTTTAGTATACTATATACTATATATTTTTCAAATTATATACTATACTATTACACTAAAGTTCTTATGTTGTAAATCATAAGCTAAAATGGATTCCTAAGTATTCGAGAAATTATGAACTAAGTTCTGCTATTGTACTAGAAGTGCTTTAAATTTTATATGACGTTCACAAACAGAAAAACATTTAAGGCTCCTGAATAAAAATAAAATAAGTGCAATGCAGTCGAAGACAAGGGCAAAGGCTGGTACATAATGTGTCGATTCATAAACATTAAAACACTGATAAAAAAACATGCAACTTACACAAGTTTACAAAATAACTACATTTATACAATCATACCCTAATCATGTGACTAATATATAGAGAATAGAGAAGACTACAAAGGAATATTAACCGAATGTCGGATGGTTGGATACAATAGTGCAGAAATTGAAAGGATTATTTTATAATATCTTTACAAATAGAATTTATATAGAAACAATTTCATTTCAATGCATCGCCTCAAAGGATCAAAGGTAACGTATGCGATTTAAATCGAATAACAGAAAAAGGGAAACTAATTATTATTATTTTATCACTAGTTATGAATTGCAATTTTCTTTTTAAAATATGAATGTTTTAGATCTGAGTGTAGAAACAAAAAGTTTGAAGGACATACATTTTTGACCTGAAACTAACTGTGAACAAAATCAAATCAAATCAAATCAAAAATCTTTATTGAATATAAGTTTCATACAAAACATTTTTTCATTGTCAAAGCTACCACCAGCTCGGAAAATTATTTCCACAGACCTGAGAAGAGCTGACGACAGAAACTCAGCGGGATTGTCATGATTTGTTTTTTTTTTTTCCTTAAATTCTAAATAACATAAATACATTACACAATATTAAATAAATAATCTTGAAGCAGCCTGACAGCGATCGCTTCATACCCACGGTGCATTATCCTCTAAGTATTCAGATACATTGTAGTATCCTTTTGCACACAAACGTTCCTTAGCTATTCTCTTAAATTTGTTAAATGGTAATACTTGAACGTTTGCTGGGACTTTGTTGTAAAACTGTATACATTGCCCCATGAAAGATTTACTCACTTTTTTAAGTCGAGTAACAGGTAGCGCGAGCTTGTGTTTGTTCCTGGTATTTATAGTGTGTATATCACTATGCTTAATAAAATTGTCAGTATTTTTATGTACATATTTAAGATTTTCAAAAATATACTGACTGGCGACCGTAAGTACATTAATTTGCTTAAACTTATTTCTTAAAGAATCTCTAGGGCCCAGATTGTAAATTGCACGGACAGCTCTTTTTTGTATAACGAAAATGGTATTGATATCAGTAGCACTACCCCACGGTAGGATACCATAAGACATTATGCTATGAAAATAACTATAATACACAAACTTAGCAGTAGTCTCGTCAGTTAGGGATCTAATTTTACATAATTAATATATGTTTTAACATAAATAATATTTTACAATATTCTTCTGAGAAAATAAATTCTTAAAATTTTATTTCAATTAAATATATGATTATTCCACTTCTTACTAGCTTTCACTTTAATTCAAAATTATAAATTTGACTAATTAAAGATCACTCTGCATTTTGTGGTCAGAATAAATATATAAAACTCCTTTTATGAACACCCGGTGTTTTGAATGCACAATGAGTTTCCCAGTTACATCCTGGATATATATCCTAAGTGATTTTTTTTACTGAAACTGGTGCTAATACAGTATATGTATCATTAGTTTATAGGAATCTCTTGATTGAGCTAAAATATTATTAGCTATATTAAATGTATTTCATTAGAATATTATTATAAATCAACCTAATGTTCAATTAAGCACAGAATAATATTGTTATAATTTATTTTCTATTTTCAATGAAATTCTGAAGAGCTTCAGGCGCCAACTCGTCAATTACTGCTTATAATATGTGATGGTCCCCGAGGCCAGACTTGTCCTGAATATTAATACTTTGTGGGCTTTGAAGCATATCTATATGCTCAGTTATATCATTATTACGGACGTACTCGTATACATTATCAATAATAATAACGGTAATAACTGCATATTCACTAAAGATATTCGTTATTTTATATATTATATAATATATTATAAATCAAAATCTAGAAGCACTCAAATTTCGTATATTTCGAATCAAAGATTCAATCTGATCATTTATTACTGTGGTTTCTTCATTAAGATAACGCAGTCTGATGTAGTTTATTAACCTCTTGGAAGACAAGTAATAAATAAGTTCCGAAACGTGAACTTCAGTCTTATCAGTTTACGTAATGTCAATATAAGATGGATGACTCAATTTAATGCGGAATAAACCTTTCACAATGATAATAATATCTTTAAATAGAGCTTGTTTCAAGGACTTGTAAGTCCTGTGGGTTTATTTATAGAATTTAATAAAATTCCTTTTTGGTCCAAATTAGACTATTCAGATGTTACAAGAAATGGTGATTAGTATTTATTTATTACTTGGGACCGTCATCTAATATCTAACATCTGGGATATTCTCTTATATAAATATATGATAATTATGTCTTATCTCATTCTGTTTTGAAAATAGAAAATACAACAATAATGATAAAAACTAAAACAAAGTAATGATACTTTGAAATACAAACTGATTTAAGTTTACAATAATTGGATAATAAAATGAACTTACACATATATTTAAGAATGTATTTATATATTTGATTAATTTTAAAATGTTTACAACATTCAACACAAAACGTGTTACTATTGTACTGTACTGTGCTGTGCTGTACTGTACTGTTCTGTACTGTACTGTGCTGTTCAAGAAAACGTAGCTTGTAGTTGTAGAAGCTTTCCATTGTACAGTGTATTATTGTAGGTTAATGTATTTTGTTAATGTGGAAGTACCTTTATAACAACTTGGGAACCAAACAATACAACTTAAGCTTACTCTAGAATGTGGGTCCTTGAGTGGTGTCATTAAGTTGATGTGAGCAATTTGTTGTCAGTGATGTTAGCATCACTAAAGATTTAGTCCATTGTTAAGGCGATTTTTTAAATTATAGATAATCTAAAAACACCATTTTGTTATTACTAACAATATCCTGGAAATATTTCCAGGATGTTTCGGATTCCTGGCTTTATTTAAATATTTAAATAAATCTAGACACCCAAAAAATACTCAAAGCTAACTGGAACAAGAACCAGTTAAGGTTTTCTAACAAAACTAATATTATTGTTTACAGAGATTTCGTTTACGTTCTGTAATTATGTAGTCATTTTCAGTTGTGGTTTGTTATTATACTATTGCATAATGGATTTTGTTAGATTTGATCTTCTGCTATGATTGATAACTCTTCAATGGCCTATCTAAGGAACAATTATATAAATGTCGTGCTGTCATAGTGTTGGTACAAGAAATTATATAATATGAAACTAGTCAACGGAGTCTTGTGCCCAGTAATGAGCCCCTACATGTTGACAATGTAAAGTGTTTCTTGATGATTTCATCCATTTTCATATTCCAAATGTAAATAATCCCGTTTGTATGCTGAGTAGGAGACCGGGGATGGTTGACCAATTTTCAATTTAAAAGTTAATATTTTTATTGCTTTAATTATTATTTTTGTGAAAACCAATTCCATTGATAGTGACACTATTCAGCTCTAGAAAAAAATAGAAACAGATAGATACAATAAGCTCGATACCAATTAAAACATAGTATAAAAGCTCGATTTTATAGAATGGGAAAAACAATTCAACCTACCCCGTGCCTGGGGCAGGTTGACTTGTTTCTAGGGGTAAATTGAACTAAGAAGTAATGAGTACCAATACTACGAAGGAATAAGATTAAAATACTAAAGTAAATGCAATCATCATTTTTATTTATTTTCTAAGAGTTGTCAACCCTCTCAACACAATAATTAAACATCAGTAAGAACCTAGCGGTCCACCTCCGGTCTAAACGGAGGGACCATATTGCCGAGCGCCGAGATAGCAATTGCGACTGTCACCAACGAACCTTGTTCAGCAGACATCATTTTTCCCAAGTTTTTGGTGCCAAGATGAGCTATCACTCTATCAGGAATATGAACCGTTGTCAGTCCTGTTTCATCTACATTCTAAATATACCCAGGGCTTAAATTTCAACGTAGGTAAACGGTTCTTAGGCAATCAAAGTACAACTGCACTTTGTTTTTGTTGAAACAAGTGGCTCGAGAAAAACTCGTAGCTTGAGAAAATCGAATAGAGAGAATAGGATAACGTTTAAGCAAATTCCCTACCGAATTTTCATCAGCAATCTGTTTTTTATCCCATGATTCAGGAATAGATTTATTTTTTTTTTCGAAATTCATATGCAAATTTTCGGGACTCGTAAGGCGTTAATCCATAATAAATATCAGCAGCTTCCTTATGGGCAATTTTCTGATGCAAACTCTTCCTCGTCACTGAATATTTGTTTGTTTTGTATGTAGTTAACGCTTTCCAAGGTTAATTGAGATCTCCACAGTCCGGGATTGCTTTCGTTTTTTGCCTATTTACTACATGGCGATATTTTATATGGTATAGCAAATTCTTTTGCTGGAATTGATGCCTTTTTCGTCGAAAATTACTTGTCGACATACTCTCTGCAGTATGTCTTTATGTTGAATTGATTTTCCTTTATAGATTCGCATCGTTTTAAACTGGAAAATTTAGGTTAAGAACAATAATTTTTATACCACTTTATATCTGGTATACCGAAAATTATATGGGGCAGGTTAACTAGATAGTCAACTAACCCCTTTATAAATGAGTCAACCAGCCCCAAACAACTAAGTAATTTTTAACTACGTGCTAAAACTTTAAAATGGTGTCGTAATTAAAAATGATAAGGAAGCATACAAAGTTCGGAAATCAAACATTCGTATTAAACAGTTTGACAAGCAATGAAAACAAAATGAAAAGAGTTATAACAAATAGAATTATGGCAAAAATAGTTACTTAAGTGTCTTGTTTTTGAACAATAGGCTCTAGCTGACAAACGGTGTGCGTCTGCTCGGCGGTTTTTCTGATGATGGCGCGCGGGGGAATAATGGATACGCTCATCTAGTCGGCTGATGCAATGTTTGCCTAACTCGCGTTTTTGACAATTAGTCTACCTGCCCCTATAGTCAACCCTTCCCGGTCTCCCCTACGTTCGATGAGTTTAGATATACTTCTCCTCTTCTTGCGACCTGATGGATTCGGCACCCGCACGGTGAATTCATGGAATACTAAGAAGGTTCGTCTTATACTTTTTATTTGAAGATCTCTCATTGTTGAGTTGTGCATGTTATACTAAAACACATTGAGAAGGCATTTTATTTTCTTATTAAAATAAAATACTAATCAATAAGTCATATTTCAATTAAATAACTCTTTAGTTATAATAAAAACTCTCTAAGAGAAATTTAGTTTATTTAGTATCCTCCCACTATTATAGGTTTAGGTTGTTAGTTACAGGTGCAACTGAACAACACTGAATATTTTAAAAGCAATAAATACATCACTCGTAACCGTGCAGCTGTCACTCACTGTCACTCACTGTCACTCACTGCCAATGATCGAATACGGAAAAGGAGATTTAATTTATGGTGAAAAAGGCTACTATGTTTTTAAATACTTTTGAGATCTAATAATATATTTGTTTATATGTTATTACAACTTTAGAATTAGAAGTTGTTACAAATTTTAAAACATACATAGAAATTTACTGATATCAAAATGTTTTTTCAAAAGGTAATTTGAGTTCTGGTAATACAATTATACGTAACAAAAATGTCAACTTTGTTTACTTAGTTTAAATATTGTTATATTGTTTCTAAACCATTTGATAAATTATAGTAAGGGTTAAACTTGTATACAGTTCCAATCAAATGCTTTACAAAAGTATGTATCAATTGCGACAAACTAATTAATTACTTCACAGTTCGAACCACCGAATTAACTTTATAAGAAACTCTGTTCACTGAATAAATGTAGGGCTTTAAATAAATTTAAGTCAATACATCTTTTGTAAAGCACCAAAATTATCTATATAAAAATGCAATAATAATAAATAATATTTTTTATAATTAGAATTACTGTTATTATCGGAATAATTATAAAACGTTTTCATAAGCAATGATCTTTAATAATATTTAATATTATAACACTGAATATCCACTACAATGTGTCAGTGTGTCTCTTGACGCTATTTCATAACATAAAGTGACAGTGTAATGAGTTTTAAACTTATCTTGTTACAGTTGACTTCGAGACGACAGACAGATTATTATCTAATACTAGGTATACCAGTGACTTGGTCTGTGATTTTTAATTTGTGTTTACAAACAACGACTTTACATAGACATAACTAAGACATAGTTAAAATCAATAATGCTTCTATAAACACATTAAATATATAAGATCAGTATAAAAACTACATATTTCCCGATAAAGTAGAGTAATTGATTTATTTGGTATCAATGTGTTGGCAAGTGTTCAAGAAAATTTTAGGAATATTTTTTCCTACAATTCAATCATATTGATTGAATTACTAGTTTTTGGCAGCGATTCAAGCCGCACTCCACAGGCAAAGAGTAGTCTTAGTATATCAGATGGCTATATAAAAGCAATTTTTCCAACCCTTCGGGAAGTACTTTAATCGAGATGAAACGTATGTTGGTATATCGTGTCCTCTCTGCAAAACTCATGATGATCCGTTGAGTTGTCAATTCATGAAAACGTAAGAACATAGAAAAGTAATTTTAAAAAGAAATAAAATAATCGGATGGATTTTAATGAAATTAAGTATAGTAGCGGTCTTGGCTCTAGTCAAGAATGATTAAACCAAAACAATGGACATATTGTTAGATTAAATTTATGGTTTCTAAATATTATAATAGACAAACACGTAACTACTATAGCCTACGCGTACGAAATTGTGGACAACAACTAGTATATATAATAAAAATAGAAAAGGACACGATTATAATTAGTGTGGTTGAATAAGAGATTCTAACTCACTCGTATTATATTACCACTATAAGTACACTGCTCCCCGTCAATATAAACACATACATATTAAGTTTTATATTAATTACTGACTAACCGTTATTTCTATTATTTTATCTTAAATACAATTTTTGATAACTATTAGACAAACATTATTTTTTATGACAATAACACAACAATGAAATATAAGATCTTGTAATGACATATCTTTGGCTAGAACAATGAGTTACAATATTGCAGACAATACTTTAATTAACACGTTTTATTCAAAAACTAATGTATGTATAGATTATAGTACTATGTTGTATGTGTGTGTAAAATGTATATATGAATATAACACTAGTCTAAGTCACATTGTCTCATCTTAATCTCCGCCGTGCTTCTCGACAGCTGTCGCAATGTTCAAGATTGTATTCTTAGTTGTTCTTGTTTCCTTTAATACGTATTGCAAATACATAGAGTCTCTATTCGACTACACACACACAGACACACACACTACGACATGGTAGATGTCTTAGATAATGTCTGCTTCGTCACGTCATCTCACTTATCAGATTAATATAGTTAATAACGTGTTTCATTGTTTAGTTTCATGTTGGTTGTTATTTGTTAAAAAAGCCTCTAAATATTATTTTATTACAAAGTAGATTCTTTTAAGCACAATGTAGAAAAGTTAAGAATTACAGGCCACTTCTTGTTAAAAAAGTGATATCGTATATCAATAAATAAGTAACTTAAGAACTTTGAATGAATATGAAAAACTTGGTAAAGAAATGCGTCTAAAGGTATAAATTATTTAATCTTAACGAAGTATTCATTGTAGGAATAAATATAGCTGTTTATATTAAAAACTGAAATTATATTTCTTATGCCATAAAAATTAATTGGAATTATTTAAGATACAAAATGTAAAAATTATATTTCTTCGTAGCCCACGTCACTGACTGGCTCTGGGATGGGAAGGGTGAATTAATAAAATGTAAGATTCCTTAACAACATTATCTTTGAACTTTCAATTATCTAAACTACAACTATGATTAGTATTAGTGTTTTTGCTGGTCTAGATTTGAATATAAGTTAGGACTTAAAACAAATTCTTCCTGACTTTCTTCATACACTATAAAACTTTTAATCCATTGATTTCTCTAAATTTGTATATTAATTTGTATTATTATATTTATATTTAACTTAATATAAACAACAAAAAGTACCTTTTCAAAGTAATGTGGCAATAATTCTTAAAATATATTCTGTTGTGATTAATTACACATTAGTTTGGGTCGAGTGATGTGAAGAAGAAACATCTTCATCATCACATCACTCGACTTAAAATAAAGTTATATCAATGAAAAAATAGCTCTTATTATATCAGAGTACTAAGTGACAATATTTCAATTACGATTAAGTTCAAACGGCTTGTTAATAACAAATTATATAGTTATTTTTTTTTTAGTTTTCTTGACAACTAAATGTACATTGTAATGATCCATATTATATCATAACAATTAATAATAATGAGATAAATAGCAGGTCAGGTACTTAAATATTAGAAGAGAAAAAGATTGAAAGATCTTTGAAGCAATAAAGCTTTCAAAACAACATTCACCTAACTTTATCCTGTTTAGCGTATTGCACTGGATTTGTTGGAGTACGGACAGAAGTTACTGAATTGAATTTATAACTACGTAATTACATTAAAATATACATGGATAAATACATGTACCAGAACATTAGTACTTACACCTTTAATAAATGTGATGAATGAAAATGATGTTTCTTTGAAAATATTAGTATGTATATAATGATTGATTTGTCTATAATATTAATTAAGAACTCCTAAATATAATTAAAACAATAAAACTACCAGAAGCGGCCAAACATACGTTGCCACGGGGATCGAATCCGGAACCGACCGAACCCAGAGTAATAATATGAGTCATTGTCACATAAAGCTGGGGTCTAATCAAGATAACCTTAGGGTGACGTATCAAAACATGTTTATTACTCATCCCTTTGAGGACCTTATTAAGATACAGTGATACCAATTACCTTAATAAGACGCTGTGTTAGGTAAATGAGAAACTAAGAATAACAATAGTATATAATTAAGACGAAATACAACTGCTCGTATCTTTCGTGTATCACTCATACACATACGTGTGTCGTGTTACTCGGGTAAATAGGATGCTAAATACTCCTACACACTATTAATATTATTACTACTGAATAGAATTTATTTTGCAGATCAAATGTAAATTAATATTATATATACATATAATATTAATTTAAATTAGGTTTGGGCACGTCGAACGAATGAGTGATGAAAGAATGGTAAAAAAGATTTATACAGGAAAAGTGAGCGGTAAGAGAGAAAGGGGGAGGCCTCGAGTGACCTTCGAAAACACAGTATCTATGATACTGGAGGAAGGTCACGTAACAAGCATGAGGAGCCCCCGGAGGGCATGTATGAAGAGGTTAATGTCTGTGGCCGAGGCGAAAGAGGTATGCAGGGACCGTAGCGTTTGGCGCTCCGTCGTCTCTGGCTACCCTGCAAGGGATATAGCGTGACGCTAAATAAATAAATAATAAATAAAATAAATTAAATTATATTTTGTTACTTTACTGCACACGTGTATCTATAGATAACTAAATTAGTCCACTCGCATTTCAATGCAGAACATATATTCCAGTTTTCCATATTCATTCCATATTCATGTGTAATACAAAAATGCATAAGATTAGAATAAAGAACGTTATCTTAAATGGTCAATTTCTTTAACCAGAAAGATGTCCCAGTACTTTAGAATATTGTTTTTAAAAGAGACGTCCAGCATTGAGAGTCTATTAAAAATATATTTATTATAAATATTAACTGATTGTTAGAACGAAGTAATAATGAGCTAGCAATAAACGAATTTTAGAAAATATATTTAGAATTTCTTTAGAATATATATTTGGAATCATACTATTATTTTATTACACACCGAAGTCTATAGTAATCGAACGGAAATATTGAAGAAAAATATTGTAATTTCATAACGGGTTGCTATAAATTACAGAATACAGAACCGATATCTAACTACCAATTTGCTTTTGATTTAAGAGTGCTCGCTTACAGATGGGTTCCTAACCGTATTTTCTTTTCATTTTAATTTATGAGTTTTTAAAGGTAAATGAGAGAATATTGTGGATTGTACCACGTTTCTGAAAGCTTTGAATTTTAGTATATCTATGTTCAATAATTTTAAATTAATTACTTTTGTATTTTAATACTAGTATAATAATGTAATAGAAACACATGAAGTCTTAAATCGGATGCGACAGTTAACAAACTGATGGTCTCGTGTAATCCAATGATTACATGGGACCACCACATTAATACGACATGACGAAGCAATCTTCGTCATGTCGTATTAATTAATCACCACTATTGATGATTAGGACTGAACTTAACAATGTATAACTTTCATAGGTAGTGTCTATTAGTATAGTTTCGTGCCTTAACTCACATACACATATATAAAATTACTATTTTTTTCATCATAATAAATGTATTTTACTCAAAAAGGATAAGAAATCTGGGCTACTAGGTCTCTTGAATTATTGAAATGATATATTAATAAATAATATTATCTATGGTTTTGATAGTGAATGTAACATCAGCGCGTCATCACTGCAGAATAGCCTCCATCTCTTTATGTATCCACAAAACACTTCAAGTAAAAATTGTATGTTTAAGGATATTTATATACGTCTAAGTAATACAGTAAAAAGTGAGTAGCTCATTTGAACGTCCCCTTCACGAAGTTACTTTAAAAGAACAAATGCCCTCAAAGTTTAATACGAATAACGATATGTAAAGTGTACGTACACACAGACAGGTGTATGTTAATACAATTGAAATGTAATATTTAACGTTCCTCCTTTAAACGATAACACTGGAAACTTAATACTCAATCATGTGATTGAAGTACTATCGTATTGAATTTACCATTTTGTTTCAAATTTGTCTAAAATTACTGCGAGGGAGAATATTAATTATCAGTATTGAGAATATACATAAGTAAAATCTGTAACTAATAATGAATTGTGTTTAAAAAGAATTGTTTATAAATATTTTCATCTATTTTGGTATTACGAGCAATCCTTACCAATATACTAAATAATAAGTACATTAAACTTCAAGGATATAATTATATTAATATTATTATATTAATTCCCGAGTGTACTCAAAAATTCAGGGATATGTTAATATAAAAGAAGGGTAGGTACGATATCGACGTACTGTTTCATACACATTGACGCTCATTATGTTAGAACTCTATCCATAAAGCTGCCCGTTAGGGGGGTCTGATCTATAGGTTGTTATCTTGCAGGTTAGTTATTTTACCGGGTAGTACATACTGATATTGGCTACTTTGGCAAGACAATTTTTAAATTATAACTAGTATATGATAGTTAATTTGTAATAATAATGTTTAGTTATTCTTAATATATTAAAGTATATGTTTATTACATTTTTAACCCCCAAATAAATTTCATTAGTCTTAGTCCTAGTCCTTACTTGATATTGGATATATTGGACCAAAGCCTTCCCGGCTCTAATTCCCAAAATCGAGTTTAAATACGGGTGTAAAGAGCCACAGCTTAAGTTACAAACAAGCACTCTTTGACAACCCTTACTGTAACAGTTAATATTTAATGTAATTTGCCTTTTATATAAATTTCCTCACACCTTTTCACTAGAATTGTAGAGAAAAACATTTTATATATTAATTTAATTTATTTTTAGGACACAAAGTTCATTTGTTTCTGTATACTTTTAGAATCATTATTATATAATAGAATAAAGTGATATTAAGTATAATTTGATTTACAAAAACATACAGCAATTAAAGCAGCACAAGATAACATGCAAGGACAGCAACTGTTCAGGATAATGATAGTTGATAAAAGTGCTAAAGCGATAAGAAAACCATTTGTCTAGCTTTTACTGTCTACTGTCCTGAATCCAAGTTTCATTAATGTTAATCTAATTTATTTATGTACGTTATTAATTTGTAACAATGTTGTATGGACTTATCACAGCAGCAGAAGCATATCCATAAAGCACTATCCATATCGATAAAGCACTTAGTATAACAAAATGTTCATAATAATATGCAATAAATGAAAATACTTATAGTGGAGTTCAAAATACTTTAAGATATTAAATTGTTAAATTTTTCACGGATATGAAACACATCACTAGTGAGTACGTCGATACTCTGTAACATCTGCACAATGCATTTCATTTCATATGCACTCATCAAAACATCCCATCTCCCTCTTTGTCTTGTGTTGGGTGTTTTTACTAAAAGCTTGTACCAAATCAAAATCATTTCTGTGTCTACGATATAGTGCAATGTGCAATGTAAGACATTCTACAAAATGACTTCCAAGGTGTGAAATGTATCAAAAAGACATTGAAGTTTATAAGAAACTCATTAAATATGCTTCATGTATTTTTTCAAAGATTGAAATGATTGATAGTTACAATACAACGTACCTAAATTACAAATTTACCACTTATGATATTAAAAAAAGTTTTTGACTTCTTTAAAAATATACATTCTATAAGGATAACGATTTTTAAATAAAACATTTTCTATACATACTTCATTCTTATTACCAATCTTTTACTTTATAAATTATAATTATTATTTGTATTTTTTCCATTGATTGTGGTTGATAATATTGTATAATAATATCAATAGTATACTGTAATTGCGAAATTTTCACATCCTAAAAAGGTAAAAAAGAGATAAAAATATAAAATTTAAACAACCATATTCTGGGAACAAAAGAAGTGTATTTTTATAATTCATCGAGATCCTTATCAAAATAACCAGTGTATGTAAAATATTCACCGATATCTGTACTTAGTATTGCAATATCTGAGTTGTGTACAATGAACTACGCTGTATTTATTAAACAGACTAATGACTCAAGAACAACTGCGTCAGTAGTCTTCAAAGGAAGCCCTTGTTACTACGGAATCCATTTTAAAACATTTTAATTAAAAAGTAGAAATGAAATTCTTTCTCAAATGAATAGGTATTTCCTTGAAACGATGTCGTAAACACAATTGCATTCAGAAATATCTTTACTTATGAAAGCTGTACTATTCATAGTTATATTTCGTACTTATTCATCATTTCATCCATCTTTTACATAATATTTTTTTTGTTTCTGATATTATTTCTTGTGTTGTTTACTATATATATAGTTCTAAACCTTTTCTAAATATTTTCTATCCACTCCTCAAATGATTTGCAATTTATATTAATATCATATTAAAAAAATATTTTAAGAGCCACTTTTATTACATCTCATCTATTGTTTTGTACACATCAAGGGTTATCTAAATATAAAGAACCACATTAAAAGTGTGTGATCTCATTGAGTCTATACACAGTAGTCACTGATCTGAATATAAGTGTGATCAAGTTCCCTTTGATTAACCACGCTTAAGAGATTATTAATGTGAGAGGAGGCGCTCCGGTGAAAGCACAATATTTACTTTGTGAGGTGCTTCATGAATCATTAATTGCATCTATAATTAGGTTCCAGATTAATTAATTTACACTAAAAGAATTTTTTTTTTAGAGTAAGCAATAAGTTATGTTTTATATAAATTATAAAGAAATATATTTAATCTAGATAAAAAATATCAAAAATATAAAGACAAAACAAAGAATATTTATATATATTTTTATTTATATTAGTCGACACTATCTTATGAAGTCTTTTGCTACCTGGGTAAAATTTGTATTAGTAAATATTTATGTTTAAAAACAAAAACAGTACTTAACTATACAACATTAAATACATTCATTAAGTGTAAGAACCTCTGTACAAGTTAATTATACAGATGAAAAGGTAACGTACAGTGGCACCCGCAGACACGTCCTATTAACTTGACTGGTGTATATTACAGTCTGTGATATATTGTCGTGATTTACTCTGTGTAAGATGTGGTAGTTTGTTCAGTCAATTTTCTCACGGAATAGGAATACAAATAAAATCAAAAGGTCAAAAGTTATGTCGGGAGTAATAAAGTTAGACAAACACTGCATTAGTTCAATGAAATGTAGCTTTTGACCGGAATTGGTATAAAATATTTAATGTCGCTTGACTACTTCACAAAAATTAATACAATAAGTTTTATTAATACAATAATTATCGACAAATACTTTTAAAATGTTTTTTACACATTAAACTCTGTTCAGAATAATTCTTTATTGATAAAACACTTATTCACACGGAATCTGCTAAAGTGACCTTATTACCTGCATCTACGTGTACTTTTTCTTTATTACACTTTAAATTACATATATTATATGAAAAGTAAAATATGTTCTTTAATTCTTTTACGTTTGTAGAACCTTATTTGTGTGTCTGTATGTTCACTTAATTGATTAAAAATTATTATTAAATAATAAAAACGAAAAGGATAGAATAAAATAGGTTTTTAAACCGCAGTGCTAATAGAGCTTTAACTTAAAAACATCGACTACATTAAATTGTGAAACCATTCCTAATAATTAATTGCACAGTAAAGCAATGGACGAGTCACAGGCAGTTCTATTTAAGGTTCGTATTTAATGTTGAAAGATACCTGTATTAAATTTACTGGCCATTGTGTATTTACATAATATTCTCTAACAAATTTGTTTCTGTGTAGACTGTATACAAGATAATATCATTCAATAACCATCTAATGACATTATATTTTAAACAATCATTATTAAATCATGTGTAACACAATCATTACCATGCTATTAAATATAAGATGTATCACTTAATATGCATACAAAGATCACACTAGACACCATCACATTATCTACAAGTCACACTGATAATACAATAAACATAACACCATTGCATTGTAGTCAGATGTACGAGTACATATATTGATATCAGAGCACTCGGCTAAACTGTAGTTAAAATGAGATTTCCAGTAACCTATATTCAACTATATTATATCAACAACACACGTTTTATATCTCTAAAAGTTTTTTTTTTTATTATATACGTTTATAGCTCAATAATATGATAGACTCTTAGCTTCATGATTTATATTAATTATAATAGCTTTGCACTTGAACTCATTAATACAGCCATGGACATAAATTGTTGATTTAGGACCCTTTCAATTGAATTTAGTTCATGAAGTGTTTCCATTAATTTAGCCTAAGGTTTCCTCATAAGATTGTCTGCTTCCTTAACAAGGCTTTGTGAGACAGAACCTTTACCTCAACAACTTGCACAACTTATTACGAAAGTTAAGTCTTAAGAATGAAATATATAAAGTTATTTTAGTTCTGATTTTATAAAAATCTAATTGCAAAAGGCTTAAGCAATGTTTATATTCTACACACATTTTACGTGGTAATGTAACCCGGTCCAGTTAATGTGAAGCATCCTAAGTGTTTCTTCAATGAATGTGTCTCTTGCATCTGTGTAAATGACTTTTACAAGTAGTAGTTACATACATGTAATTAGTATTGTGTTGATTCACTTTGGTTACAATTTTTATTTATAAATTATACTGAATACTTAATTAATATTGATTAAAAGTGCCAAAGATGCGTGATTTGTGTTAAATATTGACTCTGTTCGGTGTTTGTAACTAACAATGTAAGCAATTAAATAAGTCTAGGAACTTGACAAAACTTATGTGATTATCATAGAGTAAGTAAACAATAGAGAAAAATAATTATAAGTGTCTCATACACCTGGCGCCCTCTGCTGTCGAAGTGCTGATGATTGAATAGAATAACCAAAATACATAATATATTTTAAACATTTTATTTATGCTTATGTTCGAAATAAAATTATCTTAAAATTAATAATTTTAAGTTCAGTAAATAACAATATGCTGTTAAATATTTTTCGAACAAATTATTAACGGTGAATAAAATATACAAATTCTATATTTAACATAAAAATTCAGTTGTTGTAAAATATACCATGTTATTTTTTTTATAAAAAGAAACCTTAAATTTGGTTAACAATATACTCGTATATTTCTTTAACGTTGTTGTAGGTAGGTGTCTGAGTAACTCTTTTGGAGAATTCGGAGGGTATTGTAAGTTTTAAGGATTCTAGTTGTTATTATATGTTATAGAAATAATATATTATTATAGACTAAGATTACTGAATCTCAAAACCAAAAGGCATTTGCATAACTGTCGTAAAGTTAAGTACCTAATCTGAGA
This sequence comes from Melinaea menophilus ssp. n. AW-2005, assembly GCA_918358695.1. Classification (NCBI taxonomy): domain Eukaryota; kingdom Metazoa; phylum Arthropoda; class Insecta; order Lepidoptera; family Nymphalidae; genus Melinaea; species Melinaea menophilus. Next base: position 1,015,732 of record OU911048.1, read on the forward strand.
TGAGACCAGAGACGAAAGACCAACTTCATTAAGAATTCAACTCAAATGCTTTGTGAATTTTGTATCAGCTTAAAGTTCTTTTACGTAAGTGTAATTGTAAAATATAAATAAATATTTTGCAAATGTGTTGATATTTTTTTAAGGTCATCTTCAAAAGTAATATATTTTTTTCGTAGAAGTAAAAATAAGTATTAAAATAGTATTGAAAGGTGTTTAACCATGTCAAGCTTATATAAATTTTAAAAAAATCCGTGCCCGCAGGGGGACACGCGTGGGTAGACCTCGTGTGTAACTCGTTTAAAATATAACTCACTACCTAAGAATAATACATGATGGCGCTGTTTACATCAAAAAATTTTAAGCAAAAAGCGTTTTTTTTTTCTCCGAAAAGGTATCTTTTTTAGAAATACTTTTGGTACTTAAATTTAGAGTAAAAAAACCTTTCTATTAAAAATATTTGCGAGGAGGGAATGTTTACCAGAAAAAAGTTGCCGTGGTTTTACCTACCTTAAATTTTCAAGCTAAAAGTGGTTTTTATTTTGGGTAGACCTCGAAGAATTCGGTCTGCCCATTCATTTGTACCCGACTTTCGAATTTTGGAAAAATTTCTACACTGAAGGAAGGTCTTCTTATGACCCCCTGAGTCCGAAATGACCATTGGTCAAAATTTAAAGCTAAAAGTGGTTTTTATTTTTTTTCTCGGAAACGGTACCTTTTACGGAAAAACTATTGGTACTTAAATTTAGAGTAAAAAATAACCTTTCTATTAAAGATACTTATGATGTAAGAATGTTTACCAGAAAAAAGTTATGAATATTTTCCCAAAAATTTTCGGTTTTTTTACCCTCACTCCTAAGTTATTGAAGTTAGGTTTTCGGTTTATCTACATTAGTTATAGGTATTTATCAAACACATCATATAACATAAACGCGATTGATCTTCTTTGTATAGGGAAAAAGTTATGGTCGAAAAACTGAAATCAGAAAAAGTGAGGCCCTAGCGTCCCCTGTGGCCGGAAATCTTTGGTTAACGAACTTGACCTTCATTTTAGGATGGTTGATTTTTGTGCAAAGTTTGAAAGCGATCCGAGCGAAACTGCGGCCGCTATCGTGCTGACAAAAGTCGAATCTGGACGCACGCATGTATATATATATATATATATATATATATATAAACTTTTTGAACAATCGTCATTTCAGACTCAGGGGGTCATAAGAAGACCTCCTGTGAAGAAATTTTTCCAAAATTCGAAAGTCGGGTACAAATGAATGGGCAGACCGAATTCTTCGAGGTCTATCCAAAACATTTAAGATTAAGTATTATTTAATAATTTTTAACATTAATTTCGTTTATTGATTTGTATATATATGACTTCGAAGGAAACCTTATAGATATTGCACTACCCCCCGCCCAGTATCAGGAGAGAGCTCTACATTCAAACGTTAATTGATCCTAATTCGATTTGGATTTCGGGGAATCCCGCAAATTGCACCGATGTATGTATTCAAGTTTTATTTAGAACTTATGATTTCTTTATAAAAATAGTATAAAACACTATTATAAAAGCAGAATGAGATTATTTAAACAAAAAATAAAACATAATTAGTGTCTGTATGTAAGTTTTATAAATATCAAGGAAATTACTAGATTAATTCGTATTAAAAACATAATTTTATAGCTTTTATATCTAAATAGAATATAACGAATAAACAACATATTTTCTGAAAAATGTAAAGATATTCATAATTTAAACGTAAAACCATATTGTTAATCTCTGTTTACATATTACAATACAATAAAGGTGAAGTAGTCAAGTTGATAAGTTACCGACGACGGCTAAGGCCTTCGCCAAATATTTCCTGCTTTATGTAATAGGGATAATTCGTGATAACAATTTATAAAATATAGTTCTTGTTCTAGTAGAACAAAACAATGGACAAAAAAAAATCAAATATTTGTTGTCTCTGTTTGTTAGTCAATACCGAATACAGGTAACATAAAACTGATTGCTACCTATAAAAATGGGGTGTAAACATTTTCTTTTCATTTTCGATTTACTATCAAGGACAGAGATATTAGCACTGAGAAATGTATAAAATAATATTTTATTCTGTGCTCATTTTTCTAGTTTGTTTATATATGAAGAATAAACATTTATCCAAATAGGTGCACCGGGCACCTATTTGAATAAATATTTTACCATTTGAAAGGATGCATTATTTCATTTAAACAATGTTTAAAATAACTATAAGTAGTTATAAAAAGAGTATTATAAAAGTAAGAAAATTGCCTTTTACGGAAATATAACGAATGCATTATTCTATTTCTCTTAAAAGTTCTAAACGAGTGTTTGGATGTTGGTCCACGAAGAAAATGTAGCAGGTAGCAGGTATTCAAATTTTAGCGGTTAATAATAGCTGATATATTCCTCGTACGACTTTAGAGAAAACGCTTTATTCAACTGATCAAAAGAGGAATGTATTAAAAGTTCTTTTAAATTTACTACTAAATGGAAATAAACAAAAATCTGACTTTATTATCATTTAAATTCTGTATTCACATACGAGTATATAGAATAACACAGTTTAAAATGCGTGGTTGCAGTAAATGAATGCGGCGTAAGAGATTGATGCAAAAATAAATGAAATATGTATGCAGTAATATATAGTCGTAGTTTACATACAAACCTTTTAAAACATTTGTTGAAGCTTCGTCTAATTGTGTTAAGAAACGTCACTTAGAAGCGGAGTTATGTGAAGATCACATTTGACATTTCTTTACTCTGACACAGTCCCGAGCGCTAGTGGACAATACGTGACTGTTCTTACGACGTCTTAGAATGTCAATCGAGTCCATTTACAGTTCTTTAAGTAAATAAAAAAAATATATAAGTCTTTTAATAAATATGCTTACAAAAACAGAAAATGCTCTAAACCGAGTGTTATACTGAACTGTCGATACTGTGTTGACAGTCGGTTTAAACAGATTAAAGAGACTTACTGACTCACCTGGTATGTACTACGGAGGAAATTCATAAAATGTCTTATTAATGAAATTAGGCGAAGCTTATAAAATATTTACATAAAACTATATTCTAGACGATACATATATATAAATTTATTGTTTCGTTTTAGTATTGTAAACAATATTGGTTTTTCAACATAACACATCTAAATTGTATAGTCAGCAGTGTCTTGAAACAATAACTGCTAAAGTTGATTAAAGATGAGGAACGCTTTTATGACTTTCACGATAATTTGTTTCTTGTTGAAGCATACTTCTGGTTTTTTACTACAACTGCAAAAAAAAACAAAGAGTTACGTAAAGAAAAACTTTTATTATTTCTGAAGAGTTCTGAAGAGTGCAGCACAATACTATAGAAGAACTGTAAACGTTAGTGAAAGATTGAAATCTTAAAATGGAAGAAAAACTTTAATAAAATCTTCAATAACTTTCTATTTCTACGTAAAAATGAGAAACCTTTATCATTTATACTAATATATTATCATTTAAAATTTTTGGTGAATTGCATAATAATTATAGTATAATTACCTATATTCTTAAACTCACAAACGAAGGTATCTTGATCTTCTATAATAATTAAGATTAACCAGAGCTGTCTCAGAGGTCCGACTTCAATTGACCATAGATAGTATTTTAAGGGTGAGTATTTGTATTTAAATAATTATAAATATCTTGAGATTAAATGACCCCTTTAGGGATTAACGAATTCTCTACTTGTATTACATAGTATATCACAAAATTATTAAATCAAGTTTTATATTCCTCGTTCCAAGACAACGTATAAGTTATAAATGAACAAATAATTACACAACAAACCCTCGCCATTTTGTTAAATAATAAATCTTAATCCGCTTAATTCAAGAACAATAGACAGGTAAGCAATGGTTTTCTCATCGCTTTAACACTTCTCAGAACTCTAACTTTTTTATTTAATTTGAAATAACTTCTCAAATGTTGTCTTTATTGTTTAATACGAGTATATAGACGTCGGTGGTGACACAATAGTTTTTTAAACTTAAGAAGAATCACGTGTCTCGTATGTATATACTATATGTATATATAACAATGTACAAACAATAGGTATAATTATTTTTGGTTATGTGTAAAATTATACTAATTTTATTTTTTTATTCATATATTTTATAAAATAAACAGTTTACATTACACTGAAATAAATCAGGAAAGAATATATACAGATCCGTTATTTATTTAATTTATAAAGAAGAATACTACTTGCTTTATCTAATTTGATTGCTCAGATTTATCGAATCGAATCGAATCGAATCGAAATCGAATCGGCTTAAGAACAACTTAGCAATTGCAATAGCAAGAGGAACTCGTATTATTTATTAGAAATTAATACAAAATAAATATAACATAATACGGATTACGGATGTAATTAACGCCATTTAACTGTGTTTTATTTGAACCTACAATTATATACCTCTAAAAAAAACACCCACTATATATATATATATGCGTGCGTGCGTCCAGATTCTTTTGTCAGCGATCCGAGTGAAACTGCGGCCGCTATCGTCGGCCGCAGTTTCACTCGGATCGCTTTCAAACTTTGCACAAAAATCAACTATCCAAAAATGAAGGTCAAGTTCGTTAACCAGAGAAATCCGGCCACGGGGGGCGCTAGGGCCTCACTTTTTCTGATTTCAGTTTTTCGACCATAACTTTTTCTCTATACAAAGTAGATCAATCGCGTTCATATTATATGATGTCTTTGATGAATAGCTATAACTAATGTAGATAAACCGAAAACCTAACTTCAATAACTTAGGGACGGGGGTGGAAAAACCGAAAATTTTTGGAAAAAAATTCATAACTTTTTTCTGGTAAACATTCTTACATGACAAGAATTTTTAAAGAAAGAAAGGTTATTTTTTACTCTAAATTAAGGTACTAAAAGTTTTTCCGTAAAAGGTACCGTTTCCGAGAAAAAAAATTAAAACCGCTTTTAGCTTGAAAATTTTAGGAAGGTAAAACCACGGCAACTTTTTTCTGGTAAACATTCCCTCGTCGCAAATATTTTTAATAGAAAGGTTATTTTTTACTCTAAATTAAGGTACCAAAAGTTTTTCCGTAAAAGGTACCGTTTCCGAGAAAAAAAATTAAAACCGCTTTTAGCTTGAAAATTTTAGGAAGGTAAAACCACGGCAACTTTTTTCTGGTAAACATTCCCTCGTCGCAAATATTTTTAATAGAAAGGTTATTTTTTACTCTAAATTTAAGGCAACGCACTACTCCTTTGACTAAGCCAAATAAAATTATCACAGTTTATTCTCGCAAGGAGTCTTATTCTTAGGTAGTGAGTTATATTTTAAACGAGTTGCACACGAGGTCTACCCACGCGTGTCCCCCTGCGGGCACGGATTTTTTTATTACTTAATCTATAAGAATATACTTTCGAAGAAATAAAAAATAATATTTAAATGTGTATATTTAAAGTTTTTTTTTTTCACAGTATCTTTTATATAATTATCTGTTTATAAAGAGTTTATAAAGTTAAATATATTCCAAGTATTCCACTACAAATGAAATTGGACAGATACGGGCATAAATTTAGTCGAAAGAGCAAAGGCGGATTTGGGAGCAGAGAGCAAAGTCATGTTTGAACAGTTTTGTGTCATTCTATTTTCTCATCACATGAGTGTTATTTTTATTAGTTTACATTAAACATGTATTTTTAATAAATTTTTAAAAACTTTGAAGTGTTTTCTTTCTTTTATACAACCACATGCTTATTTTCAAATTAATTCTTTTCTTGTTATACCAAATTGTCTGCTTACTATTAACTGTAAACAGCTTTAATATTTAAATACAAAATCAATATTACCTTCAACGATTCAATTGTTTTTATCAAAGTTCCAAGACTTTCCCGACAAAGACTACTCGTTCAGAAAAGTTACCAAATAATTTCATCTTTGAATCTTAGTAATTTAATAAAAACAATATATTTTTTGTCTTCGATAAAAAATTTTTGATAAATATTCCTTGTATACAGAAGATACTTATAAGTTGTTCTTTTATTAACTAAAAACACAAAAAGGGGTTCCACCTTACTTAATTAAGACACCTTTTGCAGATTATTATTATACAATGCAGTAGTATTACTTCTATCGTATACTACGCAGAATATTATCTAATATAAAAAAGATAAGTACTTACTAAATATAAGATAAATTATGCGTTTACAGTTTTTTTAATTATTTATTCAATTAAAATATTCTCTGTTTCAATACTAAAAAATATACAACTTTATAGTATTTTTGAACAAAAAAAAACAGTTTTAAGTAATAGAAGGACATACAGGCATACATACACAATTAAAGACAGAGAAAAAGGTTATCATACATATCAGACAGACAGATCTGAGATGGGACATCAGATATCGGGACAGCGTTTGTGAAACAAAACCCTTATCAAACGGAAACTTCTCTTTATATTCGAATCTTCGAGATACTCGTACCTTACTCGTAACTCTATTTCATTCCGATGTCTACACAGTTATAGGTTTATTTTACTTTTAATCTTTATTTTTTTTTCGTGAATAAATTTAGTTTGCACCATTAGAACTTTTTCAAACTAGATGTAGCATTTTTTGGTCGGCATTGAGGTAATATATTTACACATATCTAAAGAATTAGAGACATTTCGTTTGGCAGGACTTTGTGGTCTGATTCTGGTGACGTCACGTGAGTATTGTAGAGAAATTGTGACGATGCCTCAAGTAGATTTATTTTGTGGGTCTGTGATGGGCAGTCTTGACCAGAAAGTTTTGTTGTTTTGAAAATGTTTTGAAGTTTAATAGACGGCTTTTGAATAACTTACTTCTGCTCTGACAAGTACCTATCATGTTTGCTCTGTGTCGATTGTTTTGGAGACAAAATCTAAAATACCATCCCAATAAAATATTTGTATGTTATTATTGATGAAGAATAAATTTTGAAATATATAAGATGAAATCAAACGGTAGTTCCTGGTATCGTCTAGTTATGGTCCAAGTATTCATAATAATTAAATTAAAATTTTTAATATTAAGATACAACATATATATTTAGTCAAGCTTAACAAAGATAAACTATTAAACGCGAGACAGAGAGAAGGAACAAGCGTATTATTAGTATTATAATATAACATTTGAGAAGATCAAAACGTCTTGTTTTGGGATAATTTTAAGTTTATAACAACCTAAAATTGAATTTATCCGGAACTAATAATAACCTCACATCAAAAATTTGTGTAAAATTTAAATAAAATTATTGAATAAATAAAAATGTCATATATTATAAGATTTAAACTTTCATTTATATTAATGTTTTTCTCATATTACTGTGATACAAGAAACTCTTCAGAAGTATTAAAAGTGGTCCTTTGTGTAAGTCTTTTGTTATTTGTACTTTTGCTGAAGTACTAAAAGTGCACTTTAACAAGAAACAGTTTCTCAATTCATAAAAGATTTCCATCTCCGAGTTATCGTAAATTGTTGATTCAAGATGGTGTCGTATGTACAGGTGGTTTGTATCCATCAAGTTACAATATACTGTATAAAACACCTAAACACATATATTTACTTTTGTAATATTATTTTATTATCAAGTTTGATACGATGTCAATGTTTCGATATTGGGTGTTACAATTAATTGTAAAGTACTATACTACTACTACGCAATGGCGTCTGTTTCAAAAATAGCAAAATAATAAAAATAAAAAACTTTCGAATTTTGAAAATTGTCCAAAAATGTTTTGAAATGTTCAATTTTTAAACTCTTCCTCTGAACACCTCATGTAAGAGGAAAACATGCACTAAATCGATTACAATTATAAATAAATAGATATAGATAAGATAAAATAAGATAAGATAGATAACAACCATCTCTGAAACCTGTTGTATATAGTGTCAAGATTTGAGCTCAATTGTGCAGTTTTATTTATGGTTTTTGAGGTGTACACAAATTAACAGAACTTACAGAATACACATATATATAGATTAACATATGATATCATGAATATAGTCTTACTAATAGATGTCTAACAATTTTTTTTATAAAGTTTACGACATCTTTCTTTTATAAACTTTATTAAATCCCTTCGTATTGCGTTATATACTCCAAGGATATTGTGTAATCTCTTTTTAAAAAAAAATTTGAACTAAATACATATATATATTATTTATTTCCGCTTAATATATTTATCGCGTTGTTATTATTATTTTTAACTTGTCAGCTACGAGTAAGAGCGTCAACTATTATCTCATAACTGCAGCCCGTTATTTAAATGTTCAAACAATGTGTCTCTTTTGCTGCAACTAGCCAATATGCCAATATCACATTCTTTAAATGATACTGAAGTGGTATTGTTGAATGCATAATTTTTTTTGCCATCTTGTGCTAAGTGTCAAACTTATTCTATTTTGGGGACGTTAAAAAAATAAATATAACATTAAGCGATATTGTGATGAACAGTGCTGAACTATTTTTTGTAACTTTTTTTAAATATTAGTTCAATATTAGCTATTGTAATATGTTTAAGGTGTTTTCTGACATGGTTGTATCGTGATGTCATGGTACAGCCTGTGACCGTATGTAATAATGTACATCTTTCTTATAGGTGCGATGGCTATAACGAATAGTATTTATTTATACACTTTGTGCGATGTTGAAATATCTTCTTCTATAACTTTAGCGTTGCTCTAGTTGGTCATTTCTTGAAGCATATATATGGTAACTTTCAATGACACTTAGGGCTTAGATTTATTTGATTTAAAAACACAACATAACAACTACTTTATCTGAAATATTTTTTAAACAAAACAAATAATTTTACCTTTTTTTTAATTTAATGCTTTTTATGGGTAGCAATCTGTTTTATTTTATTTTTATTGGGGATTGAACAAAATGCAGAGAAAAAGCTATTTGATGTGACGTTTCTTCGTTCACTTTTTCATCAAACAAAACAATGAAACGTATTTTACAAATTGTTCTGACAGATTGACGCCATTACGTAACGTGGGAAATATTCAGGGAAGCTCTAAGCGAAGTCGTCATCGCGACGCGACTCATTAACCCGACTGCTTCACATTACCGCGTACCGCCTTTATCGTATTATGTAAGAAGCAAATTCGTAAACAAAGATAATATTATATTAACAAGGGAACTTCCCGGCCCTTCGGGCCAGGAAGGGTCAAAGGTCACGTATGAGGTTGGCACCTACCCTATTTTGTAGCCTGATTCAATAGCTTTTTTTTAATGTATTACACATTATTGTGTGATTTGTGGGTGATAAGTGATGCGCGCGCATACAGAGTCAATTAGGTCATTATTATATAGTAAGGATGTTATTATATTGTTGTTTGTCTTTGTTTACGAATGCGTTATGAATGTCATTAAAAGATTTTAAAATATGTTGTTTAATTATTTTTGACTTCAAAAATGTATTGATTTTTTTTTATAAAATTAAATTTCTTTCATTTAAGTTTATTATTAATTCCAAATACTCCTTGAAGAACAACACACACCTTCAATATAAATATTCAATAAGTGGAAATTATATTTAAATTACTATTAAAGTAAATAAAAGATCTTAATTTACACATTTGATACATACATTTGTTCGGTTGTACTCATCCTAAAAAATAAAAATATAACTTGTATCGAACCCAATCTGAATTCTAAATCGTAAGGTCGGAGCATGATGGAACCACGACGTCACCTGCGTGCAGCAGCAGCAGGTCTCTGGGCGCGCCGCCCGAGGACGTGGACGGGAGGATATTCCGTCTCTTGAAGATGTTTTTCACTCAAAATTTTTATTACAGTGAAAGAAATGTGAATACCTAAATCAATGATTATGAATAAAACTGTGTAAATTTAAACAAATGTAATATGTATGACAAAGTTTAAAAAACAATAAAGATACAACTGAATTTTGTAAAAAAATTGTTTTAAGGAGTGTTATTATTATATATATATATATATATATATATATATATATATATATATATATTATTCCGTGTATGAATTAAATTAATTTCCATTTAAAAAGTATTGTAAACAAACAACGCCATGCAATGAATGCTGTTTCATTATCAAACAAAGTTATTTTCAATGTAAGAGGTACGTTAATACTATTAACGTAATTATTTATTTTTTATTTTAATTTAAGAGTAAAATCTAAATAACAACATAATACATTATTTTTAATTTCAAATGGACACTTGTATAATCTCAATACACACTTTGTTTCAGGTAAATATTAAAATATTTTTTTTTTGAACATTGACGATTTGTATTGGTGAAAACATTGGTATATTTTTTTATGAAAACTTTTTTATCCTGAAAACCTTATAAATTTATCTTAGTATATAAAATGATTTATTTGAAATGAGTTGTTAAAGCGACGACACTAAGGTGAAGAAATTGTTAAAGTATGACTTTTTCGGTTATATTATAAAATAAAAAAGAATAGATACCGAGTTTAAATAATATTTAATAAATAGGTTTACTAAGTAGTGCAAAGATAAAAGCAAAGGCGATCTCTTCCCATACAATACTGCATATAGAGAAAGTCCTCATTTGATAACCGAGTTACTAAGTAATGAAGAAAGAAACGGAATGACGTAGAAAAGAATGAGAAAGCATGATATTGTCATTGCACTTTTGCACGAATATTCTATTACTTTTTATGCTTACAAAACCGTGTTTTAACTATTGTAGGTGTAATTGATAAATAAGCTTTAGAACTTCATTAATTTTATTGCAGCATTTGTAAGTTCATATTGTTTCTCTGAGAACTTTAGCGGAGTACTACCATAACCTATGTATTGCCTGTAAATGAAATAACTGTCAACGACATCTGCCTACTCGTATAGTCGATCATGAGCGAAGGTCGTTGGAGCCGTCCCGGTCGTGGGCGGCTATTATTAATATATTTATAATTATAAATAATTTTGCATCTTTAAAAATTTTATTAAGGGTATTTGACACAGGCTATTGTGACAGGAGTGAATGTTAAATTTATATTTTTTTTACATATTAAAAGTATGTACAAAGAGTTAGTTCTTTAAAAAAAAGAGTAAGTCTAAAGAGAGATAAATTTTTATATTAGTTCTAGAAAGTGATGTCTCTTTATCAACCCTACGAATAAAAAAAAATCAAAGTTCAGTGTGTAGTTAATGAGGTTCTTTACTGTTTCAAAAATAGGAAATTGTGTGATTTTTTTTAATATATTTCGAAAAGCTAATTTGTATGCATTACATCATAATAAAATTATGTTAAATTTCCTTTCAAATTACAAAAAGTTGGCGTAGTGCTGATAATATAAATAATAACACTTTTTTAATCTCAACGAACGGTAAGTAAAGTATTATTAAAAGTTACCAAGAAGTAAGACCTCGAGGGAATGTAAACCCAAATTGGCATTAAATTGTTCTGGATGGCAGAGTCGGTCGCAGGACTCTCAGGAATAGACAATTACGATTTTCTTTTTACAGGAAAATATTCATCTATATACAAAAATTGTGTAATATATAAATTGTAGAACTAACGCTTAACTGAATTATAACTAAATCATTTTGATAATGAAATATGCTCTATAAATGTTCATATTACGATAATAATCAAACAATAAATAATACAATTATAATTAGGAAGAACAATATATAAATAATTAAAAGAAATAAATGAAAACAGTGCTCCTGTCACAGCCCTGATCGCGTTAGAAAGCTTACTCACTTAATCCGCTTTAAATGAGTTATGTATTGCAGCCAAATTAATAATTTAACACAAACTATCATCTACTTTAATACAAGCTTTGTTAAAATAAGTTCATAAAATTAACTTGTTAAGTAAGTAGGAATTAAATTGGACTTAATATCAATCTAAATATATTGAACGTTAAATTATGTATTTAATTATTTTTTAATTTCTTAATTTCCAATTATTGATATCCGAAACTTGATAACCGAAATTTAAAACATATTCCAACTGACCAACCCTTGTTATTGAATCAACTACAGTCTAGTTTTATTATCGGCATTTATCAAATGGTGAATACAGAGGCTATATATTATATCAGATAAATTTTTATTTCAATTTCAGAATATAAATCGTATAATGTAAATAATGTTTAAAAGAGTTAAATATTTTCTTTAAGAAATTATCTAAATCGAAATAACAGATTTATTAAATATCATCTATATTATGTGTTTTAAATAAAAACTGATTAAAGATAAATATATTGTAATATTAAAAGCATGCAGGTGTGCGTTGTTATTACGAGTATATGTAAGATAATTATAATTATAACTAACTCCACAATTAATAACATTATTTTTTTGTTTTCTTCAAATAAATTGGTGCGTATTATTAAGAAAATAATAAGATTTCTTTATGAAAAGCCTTTAATGATATCCATCTTTTTACTATTATCATTATATATATTTAAATATTGTATAATAATAATAGTGACAAATATTCCAATAGTTATTAATAATGTCATCTTCCAAAAACTTCAAATAAATTCTATGTGATTCTCAACCTAATGTTAAGTTCGCAATCCGAGTGATTGTAACTTATTTGAATTGCGTTGTCATTACAGTTGAAGTCTGAGCTGCATTTGTACTTTATATTAGAAATAATCCATGGACTATGTGTCTATTGTAATACTTAATGACATTGACAGTGTTAAAATGATTTCTGCCCATTCAGCTCGGGAACTGCTGAGTGCTGAGCAAACGATGATACAATATGTTAATGTCATTCCATTAGTATTCAATAATTCTTACAATAGGAAAGCCAACACCTTGTTCTATATGACTTGTATTGTGTAATTCCTCTATGATTAATGTTAAATATAATTGTCACTTTTCTTCTAATATCTATCAAGCAGACGTCGCTTTAATTATAGTCAATGATGTGTTTTTTTTTCATTGATAACAAAAATATTACCTAACCTTCCAGTTAAAACAATGTCGGTTTGGTTACCTTTATCACATTTATACCAACTAAACAAAAATACAGACAGAATTGTATTATAAGGTTGAACTCAAAAAGAACATTTTAACAGCTCTCAATTGTAATCTAACCGTCGTTAGAGTTAAGTACATACTTAAACTGAACATTAGGTACCTCATAAGATAAGGCAATATACCAGCTGTAGATAAGGTAAGGTACAGTGGATGTGGAAGTATAAGTATAATTAAGGAAAATATTTATTTTATGCTGTGTTACTTTTATATGCAGTAATACTAACTACATTGTACGGTGTATACACATAGTATTATACAGTGCAGTACAGTACAGTACAGTACAGTACAGTACAGTAATAAACAACACTCGATATATATAGAAAAACATTTATGTTAAAGTATTAAAATTCAATAAAGCATTTCTACAATAATCAATTAACAATTAGGTCACTTCACATTTCATCTAATCCATCCATCCATCTAATACTAGAATAATAAACTCGAATATCGTCTATTACATCTGATCATAAAATTTCAATGGAGTGCATTAACGTTCACAGAAACAAAACTATAGCCAGTTTGTACGAGTGAAACCTATAACTCTCATTAGGCGCTTACGCGCCCTAACAACAATATTACGTTAGTTTTTAAAATTCTTCGCTGATATGACTATTATTATAGTGTAATATTAAATAAATATAAGTATTAATAATAATACTAATAATAATTAAATATGTCTTATGTATAAACATAAGGCATATTTAACTACTACTAATAAATAATAATGTTATTATTCATAATATAGTAATACATATTAATAACACCACATAATACAAAAACAGCATTACTCGACTTGCAGTGAATAGAGCTGTTGTAGTTTAAAATGATAATTCTATAATAAACCGGGTCAGTATATCACAAAGTTGTGGTTCGTGTTACATCCGGGTGTTGTTTAATACACTCCGGCCGGTGACTGCCTCCCTGATATACCACTCATATATTTTACACTCTACGTCTACGGGTGTATATGCACTATGCTCTATGCTCTATGGTCTGTAGATGTCGCCTAGTTATCGATAAAATTGCATTGTAGTGTAGATGTTATAGAAAAATTGAAATCACTATATAAAAGTTTAAATATTAAATATATTAATACAAATTGCAAGTTAATTACTAAAACATATTACCGCGAGTAATAATTATATACACACACTAAATTATTAATAAGATAAATATTTATATTAATATTGCTATTTATATTATAATAATTATTGTACGAACAATGTTACAAAACAACAACAAATATTGAAAGTACATCATGTGTTTATAACACTTTTAAACATTTCACTATATTCAGAATTTCTTCACTATTATACAATATTCCATCTTCATCTCTTTCGTCTCAATATACACGTGTGGAGAGAAAGAAACAAACTGAAAATGAAATGCGGTTCATATTATTTTAATGTTATTTAATATACAGGTTGGGTCAAAAATTTTTGCAAATAGCAACACTTGATTTCTCCAAAACCGTGAGAGCAAGGGGCGCGCGGGTGGCGGGGAATTGTGCGTCGTTTAATGCAATTTTAGTCACGATGGAGCGCTTCACGGGACAACAGCGTGCTTTTTGCGTAAAACAATTTTACAAAAACAACGATTCCTACGTTACTGTACGACGCCTCTTTAGAGTTGAATACGGATTACAACGTGTAAGTGAGTGTCCAAGTGTTAATTTAATTAAAGCTTGGGTTAAAAAGTTTGAGCAAACGGGATCGACAACGAATATTAAACAAACTGGGCGACCACGTTCAAGAAGAAGCGAAGAGAACATTCGGGAGGTTGAAATTTCTGTAAGGGATGATCCAGAATCATCTACGCGTAAGCGGTCGGCGGCTCTTGCTATACCAAGAACTAGTCTGCGGCGAATCTTGCATTTGGACCTTAAACTGCAACCATATAACCTTCAAATTGTACAGGAGATGAAACCAAACGATTACATTCAACGCAAGTTTTGCTTTTTTGCATTTGCTGACACTATACTGGAGCGATTCTCTAGCCTTGAGAATGTATTGTTTACGGACGAGGCCCATTTTCACATTAATGGTCACGTAAAAAAACATAATTGTTGATATTGGAGCACGGAAAACCCTCACTATAAACACCAAAAGCCTCTTCATTCACCAAAAACGACAGTGTGGGCTGCCATATCCGCAAAGGGCATAATCGGTCCATACTTCTTTGAAAATAATCAAGGAAATAACGTAACTGTGAACTCAGTGGAATACGTGAAAATGTTGCGAGAGTTTTTGACAGCAAAGTTGCATGAATTTGAAGGATACAATAGCCGGAATTGGATGCAACAAGATGGAGCAACATGCCATACATCAAACGTGACTTTACCGGTGGTCAAAGAAATGTTTCCTAACAAATTGATTTCTCGCAGAGGTGATATCCCATGGCCTCCCAGAAGCCCGGACCTTACACCTTGCGATTTTTTCTTGTGGGGATATCTGAAGAGTCGAGTATACCTTAATAAACCGACGACCATATTCCAATTAAAAGAAAACATCCACGAGGAGATAGCCGCGATTCCTCGCAGCATGTGTCAACGAGTTTTCCAAAGTTTACGTAGTCGATTGCAGGAGTGCCAACGACGAGACGGAGCACATCTCGACGATGCCATTTTTAAAAAATAAATTTTAATAAATGATAATTACGATAAATAAATCATAAACAAAATAATATTTGTACTTTTTTTTCTAGACATGTTTCTAAAGTGCAAAAATTTTTGGCCCACCCTGTATTATTTTAATAAAATTTTCTTTTACTCTCAGAGTAATGAAATATAAGACAACAACATGATAACCATATCATTATGGTAGATAATCCATTGTCATATTGTATTATTAAAAAAATAATTCATCAACATCATAGAATATTACATATAATATGAGAATAAACAATGTGTACTTTTAAAGTAGTGAACTAAAACCAATCATTTTGAATATAATTGCCAAGTACGCGATCCGAGCGGAACCATAAGCGGAACCATAAGTGGGGCGCAATTGATATACTAAGAACTTGTTATGTAAGATATAGACTAAATGTAACACCGGTAATAGAAAATATGAGAAGTAATCGTTTCTTGTGGTATGGTCTCATAAAGTGGAGGAGTGAAAAGTTTTTAAGCAAAGACAGTTCATAGTATCAATGTAGCTATATGACAAGAAGGCGACCGAGGAGGACATAGATGGAGGTGTCAAAAATATGATATAGGTAATATTTTTTTTAAGAAAATCAAATTTTTTAAAAATACAAATATAATAGTATAATATTTTATATGTAGTTTCAGACCTAAATATATAACTTAATCAAATTCCATTAAACCTATTGGGTAGTTTTTAAATATGAAATTGATAGACGCTTCTTAATTTTTTTGTGTATACATACATATATACATACATACCTACATGTGTGTCGTGTATAATATACAAAAATTATAATAATATATGATATTTACTATATGAATAATGTTTAGGTGTAAACATTGCAAGACATACAACACTGAGAGTTGTTTCCTTTTTGATTTCTAATTAAAAACGCATTACATATGAATGGAGTTTTAAATCAAAGACTAGTAAGTAGTCTTAAATTATAATCCAGACTTAGTCACATGTCATCGATTTATTCTAAAAGTCTAACATATTATATTCAATGGTAACAAAGTACATCAGTAACTCGGTATCGTAATATGCGGCAGTAATTAATATATAATAAATACTATTGTTCTATAAATTATAAAATTTACTTTTAAAAATAGTTAAGAATGGGTTTACCTATCGACTAGATTACACAGAAAAAACAAACATTTTCTTCCTTTTAAAGTATAAAAAGATAAAAAGAATTAATTACGTTTTGCCGTCCATCCGTAATCCTACAGATAGAGAAAATCTATGATCCTTAAAGATTCTTTACTTTCACGACCCTGTTCATCTCTCTACACTATTTAAGTAAATTTTTACGTTCCTATTTATCACACAGAATGACTGCGGTAGTTAGTACGCGTCTCAACTCAGAGATGTTATGTACTGTGCTGTTTCGTGTTTGTGTACTTTATGTATAACTAGTAATTATACACTCTGTATGGAAATCAACGCTAGAGGATTTCGTTGGTCATTTATGGTATTATAGAACTATCCAATATAATGAACTAAAAATTAAATTTCATTATCCTCGTATAAACCCAGCTTCGGTTTTTTAATGTTTATATTGCAACCAATTTATATACATAATAGCTCTTAATAACATTATTATTTTACTAAACACGTTGAACAAACATATGGTTAGTTAGTTTTCTATAAAACAGTATAAAATAGTTAAGAGGAAAAAAGGATTATAAAAAAAGTTTGTAAAGAACTGTCAACTGTAAACTTAAATTAAGTTAAAAAATTCGTTGTTAAAGACACGTATTCTAAACTTGTGCGGGACTCGAAACTGTTATGGAAAAAGTTAGCTTAAACTTTTATTACTTCTTGAATTATCTAATGAAAAAAAGTCTAAGTCATATTAATTTAGGTCGAATAATAAGGTTTCATAACATCCTTTGTCATCTAAGTATGCTGTTCTTTTTTATCATCATTACTATTTATTATTTAAATAAAATATTTGAAGTACTTTAATTTGCTCTGTAACCATTGTTAGATTTGTTTTTATTTTTTTTAGTCTTAAAGATTATGATTAATATTACTACCAGGGAGGACGGTCCCTGCCAACCTCCGTCAATATCCTCAAGTCGCAGTATAAAAAGTAAACAGATTTAACAGGATCAGTCGTAAGAAGTGGAGTGGCCAGTAGATTAAAAGTTTACTGAAGCGCCAAAGCGATAAGAAACACCATTAAAGTAACTTTTGTTTACTGCATTTGGTTTTTTTCAGTAATTGGAATCAAAGAGAGAAGAGTAAACTTATGGTTTGTTGTTTGTATAGATGTGGTTCGCAGAATTATTTGTGATTATGATGAATGAATGATTATTCAAATTTATGTAACTTAATGTATGAGAGACATATCATCCCATACTTAAATATGTAAAATTAAACTTAAATTGAATCATTAAGGAATGTTGAAATTTCCAAAACATAACACGTTTATGGTTGTAACAAAAGTTGTGAATTCAATTATACATGCAATGACAATTAATGCAATTTTAATCGCAATATATTGAAATCATATTTCATAAAAGCTTCATCATTTATTCGTAAATTAAACTAAAGGTATTTTTAAGGATCCCCGTAGACCTCTGATTCGATTTCGAAAATAACTCCGAGTATAGCTCTCTCCATCATCTTCCGAGTTACTCTTCTTACACTTGTTATGTTATTAGTGAACACGATTATAAATTTTAGGTCTCTAAGGACATAATTCACTATTTGTATTTAACTAAAAGTAATAAATAATTGCATCAAAACCACTGTTCAGTGGAGTTTTTTTACGAGGTTTCAGCATTAACAAAGGATTTGTGTGGTCATTAAATTATTAAGTAAAAGCAACTACACTAGAAAACAAGCATTACATCAGCAGTAACACAAACATTATAAATAAGGGTTATGGAACACTAAAAATACTGTTACATAGATCATACAAAGAATTGCTTATTAACTCAACTTATGGCCACAGGCCATAGAGGCCACAGAAGTGTTTAATAATACCCACTGATCTCGCGTGTTCTCTTTGAACCAGGCTTAGATATAATACTGGTAGATGTCTTTATGTTTGATAGTAACTCTTAAACTTATCTTTTTTGATATCAAAATATAATAAACTTGTAAGAATTTATTAAAATTGAGACGTAAGTAAAGTTTTCATAACATTTATAACAAAATCAAATTAATATATTATTAGAAATATCTGGCCAAGTGGCGTGACATCGTGACGTCACATAGTGCGAGCGGTGTAGTGGTGGGGCGACGGCCAGTCGGTGACAGCTGGCTAGAAGAGCACGATTTCACTTCTCGTTGGGTTTTCGGACGGAACGAACGTTTTTAATAAGATTAGGAGTATATTCGTATTTTGTGATTTATATTTTTGCTTATGAAAATTAAAGTGTATATTAGGTTTACTCGTATTTCTTTTTAAAAAAACCTTCTCAACTTCTGGTTCATAAAATATTAGAAATATCTGGCCAAGTGGCGTGACATCGTGACGTCACATAGTGCGAGCGGTGTAGTGGTGGGGCGACGGCCAGTCGGTGACAGCTGGCTAGAAGAGCACGATTTCACTTCTCGTTGGGTTTTCGGACGGAACGAACGTTTTTAATAAGATTAGGAGTATATTCGTATTTTGTGATTTATATTTTTGCTTATGAAAATTAAAGTGTATATTAGGTTTACTCGTATTTCTTTTTAAAAAAACCTTCTCAACTTCTGGTTCATAAAATCAGAAGTGGGATAGGTACCACAAGCCTTGCTCGTTGCTATCTCAGTTAATCATTTAAAAGTAATCTTTATAGTTTTTTTTTTAGTTTCTACCTACTTGTTTGTGTTTTAAATTCAGTGTTGTGTTGAGAAACAGTAAGTACGTTTTAATTTCATTATGTCGGGACGCTCATCTCGTTCTAGATCTGATAGTTCACGTAGACACCGTAGTAGGTCACGTAAGTCCCATCATATCTCTCGCAAGCGACGTCGTGATAATTCGCGTACCGGACGCGACAGTAACCGCAACCAGGCATTGGAAACGATTCTCGTTAGATTAAATGCTATAGAGGACAGATTGTCTACTTCAGGTTCCGAGGTTCCGCGACCAGGGTGTGAACGTCACACACCACCGTTGCCGGTTGTTACTAATACCGCCACTGCACCGGGTTTTTGTGAAACGACAAATAATATCGTAACCGCGTTAACATCGCTCATTACTAAGCCTAGTCACTATTACATTTCGAATTTCGACCCTAATATTTGCAACTTTGACGTTTGGTGTGCAGAGGTCGATAAAGGTCGCGAAATTAACCGTTGGGATGATCGTGAGTGTTTGTCGCGAATAGGGCGTTGTCTTAAAGGTGATGCGCGTACGTGGCTAGATGATTGGGTGACCAATGATCGTTCGTGGACCAATTTTAAAGCAGAATTTCGGTCACTTTGTCCTCGGAATATTGATGTCGCGAACGTTTTGTTTGACGTGATGAAAACGGATTCTAATAGCTTTTCTTCGTATGCTGAATACGCTCGTAGGTCATTGTTGCGCTTGAACATTGTGAAAGGATTATCAGATGATCTAAAAACGGCTATCATAATTCGAGGCATCGCAGATCCTCAAATCAAAGCGACTGCTTCTAACGCTAAGCTAAAACATACTGAATTAGTAGAATTTTTATCGGTTTATACGAAACCTAAGACAGATTCGCGATCTACCCGCAATTCCGTTTGTCCTCTGAATTCATCTGATTCTCGTAATCATAGGACTCATAAGTCGGATATGAAGTGTTTTAATTGCGGTAATGTGGGGCATAATAAATTTCATTGTCCCAAGAAGCAAAAAACGGATTATTGTAAACCGACTGCAGGATCCGTAGTATCAAATAAAACCCCGTTACAATGTACTTATTGTAGCAGAATAGGACATACCATTGACAAGTGTTTTGCCAAGCAGCGTGCTGAATCAAAGAATCAGAATAGTAGTAACGTAAATTTTTGTCAAACAACGTCCACTGTGGCAATAAAATGACAGCAGTAATAAACAAAATTCCTGTAGACGTTTTAATTGATAGTGGTTCTGATATTTCTTTAATTTCCGATACGATTCTTAAACGTTTGAATTGTAACAAAGTCTACCCTACTTATCGATTAATGCGTGGCATAGGTAGTCAGGAAATAGAATCTACCTTCTATATAACGACAGTGGTTGAGTTTCCTGAGATGTCCATAGAAATGGATTTGTTTGTTGTGCCGTCTAGTTGTATTAATGCGTCCTTATTGTTAGGTACAGATGTTTTAAATCGTAATGGAGTTACATATATACGTACGACTGACGGACAACGGCTAACAAGGGAGGATAGTGCAGTTCAGGTACATTATTTACGCGACTTAGATTTAATAAATACGCCGTTGGTAGGCGAAGAAAAAAACCGTTTACTTTCGTTGATTAGTAAATTCTCTGATTCTTTTGTTACTGGAACTGCGACTTCCACTGTCAATACTGGTAGTATGGAAATTAAATTAAATAGTGATGTACCTGTGCACTACCGTCCATATAAGCTTTATGTTGACGAGAAGTTGAGGGTACGAGACATCATAAACGATCTGTTGAGCAAAGGAATCATCCGAGAGTCGCAATCGGAATACGCGAGTCCTATCATACTCGTCAAAAAGAAAGATGGGTCTGATAGGATGTGCGTCGACTACCGTGCATTAAACGCAATAACAGTTAAAGATAGATTTCCTTTACCCTTAATTGACGATCATATTGATAAGTTGGGCAATAGCAGATTCTTTACGAGCCTAGATATGGCCACTGGCTTCCACCAGGTGCCTCTTAAAGACGAAGCATCCATTAGGAAAACTGCGTTTGTCACACCGGAGGGCCACTTTGAATATTTGAAAATGCCTTACGGTTTGACGAATGCACCAGTAGTTTACCAAAGGATCATATCTAAGACTCTTAAACATTTAACTGACAGCGGGGGGGTTCTTAGTTACATAGATGACGTCCTGATCCTAACAGATTCCGTCGATAAAGGGTTAGATTTATTACATCAAGTGTTGACGTGCCTTACAAAGGCAGGTTTTTCTATAAATTTAAAAAAATGCACCTTTCTACAGACTGAAGTCGAATATTTAGGAAGACTCATTAGCCAGGGTCAGGTACGGCCGAGCCCTAGGAAAGTAGAAGCTCTATTAAAGTCCCCTAAACCTACGAATGTTAGGCAAGTGCGCCAATTTTTGGGCCTAGCTGGATATTTTCGCCGGTATATACCCAGTTACGCAGTTAAAACCGCTTGCATTGCCAGACTCACTAAAAAGGGTCAACTGTTTAATTGGGGTGAGGAACAAGATGCGGCACATAAACAAATCATTTCTTGCTTAACGGAAGAGCCTGTACTTGCAATATTCAACCCAAGGTTGCCCACTGAGCTTCATACTGACGCTAGTGCAATCGGTTACGGCGCAATTTTACTACAAGAGCACGATGGTAAACGAAAACGTGTTGTGGGCTATTTCAGTAGAGCAACTCACGGGGCAGAGTCTCGATATCACAGCTATGAGCTCGAGACTTTGGCCATAGTAAAAGCACTACAACATTTTCGACACTATCTTATTGGAATTGACTTTAAGATAGTGACGGATTGTAACTCGCTGAAATTGACCGAACGTAAGAAAGACCTCATTCCACGAGTAGCCCGTTGGTGGGTCTACCTACAGGATTTTCGTTTTACCATCGAATATAGGAAAGGCACTTTAATGCAACATGCTGACTTTTTGAGCCGAAATCCAGTGAATGTGTCACATATTCGTCGGCCTAATAACTGGGCTCAAATTGCCCAGACAGCCGATTCGGAGACGCAAGAACTGATGGAGAAATTGAGAGACGGTCAGTTGGATCCGTCGCGATATATTATTAAAAACAATCTTTTGTACTATAAGTACAATCCTACCGGTGAGGAGTCGCGGCTTTTATGCTTCATTCCGAAAGGTCATAGGCTGAGCCTTTTACGCGTGTTTCATGACGATCATGAACATATTGGCATGGATAAAACTACTGATTTGATTCTACGTCATTTTTGGTTCCCGGGCCTAAGACAATTTATAAAAAAATACATCAGCCATTGTGTAGTTTGCCTATCACACAAAAAAATCCCTCGGGCTCCGCGACAGCCCATAGAATCTTGGACTAAGCCCAAAAGCCCCTTTTCTACTGTTCATCTGGACGTGTTAGGTCCACTACCCGAGTCGAATGGATTTAAGTACGTTTTGGTACTAGTAGATGCCTTTTCTAAATTCTGCTTACTGTATTCACTAAAGAGACAGGATACCAATGAGTTAAAACGTGTGATTACAAATGCTATTTCTTTATTTGGTACACCTTCCTTAATTGTGACCGATCGGGGTAGAATGTTCGAAAGTTCAGTATTTCAAAGTTGGGTACTTGAGCTGGGATGTGCTACACATTTAATAACGCCTGAAATGCACCAAGAAAATGGTCAAGCCGAACGATATTGTCGTTCCGTCTTAAACCTGTTACGTGTTGAAGCAAACAATAAGGGCTGTAGTTGGTCAGACGCACTATGGAAAATACAACTAACCCTTAATATTACTAAACAAGCGACTATTCAGGCTTCACCTCTGCAAATGCTTATTGGCGTCGAAGCTACCACGCCTGTGTTGAGGGCGCTAGTAAGGGATGTAGCATTAGAAAACTCGCAGGCAAATCGCGAGGCATTAATGGTTTTAAGGCGACAACGTGCTTCAGAACTCTTGGAGGCCAACCAGGTTAGACAAGACCAGCTCATCAACAAAGAGCGAAACCCGCCTCGTGAATACGCTTTGGGCGATTTTGTGTTTGTCGGCAAAAGTTCACAGAGTACCGGCAAGTTGGACTCCGGTATGAGAGGTCCCTACAAAGTTGTCCAGCAGCTTCCACATCATCGCTACGAGTTAGAGCTCTTGGCGGGGTCCTATGGCAAAAGGACCCAGGCAGCTGCAGAACATATGGTTTTATGGCAGGGAGAGTGGACGCCAGATACGTGTGCAGCCTTCTTCTCTGGTGGTGAGTGAAATCTTTACAGCCACACGCGCTTGCCTTGGTCGCAGCTACCTATGGTGTGTGCTTTATTATGGTTCCACACGCGCTTGCCTTCTCGCAGCTACCTATGGTGTGTGCTTTGTTGTTTGAGAGGCCACGTGCGCTTGCCTTATGGCAGCTACCTATGGCGTTGGCAGTATCTCTCAAGGGAGGTTAAAAACCTCGCAGTCACGCGCGCTTGCCTAATGGCAGCTACCTATGGTGTGTACTGGCAGTCTATAATAGCTGGCATAGTTCTGCCATGGTACGACTTATGTAATGTTTTATGAAACTGTTACGTAACAATTGTCATGCACTAGTCATAGCTGTTTGAGTGCACGCTTACGGCTGTGACACGAGGATGTTAATTGTTATCACAAATCATACTGTACAGGATGATTTACTTAATTCTTATGGTTTTTCAGATAACGATGACACCGATGATCCTCAGGACTATGAGGACCTATCCAGGCAGGGTGCGGTCGAGGACGACTCGCGATCAGGAGAGGCCGTATTAGAAATATCTGGCCAAGTGGCGTGACATCGTGACGTCACATAGTGCGAGCGGTGTAGTGGTGGGGCGACGGCCAGTCGGTGACAGCTGGCTAGAAGAGCACGATTTCACTTCTCGTTGGGTTTTCGGACGGAACGAACGTTTTTAATAAGATTAGGAGTATATTCGTATTTTGTGATTTATATTTTTGCTTATGAAAATTAAAGTGTATATTAGGTTTACTCGTATTTCTTTTTAAAAAAACCTTCTCAACTTCTGGTTCATAAAATATTAGAAATATCTGGCCAAGTGGCGTGACATCGTGACGTCACATAGTGCGAGCGGTGTAGTGGTGGGGCGACGGCCAGTCGGTGACAGCTGGCTAGAAGAGCACGATTTCACTTCTCGTTGGGTTTTCGGACGGAACGAACGTTTTTAATAAGATTAGGAGTATATTCGTATTTTGTGATTTATATTTTTGCTTATGAAAATTAAAGTGTATATTAGGTTTACTCGTATTTCTTTTTAAAAAAACCTTCTCAACTTCTGGTTCATAAAAATATTATATATTTTTTAATTATTATTAAATAAGTAACGGTAATTATGAGTTATAACTTTGATATCTATAATAAAATTGTATGCAAAATCAAATGTGTACAAAAATAGAAAATATTTTTTTTTACTATTTATTTCTTTCAATGAAACCAAGATGATTTTAATTAAATGTAATAAAATTCCAGTCTCTTTAACTCAGTAGTAATGTGTTTATTATTCATCTGTGTATCAAAGTCACGGAGAATCAAAGGAAAACTTGGTAATGGCGGAAAGTTACGACGCTTTCAAAGTTAACTATTATTCTAATGTCATCATCATCTTCCTGTCCTTATCCCATTTTGGGGTCGGCACAGGATGTTTTTTCCATCCATACTCTCCTGTTACTTGTCACCTCTGTAAACACTCCCTCTCTATATCGTCTTTCACACAATCCATCCATCTTTTCTTCGGCCGTTCTCTACCTGTCCATCCCTCCACTACCATACCTAGCACTCTTTTGGTCACGTGCCTTTCATCCCTCCTCATGACATGCCTATACCATGACAGACGGTTACCTCTATTTTTTTCTGTCACTGGCGCTACTCCTAAGCTTTCCCTAATATACTCATTTCTTATTCTATCGCTTCTTGTCACCCCGCACATCCATCTTAACATTCGCATCTCCGTTACATGCAAATAATACATACATTATTCTAATGTAGTGAAAGTGTATTAAGACCACATCTGTATCAACAACTCATTGCTACCTGTTATGTACTCGTAACTGAAACAGATATATCTATTTATCTTGTTTGTTATAAAATACGTTACTAGTTACCACAGCGCTAACTATTAACGTATTTTATAGTATATTGTTTATAATTTAATATCAGAAGTGGATACTTCAGATGAGAAAAAAATAAGGATATGATTATCTCTTGGCTCCTTCAGCCAAGAGATAATCACATCTTTATTTTTTCTAATGTGATTTTATCTTGTGGCTGTATTTTTGAAACACAATATGTATATATAAAACACATGTATATATATAACAACAATAAATCTGAAACTAAACCTACTCTTATATAAAAAGCTATTACGCTAAAGCTATTACGCTAAACGCTATTAAATAAAGCAACTTAATTATAAATATTATTATAAAAAGGAAAATCAGATAGACCAGCTTGTTACACTTTGTTATTGTAATCAATCTTTCATTATTGCATATATAAAAATATATTTAAAAATAATTATATATTATTAAATATTTAATTTACTGTTCTAATTTCTTATGTTACATTTGTAATTAGTTACTTTGTACTAATTTCTGTAAGTTAGATTGTTTGTTAATATGTCATAATTAGTGTAATCACTTTAAAAATAAGAACGTCTCTTAAAATATGTATTTTAATATAAGAAGACTTCTTTATTAATCTTCTGAAAAATAACGAGAGATAAATATTTTGCTAATCATGTATTATGTACTTTATTTTTCCTCAATTACTTTACTTATTTTCAGTCAAGCATTTTGATTTAGTTTTAATAACGGTAATTAAAATATCCCGTCTCCTCCTGGCTGAGTTTAACAACACTAGTTTTAAACACATTACTGCGTTGTAACAGTTACATTATGTTACAACTTTCTAATTTAACGTTTTCAATTAAAAGTACTTACTCGTAAAATGAAGTTTTAACAAATGCTGGTGTTTACAACTTGTCAGACTACAATCGCAGTTATTCTTATTCTCGACTTGGTACAGTTAATACAATATAGGTTAGTTATTACATGTATTGCGAATAAATAATAAATAGTATTATATAATATTATTTGTCTTCAATTAGGTTAAATTGATATATTATAACAACAAAGATGTCGTCGTAGAATTACATATATTTCAAGTAAGCATTTCTAATGCAGGTTTTATAATATTACTAGATTCTTTTTATTATAGTAATGTAGTGTGTAAGTGTAGTAATACATTAAAGTATGTGGCAGTTTTTGAAAGTACTCAACCATCTTTTCTTAAGTTTAAAATATATGTTTTTCACACGCATGTTTTCCATTCCCTACTTTGTGATTATGGAATCCATTCAGACCTCAAGTGTTCCTCAAATAAAGGGGTCCTCACAGCAAAATGTGTTTTAACTAAATCAATTTATATATTGTGTATAAAAGTCATATATAATCTTAATATGAAAGAAAATTATTTCATTACTTTATTTTTTTGTAACAAATGAAAAAAAGCATTGATGACTTGTTTATTTATTTCGGTTAAATCATATTTTTAAGGTTCAATATTGTAAATAGTGTATACAATACGAATTATTGCACTAATTTCATTGACATTTATAAAAATTACATGAATATTTAAACACAGACACCAACAATGTTTCTTTTTATCTTACACAACCTTATTCTGTAAATTAAAATAATGTTTCTAACTATTTTTATAAAAAAAAAACATTAGTTATCAATCAAATCCATTTACAAAAGATTTCTCTTTAGATTTTACTTCAACTTTCAATTACTTAAATAACTTGAAGTTGATACGAAATTCACAAAAGCGTTTGAGGTGAATACTTAATGACGTTGGTCTTTCTCTTGTCTCACCCGAGGTTAGTACAGATCAGTTAACTTTTAAGACAATTATGCAAATTCCCTTTGCTTTTGGAATTCAATATATCCCTAATCTTAGTCGATAATTAAATATTATTATTATTATAGAATATAAAAATAATAAGAATGCATAAAAGACATGATCCTTGTCATTCCCTATTGCCTTACAATTCCTCCCGAATTCTTCAATAGAGATGCTCTGTCTGAGTGTCAATGTTAAAGAAATATATATTTGTAAAACAAATTTAACCTATCTTTATAAAAAAATAAAAATAACATGTAGAATTTTCAAACAACTGAATTTTTATTTTAAACATAAAGTTTTTATATTTTATATAGCATTAATAATATTTCCGAAAAATATTTAACATTATATTATTATTTATTTGTGATAATATTTAAATATTTGTTAAAAAGATTTTAGCCATTGTCTTGTAACTCTCTTGCAATTATTTAATATTGTTAATTTTTTTTAAAGATGGATGATATTATTAAAATTAACATTTATTACCTCAATGTGATTGGCTCTTCACTTTTATGGTATAATAATTATACTTGCCTATATGATAATGTTTTCTTATCTTATCATAATGATGGATGTAAAATATTAATGTGAGAGTATTCATTTTACATCTTCGGTTTAAAAATATAATACAATGTACTTTTCATGTATAATACTTATATATTATTTAGCTTTGTATAATTTATAATCTGTAAGGCAATTATATTTTATATAAATCATGAAGTTTAAAAGTCTCTAAAAGTTGTTTTTTATCTAAATAAGATTATTTAGATAAAAAACAACTTTTAGAAATGTAAAAGAAAATATTTTAAAATTATACTTTAAATGTTTTGTGTTTATTTTACTAAGAATTGTTTATACATGACATTTTAATGAACAAGGTTCTTTAAATACCCTAATACAATACTTTGAGTAACTGGAAAAGGGTTCGAAAGTTTTGAAAAGTATTTAACTAATTATTACTTTGTTAAAAAATACAATATAATACAAATAGGAACGTGTGTTGTTGATATGTGCATTGAGTTTAGCCGAGTGCTCTGATATCAATATATGTACTCGTATATCTGACTACAATGCAATGGTGTTATGTTTATTGTATTATCAGTGTGACTTGTAGATAACGTGATGGTGTCTAGTGTGATCTTTGTCTGCATATTAAGTGTTACATCTTATATTTAATAGAATAGTAATGATTGTGTTACACATCTCATCAGCTCGTTATTGTATGATATTATATTGTGTACAGTCTACACAGAAACAAATTTGTTAGAGAATATTATGTAAATACACAATGGCCAGTAAATTTAACACAGATATATTTCAACATTAAATACCAGTCCTAAATAGAACTGCCTGCGGCTTGTCCATTACTTTATGGTGCTTTACATTGGGGTTTAAAAGAAAATCGCAATAATACATTACTACCTACCTTTTTGGTGGTGGCATATTAATAATAAGAATTGAAAAGAAAAAACTGATAAAAAAAATCTATAACTTCAGTTATTAGTAGTATCAATTATGTGTGAATATACAAACAATGTTCTGAAAAAAAAAGAACAAGAAAGAAGAAGTACATTCAGATAAACTTCGGTAGATATTAAGATTCAGATGCTAAAGAAAAGGTAATATGAAAAGCCTCAGTGTGAACAGAACTTTAAGTGAATTAAAATAACTTTTGTTGCGTATTTTCTTATCAACGAAGATTAAAATTTCTATGGAATTATTCAAAATGGATTACGATTTAAATTATTCTGGAAAGGGTTTAGCGAATGAAGAAGGTATGTATGTATCTTTCAATATTGATTAGTACTCTGAGATTTACATATTACATTAATTATAATATAATAATTTTTAAGTTATTAAATGATAATAATAGGATTATTTTTTTGTGACGAGTGATATAAAAATTGACTTAATATTTTAATGTTTTTTATAAGATGTCTGTCAAATAGTAAAAACTTATCCGAAGTAATCTGACATTTGTATATTAAAGCTATGTCATTTAAACTGATTAGACTTAAGAGTAAAAAAATAACATTAAGACCCACTCGGTCAGATAGAGATCTCAATTTTTATTTATAGTGAGAAATTCGTCATTTAAAATAATAGGGAAGGAATATTAAAATAAATAAATTGAAAATACGCAGTACGAGCAAACCTGGAAGTTGTACCTTCGGGATATCGTTCCCACTATCGTGCCAAGCTATTAATACATTTAGAATTTTATGTCATTATACGCTTATTTATAGGAAGAATCTGCGGGTACTACTGAATGTTTCCTTTTTATCTGTATAATTAATTTGTATAATATAACGGTACTAGGCACTCTGTTATCGTTGAATTATTCAAATTGCACAGTACTCTATTAATGTCAAACCAATCAGTCTGTAAATAGTTCTATTGCAATCTTCGGAACGTATCTTTATACTCGTATTTCAAATGTCAAACATCATTCATCTCCATTTTAATTTTAAGTTGTACATTTTTTTTATCTCGTTAAAAATATATATTTATCTATAATTTGTATAGAACATAATTTACTAACTACTCTAATAAAAAATTCTTTTAGTGTAAATTAATTAATCTCCAATCTAATTACAGATGCAATTAATGATTCATAAAGCACCTCACAAAGTAAATATTGTGCTTTCACCGGAGTGCCTTCACTCACATTAATAATCTCTTAAGCGTGGTTAATCAAAGGGAACTTGATCACACTTATATTCAGAGCAGTGACTACTGCGTATAGACTCAATGAGATTACACACATTTAATGAGGTTTTTATATTTTGATATTTATACTTGATGTATTTTAAGCAAAAGTAGAAATGATATAGTAACAGTGGCTCTTAGAATTTTATAATCTTTTCAATTAAAACAAGATTTGAACTCATTTGGGAACATGGTTCAAAAATAAGTTCTTACTTTACTTTGACATTGGGGGACCATAAGGTAGGTCATTCACTCTTCCTCAAATTATTACGCATTTCAAATCTTTATTGTTAAGTGACAACTAATATTTTAAAAGTTGTAAAGCTTTATATATCTTAAATAATACAGTAAATAATATCAGAAACACAAATAATATTATATAAAAGATAGATGAAGACGCGCTATAAACGTTAACTAGATAGTATGAAAATGAAGGTACGTCACTATTATTTAATGTTTGAGAAAAAAATATTTCATTTAATAAAATCGGTATCGGAAGTTATAATACAAATATTTATAAAGAATATCATAAGAAATAATTTTGTAAATAATTTGAATCAAAAAGCAATCTTTTTTACGCGAGTTTCTCATAGACTTCATTGACTTTCAATTATTTTTTTAGAATTGCATACTTTCTACTGCACTGCATATACAGAAATCATTTTTCATTTGGTACAAGCTCTTAGCAAAAGCCCAATTTGATTAAAGGACACCGGACATAAGACAAAGAGGGAGATGGAATGTTTTGATGACTGCATATGAAATGAAATGCATTGTGCATATGTTACAGAGTATCGCCGTACTCACTAGTGATGTGTTTTTATATTCTTTATAGAAGTAACAATTTAATGTCTTAAAATATTTTGAGTTCCACTATAAGTATTCTCATTTATTGCATAAAGAATGTTCATAATAATATTATTATGAACATTCTTTATACTAGGTGCTGTATAAACATATTACTGCTACGTTATTTTCTTTATACGTATATAAAATCTATTTAATTCCATGCAAAACTATAATAAGTATATAATGTATTAATAAACCCAAATAGGTCCATTCATTAAACTGATATATTCAGGACAGAAGACAAGAAAAGCTAGACAAATGGTTTTCTTTTCGCTTTAACACTTTTAACAACTATCATTTATTTTCTTTGAATGTTATATTGTGTTTTTTTATTGCTGTATATACATGTAAATCCAGTTTAGTTAACTATATCTAAAATATATATTTATATTGTGATTAAAATTCTAAATAACTCTAAAAGAATGTATAAATAATAAAACAGTTATGTTATTATTGATATGAAGAAAGTCTTTATTTACAATTCTAGTGAGAAGATTTGAGGAAATCGATATAAAAAACAAATAATATTGGAAATTTGTTAAATAAGAATTAGACTAATGATATTGCTTCCAGACTTGTTTAAAGAGATGTAGAAATTCATTTGGAGGTTAAAAATATTATAACCGTATACTTTAATGTACCACCCAAAAGAAAGCAAATCGAATGGTAAATAATAATAAGAATAGTAAACAAATAAAACAGGGTTAGGATCAAGTAGGAAACAACAAGACTTAGAAATAACAAAATCCTTTATTCGGCAAGATGAAAACGATAATTACCGGTTGCACGCGATGAGCCTAGAATTGCAAAATGAATGACTCTCCCAGATCAAAGTAACTTAGTGAGATGGGGCAAAGCCACCGAAAAATCTTGCAACATCTGCAGGGATGCAGTAGGAACCGCGAAACACTTGCTAGTAGGGTGTAGGGTACTATTAAATAGAGGTAAATACTCGCGTCGCCACGATAAAGTATTAGAAATCATACGAGAAGCGGTTAGTTTTTCTGTAGCAAGAGCGCAGAGGGGTATAACAACCACCAAAAAATCAGTAGAGTTCGTAAAGGCAGGTTCGTCCAAAAAATCTAAATTAAAACCTTATTCCATCTTGGACGCGTCTCCTGATTGGACTCTCATGATGGACACGTATGAAAGGCAATACAAAATCCCCGGGGATGTTTGTGTTTCGTCATCTAGGCCGGACTTATTCCTGTATTCAAAACAACTAAGGCGCGTTATACTTGTGGAGCTTACTGTACCCTGGGAAACAAACATACCCAAAGATCATACATTTAAGCTTAACAAGTATTACGAACTGTGTAACGAACTGATCAGGAATAAATTTATAGTTAATTTGTACGCTGTAGAAGTAGGAGCGAGAGGTATAACAGCAAAATCTCTCTACAATTTATTTAAGGATCTCGGCCTTTCTAGAACGATCATCAGTTCATTTCTGGAACGTATTTCAAAGGCAGCTTTAGTAGGTTCTTACGATATTTGGTTAGGTAGGGAGAGGAGCGTGAACAGTGAAGGTGAGCGTGTATGCGCATAATAAAGGGGCCCCTTAAACCTACACCCGGGTCGCAAGTCCCAGGCATTGTTTGCGCTCCTTTTCCTGCAACGCGATGGGCCCGGCACCCGCACGGTGAATCCATGGAATGCTAAGAAGCTTTGTCTCATGGCTCGCAAATCATTAATTTGATAATTGGTCTTAATTTCTTTTGATATTTATTAGCACCTTGGCTTTATTAAACAATAATACTAAAAAGAAATATTATTAATTTCAGTTTTAGTTACTTAATTAAGTTAGTATTTAAAACTCATATATTAACAAAGTAGCTAAGCTTTTTCTCGTTTAAATATCATATTAATTATAATAATAGTTTAATTGGTTTGAAGTTTCAAGATTAAGTACAACTAAAGCACAGAATCTATTTCGATTTAAGATAATAGTATTTGCATTGTAGTTAACTAACTCGTGTATCTAACTACAATATGTATGGTATTATTCTGTATTGACATTCAAACTTCCATTACGGACAATCTGCATATATCCTAGCATATTATCTATATATATTAAATATACAATGTTGTTTCGTCTGTTATGAATTTCTAAACCACTTATTGAAGTGTGATGCAACTTTGATACAACTTTTTTCTAAGGTGACCTGTTGGTCATATTATATAAAAACCGGTATAAAAGGTATAGGCTAGGTTAAAAGTTGATGAGTCATCCGTAGTGTATGTCATAGACAAAAGGATTTACATCGCCCGGTTTCATCAGCGCGGGTTCAAATCTCAGTGTATCGGAAGAACTAATTATTAGATTTATTTTGTGCTTTTTGTTTCTTTTGGCTTTTTGTTTCTTTTGCCGGGGCGTCACGGTGAGTGCGCAAGCGATCCCGTGGCGTCCCATTAAGGCGTTGAGGGCAACCGTTGGTTTTTTTGTGGGTAACCTTAAAAATGGCAGCATCCTCTATGCTGTCGGGTAGTCCCACATAACCCTCCGGCCATCATCTTCCTGGTCGGCGGGTATCCGTAACGGATTTTTACAAAGATAAATAATTAATTTGAATTTAAACAAATGCAAAGAGTGATGTTTCAATTGCCAGTTGAGATTAAACAAGTAAAAAATATTTACATAAAATCCTTTATAGACATGTCGAGTGGCAGTTAATTTGTCGTATATTCACTTCAAGAATAAAATGTTATTTTCACGATGGATAATATGTATTGTTTGTGCTTATTCAAAAATTTTTAGTTAATAAATCTTATTTATAGGTATCGTCAATACTGTTATTAAATATTCTTCGTCGCAGTCATTTAGTGAAACAAAGTGGTATTTTCAATACGATGTTACTTCAAAAATATGTACGAAGTTTCCAGTATCTTTATTTAAAGGAGGAAAGAGATGAATGACTGAGCCACTCAGCATTGACTGCATTACTAATACATACTTGTATGTAAATCTCCTTAAATATACAGTTTTGACTTCAACTGTTGTGTCGATATATATAAAGATGATACATTCACCATATATATAACAACAACAACAAACAAACTAAAATAATTATGAACTATATAACTACCCAATGAATATTGTACATATATGTATACAATATAAAGTTATTAAAAGTGGACAATGCGATTGTGCATTCTTTTTAAGAGACTTTGTGTCTCAAACTACCGTTTTTTCTCTTTTTGTATAAACAATATTATAATATAATGAGAACATTGTCATTGTATTCATGACAAATAAGATTTATAAAAAATATATCTTAAAAGAAAAAATAATTTTGTAAGAATTTTATTCGACATGACAATATAAAAGATCTCGGGACCCAAGTTAATGAAGTGTGTGTGGAATGTTTCCGTTTTCCCTTAGGGAACAGCCGTGAACTATGACTTTGAGGATAATATATATTTTAAAGCATATCTCTATTGCGACAAATAGTTATTAGATGTTTTATGTCTTTAGGTGGTGTTTAGAAATAAGAATCTAAAGGCAGTTTTCCACATGTCTTAATTTTAGTTATTATTTCGTGTGTTTAATTCTATTTTAAGTCAAACAAAGTATGTCAACCTATGAGTCCTTTACAGAAGTTCAATATATTAGTTAAGGAACGAAATAGACCCAACGACAACTTTAACGGAGTGGAGTGTACTGACACAAGCTACCTATGAATATGATTGTACATTGTTAGCTTCAGTTCTACTAACATCAATAGCGATGTCATTACGAATATGACGTGACGAAGCCAACAGTATCCGAGAATAACAGTTTTTAATGTCTAATGCGATTTAACTTTATTGTATTATGTCCTAAAATACAAAAGTGTGTAAATATTAAGAATCTTGAACACCTCAAAATGCAAAGCCTAAAGTATTGAAGATACACAAAAACAGTAGTATAAATAACGATAATAATAGTATTTTCTGATTTCCTCTTGAATTTGGCATATCAATTAAAGAAGAAAATACGATTTAGAAGCGAGCTCTAAGTGAGAACTCGTAATTCAAATAGCAAATTGATACATGGGTATCGTTCTGCATACCGGAATTTATCGCAATCCGCAATGAAAATCACAGTTAAATTTTTCCTATACTTTCGTTCGGTTATTATAAATTTCCAGAGAAGTAATAACAGACATTTCATTTCGTAAATTGAAAGCAGGAAGTCTTTTTTAAGAGCAATCTTTTAAAGTACTGGGACATGTTTCTGGTTTAGGAAATTGACCATTATCTTGGATTGAGTTATCGGGAAAATTAAATCTGCTCTGCTAAATAAGAAAAGTCCTCCGGAAACACGTATTTTTTCCTGATTCCCTTGACTCAAACAATCTGTTATTAATTGACTCAAACTTTATTTCTTTTTTTGTTTCAAAGATTATTTTTGTATTTTGTTAATATCGTACTGGCATTTAAAATATATATTCAGAGAACGCTATCTCTATTCTAATGTAGTATATGTTCTGCATTAAAATGTAAATGGAATAATTTATTTATCTATACATATACATATGTATAGGAGTATAGTGTATACGAGTAGAGTGCTGAGTTAATCAACGCTTATCCTATTTGATATTAAACAAACAAAACTAATATGTTCTGAAATTGGAAAATAATAAAACATTAAATATAATACTGCTTGAACTTTCCTTTGCAGTTAAATCGCAGAAGCAACGATTCATTAACCATTTCC
Source organism: Melinaea menophilus ssp. n. AW-2005 (assembly GCA_918358695.1). NCBI lineage: Eukaryota > Metazoa > Arthropoda > Insecta > Lepidoptera > Nymphalidae > Melinaea > Melinaea menophilus. Next base: position 1,051,428 of record OU911048.1, read on the forward strand.
TTGCAAAACATTTTCTCACGATTTTAAATTACAGTAGTGTTAAAAGATTTGTCAGTATTATTGTTGGGTGCCTATTGAATTTTCATACAGAAAAGATAAATTAACAAAAAGGTAAAGTTCTTTAATTTTTTTTAACCTGATTAAGACGATTCGAATAAAAGATATATCTTTTTTGCCCTTATCGTGTAATATTTATATTAACTAACTATAAGTTGTGATCTAAGATTATAGACAAGGAAATACATAATTCACACTAAAGATATCTTCAATTTCATAAAAACAGACACAGTTTATTATATTGCATACATATTAAAGTGGCATATGAAGAGGTTCTTGTTACATTTTTTCTTGTACATTCCAATTTATATCGTAAAAAATTCAGTTCAGTAACTTCTGTTCTTACTCCAACAAATCCAGTACAGTGTACTAAACACTTTCAAGTTAGTTAAATATTGTTTCTCAAAGATTTATTGCTTCAAAGAACTTTTAATATTTTCCTATTTTAATATTTCACTGAAGAACTTATATTTTTTCTAATTAAGTTCTGGATTTACTATTGTTGTGCATCTTATAATATTAAATATTTTACTAATATTTACAATACTGGAAATACAATATCGTTTGAACTTAGAGTTAGTATGTTAACTTAGATCTATAATGGTACGTATGTCTCTAATATAATAGAAAATATTTTTTCAATGACATCACACATTACTTTGGGCCGAGGGATGTGAGGATACAGATGTTTTTTCTTCGTATCACTCGACCCAAACTAACGTGTAATTTATCATAGCAGAATATATTTCCTGAATTACCACTTTATTTTTTGAAGAAGGTACTAATAATAACATTTTTTTTTCTACTAATACGTATACATGTCAAAATGAAATTAACCAGGTGACCCACGAGCCTTGCCGGCGTGAAAATTTTGTCTGTGTAACTCAGGCTAAAAATGTAGCTGTTGTTTTCCTGTTTCAGGTATACTTAAAGTAAAGTTTTAATTCAAATAGAGATAGTGGTATTGTGAAAAAAAATTGGATATAGATGCAGAAGAGTATTTTTATACTCGTGATAACTTTGAAATTAAATGTTTATAATTAAATGATATCCGCTCAACGAATTGTCCAATTTTAATGAAATAATGACAAAATATTATCTAAATGAATTTATTTCGACGAGGATGATGATTAGTTTCATAAGATCCACGATTTCACCATGACATGAAAAATTATGTTGTGGTTATTTAATATTTTTTTTATATAAAAATACTGTTTATAGCTTAGCTGTTATAAATAGATACGAGTGTATCCCCTGGCAACATTCTTAGTAAATTATTTTAGTTACATCTTTAATATCAACATGCATCAGTTATCTTGCTAATTCCTAATTATTTCAATATTAAATAAAAATAAAATATAATTAACGTAACTTCTTTGCTGTGTTTGGAAACTAGGTGTTTATAGTTTATTAAGTCAACCTCTTTCTTGATGAAATAAGGATTTGAAAATGCATCGAAGTGTACAAAGAGAAAGATACGGATTCTGGTCAACCGGAATTACTATACTTCTCAGTGAGGTTGATGCTAGCCCTGACCGGTGGAACGTGAAGTAGTAGTCACCTATAAAACAATAAAATTACCCTATTCATTCAAATTTTATGAGAGTCAACCTACGTTATAATAGAATTAATTTATAGACGACGTTTTAACTTCACTTATAATTAAATAAAGAAACGATTAATATAAATAAGGTCAAGAACTCATCTGTGTTAATGCAATAAGGGCCAACAGACATTTAGAGGAAGGCGTGACTGAATAATGTATGAAGGGACCGAAATGAGATGAGAACGGATGGATTGACACAAAATAGAAAATATATTGCTTGGATCTTGTTTGTATGGCTTTGATTTATTTTGGGTCGCAAAACTAATTATTTTTTTTATATTGACAGCTTTTTCACTAAGGTTTGCAACAGATTTACATACAAAGTTTTATTTTGCAATACATACAATTTTAATGTTCGTTATAAAACAACGAAAGTTTGTTTTTCAACTTATTGTTAACAAACTCCTGAAACACCTTATGTTATTTACAGCTCTTTAAATATATATGTAAATAGTAGTTATAACAGTATTAATCATTCATTTTTCTGTTGGAAGTTGGAAATAATCCATTATTTTTTTAAATAAAAATGTTCTTTACCGATTAAATTCAAAAGCATTCTTATTCACAAAGCTTCTACATAAAGAAAGCTTACCTACTTGTCTATTCCACGATCTCTTTCTTTCTTTCTTGACACAAACAGTAATCTATATTATTTAACACTTAAAATATAAAATTCAAATCTATTTATTTCACAATAAAATATGTAAATAATGACAATAACATATTAATAATAAGGCGTAATAATTGACAATATATTACAGACGTAAGTTAAACATAAATAAAGGATGAAAAATCCCCGAACTATAACAATATATACGTATGAATATTTTTAAATACTCTAATGTTTTCTTTATTCTTAAATCAGGTTTTAATTTATCTAAATATTCAATTAGTTATGGGTTTTATCACATCGTGATATATACAGATATAAAAGTAGTTTCAAATTACAAAACAGTTGTGATGAACAAACTGTGAACTCAAATATATTAACAAATAAACCGACGTAATTAAATTATTAAAGGTACTAATTTACATAGACTACTATTAAAGCTCTAGCAAACTCTGCAGATCCTATTATTTTATACACAACTGTTAAACCCTCATTATTATTAACTAGACAATAACAATATTACACTACATACTACGTAATGTAGGTGAAGATCCATTCTTAACTCGGAGCCTAATAGAATTGTTCGACTGTTTTTTTTATGTTTATCTCATCTGAAAATATGAATATAAATATGTTCTGTCTGTTCTGATGTAAATTTTATTTAAATAATATTGTTGAAATATTTTAAAGAAGCCATCCATATACTTTACTATATACTACTATAAACTAACCATATACTTCTAATATAAACTATATTTTTACATAAAAGTCACGGCGTACTTCATACTTCATACAGAATAACAAAACTTAAAATATGAACACTCTATTGCAATATATGATGATCGTAATTAAAATATCATTTTTATGAATTATGTTACTATTGTTATATTTAAACATTGCCTTCCAATATAATGTTATTTTTAAAAGATTTATATATTGAAGATAAAGAAATATATGAGAAATTATAAAATATAAAGATAAAGTTTATTCTAATAAACTTTATCACAGAAACTAACATTAAGTAAAAGTAACGATAAAACACCATATTAAATATAACTATTAATCTGATAAGTGAGATGACGTGACGAAACAGACATTATCTAAGACATCTACTGTATCATAGTGTATGTGTGTGTGTGTGTGTGTGTGTGTGTGTGTGTGTGTGTGTGTGTGTGTGTGTGTAGTCTAATAGAGACTCTATGTATTTGCAATACGTATTAAAGGAAACAAGAACAACTAGGAATACAATCTTGAACATTGCGACAGCTGTCGAGAAGCACGGCGGAGATTAAGATGAGACAATGTGATTTAGACTAGTGTCATATTCATAAATACATTTTACACACACATACAACACAATGCAACATAGAATATTAACACAATAGTAGCATACTGTCGTCCATACATACATAAGTTTTTGAATACAAAATATTCAATATTTTGTTCTCAACATTGTAACACAATACTCAAGCTAAAGAAATATCAATAAAAACCTTGTTTTATTTTGTGTTGTTTTCACAAAAAAATATGACTTCTAGAATATATAACATTGATAGTATTTAAGATAAGATAATAGAAAGACCGGTTAGTCTACAATTAATATAAAACTGGGAATATATCTATTTCTACTTTTTGAGTTTTTTGATGAGTGGGTTAGAATCTATTAGAATAATGATAATTACATAAATTAAGAATATATATGATCACTTTGATTTATGTTTTAGATACACTAAAACATTTAATGCCAAACATGGAAAAACATTAATAATTTTTATTCAAAAGCTTGCACCACATGCGACAACAGTGTCCCTTGGGACAGTGCTTTGTGTGATTCACTAATTTTGCACAGACACTGACAGCGGACATGACATACCTTTCATCTCGATTAATGTACTGTTCCCAAGACATGGTAAAGTTACTTTTAAACAGCCATTTGATATAATAATTCTATTTTTTGCATATGGAGTGTGTGTGTGTGAGTAGCATTCATATTTATAAATCGTTATCATTATCGAATTAAATAAACATCCTTTAATTCTAAAAACAAATCTGATAATTTTCTTGAACATTTGCATATCATATACATTGCGGTCTCGCACATCAACAACATCAACAAATCATTTACTGTAATTTAATAAGAAATACGTATTTTTTTTTAAATTTTGCCTCGCCTCATGCCTCACTACAGAGATGTACATATTAATATATGTATTATATTAATATGTACATCTCTGTAGTGAGGCGTGTGTAGCATCGCGGTTTTATACAAGTAGTGTTTTCTTAAATAAGTTGTCTGCTTGAGGTGTTTGTAAAGACAAATAACAGATCACAGACCAAGTCACAGGTATACCTAGTATTAGATAATAATCTGTCCTGTCGTCTCCGAGTTAGCTGTAACAAGATAAGTTTAAAACTCATTACACTGTCACTTTATGTTATGAAATAGCTTTCAGAGAGGCACTGACAACACCTTCAAGAAAACATTTCAATAACTACGTTTACGTTGTAGTGTAAGTATAAGTGGAAATATAATTATAAATTCTGATAATATTTACTTGTTAGTGCTCTTAATTAGTTTGTCGCAGTTTAATTCTGTGTTTTGTAACGCGTTTAACAGGAATGGTGTCCAAGTTTCTCAATTAGTTTAAATTAATAAATTATTATAATAATAATATCCGAACTTAGTAACCTAAATTTATATTCTTGTTATATGTAATTGTAAGATATTTTGAGAAAAGTAAGTTCGCTATGAAAATTTGAAAATTTAGAACAATTTCTAATACTCAACTAAAAACAATTGAAATGTATCGGTAATTTTTAATATTGTGTACTTATAGAAATAATAAATTATTAGTTCTTAAAAGTTTTAAAAAACATAGTAGCCTTTTTCACCATAAATTAAATCTCCTTTTCCGTATTCGATCATTGGCAGTGAGTGACAGTGAGTGACAGTGAGTGACAGTGAGTGGCAGTGAGTGACAGTGAGTGACAGCTGCACGGTTACGAGTGATGTATTTATTGGTTTTAAAATATTCAGTGTTCTTCAGTTGCACTTGTAACAAAGTAAATATTATTCTTAAAGTACTGGAAACATAATAAATACAACTAAAATAGACTTTATAACGAAAATAAAATTCATTACAATTCATTTATTTCATTACAAGGAGTTCTTGATTAGTATCTTATTTTAGAGAGAGGTGAAAAATTATAAAAAAAATCATTTCTCAGCGGATCTTTCTCAGCGGATCGTACTAGAAATGTCATTTGCTGTATAGAGCTCTCCTCTATCCATTATCATATCATTCATCCTGACATTGTTTCGAAGTGTTTTAGAGATAAGACAAAAACCAATTTTCACCAATATTGTAGAATTCATTTTATTCTTAGTGAACTAAGCCATGCGAGATCTTTACACAAAATATATACCTACATCTGACCTCATCAAACGTCAAAATCATCAAAGGAACCAATAAGAATATTTAAATTTAGGGAAAGAAAATAAAAAGATGACAATATTGGAAAAAACTATGGGACCCAAATGTATAAAAGTATGAACTGCACCGCGGCCGCTTGTATACCGGTGCATTGTGGAAGACACAAAAGAACTTAATGTATCCTTTTTAATCATTAATTAAATCGATTTTTTTATGATATTCATTGAAGAGTTTTTGTGAAATGTATGCTCCTTTGAGACAGTAATGTATTATTTATGTAGACCAACAATACAGATTTCATTATCAGTCTATACACAGTCACTACTCACACCAGTAACACGCAGACAACAAATCGCTCATTAATTTTATAACACCAATGAAGGTCTCACATTGAAGGATAGCTTAAGTTGTTTTGTTTTGATGCCGAAGGTGCTATAATCTTTATAGTTACACTCTCACATTAAGACAATATTGTCTTCAAAGGAGCTTATCTTTGTAGAACAACATATGTTGTTCTACAAAGATAAGCTCCTTTGAATACTACAAACTTATTACTTGTTTTGTGTTGAATGTTTTATCATTATGTTTTATTTCCTCTGATTAATTTTCTCTATACATAAAAACGTAGCAATCTATTGAATCGACCAGGCAGAGATATTGATGTCTACTCTGGGGTATTGAATGATTAATAGTTGCATGAATCACTGGAACTGTGTAGTGAGTATATCTACTCATATCTGGTGCGCTATATCTAGCGCACCAGATACCCGCTTTTCACTTTGTAGTCTATTAAAGAAATCTCAAATATTTATACAAATTAACTTTGAAATAGAAAGATAATATTCATAATTCTTAAAACACAATCTTTTTAATAGTTTATCTGAATAAACATTGTTATGCCTTCAATGGCCGAGACTGAACTACATAATAATGTATTATAATGTTTAATAAAACATTTAATATTATTTTCTCGTTAATTTATATTTATTTATTTATATTTTAGGAACATTATTAATTATTGCAATCAAATTGAAACAGTTGATTTCATATTGTACTTTATTCGTGGTTAAGAATAAATTTGATTACTTTAGATTATCAAACATGCACTTTAATCCTAATATTGTAATTACCTACCATATTCATTGCTAATGAAATGTTTAAAACCTATTCTCGTGAATCTCATAGGTTAAATAAGTCATTAGGCTGACATAGATTTGATCCGTTACAATATGATGATAATCATTGAACAACCTTATTAACACAAGTCAAATTATAAGTTGTTAACTAATACAGCACACAGGTTACGTACAAACACTGACCTACTCATCATATTTCATGTATCTCATGGCACCTTAAATGTAAATTAATATTACATGATTTGGTTTTAAAAGAAGGAAGGTCTACTGGTTCAAATTTGTAATTATAGATATTATTAAATTATCCTTAGATTCTTCAGTAACTTTTAATTTTCTTCAGTGTTAAGTGCACTTCAATTTTTAACTTCATATTAATAATTCCTTAAAATTCGTAAGTTATTTTGTATATGATCAGATTATTGTAAGATATTTTTAATCGTATCATCAAATTATTCAAATCATATGTTACGTATTTTTGGATCTACCAAAAATTTATATAAATAATGTACAAAAATATTACTATCGAAAAACGTTGAAAAGCCTTTTAAGAACATTTCTCGGATAACATTATTGTATCACAACCGGTCACTCAACCTCAAGTAATGTATAATTCACTAAGGAACGAGAATCGGTTACAAATACTAGAATACAAAGAAAAATCGTGATTTTCTGAGTTAACAAATACTAATTATAACAAAAAAGAAAAATGATTTTCCCTTGATATTACTGTCGTTAAGAATACATAAATCTCGTGTCTTATAATTTAAGTCAGAGCGATGTACTTCATTGATTTGAAATTGAATTAAAATTCAGCATTGAAAAGACAAAAAACTAAATCCTTCAAAAAAATTTGATGTATATTTGTAGAAGCCTTCTATATGTTTATTCTACGTATATATATTTAGTCGAGTTCTATTTCAATTTTTTCTTAAACATAAATATCCAAAGGGAAAGCAAAAACATTTAAAAAATTGTTTGAAGCCAAATGGAGAGAAGAAATACCATTTAAATAACTATTCTCATAGCGTTTGTTTTTAAATGTATCAGTTTTGGATATTTATATTAAGATTATAATTACCATAAGACAATAAAATACATTATGTTTTTAATATACTGTATGTATTAGATATGTAGAAATTTTAAACAAATCAAATAAAACGATGATAACATAATATTAATTATTCGTTGTCATTTCGTTTATAATGACCAATACTAGACGCTCCCCGTGACTTCGTCCGCGCCCACTTCAGAAGGTTGAATAATAATTAATGAACACTAATATAACCCAAAAAGAAAAGAGCAACAGCAGAAACTGTAATCGTCGTATTATCATTTTATGTATCCTATAAACATCCTAAATGAACGAATTTTATTTAAACCAGAGATTAGAGCTTTTGATAAAAAAAACTTCCTAAAGTATTAGTATAGGTATTGAGTTATCATAGTGATGAGAAATTTTCGTAAATAATTCTTAAAATATTATATATAAGGTTTAGTCATCTCTAATATATTAATATTCTATCAGTGTCTTCAGTTATCACTGTACGGTACCACAGTTATTGACTCGATGACTAAATATTAAAAAAGCGATGTAGACTTCAAAATTACTTATAGTTACAGATTTGTTCTAAATTCGTTTAATTAATTTGTTCAACTTTATAAATTAATTACAATCCAATCTCAGTTCGCATTTGTGTTTTGACAATAATATTTGGGTTAGAGCAGACTCCGTGAACAATGTCAAACCTATCTCACAAGTTATTATAGTTTGTATGAAATGTTTTGATAACTTTCTGTTTCAATAATAAAGCAATTTTGACTGCCTTTTGAATAAAAAAGAAAACTTTGTAACAATTCTATAGGGAATTCAAATAGTAAAATAATAAATATAAAATATAATTTTGTGAGGATAGTGTGTTCGTATAAAATAAGATTACGTATAAAATTTGAAAAATAATATTAAACCTTTCTTATTGCAATACACACACGTACTGATTTTGATAAATATATTTTAAGGGAAGGACAGAATTAAGTAATCTATGGAGGGAAGGTGTGTTTATAAAGGAAATTCACTGTTAGCAAACCAGACCTACTTTATATTATTAATAAATGTAGAGAAATACGAGAACTTATAAGTAACTGGTGGAGATACAAGTTTTCTTGTTTTCATAATATAGAAAATATATGACCCTGTCTTAAAAAGGTCATATTTAGTATCATCGTTTTTAAAATTATACAAATAATTTAAAATTAATATCAAATAATATATAGAGTTCAAAAATTACTCTTGAATAATTAATTAATACTTAGGATAAAAAAGACATAATCAAAACTTGTTTCAAAATTTAATTAAACTTAATCAGAAATACGCTCGAAGCCCAGCAAAATATTAATAATCAGGACAAGTCTGGCCTCAATAACAATCACGCACGATAGGCATTAATAAAAGAGTTGGAGCCTGAATATGAATATGACTATGTATTCAACTATTATTGAAATCTAGAACAGGCATGTGTAACCGAAATGAGTTTGATTTATAATATAAAAATGAAATACATTTAAATATACGTTTATAGGAATAGCTGAATCTCAAAACATTTCACCTGAGGGCTGCTCGATCGCATCGTCACGTAGGCTCGACATTGTGGGCGTGTATCTACAGGTATTTCCAAGATTAAGGGCACGGTTCATTATTTCACAATTTATTTAAAGTATTCCACCTAAATTATGAAAATAACCAAAGATTACATGATGACGATGATTACATGATGTATGATTTACACGGATTAGAACTAATGTTTTTGCAAGTGTCGTCGGCGGTCGTTCCTACCGTACCGATCGTATGACATTCAATTCAGTGTAAATCGCTCTAAACATTTAGTTAATTTGAACAAAATTTCGTGCCAACTTCTAAATAACACTAAAATTTAGTTTTACAATGGACAACAACAATTAAATAAATTCCTTTAAAATAATAATATATAAACTATATTAGCACCAGTTTTAGCAAACAATTCACGTACGATATATCCAAGAATATAAATAATATAATATAATTGGAATACTCTCATTGTGAATTCAAAGCACCTTCAATGAATTAACATATAATTATATATTTAAGAAAAAATATAATTGAAGTGTCTTTTCTTCAGAAGAATGTATTAAAACATTTTATTGACAGTTGTAGTAAGATGTACCTGTGCAGATTAAAGTCATGCAGGTTTAATATATTGGATGTATTGGAAATCGTCCAAAGTTAAGAATTCGAAATATGCAATTCATTTGAGTTCAGGACTATACTTTTTGAAATTTCAAAACGGGGATTTTATATGAAAGTTTGAAAGTACTGTTGTAGATTACCGCACGATTATAATATTCCTGTAACTACGAGTATGAAGAACGCTCTTTCATCTCACGAGCGTTTTAGAACTACAACTGGAGTGATTGAACTTTTGAATTGAATCAATTGCTTTGAACCTGTTTGAAATTCCTACAACAAGTATGACGAATCTCTCATCACCCAGTAAGATTTTTAACATATTCTTTTCTATTCTTACTATTCTTTCTTACAGGTGTTTCTTTAGTGAAGTATTTCTAGTTAACTAATAGATGAATTGTTTCTTTATGCTAATTTAAGAATAATGAAGATAAATATGTAATCACAAATACTAAAAGTAAAAGTATTTGAAACGAATGCTTTTAACTACAATTACGTACATAATAAGTAATTTCCTTGTAATTTGTATATTTAAGAACTGTGTGTGTTTAATGAATATTTCACACGTTTATGTTATTAGGTTAAAGCGAAATAGAATATTACAATATTTTCAATAACAAGAATTCGAATTGTTTAAAAATATTTTCCCACACAATACATGAATTTTTATTATGAAATATATTTTTATTTTTTTTTATTTTTGAGACTTTTTTCCAACTTATTTTGAGGAGTATTATTTACAATTTCAAAGGTAACCTATCTCACGTAAATTAAAATAACTTTTTGTCCGGACGGACGGGTACGGAAACCTTACTGGAATGGAGTTAAATTGTTTAACTAACAAAGCGAGATCGTGAGGAATAAATGGTTAATCAAAGAATATATTTTCTTTAGTTTTAGTAGTAAAACTATAACCACCTCCCGTATCGAAACTTAGAGACTCTGTTTTACGTTTTATATTAATGCCCTGGTGTATAACTCTCTCTATATTATGGATATTGTTACACTTTGTGAACTGTGAAACGTATCAAACAGACAGATTATAAAAATGTGTTTTGTTTATTATTGCTGCATATCATTCACTACAACATAATAAGCAAATTATTAAGTACGTAAAATAGAGATTAATAAAATAATATATATTTTATTAGTTTTTTATTACGAATACTATCTTAACCTCCATATAACAAACCTCACTATAACAAATTATTTGATTTAACAAATAAAATTTTAGCTACATCAAATAATAATTCCCTTCAGAATCGTTATATCGAGGTTCCACTCTCTATATAAAGTAAAATATTAAAAATGCGATTTCCGAAAGCGGTGGTAAAATAACAAATAACTGAATGTACAATATGTGATACTATATTGTAACCTTCAAATCATTTTCAATAACGGTTTATTCATATTAACCGTTGAAACTTCTTTCAGAACTTCCATAACACTTTTGATTGTTTAAATTATTACTTTTCTATAAATTTGTTTCCAAACAACAAAAAAATAGTAATAAAATGAAGGTTTTTTATTTACGACGAGGTTTTATTAATACAATAATTACAAAGTAACTCTGACATCAAAATATCTACAAAAACCGATGATTGTGTTGTTATGGTTGTATTATATTCACTATTCAGTGTTCTGTTACAAACTGTCTCTATTTTGTGCCCTAAATTCTCGTATATTCTCCAAAATAAGATACGATATTTAGGAGAAATTTAATAAAAAAACTTATTAAATAAATTACCTTTATAGAAAAACTTTAGAAATGTTTACTGAGAATACTACTACAATCAACTTTCTTATATCTCTAGATCAGTAAAGATGAAGTTCTTCTGAGCTGAGAAAATATACTGTTCGAATTGATTGGAACCATTCTTCGAAAACTTTTAATTTATTGAAAGTAGTTTTATTATTTTTTTTATTTACTTTTTTTATAAGGCTCGACTTGTTTATTTTCATAGTATTTTATCTTACGGTATTTTATTATGGGGCAGTGCTGCCGAAATTCATTCTATATTTATTTTACAAAAAAGAGCTGTGCTATGGGGTATTTATAACTTAAAAGCTAGAGATTCTCTGAAAGATGTTTCTAAAGAAAAAGGTAATCTTACAGTCGCTTCCCAATAAATATTTAATGACATATTATATATACGCCAAAATTTAAAAAGTTATATAAGAAACAGTGACAGACACGCGATAAATACGAGAAATAAAAACAAACTCATAACGCCAAAATTTCGTCTTCAAAAAGTTAATAAATCCTTCATGGGTATATATATATGTATATGTTTTTAATAACTACAGTTAGTTTCATGCAACAATTCTACAAATAAATAGCATAAAAATATTCGACAACAGATGGCGCTGACATTAAATATAGTATTAAAGTTAACGTGCCCTCCATTGGCTTGAACTGAACTACTGAACTACTTTTAAATCTAAGATCAAAAGTTTATTATTAAATAAATCTTACGTTATAAACGTTCAAGAGTTTTTAGTGGAACGGAATATGTGGAACTTAAGTTGTTGAATCATTTGCAGGATTTATATTATAATGTTCATCACCTAAGATTGTTATATTTCTTTTGAAAAGAGCAACTGTTGAGTTTCTGGCCGGCTCTTCTCAACAGAGCACCATTCCGAGCCGGTGGTAGCTTACTTACGGACTGATTACACTGACCTTTTTTTGTATTGTAATAATTGATGATTCCAAAGTGCGTGTAAATATTTACTTGAATAAAGATATTTTGAATTTGAATTTTAATTGAATTCTCAATTAAAAATATTTCCTTTTATTCTTTAGTTTAGTTTCTACGGCTACAAAACCGTAATCTTTAAATGTAATGACCATATTTATTATAATATTTATTTAAAATATAAAGGTGAAATCTTCATAAATAAGTTGTTGCAGAACTAAAGAAAAGGTAATATAAAACATGCAAAAAATCTTCCTTGAAATGTTGGCTCGTATCAGATACACTCGTATTCTATCTTGAAATGATTTGTCATTGCATGCTCTATGCTTGCTTTCATGCTTTTGAAACCTGACATTTAACACTATTTTTGTAATAGATAAAATCAACCGAATCTTATAGGATGTAATAAAAATAATCATAACAATAAGATTTTGTAAATATACTATTTAATTTTGAAATATGTGAAACAGCTACGAACTAACGGCTGCGGTCTACAATGTTGGATAGGTATTCGCTTTAAGATGTAGGAACTCAATTTAGAAAGAACGAGCTTGACCTGACAAGAAGATTTTTAACGGTTAAAAGCTAAAAAGTTTTATGTTAGTTTCCTTGTTTACATTAGAATTGAATTATAACTAGAAATGTTAAAGTAAATATGATTTACTTTAACATTTCTAGTTGTAATTCAATTCAATTCAATGAACACTGATTTATTCTCTGTACTCAATTGGAAGCATAACTTATTTTTCATAGAAACTATCTACAATACAATACAATATGTAAGTTAGTTAACAGATATTAGATACATAAAATGAAGCAATCTACGCAATCTGGCATGTTGTAAAAATTTTAGTTTCCTCTGGTCCCCAGTGATACAGATGCGTGGTTGACATTCTTTTTTAATTTCTTATTTTGTATTCATTTGTACTACTTGTTATTTTTCCAATCCAATCCGTTTAAAAATTTAGAGTTTAGCGGATGTAAACTCATAAAAGTTAAATTGATAAAGATATAAAGATTGTACTAATTATTTTGACTTAATCTTTTTTTTTCGTCCTTAATTCTTTATAAGTACACGCCGCATTCCAAAGGAGCGGAAGGCGATGGTGATGTGGGACTCCCACCAACTAAATCAGACGGTCAACTCATCGCCGTACAGAGGAGCGCCACGGGAACGCTTGCGCACACATCTGCGTTTCTCCGACGGCAGGCCAAGCCAACACCCTCCAATGGAGCGGCGCAAACTGTTGACAGGAATGCGCCCCACTTCGTTGGTTGGCTTGTTTTGTCGCGAAGAGCTCCCCCAGGCCCCAGGCCATTCAGAATCAAGGAGGCCCGATCCGACTCATGCCATTTCAAATTAACCTAACCTAACCAAAAAAATATTACCTACATTACGATTGATAAAAAAACATAAGTATATCGTTTTTTTTAATGTTGCGTAAAAGTTTGTAAAGAATATACAAACTAATGTCCTGGTAAATGGTGTTAATGTGAGTCACGTTTATTCTCCAAAGTTGTAGTTGGTTGTGTTATTACATTGTAAACTAAGTTATCTCTTTGAGATGTACGAGTGTCTGGGTTATTGAGGCTGTGGAGAGATTTGATGTAAACATAATTTTATGTTATATCATTTTTTTATTCGTGAAATGATATCCTTTATATAAAATATTGCAGTATTTTTTGTTTTAAAGTACCTCACTAAGTAGGTAGTTCATTTGAAATTAAATACTTTGTTAGATTTATATTTCAATAGAAAATAGAAATGAAATATGTAATAATTAAAATAAATAAGCTGAAATCCTGGTGTTGTAGGACTTTCTCTAGAGATTTTATTGATGTTTGGATCTAAATATGAATGGAGTGGGTGTTATTATTTATTATTATTACGGAAGCAAAATAAAATAAAAATATAGAAATACAATATTTCTCGTGAAATTGACCGTATTGTGTTAGATAAGTATGACTTCTTTGTGTTAAATGATGATCTCCTGTATTTTATGATTTTCCTTGTCATTTTGTCTTTAATTGTCATTGATCGATCGATTGATCATACATTTATATTATCTTTTAAATGATGCATAAAGTATCTATTCTATGTATCATTTAATAGATAATAAACCAAGCGAAAACTGATAGTATTATACAGATGGTAATGAATATAAAAATTATACTATATTCATCTCGTGCTTTTTACTCTATTATAGTGACAGAGATATTAATATCTTGATGTCACTTAGTAACCCTTCTTGCGTTCAGAAACACGAGTCGTGTCTCAAAGCATGATTGATGAACATTCAAATATGTTGAAGGAGGAAGATCTGATAAGTGGAAGACGAGGTCATTAAACGCCTTTAGGATACTAAAACCTACTTAAAAAATATCTATTTCATAAACATTTTAATAATACAGATTTTGCGATTTCTAAATTCCTCATAATTAAATAGAGGTAAATGTGAGCCCAATAATGGTTTATTTTTAGTTCAATAGATGTTTTTTTCACTGTATTTGGTATTTCCGTCACGACCTTAATCGGGTCAACTTAAAGGACACACAAGGTCCTAAGGCCGGCATCACACTACCTGATCTGAACACAATATGACTCGGTTATATAAGTATAGTATCAGACATTGGTAATTGTAAAATTTAAGGAATGTTTATTTTAGAACATTTATTAATAAATAAAAGGAAATTAAAGATAGTCTTATGCTTTATTACGTCGTATTTGAGATCAAATAAATTATCTACAACTACGAATTTATAAGATGAGTTGGTAACATTTGGTTTATAGAACAAACATTCGTTGGTTATATCTCATTTATATTAAACTGTTTAAAATAAGTGTATTGCTGGCAACGGCGTCGTCGACATTGCATTGATGGTGCAACTGTGACCGTAATCATATAGCTGAAAGAGTTCTTAATCTGGTCCATATCAAAAATATAAATGTATGTGCAATCCTTTATTTTTATCTTTACTTGGAGAAAGGTATTACTTGTACTAATTATTTCAGATTTTTTTAATGGAACCAATAAAAGATAAGACATTTACCTCATTTGCCATATTTTAATCACGCCTCATCTATTTTACTATAACCATCTTTTTCATATTCGTTTAAAGGCTATGGTGGACTAGTAAAAGGCGTGAAACACATATAATAGGAGTATATTACTTTTTTCTTGTAAAACCCATCATATTTTTAAGGACTTATTTAACCGTACCCCGTATCATGGGATGCTTGATAAAAAATATTCAACCCATTTATAGGTGTAGAGGAGCTGCACTAAAAATATTTTCAACCTTTAATTCTACCACATTGTCGGTGTAGCAAATATTCATATCGAATTACAACTTCCTATTAGTAAGACGGTGATCCAGGCTGCAGAGAAAGGGACGTGCGAAACTATAAGATCTCCTCAATGACTACAGAACCCTAAAAGTTATTTACAGGTTCATATTCAGCCTTTAATACGAATTTATTTTTTATATAAAGATCCAGGTACAAATAAAGTGGCCTAGTATGAAAAACGTCACTATTGCATATCTTATACCATTAAAAATTTATGATGACATAACTGTAATAGTTAGATATATCGTACCGCCGACTTCTCTGTAGATAACCTCTTTACAACTGTAATACATTACCTTGTTCCATTGTCAATGAGCACCGGCGCGTAAGCGATACAAGCAATCTGTATTTTAACACTCGTTGGATAACATTATCGAAATTTTTAATACAGATTCCTAACTTTTTAAAATATATTCTATTTTCACCAGATAATAAATACCAGATAATGCAGGTTTACAATGATATTTTTTTCCAAATCGGTCAAACATACAATCAACCGTGTCTGTATTATAATATTAGTATCAACTACTTATCATATATTGACATAAGGAATTATGTACTTTACTTATTTAATTTAAAAATTACAGACTTGCAATGTCTATTACAGTTAAGCTTGAGTACTCTGACAACAGATGGCGCTAGATGTATTTTAGATGACGCTAGCGTTATCTTTAACATAAAACCGTAAGTAGTTGTAAAGTAATATTGTAAATCACTTAATCGAGGATGATTAAGTTATCCCACTTCTGAATTATTGAATTTTTGAAATGCACGCCCTTAGGCGTGTGTGTCTTTTGTTTCAAATTACAATAAAATTACAACTCTATATTGTTTTTTTACTATTATATCATCATATTTACATGTTTAAAAGATTCGACTTTCCTAAAAATATCAACAGGTTATTTATATTATTTTTTTCATACCCACCCTCTCCTATCTCCTATCTTTTTATCACACGTCAGCTCAGTGAACTGATTGAATCCTGCTTCGTCGCGGTATCATTTTTCACGTGCTTAATTTGCTTAGATCGCGTATTTGGAAATTATATTCAGATTATTAATTTCAGTCCAGTACTTTAAACAGTGTTTGTTGTTTAATCTCATATTATCTGTAGTACTTTTTTATTTACACAATATGACAATGGATTATTAAATAGTATGGTTACTTATTTTATTATGTACTAAATTTCATAATACTGTAATTAAAATAAACTTTAATATAATCTCAAAACATATAATTTCGAGACAAAAGAGATGATGATGGAACATTTTATATTAATATAGGTGTGTAAACTTACGACAATTTACCTGTAACCTGTAGTTTATTTTCTGTTTTCTGTTTTTTTTCAGTTTCTGTTGTAACTATTATAAATAGTTATTTGGTTATTTAATATTCAGAATGTTTATATAATTTTTACTTAAGCTTATGTATTTTAACAATTAACTTATAATTTGTATTAATATATTTATTTAATTGTATTTAAACTTTTATATAGTTATTACATTTTTTATACAACATCTACACTACAATGTAATTTTATCGATAACTAGGCGACATCTACGGAGCATAGAGCATAGAGCATAGAGCATAGAGCATAGAGCATAGTGCATAGTGCATATACACCCGTAGACGTAGAGTGTAAATATATGAGTGGTATCGCAGCGAGGCAGTCACCGGCCGGAGTGTATTAAACAACACCCGGATGTAACACGAACCACTACTTTGTTATATATTGACCCGGTTTATTATAGAATTATCATTTTAAACTACAACAGCTCTATTCACTGCATGTCGAGTAATGCTGTTTTTGTATTAAGTGGTGTTATTAATATGCATTACTATATTATGAATAATAACATTATTATTTATTAGTAGTAGTTAAATATGCCTTATGTGACATAATACATATATTTATGTAATATTACAGTAAACTGATATTGATGTTAGCGAAGAAATTTTTAAAACTTAAAGAATTTGTAATTTTGTTGTTAAGGCGCGTAAGTATCTAATCAGAGTTATAGTAATGACGGTACAAAGTGGTCAAAGTATTTTTGTAGGTTTGAATCAGGTGAGCTGTGTAAGCGCTTTAATTATTAATTCTTTAATATAATAGTGTTCTACTGTATTTTAATACGTTAACATGAGTCTTATTTTATGTATGTCGAGTGTTTCCTGTTATTGTATCATACATTATCAGTTCTATCTAGAAATCACTATGTAATGTTACATTTTATATAACGGCCCTTTGAAATAACAATAAGTTTGAAATACACCACAAAATGGAAAGAAACAAATATTCAACTTCATTGTCATTTCATTATGCGATATTCAGATATTAAATAATAAAATTTAAAACGCTGAGTGCACCAAAACAGACAAAATGCATTGTTTGTAAATTTAAATGACGGGCTGCAGCTATGAGATAATGCTTCACGCTCTTAGTGGTGCAAATTTAAAATAATATTAACTATGCGATAATTAAATGAAGCTGAGATAAATATAAAACACATGTGTATACTGAAAATTATCTTTTTTGTGAATCTATTTTATACAAAGTACTTTACAACAATGATGTTATAGTAAAAAAATCCGTGCCCGCAGGGGGACACGCGTGGGTAGACCTCGTGTGTAACTCGTTTAAAATATAACTCACTACCTAAGAATAATACATGATGCCGTTGTTTACATCAAAAATTTTCAAGCAAAAAGCGGTTTTAATTTTTTTTCTCGGAAAAAGGTATCTTTTTTGGAAATACTTTTGGTACTTAAATTTAGAGTAAAAAATAACCTTTCTATTAAAAATATTTGCGAGGAGGGAATGTTTACCAGAAAAAGTTGCCGTGGTTTTACCTACCTAAAATTTACAAGCTAAAAGTGGTTTTAATTTTTTTTCTCGGAAACGGTACCGTTTACGGAAAAACTTTGGGTACCTAAATTTAGAGTAAAAAATAACCTTTCTATTAAAAATACTTGTGATGCAAGAATGTTTACCAGAAAAAAGTTATGATTTTTTTTCCAAAAGTTTTCGGTTTTTTTACCCCCACCCCTAAGTTATTGATGATCGGTTTATCTACATTAGTTATAGGTATTTATCAAAGACATCATATAATATGAACGCGATTGATCTCCTTTGTATAGGGACAAAGTTATGGTCGAAAAACTAAAATCAGAAAAAGTGAGGCCCTAGCGCCCCTTCTCTCTAGATTTCTCTGGTTAACGAACTTGACCTTAATTTTTGGATGGTTGATTTTTGTGCAAAGTTTGAAAGCGATCCGAGCGAAACTGCGGCCGCTATCGTGCTGACAAAAGTCGAATCTGGACGCACGCACGCATATATATATATATATATATATATATATATATATATATATATATAAACTTTTTGACCAATGGTCATTTCGGACTCAGGCGGTCATAAGAAGACCTCTTGTGAAAAAATTTTTCCAAAATTCGAAAGTAGGGGACAAATGAATGGGCAGACCGAATTCTTCGAGGTCTACCCAAAACTGATGCTACTAATATTAATTGAAGTCTGCTTTCAAAGTAATTTTTTGAGAGATCCTTGTTCATAATGTATATTTTAAAAAATAATAATTTAAAAACTCCAAATATTTCATGTTCGAAAAAGTTTTTATAAAAAACTTGTCAATAAAATAATCCTTACTATATAATAATGACCTAATTGACTCTGTATGCACGCGCATCACTTATCACCCACAAATCACACAATAATGTGTAATACATTAAAAAAAAGCTATTGAATCAGGCTACAAAATAGGGTAGGTGCCAACCTCATATGTGACCTTTGACCCTTCCTGGCCCGAAGGGCCGGCAAGTTCCCTTGTAATAAAATATGATCTCACGGGATCATATTTTATTATTATTTTATTATTCATAAATTCCTACAAATCGCATGTGTTAATAAATGACGATTCAATAGATTCGGTATATACTTATACTAAACATATAAAAAGCTACACTTTTTCTAAGAATACATAAAAACAAAACTTAAAACAATTAGGTGAAAAGAATCCTTAAAAGAATTTGTTGATAAAATAGGAACTACGTTAGTTTTTATAACAAGCATCACTTTATAACGAAAATTTGTAATACCTTAATATCAAGACATTTAAATAAGATAAAATTTGATAGTTATATTACAAAGATATAAACATGATTTTGTGTTTTATGTCATATATAACATTTCATAACTTCTTCATCTAAATAACGAAAAATTTACACAAACACTTTTTAATACTTCTGAAGAGTTTCTTGTAGCAGAATTATATGAGATAACCATTAATATAAGTGTAAGATTAAAAACTCAAAATAGATGAAATTTTCTTTATTCAACAATTTTATATAATTTAGGGTTTACTCTAAATTGATAACTCTTCATTTTTGATACGAGGTTATTATTAATTTATTTACAACCTTCGTACATTTCAGATATAATATTTTTTTTTTACAGTTACATGTCAATAAAAAAAAATATACAAGAAATTCTAAGAACAACTAAATCAGCTTGAAAACTTAAACCTTAAACCAAAATGTTAACAAAACAAAACTTTCTGTCCGTCCATCCGTGACGTCTCACGGACCCAGATAATAAATAACCTTCATGAGGAATCGCTACAATTTCTCTACATTAATCACATGGCGCCTGATTGAGATCACAAGGTCTTGCCAAGATAAATGCCTCTCATTCTTTAAATATGTCATATATAAATATATTACGTCAATTCCAATATGAAAACTTACTAATTTAGTTAGGTCTATATTGAATATAGCTTTTTCTATTTTTGTAACCGAAAACTTTTATTGGTGCAAACTAAATTGATTGGTGGAATAAATTAAAGCTTTAGAGATTGGAGATCTGCCACAATCGATTTAAGAGTTTGACGCTGGTTCAGGTTGATTGATATAATTCAAAAGTTTAATTACTTTTCAGTTCCAAATCTGAGCGCTCGTTAGCCGAATAAGAATTCTTCACAGTTCAGATAACGTCTTATTTCTTATTTCAAGCCATACCTTCGACTAACATAAAAGCTAATAAGCTTTTTTGTTATTTAAGCCAAGAGCTTAAAGTACATTTATTAAGATTTTTGAAATGACCAAGGCTTTATAGTCTTTTTGAAGATATTTTAAGTGATCAAATCCAATAGCTTTTGGTTAATTAAAAGTAGATAAAATCTAATATAATGTAGAAAGCGAAATTAAATGGATTCATCTTACGTTAGTTAAGTTTATAATTACGTTTGATAAGGGTTTTGTGTCACAAAATATCGTCTCAATTTTTGAAAGGTTTTTGTAGAAGTCAATATCAATGGCTTGATAAGCTTTTCTCTAAGACCTTCTGTTCCAAGAGAGCAATACAGAAACGTAATTGTCTATTTCACCGCACTGTGCATTCAATTCTATCATACAGACCTACTTAATAATTTGACATAAATCTTTGCCTAGAGATATTTTCGGTGTTATTTTATATATATAGAATATTTGTATAAACTTACAATAATATTAATAAAAAAAACACTCAGATAAATTATTTCTTAAGAAGTTCGTTTTGTATTCGTTGAACCGATTTTATTTTCTCAAATCACTCTACCCAAAATAATGTGTCAATAAACAACTTATCGAAGGAAAAGTAAGTAATTCGGTTGTTGCCCTTTAAGCCTCAAAACATTATCGGATCAACAAAATGAAACATAGTTATAAACTGTTAAAATAATGCAGTTCATTGTATTTATGAATTTTAAAACAATCTGGATGATTATACTTAATAATTTTGCAATAATTGTTGATCAAAATCAAATTTACATTAAAAAATATATTTAAAAGAAAAAAATAATAAATGCTACCATAAAATTGCTGTCATCCTTAGTATTATATGATATCAATTTCTGATTAATAATATGAGTTCCAATAAATGACCAAGTTGTTCTTAAACCGATCCTAAATTTACGCAATCGACAGCTTTAGTTTCTAATGAACCATTATACTACTAAATACAATATATGTGTATTTGTCTGTATTTAAATTATTTTTGTTAGTGAATAGAGTAAGTTGTCTTCTAAATACAAATAATATTTTTTTGTATATCTTCATTTTATTTTATCAAATTATTATAAATTAAATTAAAAAAATAATTGTGTTACCACTAACGTCAGTATATAAGACAAAAAAGACAATATTTGAGTAACTATTAAAAAATAAAACGAACAAATTAAAGTTTTGCAAAAGTGCTAAAGCGTCGAGATAAGCTTCGCTTTTCCTGTCTATTGTTCTTCAACTGAGCGGATTAAGATTTATTACTTAACAAAACATCTAGAATTTATTGTGTAATTTTATGTTCATTTATAACTTACACATTGTCTTGGAATGAGAAAGGACAATATTAATCTTGGTAAAAATTGTTTGGACGTAAATAATGGATAATAGTAGAGAATTGGTTAATCAGCCTTACCCTTACCCTTAATGGGCCAATATCACAAAATATATATTGTGATTTAAATACGAATACTAAACCGTAAGATATTATCTATATCTTAATATGTTCGGTTGGAATCGGACCTCCTAAATAACACATTTAAAAGGGTAAGTAAAAAATTTAAATATATTTTGAGAACATTAAAATTCCTTCGTCAGTCGTGTAAGATTCAAGTAAATTATTATAAATTACCTTAATTATTGTAAAATTTACCATAAAGTTTTAATAATAATAAACTAGTTGAAAAGATAAGGCTTCTAATTATACAAAGAAATATAATTCTAAGTTATTGAAGATTTGTTAAAGTGTTTCATCCATTTTAATATTTGTATCTTTCAATAACGTTTACAGTTCTTCCATAGTATTTATGATACAAGAAACTCTTCAGAAGTAATAAAAGTTCTTCTTTGTGTATCTCTTTCGTTATTTGTAGTTTCAGTAAAGCACTAGAAGTATGCTTCAACACGAAACAATTTATTTGAAAACCCATAAAAGAGTTCTTCATCTATAATAGACTTTGTATTGTTTCAAGACGCTGTCGCTACAATTACGGTGAGCTATCTTCTATTATACTATGAAAGTGGTGTTACAAATACAATTACATATAATACGCTTTATTTCTATTTAGTGTATAAATTAATGTACCCGTAACAAATATTTTTCTTATAGATCCTGTGTAAACATAGACTAAACTAAATATAATGGTGTGGGACTTAAAATATATTTATAGCCCCCAAACATTCTTCGGAATAGATGTTTGACAAGTAGTATTGGTTCACATAAATATACAATACGGAAGGATTGTTTCATTTTTTAGAAATTCGTCCATTAATTATTTTAATTTACTGAGGTTGAAAGATAAAATAGGGCCAGTGAGGAATTAATATTTTTATACAAATACTTTTTTTTATGTTATGGTATACAATTTGATATAATTTTCAATATTCTTAATGGTTTCTGTGCCTTAAATGTAAAACACGAGGCCTGTATCAGAAGTATTCGATTCACCCATTACAGATTCTTTTGATGTGGGTAGACGTAGATTATCTGGTTAATGGAATAAAAATTATACTATACTAATTATTCACAATATAATCAGAATTCACTACATGTACCACAACGTATGATTACTGTAAGGTTATTTCTTAGTTCAATTAGCTATTTAACACAGACTCTTCACCTGACACATGACGCACATACATCATGCGATAAGATTGACAATCTAAAATGTCGTTCGATCAGTTTCATATTGTCCACCAACGCTAGAGAAGTGACAAAAGTGATTAAAGAAATGTCAAATGTCATTGTCATCTAATTTCGTTTTTAGGTGACATTTCTTAACACAATTAGTGAAAGCACCGATAAATGTTTGAAAGTTATATATAATATATAAACAGGGACCATTTATATTTACTACATACACATTTCATTTGTTTCTGCCTGAATTAAATACTGCGCAGTCATTATTATTTTAAACTTATACCAATAAAAAGTGTAAACCATTATCTCACAACTCCAGACCGTCATTTAAATTTTCAAACAATGCATTCTGCCTGTTTTGGTGCAACCAAGCGTTTTATATTTTATTGTTAAATATCCGGAAAATACAGATTTTTTATCATTATGACGTCAGAGTTTTGTTAATTTAAAAGAACGCCTGATACATTGGTATTTGGAACGTCTAAGTAAAGAAATTTCGTTATAGCCGAAAATACAATGAAATATAGTAGCTATTATTAGCAACTGAATTATGTGTGCCTACGGCGCTATCTACTTCCTACAATAGGTTTTGTGTGAAGGTAGAAGAGAATGTAATTATTTTAACCTTGCTTATCAGGAAACAAGCACCTTTATATATATATATATATATATATATATATATATATATATATATATATATATATATGTATATATATATATTTCGGTGATAACATCTCTGTCCGTGATATTAATTGAATATAGATCGATAGATAGGAATGGTCATCTATTGAGTCTCACATATAATTTTAATTATTTTTTGGATTATACTGAATACACATTTAAATATGCCGCTATAACATTTTTGTCGCAATTTTAAATAAAACAACGAATATTTTAAGGCCTAAAGCATATTTTATAACCCGTTTTTATAGACAGCAATCTGTGTTATGATATTCGTATTGGGGACTGAGAAGTATACAGCAAAAAAACTATTTGATCATTCATGGATTCATTTTTTTCTAAAAAAAACAAGGAATATATTTTATAAATTGTTATCACGGATTACCGCCATTATATAATACAGGAAATATTTGGTGAAGGGCCAAGCGGAATCCTCGCCGACGCAGCTCATTTACTTATTGCTTCATATTACCGCATAGCCTTTATTGCATTGCGTAAAGTGAATATTTGTAAACAAATAATACAATATGGTTTTAACCTTTAAGTTATAATTGAGCTGAGCGTAAGCGAAGCACTTAACCGTTTGGGAGTCCTTTTTCTGTGTTTAGTTGTCTCAAGAATGCGACGAGATAATGAGCTAAAAACTTTCTCATGTATGTTTGAGCCGAACGCGGAAGTTATAGCGAAAACAGATTGAAAAAATGTTTAGCCATTAAAAAGTTATCAAGAATAAAAAAGGAGAGGGGCTCAGCTCAACACCCGCCGCGCACGCTTGGCGGACACTAGTTATTATTACAACATCTCTTAATAAATATGTTGTTTATTTATTATATTATATTTATGCATATATATTAATGTTATAATCTTATTTTTGGCTTTAAAAGTTATTAAAGATTTTAAATTATAGAAAGTGATTTTTTACGATATGTTTACAATTATTTATAAGGATTTTTGGACGAGAAGTGACCTTCCCTTTGTATAGAATTTTGTAACGTAGGGAAACTAATTAAACTACAAATATTATCAATAATATGCATTATGTTGGTAATCGCGTTAGGTGTACGTAGTTGTACATGTTGATACACAAAAGTATATGTAATTAATGAATGTCTTATTCAAATTTACAATAATATACTATATAATTATTCTCTATGCAATCAATTAACAATAAGATAGTTTGCTATATACGAAAACCAATGTCGATAGCAATGAATGCAATTTCAGTTTCAACACGGATATTATGAAACAATTGTTATAAAGACACAATATCATTTGAAGCTATTTGGATGATTACTTACTTTCAATCAATTTTAAGTTTCGACTATATGTATAATAGTAAACTGGTAGTTACAAATTTAAATATTATTATTAAAAGAAATTTCAATAGATCAAGGAAAATATTTTAATGCATATTTTATTAAAATTACTAAAGTAATCTGAAACAAATAACTTATTTGATAGGAGTAGTTGCTTGTTTATAAATAGCGTTTATAAATAATATCAGATTAAGAAATAAGATATCATAATAATAAATATAAGTGTAGAGAGGAAAGATAACCCAGAATACTAAAGAAAAGGAACATCCTGGCTGAGTTACTGAATAATTAATGTAAGGAATGTAAAGAAAGTAAAGATATTGATAACTCAATATTGTGCATGGATTCTTGTTCCAATAGTTTGTTGTTATACAATGCTTAGAAACAAACTCTTATTTAAATTTCTCTTACACAGCACTTACTACATATTCGAAGTGTAGCTGTGAAATGATTTTATTTCAGGAATGAGGCGGGAACACCAAGCAGTAACTTTGGCACTGTATAAAGTTTTCATTCGTTTTGTACCACCGCAGCATGCGAGCCGTAGTATGCACTGTACTGTCATATATTTATAGTTACGAAGACATTGGAGGTCCTTAGTCGTGAGCTCGGAGCGTGGCGGAACCTGTATCCGAGCTCCATTAACCAAGAATAATAATTATCAAATTATTTTAGTCTTTGCAGGTAATTTATTACACTTATAATGTAAGTTAGACTACAAAGTTCTTTCCTATAGTTTCCTTCATAGGAGTACTTAAAAGACGCTTAACTTTAAAGTTATGCCTCTTTGAACTTTCTTGTTCGTGGAATAAATTTTCTTTGAAATTACATTTTCCTAACTTATAACTGCCGCTAGCTTACTTAATAATCTTAACTTCATAAGAAATACTACATTTTATTTGCTCCTCAATTATTAATTTAGTGACGCAAAGACCCGTTTTATGTTGTTCCGCTATACAGTAGGTATACGTATAGAGTTCACCGTTTTGGGTGTCACTAAGCTAAGTATACTTACTATAGTCATTTGGTTCAAATGATTCCCGCAATTTCATGCCGCTTTTTCCCTAACAGCGATTACTTACAAAGTATTTATATGAAATTACAAGTTCTTGGTATTTTTGGTATATATTCATCCCATCCTTCTAATTGAATATTATACCTCATGAACTGCCGAATACAATTATTACAAATTGAATTTTCAATGTTTATAATTATAATGGTGTACTTAATAATCCATTTGGAGCTTACGATTAAATAAATATTTTATATGATATGAGCAGTTGTGGATAACAACTTACATTTTATGATAATTACTTTATATTTACAAAATGCCTTTACATCTACAAATTTATAAATGATTTGTCTGTAACTAAAGATAAAAATTTGATCTTAAATGAAATGAATTTGATTTTGTAATATTTTACTATGTAATTATATATAAATAATACAAATTTATAAAACAATTTTAATTTGCATATTAATATTTTTTATTGTGCTATGATTTTATTGTTCGATATAATTAGTCACTTGGACCAGCGACCGGCAGAAAGTCTCCTTCTTTTTGCACCAAAATCTAATTTCACACATATTTTTATATTATGAAGAAAATATTTACAGTTATTTTGAGTAACATTTTAGATTTTCGTGTAAGAAATTCACTACTTTCTACTAAAATATAACCAATTATATAATGCAGTCTGTATAGAATATGAATTATTATAGTTGAAGTGGATTAATAAGTTTATTTTTACTTCTATTCCTTTATTATTAATAAAGTATATAGGTAATAATAATTTATTACAAAAATAGGCTTCGGCGTTGTCCATTGTGAGCCGGACTGAATGTAAATTGTATACTGCAGCTTGTTGAGTTCTCTGTGGCCTATCTCCTGTCCTAGTAGGTTACGTGTCTGTTATAACTCAGACACTCACACATAGATGTACTCGGAACAAAAACCATAAATACCTTAATTGTATTTATAGTTAGGATCTGATATATAGTATCTGTTTGACAATAAAGACTAACTAAGCATTATTTAAAGGTAGATTTAAACGGAATGACTTACTTTTATTTATTTTTTTGTTGGCTATAAACATAACTCTGTCCCGCCCGTTACCTTTTTGAAAGTTAGTTGGAAGCAAAATATTATTTTAAAGCTACATTATTGTAATTGGAGTCAAACGTAGAAATAAACAACAAGTAAACTAAGTAACATATTTGTCCTCCGCAACAAGCTTTTAGATTTAAAACTCTTGTAACAATTTAGTATCACGCAAGGGCACGGTTATACTGTGTACCTAAATTGAACAATATTATCATATATAAATTATCAGCAAAATAGATAGATGTATACGAGTCAAAGATAATATGAATACATATAGGTATTGAAAATTTTCAACCATTTCAATTTTCTTTACATTTATGTTAGCTTATATCTTCAATAAATAATAAAATAATAATAATGCAATTATTTGTGGACACCATTAGCGTTGAATACATTGTCCCTTAACGAATATTACAATGAGGTAACCGCTAATTCACTCCGTTCAGTCCACCTGCCCCCTATTACTTAATTATGATCGAGGAGCGTAGTACGAGTATGTGTTGAAGGGTAAGCAAGTTATTAAAGGATCATCTTTTATTTTAATTTAAATTACAATTACAATTACAATTATGACACATACTATACTTGAGATATTGTAAATAAAAGTTGTAAGTCAAAGCAAATTAAAATTCAATACTTTGATAAACAAAATATTATTGTGACTTGATAAACTTTAACGTAATTGGTTAAAACTCCAAAGAATTACCCACAATAGAAGGTTGATTCCGAACAGTAAAAGATACTGATAAAATCAACGGTATTTATCAGTGACCAAGTTTATAATTAAGTAAAATAACTCCGATACCAAAATATATACAAATCCGTCGATTGTATTGTAATGGTTACATTATATTCACTTTTAACATTTAACGTTAAAAATATTTTCATGAGATACGAGATATTAGATAAATAAATATTGGATTTGGGAATACTTTCAACGAAAGATTTATAAATTACACTATCTCTATAGAAAAAGTTTTAGAAATGTTTACTAAGAATCCTTTATGAAATATATTATATTGTTTTTCAGAAAAAAAACTTATATCTTAAGATCAGTAAAGATAACATTATTCTGAACGGAGAAAATATTCTGTTCGAATCGTTCGAAAACATTCTTCAAAAATTCTTCATTTGTCGAAATATATTTCTTATTAATATTTTTAGTTTATGCTTTTAGTATAATTAAATAGTTCTCAATTAAAATATTTTCTTTATTCTCTTTAGTTTAACTTCTTCGATGACTGGTTAAATATAACTTTAGTTTTTGACACCATATAATATCAAACACAATGATGAAGTCTGTGAAAACATGTTGTATTGCGATTACAAAACTATAAAAAGTCACATTCAAATTATTTGGAATGCTTCTATTAAATTATTGGCTCGCATCAGACACATTTCATCAAGCAAACGATATATATATATATATACATATATATATATATATATATATATATGTATATATGTATTTATATATATATATATATATATATATTTGAGGAAAATAATGATACCAATAATAATTACTAAGAGTATCTTATTATATCGTTACGAGACAACGGCTACGAATCCACAGTATTGGTTTGTTAGATGTTCATTTCATAATGTAGAGTCTGGATTTAAGGAACACTAGAATCTGCTAATACGATGATTTTTAGCAGGGAAAAGTCAGAAAGTTTTATGTCAGTCTTCATTTTCAAAGAATGTAATAAAACAATACATTTATACTTTTGATTAGAAATGAATTATAAATAGAAAATTAGTTAACTTTACGTATCGAAAAAATTCTTGAACTAGTGAGAACTAGTTTCATATAAAAGTGAATATCCTAACAACTAACACCAATTTATTGTCTATACTATATTGGAATCAAAACTTATTTTTCATATCAACTATCTGCAACATGTCCGTTAGTTAACTTTTATTACAAACATAAATAAATCAATCTATGCAATCGACGAAGTCGAAAAATTTAACCTTACTCTGGTCTGGTGATTTACAGACGTTTGTTCGATATTTTTACTTAATTTCCTGAAAGTAATGAATAAACGTGGGTTTTTCAGTAATTTTTCATATTCTTTTCATTCGGATTACTTGTCATTTATCCAATCCCATGGGAAATGTAGTGTTTTTTCAAATAATAATTCAAATCGATTAACTAATTTTAGAGTTATACGTATCTGAACTTACAAAAGATTATTTTTTTACAAAATATTACCTAGGTGTCGGTTTATTGAAAAACATAAGATTTTTTATGAAATATTGCGGAAGACTTTGTAAGGAATATGCCAACTAATATCCTGGTAAGTGATGTTAATGTGAATCACGTTATCCTCCAAAGTTGTAGTTGGTTGTTTATTACATTTTTAAAGTTATCTCATTGACATATATCTGGGACTTATGTTATATTATTTGTTAATAATATTCATAAAATACTATTTATTTGAAATGTTAGAGTACTTTCGTGACTAAAAATACCTCAATTACAATCAATTATCACCTAAGGTAGGCTATTTGAAAATAAATAATTTTATTTATATTTACACATAACATAAAGAGGATAAAATGTGTAATATTTAAAATATATAAACCGGCGCGGTGTAACACACTTTCCTTTAAGGATTTCTTTGAACTCTCAAACATTTAGAAGAAAGAATTGAATGTGGATAAAGGCTTAAATATAGACTGAAAAATGTTTAACACGTTAAACGCCATGGGGGAATACATCTGAGCCACACTTATTTAATGAAAGAAGCTAGGTTAAAAAGCGTTGTTCACATACTTTTTAATATAAGTGATTATTAATTAATAGGCAAGAAAATGTAATAAATCACATGAAACATACTAAAGAAAAGTAATTAATTACTTTATTTTCTCAATGTACTACTGTCACTCATAAGTTGTCCCCCATGGCCTCAGCAGTCAAAAACTCGTGTTTTCGTTTGCGGGAGCCGCGGGGGTCAAGGTGTCGGTAATCCTCGCTGCCAATCGTGTTGCATTCCCCGCGCGCTCGCGCCGAGTGTCAGTAACGAACTGAGATTATTACCTATATACTTTGTTATTTCGTCACTATTTCGCTTATTTGTTTATTTTATTTAATTTACAATGGATATATTCGAAAATATTCATATAAGTCAGGAAGATTTATCGGAAATAGATAGAATAGAAATTAAATTATTGAATAATAGTTTTCATATAAGCTCTGATGAAGAAGACTATATTTATTCGGTTCCACGTAACCGTCGTCGAATTATGGTGATAGACAGTGAAGAAAGCGAGACGGAAGAGAATCCAGTGCCGGCTACATCGGGACAGGCGACGCCGTTTACACGCAGTTGGTCACTACCAACAAGTAATCAGCGTCGAATTATAACTTCACTGAAAATCCTGGCTTGCCTACCTATTTTCGCTTAGCAATGAGTAATAAATCGCTTATTGATTTTTACTCCCTTTTGGTTCCGGATGACATTTTCGAGCAGGTAGTAGAAAATACTAATCAATTTGCTATTAACACCATCGCACTGCGCAATATTTCAAGAGCAGCACGAATTCGTAATTGGTCACCAACTAATGTGTCATATTAGCATTAATTATGTTTATGAGATTGGTGAGACTACCTAAACTGTCTGACTACTGGTGGAGGGACGAAATAATTCGTCATCCTTTTGCATCAACTATTATGTCCTGTAATCGCTTTGAATTGCTTCTCCAAATACCTCATTTTTCCCGGCTTCACAATTCTAACAGATCTGATAGATTACATCGTACTACGTACGACATCTACTAGATACCATGAACGCTAATTTTGCAAAGCATTACACTCCAAGTGAAGATTTATGCAGCGATGAAAGCGTGGTGCCATTCCATGGCAGAATAATTTTTCGTCAAAATAATAAACAGAAACGCCACAAATATGGCATAAAAGAATTTAAATTATGCACTTTACTGGGCTACACATACAAAATCAATATTTATGTAGGAAAAGAAAATGATCAAGTTAATACTACGTCGACAAACGTTGTCATGGCACTTTGCAGTAGCTTATTGAACAAGGGATACACCATGTATACAGACAATTGTTACACAAGTATTGATTTAGCAAGGAATTTGTTAAAAAATGAAACGCATCTAGTCGGTACCATTAGAAAAAACAGAAAGAATTTACCCGAAGAAGTTACTACTGCTAAATTGAAGAAAGGCGAGCATATAGCAAGAGAGAGCAATGATGGTATAACAGTCTTGAAATGGAAAGACACGTGCAAAGAGACGTGCTTGTTCTTTCGACAAAACACTCAGATCGTTTCTTGACAATCACAAAGCAGTTTTGAAGCCGAAAATTGTTCTCGTTTATAATAGACCGAAAGGAGCAGTCGATTTGCCAGATCAAATGGCAGCGTACTTCACGCCACTACGGAAATCCGTTAAGTGGTGTAAGAATGTTGGAATACATCTGCTGTTAAATACTGCGATTGTTAATGTATTAATATTATATCAGACAGTAACTGGAAATAAAATAAAAATAGTTGAGTTTAGAAAACAACTGCTGAAAGGTTTGTTGGTGAGAGGTGAAAAACTTCATACAATGTCACTAGGCCAAAAAGAATTAGACACAAACTTACAAGAAAATATGGTACAAGTAAAAACAATCGAAGAACTTGTCAGCAGTGCTGTAAAGAAAATACACAAGTTATGGGGCGATTATTAGGAAAAAATAAAACAAAAAAAGTTGTGACTTTTTGCGAAACCTGCCCTAATAAAACCATATTTATGTTTTGATTGTTTTCATAAAATCCACCACGCGCCCCACGGCCCAAACTTTAAGACTTAAAAATGAAGACGGCGTCTAACGTGTTAAAAATTTTTGCAGTGTTTGATTAGCGTTTACGGTAACAAAAGTACAATATTATATGTTTGTGTTGCTTGTCTAAAATATTTGATTAAATACTTTCAAAATTTAAGAAAACTTTCTAATTTTTTTATTTTCTCAAATTAATTAAAAGTAACATAATCCGTTGATGCCTTCCCGATACCCGACTCTGAGGGATCAACTTACTCCGTTACGCTTTGTGAAGTAAATATTATCGTTTTAAGCGAGCTTCTTAATTAAATATATTTAATTGCTTTATCTCTAAGATAATTAAAGGGCAACTCGTTTCAAATTAACGCTCGATTAGATTAGTAACTTTCTTATGTTCATTTAAAGGGTTATTGTGCAAACTAAAAGGCATAAAACACATATAATATTTAGTTGTGACAGTCTTCCTTTTAAAAATTTTTAAACTTCCAATATCAACCATTTAGCTGGCAGGGGGAGGGGCAAGATTATGATCTTACCGTACCTTATCATGGAGTGCTTGAGAATGAAAGATATAACCCTATTGTACGTGTAGAGGAGGTGTTATAAAAAATATTCTACCACGTTGTCGGTGTGGATAATATACATATTCATGCCATAAAATGTAATTAACAGGTACTTATATTATAGACTTTAGTACGAAGTGTTTTTATATAAGCATTAAGACGCGGGTACGAATGATGTTCGAATAATGCAAAAAAACCATCAAATGTGTCCGCTTTATAATATTAGTGTAAACTATTTATTATATATTGATATAAAGTATTAAGTATTTTATTTCTTTAATTTATTAGTAACTTCAAGTACTTCAACAACAGATGGCGCTAGATGTAACTTAGAACATCTAGCGCCATCTGTTGTAATAAGAAGAAAGTTGTAAAATAATCCTTAGAAATTACTTAATCGAGAATTATTAAGTTATCCCACTTCTGATTTTAGGATTTTTTTAAATGCACGCCCTTAGGCGTGTGTGTCTTGTGTTCCAAATTACAAATAAATAAACAATTCTAAATGGTTTGTTATTAAATTTAAATATTTATTATTAAACAAGAGATATTATTTATACATTATAATATATAAATATATTATTATATATTATAATATCGTATAATTAGGTCATGATGTTGTAAAGTCATAAGTATCTTATATTGAATGTATGAAGTATTTATTTTTATCACTATTACTGTCGTTTTACTTATCAGTGAAAAAATAATTTTGATATTGTTGATAACCTTAGCGAGAGTCATTTTATGAAAGTGTGTATTATTAACTACAATAAGTTGCATGTAACAATTCTACAAATATAGTAGAAATATTCGACAATAGATGGCGCTGATATAAAACATAGTATTAAAGGTTGTTTAATAATAAATCAGGATGGTTTATATACATATGTATAATTATGTGTTTTAATTTCAGACACCTCAGCGTGAAAATGTCACAACATATAGTTTGTTATACAAAATACTATGAATAATTAAAATTAAAAATAAATATTAAGTTATAGAGTCTAAAAGTAATCAATAGACTGAAGCCCGTATAAGACGAGCTGACTCAGCTCAGCTCAATGTGAAGTAGCTTATTGTTTTGAAACATGTATAAAATGAACCTGGATAAGCCGACGTCAACATGTTATGTTATTTATTTGATTCTATTTTTCATTACATAAAAGACTTGTATACATATTGTAAAGGATTCATATGTAATATAACAATAAATGGTAATTATCTTTGTGGAGGACCGAGTGAGTTAATAGTGAATGATGAGACCTACTACACTACATCTATTGAATGGCATCTTTGAAGTTTTTAACACTTTTGGTATGGACAAATTAATTACTTGTGAACTTTTTTAACATAAACTTTTCATTAAAAAATTAGTAAACATGGTATAACGACTTAATATTATAACAAACAATGCAACGTATTTATTGTTCATTTATAATAAAACGTACGACCAATATGAAATTATTCTTTCTGATAATAGATTATATTTTTTAATTAACTCTGTTGTTTTACTTAACAGCAGTGAATCTTTTAAAAGCAGTAAATATTTAACTCGACGTTGTCGGCCGCCATTCACTGTCAGCGTCCAACCGACATTCTTCATCCCTTAAATATAAAATGTTTTCATAATCTTTTCTTAGTCCTTTTGTTTCGTTGATTTGGAAATTTTATAAAACTTATAATTTTTATGTTGTTTTAGATCCTGGTCAACAATTAACTCAATATTTAAATATATCCTTCATGTTTCCTCCCCTCTTTAATACACTTATTAGAAACTGAAAAGTCTCATAATTATGGATTGTTTGTTTATCTCACTTCAACAGAATGTGAATAAAGACATCACATTGTATTTTCACAAAACTAATTATTTTGCTGGATTTCAATTTCATTTATTTTAATTTCTATTTCTAAACTATTCACCTAAAAGTTATAAAAATGTGTTTCTGTAATCTGTTGTCACTGTCTCTCTAAAAGCTATTTCATAACATAAAGTGACAGTGTAATAAGTTTTAAACTTATCTTGTTACAGTTAACTTCGAGGAGATGGAATAGATTATTATCACAACTAATTGTATACTACGACTTCGTAGGAAATTATAAATGATTTGAATGATTTCTAGCTATTTTTAATTTAACGTTCTTCTCCATCTTATTTTGTACTTAGGTACGATTGTTATAATAACTGTTGACTTAAAATCTGACCTCAAGAAAGCAATGTAAATACTCAAACTTTTTTTTACTAAGAATTTATTTATTTTATTATTTACAATGTAATAAAATAAGTTAAATTCTAATATTTCTTAATCCTGGAAAAAGATTTCTTCTATTCTGGTCACTTATAAAATATATTATATATAACTCGTTTTAAGAATAATTAATTACTTGCTTATGCCAACATATTTTCCAAATCCAATAATGAAGGTTTGATTAAAATAACAAAGTGTAACAAGCGTGGCTATTGGGAATGTTTTTTTACATATCTACTTCATTTTGTCTTGATATACTATTGATTTGATATTGTCGATCAAATAAAACTTACGCTCTCTTAGGGATTAAGTTTCTAAAAACAATAAAATTTATATGTTTATAATAAAAAATATGAATTGTTATACGATTGAAATCGATAATAAATTTTGTCTCAATATCTACTACAAAATATTTTTACTATAATTCGTATTCTAAGTGACCAGTGCAACGGTCCGAAGATAGAGTTTGTGGTAAGCTGTTGTTGATATCAAATTTGTATTTTAGTTCGATTATCAATTTTGATGGATAATTTTTTTTTTAAACATTACCAAATTATCGTAAAAGTATAATATAGTATATGGAAAGTAAATTAAATTAAAGTGTCTAATGGCGTGAAACAGTGAATAGACTGTTTATTTTCACAGTATCATTTCATATTGTGAGTAATGCACCAAATATTGAGACCATGTTTCTACTGCAAAAGATTATGTTTAAGCAATCTGATGATATTTAAGATATGTTGATTTAGACAATATACTATTAAAATACGTTATCAGTTTGTTTGAGTTATAATCGAAGAAAAAAAATTATATACCGACAACATTTTTAAAACTAAGTTTAAGTGCTCTATTCCAGTTAGGAGTACATAACTGGCAGCAATGAGTTCTTGGTACAGATGTGGTCTTAATACAACACTTTCACTACATTAGAATAATTGTTAACTCTGAAAGCGTTGTCACTTTCCGCCATTAACAAGTTTACCGTTGATTATCCGTGACTTTGATTCACAGATGAATAATTAGCACAAGATTAGTATCAAATTAAAGTAACTTGGAGTTTTATTACATTAAATTAAATTTAATTTTAC
This sequence comes from Melinaea menophilus ssp. n. AW-2005, assembly GCA_918358695.1. Lineage (NCBI taxonomy): Eukaryota > Metazoa > Arthropoda > Insecta > Lepidoptera > Nymphalidae > Melinaea > Melinaea menophilus. Next base: position 1,088,022 of record OU911048.1, read on the forward strand.
TTTTTATTTTAATCAATGAAATTTAATAAAATAAAAGTAGTAATAAGAAATTTTACCGATTTCCGAACTGCTAAAAATCTCATTTGTTTCTTAAGTTATTTGATAACAACAAGTTCAAGTTTTCTATTTTAAGCTTATCGGTTCACAATCAAACGTACATGCGAGTTTTATATCTAAAAATGGTCCAAAGTGAACATGCGAGATCAATGGACATTATTAAACACTTCTGTGGCTTTTAGAACTCGTTCTTACCGTACAATTAATCGTATTAAACACTTGCTGTTTGGAAAATACATTAACTTATCGATTATATCTGGAACAATCTCACTCTTCTAAAACAAAAATCATAGAAATATCATCAATAAATTTTGCACCTAATAACTTTTGATTTCTGTTCTTAGATTGGACATGTTAATTATTCACACAACAACCAATAATATATCACCATAACAATAGCCTTTGACAATAAGCCATTAATTAAACTTATCATATAGATATGACTGAATTTATTGCCTCAACTTCACAAAAACAACCTTATGTATCACCCACTTCGTACTCGTGTACTAATTACTATATTCAGTAAGTTGTCGATTTATTGCTTTAGCAAAAATTTTAGAATAATGAGGGCCTGTTATTGTATTGTACTTATTTCTATAACATACATTGCTTTAAGTTCAGTTCACAAACAGGATTCTTTGTGTGATCTATATGATTATAGATTTTGGATGTATTATGAGCAGCGGTAGACGTGTTCAATGATTACTTATAGTCAAATTTACCTCTGAAGTCCGAAACTTAAAATCAACAGTTTAATTTTTCTATACTGACTAAGAATTGTAAAACGTGGTCGCTAATCATAGAAATCATAGAAATCATAAAGCCTTAAAGTAACTTAGAAAATTATCTCAGAATCAGGAGAACGGTGATCTAAAGAATCTATTTTATATATAAGTATGTGATGTTATGTCTGACAAATATTTAATTAACTTGTTATCGTTGAATACTGAACGTAGTATTCTAATATTACAATTTGTAAAACACAGTATAGCCATTACGTAGATTATATTAGGTAAGAAAATTGCAAGCGGGATGCAAGTATGTATATTATAATCACTGGGTCGACACTGTACAGGTTATTACAATATGAATACCTCGTTCGACAGGGTCGATCGTGTTAGGTAGATTCCCGTCACGCGATACTCGATATGCAATATTCGAAGGTAACAATGATTAGAATGAATGATTTACTTTAGTTGTGGGGGGGGGGGGGCGGTGGTCGGATCGACAAAGAAAAATTAGCCAGCAGTATTTTACTAGTCATTACGAGTCTTATGACGGGTCACTCGGCATATATTGGGTGAGGGGGGAACCACCACCCACCTCTATCTCCTAAACGGGGGGTCGCATCAAAAAACTTTTCGTACAAAAAAGTTTCCTCTTTTAATTTATTAATTTTCTAAGATTTTTCCGACTAAAAAATTTTGCCTTCTTCTGTGACTTTTTTCGGTTTTTAACTTTCAACCCCCCCAGCCCTCCAACCCCCCGACCAATTTCCCCCGTTCAAGAACTTAACCTTCATTTTGTCCTTAAGAATGTGTATACCGAGTTTGAAAATCCTCCGTCTATATTTGCGACCTGTAGCACGTCCCAAAGGTTTGCACTTTCACCCCCCCTCCCAGCCACCCCTTTCACTTTTTCCAAAAAATCGAGCTGTTTCGTTTGTCCTACTAATTTATCCTATCGACCTGTGAAGTCAGATTTCGCCTACGATGAATTTGGACTGATGGATCATATATACATATATATATAGAGGGATATATAATTTTTTTTTTCGACGGATTCTCAATCTCCAGTTCATAAACGGCGTAGCGCCCCTACTCTGGGGTCTGGGTCCCGTCATCGCATCGATTGCAATAGGTAGATTCATCTATGGAATCTACCTAAAACGAAGTCAACTGTTTTGGCTCCGTATTGGTATGAGTTAAAAACCCTTAAGTATGAATTTATTATATATAATTTGATCCTCTGCTCTCATAAATTTGAAGCATCATATGCAAATGTGAACTTCATGAATAAACGCAAGGTATTGTGTAACAAAGGTACTATGATCTATCTTTTGGGAAGAGGAAAACTGAGGCAGGCAGGAATACTACATGCATTTGTGTCCTTCTTTTTCAGGGGATCGTAAGTTTTCCCTGCAGTTTCCGTTTCAGTATATCAAGTTTTAAGTTTCAAGAAACTTGTGCGTGATCAGTATCTAAGTGATCAGAGTCGCATAAGTCACGTATATTATTTGTGAACGTTATTTTAAACTGCACGTGGTTAGATCACTATTCACTATTCACATCAGTGTACAGATGGTATGTTTTGTGTCCTTGAGTACCGTTTCCATTCACCATTAACTTTACAACGAGGAAAATTAGAAATCTACCTACCTCCATATTGTACGTGACATGGATGCTGGAATGAATAGAATTTAAGAAGTTTGTAAATTGTTTTACTTCTTGTTTATATCATGATTAACATGATAAGTCTGCAACAAAAACTTCGCTACTCCAGTAAGAATAATAATTATACAAAAATAAGTCTTATAGGACACAATTCTTAAACTCCACAAATAAATCTGCCAACCACATTTATACAAACAAAACACCTTAATGTTTACTCTTCTCTTTGTGGCTCCAATTACTAAAACAAACCAAATACAATAAACAAAAGTTAGTTTAATTGTGTTTCTTATCGCTTTAGTGCTTCAGTAAACTTCTAATCCACTAGACACTTCAGTTAGAGTAATCCTATTAAATCTCAGTTTACTTCTTATTTTGTGACTTAAAAATATTGAAGAAGGTTGGTATAGATAATTGTAATAGGTGTACTGGTTACGGCGGCTAATATTCATATATTAACAAACTTGCAAAATATTCACAGAATAAAATAATTTTATATTTATTATTCAGTGCTGATATCTCTCTGTTCTTGATAGTACTGAGACTATAGATAGTACTATCTACTGAGACACCCGGCGGTAGATAGTTTGCAGCTGAACTACGGGTCAGCTGCTAAGATCAGGGTACTACGGGACCCCGGTACCTAAGCCCTCCGGCAGCGACGCATGCGCTCGCGCGTGTAAACTGCCGGGTTACCGGTTTTGGTGTTGGATTCGTAGTGGTAATGTGGTTAGCTGCAGAGGTTCGGCGCTGTTCGTCTGGGTTCCCACAGTTGTCGGGGGCTCGTCCGATCTCGTGCGCAGCGAGAGGTAATTGACCAGCCTAAGGCGAAGGGCTGCTGCGGTCTTTTACTTCGGGGCTTGGAACGGTCTATAAGCAGAGATCCCTTCGGGGGTTCCTGCAGTTCGGGTAGCCTCCTGCTTAGAGGTTAGATGGATGAGCTAGCATCTATCCGGTCACCCGACTGTAGTATAGGGTAGACTTGCGGCCCGATCGCTTGTCGGGAAGTGAGCGTGCCCTACAGCTCCGGCACCAGCAAGGAAACTGGTAGTTAGCCTCTCTGACGATCTCAGCAAGTTATTGCTAGTGTGAGAAATCACACGGGAAGTGAGCGAGCCGTACAGCTCCGGCACCAGCTAGGAAACTGGTAGTTGGCCTCTCTAACGATCTCAGCAAGTTATTGCTAGTGTGAGAAATCACACGGGAAGTGAGCGAGCCGTACAGCTCCGGAACCTTTCATGGAGAAAAGGCAGCAGGGTGGTCGCGATTGGACTTGTCTATGACCGATAGCCTTGCGAGCTTACTAGGCTTAATAGTGCCGTTGTCGGATGACTTCGGGGGTCAGATCTGCCGTAACAAGGATCCATGTGACCGGGGTAAACCTGGACCACATGTATAGCGGCTCAACCTTTATAACCGGAGGGTTGGTGGGGTTGAGATGCTATAAACATAATCATTAGGGCAGAGGTAGGCGAAGAAGGCGAGGGCGACTATGTTCTTGATAGTAAATAGTAAGTAGAAATTGGTCAGCTTCTTTAATTATGCTACTTTTAAGTGTTTTTGGATTACACTAACTTCACATTTAAATATTACCATAGAATATTTTTGTTGCAAATTTAATTCAAAACGACAAATATTTTTAAGGTCTAATAAATATTTAATAACCCCGTTTTTACGTTAGGTAGCGATCCAAGTTATGATATTCGTATTTGAGACTCAATAAAACACAGAAAAAAAGCTATTTGATCTTTTCTTCGTCTATTTCTTGTTCTAATAAAACAAGGAATATATTTTATAAATTGTTGTCACGGATTATGGTCATTATAAAATGCGGGAAATATTTGGTGACGGCCTCAGCGGAATCACCGGCGACGCGACTCGTTAACTTGACTGCTTCATATTATCGCATAACGCCCTTATTGTTTTGCGTAAAGTGAAAATTCGTAAACAAATATTAAGAATATGCTTATGGAATATGATTTTAACCTTTATGATATGTATATCATTACAACATCTCTTTGGCATGTTGTTTATTTATTTTATAATATTGATGTATTATCTATAAAAGCTACAAAATTATTGTTGGTTTCACAATTTATTAAATATTTTAAATTATTGAAAGTGTTTCAATTTACAATTATTTCTAAGGATTCTTGGATTCAATATAAAATTCTAAAATATCGAAAAACGAAAACTATAAATGAAATTAATTATCAAAGATTCTGTTTATGGTCTTGTCACTTTTATATAGATGTATACAGGCGTAAGTTACATTTAATTACTGAATGATTTATTGTAATGTAACATAATAAATTATATAATTACAAAAATAAATCATTGTCGATAGCAATGGATTGTTTAATGGTTAGAAACAAAACTGTAGTTTTGTTAACTGTTTCATAGTTTTGCTTTCTGTTTTTATTTTTTGTATTTTTTGTATTGAGTTTCAATTATTTGTTTTAATTTTCAGTGGAAACTTAATTGATTTATGTTAAACATTTTGTAATTTTTATTGTATAGGTGCTATTATAATTGTATGTTGCCCAAACATAAATAAATAAATAAATAAATATTTCTCTTAAAACATATTCAAGGTATAGTTGTGAAGCAATCTACTAAAAACGCTATACACATTGGTAACGTGCCACCGTAATGCAATACTTAAAATTTGTCAGTACTATCTCTAAGCGTTAAAACATAAGCAACCACGTGTTGGTGTTAATAATTACTTCTTATTTTAGTTTTAAATAAGGTACGTGGACTTTATTTTCATTAATTATCGTATATTTGAATCATCAATAATTAAACGGTCCTAATAATATTTCTTAAAGAACAGTTTAAGTACATAAAATACTAATATTGAATAAGATTCTGAATGTGACTGTAATAAAAACTATTTCAACAACCTCGTACTAAAGGGATCTTAATCATTTAGGAGTTTGATATTTAAATTCATTATATACTATGATGTATGGAAAATATTTTTTTAATGGATTTACAGAATAATTATAAAAGAAAACTAAATAAAGATATAAAAATAGAAATACTATAGCAAATAAAAAAATTCATTTTTTTTACCGAAAGCGTAAATAAATAAGCTTCCAAAAAAGTAAAAATAAATTTTCTGACATCCAATACAATAATACCATTCACTAGCCAAACCAAGTGACCGATTTAAAGATCAATTTATCGATCTTATCTAGGTTTATTGTTTTCATCAAATTTATGCGAACATTGCACGTTACTCCATCGCCTAAAAATAACAATGATTAGTAGTATATTATAAAGTTTACCCAAGAATAATGAATATAAATGATCCGGTCGAGGAAGACTGCATAAAAGAATTGTCATCGTATTAAAAGAGTTAAGTCCACTTTCTAGATTAGTTGAGACTTACTCTATTAATTACATGTCCCTAAAGAGGGTTGAGTTTGATTATATGCTTGTCTTTATTCAACGTGGGTTTAGTTTTATATTTAAGTATTATATTTTTGTAAAAATAAAAAGTATAATATATTTTTTTGATTTAATATTCGCACATTCACGAGAACAACTCATAATTACATCTTTAATCCTTTTATATATACTTTAAAATAGCATTTATTAAATACCGTGCAAAACTTAATAAATATAGCAAATATATAGGATAATTTAACAGAAACAATACTTAATATACAAATTTAACTACCACTTGAACGAATCATTTATACAAAAGATACACATTCATTTGAAGAGTCCTCGGGATGCGCTCATCAACTCGACTGGTTTATATTACCACGTGACGTATGTCATATATCACTCACTTACTGTGTGTTAGAATGGTATTCACTGAGCTAAAGTACCGACACTAAAAAATAACCATCTTGATATAACTAAGCAATTCACATATTACAAGTTTTAAAGTATATAAATCAAAATATAGATCAATCAATAGTTATTTTTTTGTGTCTCTAAACTTAATATAAATAGAAGTCTACCAAGTCTCAAAGTAATCAACGAATCAATCAAAGTGTCAACGTTAGATATCAAAAACACTACTTGTTTTTTATTAGATCCACTTTAGGTTTAGAAATTAAATAAAGATTTAAATTATTATTTATTACTATTACTTGTAATAGTATTCTAATACTATATATGATATCATTTACTATGTGAAATCAGTTTTTATAATTATTAGCATCTTAAATACGTTATATGTTTATTCTTAAGCCAAATTTTTCTACTGTATCTATTTTACAAGCAGGTAGTAAGTAGTAGTACTTTATTAGTATAGTAGAGGTGAAGGCTTTCAATAATAAAATCTCGTTAAGATAGAACACAATTTACCTGACGAAACTTTGAGCTTAATTACTGAAAATACTTGAAATTAAATTAAATTGAAATGGTCCGAGATCAACAACTTGTGTCCGCTCAGAAACACTTAGCCATGTAGCAGCGACGTAACATTCTGAATAAATAGTCTTATCTTAACGAAAACTAATTTTATGGAAATTTCTACATATTTTATTATTTATTATTATTATATTGTCTTAATCTTCTCTTCTCTTCTCTAATTATATTATCTTAATGTTCTTTTAACCTTTCTTTAATTCACGATTTACTTGAATACTAATTTGTTCTCATACATCAATTATGGTTGTGTCTAAATGAGCAGATGAGAATGTTATTGTATTTTGGTTTCTAGAGATATATTATAATTGTCAATTTTATATTCCGTATCAAAAGTTTTATAGAAATAAGATAACAAGTATAAATTATCAAACTATAACATATCCTAATTTAAATTACCTTCAGTTTAATAAACATTCGTTGTGTATGTATGTATGTATGTATAACATCGAACCAACAAAAAGTCTGATGTAGTGTAGTATACTGAGACACGGTATTTGAGTCTGAAAGTTACACATTGTTAATTCAGTCCTATAACCATCAATGGCACTGTGATTAATTAATACGAGAAGACGAAGCAAATATTTACGTGAAACTACCAAATTATAAGTTGTAGCATTTAAGACTTTAAGTAACTGTAATACGGTCTGAAATATAAAATTAATGGTCTGAAAAATCCTGAAAACAGAACCGTCTATATTCGATTACAGATTCTGTGTCATCTTCAGCTAGAAACAGTTGGGGTTAAAAATAAAGAGTATAAAGTATATTATATAATTAGAAAAAAAAAACAAAATTGAAAATATTCTTTGAAATAATATTCGTAAGATAATACTTAATATTCTAGGAACACGGTATTTTCTATAATATTATATAATTTCCTTCTGAAATCTCATACAATAGTTGTAAATAAAATATATATTTACTGGCGATGTGTACGCAAGAGCTCGTAATTCAGAAGCAAAGAGGTACAAAGGTATCGTTCTATTATTCATAATTTGCACAACTCGTAATGAAGTTTGCAATTTTGGTTCTTCTCTGGATTCCTGTCAGTTAAAACTGAAACAGACATCGGTTTGAGATAAAAATTACAACCTATGTATATACGATATCACATTGTTTTCAGTAACATTGTTTATAAGATAATAAATTATATTTTTTTATTAGAACATAATTAATATTTCAAATAGATGAATCACTTTTGTAACAAAGTTATTTTTTTTTAATGGACTTAATGACTGAAGCCTCTTTTTAAAAGTAATATTCAAAATTTCATAGACCTACTTTTGGATAAAAAAATTGATCTTAAAATGAATTATTTGGTAAATTAAAATCTATTCTGGCAAATAAGTAAAATCGTGAAAAAGGGGTGTTCCTATTTTTACTTTAATTAAATAAATCAATGAAGAAAACAATTATTTAATATTATAATATTATCTACTTTAATGTAATTCACTTTATGTACATGTATTTGACCGGTGTACAAATTTTAATATATGGAGATTGAACATTCTGAACTATTCGTTGAGAAAATGCATTCATATGCAAATGAAATGGTTTATAATAAAAAGTTACCATCGTGTACGGCTGTGACACATGAGTACTTGTATACAATAATATGTGACTCATTAAAATTTAATTTAGTAGGAAGCAAATTGGTTTTTCATTAAATTAAATTAATTATATTTACTGAAACTAAACCCAAAATATAACTTCACCAGACGCTGATCTCACAGCTTACTAACAGACATTAATATTATAAGGTATTATCTAAACTCATCCTTTCATATCCAAAAATCTTTTTATATCATTCAATAATTATACGATTGCGACGCTGAATCAAATCAAATCAAATTTGTTTTTACATTTATTTCTTAAAAACTAAATATTTTTATAAAATTTTGATCTTGATTAATAAATAAAGATTCACAATAGAGCATGTTAGATTGTGAAAGTATATTACATTTAATCCATAATAAATTAATATATATAAATATATATATATATATATATATATATATATTATATATATATATATATATATATATATATATATATATATATATATATATATATATATATATATATATATATATATATATATATATATATATATTGATATATATTAATATATACATATATAGTAAAATTACTTTATTGGAGGTACAATTATTATGTAAAATATTTGAACTCTATATTAAAGCCCTAAGGTTTCCAAAGCTGCCATAAATTGTTGATTTGACCCTCTAATTAAATTTAGTTACCGGTGTCTTTAATAATTTAACTCAAAGTTTCCTCGAGTAAAGTGTCTTACACCTTAACAATTAAGGCTTTGATATTTTGTATCTCCACTTCTTCTAAGCTTAATAGGGTTATTAAAAAAGGTATTAAACATATACAATCATATAGTGTTTTTTTATAAAATTAGTATACGTATTCAGTAAATAAATAAAAATAATAGTTTTAAAATTGTTTGTATTATTAGGAATAAAAAAATGCATATGGATAAAATATAGAAATTCTTTGGAAAAGACAAAACTAATTTATAATGAACACAAAAATACGATTATTTATATTAACTTTGGTACATGATTGTTGTCTTAGTCAATAAATAGGACGTCTTCATTAGAAAAACTTTCACCGGGAAAATGTACAAATTGGTTTTTACTGTAATCACAATACAATCTATCTGTAAACAGATACAGATACAGACGAATCAACATTAAGTGATATATGATAATAGTAATAGATGTATTATTATTTGAGTTGGCCTGAAGTTAAGGGCAGATGAAGTCTCTAGCAATAGCCAGCATACAAATGAATATTGAAAAGTGTTAACTAAGGATACTTGTTCTTATTTGTGTTTATAAGACGTTAAACTCTAAAAGCACTCCTTAAATTATATATTTTTTATCATTTGCAATACTAAATATCGAGCCACTTAACTATAGATGAAATAATTAAAATCTAAATGGCACAAATGGCATAAATTTAGATCAAACTTTATCAATATTAGAGGAAATTTATAAGTATTAAAACAATTCTATTGTACATTCTTTACAAAAAAATATCGAGAACTATATTTTTTATTTTTCTATTTCATATTTCTTACGCAATTAAAATAATAAATCATAAAAATAAACAATTTTATTAAAATAAATTAAAAGTTATATTTGAGAAAACACATTTTCATCTCAACTACCTTTTGTTGCTATTTATCTTTATTAAACAAAGACAACAAACGCAAGAGTTAAATGTTATATTTCATATTATATTTCATAATTCTAATGATTCAAAGAATTTTACGAGTTTGATGCCTTTTATTCTGAGTTTTTGTTGATAATTGTAACAACGTTTTGAAAGGAAATGGAGATGTTAGTGATACTTTGAATATAACAAAAAAATAAAATACGAATAACAATAAATATAATATGCAAATTCTTGCATAAAGATAATGATACTTGAAGAGAGAGCGGGATATCTGTTGACCTCTAAAAGTTTTGGTTGTTTGAAGGTCACTTGTAAGAAAAGTCGTTGAGTTTATTTTTACTCATCAGAGTGCACGTGGGCGTAAGTATGGTAAGGTAAGGATGAAAGGGTTGTGATAATATAAATGAAAATTTAAAAATACATATTGTCACATATTTTTAGAAAATTAGTAACACACGTCGAACAAGTATAACGAAAGACGTCACTTGTATTTGAAAACTACTTCGACCGATTCCTTAAATTAAATATAAATTGTATGTTTTATCTAAACCTTGATCCTGGAGTGATGACAGATTTGCAATCTATTGCTGTACAGGATTAGAGCGCACAGAGGGACTGTGTATAAATTATGTAAGGCATTTTAGAAAATAATTTAACTCTTTCCTAAAATTATAAAGGACCCCCCTTCTCAACCTCCGGCAAATATAATATATACGTAAGAAATGGACAAATGTATGAAATAAAACGTTTATTCAGAAAATATTGTTTACAGGTATTAATAAAAACTGTTATATTTCCATTAATTTTTTACGATATTTTAGTGACTTCTCTGTATGAAAGAAAGATTAATGTTTCTTTACTATACAATACAATAACATTGTTCGAAATATAGGTGAATATTATCAAACTAAAAGTTTAGTACAATTATTATAAACGATTCGAAGACTTGACTGGTGACTGTGAGTTAACTTTGTGGTGGTTTCATTTTTATATGGCTTTTAGAGATATTGATAAAAAAGTGTTGTATTAGTCCAAATGCCAATTTTTATTTCTATACTAATTTAGTTATTATTTTATATTTACCTATAACATTAGAGACATATATTTTTTTGCGCCCTTATATTTTGAGACTTAAATAGTTAGTTGAATTTTATTTCTAACAACCTTATCGTTTCAAAGAACGTTGAAACTTTTTCTCTTTCAATATTTTGCTAAAAATAAAAGTTTAAAAGTTATTAAACTTCAATTTAGGTGCCTAATGTACATTTTATTATTCTTCGTCCTATAATAGGAACTTAAAAATATAGGTATATATATTTTTAAAACAATAAAAATATAATGATGTATTAACAAAAACATTTAAACTTAGAGCTACTCGTAATTGAAATAATGTTACTAAGTTAAGTGATAAAATAGAAATCACTTTCTCATTGATAAGAGCATAACAACACATTACTTTGGGATGGATGGATAAAGATATTATTTTGCCATATCACTCAACCCAAACTAGCGCGCAATATAAAACATCCGCATATATTCCTTGAATATATTTAAAAATATTGATTATCATAGTATTATTATACCTACCTACCTACCTACCTACTCAGTTCACATTTAACTAATCATTTAATATTAATAAAACTTTTTACTCGGTTTTATCATCTTAGAATTAACTGATAGGCATTTTTTGTATTTTGGTTCATTAATATTAATATAAACAAACGAATAATAAAAAGAACTCATCAGTGACGATACAATAAAGAACAACGTACATTATGTGGATAAAGTCACTGAATAATGAATGAAGGAACCAAAAGAAGTTGAGTATAAACTTACACAATATTGTATAAACTCTCGTTTTGTATAGGTTTGAATACTTTTGGGACTATGAAAGTAATTACTTATGTACATCATATTCAACGAGTTTGTTCACAGATTTCTTTATTTGCCTCAAATGCGCAGCAAACTATCATAAATACTTAAGAAAAAGAAAAAGTCTCCCTAGCAACAACTAACAATAAAATATATAAATAAAAAACAAATCAAAGAAACAGACGTATTTAAAGAAATGACGTTATCTTAAAAGACATGTCATATATTTATTAATATCAAGAAATATAAAACTAAAGTTGAAACAAAAATAAAAAATGTGTATTATAAATATCAATAACTGATTTGACGTAGCAAAAATATGTAAATTAAATGTCTAATGTTAAAATGTGGCAATAGATAGTTACTATGTTATAATGAAGTAATCGCTTAATGACTTTGTTTTTTTAATTTGCTTAAAAGAAAATACAAAAAATAGGAAAACAATCTTCACTATTGCGACAGCTGTCAAGAAGAACAGCGAAGATTCCGCCGAGATAATTATTTAGCTGCAACGCTATATTTATCTATACACTGTATATAACATATTAAACATAGATGTAAGATTTTGCAAAGAAAAGGTTTAATTAATTTAATTAATTTCCTTGTATATTGTAATAATTATTATGGAGTGTGTTTTATTTTTCTCAAACCAACTCAAACCATTATTTGTAGTAAGTAATCCATAAAAACCAAAACGAATTTCATTGCAATTTAAACACACTCTCAATAATTAAAAAACTATGAAATAATTAAAATATTTCATTTGTTTGAGTTTCAAGGAGTTTCAAGGAGTTTCAAGGAGTTTGCATAAACACGGGACAGCTCCTTCTGGATTCCACCGATAGTTGTTCCGAGTTTAGTTATATTTCGTGTCCATTATTTCTGGATAGACCTGGTTAGGGATCCAGAAGAAGACAAATTATTCATACAGAAAAAGCAGCGTTTCTGAGGGATAGAAAGAATAAATCTGATGTATTAATTTACATCATACGGCTGTATGAAAATTATTCTTTCTTTAATACGCGATATACGCCACTGTCGAAATATTAATTAACCATTATTTCATTTCCTGACATGACATAACATAACATAAAATAATACAAGTTTTCTACAGAGTATGTTTCTTTTCTTAATTCACCGATGGACGAATGTTGAGTGTAGCAAAGCGTTTGTTCGAAGGACTACTTTCCCAGAAGATAGGGCCATTCTGCTATTTTCCCGTATGTATTTCAGTACGTTCCGGTTCAGCCTGGCCAGCTGTTCGGCGTATTTTTCATCCTATTGTCAAGAAAATTGGCAGACGTGTTCTTTGAATTATTAGATTTTTTTTTTTGCTTGGTCGAAAAATTTCAAAATGACGGACTTCTGATCTGTACCACAAAAACGGCCTTTGCGGCAGCTAGCGGGATGACATTTCGTCTAAGTATTCTTTGCCGAAATCTAAGGTGTTTTTTGTTATTTCAAAATCCAAATTGGCGGCCATAGCGAATTATGAAAAATTTTAAAGTTGAATAACTCCGTTGTTATTTGATGGAGCCAAATTTCGTTCCTTAGTTATGTTCCTACATACATACATAGGTATACTTATTCCTTTTTGGGAAAGGCACTTAAATGCACACTGTAGGTAGGTACCTACCACAATTCATTTTCTCTTGCCAGCAGGCAACACATAAATTTCGGGTTTGTTACAGTGTGATGATTTGTGACGGGTTTTTTAAAGACATGAGTCGGCAACAATGTTCATTATTCACCGGCGGCGGAGGTCCAGTGTACGGAGGTTACTGGTGTGGCGCTCATACTTGGTCTACGGGTGAAATATCGTAACCACTGCACCTCGTAAAATCCACTTTAAATAATTTCCCAACATTGCTTCATCCCCTACCGTACTGAGGTCTACTGTTCACAGAACGACTAGTTTATATGTTTGCAATAATATATTTAATGTATAGCTATAATTAGTAAAGAAATAAATAAAAATCTTTATTCATTGGACAACAAAAGGTCCATAAGTGTTAGTAATTTTTAAATAAAGCTTAATATCTAGTGTTAGTACCTAATAACTAATAGTGACCTTGTAATATCACACAAATGCTCGATCAGCGGACAGTCCCCAGTATCGGCGATGTCCCTCGCCTTAAAAGAGATCTAGCTGGCCGGGAAACTGTCGACCCCAGCGTGCAAACATATTTGAGGCGCAACAGTACCGCGGCAGCCCCAGCAATACCCTGAAGGCATTATTTTATTGAACACGCAAGGCACTATACGACCTGTGAGTATAGTTGACCAACAGACTACTTTAACTTTTCTCTTTGGATCTTATAAATTATGTACTCGTACATAATTTATATATATCACGTTAAGAATATTAAGAGAATATTGTTTATAAATCCTCATAAAAATGGTCTATTTATATCAATGATAACAAATATCCTTGTATTCCTATCCTTAATATATCACATTTAATGTAACGAGTGCTATACAGTATTCATTGAGAAATGGGAGTAGTTTATAAAGTTAATTTGGGGCTTCAAGCTGTGAAGTCATAAATTATTTTGTCGCGATTTTATTTTTAGTTTTGTAAAGCGTTCAATTGGGTTTGTGTCCATGTATCATACTTAATGAATAATTAGTAAGTGATTTAAAATTAAGACATTGTTATTTAAAATTGTAATTTAAACCATAAACATAACCAATAATGTGAATAATTTTGCTGTACATCTTGTTTAATTGATTATAAAAATTAGCATTTACTAAAAGATTTTCATATCATAAAATTTTCACAAACAATTAATAACAAATATTTTAACTTAATTGCAACAATCAATAAAAACGTGGCTATGAAATAGTAAAGTTTAACTGTAACCTGCACTTATGATGAGACATAATACAGGTGGGCCAAAAATTTTTGCACTTTTGAAACATGTCTAGAAATAAAAGTACAAATGTTATTTTGTTTATGATTTATTTAACATAATTATCATTTATTAAAATTTATTTTTTAAAAATGACATCGTCGAGAAGTGCTCCGTCTCGTCGTTGGCACTCCTGCAATCGACTAGTTCTTGGTATAGCAAGAGGCGCCGACCGCTTACGCGTAGATGATTCTGGATCGTCCCTTACAGAAATTTCAACCTCCCGAATGTTCTCTTCGCTTCTTCTTGAACGTGGTCGCCCAGTTTGTTTAATATTCGTTGTCGATCCCGTTTGCTCAAACTTTATAACCCTTTAAGCTTTAGTTAAATTAACACTTGGACACTCACTTACACGTTGTAATCCGTATTCAACTCTAAAGAGGCGTCGTACAGTAACGTAGGAATCGTTGTTTTTGTAAAATTGTTTTACGCAAAAAGCACGCTGTTGTCCCGTGAAGCGCTTCATCGTGACTAAAATTGCATTAAACGACGCACAATTACCCGCCACCCGCGCGCCCCTTGCTCTCACGGTTTTGGAGAAATCAAGTGTTGCTATTTGCAAAAATTTTTGGCCCACCCTGTATTTACATACATATATACATACATACATATATATCTGCTATTATTTGTCCAAATATAATTTATTATTTTCTTGAAGAGGAAATTAGCGTTTTCATTGTCTTTCACTTCTGTTACTTTAAAAAATTAACTTATTTTGTTTAATATTGATGTTTTTTTTTGATAAATAAATAAATAACATAAAATCACAAAAGCTAAAAGTGTCAAGTGTTAACTTATAACATTTTCGAATGCAGTGCCACCTACTGCGAGCTGTATTAACTATCTCCAAATATTTAGTTACGCCGTGATCTGCCATCTATTGGCAATTAGCGACAACAACGACCACGTTTTCATAGATCGATCAATAGGAATGCTGGGATACTTCCATAGATGGCACCAAAAGTCTCATAGCGAAATAAAATATGAAGTATTTATGAATATGAAATTTATGAGTGGGCCGGATGGCATTTCTCCATTGGTGCTACGAACGTGTGCCCCTGAGTTGACTCCAGTGCTAACGCGTCTATTTCGGCTCTCCTACCTTAAAGGCGTAGTCCCGGTCTCATGGTAGTGTGCCCTTGTCCATCCGATCCCTAAAAAAGGTGATAGCTCGGAACCAGCTAACTACAGACCTATCGCCATTACCTCTCTGCTCTCCAAAGTAGTGGAGAGCATTATCAATAAACAGCTCCTAACCTACCTCGAGGATCACCAGTTGGTCAATGACCGGCAATATGGCTTTCGCCATGGTCGATCGGCTGGTGATCTTCTGTTGTATCTTACACACCGTTGGGCAGCAGTTATTGAAAGCAAGGGAGAGGGTCTGGCAGTTAGTCTGGATATGGCGAAAGCCTTCGATCGTGTATGGCACAAGGGGCTTCTTTCGAAGCTACCTTCCTATGGGCTTCCCGAGAGTTTATGCAAGTGGATCACCAGCTTCCTCACTGGGCGGAGCATACAGGTCGTTCTCGACGGTTTTTGCTCGGACCCCAAGCCCGTGAAGGCTCGTGTACCCCAAGGCTGCGTGCTATCCCCAACTCTGTTCCTCCTGCACATCAATGATATGTTGGATATCTCCAACATACATTGTTATGCGGATGCCAGTACTGGGGATGCGGTATATTCCGGCCGTGCAGGTCTCACTCGGGAAAACGTCGACGAGTGCCGAAAGAAACTTGTGTCTTCAATAGAGACTTCCCTGGGGATGGTCTCTGAGTGGGGTGAACTGAACCACGTTCAGTTCAATCCCCTAGAGACACAGGTTTGCGCGTTTACCACTAAGAAAACCCCATTTGTCGTATCACCGCTCTTCGAGAGCACTCCCCTCTTTGCCTTGCCAAGTATCAGAATACTGGGTCTCGACGTTTCGAGCGACTGTCAGTTTCGTGGTCATCTGGAGAGCAAGGCCAAGTTGGCCTCGATGAAATTGGGAGTGATCAATAGAGCGAGGCAGTACTTCAAACCTGGCCAAAGACTTGCGCTCTATAAGGCGCAGGTCCGGCCACACATGGAGTACTGTTCTCATCTCTGGTCCGGATCACCCCAATATCAGCTTCTACCATTTGACCGCGTACAACGGAGAGCCGTTCGAATTGTCGGGGACCCGGTGTTCTGCGAACGGCTGGACTCTTTGGCATTGCGTAGAGACGTGGCTTCTTTGTGCGTCTTCTACCGCATTACAACGGGGAGTGTTTCGAAGAACTATTCGATCTGATGCCTGCCGCCGAATTTCATCACCGCACAGCGCGCCATCGCCTCTAATACCATCCTTACCACCTGGATGCGTGGTGCGTGATCCTCCACTGTGCGGTTCTCAAGGACATTTTTTCCACGTACCACTCGAATGTGGAACGGAATGTTTAGTTTCAGTCACATTCATTATTTTTATGTTAAACAAGTTAGAACACAAGTAAACCACAGCACCAAAAGAAGCCTAGAACAATAAGTGGCCTCTTTTTGACCATTGAAGAACAAGGTATTCATAAAGACATATAACTTTTATAATATTGAGTCGCAGTTTAAGGAACACAATGAATCTTATTAATTATAAATATTCAAAGGATATATAAGATATTTAAAACATTTACGGTGAAAATACTGACCTATTTTTCTCGTTTTTGCACATCACGTTCCTTGAAGTAATAATTTCTCTAGAGTAGGAACAGTAAGTATTGAAGTATTAATATAGCAGAATGTGGAATTATTTTATGATATTCAATACTGTGTATTGATATTTTTAATATTTCGTCCTGGAATATAATTAAGAGTACAAGTTTTTATGAACGAAATATTGCATATCTCCCAACATAGTTTATGAGTAATATTACGAGTAGTTCTTAAATTGACATTAGTTGCAAGCAATGAGACATTCAAGGACATACTTATCACTACAATATTAGACTTTAAATACAAGTCATTTATCAGTCTTATCTTGTTGTATATACGGCTGAAATATTTATAATAAAATGGATAAAATAATGATTTAGTGTAATAATCCCATTAATTAAATACCCAATTTCTAAGTTTATCCTTTTTAGTCTTTTACGTTTAAATTTGTTTCTTATTTTTTAAAAGAATATATTGAAAATGTTTATACCTTTATTTTTGTTTATAATTAATAAAATAATTCGGTCTAAATTGAAAATGCATAAAATATTATGTAGATTAATAAATTTATGGATTTGCAGCAAGTACATACAAATGTACTACTACATTCATAAGATACAAATCTTATGGGAAAACTATAGTCTACTTTTATATGTAAAGTGTTGCTATTCCGTCCGCGCGGATAACAGAAAGGTTTTATACGTTCGAAGTTACTGATCGAACTTTGTATACAAACAGCTTTACTTGCATATTCTCTATATTCTTTTAGTAACCACATTGTATTGTCGGTCATAGGTTTATAAAGATTATGGTTTGATATAATCAAACTATTTGCTCGAATAGACTATATTTTTTTTTTTTTGAAAGATCTGGAGATTTGTCCATTGGTAATTTACATTATCTATTTGTATAATTTTTTACAATAAACTAAGAAACTGCCTTAAACAAAATAAATTTGTGCATTACAAGGAATTTGATTGCTTAAAAACACTTTTAAATTGCAACACATTTTACAACATTTCACGACCAAACTTTTTCGTATATTTGTGTGACTAATAAATAATAAAATCATAGAGACAGGAGCACGAGCCAACACAGCTGCACACTAATAAAAGTTTTCCAAACAAGAGGACCACAGTTATTAAGTATTTCATAGAGCTTTGATGATTTTTATTTATTATTTTTCAATCATTTAATTAGTTTATTATGTCCATATGTACAACAAAGCCTTTGTCCTTTGAATGTGTATACATTCCATTTTAATACAGTTGTATACATTACTTTTTTATTATTTAATATACATCTATCTAATCTATCAACGTGAAGTTCAAGAATAAATAATATAAACAATAGAGTGTGAAAAAATTAATAAAGTATCTTGTAGGCGTTCCGTTGTATTGCTAAATTATACTCACAGGTATACCTAAATGTGATATGTAGTAAATTGATCATGAATTATTTTTTTTTTTAAATAAAAAAATAAAATATAAGTAAAATATTAGTTGTAAGCTCTTATAGTAAAAATAAGATTTACTCGTATTATTTAATATTGTTAAATCAACTAATAAAAACACGTGACAGAGCATTGTTTACCTCAGCCCTATTACATTCAACTTTAAAATAGGCGAGCTATCATAAGAAAAAAGTAGGTCATACAGATTTTTTACGAAAACGGGCAAGTTATTAATGTAAATAAAATTAAAAAGAGACCAAGAATAGATCTTTGTGAGATACAACACTCTAGGAGAGACAGGGGATTTAGAATTATTTTCATCAACCGGTTGACTCTTTGATTCAGGTAAGAGGCAATAAGTTCAGGTGCAGCACTTGACAGATCAAGGTGGTTAAGTTTGCATAGTAATATTTGATGATCAACGCAATCAAAGGCTTTCGATAAATCGCAAAACGCACAGTTTGCATTCTGCGACTTCTCTCATGCATCGTAAATACATATTAATATTGCAGTAATCGAAAGTAATAACTCTACAGTATACAGTCTACAATATATGTAGTCTAAATAAGTATCATAAAATTAACAAAAGACAAACAAATTACAACAAACCAAAAATACAGTAAAGGGAGATGATTTATTTGAATTGTGTTTTTTCCGCTACAACGCTTTAGAAAACTTTTAATTTATTTCCCCATTCACTTCAATCTTCTTCTTACCGTAAAACTATTTAATTTCGATGCTACTGATATTATGGTAAAAATTAATAAGGTTTAAATAAAATCTTGAATATATATTAATTCCTTTTGCACAATTTTATATTATTTCTGCTACAAAAAACTTTTTTATATACTCGTAATATAAGGTTTAAGGTTAATTGTGGATTTATTAAAATCAAACTACACAAGGAAATGATGTTCCACACGAGTCGGTGGCCAAAGGAGGGCTTGAGTTTTTATATCGTTGTTTGCTTTTCATTTAAAGCTCCCACCCTTTGACCCACAATTTCAATAGGCAGAGCACTTAGGGTTCCACAGTGGAATGTTAGAATGAAATCTTATACTAAAATTATTTGAGGTAATTTTATAAGAATATATTTATTTTCTTGAGTTCTTTAATCGTAACAAACATTCTGTCTTTAAAACTAAAGTCTAAGGAGTTAAGAGTATTTTAAAGTTTATTATAAAAAGTAATTAATTATAACTATTTTATTAGAATACTTCTAGAACATTTTATGGAAAATAATATTGTATTATAAGAAATCATTCAACTCCAAGTAAGGTACAATTTTGATGAAGAAAAACCTGTTTCCTGAGTACTAGTCCTGAACACAAAAGATTGCGATTTAGTTATTTCAAAAAATACTAATAATATACTAGCTAGCTACACTTAAAAGACCTAATTTTGTTTTAAAAAAACATGGTGTAACTAAGAACTGTAAAAGTAACAGCGAATGTTAATTCTTATATTAAAATTACTAAATTATATAATATATTTAATAAAATATTTATTCATATTACAGCGCGGTCTACTGGGAGTTAATAAAAAATACAAAAAGAAGATATACGATCGAATAAAACTTATAAAGAATGTTTCTATTTTTCTTAGACGAGTATATAAATATATATACATATAATTCTTTTTTGACATTGTGTGTTATATATATATAAATAAAATATTTTAAATGGAACATCTTTTGAAATTCAAAGTAGTTTCTAATTTAAGGTTTAGTAATAGTATATTATAAATAAAAAATGGAGTTGTTAAGTTCTAAATAAATACATTAATCAGTTGTGTTAAATGGAAATATTGCAGAGGGACTCATTTGTGCCCATCTATCTGTGTTCAGTGTGTTCAGTGTGTGTTGATGACAAAATAAGACTTACTCGTAAGTGTGTTGGTAAATAAATTTGTATTTCGACCGGGGAAAAGCTTATAAAAAAGTTAGAAATTTTTAAGAAACCTATTTATGTTTTATTAATAAGTGCTTATTAACTACTCGTTACGCATTAATTTAATTAAGTAACTTCAATTTATAGATTACAACATAAGTTTAGTTCGTATTAGTGTTTTCGATAATAGTATTAAGGATAGAGCTCGTAACTATATCGAACGATTTCAAATATACTCCATGTGTTATCAAAATTCTTGCATAAAATGTTTTAATCATTGTGTGTTTCAATACTGAGATTGACATTTCCCTTCTATTTTGGACTAATAATAAATTAATATAAAATAGGATTTTGTAAACAATAGATTTTCCCGTCTCGTGTAGGTCTTCGACGAATAGAGACTACATTATCCGAAGACGGTACTACAGCAAATGTTTTGCAATATTTGAAAAGATAAACAGCAGCATTTGCGGTCTTTGTGGCTCTCTTCCATTAGGGCGCTTTTTGAAAGTATCCCTGATTTGACAACCAAGAAACATTACCGAATGAGCTTTATTAGAATAAACTAAACAATCCACCAAGATTTAAATTTGGATATCGCGGTGGATTATAGCAGAAAGTCCCTTGAGAAGCACGTTGAAAAACATTACGTATCTAAATATTAGACATGTTTATGCAGACGTGTAGTCGCTTCGGTTAGCAAGTCACTGAGCAAATCCGTCTTCCTCTTTTCTGTCAGCAAGCAGTTTTATAACTTTATTGATAACTTACAATCCAAATCATCATCACAGTATGTTTGAAAATTTATAAAATAATAGAGTGTGACTAGGAGCAATTTGCATGTAATATCTGTTTTTAAAATAAAGCCTTGCCTGCTTTTATAATATAAATGAAATGGTAACATAATTTTTGTGTTTTATGATCCTAGAGTTTTAAAAGATTAAGGTCCTAAATCTATAAAACGAAAGTAAAGTTTTTAAAATAGCGTGTATCGTAACTTTTTGTATAAAATATTAATAAGTAAAAAAAATCTATTACTAGTAAATAATTAGTTAAGTTTTTAAAATAAAAACAAGGAACATAGTTAAAGCAACTATCAGTTTGATGTGGTAATTATGTGGTTAAAAATTTTATCATTTTTATATATCTAAAATATTGCATGGATTTATAATGACGAAATATTTTCTTCTGTCATTAAAAGCACTTAAAATTAATCAACAATCTTATCTGATTAACCAAGCCAACCTTACCCAGGTTTAGGCTCGCAAAGCAAGTTATTAATATTCAGAACGAGTCTGACCTCGATGACAATCGACTATGATGAAGCAGTAATTAAAAAATCAGCTCGTGGACACCAGCTATTTGAATATTCATCAAACACTAGAAATATTGTCAAAACCGAAAATGCTTTACTATATTTTGCTTCATCATAAAAATAATATTTTCAACCAATTTTAGATATTCCAAAAAAAATAATAACATGCTAATAGACCGTGTTACCACCAGTGTCAGCAAACAAATCACGTATGGTATAAACACGCGATATAACTAGAAAATTCATTGTGAATTCAAAACACTGACTGTTCATAAGGGTTTTATTTTTCTTATTTTTCCAGTATATTATACATACATACACTATGAAGAATAATCTTCAATTGACGTCATTTAAGTATTTAGAGAAAACTCGTATAAAGCAAAGATATTGTCATTAGTTCTCTTTCATTATCAGTGTATATTTAAACAATGGTAAAAAATTTTGATTACCAGTGACCGTAACTGTTTGTTGAATTCGTTCGTATGAAAAATATATATATATATTTAAAACTGGTATATTCTTCTGTTACTATGTAAATATAGTTAAGAAGCCTTTAAATAAATGCATAAATAAAGAAGAAATACTCATAAATGGTTACTACTTTATTTATTTAAAAAATATCAAATTACAAAATGTTATTTACCATAACTAGTCATCTACATATCATATATATACAACATCCATCGATGATTGATGGAGAGAATCGACGTCAGAATGAAAGATAAGTATTATTTTGGAAGTTGATTCTATTTTTGATTCCACATCGTAATAATTATTAAAATGTGAAACGGGACAAAACTAGTATACGTGTTATGTAACATTAATATGTCAAAAAACATATCGAGGATGAATATAAGGTTATGAAATTTTTATTGCGATGTTATTTTCAGAGAAACTGAAGTACAAATGATAAATTAATATATTATAAGCAATACAGCGAAAAATACCAATTATTATATCAATTTAATACTAAATATAGGCGTAAAAATAAGTTTTGAGGGTTTTACGAAAAATGACATACGAGGGTAGGTCCAAAAGTTCGTGGAATGAAAGGGATCTAAATAAAATAAAACAACAATACTATTTTTCCTTTTCAATATAATCATCCTTAAGCTCAATACATTTATTAGACCTATGAATTAATTTTTCTAAACCACTATAAAAATATGGTTATCTTTTCCATCAAAATGAGCTGAAATTGCCTCTCTTACCTCATCGTCGTCGGAAAATTTTCTTCCCCTCAAGTCTTTTTTTAAATTGGGGAATAAAAAAAAGTCACTTTCAAGGCCAGGTCTGGACAATACATTTATTTTTGTTTCGGGAAAAATAGGGTGCTTAGAAATGCGTTATCATGATCTCTTTAGCAAAACAAGTTATATCATCAGCAATCATTTCCTAGATGATCGGGCAAAGTGTGGTGGTTATTGTTAAAAGCTGACGCATGACATAGCAAAATAGAAAAAAAACCTAAACTAGTAGTGAGTAGTTTCACTTTGGGAACAAGTAATGTTATTTTTGCATTAACCATTTTCATCAAAAAAAATATTTTTGTTACTCTTCAAAACATGTTTGTTGGTTTATATTATTATTTAATAACGATTTATATCAATGTTAAGGTTTCAATCAGTAATAATAATCAATTAAAAAATACTTTTATCGTAACTTTCCTGTAATCGTTTTAATAACGTACTGTTTATAGAAACTAGTTCTTAAATTTCTCATATAAATGTAATTCTGTAGTAAAAAAAACATATAGAAATTGTTTGTTACAAAAATTATAGAAGACAATCTTCTTTATTTACAAAGTTCTTTTTTATTTTCATGGTCTTTTTTTTATAATTTCCTAACTTTTGTAACTTACGTTCTAAATCGTTTTTAAGGATATTATTTGAATTTTCAAGGGCCTTACTTATTTTACAGAAAAGAAAAAAGAAGCTTTTGTCATCCGAAAGCAGTCAAAGAAATGGATTCCGACACGATCTTTTTGGGTACGGAAAGGTACTAAAATGGAGTTAAATTATTTAAGTAACAAGGGCACGATCGTGAGAAGTAAATAGTCAATCAATCAATAAAATACCTTCAATTTTGACCCTCATATTCTTTACAAAAAAAAAAAAAAATATTTGAATACTTGAATTTTAATAAATCTCATAAATAAAGGCGTCACATAAAATTTTCCAGTTATTTGTATGAAATATGACATACACGTAATAATTGTTATGACACATTAACTAAGTTACTTTATTCTAAACAAATTTATTGAAAATGACAAATAACGTAAGTATTTATCACTGTATTTATTCAAAATCAGTTCTGTAGTTAATACGATATAATCTACTAAACATATATAGTCCATGAAAAACGGCGACAATTTAAATACAAAACAAGAAATATAACTTGTTCTTGCAAAAGCATCGGTAATTAAATATTTTTCTGTTGTTGTTGTTGTTATATAAATCTTAACAAAGTATTTTAAACAGCTGTAAAAATATATAATTCCTCTTGATAGTGAGTATTATTTAAACAAATACGAATATGTCTTACTTAATATAACGAGATGATTTATTAAAATTAATTCAAACAGAATGAATCCTAAGGCGTTACTGATAAAGTCGCTCTGCTAAACGAAGTCTTTTAACATATTCACAGTGTATTTGTTCCGTTAAAAATAACAAAAGCAATGTCATATTTTATCACAGTTCTTAAGTTATCTTAATCTCTTTTATTAATCTTAAGTTATCTTAATGTTTTTTGTTTAATATTAAGACTATTCAGCTATGAAAAATATATTTTAGCTACTTTTAAAGTAAATGCCGACTGAATGTCTCTCAATAAATCAATAAATCTTTCTTATCATTTGTCACTCGTGCACTCTTTGGGCTTAAACAGTCTGCCTCAGGGATGGTGATACAGGATAATCATTATAAGCCAAACGACATGATAAGTCCAGAATAAACTGTCATCGTAATAATATAAAGAAAAATAATTAGTGTTTTTTATGTTTATTCTAATTTAAATTGGTTTAAATTAATTAAAGTTAAGATAAGTATAAAGAATAAGATCTTTGCAATGGGTATTTTAAAAAATGGTACAATATTTACAAATTTAAAATCTGTAACCTTATTTTACATTATAGTATCCTAAGGTCATATAAAAGTGTTATACCCTTACACTATATCTATTTATTCTCTATGCTAAATTGGATTCAGAACATGTTTTCCCAGAAACTATCTACAACATGCCAGTTAGTTAACTTTTATTACAACCATAAAATGAAGCAATCTGCGCAATCTGCCAAGTCGTAAAAATTAACGCTTATTCTGTTCCCGAGTGATTTACACATGCGTGATTGACATTTATATTTGCAGATATCAGCTCATGCAAGTCTGTTAGTATAACAAATCTTTTGGAGTGACTTGAGTCCGGTGGCTGCTCTCGAGTGGAGTACTTGGAATGCCCCCTATAGAAGTAGTCGTGTATATAGTATCTTAATTCAACTTTTGAAAATATTTGAATTCAATCTGCTATTTGTTGTTATTACGGGATAAAAACTATATTTCTTCTCGTATAATAATTCGTATTTCTTCCTTTAGCCTTTTCAAACTGGGATTCTGTTTCTCTTTATTCTATATAAACCTTGTCATATAAGCTAAGTATAATTCTCTCACATATAAAATAAAGAATCACTACTTTGCGATTTTTTTGCGTCATTTGGTATCTAATTGCAAAGAATTAACACTGTAATTATTAGGATTAAATAAATAAATGTCATCTTCTTCTTCTGTTTTATTTACATTTTAGCTATTTCTATTAAATTTAAGAAGCTATTCTAGTAAATTTAAGAAGCCTATTCGTTGATTACAATTTAATGTCTAAGTAACTAACTACCTCTGAAAAAATGTTATGTTAACAAAATGGAATAGAAAAATTGGCTTTACATAATAAATAAAGAGATGTATGATGATGGATTGATGAGGATGATGGCAAGTCATTACTAATATTTTTTAAACACTTGTCACTTTTATAAAATAAAAACAGAATATATTAGAAACCTATATTTTCATAAAAAAAGTATTATCTAAGTTACTATCTTTATTTAGCACAAGATATTATATTGGTGTCCATAAATGTTAAATTTACTCAATTCATTTCGTCTAAACGATATCATACTCTTATAAAGCTACGGAGTTCTTGTTTTTATTTTGCAATTTATTAATATAGCGAGTCGTGTCTGAAAGGCATGACTGATGAATATTCAGACAAGTTGATGGAGAATGTGATAAGTAATCGAAGATGAGTATATTAAAATAAAGATAATTAATAAAAATATAGCTTTTGTTTTACATATTAATTTTTCCTTAGTCAGTATGGTGGTAAATAAATAAAATGCGAAAAGACCTTTATATTTTAATGCTTCGCCCTTGAGACTAAATGAACTTCATTGGCATGTTGTAGTTATAAGGTTATTTTTTTATAGGATTTAAGATTTTCTGGATCGAGAGCAAAATGTTAGTTATTTTATATCGGTTGCTCTTGACTCTAAAATTGAAATACTTTCATAAGATACGTTTTTAATATATTTGCTAAGTACTAGAAACTACGTGAAAAATATAATGAATGTTTTCTATTCCAAATACTATATGCTCGTATTTTTTAATTACTTTTTAAACTTTCTTCTGTGAATAGTATTTAAAAACTAACACTAAATATAAAATGGAATGACTTGTACCTTTCTATTGTAGATATGCACTGTGGCTTTATCATTTCTACATAATGTTGGTAAAAGTTACAATTCATGAACAAATGAAGTGAGCTAATTCAAGTGTTGTTACTTGAATTAAAATATTTGTTTTTATTTATGATACCTATTGAAAAATATATAAAATTAAATCTCAGTAAATTGTGTTAAAAATATCATAACAATATATATAAATTGAATAAACCATTTTAATTTCATTAATCTAAGTAATTAAATATTAATCTACACTAAGAATATCAAAAATATTACATATTCTTTATTTTTTACCAAAATTGATGCATTTTAAATTCTTTCTGTAACTTCAATATTTATTCGAAAGTATAGCCATCGATGGATAACATATCGTCTCTGGCTACCCTCAAGGGATATGGCGTGAAGAGAAATAAATAAATATAATATAAACATGGATAACATAACTATAATAACTTATATAATATATATCATTATAGTAAAACTAATACTTTATTGATATTGAAAAATCACATAAACATCCAAATATCGCACAAATACTTAAGTCAAATAATAAATAAAAATATAATGATAACATTACAAATTGTACATTCTAAGCAAATTAAAATGGAAATATGTAACGAAAATGGAGGGGGATGGAATAAACTACTCATTTTGATGTTTGGTATGACAACTTACTGAACTTAATATGAATGTTAATTACTCAAGAAAATACTTTAATTCCAATAAAAAAATATGTTTTTGCCGCATTTTATACAATTCATACTTGACAATTTAAAAATGAAAAAATATTGTTTGTATAAAATATATTATTTTATAGTGTACTAATAAATGATGTGATAAAAGTATTAAATACAAATGTGACTGTTTTATATCTTAATTTACTGTTATTATTAATAAGTTAAGTTCTAAAACTTTAAAACTTAAATGCACACCCAAATACTGCCAAGTTAGAGATAAGTTGAACATGAAAGATGAAGTGAAAGTTACTAAGTGTCTCAGAGTTCAGTCATGTGACTCTAATGTTTAATAACAAGATTGATTTAAGAAACTAAAATCGGAATTAAAATAATTATCGTTATATTTCATACATAATGCAATGAATGTTATGTAGTTTGGAACTGTTTCAAGGGAAGTGTAACAATTTTAGGTGAGAACTATATAATGGTAAATTTTATATTTTTTCTACTCTTAATATCAATAAAATACTTTTATTGTTTTGTATAATACTTTTTGTACAAAATATATGGGTATTTAATTCAATAATTTTATAACTTCTATAACAAGTCAGATTCTAGGGAAAACAAAGATTTTCTTATAAACACTGAACAAAAACTATTATAATGTATGTTCTATAATTCATTCAAAAAGAACTCTCGAGATCACAGTTATTATTGAACACTTGTGTGGCTTCTAATGCTCTTACGTATTAAATATTCTTTTGCTCTCGGTGAAATCCATTTCCGACTGTGGTTAGAAAGACAAATGTTTGGTAAATGCGTTGAGTTTGAAAAAAAAATGTTTTGTAATTTTGAAGGTTTTGTTTGAGTTATTCAATTGTTAGTAGATAGTAGTAGTTTGATACAACAACAATAATAATAATAATATAAAATAATAATAACCATATTGCATATGAACAGGTTATTAAAATGTGAAACCTTAAGTCGACTGTTATGGCAATGTATCGGGACGAGATTGCAGCTTAATTTCTAATCTTAAAGAATATGAATCAGAAAGTTCTTAGCATGTTTTTATTACAAATTTATAAAATTGATTATATAAAACTCTTATACATAAGGGAATTTTAAAAATATAAATATCTTATCTATATCTTTGTAAATTAATTAACCGACTATTAAAAAGTTACAATATGTTAAATATATATACAGTAGCGGGGTTAGTTGATAATATACTAATGTCAAGTTAGTGAAGCATATATATGATTTGGTTTGATCGAATTCTCTGTTAACTGATGGCCAAAATCCATAATAATTAATTGATCATAATTTAGTGCCTATAACATACACCTTACAATATTAATTATAAAAAATAATAATTTAATAGGACACTAGTCTAAAATTAACCAGCAATTTACATTCATATAAATAAAAATATCTTAAAGTTTATTTCTCTCTTCCTATATAATTCCAATAATCAACAATAAATAAATACAGTAAACTAATGTTCGTTTAATTAAGTTCCCATGAGTTTAGCGCTTCAGTAAACTTTTAACCTTTTAGCCACTACACTTCTTAAGACTAATCTTATTAAATCCCTAGTTTATTTCTTTTATTGTGGCTTAAGTATAATCCTTTGTAAAGGCTTATTACAGCTGCTACATGGATTTTCAAAATAACCGACATATCATCCCAAAATTTTACTCACTAGTATTTCCTACGTCATTCATTATTGTTATTATTATTCAATTATTTATGACTATTTGTAAATGGCAAAATATATTATTATAATTAATATGTAAATGAAACTTTAACTTGACGGCTCATGGCCAATGTGGATCATGCAACCTTAAGGTACCTACGTGAGGACGGGTGTTGTTGACGGTTGCTTTATTTACGGACCTAAAAGACAAACGTTTTATATTATTTTTGTCAAAGTAATCTCAACCTTTTAACAAATAAATATAAACTTATCAATATTTTTTACAAATATTTTAATATATATTCTTCGTTAAACTTAAGAGTCACAAACACAAACATATAATAACTTGAAATTAGCTACATTTATTACATTCCATAAAGTTGTTCTGAAATGAATTGCTTGAACTACTGAACTAAACCAATTTTGACCTTCATTTGTTTAAATCATATTAATAAACGCAGCTGGTGAGGTATAAAAATATATCTAATTAAATATTTTAATTAAATGAAGGCCCTCTACCCTACATTTAATAAAAATATTTAAATAGTAACAGTAGTAAGACTTACACAAAGGATTTGACTTAATAGAAATGACTATATTAACGTCATATCAATATATATAAGGTGTATAAGATATATATAAACCCAGTTTTGTTCCAAAGCATTTAACAAGAACATTTATGCAAGAGTCTGTAGACGATGTCTCATTTTAGTCCTTTATTCATTATTTCGAAACTCGATCCACCAACAAAGTTTACTTTGCTTACATAATTTGGGGAAAAGAGACTGTCTTGCCAGACTTTACCGTAACGATTATTTACTTAATGATATTTTGATTTGATAATTTATTTTATATATTTATCTAATAAAGTAGAAGTAATAGCTATTTTAAGCGCATTTTAAATAGTTAAATTACTGAATTTATATACATATATTTATATCTATTCTTATAATATCTGATTTATTATTTATATATAATTATATATATATATATATATATAAATAATAAATATATATAAACATGTTATGTTATTTACTTCAATTATTATTTTAATTTTAATTTCTCTTAATTTAATTTTAATTCAATTTTAATTACTTTACTAAATATTTTTAAACATGAAGTGAAATAACAGTATTAATTATTAAAAATTTTTTAACATACTTTTAAGTCAAAATTATTTTTAGGCAGGACTTCATAATTAATAAGTATATTTCTTTTGAAACAACATACTTCTTGCAAAATGTCATAACTTATTAAATATTGGAACAATATTGTTAATCTTTGTTACGACTTTACCTTTTACGAAGTACAATAAAGCGATGGAATGCAGTAATGTGAAGCAGTTAAGTTAATCGTCGCGCTGACAATTCCGTTTAGGCCTTCGCCAAATATTCCCCGCATTGTGTAATGGCGACAATCCGTGACAGCAATTTATAAAAGATGTGTTTTTGTTTTATCTGAACAAATTAACAGAACAAAAAATAGTGACATATTTTCTGTATGTTCGTCACCTTTCATGGAAAAAAGGTAGCAGGGTGGTCGCGATTGGACTTGTCTATGACCGATAGCTTTGCGAGCTTACTAGGCTTAATAGTGCCGTTGTCGGATGACTTCGGAGGTCAGATCTGCCGTACCAAGCATCCATGTGACCGGGGTAAACCTGAATCACATGTATAGCGGCTCAACTTATATGCCCAAGGGGTAGGAGGGGTTGAGCTGCTTTGTATATAAACAAATAGGACAATAGACAGGCAAAGGGAAGTTGTATGTTCGTCAGTAGAATATAAATATTAGAAGACCTATAAATATGAAAATGCTTAATAATATTAAATTAAAAAAATGGTGATAAAAATGTTTCAGACTTCAAATTTTTTTGTTATGTGAAATAAAAATAAAAAGTTTAATTTCAAAAAAGTACTGAAAATATAAAATATATCGTGTGAAAGAGAAGGTGTTACAAAATTTTATTTATATTACATATAAATATAAATAAATAAAGGATAACTGTATCTATTAAGAAATGTTTTCTGTTGAACACACCAATATATAAATATTAGTATGGACTATACTAGGAAAGTGTATGTGTATGTGCTACGGAAGGTCTTCATAAAATTTGTTATAAATGTTGTAACGTTATGTAAAAATTAACAGCACTTTTTACACTCTGTTCCAAAAAAACTTTTCCTTGAATTTCCAAGGAAGACATTCTTCATTTATAATTCAAATTTCACAGCGCCAGTAATTGATAATTTACAAAGTATTAAGTAACTATATGTTTACGGCAGACTGTAAAAAAATTACACATGTCTTACGGATACATGTATTACACTAATACAATGTATAAATAAATTGTTTCATATTATTCTGTATAACGTAATACCATTTTTGTGACGTCTTAATATTAAAACATCTAAATTATAAACGATACAACAGCTGTTGATCTTATTACAGATTACAAATATATATATATCTGTTTTTGATATATTCATGTTATATATTTATGAATGCTTTATTAGCATAATTGTATAGTAGAGAAAATCTTTTATAACTTTTGAGATAAATAGCTTCTTCCTTGTTTTGAAAATGAGAAACTTAGCTTTTATAGGAGTAAATTGTTATTTAAACTTTCGGTATCCTTAATTTTAAATGCTGAATTAAGACAACTCATTGTATAATATTTCAATCGTATAAATTTTATTGAATAATGAATCTTAATCCGCCCAATTCAAGAACAAGACAAGACAAATGGTTTTCTAATTGCTTTCACACTTTTCAGAACTTGTTTAATTTCTTCGTTTCCTTTACAATACTTCCTCAAGTATTCCTTTTTTTGTTTGTCTTAATGCGTTGATATCAAAAGAAAGTATTACTTAAGAAGTTAATTTTGTTCTTCTTTAACCGATTTTATTTTTCCAAATCACTGTACCCAAAGTAATGTAAAATTTGTAAGAGAAAAATAACTGCGTTATACGCTAAAGTACATCATTTAATAAAATTATAACATTTTATAAATAATAATGTAGAAAAATATATTTGACTTAGAGATAAATTTCTGATGTTATAAACAGTTTTTTTTTTAGTACATGAATGTTTTTAACAAGGCTTCCACAGACGAATAACTACTCAGAATTAGTAAAAACACTTTTTTATCTTGGAACTGTGACGGACCTCTTCTATTAAATTAGTAATCTAAAGAAGGAGTTAAAGGAATTATATTGTATCTAAAATAAAACTGATATAAGTATTTTTAAAACTAAAGAACAAAGACGTAGTTTATTTTACTTTTATACACCTTCTCAATGTCCAAAACAAGATGTTTAAAAATAAAAGGGACACTTTAATATCAAGGAGATTCACCAATTTAAAAATAGAACTATAGAATAGAAAATAGTGAGAAAGGTAAGAACAATGTTCTTTTTTACCACTTTGTTTTTAACGATTTAATGATAAATTAATAAAGATTTAAAACAATTTTTTTTTTTTTTATATTATACATATATGAATAAATGATTTACAAAACATCATATTTTTTTTTTCACAAAATAGTTTAAATCTACTATTTTGTTACATTTCACAAGCTATCAGATATAATATTTAAAATTGGTTAGACACTTTAATTAAAATCTTCTCGCAAAGGCAGTTTTCACAACAGATAGTAAATTTATTTTATATTTAATTTAGGTTTGAAAAAATGTTATTGCTTTAGTATTAAATCAGAAATAAGAAATAATTTACATAAAAAAAACTGATGTGTTTTCTTTTCCTCGATTAGTATGTTTTGCTTATATTAACAGTTACAGCTTAAAATTTAAATATAAAATCAATATTTCCTACAGTGATGTAATTGATTTTAAAAAGATCAAAGACTTTTCTGACACAGCCAACTCGAGCAGAAAAGTTACAAATTTTTCTTTTTTATTTGTTATATTGCCTAAAATATTCACAATTGGAATATTGTAGTATTTTATTTTGACGCTACGAACCTAATGTGACTTTGATGTGTGTGTTAATGTGACTACAAAAAAATACTCCTTATTTTCCAAAATATATTTTTAATAAACCAAATAAAAATTTACATTGTATTTCATTTATTTATAACGTACATGCCTTCTACTGAATTACAACCCATCCATATTGGAATCAAAGATAATGTTTAACAAATATTATTATCGAGCTATAATGATGTTTGAAATTAATTTCTAAAAACGTATAAGTATCTGTTAAAGAAAATTTTAATTAAGTTTTTAAATTAATGATATATGTCAAGGAACAAATTACTTTTATATAAATATAATATTTTAAAAGCGAGTGAGTGAGAATATAAAGTGATTCAAGTCAAATTGGCAAGAAATAGCTCTGAATGCTAGAGTTGGACGCGAGGCGAAATGAAATAGACAATTATGTTACTCGTACCGTTTTATTGACAACTTCGATATTTTGTTATTTCACCACAATATGGGTGTACCCAGTTTATTATTTCACCACAATATGGGTGTACCCAGTTTACCATTAAATTAAGCATAACAATAATAGAAGAAGATATTATATAATACAGTAAAATGTAATATTTAATATCTATACAGTATAGGTGTATTTTACTTATGAATAACAAAAAGTCTTAATGACTTTGTCATTAAAAATATTTTTCACAAAACTGAAGAGACCTTTAAAAATTCTGAAATCATTTACGTTAAATTATTATGCCAAAATACAAGAAAAACTTAAATAATATTAACCGCCTTGATAAAATTCTGCGGCAGTCAAAGATTTGTCTGACCTTGAAGTAAAATATATTATCGGTACTGTTAATAATTCTTAATCAGCTTACGAGCGGTATACAACTGGAACTTAAAAGTAATTAAACTTTTTAATTACACCAATCAACTCGAACCAATTTAAATCGATTGTGGCAGATCTTTAATCTTAATATCTTTAATCTTATCCTGGCAGCAAATTTAGTTTGCATTTTTCGGTTATAAAAGTTAAAAACTCTATATCGTGTCATATTCAATAGACATAGCTACTCGTATTTTCGTGAAGTTTATTTAATTTTTTTTTAAATATATCTATAAATATATTATAAAGAATTATAGTAATTTTTTAGGTTTAATCTGGTCACGGTTATGTGAAGAAATAGTGACTACATTATTCAAGTAGGCACGTACACGCTTTTTTGAATTGGTACTTTAAGTTTTAGACCTGCAGCCATACTGACAAAAACTATACCATGTACATAATTTATAATTTTAAGTATATATGTAATAAAGAGGTACATAAAAAAATAAATAAAATGAATATACCAAAATTACAAACACTGTCGATTGGAGTTAAATGCTTACGACAAACACATGGGTTCTCATTTTATTGGACAAAGCTACTTGTCTACGAGTTTCAGGTTGTGTATTGTGAAAGTTATACTTAGTAATCTTAATATGTGATTGTGTCTACCATACATCAGAATGATTATAATTGTTGTCTAGTTTTTGTTAAAATAATAAGACATTGTTATTTAAAAAAAATAACAAGTTTTAGAGTACATGAAAAGAAAAGTTTTTGAGTACTTCATTGATAATATATAATTATTTAATTAATTGCGTCTTATCAATTAATGAATAAATAATGAAAACGGAAACATTGCTTTATTATGATGTTTAAATTTCAATACTGTGTCAATATAGCTTTTTAATTTTTAACTTTATTATATAATATGTATATAATAAAGTTAAAAATCAAAGTAAATTCCATAACGTATTTTAAGAACAATTATATATTTTTTAAAGCTGTAATAATAATAATAAATAAATTACTATAATTAAAACAAAACTGGTATTATTACCGATAAAGAAGATAAATTGTATTGATCACTGGTATAGCTCAATTGTTCAACGATTTTTCATATACTTGGACATTAGATATACTGATATGGCTTTGCACGTCATATCGTAAGGGTACTATGGATTTAGGGTCTTATACGAGCTATACTAACAAGGAATATTATATTCCTAACACGAAATGAATTGAGGTTCGAAATAGTTTTTGTGGGAACGATAATAATAGGGCTTAAAAAGAACGCAATTTTTTACACGAAATAAACAAAGCATTAGCTGCTTTTGTAAAAGTGTGTCCTCGTATTCTCGGCGTTAAAAAACTTAACAATGACTGAACGACTGTATTGAGTGTTACATATTTCTTTCTTATTATATAGCTGTTAAATGAAACAGATCTCTCTAAAAGTTCATGTTTCAACTTCATTTGGTGATGAACAAGGACAACAGATGAGCATTGTGAAATATATACATTACCAAATATTTAATTTTGATTTGTAAGTCAAAATAGTGTTTTTTGGGAATTAATAAAGAGAAAGGCTTGGCGATAACAAGCTTGTTAACATTTATGCATGCTGTAGCTGCAGTTTGTTTCAATGTATCCAAAGATTGAATAAGTTTCTATAAACATTCTTAACTCAAAAATATGTATAAATTACGTAAGCATATTAGAATCTTTAAACTGTGAGCTGTGGAAACATAATAGAATGGATATTTATTCTAGTCTTCCTTTGGTATTACACGTTACTTGAACTCTAATTTCTTCTTACACCGGAGTATTAATGATGATTATGACGCAACGGTTAATACTGTAGTATTAATCCATTTAAATTAATAATTGATAAAAAGTTATTTAATTCTGCTCGTTATTATCATTGGAACCTATAAAGAATAAAATAAACTAATAATTTTAAGTGAAATTAAGATATCTACTGAAATTAAACAAATATTAATTTCAATAAACTTCTACAAATAAAATATTTTTCAACAAATTAAGATTTTTCCTTATATATGGACACTTTTGGGCCGTCAAATATAGTTCTGATTGGGTAGTAAAAGAAATATAAATGAATAATTATGTACTACGTGTTGCCCTGTTTATATGGACCACAAAAGGGATTCATACATTAGGGAAATTATCTCAATATTATCTTCACATTTTGTAAAAAACTTATTTCTATAAAAACCTAGAGTTTAACCTTTTCCAATGAAAGGCCCGTTAAATGCAAAAAGGGTTTTATTACAGTAAAAAAGATTTCTAGAGATACTGTTATTGAAAATTAGAGTGTATAAATTTAATATTATGTAAAAAAATATATAATTATTAAAAATAAATAAAGATGAAATTGAAGATATATTATATTTGAAATGGTTATATTCAAATCTCTTATATAGTCTGTAAATGTAACACGCCTCCTTGTAAACTTTTATTAGTAATATAAAACCAATCAATCCCCAAAATAGATCGCGATATAAAAATGTTGCTTACAATAGATCCGGAAAGATTTGTACACATTCAGATTGACTGCCCAAAGCTGTACAGACCTTAACTCACGTAAATAAAAATTTTTAGTAGGCTAACAATAAAAAATATTTAGACGACGATCTCTTAAAAAAAAGTAGTGATTGTTTCATTAAAAATATTTCAAAATTAAGGTGACATATAATAAATTATTTTTCATATCAAAAAAGTTACAAAAAATGAAAGATGAATTAATATATTATTATAAAATATAGAAATATTTTGACACAATGGTGATGTAACTGTATATAACAGCTTTGGTCGTTTGCTATACAATACTTGTGAATAACTTTTAAGTGAAGACAGTAAATGTAATATTTTAAATAAGTTATTTAAGTAATGTAGTAAAAACACGTACAATTATTTTCAACTAACAGATTTCAAAAAAAATCCTATTTTATTTTCTAAAAAGCGGTAGCAGTAACAACCAAATAATAGCTAATGCTTAAAAATATTTTATTTGAAATTTTTTTACCAATATAAACACAATGAAAATTTTTTTACAGATATATTATATTATCTATCTCACTAATTAATAATAAAATATTAATGAACTAACCACTACTCCCTATATATTACGAGTATTAGACGTCCGGATTACCACTAGCCATTATTAATGAAATGACTCTGTATCCTCGCTCATTTGGAATTATAGATTATTTTTTCATTAGATTAAGGTTTTGATTCTTATAATATATAAATTACTTTTTAAATTGTTTCTCGACAAGACAAGTTCATAATATTTGCTAATTAATATAATGTATACTTTATTACTTAAATACTGACCCTGCAATATAACATTTATGTATATATATGACACACCCCAATTGAAATTAGACGATATAGAGCAGGTGTTCTGAACTGGGTGAGTTACCGTTTACCTTGTTATTACCTTACACAACACAGCCTGTGTATAAACTGCTGCGTTTTTTTTTATTTATTAAGGATGTGAATTTGTTTTATTGCGCTAAACATAAATTTACCAAAAATTACGAATCTTTTTCACGCTATCCACGTAAATCATATTGGACTATTATCAGCTAGTACATAGAAGGCTTTATTGTGTTTTTTTATAAAGTACATAAAATATTATTGTTTAATTTACACAAAGTAGTTGCGTTCTTACTTAAGACTAAATTGTCACTAGAGGGTTAAATGTAAAAGCTGGTTGCAAAGGACTAATCTCTTACATAGTTTACTGGAGTTTACTGCAAAAGTACTTAAAATTATGCTTTAAGTTTTAATTATATAACTTTTAGAAAATAAAATAAGTTTTAATGTCTTAAACCTTTTTAAAACTATCAAATTGTAGGAAAATGAAAAATAAAACAATACTACGTAACATCAGAATAATAAGCATAAGCGTTGTATGAAATCTAAAATACATAATAAAAAAGATTGTTTAGTTATACTACTGTACAATATACGCTGTGGCGTAGCTTATTACCATTAGGAAAGTTACATGAAATAAGCCCTTTATTTGTAATAAAATATGTGATATTGTCTCGGTGTAGTATGAGTAAGAAGCTCAATATTGTATGTAAAACAGAAGGTAATAAGAAAAAATACAAAAATATATTTACCGTTCTCTTATATGTATATAATTATCTTTCAAAAGGTACTTTTATGTTTAGGTCCATTAAACGTGGATGAATTCGTTTCTTATTTACGGTATGATTATTTTATATGAAATCGATCAGGACATGTTGAGATTATTTTTAATGTACTATCAAATAATTTATTGGTTTTGGATTATGGAAATGGAAAATGTTCAAAAGTTAGTTTCGCTGCCAAATTCGAATAATTAAGTTATAATTAGGAAATGGCTTCTATATATTTATAAATAAAATAACAGTAACTTTAAAATTAATGGAAAGCTTTGTAACAAACTTCTGTTAATTAGTAAATATACACTAGTTTAGATGCAAACTTTTGCACTAAATTTAGCTAGAATTTGAATTTAGGTTTTATTAGATACATACCGCGTACTCTAGGTTTATTGTTATTTATTATACTCTACCTTTGTAACTCTAATTTAAGAATATTGTAACGTATTGCGCCCGGAGAGTGTCTGGGGACCCGTAATATATTTTACTTCATATCTTGAATAGGAGACAAATTGTACTGAAAACCAATATTGTGGAAATTTAAAATAATTATCAAAAATGTCCACTGCTAAAAGGATGTAAAATAATTAGATTATTAAGTAGCCGACATTAATAAATAAATTGAAAATTTGATTATATTGTAAATTTAAAATAATATTTATTGTGATGTAAATACATATTTTTGAGTGCACGTTACATAAGAAATAGATATTTAAAGTGAAAAAAGTATGTCGATTTGTTAAAGTGAAAAAAGTATGTCGATTTGTCATTTTCATGTAATTTCGAGACTCAAGAAATTTCTTGTGGTTCACTTAATAATTGATTACAAACAAATAAGTGCACAATACTTTCCTTAAAGATGACAATTTAGTTAGTTTTTATCATTTTCTCTAATGCAATATTATCTGATGAAGATGTTGTTAAATATTATTTTGTTAAATATTATAAGTGTCTTAAGGACTCGCGTGTTTGTATGACAGTATCTTATTTATAAACTCAAAGTAGTAAATATTTCGTGTACAAATATAATAGTTATTAATTATGTAATACACTCATGGATAAGTCAGAGATATAATTTATTACACGTAGTTACAAATAGATAATAAAGTTATAAGAAATATAATACATCAATGATAAACTTAATTCTGTGAATAGCTCTTGAAGTAAACCACTAATGTGATGTTATTTGACAAATAACTTTGCTCTCTATTAAGTGAGTGTCATTCCGTCCACTACACGTCCGTCTAGACGCAGTTGTTAGTCACATCACACTGAGAAATAACTTTATGTCAACCAAGAATCATATTTTGATGAGAATAATTTTAACTTTTGTTACTGTTTTTAATTAAATGACAATTGTGTAAGTTTCTGAGTTGCCTTTATTTTAAATCCCAACAAACTTAAGGTAAGTAAAAGAAATGTACTTTATAATTTTATAAAAAAATTACTTAATATTTTTTAATAAATTGCTTGTATATAATTTTTTTCATAAAACAATATGTTTTACACCAAAAAATATTGGTTGGTTTTATTACTATACATGACTACGTGTATTATTTACTGTTTTAGATATTGGAAAATATGTTTGTATACAAATATAATACACATTTTTTAATTGAATTATGAGCGATTACTGATTTGGCTGTGAGAAATGGCCAGAAGTTACAAAAAAATTATAAGTACATAATAATAATAAAAAATATGTAATAATTTTGGTATTATTGGTGTGAACCAATATTTAATTACTTCATTATATTGAAATTATATTGCGTTTTATTTATACTTTATTTAAGGAATGTTCGTTTAATATATATATAATGTTATTTTTTAGTTATAATTCATTGGATTTAAATTTAGGTGTTTCATTTACACTAGGACTCATAACAAAAAACTAAATATTAAGAATATATCAATTAACACATATATTAGACAAATATATATTTATCTAATAACAATCAAACTTAGCTTAACTTTATTTAATTATGCTTTAACTATCTTTCACCAAGACTATGCAGAAATGAATAAGTTAGAGTGAGAACCTACAATAGAAATGTTTAAATAATTTTAGTTTTTATAAAGGGTTAGTTTTTAGAATACAAAAACAAAGGGTAATTTTCAAAAGTTGTAAGTAAAATATATTTTTTAGGTCATTTAATGTGTTCATTATTGCTTCATACACTCGTATCTATTATTTTTTGTAAAACATTAACAACCTTATAAAATATTGGATCATTTTACCGAATTGAATTTATTAAAATATATTTTTGAATAGTATTTTGTCAATCTCAACGATCATTAAACAAAATAATACATCATAGTTTATAAAAATAATACTTTCACAAAATCCAAATTAAAAAATAACATTACACTAAACCAAAAAATAAATTAAAATTAATTTAGATTTTGTGAAAGCGATTTTTTATTGTTACATTGTATTTGGTCCTTGATAAGTGTAAAGTGTCGAATTCATTCGACACCTTGAATGATGTCAACGTGCTCCAAATGTCCGTTACATACAGACATAAGATCGAAGCTAATAAAAGTGTGTAATACAGAAAAGCCCCCAAGAACGCGACTCGTATTATAAACTTAAAATGGCATTAAATTGTTCTGATAGCAATAAGAACACGGGCTGCTTAGAAATTGACAACAATCTACTGTTTACAGAATTACATTTTCTTATATTTTATTATATTTATTTATCTTACATTTTATTATTACTGTAAGCGGCAATGAAGAAAAATAATATAACTGGTGTAAAAATAGTAATTTAATATTATTGACTTAGTAAATATAAAAATGTTACGGATATATGTTGTAAAATATATATATTATATATAGTATTTATAAATAAGTTGAGATTTTTATAATTATCTTTACGAGATAGATGCCATGAAGATCTTCTTTATTGGGCGGTTACAAACATAATGGCACTATATAAAAGTTTATATATTTGTCTTATAACAATTATATGAAAAAACAGAAAAAACTAAAGTTTTTAATATTATATATATATTAAAACGAACAGTCACTGCAAAATAATATACGCAGTTAAATATATATTTTTAAATATCCAACCAATTGATTAAAGCACAATTTAACAACTATTTAATGTGTAAAAATATTAGACATGTTATAATTTTACAAGATTGTTTAATTTTATGTTACAGTTACATTCGATTTCATTTCAGTTTTAACAGTTCAGATTTATTGACACGCTATTTAAAAACTATAGAAAATTAAAATATTTTTATTGTCATTATTTAAAGTATCAAATACACATAGTTTTAAAATTAAGTAAACAAGCAAGATCAAAGGCAAAGGAAGTAACCGTTTAAATATTAAGTTACCTTAGTAGACTAAACATAATTACTATCTGAAGGGACTTTTTAAATTAAGATGTTACATTCTTATTATTTTACTTTTGCTGGTTCACGATTTCAATTTTTTGCAGCTAGTCTTAGTACATACTACAAAATGTATATCATATGGAATATGTTAAGGACAAGTGACTGCCCCTTAATATACTGCTCTCAACACTGGGAATAAAAAGTAATGCTCTCTTCGCCTTCTATTTATCTATATCATATTGGCTGAGTAAAATATATTTACTCTAAATTATTCAGACTTATTCAATATTTAAATAAATAGAGTAAAGACTGTCACGTCACTCGCATTGACGAATCTCTACTCATCTTCGATTAGTTATCATCAGTTCGAATTTGTTTACTAACTTTGTTTAGAAACTGGTGAAGAGCATTTTGAATATATTTAATGAAAA
This sequence comes from Melinaea menophilus ssp. n. AW-2005, assembly GCA_918358695.1. NCBI lineage: Eukaryota > Metazoa > Arthropoda > Insecta > Lepidoptera > Nymphalidae > Melinaea > Melinaea menophilus. The sequence goes on from OU911048.1 coordinate 1,130,019, forward strand.
AATATCACCTAGAGACAATTTAAATGTTTTTCTCACTACTTTTTTAATATCCTAATATATTCTGTTTTGTTTCTTATAATAAAGAGGATGAAGTTGTGTTTATAAATAATATAGTAAAATATAATACATTAAAACTTTAAAACATATTTAATACATACTTGCCACACCCTCCTAATTTATAATAAAATATATATATATTTTTAGTTGCAGTTAATAAGATGTCAAAACTTAAATCAAGGAGGTTTTTAAATCTTGTCTTAATAATGTCTAAATTATGACCAAATAAGAAAGAGAAGAGATCAATATTTATTTAGATTAATACTAATTATATTGCACAGAGTTAAAGATATTATGTGTAAAGGAAATTTGGTATCGTTGATTCTTGTTAAAGACTTAATGACGCAAAAAAGTCATAGAAAGACTATTTTGTATTTTAAAAGACATCTTGTTTTATTGAGAGTTAAGTAGAATAAAAAGTAGCAGATTTGAAATTGCAAGTAGGTAAAAGTAATGTATTATTAGTAATTATTATTTTATGAGCAAAGTTATGGTGTTATTCCCATCATAACAATAAATAATATCATCCACTCCATTTGTTCATGTCCAAATGCTCCAGAGGAAATAATACTCTTGAGAAAACTATATCATACCAACACTTTATTTTTATATTCTCAAAGCTTTATACATTTTATGCTTCTTATTTTAAATGTTGTAATATTACATAAGCAGTCAATTAGGTAATTCATGACAGACAGTCAACTTAATTAGTAAATCACCCTTTTTATCAGGAAATGTCTACAGTATTTAATATAAAGTCAAAAATGACAAATAATATACCATAAAAGTATTCTTAGATCAAATCTTTCCACAGCCTCAATAACCCAGATATATCTCAATGACATAACTTCATTTACAATGTAATAACACCAACTAACTAACTAACCAACTACAACTTTGGAGGATGAACGTGACTCATATTAACGACATTTACCAGGATATTAGTTTGTATATTTCTTATTAAGTATTTCACAAACAAATATTTTTGAAAATAAGATATTTAAAAATAATTAAATAATAAAAAAAAAAAAACCTACGTTTTACAAATGCACTCAAAAGAAGAAAATAATTTTGCCCTATGGCAGCTCTGAGCTCCACATCTGCCTCACTCCATCACCCCTCCTGCAGCTGTTGCCTTAAAATGTGTCACTCGTAATCTTGTACTAAGCTGAAGACTGAAAACGTGGGGCGCATTTGGTGATTTGGCTTATACATGTGTATTGATTAGTTCTAGGTGGTTTTAAATTTTTAGTCAACTGAAAGTGAATTTCTATGTATGCGTTTGATAGCAAGGCTGTTAGAGTTAGAGAGTTAAGTTTATGAGATTCATGGGAATCTTCCATCAGTGAGTTTGTATGAGATGTGTGGATGTTTAGTCTAGGAGTATAAGGAAAATTCTTAGTAATTGCTACTGTTGTAAATCTATATCAGCATAATTATGGATTAGAATGGACAATGAATTTGATCGGAAGAGAAATTAAAGTTGATATTCTCGATGAATGTATTTGGAAGGAAGATTAGAGTAATGTTTATATGAGAGTAGAGATGTGTGTTGATGCTTTAAAATATTTTTACACTTTATGAAAGTACTTTTATGAAAGTATTGTTTAAATTAATAACATTCGAATATAATTTGAACATGATTTCCATAAATAAATTTGCACTCATTCTCATAGTGCTATTAAAAATATAATGGTGGTCTGCAGCGTCAGCTTTTACCAACAGTCACCGCAATTTGATCATCTAGGGAATGAATTCTGGTGTTAAAATCTCTTTTGCTAATGAGATCATGATGACGAATTTTTAAGCACCCCTTTTTAGCAGGAAATACTATAAAAATATAACTGTAAATTATCATCGAATGTTTAGGCGTGTTTTTGTTATTTTATTTATATATTTTCATTACTAAAATATTAACAAACTTAACGGTGGGTAGAAGTTACAACCGTTATAATTGTTCTAAGTATTTCGAACTGGTACAAAGCGATTGATGTAGTTCAAAAGATGAATTACTCTGAAGTTTTAGTTCTAAAGAGTTCTTCAGTTGAAAGAACATTCCTCAGAGTTTATATTATGTTATAGCCATGTGGTAAACACAATCAGAACAATACTTTTCAAATGTTAATATAAGTTAGTTGTTCCAACATTTTAAAAAGTGTTGTCTCGTAGCTGAATTATGGATGAATTTTTAATTTGCAAATAACATCGTATGTCGTAGCTTTATATACTAATTGGTATTCTTAGCTGTTTTAATTATACATTACATTATATTTTACATATTAATTTATTAATTGTACCTACTCTATTTTTTCTGATAATAAAGCTGCATTAAAAACAACATAGTCTTATCTTAATCACCCATATGTTTCTTGATATATTAATAGCATACATACATACATACATATACCTGTTGCCCCCTGTTTTACATGTTAATATTTATGCAATGATTTAGTTCCAAGTAGAAAAATCTTTAAGGTGATCTTGCCTTAAATACTATTTTTAGCTTGTGACGTGGAATCTGTCCATCACTCATTGTTGGATGGTTGTAAAAATATATAGGATTATGGTAAACAACAATCTGTGTACACTACCCTTAACTAGCAAAAGTTTGGCATATTATATATATATATAAAATAGTCAGAGACCATAACAAAAGGTAAAAGATATATAATTGACGATTGCATATTCGCGTCAGCGAACAGTAATAATCATTGTTAATTAATAATTCTTTTCCGTGATGCCATGTATATTGTAAATCAAATAGCTAAGCTAAAATAAGTACTTTTTAATTTAAACGATAGCGTTAACATGCACCCTAATAACATTGCGCCATGTGCGCATCGTTGTAATGTATTAAGGTAATCGCCAAAATTGGTCGTATAGTTCTGTTTGTCTATACACTCGGTGCTCAATACTCAGACACACTCATAGAGCAGACACATTCTTACGTTATAATTTTTACTAAATTTCTCTAAACTGCTAATAAAAAAGGGCTCAACTTAGAATTAATGTCTTTTAGGTTTCAAATCATTAACTGAAAAGGGCAAAACTATTGACCAAGTATTTTTTTTTTAATTATTAGATATATCTAAGCATAAAAAGTAAAATAAACCTAAAAAATATAAGCTTAAAGAAAGTCTGAGCGAATCCTTTCAATATCTTCTTTCGAAAAAAAAATTATAGAACTTTTGTCTTCCCTTAAATATTTAAACTTTTTACGGTTTTGTTTTTGGGTTTGGGTGAGAGGAACAGAGTTAGAGATAGCACTTAGTCTCAGGGAGCATCAGCATTCACAGGCTTGGAGTTCTTACCTTATGCCGGCCATAGACGCTACCGTCTACCGGAGAGGTCCTCCTGTGCATGTATGCCTGCGCAGGTAGACCGGAACATATGTGGGAATAGACCTGTGCAGTTTTTTGAACATAACCACATTTTGAACCTGTGCAGGCATACATGCACAGGTGGACCTCTCCGGTAGACCGTAGCGTGTATGACCGACATTATCCATCCGTTCGGTAAACCAAATAAGTTTGTTGATTAATTTTAAAGTGAAACTCTTACTTTTCTGTTACTGTGTAATAAAACGATAATCCTTACATAAAATATTTCGTTCCGTACTTCCTTTAAAAAACCTATTTCAAAATATATTCGAAACGTTTTTTCAATCTGAAAATATAATGTATTAAATTTTAGGTAAGTGGTAGAAGAAAAATTGGAAACAGTGTAGAAAATTTGTTTCTTTACAAGGTTAAAATATTTCTTATTTATGAGAATAAAGAAAATTTTTTACAAGTTTTAAGTAAATCGGCTTAATGAAATCATTTTCCAAATACTTTCATGTCCCAATCCACAAACCCAAGGAAATATTTTTTAACAAAGCCTAGTTTACATTGTATTTAGGTCGTAAATCTCCTTATAATACAAAAAAAAGCTATTACAGACAGATAGAAGATTATCTTATTTAATATTTGAGTACGTTTCTGTTATTTCATAATTATACTACTATCCTATTATTTAGAATTCTGTTCTATCCTTAAATGACTTAGTTAACCAATAAGATACTGTATTTACAATTTCGAATTCCATGATAACTATTGAATTATATTGTGATATATTAACACTCATGTTAATAAAATAGAAATTTGTCCTAATACTTTCAATACAAATCTATACGAGGCTTTTTCCTTATTTATGACCTCGTAATATGTCGGAAACCAGCAGCTCTCTGTATAATACAAGTTGGTTTTAACAGTATGTAGTGTCGACCTCAGAAACCAATTATTTATACAGGATAGGAAAATTCTGATTTACGGGTGGGTAAATATATAACAACAAAATTTTATGCTAAGTTTTTAAGATTTCATGGATTGTTTACAAATTTTTATGTAAATGTAAATATTATGATTGAAACAGAAAATGTTTAACACATTTTATAAACGGATTATGTTGGCGTGTTAGAAAACCTTGTTTAATGCAGTTTAGAAAACACAGATACGAATTGAGCCTTGGAAGGAAATTAATGAAATGAATGTATTAAGAACAATGACTCATTCATTTATTAATAATAAATTAAAAGTTTTTGTCTGTATAGTTTCGAAGTTTATATAACAGGATTTATCACGCGGCTTTACCGACAATCAATCAATCAATCGACAGTCATTATATTATTTAATGCACTAAACTCTTAATTGGCCCTGTATCTTATACTTAAGCCATCTATCAATTTAAATTTTAATTTCTAATACACAATTACTAAAACTTAAATTATGCTTAATTGTTAACATGTCCTTATGTAGTGTGATGTTTTATTATAAATGAAGGTGATTTTAATACATATCAAAGGAATATACATTGTATTATATACAAAGACTGCTATAATCTATTTGAATAAATTATTAAAATTATGTTATGATTTATGCTATTTCAAAGTTTATTGATAAAAAGCTTTTGTATTTGAGACTTCAACAGCTACAATGATAAAAAAACATATTTTGTGTGTTATGTATCTACTTACTAGTAAACATTCGATATGATTCATGAGGCTATAAATCATTTAGTACCCCAGAGTAATCAATATCACGCTCGGTTACCTATATTGCCTCGTATTAAGTGTATGGCAAAATAAATAAGATTAAATTATCATCTTGGGATCATCTTCATTTATGAGAAGAAAAAAAACATTTGCACTTAGGTTACTTAAATGAACTTAGTTATTTGAGTACAATATATTTTTTTGTGCCATTTCGTGTTTTTTTACCTTTAAGAAACGGGAAAAAGTAAGGAAATTAAGTAAGGACGGACATGACTGGGTGTGGCAAGGAAACTTCCGGTTCTCTCACTCATCATACGAAATGTAGTAACAATAGCTACTTTACGCAAGTATTCTATGAAAAGAGAAAAAAAATGGCTAGCTCGAGAGAACGCAAACGAGCTGTCATATGTATTCGTAATCGGTAAAAAATTATATATTATAATAAATAGAAAGCAATAAATTCAAGCAAGCAATAAATTCAGTAACATTATTTATTATATTTTTGGCGAATTACTTTCAAAATAATCTTGGCAAGTAATAAAACATAATCAAGTTTCTTACTTTCTTTCTTATATAAGGCGAGTGTAGTCGACAAAAAAATAATTATATTCATTGTGTCAAATGTATTCATTACCATTCCGAAAGAAAATGTCCTAAGTATTGTATGCGTTAAGCGTATAATTTTATTAAGTTGTTTCCTTTATTAGAACTCAATATATTAAAAGATTTCCAAATTTCAGGCCCGATTCAGTGGCCAAAAAGAGTATATATAGAGTAAACAATTATTTATTTTGGAAATAAATTTAAGCGGTTTTGTTATTGTATTGATTTAAAATAGCCATTAATTTTTCATCTATAAATTATCAATATTTCAATATTGTTCATATTTTTAAGATTCCTATACAATATAATAATTATAGAATATCTTATGATATTTTAAGAAGTCAATTTAGAAAGCGGTTGAACTTGAATATAGGATAATTTGAACATAAGAATCTTTCTGATCATTTATCACCATGGGTTCTTCATTGAACTAAAATAATCTGATATAGTTTATAAACCTCTTGAAGGTAATAAATAAGTTTCGAAACGTAAACTTTAGGATCTAATTAGTTTCACTCGAAGTTTATGTATTTTCAAATTTCAAATTAATGCTTAAAAAAAACTAATTATAACGAATTTTAATGCACTAATGTATTTTACAATATAGATATTTATTGATGCTTATTCGATGACAAAGTAGACTATATTCATTTCAAACAAGAAACTGGTTGGCATTTATCTATTACCGACGACCTCTAGGAAAATCTGATAAATAAATAAACTGAGGAGTCTCCCAGAGGATATCTTAATTCAATTCTTGAGTTATAGCTTTCACTTGGGCTGTTGTGCACCATATATCAAGCCAATATTATGTAGATAGGAGAAGAAAAGTTAAATATATTTACAGTAAGAATAATAATAATACCGTGTATATATATATATATATATACGAAGAAAGGAACGTTAAATTAATTTAAAAAAAACATACGATAATGAAAGGACCAATTGCAACTTCATTTTATTTTCATTAATGCCTTTAAACCCTATGGCCTAGATAATAACACTTTGAACATTAAACCTTATAATAAAATATAAATGTACATATATATCAATATGATATATATGTACATTTATAATAATAATATAAAAATACTGCTATTCATTTTAAAACAAATTGCACTTTTCTTCTACTTCTTCTCTTTGTCCCCTAATTAAGTTTAATACTATTTCGGAACTTGCTTCCCTACCTCAGTCTGCTACTGACCTATTTTCATTTTCATCAGTGTCTGTGGATAATGTTACTAAAACCATATCTTCTCTTAAATCAAAAGCAGTCGGGTTCGATGATGTGAGCAGAGCAATGATTTTTCCCATTCTTGGCTATCTGGCACCTGCTATTACTCAAATTGTTAATTTTTGACTACTGACAGGTTGTTTTCCTTCTATTTGGCGTAAAGCCTACATTACTCCTCTCCCAAAAATTTCTAATCCTGCCCAATTAAATCATTTTAGACCTATTCCAATTCCGCCATTTATGTCCAAAGTTCTTCAATCTACTAAAGCTTATAGGCAGTTAGTCTCTTTCTTTTATTCAAATAAACTTCTTTCCTTCAGTCAGGATTCAAACCAGGTCATAGTAGTAGGTCACGGCCCTTCTTAAAGTTACTGAAGATGAAGACATGGGATGGAGAAGAGACTGGTCACCATCTTAGTCCTTGTTGATTTTTCTAATGACTTCAATATAGTAGACCATGTCATTCTTCTTGCCGCTCTCCATTACAATAAAGTCTCATCCACAGTATTTGATTGGTTTTTCAGTTATCCCCGTGGACGTCAGCAAGCTGTCAAAGTTAACATTTGGTTTCCAATTGGTGTGAATTAAAATCTGGTGTTCCACAAGGTGGCATTCTGTCTCCATTACTTTTCTCTATCTACATTAATCTTATTACCTTTTCTCTTGATTGTTCTTATCACTTGTATGCAGATGACTTGCAAATTTATACACAGGTTCATATCTCAGACATAGATGTTGGTCTGAAAAAGATAAACACCAACCTGTGCAGAATACATTCTTGGTCGAAAAAATTTTAGATCTTTTTTTTTTTTTTTTTTTTATCTGCCTACCAAAATGACTCCACTTTGCCTGATGTTAAGCAGTCAGTGAGGTCCAAAAATGGATGCCACCAATCTCATTCAAACAAAACAGAATGACGAATGGTGGCCTCCACTATGGCGGCCTTATGAGATGCTTTTTCACGCCCCGCTTAAAAGACCCAGGATCGTAGTGGGAAGGAAACACGTGCCGTGGTAATGAATTCCACATTTTGATGGACCGACATAAATAAGATTTGCTGAACCTTTTGGTTCGTGAAGATACCGAATCCACCGTGAAGGGATGGCACTTCTGTCCCGCACGTGTTGTTCTGGATCGGAAAGGAGAGGATGGGATAAGTTGGAAAAGTTCGTCGGAGCACTCGCCGTGGTGTAAGCGATAAAAGACTGCCATAGTAGCAACGTCTCTACGTAATTGGAGAGGCTCCAGGATCTTTCGGGCTCTGGGCTTCCAATAATGCGAACTGCTCGCCGCTGCAACCGGTCGAGAGTGTCAAGCAAGTACTGAGCTGAGCCATCCCAAAGATGAGAACAGTACTCCACGCAGGAGCGAACCTGCGTCCTATATAAAAGACACAGGTGCTCCGGCGTGAAGAACCGTCGCACCTTGTTCAACACTCCGAGCTTACGTGAGGCTGTTTTAATGACACTCTCGATGTAGACCTTTTGGTTGAGGTCCCGGCTGAGGTCTACGCCCAAGATGTTGAGGCTGTCCTGGAGCGCTAACTGCGTGCCCCGAAACGAAGGAAGAGAAGGGAACGGAGACTTTTTGGCGGAAAACGCGCATACCTGTGTTTTCTTATCATTGAACTCAACCAGATTCTCATGACCCCATCGTGAGACAAGGTTGAGGACCCGGTTCATTTCAACAACAAGATCCTTTCGTTTCCCCTCAATGTCAGTCTGCTTTGCCGCAGGGTGTTCGAAATATCTCCCGTGTACCGTAGAATCATCCGCATAGCAATGAATGTTGCCTAGGTTCAACATATCATTGATATGCAAAAGAAACAAGGTGGGCGATAGAACGGAGCCCTGAGGCACACCCGCATTTACCTGACGAAAACTGGAGGCAGATCCGTCGCAAAGGACTCGGATTTGACGTCCATGCAGGAAAGCGGCAACCCAATTGCACCAACGGGGTGGCAGACCGTAAGCAGGAAGCTTCGACAGAAGCGAACGATGCCAGACTCGATCGAAGGCTTTGGAAATATCGAGGCTAATAGCCAAAGATTCGCCATGCCGATCCATAGCCTCACCCCAGAGATGCGTGATATACGTAAGAAGATCACCCGTGGATCGATTTGGTCTAAAGCCGTATTGACGATCATTGATTAGAGAGTGATCTTCTAGGTATTGGATCAGTTGTTTATTGATGATTCGCTCGAGCACCTTAGAGAGAATTGAGGTGATGGCTATTGGACGATAATTTGCTGGATCAGACCGATCCCCTTTTTTAGGGATCGGTTGGATATTCGCCTGTCTCCAAACCTCCGGCACTATTCCTGTGGAGTAGGATTGGCGGTAGAGGCGCGTTAGTGCCGGGGACAACTCCGCTGCACATTTTTTGAGTACCACCGCGGGAATACCATCCGGTCCGCTGGCTTTCCGCACATCGAGTGACCGTAGTTCTGCTCGGACATCACATTGCCTGATACGAATATCCGGCATGGTGATGTCACAGGTTGAGATATTGGGTGGCTGTCTACCATGGTCATCAATGAGGGAATTAGCCGCAAAGAGATTTACCAGCAAATTTGCCTTCTCTTGCGGCTCATGAGCAAGCGATCCATCCGAATATTTCAGCGGGGGCAACGAAGGCTGGCAGAAGTTAGATTGCACGGCTTTGGAAAGTCGCCAGTAGCTACGGCTGCTGAAATAGTCTCTCATACCATCCCAGTCTGCTGACGAATAGTGCCAGAGTCGTCGCTTCACCTCTACGGGTCGTGGAGGGGCCAGACAGGGGACTGAAGCATATACCAAACAGTGATCGGAGGTACCCAGCGGGGCGCGCACCGATACACTATACTGGGCTGGCTGATTCGTCAGCAGTAGATCCAGCAAAGAGGACGCTTGACCTGAAATGTCGGGTATCCTGGTGGGCTGGAGTACCAATCGGGTCAGGTCGTACGTGAGAGCGAATGCATGGGCAGTTCGTCCCGCATGGTCCGATCTGGGAGATCCCAGCCAGGTCTCATGGTGGGCATTGAAGTCTCCTAGACATACCAATTCGGCGTTCGGAAACCGCTCCTGCGCTTGATCTGCAGCCTGATTCAGGTGATCGAAGAGTCGAGTTGTCTCAAAGTCTCCGGTGTGGGATCGGTAGAGGCACGCGTAAATCGAACTACGAGAGCCATGTTTTACGTGTACCCAAAGGAGAGATAGGGAAGGGTCCTCTAGGCAGCGCAGACGACGGCAAAAAATATCCGTCCTGACGAAAACGCATACTCCGGCTTTTGCTAGGAACCTTTCTTCGAGCATATAGCCGGGGTAGTTAAGGTATGCAGTGTCGTCAGGACGGCGTATTTGTGTCTCCGTTAAGAAAAGCATGGCCGGGCGTGCCGTCTCAAGATGTTGGTGGACGGCATTGAGGTTTGAATGGAGTCCACGGATGTTAGCGAACTCCACCTCAAATAGAGAGTTGGTGGGGGAGGGAAGGGCCGCTGTTGAACTTAATACTTTTCTTTGTACTGCCATAAGGTTGAAGAGAAGGGAGGTGGAAAAAAAAAAGATGGCAGCGATTGTAGCAGTATGGAACAAGGTGCAGAGCTTTGTGTTGTCATTGAACTGTGTGATATGGCGGTAGCCGATCCACCGGACGGAAGGGCCCCTGTACCCTCTCGGAAATGGTAGCCGGGTCCCACCGTCCGGTCACCAATCGGCACGACGAACCACTCCGGGATTATGCGCGGCCTGGTGGAGCAGCCTCCTTAGGTGGTTAGTCCAAGTTGGGCCCCTGTACTATGCCGCGGGCGGCCAGCGGCACCACCGTTTCTACAGGTCTCCCTGTCCGGCGGGTCGACTCACACCACTCACACAATGATTCCACGATAACTCTACTGGTCCCACATATACTGCAGCCGATGCCATCCTTGCATCTATTGGGCTTCCGGAACTCATCACTAACCGGACAAAACGCAGCAGTATCAATACTGCTACTTCACGCCGATTTTCTGTGAGAGGGTAGTATTTCCCCGGTCGAGCCAGCCCATTCACGCTGTTACCAGCCAGGCTCTACTACCTAAAAAAAGATCTGCGTCAATGTTTCCAAATGTCAATCCATAATCTTAGATAGCTCACGTCAATTATGTAAAATAGATCTAGACTCTGTTCCTCCTGTCATGCTTGGTACTTTGACCTTCTGTCTACGCAAATTTGACCATATCTCCTCTTATCGTCGCCAGCTAAAATGGCTCCCTATTCGTAAACGTAGACAGTCTCATATGCTTAATTCACTTTTCTCTATATTAGTCAATTCTCTCTTCCCTGATTACTTAAAAAACAATTTTCATTTTCTCAGTGATTCACACGAGAGGTTCCTACGTTCTCCTAATTCTCTCCGTTTAGCTTTTCCTAGTCACCGCTCTGGTTTTGTATCCCATTCTTTCACACTTCAATGTATTACATTTTGGAATTCTCTACCCAATGATGTCAAGAAATCTCGCACAAAGCTTATGTTTAAAAGAAGAGTCTACAGACACTTTAGTGAGAAATTTTTATATTAGAATTTGATAGTAATATTATAATTTTTTTTTCTTATTAATAGTGTTGTCCTTTATATTATCTGTATTTATTTTATATCTCTCAATAATTGTTATGTATTTATAATCTGTGTATAGCCTTTTCTTAAAATTTATATAATAATATTTAATACTCTGGAAAATATTGCTTTATTGTACCGTCTTTTAAGGTCTCTGCACATTCCCAAGGTTGACTGTTAGAGAATATTATTTAGCATTAAGTCCGCGCAATTGTAAAATTTAGTTTTTGGAACATTAAGGAATAAATAAATATAAATAAATAAATAAATATGTAAGTTAGTGGAAAAATTTAATAACGTCTGCATAACTGAATAACTTCTCTTTATTTTAGGATTCGTATCATTCGAAGGATATTTAATTGTAGGTCAATGTATTATCTTAATGTGAGAGTACCTTTATAACGGAACTTCGGAAACAAACAGTAGATCTTAAGCTTCCCCTCGAGTGTAAAGCGATGAGTGGTGTCATAAAGCAGGGATAAACTTTATATGAGCGATATGTTAACTACATAGTTCCAACATAGCCATGGATTAAATTTATTATTAAGGTATTAATAAACCTAAAGGTTTTGTTTTTTTTGTTTTTAGGTGCAGGAAATTTTCGTGAACACCTAAGGAGTAGTTTCAGATAGTGTCAGACTCTTACTGGCTAAAACGTACCACCTGCTTTCTTGCTCTCTAGTACCCCCGCCATGGGCAAGGCCGTTTGGCGACCAATGAGCTCGCCATGCTTTATTTTCGCTGCACTTAAGAGGTTTGCACCTAGAACTAAAACTAACATTTAAAACTAAGGGGAACTCATAGATAGGAAATAGGATATTTAAATATTGATTGAGTGCTACTTATTTTACGCTTACTGCCTACTAGTTTCTTAGTCTACTAATTAATGGTGTTTTGGGTAGACCTCGAAGAATTCGGTCTGCCCATTCATTTGTCCCCTACTTTCGAATTTAAAAAAAAATTCTTCACAGGAGGTCTTCTTATGACCCTCTGAGTCCGAAATGACCATTGGTCAAAAAGTTTATATATATATATATATATATATATGCGTGCGTGCGTCCAGATTCGACTTTTGTCAGCACGATAGCGGCCGCAGTTTCACTCGGATCGCTTTCAAACTTTGCACAAAAATCAACCATCCAAAAATGAAGGTCAAGTTCGTTAACCAGAGAAATCCGGACACAGGGGGCGCTAGGGTCTCACTTTTTCTGATTTCGGTTTTTCGACCATAACTTTTTACCTATACAAAGAAGATCAATCGCGTTCATATTATATGATGTCTTTGATGAATACCTATAACTAATGTAGATAAACCGAAAACCTAACTTCAATAACTTAGGGGTGGGGGTAAAAAAACCGAAAATTTTTGGAAAAAAATTCATAACTTTTTTCTGGTAAACATTCCTACATCACAAGTATTTTTAATAGAAAGATTATTTTTTACTCTAAATTTAAGTATTAGAAGTTTTGCTCGTAAAAGGTACCGTTTCCGAGAAAAAGAATAAAAACCACTTTTAGCTTGAAAATTTAAGGTAGGTAAAACCACGTCAACTTTTTTCTGGTAACATTTCCTCATCTCAAATATTTTTAATAGAAAGGTTATTTTTTACTCTAAATTTAAGTACCAAAAGTATTTTCAAAAAAGATACCTTTTCCGAGAAAAAAAATTAAAACCGCTTTTTGCTTGAAAATGTTTGATGTAAATGTATTATTCTTAGGTAGTGAGTTATATTTTAAACGAGTTACACACGAGGTCTACCCACGCGTGTCCCCCTGCGGGCACGGATTTTTTACCTTATGTTCTTAATTTTAAATGACAATAACAACAAATTATCATATTTAACTTATTGTATCTTATTTCGCAGTGTGATAGTTTATAAGTTATAACATATGTAACCAAATTTTGTTTTTGTAGTGTATGTAGTTATAGGTAATATGATAGGTCTTGTGTACGGAAAAGACGTTCTAAAGCGGATAAAAAAATGCAGCGTTCGTTGAACATTATCTTATCAAGATTAGATTCGAGAGATCGAACAAAATAATAGTCATGTTTCAAATAGTGATTCTGTTATTGTTGTACTCTCGGCTGGTGAAGATAAAACAAATAGCTCGCAATTAGGTCACATGACGCCGCCGATTATAGAGAGCGCAAATTCTGCGCCTACCATCCCGTCCATAAAATCCGTGTGTGTTGATAACGAAAGTAACCACGTTTCTCGGAATAATTTCGGTGTATCTAGCGAAGCGAATGTAAGTGACGTTTCACACGATGTGACTAATAATCAAACGAATTGTAGCTTATTACTAGCAGAGGCATTAAAGTGTCTTCCAGCTCGTTCACAATATTACGTATCGAACTTCGACCCTCGTATTGACGACATAAATTCATGGTGTGAAGAAGATAGGACTCGGGATTTGAACCGCTGGGACGATAGAGAATGTTTGTCAAGGGTAGCCCTTTGTCACAAAGGCGACGCCAAAATTTAGGTTAATAAATGGGTGACAAACGATAGATGTTGGACTAATTTCAAACGAGAATTTAAGCCCCTCTGCCCCATCAAACTTGATTTCGCGAACATATTGTTTGACGTCATGAGCACATCTTCCGATAAGCTTAGTACTTACGCTGAATACGCCTGCCGTTCTTTATTACGTCTACGTATAGTAAAAGGTTTGAGTGACGATCTGATGACGCAAATAGTCTTAGGGGTATAAAGGACGCGCAAGTACGTGCGGCAACAGTCAATGCTAACGTTGAGAATTTGGTTTCGTTTTTGTCAATATATGTCAAGCCGGGCCGTGGTAAGCTAGATTTACGTGAACCTACGTTCAAGCAGCGCGATAGACCGAATCATTATAATAAAACGAAATGTTATTGCTGCGGACAAACGGAACACAAAAGTTATCGCTGTGTAAAAAAACCGCGTACTGATAAATGGGAAGATGGGCCTTCAAACTCAACGTCTAAGATCACGTGTAATTTTTTAAAAAGCCGGGTCATATCGAAAAAGACTGTTTTGCCAAGGAACGTACGAAAATGCGTAACAAACGCAACATAAATCTCTGCAACATTACCGATCAATCTCTTAAGTATCCTGAGTGGGGAAATGATGTTGTTAGTTCAAGGTATCCCAAAAGATGTGCTCATTGATAGCGGTGCGATGAATATTTCATTAATTTCGGAGAACTTTTTAAAATACATAGTACTCTCAAAGGAATTAGTGAAAATGAGATATCGGTTGACTCATATGTTACCCCTAACTATTGAATTACCTGAAATATCTATCGAAGAAGATTTTGTAGTTGTCCCCTCATCTTATATGAATGCGCCCGTAATAATTGGAACCGATATACTTAATCGCGATGGCGTTACTTATGTACGTACCAAAGATAGGCAGTTTATAACTCGGTCTAAAGTAACGACTTTGCCACTCATATTAATGCCGTCATTAATGATAAAGATGTAAATACACCACTTCAAGGAAAACAAAAGCGGTCTTTAATGTCTTTAATTAACGAATATTCCGATTTTTTTATCTCCGGTACTGCCAGCACTACTGCGACTACTGGTGAAATGTATGTAAATTTAACAAGCTCAACATCTGTAGTTTACCGTCCCTATAAACTCTTTTATCAAGAAAAATTAAAAGTACGAGATATTATTCGCGACCTTCTTGATAAACAAATAATAAGCGAATCGCAGTCACAG
Organism: Melinaea menophilus ssp. n. AW-2005; assembly: GCA_918358695.1. Lineage (NCBI taxonomy): Eukaryota > Metazoa > Arthropoda > Insecta > Lepidoptera > Nymphalidae > Melinaea > Melinaea menophilus. The sequence goes on from OU911048.1 coordinate 1,145,229, forward strand.
TATTCTAGTCCCATTAGTTAAGAAAAAAGACGGCTTAGATAGGATGTTTATTGATTTTCGTGCGTGAATCAGATCACAATTAAGGATCGATATCCTATGCCATTAATTGACGACCACATCGATCGATTAGGAAACTTTAAATATTTAGTTCATTAGATATTGCAACTGGTTTCCACCAGATCAGGATCCAAGAGGATTCTATTCATAAAACTGGATTTGTCACGCCAGAAGGCCACTACGAATTTGTAAAAATGCCATATGGTTTGTCAAATTCTTCCATTGTATACCAGCGCATAATTAATAAAACCTTACAAAGTTATATAGAAGCTGGTAATGTGTTTATTTATGTTGATGACGTTTTATTGCATAGCAACACCGTGGATGAAGGTCTGACCTTGCTCAGAAAAGTACTTTCCACCCTCACGACGTCAGATTTCTCCATAAATTTGCGTAAGTGCTCGTTTATAGTTACAGAGGTAGAATACCTGGGTCGATTGGTAAGTCAGGGTCAGGTGAGGCCGAGCCCTTGTAAGGTAGAGGCCTTAGTGAACAGCAGATCGCCAGAAAATGTCAAGAAAGTTCGTCAATTTCTCGGTCTCGCTGGATACTTCAGGCGCTACATACAAGGCTTTGCAGTTAAGACTGCGTGCATCGCAAAACTCACCAAGAAGGATACAAAATTCACGTGGAGATCCGAACAAGAACTTGCCCGCGTGGAAATCATCGACAAGCTGACAAGTGAACCTATTCTGGTAATATTTCACCCTATTTTAGCGACGAATGTCCATACTGATGCGAGCGGTGCTGGTTACGGTGCAGTATTGGCGCAAATATTATATCTACAACTGGTAACAGGCAAGTTGTGGAATATTTCAGCAAGGTCACCCAGTCTGCTGAACGTAAGTACCACTCTTACGAACTGGAGACGTTGGCAGTAGTTAAAGCGCTTCAGCATTTCCGACATTTTTTGGTTGGATTGCAGTTTAAGATATTTACGGACTGCAATGCCCTCAAGGCTACAGAGCGCAAAAAGGACCTACTGCCCCGCGTAGCTCGTTGGTGGGTATATTTACAGGACTTTACCTTTAACATTGAGTAACGGAAAGGAGTGAATATGTCGCACGCAGACTTCTTAAGTCGCAACCCAATCTCAGTGCAGGCATGCAAGGTTACTAGGCCTCATAACTGGGAGCAGATGGATGGTGAAACTCGTGAACTAGTACAACAGTTAGAAAGTGGAGTTTTGGACTCCAGTCGGTATGTACAGCAAAACGACTTATTATTTTATCGTTATGCTCCAGTTGGTGAGACACCCCGTCTCCTATGCTACATACCAAAGGGCCATAGATTGAGCCTGTTGAGAGTGTTTTATGATAAACACGAACACGTCGGTGCAGAGAAAACGCTAGACCTTATTTTAAAACATTTTTGGTTTCCAGGCTTGCGCAAATTTGTGAGTAAATACATTTCTCATTGTCTTATATGCATGTCAAAAAAAAGGGTGCCTCGGGCCCCTCACCCAAACATTATTTCGTGGGAAAAGCCTGATCAACCATTAGACACAGTCCATGTGGAGGCCCTAGCACCACTACCGGAATCTAGAGGTTACAAGTTTCTTATGATCCTGGTAGATAGCTTTACTAAATACTCCCTTCTGTATCCGATCTACGGACAGGATACATTGGAGCTTAAGCGAGCTATGACAAACGATATTTCCCTTTTTGGTGTGCCAAGGCTAATAGTAGTGGATCGCAGGCGTATGTTTGAATCTAGTGATTTTGTCAGCTGGATTAAGGAACTGGGATCTGACTTGCACCACATCACTGCAGGGAACCATCAGTCCAACGGGCAGGTCGAGCGCTATATGAAGACTCAATATGGTAAGAATTGAAATCAATCATAGAGATGCTTCGTGGTCCGAGACAACGTGGAAATTTCAATTAGTACTGAATATCACTAAACAAAAGACTACGCAGTTTTCACCATTGACCCTTCTGATTGGTACTAATGCTACAACACCTGTAATCCGAGTGCTAGTTCGTGACATAGCTGTGGAACGATCATCGTCAAACCATGAAGCCTGGCGTGAGTTGTGCCGGACCAGGGCTAGCGAACTCCTGAAGCAGAACCAGGAGCAGCAAGACGAGCGCACTAATCGTAACAGGCACCCTCCTCGTGTTTTTAAGGTTGATGATCTTGTTTTTGTCATAAAGTATTACCAGTGTACAGGAAAACTAGATCCAGGGATGCGCGGACCGTATCGTGTTATCGAAGCTCTGTCCAATGGCCGTTATAAACTGAAGCTGGTAAGTGGCGCATATGGAAAAACTACTCAGGCTGCGGCCGAGTATTTGGTACCCTGGCGAGGAGAATGGTGCCCGGAGTCGTACGCTACATTCTTCGAGAGTGAGTGCTTGATTGATGTTAATATTTGTCAGTAACTAGTATGCCTTATACAAGAGTAAGGTCATAATTATGTGGATTACAACTCGACCGTGTGTGTGTGTTGTAAATGTGTTACTGGTATTAGTTACTGATTTTGTACACAGTCTGTTATGACTGATATGTGAACAATCCGATGTAGTGTTACTGGATAATGTTGATGATTCGATGTAGACGTTACTGAATCACTTGTAATAGTCCGATGTAGTGGGCTGGCTCACTGGGCTAGTAAAAAACAGACACTGGTATTAGTGTAGAGGTCAGTGGGACGCCTCTGACCTCTGAATCTGATGTACTGGTTAGCCTTCGTTTGGCTATATGACTTCTAAAACGATTACATGAGAAAACGGTACTGTGTGCACTAATAAATTGTGTAAAATGAGATGATTCGTATGTGATGTGTAGTTTATGAATCATGTGTAATTGATACGATGTTTGAATTAATTAAATGTGAGACGAATGATTGAGTTGAATACGGGATTGATACTTAAAATCCTTAGGTGTGTCTTTATAACTTTCAGATGATTCTGACGATGACTCAAATTCCAACAGCGATGAAGTTCCCATAGCAAGGCCTGGTCCAAATGCGATCGAGGGCGACGCAGCATCAGGAGAGGCCGTGTAAGGAACAAAGAACAATAAATGTCACCTATCCTATATAAAAAGCGGGCAGCAGCTGTCAAAAAGGCCATTCTATCGTCGTTCGTTGGAGGGTTCACACGCTCAAACCACGTCATAGTTCTGTGTATATATTTGTTTGTAATTGTTGCTAAGTCTATTTGTGATTATTAAAATAGACTTGTAAAGTAATTAAAGTGTTGTGTTCAGTATATTTTTTATTTTTATAACAATCCGCTTCTGGTTTCTAAAATTTTAATATTTATTACATTTTTAAAAAATCAAAAATTGTTTTCATTTATCACATCCAAGATCGCTGTAAATATTAAAGAAAGTAATATTTAAGTTAAATAAAAGTACCAAGCAGCAATAATAATAATATATAAAAAAATATTTATTCGTCATTACAGTCGCATTGACGCAATGAAATCAAAAAATAAATTTAACCGTTTCTGTATAAATCATCATATCAAAATCTATCTGAATATAACGTCACATAATTGTAGTAGATATATTTATTCTTAATAATTACTACATTTATATGTATTATTTATATTTTATTTTTCAGAATTAAAATCCTATTCATTTCTTGAAATGTTTGTTATGTATTATAATTTACTAATTATATATTTTATTGTTAATTGTTGTTAGTGAACATTTAAAATTAATTTTTTCGTGCTTTTATAATGTTGTTATAATACAAATGTGTCATTGTCCGTGTGTGTGTATAAAAGTTAATTAAATACTTTCCCAGGCCTAAAGTAGTCAAAGCTATACAAACAGTGAGTCCATACAATATTTTGTGTGCGTTCATTCATTCTAATCTTTTTGTGATCCCCTCATTCATTATTCAGTGACTCGGTCCTATAAAAATATGTTGTCCCTTATTGTATTATCACAGATGAGTTTTTTTTATTAATTGTTTATTAAATTAAGCGCTAATTGAATTAAAAAATAGTCTGTGTATTTTTTTTGCAATATAAAAATCATTTTCAAAAAATTACTTGCCAAAATTTAAATTAATTTTTCTAACGATTTTATGTTTTAGTTTTATAATTTTTTTATTTTAAATATTCATTTAAAAAAACATTTTATAAAATGTATATAGTAAATTAGACATTAATTAGTACTAAAATAAAAAAAAAAATATAATTTCTTCAGCTATACCTATACTAAAAGATAAAGCATGAAGGTTCTTTGAAGCGATAAAACATTCAGAAACAATATTCATGTAACTTTATCCTGTTTAGTGTTTCGTGTACTGGATTCAGTGGAGTTAGAACTAAACTTACTGAATAGAATTTGTTAAAACAAATATATTAAATGCGTACGAGTATATGTTTACGTACGTACTTGTATGTTACTAAGATGTATTATATTTGGTTTATTCTATGTTCCTTTTTTTATCAAAATCTCTTAAAAATTATAAAAAAGTAACTATCACTAAATAAACACTAATAGATACTTATTTTATTCCTGTCTTCGTAGTCGGATTAACAGAGCGTAATTACTGAACTGCTTATTTTTTGTAAATTATCTTAAATATCAGGTAGAATATTGCATAGCTACAGGAGAAAAATATCTCTAATCATTTAAACATGTACTACTACTTTGAAAAATCCAGTAGTTAATAATAATGCACTTGAATAAATTGTACAATTCTGTGAAAAGTGAATTGCAAGAGGTTGGTTAATGATCATTGCTTTTGCGACACAAAATGCATTTGCAACTTTAGCTTCATTTTAAGTATTTTGTAGTTTTTTTGGTTTTATGAGATTGAGTTTATTTAAATCTAAAAGCTAATAATGGGTGGCGGAGTGAGTCTGTTCCCGACTCAGATATAGCCGAGGCTTTGACGGATTATATCACTTTTAATTAGTTTAGCATTTGACAATACTTGTGTTTAGAATCTCTTTAAGCAATTAATGTTTCGTGAATTTTCTCCTTCGCTTTTACTTTATATTTAAGACTTAAATTTATAATTAGATCCCATGCCCGGCGTTTGCTAGATTTTAAACAGTAGATGTTAATAATAAATTAAACTAAATGAAAAAATATAAATGAATATAGGCAATTTAAGGTTTTACTTTAAATAAGTTAAATATTTTAAGGTTTTATTTAAACAGTTTAAATAATTTAATAATTTTTAAACTTATGAGATTTTAAGTCATCAAATAAGTAAAATCACATTAATTTTTTATTTTCTAGAAATCTGTAATATATGTAATTTTATTTGCAAGTTAACAGTTACTAAAAAATAAAAAAAAACTAACGTTTATAAGTAATTTTAAATGTTGGATATAAACTTAAAAACTTTGATTAAAAAATGATTTAACCAATGTTTAAAATATACTTGGTTGGTATCAACTGTATGTATTCTCCAGCTAGGTAATTTTAAATAAGAAAAATGCAAAACATCTACCCTTGTAACCTTCTGTACTCTACGAGGACGAAGGTGCTGACAAGAATTAGTTTAAAATAATTCTTATAAAGTATTTACCACGACTATATCTTGTATAACAACAACGCGTGCAATTTAATACTTTGTAAAGTTAACGGATATACATATGTAAATAGTAATTTTCCAATAATACTAAAAGCTTAACTCAAATCTTACCACACTTACTCTCACGCTGCAATCTGATGGGTGAAAATAAACTGAAAAAGCTTTTATTACAAGTGGGCTTCAAACAACCAAATCTTTTCTGGGTTAACTGACATCCGGTGTGTCTTTAGTATCATTGTTTTATGAAAGATGATTATTATTATGATTATTATTCTTATACTTAACAAATAGGCATAGAAAACTAATAAACATAACCTTTACCTATTATTTCTTATTGTGGTATGGTAATTGTTTTTACAGACAGACACGTAGATAGTCGGTTGTAAAAAGTAAATATATAACTAAATAAATAACTTGTCCATTTCCTTACATTATAACAATTTCCAGCTAATATTCAGAATAAATGGCACAATAAAGATTCTTTGAATTTTTCGGATTATGTAATATTGTATGAATTTTATATTTAATTTCATTTTTGTTTTTTCATTTCCAATCACGGTATCTTCGAATACAAATATTGATATTTTGAATTCCTGTCATATAATTTATCTTAAACATGTACATATGCCATTATTGCAATAACCTACATAATAATGTATTATTTATTAAGAACTAGAATATATCGAAACCATAATAACAAACTTTTAACTTTAAGCGATTATTAATTAATTATATTTTAAGACTCTAGACAGCTACGAATTAATTTACCTATTACGTAATAAATTGAGTTCACCGTTATGTTTGTTTCACATAAAACTGGGGATAAAAAAGATAACCGTACAGTTATGTTATCAAAACACTTATTACTTATTCCTTTGAAGACTGCAATAACATTAAAATGATAACGATAGATGTAAATAGATAACATTGTGAAGATAAATGAAAAACTAAGAATAATATAAAATATATAAACAAGTAGAAGGTGTAAGTCCCTTCCGTAAATAAATAAGGGTTATGTTTTAAATATTCGTAAGCTATACAAATAGGCATCATTGCTAGTTCTACAAAAGATGTCGTATTAATTTTACAGATCAAATATAGATCTCGCTAGTATCTTAAACTAAACACACAAACAACATCAATAAGTTATACATATAATAATAGTTACAAAAATTTCTCCTTTAAAAAAATTATATTATGTCTATTCTAAACAAATCTTACGATTTCATTTGAATTAAGAAAATTAATATTTTTTCTTATTACTTTTATGATTTATTTACACTAGAGATATCAATTAGCATCAGATATATTATCAACTTATTTTATTTTATTGATACGAAATGGTTTATATTTATTATAAAAGTAAACAATTCAAGAATACGAAAAATATGGAAAAGTGGAAACGAAAATTATATTAATTGGAATAGAATATTAATTATCTACTTGTAAGTCACTTAAAATCTAATTTCTTAAATATTCTATTAATAAATATTATTTATTATAAATATGTAAACTGGCATCTTCGGATGTCCGTCCGTCAGTAAAATTACAAGTTTAAATCAGACAAAGGAGCGGTCGCCGTATGTTATCTTGGTTGTTATTTTTTTAAGTAGTCATATCCATATCATTCTTTCAAATGAATGAAGCCGCGAGCAAAAACAAGAATGTAATATATGAATATACGGAAAGATCTGATCTTATTTCACATAGAATCAATTTATTAATTGAATCCTTTTAAAAACTCACAAACCATTTTGTAATTATGCAGAGTATTGTTAATTATTTGAGGGCCCTCTTTTATTAAAATCTTCTAAAATAAACAGATCAAATAAAGTAATTAACAAGCAACTAACTCTCGCATTACAAAACACTTCGCTTTATTTAAATTTTCTTACAAATATAAATATAATATAAAGTAATACAAACTGTCAAGTGTGAACCATATTGCATTTAAGAGTAGATATTATATGAGATTATTCTGGATATTGCTTTTACATCTACGATGTATAGGAAGTATCCAGAATAATCTTCGACTTTCCCATATTTCTAAAGATAATATCTCATATCTACAATATTTTTCATTTTATTGTTTATTTTATTATTACATGCTATAAGCTCTTTTCGATTTCGAGAAAAATAATTCGAATAAATCTTGCGATTTGTTTTCTACTCTCGGATATAGCACATAAGCGTTTATACAAATACCACGGCTCTGTCAGAACAGTAATTTATTAAGTTCTTATTTCATTTATTACGGAAAATTACAATATGTATTACATTTATACAGTCCTTAATATATAGCAAATAAAAATGTAATATAAAATAATGATATTAACAATTATTATTATATAAATGAATATTAAATAGCAGCACGTATTGCTTATTTTAAATAAATGAGACAAAAAGCGTAACAAGTTGCATGTTATCATATCTTTAATTAAATTAAGTTCCTTTTAGTTCTCACTTGTAAGATAGTACACAAGTTATCTCAACATAATGTCGCCATGCAATAGTGCCATAAAATGTGAAAATCTTTGCTTTGTCATGTTGTATTAATTAATCACATTGCTCTTGATGGTAGTCGGACTGAAGTTAATAATGTATAACATTCAGATTTTAAGTAGCTTGTATGTATAATGTAGTACCCTACTAAATTAGAGTTTTCATTAAATCAATCCTTTCTTAAATAACATAAAGGAAGCTGCAATTTGCAACGAACTCGAAATCTTGACAATTTCAAAGATTGTATTCCAAACAGCGAAACATTTCACTTATGAAGCTGCACACCCTACCGGCACGGTTATAAAGGGAGAAAAGCTGACAATAAAGTTTATTGGATATTATATACTCCATGGATACTTTTTCGAAATTTATAATTGGGTAGACCTCGAAGAATTCGGTCTGCCCATTCATTTGTCCCCTACTTTCGAATTTTAAAAAAAATTCTTCACAGGAGGTCTTCTTATGACCCTCTGAGTCCGAAATGACCATTGGTCAAAAAGTTTATATATATATATATATATATATATATATATATATATATATATATATATATATATATATATATATATATATATATATATATATATATATATATATGCGTGCGTGCGTCCAGATTCGACTTTTGTCAGCACGATAGCGGCCGCAGTTTCACTCGGATCGCTTTCAAACTTTGCACAAAAATCAACCATCCAAAAATGAAGGTCAAGTTCGTTAATCAGAGAAATCCGGACACAGGGGGCGCTAGGGTCTCACTTTTTCTGATTTCGGTTTTTCGACCATAACTTTTTACCTATACAAAGAAGATCAATCGCGTTCATATTATATGATGTCTTTGATGAATACCTATAACTAATGTAGATAAACCGAAAACCTAACTTCAATAACTTAGGGGTGGGGGTAAAAAAACCGAAATTTTTTTATCTAATAGAGAAAAATGTCTATGTTTAAGTTTTCCAAGACTGCAGCTGCTAGCAATATTTTACGGGATCTCATTAATACCTAGTACCTGGTATCTCTGGTATCTCTGGTGTATAGTTGAGTTATGATAATATTCTTGGACGTTATAGAACATTTTTATTTTATAAAATTTTTTCGTTTCTTCAACAATAATTTATTCATCACAGTACATATTTATAAATAAAAAAAAAGATTATTTCTAACAAATGTTTATTTTCAATTTCTGATGTCCATCTACTTTAAATATACTAAGCGTATATATATAACTATATTATACATTTAGAAGCTTAAATTTGAAACATAAGTATATTTTTATGATGAAAGCATCAAAGCAGTCCTCTATGTGGGCTTAAAGGACTTATAATTTCAAACGTATAAATTAGGTTAGATCCATAAAGGAATGTTATATTTAGTTTTCAATACAAACTACTGAATAAGTATTTCATAACGGTATCCAATATATTTTTTGTAGAAGGTACTTCCAATACTTTGATATTATTTCTACTTTGGAAGACCTACAATATTATGTTCAATAACCTTTCTCGAGAATAAGTTTAAAAAATATTATTTTCTAATTCTACAAAATATAAATTTCTCGGCAAATATATAAAAACTTATGCGAATGAAATGTAATCTTCAAATCGAATCTTCAACTGATTTTATCTTAACATGAAGAGTTCCACTCTACTGCTTGTTCCATTATCCGTGACGGGGCGTGAGGCTGTTGTGCTCTACCCTGATTATAGCGTTTCGCCAATTAATCACTTATTGAGACTAACGTGTACTTTGTATGTTAAAGTAACGGAACTACAAAAATATCAGTAAACTGATCTCTTTCTGGTTCCGTCTCATATTCTTAATAGAAGTGATATGTACTGTGCATGTTTATTTTCATTTCCTTGCAATACTAGCTTCACCTAGTTTTGGTCTATTGTCTACACCATGTAAATACGAAATATTTCTTTACTATTTTTATCTATTAACACAAACATTCAAGGACAAGTTGAAGGGATAAACAATAATATATGTTTGTTAGTACAAAACTGACTTTTCCAATTATACATTATGCTGAAAACAATATTCCTAATTAAATTGTAGTTAGATATTTGACCGTACTCAATTTTTCCGTTTCAATTAAAATTATTAGTAGAAAATTGACCATCATCTAAATATTACTGCTCTATTCTCTATTTCGATTTATTGTAAAATGTCTTTAGACCAAAGCATTTAGGTATATTCTTATGTCAATGTCTTCCATACTACAATTTGTATTTAATAAAAAAATTGTTAGTATTCTTTAAAATTGTTGTTACGGAGTGTCGCTTTAAATATTATAGGAGTATATTTGGCAAAGGTCTTAGCGGAGTCATCAGTGCGACGCGGTCCATTAACTTGACTGATTCACATTACCTCATATTGCTGATATAGTACTATGTTATAGCATTTTGCAAAACATTATTCAAAAACAAAGATAAACAAAATGTGCTAGCGCTGATATAAATACTGTGGTTGTGTGTTGTGTGCTCTAATAGTGGTTATATATTTTTTTATCATATAGTAAAATCTATTTACAACTACATAGATTAATGCTTTCCAGAAACAGCAGTCTGCTTTACAACTGAATGCATTCATTAGCTGTAAGAATTTATACAGAGGGTATAAATTAATTATACAGATGGAAACGGAACATTCAAAAGACTCGTCCTACTGACTTGACTGGTTTACATTGGAATCTATGACATATTGCCGTGATTACTCTGTGTTAGTAGAATGAGATTTACTAAAGCGCAATTTGTTTGGCTAATGTTCTTAAGGAATTGAAATATCGAATTCCATTGAAACAATGTTTATAACATTTTAAAAGTAAAAATGTAATTATAGATTACATAGAACTTTTTTAAGATTACATACTCAAGTCCTTCCCAAGGTATGTTTTTTAAAATTTATATTATTTCAATACTTATGGATTTTTAAAACTATTTTAAATGATGAATTTTATACAAAATATAAAAGTCAATTGTTCCCATGTTGTGAGTAATAATAATAGTACCTAAAAGTAATATAAGTTTGTCCTTACAAAAATTCGTTTATGTATTCTGAGCATTTATTGGTTAAAACGACAAATGTATTCACATACAAATGTCATTTCTCTGACTGTTGATGAGAAATCAATGTTTGTAATCAATATACATTCCATTAGTAATATACGCTCACACGTCATATTACACACTTTCTCCTATTTTGCTTCTGACAATTGTTGTGACCAAAATATATTATTTATTTTATTTGTGTAACTACGAGGCAGATACTATTATCTTAAGTCCAAATAGGTTCTGAGTTTCGGTTGTAATTAATCTCTAAACTTAGAACAAATTAAAGGCGTATTCCAATTAACATGATGTTCAAATTTGTATACCATAAATGTAATTTGATTATATTTTTCTTAGTATTTTCAATTTGTTTGGATGAATTGTTTTATATATATTGAAATATCAAAATATACATTATATTAAAGATATAGCTAAACAACTTTACACAATATTTCTTTTTTAGAACCTTTTCTTTAAAACACAAACACTGAAATGAAATAAATTAACACATTTTGGACTGAAAAGATCTCGATTTCAACAACAAAAGAATTGCTCAAAGAAATTATTTATTTTGTATTTTCAAATACAAATGTAAAAATTTAAAAACTAAGGATATTAATTATTACTTGTTAATAAACACTTAGACAACAGATACATATACAGAAATTTAAATTGTTTCGACGTAGATGTATCATGTGATGCAAGTGTTGTGAACAGCACTCCGCGCAGTGGGACCGTTATGACACATTTGTGGCGATTGACTTATTGATTGTTGGATTGCGGGAAAGTTATTCTACTAGATACTGACAGTGATTGCATGATAATAAATAAATTGTTAATTGTCATATAATTGTAATGTAATGTAATAATAATATTTAATAAATAAATGAGATTAGCGAATAGTGGCTTTTCATTATCCTTAAGAATTAAGTTTAATTATTATTATTAATTATTATTAAGAAAGAATTTTGATAATTATTATTAAATAATTTTAGAATTAAGCGATATTAAAATAAATCATTTACAAGCAATATTTTCAAATTACTCGTATAGTAATATTAAGTAGCATTTTACATTGCTTATAGTACTTTTATCTGTCCATATTGAAGCGTCTATTTTTCTTTAGCAAAGCAGGGACAAAAATTATTAAAATTATATTCCACTATATTATTATTCCACTAACAGCTATAAACAATGACATTCGAAGGAAATAAATGACAAGGATATTGATAGGTGTTAAAAGTGTTAAAGCGATAAGCAAGCCATTTGTCTGGCTTTACTGTCTACAGTCCTGAATAATCTAATTTATTCAACGGATCTATTTAGATTTATACTTCAATAAACAACAGAGATAGGCCTTTAGCATGCAATTAATATACGTTGATTAATTTAGATTTACGATTTATGTTTCAAAATGTTTTCATGTTTGTATGGTTATTGTTTCTTCTAAACGGTTTTTGTTTATTGGCTCTCAATTTTCTGCAGTGTTAAGATAATTACATCTTCTAGCAGGATATGGGGTTCAGGAATAATAACATAACTTCTTTATACAATGTATGTTGGGCGATTATGAATATGACTTATAATCTATCCACTATTAGAATATATTACAGTTTCAACGTCTTATTTAAGAGTAGTTTATTATTGAAGTTAATGCAATGTTCTTAAAATTATAATAATTTAAATGTTGTTAAAATTTTAATAAAATAATTATGTTTATTAATACAAAGTACCTTAAAAACAGCTTTAAACCTTACCAAATAACCGAGTTAAATGTTCATACTGGAGTTTGAAATACTTTGAGATATTGATTTGTTATGTCTTTTAAATGTAAAAAAACATCACAAATTACTGATTATGTCGATATAAATGGAATATCTGCGTAATGGACTTTATTTCCTGTGCAGTAATCAGAACCTTAAATCTGTCCCTTTACCGTGGGCTGTGTTTTCATTAATACCGACTTTTGCTCAATGCCCACTAAAGAACATAATTATTTTCTCATCTAAAATTTAGGCATTTTTAAAAATTTATTAAGCTAAGATTACGATTATAGAACAGAAAATTATTCAAAAAAGGAACATGGACCCCAATAGACCAGTGTATGAATAGTCAAAGAACTAAAGATAATTTTTAGGTTTTTGAGATATTATAATAGTAAGCAATATTAATATTTTTTTACATTAGAATCAATTTTTTTTATGAAATATCCAAACAATAAATGATAAAAAAAATAAAATGTTTTGGAAATTTTAAATTTTTCAAATTCATTAGGTCGTTTGTCAGCCATTACGAGAGCGAATCGTTCGAACAAATAAAATAAAATGTAAAACAAAATCTTTTATATTTGCACAAATCTTGAATAAACGAAACGTATGACAGTTCCTTGTTTTCAGCGTGGCTCGAAGGCAAGTGTCTGTTTTAAGCACCACTTCACAATGTAGGCGCCGTTCTAGCAGGACATTTCAATGTAGTGACGTAAACGCGACGATGGTGCCACCACTTGGATAACGCGGTGCGTCATTTTTAGGGTCCGTACTCATAACCATCTGTGATATGTATAATAATAATGTTAAATAGAATACAGTAACCATAATATTGTTTTAGGATAGTTTAACTTTTAAATTTAAAAATAACTGTAAAATTATTTAGATTTTTAATAATAGAATGTAACAAAGATAACTGCTTTTTCCAATTTCCTTTTTATCTAATAGAGAAAAATGTCTATGTTTAAGTTTTCCAAGACTGCAGCTGCTAGCAATATTTTACAGGATCTCATTAATACCTAGTACCTGGTATCTCTGGTATCTCTGGTGTATAGTTGAGTTATGATAATATTCTTGGACGTTATAGAACATTTTTATTTTATAAATTTTTTCGTTTCTTCAACAATAATTTGTTACCAAAAAAACAAAATGTTAACTTCATTTATTCATCACAGTACATATATATAAATAAAAAAAAGATAATTTCTAACAAATGTTGATTTTCAATTTCTGATGTCCATATACTTTAAATATACTAAGCGTATATATATAACTATATTATACATATTTAGAAGCTGAAAATTGAAATATAAGTATATTTTTATAATGAAAGCATCAAAGCAGTCCTCTATGTGGGCTTAAAGGACTTATAAATTCATACGTATATATTAGGTTAGATCCATAAAGGAATGTTATATTTAGTTTTCAATACAAACTACTTAATAAGTATTTCATAACGGTATCCAATATATTTTTTGTAGAAGGTACTTCCAATACTTTGATATTATTTCTACTTTGGAAGACCTACAATATTATGTTCAATAACCTTTCTCGAGAATAAGTTTTAAAAAATATTATTTTCTAATCCCACAAAAAAATAAATCCCTCAGCAAATATATAAAAACTTATGTGAATGAAATGTAATCTTCAAATCGAATCTTCAACTGATTTTATCTTAACATGAAGAGTTCCACTCTACTGCTCGTTCCATCATCCATGACGGGGCGTGAGGCTGTTGTATTCTACCCTGATTATAGCATTTCGCCAATTAATAACTTATTGATACTAACGTGTACTTTGTATGTTAAAGTAACGGAACTACAAAAATATCAGTAAACTGATCTCTTTCTGGTTCCGTCTCATATACTTAATAGAAGTGATATGTACTGTGTATGTTTATTTTCATTTCCTTGCAATACTAGCCTCACCTAGTTTTGGTCTATTGTCTAAACCATGTAAATACGAAATATTTCTTTACTATTTTTATCTATTAATACAAACATTCAAGGACAAGTTGAAGGGATAAACAATAATATATGTTTGTTAGTACAAAACTGATTTTTCCGATTATACATTATGCTGAAAACAATATTCCTAATTAAATTGTAGTTAGATATTTGACCGTACTCTGTTCCGTTTCAATTAAAATTATTAGTAGAAAATTGACCATCATCTAAATATTACTGCTCTATTCTCTATTTGGATTTATTGTAAAATGTCTTTAGACCAAAGCATTTAGGTATATTCTTATGCCAATATCTTCCATACTACAATTTGTATTTAAAATAAAAATTGTTATTATTCTTTAAAATTGTTGTCACGGAGTGTCGCTTTAAATATTATCGGAGTATATTTGGCTAAGGTCTTAGCGGAGTCATCAGTGCGACGCGGTCCATTAACTTGACTGATTCACATTACCTCATATTGCTGGTATAGTACTATGTTATAGCATTTTGCAAAACATTATTCAAAAACAAAGATAAACAAAATGTGCTAGCGCTGATATAAATACTGTGGTTGTGTGTTGTGTGCTCTAATAGTGGTTATATATTTTTTTATCATATAGTAAAATCTATTTACAACTACATAGATTAATGCTTTCCAGAAACAGCAGTCTGCTTTACAACTGAATGCATTCATTAGCTGTAAGAATTTATACAGAGGGTATAAATTAATTATACAGATGGAAACGGAACATTCAAAAGACTCGTCCTACTGACTTGACTGGTTTACATTGGAATCTATGACATATTGCCGTGATTACTCTGTGTTAGTAGAATGAGATTTACTAAAGCGCAATTTGTTTGGCTAATGTTCTTAAGGAATTGAAATATCGAATTCCATTGAAACAATGTTTATAACATTTTAAAAGTAAAAATGTAATTATAGATTACATAGAACTTTTTTAAGATTACATACTCAAGTCCTTCCCAAGGTATGTTTTTTAAAATTTATATTATTTCAATACTTATGGATTTTTAAATCTATTTTAAATGATGAATTTTATACAAAATATAAAAGTCAATTGTTCCCATGTTGTGAGTAATAATAATAGTACCTAAAAGTAATATAAGTTTGTCCTTACAAAAATTCGTTTATGTATTCTGAGCATTTATTGGTTAAAACGACAAATGTATTCACATACAAATGTCATTTCTCTGACTGTTGATGAGAAATCAATGTTTGTAATCAATATACATTCCATTAGTAATATACGCTCACACGTCATATTACACACTTTCTCCTATTTTGCTTCTGACAATTGTTGTGACCAAAATATATTATTTATTTTATTTGTGTAAGTACTAACTGTAAAACCCTTCTCCAGCTAATCAAAGTATTATTCACTTGTAGTCAAAGGGAATCCGTTTATTATTAAATATTTTAAGTGCAAAACAACTATACTAAAATAAGCATACATATCGTGCTGAACTATATTCTTCTATATAATTTAAAGTATTCATTAAAATAAACATTGTTATATCGTAGGAAATATATATATATATATATATATATATATATATATATATATATATATATATATATATATAGTAGAAAATGATGTATAACTCTAACTTGTCGATTAGTATAAGGTATCAAAACAAAAACTTCTGAACGAAGTAAATACCGAGTGACTAAAGCGAATTCACTGACACAAAACTCCTGATATCAATTTTGCGACGAAAAAAACCACGAACATTTTTATTGACAAACGTAAACAAACACAAAAAATGTGAATGTGCTCGAAACATTGCACAAATTGCATTTTTGTTTTTATTTTATTCGATTGATCAAGGTAATTTGGTAACGTTTTAAGGTGGAAATAAGTGATTTTATACTGGTGCGGAGCCAAAAACTAAATTTTAGTCTCATTTTTCAAACGGCCGTAGAGGTGGAGGCGGTAGGTATATTGCTAAGTGTAAATGCATTTTCTGGATCTATGGGCCAAGGGCTTTCTAAAAATAGCACACTCATACCAGAAGGTCTCCTGTATAAAAAGTTCGATATTGCGCGTATATATACCGGAGTTAGACTTTCAGCACTATGGGTGTTTTCGTCACTCGGAGCTAGCTGACGCCCGCTTTGATAATATAATATTTTTATATCTATCTAGATACAATACAATACAAACAAACAAATAACAATTATTATGAACGTGCAATACGTTGTGTATAAATTCCGGTAAAAAATAATTATAAATAACATACTCTTACAAACTACCCTCTCTTCTCAACCTGGACCGAGCTGAAGTTTATAAAAAAGACAAGGCGCAGTACGGAGCTCACATTTCTCGGTCGATTTTTGAACAAGTCGGACGTGCGGTCGTAATTCGTTTCAAAGTTGTTAAAAGTGCTGTATATAAATAATTTTGTGCCACATAAATGAAAATAGATAGACGTATTCATTATTAGGTTAAATTGTGTTAAATAAAGCGTTGTATGTGTCTTAAGCTGCTTAACCTGCTTTATATCTGCATGTTCTTTTTTTAAATAACGTTTCAATAAGTTTTTAATATCAGAAGCGGGATTCGAATAAATACGTGATTATTGGTTTCATTTGTCTCGGTGTATAAATACGTGATTATTGGTTTTATTTGTCTTGGTGTATAAATACGTGATTATTGGTTTCATTCGGTTTAGTTTTTTGGTTTTACTTCTTAAAATTCAGCTACAAATATTTTTATTTTCTACCCACATTTTTAAATAATTAAACTGATAATGTCTCATCGATCGTCTCGAGTTAGGGATCGTAATAATATTCGAGAATATACTAGGTCTAGGTCTCGCGATAGACATAGCGTATCGAGTGGTCGTAAAACACCTCCGTTGCCGCGCCGACATCGAGAACGTTCGATTAATACGGGTCGTTATCGTGATAGTTCTAGGAGTAGACACGTTTCTCGTCACCGCCAGGACCGCTCTCGTGAGCACGAAAATGTTTTGGACCGAATACTCTCACGGTTAGATACTATTGAAGGTCGAATTCAAACGTCCAAACCGTCGGATAGTGCCATTCCATCCCGTCCGATGGTTAACGTCCGTCAACGTCCGTCGACGTCCGTCGCCAGCAACGATCAGGGTTCCGGGACTTTTGAGAAAACAGCGACCGATACGTCTCAAAACGTTTCGAATATTAGTTTAGCCAAAGAGCAAAACGCGCCGGGCAGTTTGGTAGGGGCATTGTCCGAATTATTGCGTGTAAATACTCACAGCTTTTATGTTTCACCGTTTGATCCAAATATTCATGATTTTGATGTTTGGTGCGCGGAGGTAGATCGCGCCCGTATTTTAAATAATTGGGATGATCGTGAATGTCTTAGTCGCGTAGGTAGTTGCTTACGGGGCGAAGCGCATTCTTGGTTAAGTGATTGGGTGACCGAGGATAGATCATGGACTAACTTTAAAATCGAATTTAAGTCACTATGCCCTCGTTATATAGATTTAGCTTCTATTTTGTTCGACGTCATGTGTACTGACTCCAATAAGTACCCAACTTATGCCGAGTATGCTCGTAGATCGCTTTTACGGTTAAATATTGTTAGGGGTCTATCTGACGAATTAAAAACCTTGATAGTTTTGCGTGGCATAACCGATCCTCAAGTAAGGGCGGCAGCAATTAATGCCAAATTAACGCCTTCTAATTTAGTTGAGCATTTCACTGCTTACGTTAAACCTAAGACTGAGTTACGTAATTTGAATGGTTCCGTTCGTCAGTTTGGCCATTCATCGTCGCATAGACGCTTTAATAATACGAACGTAGTAAGTAAATGCGGTATTTGTGGTTTGGGGGGTCACAAGAAGTGGCAATGTCCTAAAAAGCGTAAACTAAACCTTGTCGACCCCGCGCATATCAATGAGAAGCCAAAAATATCTCAGACTTCTACTGATAGGCTGTCAGCGATATTTTGTACCTTTTGCCGACGTAACGGTCATTTGGCTGACGTATGTTTTAAAAAACGTTCGCTTACTACCGGACCGAGTTATAATAATAGCACCGAAGTAAATTTTTGCAGAGAAGTAGCTCCCAACGAAAAAACCTAATCTCAGCTAAAATTCAGGGTGTGAAGGTAGACGTTTTAATTGATAGTGGGTCCGATATTTCTCTTGTTTCACAATCAGTGCTTAAATATTTTAATTTAAACCGATTGCCTTCTTATCGATTATTGCGAGGAATAGGAAGTCAGGATGTCGAATCCACATCATATGTAACAACTATTATTGAATTTCCAGAATTAAAATTAGAGGTAGATTTGCACGTTGTTTGTCCCGAGTGTATTAATGCGTCAATTTTGGTTGGTACTGATGTACTTAATCGCAAAGGGTTAAAATATATTCGAACTGACAGCGAACAGCGACTTATCAGGTCGGGTGAACACAATCCATTGTTTGTTTGTCATGTAAATACCATCGAATTCGAGAATCTTAGGACTCCTTTAGTAGGTGATGATAGGAAACGTCTTGAAAACCTTATACAGGAGTTTTCAGACATATTTATTTCGGGTACTGCGATATCTACGGTTAATACGGGTAATATGGAGATTAAGTTAACGTCCCTCACGCCAATAAGTCATAGGCCTTATAAGTTATCTGTCGATGAGAAGCGTAGAGTACGTGATATTGTCGATGATTTGCTCAGCAAGGGAATAATTCGAGAGTCACAATCCCAATACGCTAGTCCTGTCATTCTGGTCAAAAAGAAAGACGGGAGTGACAGGATGTGCGTAGACTATCGTGCGCTTAATACCATCACCGTTAAAGAGAAGTTCCCATTGCCGCTCATTGACGACCATATTGACAAACTCGGTAACTCCAAGTACTTCGTGAGTTTAGATATGGCAACCGGTTTCCATCAGGTTCCTATACGTGCAGACGATGATTCCATTAGTAAAACTGCGTTTATCACACCGGAGGGTCATTTTGAATATCTAAAAATGCCCTACGGTTTGGCTAATGCACCAATAGTCTACCAGAGGATTATAACTAAAACACTTAAACCCCTGATAGATTCTGGAAGGGTCCTAACTTATATCGATGACGTGCTTATATTGTCCAACACAATTGATGAGGGTTTACAGTACTTACGGGAGGTTTTAGCAATCCTCAAAAATTCCGGGTTTTCAATTAACCTCAAAAAGTGCACCTTTCTAGACACGGAGGTAGAGTATTTGGGTCGATTAATTCGACAGGGCCAGGTAAAACCGAGTCCTAGTAAAATTAAAGCTCTAATTCGAGCACCAAAACCAACCAACGTAAGGCAGGTTCGCCAATTCCTTGGTCTAGCAGGTTATTTTCGGCGTTATATTGCGTCATATTCTACGAAAACTGCTAGTATTGCTAAATTGTTGAGGAAAGGTGAACCTTTCTTGTGGGGCCGTGAACAGGACACAGCCCGCGACTACATCATTAATTGTCTAACTAATGAGCCAGTCTTAGCGATTTTTGACCCAAAATTACCAACAGAGCTCCACACAGACGCCAGTGCTATCGGATTGGGAGCAATACTGTTGCAGGAGCATGAAGGCAAGAAAAAGAGAGTTGTGGCTTATTTCAGCAGATCTACCCAAGGCGCAGAATCCCGTTATCATAGCTATGAGCTTGAGACTCTCGCAATCGTACGAGCACTTCAGCATTTCCGCCACTATTTAATAGGCATCGACTTTAAAATAGTGACGGATTGCAACTCTCTGAAACTTACAGAACGGAAGAAAGATCTTTTACCCAGGGTGGCGCGCTGGTGGGTTTATCTGCAAGATTTCAGATTCACGTTAGAATATAGGAAAGGCTGTTTAATGCAACACGCCGATTTTTTGAGCCGACATCCTCCTGCAGAAGTATCCCATATCCGAAATGCAAACAACTGGGCAAAAGTCGCTCAGACAGCTGATGCGGAAACGCAAGACTTGATGGCTAGAGTAAAAGATGGACAACTAGATGCTTCTAGGTACGTCATTAAGAATAATTTATTATTTTATAAATACTTACTAACCGGACAAGAGCCACGTTTATTATGTTTTATACCGAAAGGACATAGGCTTAGTCTGCTAAGAATTTTTCATGATGACCATAATCATATTGGTGTTGACCGTACGACTGACCTAATATTACGACATTTTTGGTTCCCTAACTTACGTCGATTTATTAGAAAGTACATTACCCATTGTCTTGTATGTTTGGCCCATAAAAAAGTTCCAAGAGCTCCTTTGCTTCCTATTGAGTCATGGACTAAACCTGATATACCATTTGCCGTAATACATACCGATGTCCCGGGACCGTTGCCTCAATCAAATGGCTTCAAATATATTTTAATTATTATTGATGGCTTTTCTAAGTACTGTTTATTATACCCGATTTACCGACAAGACAGTACTGAGCTTAAACGGGTATTTGCAAACGCAGTATCTCTGTTTGGTACTCCTAACACTATTGTTTGCGACCGTGGCCGGATGTTTGAAAGTTCAGCTTTCCAGAACTTCATAGGTGAGTTGGGCTCTTCTATACATTACATCACGCCGGGTATGCACCGCGAAAACGGACAAGTTGAAAGGTATTGTCGTACTATTTTAAACATGCTTCGCGTCGATGTGGAAACCAAAGGTGCAGAGTGGTCCGATGTGTTATGGAAAGTGCAACTGACCCTTAACATCACCAGACAAACAACCACACAGACTTCGCCGCTACAGCTACTTGTCGGTGTGGATGCCGCCACTCCGGTCATCAGGTCACTCATACGGGATGTAGCACTGGAGACATCAAAACCATCCAATCGAGAAGCTCAGCTCATCCTCGATAGACAGCGGGCATCTGAACTGCTTGGCGCTAACCAACGTAACCAAGACGCCTACGTCAACAAGAATCGCCGGCAGCCGCGTACCTTTGCAGTAGGAGACTTTGTCTTTGTGATAAAGCCCATGCAGAGTACTGGAAAACTAGACTCTGGCATGCGCGGCCCTTACAAGGTGCTAAGCGTACTGCCACATAACCGCCATGAGCTAGAACTACTAGCTGGCTCTTACGGCAAGAAAACACAAGCCGCCTCTGAACACATGGTTCAGTGGCGCGGTGAGTGGACGCCAGATACATGTGCGGCATTCTTTGATACTGGTCAGTATACACTGACATGGTAGTGCATGGGTAAGCAAACGTGGGGCCTATGCCAAATCATGCCTGCCATACGAACCTACGACATTTCTCAATGTTGTACATTCGTTATCTAATAGGCAAATATTACTCACTACATTGACGGATGCTATCCTACATGTAGTTTTATTTCATATCACGATGTTTCGATTGGTCAGAGTCCGGAATCTTACCAATCGTATGCATCCACTAAAAATTACATTTTATCTCTTGAAATTAATGGTTTATTCCTTTTTGTTACAAATCGTCGCTTAAGGACGCTTGAGTGCACGCTTGCGCCGAGAGCGATGATATTTCTTCATTTAAAATGAAAAAAAAAAAAAAAAAAAAAAAACAATTGAATTCACATCTTAAATTTATTCCTTTATGTTTTAGAGAGCTTACAAGGCGATAATCAGGATGGGCGAGACAGACTGGATGATGATGACGAGTCGGTCGAGGACAACCTTCTATCAGGAACGGCCGTCTTACAAACTACCCTCTCTTCTCAACCTGGACCGAGCTGAAGTTTATAAAAAAGACAAGGCGCAGTACGGAGCTCACATTTCTCGGTCGATTTTTGAACAAGTCGGACGTGCGGTCGTAATTCGTTTCAAAGTTGTTAAAAGTGCTGTATATAAATAATTTTGTGCCACATAATTGAAAATAGATAGACGTATTCATTATTAGGTTAAATTGTGTTAAATAAAGCGTTGTATGTGTCTTAAGTTTATATCTGCGTGTTCTTTTTTTAAATAACGTTTCAATAAGTTTTTAATAATACGTTATCAATAACACATGTAATTATGTAAATCAAAAAATAGTAGAATATTTTATATTTATGTATTGAAAGCATTATATTCCTTCAATAATGTTATTGTTCATTAAAATTTTGATTATAGAGAACAATTCCAATGCATTACAATATACAAAATCTTTGAGTTCACAAACATTTTTATTTGAAGCCTTCTTTTTCGGTGAACACTTAGGGTTTGAATAGATTCTAAAATCGAAACGAAGGACATGAATTATATCTGATTTCTGAAATTTTATTTTAAACCTTTAGGCTAAGAGACGAAGATTAAGTATCTCCAAAAATGTAAACATATTTCTTGTATCACTAAAATAATTTTCAAAAGCGTCTACTATTTGCACTGTGTATAAATTTACTAAAAATGCCTTATTTTTTGTAAATAAACGTTTTTCCATACGGAAAAAAAAAGATAATCTCAGTAATACCACAAAACAAAAACAAGAATTATTTTAAAGAAATAAATGCTATTTCTTCATTTGTCATTCGTTATCTTTGTAAAATATAAATATAATGACGTTTTAAAAACAATATGAATTTCAATACTCGTGGTTCAAACACAAATTGCTCTTAAATCTTTCTGAATGACAGAATCGACGTCACTGCACTCCGGAATGTAAAATTATATTTTAGTCGTTTAGTTATAACCCAATATAAGTTACGGAGATAATTGTCTTATTTATGGTTTGGATATAATATTTTTATTTTATTATATATTAATAAAACGTTATGTAGATACTTTGAAAACATATTTTAATTTGTTTTATCTGTTACTCTCTGTCTACTGTCTCTAATCTGCTAATGTGCTTGATGAAACGTGGTAAAGGATTTGTTCCGGTCCACACATCTTTAATAATAATATGTACAACTACTACTATACAGTTGTACAAAACATCTCTTAACTGAAATGTATTCTGTGAAATTGGAAACGCTTAGACTAAGGTTAGGAGCTATAAATTGTACCGAAATGTAAATTTAATTGCTAAGAACATTTGTACATATTATCTTTTGACGTCGACTTCGCTCCCGCTGGGTTCGAAATTGTTTGGTAATTTCCAACCTTACTCACGTTTTTTTCGGAATATTCATCTTTTTTTCTAACCTCGTCTAAAATGGGCCCGATATAATTCAGAACATACTAGCAACTAGAAACAATTAACAAATTACAAAAACATTACGACATTATCACATATGCATTTGAAAATTCGAAGCTAATAAAAAGTTTCGTCATTTGTATATATATATATGCATCAGATATCAGCTTCACTATAATTTGGGGCACAAAGGTTTGTAAATTTTTGATTAAAATATACTCTGCGTTGGTTAAGCGTATACGAATATATTAATACCATAATTATATAATGCAAACAAAATACCTCATTTTCTTTAATTAAATACAACATCTTTACAATTTAACTTTAATATGAAAATTAAGAAAAAGTTTAAAATACATTAAGAGTAAATGTGGATCCTTAAATCTTTATGTAAGCATTACGTATGGTTCAAGTAACGGTCCATTACCCAAGTAAGCATTCGAAACATTTGTCGCGATTGTACAATTTATTTTTATGCTTTTATATGAACATTCTGTATGTTATTTAATGTCAGGTTACAAAATATATTGAATATACCTCAAAGTATCTTAATTACTTTTACAAAATACTTTGCACTATATCAAGTTAAATAGTAAACTAGCACGAGTTTTTAAAATTGTACCGGTATTTTTAGAGATTAAACAAAAAATAAGCAATGAATGATTTGAGAAAGAGAGATGTTTAAAATCTTAAAGTTTAATGTCATCATTATTTATTGGTGAATTTAGGCGTTCCATTATTTTCCCAAATAGAATCTTCATTTGTTATAATTAGTACGGATATTCAAAGCATTGAATGAAAAATAAAAGTATCGCCTATTTTTATTCCAAGCCTATTTGTGAATATAATTGTACTAAAATCATTAATACTCTTAGTTATTGTAGAAAACTTTGTCAATTAAAAAAAGATAAAAAAAAATACAAAATAATTTTCAATACAAATATTTTTTCTATAAGTTTTAGGCAAACGATCACTTTAGTGAATTTAAATATTATATCATACATATAATATTTAGATTCACTAACTACACTAGTTAAGAATACTCTATCGCTAATTGAATTATTCATTTTCCAATTTAGAATTCTAACTTATGCTACACGAGTAACATATTATTTCCATTTTAATGGTATTGACATTCTAACAATGTATTTAGTATTTAAAATAAACTTAATTTAATTATTATACAAATCTCAATAAAATTATTTATTTATTATTTGTTAAAAATAAAATCTTAAAATACAGAAATCTCTATTAAGATTGTGGTTTAGAACTATTATCGATACTTAATTTATACCTAATAAACAAACATCGATTCAAATCTGGTTGAACTTTTATAAATAATGGTTTTACTTGAAAACTTCAAACAAACTGCGCTCTTGTTAACAGTTTTAATTAAGTTTTGTCTAAACTTTTGATTTACGATTTATAAATATATGGTACGGATGAATGATGATTTTAATAACCATTTTAAATTTAACGTACAAATAAAATATGTACTTATATCAAGATAAATATTATTTTAAATTTATTCAATATAAAGATATTTCAATTTTCATAATGATGACGGCTACTTAATAATCCATTTGCAGCCTACATTTAAATAAATACTTTACATCCTATTAGCAAGTCGTGGATACCAACCGACATTTCATGATAATTACTTTATATTTAAAAAATACCTTCTCTGGGGACAATTTGTCTCCCATTAAAGATATATAACATGGGTCACCTAGACCCTGTCCCGGTGTAATATGTTACATTATATTTAAATTACAGTTACAGAGGTAGGGTGCAATAAATAACAATGATCCTGACGTCCGTGGTAGGTATCTAACGTAGCATAAATTCTTTACTAGCCAATTTTAGTACAAAAGTTGGCATTATCGACATAAGGAATGATATGTTAATGGAAGTAAAGAGGAAGAATTTTTCCTTATTACTTATTAAAAGTCAACAATATTGCCACTAATATGTTATTTAAATATTTTTTTATCTTTTAGTAGAAAGTTAAAAATATCATATGACTATCACATTTACTATTTTAAAAATAAGTTTGAAAGAAACTAACTTATAACAACGGATATCTAGTTGGATACAAAATATAACAATTTAAATATAAAATGAAAAAAGTTGAAAAGAAATTTTTAAGTAGTTTTGCCAGTAAACTAAAGTGATCTATGTAACAGATTAGCCCTTCACAACAAGCTTTTACAATTACCCCTCCAGTGACAATTTAGACATGAAGACGCAATTACGTTGTATAAATTAAACAATATTATTTTCTGAACATTATAAGGAAAATCAATAAAGCTACTACTACTTATACGTGACTTAAGTGGATAGGTAGAACAATCAATTCTATTTCAATACGACTAAATTTGAATGTAGTTAATGTGAATCAAAATACTTCAGAATATGAACCAAATGATTTTTTTTCGAATCATTATGTGCAAGCTAAATATAACAATTTTATATTTTTTATAAAACAAAATTATATATGAATACAGCCTTTATGTCCACCCGCTGCGTTGAATACATTGTCCCGTAATGAATATTATAATGAGTTAACCGCTAATATGCTCTGTTCAGTACACCTGCTCCGTATTGCTTAATTATAATTGGTGGGTGTAATGTTTGTTGTTTGGGATAAAGGTTGTGTTATAGAATCATCTTTTATTTAAAAATACGGTTTCAAGCACAACACATACTGTACTTAGATATATGTATGCGTGTCAGTCTATTTACTCCTAAATGTCTATTAAATTATTTATTTTAAACATATTCCACACATTATTATTGAGTGTCACCTCTATCAATTCAACTTATAGAATAATAATAATGAATCCATTACGTACATTCAGCATAATTAAAGATCCATCTAAAATATTGCAATCTGTATGTTGTATATTTTATACTACAATATAACATAATAAAAACGTTTTTTTAAGACAAAATACAATATAAATTACGCGTTCTCATGTTAAAGTTTTCAACTTGATAACGAATCGTATTAAACGTTAAAAAATGTATAAAAAAGTTGTAGGAACTAATTTAAAATTACGTATTATGTGAGAAATCGTTTTAATTGTGATCGTATTAAGAGTGTTCTGTAGTTGCTGAAGGTCATTTAAATGTGGCAAACAATGTATTTGTGGCGAGGTAACAAAGAATAAAAAATTTCATATTTATAGGATGATATAACTTGAAATATATGAAATATTTTATAATTGTCTAAAAAATTAAAGTTACAAGAGAAGTAATTGATAATAATTCTGAAATAGTGAGAGATCATTTACCGAACTAAAAGTTCGTTAAATAATAAAAAGCTGAGTTACAATGAAAGTATCATTACTTTGATTCATCGCGTGGTAGAAAACGGAAATTCCTGAAATCAATAGAACTTTATTATCGCTGGAGTTTTACAGGTCGTTAAATTTATAACCGTCAATAAATAATCAATTGAATATTGATTTAATTAATAATAGATTGAACCACTCATGTATAGTTGAGTTACAGTTACAAAGTGTGAATCATCAAATTACGCAGTGTCTGAATCAGATCATTATACTTGTTCCTTTGAAGTCTCTAATATGACAAACAACTGTACTAAGTTAATATACCTTAATTTACTTTATAAATACTAAATGTTGGCAGCAACTTCATCAACTCTCTTTCAAAGTGTTTGTGACGCTTAAGGTAACATCGGTGTTCCCACAATTACTTTTGTTTAAAATAATAAAAGTCGTTAAATAATAATGAGTAAAATATTTTTTAAATGTTTCATTTATTCCATTCGTCATTTATAGCATTTTAATCATTATGTATTCATATTTAATCTATTAGATATTTTTAATTTAAGTTTCAGGTTATCCTATATAATAAAACCCTTATGTATCATGATTATTACGAGCGGCCGATATTTTTTTTAATGTATGTATATAAGGCAGACTTACCAGCTGCTGTTGCTGCATTTTGACCAGTTGTTGGTTCTGCTCCCATTTTTGTACAATGTTAAAAAACAAATATGTAAAGTTATCACCTATCGGTTACAAAGATCTCTTAGCCTCTTCGTCCTCTGATTTCATGAAACAAAACAAATAAATAAAGCTTTTAAGATAAGTGTTAAGTTTTTATTTTTATTAAGATTGTAACCTCAAGAAACCGCGTTATTCCTTCTTAAGTCTTTTATAAAAAAATATCCTAATATATTATTTATTCTTTTAATAAAAAAATCCTATTTTTTATATTAAAATAAGAATCTATAAACCTCCCAAGACACTACAAAGTCTATCTAATAGTGTATAAATCATTCGGGATTTATATTAACTACACAAATAAATAAATAACATCTTTACGGTTTAACCTATTTTGGAGATTGCCTGGTTTTATGTAAGGGATAGAAGTTTACAAGGGTGCATGATTAATTAGCAATGATAGTTTATACTCGAGGATATTCGGACTTCGATTTCGATAGTTGGATTTGGATGCAATGCAATAAATAGACGACAATTGATGACGAATTGAATTCCGTAGCTCCCGTATAATTCCGAATTAATGCACGCAAAGTCCACTAAAACGGCACAGAGCTCGTAAATCGACATTTGTGAATTCATTGCAAATGGCGGTTTCTATAATATTCGTAATTATACTATGTCTTAAATATGTTTATGATATTTTTATTAGTGTAATATTGATAATAACATCTATAAATCTTTAAATATATGTCTACATCAAAATTAGTTTGAAAGTGATATATTTAAATAATATCATACATATCATTAAAAGTAAATGAAGTGAGGGACACATTACATTTAAATTTATGAAACGCAAATTCTAACTCAATATCTCTTTCAAGACGGAGCTATCAATAAGTCGGGTCGGGGTTTCGTGAAGCAATACCCTTATCAAACGTTAGCTTCTCTTTGTTATCGAATCTTTGATAGTCTTACTATTTTAAAAATTTCGAGTAATATTCCTCAAACAAAATAAATAACTTTAATAAATAATATATTTATTCACCACATTCTATTATTGCCAATTAAATATATTTAGACATTTTAAGTTATACTGCCTATTATTTTCACAAGAACGTAGGGCTTAATCTAGTGACATGATGCGGGTAATGTAGAATAATTGTGACTATTTATCAGTTAGATTAGTTATTAATATGAGCCCGGAACGTTGTTCATTATTAAGTCTGTTGAAAAACTGCAAACGCTTGTTGTCGATTCTAGTTTAATATATGTCCATATTATATACGTCCGTATAACGTAGCCCTGTGTCAAACATACACTTGTCATTCTTTTCGACAAGCGTTAATGCTACTTGTCTAGACTAAGCATATAATAATGATATCAGTTAATTAGACCACAGATACATGGCTGTCTAAAATTTATTTCCTTTAATAATATCTATAATTTTTCAGAATTCAATTAACAGAATTAATCAATAGTTATTTTCGTTATAATTATTTATATTAATAGAAAATAGTAATAATTAATACCTTTTAGTGCAGTGATAAATAGGATTCTTCATTTAAATGGAAATAAAATATACAAAATTAATATTTCATCCTTTGGTATACACAAAAAAATACACTTTACACTTTAAAACTTATACAATAAACTGAACAGACAAACTATTTTCGTTAAAATGTTTGTGCGAGTGTATTTGTATTAGCTGCAAAGTATTAAGTACTGAAGTGTACCAAAACATACATTAACTGAACACGCCAAAACGCATGATTTTACTACAACCATATCGATAAATATTTTACGATCGAACAAAAACAATATTTTAATATCAAATTATATTTCCTTAATCGATGGTTATTTTACATCCAGTCCCAACTATTACTTTAAAATACTTAATTAAATAATATAGTATTACGGTGTACAATTATATAATACTTGTACAATAAAATAATATGGTACCTACGTACTATTATATATAAAACATTATCTGTCCATCTGAGATTGTCTGCTCGTTACACTGCTTAATGCAAAAGTTAAGTGTTACGATAAAAATATTAATTATGTATTTTATATGAGATATACTCTTTCTCGTATATATTTTATGAGATACTAAGTTTCTTTTCAAATAACACCAGTATTTATATACTAGTAGACGTTAATGTATTAGCTAATACTGTTATTAATTTGTTATCTTTCAAACGTCTGAAATTATTCAGAGGTTTTCATTATTTTGGAGGGGGAGGGGGGGGGGTAAGGGTAATTGGGCTTCTATATTCTCTCACTCATCGACGAAACTTATGTTCCGTCCACATAACAGAAAGAATTTGGTTACTACACGTCGATCTTCTGTGAGAGGGTACTCTTTCCTCGGTCATGCCAGTCCAATACGAGCTGCAGTTAAATGACTATAGCTTATCCCTACCACCTAAGTTTTAGATATTAGCCTTGAAAAATGTCTCTTTAAATAATTTGGGACTCGTTTTGAGAAGCATCGATATTTAATAGATTAATTCAAAAGGAAAGGTTTCTGGTAATTTAGTACTTCAATTGTACTAAGTATTTAATTATCGTTAAATAATTTAAATTATAGAGAATAGTACCCTATAATTGTCAAATCAATTAGTCTGTTTTAATCAGTTTTAAGTTTTATTGCAATCTTATGAAAGTTTCTTTATATTTCAAACGTCATTTGTGTTAAACGGTATCCTACATTTCTTTTGTCTGCTCAACATATATATTTGTGTATAATTTGAATGAAAAAATTCTGTTTCATTGATTCAATTCATTCACTAATTGTTTTAAAAAGAAATGCTTTTAATTAAAAGTAATTTAATTTCCAACCTGATAAAAAAGCAATAAAGCTCAGATAGTAAATATTGTCGTTTTACCAGAGCATCTCCATTCAACTTAATAATCTCTTAAGCATGGTTCATCAAATAAGAACTTGATTCCACTTAAGTTCAGAGCCATGAATACTGTGTAGACTCAATGAGTTCATAGACTTATTATGAGATTCTTTTTATATTGTTTTCTTAATGATCTTAGAAATGATATAGTAAAAGTAACTTTTATAATGTTTTATCTTTTAAATTAAAACAAAATTGCGACCTTTTGGGAACATAATTCGAAAACAAGTTCTTACTTTGATATTAGAGAATCATAAGACAGATAGGTCATTCACCCTTCCTCAAACTATTACGCATTTCAAATCTTGATTGTAAAGTGTTTACTTATATTTTTAAAATACAGAAATAAAAAACAGTAATAAAAATGTTGGTTCGTCATTATTACATAATGCTTGAGAAAAAATATTTCATTAGAAAATAATACACATATTTTTAAAGAACTTAAAAAGCTATTTTTTTGTCTAAAGTGGTAAATGTTGTACGTTCTATATATATAAAATATAATTAGTAATAATTTATGGGAAATTAAATCCATTATAAAGCTATTCCAATATATTCGTACGTACACAGCGCTGATGTTTTATATCCTTCATTTAACAATTTAATGTTTTAAAGTATTTTGAGCTCTAGTATAAGTATTCTCGTTTTTGGTATATTACTATGGACTATTGTCATACTAATTACTGTATTACCGTACACATATTATTATTAAATATCTTGAACACCTCAAAATTTAAAGCATAAAGATTGAGAATAAAGTAATTAACATAATAGTTCATATGTTAGAAACACGAAGTATACAATATTTTCTGATTTTCTCTTCAAATTGAAATATCAATTAAAAAATAAAAGAATCCGTGCCCGCAGGGGGAAACGCGTGGGTAGACCTCGTGTGTAACTCGTTTAAAATATAACTCACTACCTAAGAATAACACATGATGTCGTTGTTTACATCAAAAATTTTCAAGCAAAAAGCGGTTTTTATTTTTTTTCTCGGAATAGGTATCTTTTTTGGAAATACTTTTGATACTTAAACTTAGAGTAAATAATAACCTTTCAATTAAAAATATTTGCGAGGAGGGAATGTTTACCAGAAACAAGTTGCCGTGGTTTTACCTACCTTAAATTTTCAAGCTAAAAGTGGTTTTTATTTTTTTTTCTCGGAAACGGTACATTTTACGGAAAAACTTTTGGTACCTAAATTTAGCGTAAAAAATAACCTTTCTATTAAAAATACTTGTGATATAAGAATATTTACCAGAAACAAGTTATGAATTTTTTTCCAAAAATTTTCGATTTTTTTACCCCCACCCCTAAGTTATTGAAGTTAGGTTTTCGGTTTATCTACATTAGTTATAGGTATTCATTAAAGACATCATATAATATGAACACGATTGATCTACTTTGTATAGGGAAAAAGTTATGGTCGAAAAACTAAAATCAGAAAAAGTGAGGCCCTAGCGCCCCCTGTGACCGGATTTCTCTGGTTAACGAACTTGACCTTCATTTTTGGATGGTTGATTTTTGTGCAAAGTTTGAAAGCGATCCAAGCGAAACTGCGGCCGCAATCGTGCTGACAAAGTCGAATCTGGACGCACGCACGCATATATATATATATATATATATATATATATATATATATATTATATATATATATATATATAAACATTTTGACCAATGATCATTTCATTTCAGGGGGTCATAAGAAGACCTCCTGTGAAGAAATTTTTCCAAAATTCGAAAGTCGGGTACAAATGAATGGGCAGACCGAATTCTTCGAGGTCTACCCAATAAGATTTAGAAGCGCTCTGTAAGAGAAAACTCGGCACTCAAATTTTTACACAGGTATCGTTCTGCATACCGGAAATTATTACAATCCGCCAAAAAAATTACAGTTAAATTTTTCCTCTACTTCTATTCATTATATATAGACTTTTAGAGAAATAATAAAAATAATTTATTGTTCTTTAATACTTAATTATAACAATCATATAATATTGATAACAAATATATTTTTTTAATATATTCGGAAAACAGGAAGTCTTTTTTAAAATTAATTTTCTAAAGTACGTGGATTTCGTTCTGGTTTAAGAAATGCACTATTACCTTTGATTGAGTTCTCGGAAAAAAATAACCTATTCTGCTAAATAAGAAAATCCTCGGTAAGCATGAGTTTTTTATAATTTTTTGCCTCAAACTATCTGTGAATAATTAATTAATTAAACTGTCTTTTTATTGTTCCAAAAGTTGTTTTTGTATTTTGTTAAATCGTAGTGACATTTAAAATACATATATATTAAGATAACGTTCTCTATTCTAATGTCATGCATTTTTGTATTACACATGAATATAAACTGGAATATATGTTCTGCATTGAAATGCGACTGGAGTAATTTACTTATCTAAAAGTATACATATGTATATGAGTATAATAAAACATGCTACGTGTATAGAAATTGACTCAGATCTCAAAACTAATGTTCAATTTCTTTATATTTGGTCATCAGTCGGCAGAACAAGATATACTTAAATTAATAAAATGTTGAATGATTTACTTATGTTATTTGAACAGTTTAAGAAAACAGAATCAAAACTTACATTTGATTTATAAAATAAATTCAATTTAATAGTAATAACATTAATAGTGTACGAGAGTATTTAGTAAGTTACGTGTCCGATTAAAATGAAACACGTACTCGTGCCTATACAAAAGAGGACTGTATTTTGTCCACTTGATTATATACTATTATACTACCCTTGGCCTCCCATTCACCTAACACTGTATCTTATCAAGGTTATTGGAGTCCTCAAAGGGATAAGTAATAAACATGTTTTGATACGTAAACTTAAGGGTCGCCTTGATTAGATCTTAGTTTTATGTAATCTAAACATGACAATAACTCAATTTATTACTCTCTGGGGTCACAAAGGTCGCAGGATCTAATCTTACTCGCAGTGATAAAATTTTACATTCTATATTTTTTTTAATTCAAAAGGAGATGTTACGTTAATAATTATTTATATATACATTGTATATTGCAATACTATAGTTTTCTATAGCAGTGAATATTTACTTCGACTCGCTTTCTATGGCAAATTGTTTGGTCGCTTCTAATAGGTTATAAATTTGTAGTATTTAAATATACGTTACGAACTTATATATGATGATATTATTATTATTTTCAATCTATTAAGTTATATATCATATGATAGTCTATTATTAATATTTTAATGTTGCCTAGATCAATCCCAAAAAATACTTTCTGAGAATTATATGCTAATTACTCCGATGAACAATTATAATGTTGCAGTAACATGTTACTGAGTCAATCTACGCTTACCTTAATTGATATTAAATAAACGGTACTAATACGTCATGACACCGACAATAAAATATTAAATATATTGTTTTAACTTTCATTTGCAAGTGAATTGCAAAAGCCATGATATATTAACCAATTCCCTGCAAAACATTTTTCTCATCATAGTACAATACATTAAAGTTGGGGTAAAAGATGTGATTTTTATTGTTGGGTGTCAATTTAATTTTCATACAGGAAAAATAAATTAACAAAAATGGAAAGGATAAGGTTTTTCTGTTTCAATATTTCAGTGTAAAAGTTAGATATTTTCTGATTAAGTTTTTGATTTATTACACTAGAATAATATTTAAAATGTAAAATCTTATATTTATATTTAGAACATTGAGAATCAATAATGTCTCTGATATCATAGAAAATATTTTTTCAAGGACATCCCACTGTTTAGGTCGAGTGATGTGATGATGAAGATGTTTTTTCTTCGTATCACTCGATCAAACTAACGTGTAATTTATCATAACATAATATGTTTTCCGAATTACCACTTATTTTTTTAAGAAGGCGCTGATAATACACTTATTTTTCTACTAATACGTACATATATCAAAATGAATTAAACTAGCTGACCCACGGGTCTTGTCTGTGTGATACTTTTAGTCTGTGTTATTATAGGTCATATTCTATCTGTATACTAAATTTTATTCAAAGCTGTTATCTTTTTATTTCAGTCATACTCACTATATCAAAATAAAAATTAGTTAAAATGAAATAACTAAGTAATGAATTGTTTTAATTTAAATGAAGATAGTGGGACTGTGTAAAAAAAAATTTGGATATATGTAGAGAAGAATATTTTTATTCTTATAATAGCTTTGAAATTAAATGTTAATAATTAAATGATATCTGCTCAAAGAATTGTCCAATTTTAAAGATGTAAAGACAAAAATTATCTATTTGAAATAATTTCAACGGTGAAATACTTTATAAGGATTCATGATTTCACCATGATATGATAAAGTGCTTTTAAAATATGTAGTAGTTATTTATATGTTTTAAAATATAAAAACATTGTTTATAATAACTTACCTCTTATAAGTAGATATACCCACTCGCAATTTTTTTTGTAGATCGTTTTTAGTCCTAATACATTAGTACATCATTTCGTCTTTAACCATTTAAGCAGCGCAAGCGAAGAAAAAGAATTTTTGATATGATTTTTCACACTTTGGTTAATATAACTTGTTTTTTTGCACATGTTTAGGTTTAAAAATGTCTTATAGCCAGATAATGTAGCTTTCTATTAAAGAAAAAATGGTTAATATCGGTCCAGTAGTTTTGGAGCCTATGCCAAACTAATAAGCTAATGAAAATATCTTTCCTCTTTATAATTTTAGTATAGCTTACACATCTTCTCAATGCCCAATTATTTCAATATTAACTAAAAATTAAATAGAATTAACGCAACTTTTTTATATTTATTTGGATAAAAACTAAAAAATATCGTTAGGTTTACCTAACCTATTAAGTCAAACTTTTCATTAAATAATGAGCAGACTGCCGAGATCATGTGATGAAATAAGGATTTGGAAATGCATTGAAGTGAATAAAGAGAAACGGACGGATTCTGGTCAACCGGAATTACTATACTTCTCTGTGAGGATGTGATACCCCTGACCAGTGGAACGTCAAGTAACTGTAGTTACCTATAGACCTATAAAGTTACCGGGTCTACTACTCCTAGTTTTATAAAAGTCAACCTACGTTATAATACAATTAATTTATAGACAAAGTTTTAACTTCATTTATAATTAAATAAAGAAACGATTAATATAAATAAGGTCAAGAACTCATCCGTGTTAATGCAATAAGGGCCAACAGACATTTAGAGGAAGGCGTGACTGAATAATGTATGAAGGGACCGAAATGAGATGAGAACGGATGGATTGATACAAGATATTGCTTGGATCTTGTTTGTATAGCTTTGATTTATTTTGGGTCACAAAACTAATTCCTCATTTTCTTTTTATACTTAGTTTATTCAATGACGAAGTGTGCTAACAGATTTAAATATTTATATCATAGCATGTCACAATAAATAATAACTGATAGTAATATAATAATGATAATGCGTAATCATTAAAAAACATATGTTAAACGGAAATGAAACAAGATAAATCCCCGTATTAATAAACAATATGTATATATATATATAAATATATATATATATATATATATATATATATATATATATATATATATATATATATATATATATATATATATATATATATATAAGTATTTGATGAAATTCCTAAAAATTAAAAAAAAGTCTAATAACCGGGTATCCAATGAAATATTATAATTAATTTTGTGATAATTCTAAAACCCAATTATATCACAACTCAAACATAAATTACAAAAGATATATACTTAGTGTTAAAAATATAATGTTAATTTTATATTATAAATGCTATCAGGATTTAATGTTATTAAATTAAAGCTTCTCATTTATATAGATTACTTTCTAAGCTAGAATAAACTTAGGAGAACCTATTTTTCTATACGACTATTAAACTCGCATCTAAATATAATAAAAATATAATACTACATATTATGTAATGTAAATTTCATTTGTAGGAAATTCGGAGCACATTCGAATTGTTTAGCTTCTTTAGGAAATATTCTCTTGTTTATGTTAACTAAAAAATCAAGAAGAAGAACGTTCTGGGTGGTACCTTTTTTATATTTAAATAATACTGTAGTTATAAAAGACATGGCAGACATAGTAATGAAACGTAAAATATCGATATTCTGTTGCAATATATGAAGATCGTTCTTTAATTTTCAGTTGTATTATTTGTAATATTATTGTAAGAGATAGATATATTAAAGAGATATAGGAAAAATTATAAAAGATGAAATAGGTACTATTTTTTTAGATAAACTAAACAACTTAGATACCAACATTAAATATAAGTAACGATAAAATACAATCTTAACTATAACTATTATTCTGGTTAAGTGAGATGACGTGATGAAGCAAGAATTATCTCAGACTTCTACCATGTTATAGTGTGGTAGTCGAATAGAGACTCTATGCGTTTGTGATACGTATTAAAATAAAATAGGAAACATTCGGAAAACAATCTTGAATATTGCGACACCTGTTAAGAAGCACAGTGGAGATTAAGATGAGACAGTTTGATTTAGCCGAGTGTGTACGCACACATACAACATATGTTATCCCATATAGATACATAGTTATGCATGCAAATATTCAATGCTTAGCTCTGAACATTGTAACATAACAATCTAACGAAAGAAATAACAGAAAACAAAAACCTTATAGTTTATTTTGATGCATTGTTATAAAAAAAAAACAGTTGTATAAGATATAGTTAAGGTGAGATAATAAAGTGACCTTTTGGTCTATAATAATTAATATAAAACTGAAAATATATGAATTTGTATTTTATAGGTATGTACTTGTTTGCAAAAGAATGGACCATTATATATTAATAATCATAACATTAAAATTTTTAGCCATTAAATTAAATTAACATATTTTGGCACATATATATATAAGAGTATAATGGAAAAACAATAACATTTCGAGACATCAGTGAAATTAATATTTTAATGATCATTTTATCGATTTTTGTCAGTCGTCCAGTTAGTTTAGGTATTATTTTACAATAATATTATTAACCCTAACCTCAGAAGTATGATCGTGTATTTCTTGTTAATATGTTTTATTGTCTTAGATGGATACCTTCGACCTTCTTTGTGTTATCAAAAATGATGTTGCTGGTACTAGAAAAAAATCAACATAGTTTTTAATCCAACAATAAGTGTCTGAGAGCGGAATACTTTCCATTTCAAGAATGCCGCTGCAGCAGTAATATTGCAACTACCGCGAAAGCCGGTAAGACATTGAAAGATTAGTATTATTGTGGTTTGTGACAAAAATTAACCTATGTGTGGAACAAAAATAGATTGTAGTGAATTAGAATTAATTAAATTAATTTGTGACAGTGTTGCAATAACGTAAAAATCTCATATTTAAATAAAAGTGATAAAGTTGCCTCAAATGCGATAGCTTTAGTTACTCCGTATGTTAAAGTCAAGAGCTTATTAGAACAAAGCGGTATCTATATAACAAAATATACTTCGTGAGGGAACCGAAAAAAAATTTGGCAAATATTATGAGGCCAGACACCGTTGTAGATTAAACTTAAAATGGATAATAGAACGTCGTAACAGAAACCTTTTTTTTAAGAAGTGGATTTGAATTTCTTTTTTTCAGTTTTTTTACATTTGAATTATAATTTGGACCCAATGACGTATCAGATTGACTGAACAATTATCAGATATATATAATATAAGAGTATATTTTGCCTTTGGATTGCGGACTAAAATAAATAAAATAAAATTGCCAAAAGCTAGAAATTCCATCAATATAATTTAATTCATTAAAAAATATTTCAAAAACCTTACCAACTAATATTAAGACCAAATTAAATTATTTACTCTTATTTATCAGGATCTTCTATAATTCGTAGTTTTTAATACTGATTTTGTAAATATTGTTTGTTTTATTTGTATTGTTTACTTTATTAAGCCGTTTCTTGTAAAGAGAAATAAAAGAAAATAAACCAGGTCACTGTCATACCTAGTTAACATTAGATAATAATCTCTACTGCCTTCTCGGAGTTAACAGTAACAAGGTAACTTTAAAATTACGCTGTTACTTTATGTTATGAGATAGCTTTAGGAAACGCAGCTTTAAGAAAAACACTTAAATAAGTTACGTTTATATTGTATTAGATAATCAGCACTTTAATAAAAAATATTATTTTAAATTATGAATTATGTAAATTCTTTATTTTTATTCCGATATTTCGATCTATGGAATGGAAGAAGGACGTATAATAGTAAAACAGTTAATTTTATTGACAAGTTCTGATAATATTTTATTATTGTTTATTGTTTATAAAGAACACTTCTTTTTATGTAGCTTTATAAATTTTTATCATAACTTAATGTAAACGCTTCACAAAAAGATATATTGTTGTTAGAATTAGATCTATTTAGTGTCGAACATTTATTCAGTGAACAGCGTTGTTTGTAAAGTTAATTAGGTGCTTCGAATTTTCCCAGAAATAATTAATTAGTTTGTCGCAGTTTGATTCATACTTTTGTAAGTCATTAATTTGGAACTGTGCCCCAGTTTTACCCGTAATTTTGAATTCATAAATTGTGTAACATAGTAATACCAAACTAAATTAATATTATATGCCTACCAGAAAATAAAATATATAAAATATTTTGATATTAGTTTGTTTGCTATGTAAGTTACTCTAAAATAATTTATTTAATTTGTAACAATTCTAATTGTTGAAATTGTTCTAGGAATAATTAAGAATATATATTCATTCTTAAAAACGATATATTGATGTTGGTCCATTTCTAACCAAATAAATTTATTTACCTTTTTTATTAACACTAATATTTATTTTTATTTTATTGTTTAAATATTTTAAGTAACCTTACAGACTCACTCATTTTAAGTAAAACCAGCTACATTTTTTTTCGTTGTAAATACATTATTTATTCAATTGATGTAACCTGAAACTAATTTGTATTTGAAAATAATAATGTTTTAATATTAATGTTACATGTTTAAAAATATGACAATAAAATATCAATGACAATCATATATTTATATTAGAAAATATTTATTTATTTATTTATTTACCCTTTATTGTATATTACAAAAGGCGAACTTAATGCCTGTTGGCATTCTCTACCAGCTAACCTTTGTGGATGGTGAAAAATTGCGGTAGGCATAACAAAGTAAAATTCATAATAAAACTAGTACTAAGTTAAATTAAATAAATATACATTAATATATGTAATAATAATAAAATTATATATATATATATATATATATATATATATATATACAAATTATAAAATATTCCAGATGTTATACGACGGTCCCAAGTATTAAATCATTACCAACCAAAATGTTGTCTACATTTGACCAAGAAGAAAGAGCTCTATTTAGATATAATAAGAATTTGAAATCTTGGAAATTAGCTGGATTTAAAGATTACATTACCCTTGAGAAGAGTTTATTAAGCATTAAATTGGTGACATTACACAAACTTTGCTTCAAACTGTTTAGACCCTAAAGTTTACGTTTCTGAATTTATTTATTACTTGTCTTCCAAGTGGTTAATACGTCAGATTGTTTTATCTTAAAGAAGAAACCACAGTGATAAATGAACAGATTAATTTTTAGCGTGAAATATTCGAAACTTTGATTGTTTTCTAGATTTACGAATATAATTAGTAAAAATATTATCATTACTGAAATAAATAATACTAAAATATAAAATAATACTATTATATTTACTCCGTCTCATACTTCATTTCACATTTCATATTAAGTTTATTAATACTATTCTCAATGTTTATGTTTTCAATGTTATCTTAAAAGAAAGGTAATTTGTAGATATCATTTGTATATTTGTAATCAATAATAGTGATCTATTTTCATATTATTCAAATTGTGTAATAATTCTCAAGGTTTTACTAAGATAGTGGAAAAGCCAGTTGTAGACAGAATATAGTGAATTCAGTATTTATAGATGGAGTTGCGGTTTATTATTACATATAGATTAAATTTGACTTGATTTTTACAACTGCTAACTTTTGAATTGGCGGTCTAAGAAACAGTAACCTCATTGTTTCTGTCATACAAGTGCTGTCGCCATGACACTTAATGAGCCAATTCGGTGTTACTCGCTCTGAACACCAACATTGCCGCATGTTTGAACAAAATTTCGTGCAAAAGTTCTAAACAACACAAAAATCAAATTAGGTTGGATGAATTGGATTAGTTTTATGATGGATATTAATTAAAATGTTAATTGCTGCTAATAATATTTTATAGTAATATTTATACTGTATTAGCACCAGTTTTAGCAAACAATTCACTTACGATATATCCAGAAATATAAATAATGTAACTGGAAAACCATATCATTGTGAATTGG
Source organism: Melinaea menophilus ssp. n. AW-2005 (assembly GCA_918358695.1). Taxonomy (NCBI): domain Eukaryota; kingdom Metazoa; phylum Arthropoda; class Insecta; order Lepidoptera; family Nymphalidae; genus Melinaea; species Melinaea menophilus. The sequence goes on from OU911048.1 coordinate 1,186,395, forward strand.
AAACACCTACAGTCATATAAATTTTTAATAGAAGAAGTTTTTTTGTATCTCTTGAAGATAAAATGAAGAAATATCTTTAATTAGTCATTACATTTACGATTTTGAAGAAAAGCAAAAACCCAGTATTAAGTAGAATAATTTTATATTTCAGAGAAATCAAAGTTGATTTTTTTTTCCTAAGAATGTATTAAAACATTTCGTTCACATTTTTTGGTTTGATTTTTTGCAAAGAAATTATAAATTTCCTTTTAATAAGACTATGTAAACATAAAATAAGCATCAAAATATCTTCAATATTGTAAAGTTAATGATATTGTTAACCTGAGTGAGACCTTTGTTTAGAATGTCAGTAAATAAGAATAATAGGACTTTTAATCCCTAGACATTACCGACGGATAATTTCTAGCAATATGTGGAGTCCAACAACAGCATGTGCAGTTAATATACCTTTGTAGTGAGCTACTTCCTATATATTAGTCACATGATTAGAGTTGTATAAATGTAGCTATTTTGTTAACTTGTGTACGTTACATATTTTTTCACCAGTGTTTTAATATTTATTTAATCGACACATTATGTACTATACTTTGCCGGTGTTTGCGACTGCATTGTACTAAGAAATTTTTATGTTTTTTTTCAACGTAATATGAAATTTGATGTAACTTATAAATACCATTCCCATTGCAGAACTAAGTTGTAAATTTCTCAAATACTTGAGAATAGATTTTAGCTTTTAAGTTACGATATAAACATAGTGTAGTATAAAACAGAAAAACACTAACAAGCTAATCGCTTATCCGATGTATTTAGATGTATCTTCGCAGATATAACGCCTAATATCAACAACCAGAATTCAATCCATTTGGATAGTTTTCAGGGAATTTAAGAACATACATATAGATAAAGTTCTTAAAGTATTAGTGACTTACAAGTTTATTTTATGTATCAAGATATAAGGCAAATTATTTCTTGTTTCCAAACTTAAAGTTTACGCGCATTATATACCTCTTCCGCTCTCCATTATTGAAGGAATATTATAGTTAAGGCAATATCACTTTGAAGTTTGTTATTTTATGACTTACTACCTAATACGTCTTAAAATGTGAATATATATAACATAGATATATCCAAAGTAACACCGAGGATTAGGATAAGACAATGCGCAGTATAGTAGTGGTGTAGAATGCGTTCTTATTTACATATAAACTGAGGTACAGACAATATAAAGTAATACATAACAGATTGTAACAGAAAATTATTTTTTACATATAGTTAATAATTTTATTTGGAAAAGCTTTACACTACGTACTTTGCTTTTCTTAAAGCCCTTAAGAATCATGTACGTACAATATTAAAGAATAATTCTAGCTTTCGTTCTATTTAGGAAGGAAATTTTTAATATAAATGTTGTGTGCATGTTAAACCAATATCGTGGTTATTTTTCCGTGGTAAACCACAGCAGGACACAGTGCTTTAAAAAGCAGAATTATAATATTGTCAAAACCCTGAGAATACTCTTTCATCTAACGAGCGCTTTAGAACTAGAACTCGAGTCATTAAACTATGGAGCTACGGTAAATCAATCGCTTTGAACCAGTTTGAAATTCTTACAATTACGACGGATCTCTCATCTACCATCCAGTACGCTTGTTAACAATTTGTTTACAATATATATAAGAATATACTATTTTTGCATACATTTCTTTAGTAAAGAAATAATATTATTTGTTCTTAAAAATTTAAATAACAAAAATGATTTGAATTGCTTAGAAATATCCTCCCTCGCAATACGTGAATGAATTTTCATTATGAAATATCTCACTTAATTTATTATATATAAGTTTTTGTTAGGCAAAAAAAGTCAAACAATAAAGTTCCGTCCGTCAAGATCCTTTCGGGTACGGAAACTTTACTGGAATCGAGTTAAATTATTTAACTAACAAAGCGAGATCGTGAGGAATAAATGGTTGACCAAAGAATATATTTTATTTATTTTTAGTACTTTTTTTATAAAATACTTAAAATTTGCATTTCACAGTTTTTTTTACCAAAATCAAAAAAGGTGTATTTAACATAAAAGTAAACATAAATTAATACGAGTAGTAAGAAATTATTATTCACAATATTTTAAATTAAAGACATACTGAGTGTCATCTTTTAAAATCATCGGTATATATTTATTAAAAGCTTGGCCTCTTTGCACTTGGATATAATAAATCTTCCTAATATTGTTAGACACTATAATAGCATTTACCTAAAATAGTCAGGTTAAAGTCAGAATACACTTTATTTTAATTAATATATTCTAAATTAGAAAAATTCTATATTTTATAAATTTAAACAGCGCAACTAATACACAGGTACAATTAGTACAGAACAAAAAATCTAGAATAATTTATGAGAAGTTGTAATAAGAAAAACACAAAAGACTATAACCATAACTATAACGAACTCCCGTCTTAAAACTTAGAAAGTCTATTATACATGTTATTATAGTACCCTGGTGTAAAACTCTCTTTATCTTATGGATATTGTTACACTTTGTAAACTGTGAAAAGTTACACTTTGTCATTGCAAAATGTAAGTTATTATTAATTGTTTAAATTACAAAATTTAACAAATTATAAACCTTTGCATAACGTATGTTAGCAATAATTCACTATTACAAATTTGTTATTAATTTGTTAATAATTATGTATTTATTAATTACACAGGCACCCAAAAAAAAAGTCATGAACCAGAGGGGAGACCCCATTATTCTTAGGTTTTTGGGATCGCTGAAACCGAATATGACAATAAAAACTAATTTTAAATGCCCGTTTTCCCGCTAGAACCCTCTTACTACCTCTTAAGGGGTGAAAATTGAAATTTTTGTATAAAATCAAGATAGATGTGTATTTCTATGTTTTTGGGATGCTGAAACCGAAAATGATAACTAAAAATAAATTCATGACCACTATCACCCCGTACCATCCCTTACAGGGGGTGAAAATTTCAATTTTTTCTATAAAATCAAGACAAATGTGTAGTTCTACGTTTTTTGTGATGCTGAAATCGAAAATGATAACTAAAAATATATTCATGACCACTATCACCCCCTACCACCCCTTACAGGGGGTGAAAATATCAATTTTCTGTAAAATCAAGATAGATGTATATTTCTACGTTTTTTGGGATGCTGGAACCGAAAATGATAACTAAAAATTAATTCAAGACCTCCATAACCCATCAACACTTTCTTACTACCCCTTATGGGGAGTGAAGTTTTCCATTTTTGTATAAAATAAAGATGAATGTGTATTTCTATGTTTTTTGGTATGATGAAACCGAAAATGACAACCAAAAGTGAATTTGATACCTCTTTTACTCAATACCATCCCCTAACCACCCCTAACGGGGGGGTGGGGATAGTTTCAATTTTGTATAAAATCAAGATGTATGTAGAAATTTTAACGATTTACAGTAAATGACATGTTTATCAAACTAGTTTGAGGTTACTCTTAGCTCTTATATTAGAAATTCAAATGCTTTATCGATCAGAAGTATTAGCGTAACCCAGGAACAACGGCGTGGACGTAGTAGATTTCTGTTCCCTTTTGGGGTGCTGGATTAAAGTGCGTCCCCTTGTTAGGAAAATAGTTCCTTCTATTTTCGAGGCATAGAATTAGGTTCAGCATCTTTTAAGCGTTTTACAAGACTACCGGATGCCGGACATTAAAATATTTACAAAAACCGTCAATTTTGTTGCAATAGTTACATTATATTCACTATTCAGTTTTCTGTTACAATCTCCATCTTGTACACTAAATGTATTATCAAAGACAACACGCGAGATTTAAGAGAACTTTAATAAAAAAAATAGAAAGTTTTATGTCAGTTTCTTAATTTTCAAAGTGTGTAATAAAAAGTTTACTTTAGAATTGAATTACAACTAAAGATGAGTTAGATGCAGTTGTCTGCTGTATCTGCTCGGGGCGCCCCCACACGGGGGGTAACCGCCGGGGCGGCACGGTAAGTGCTAATGGAATCCCGTGTCTTCCCATTAAGGCGTTGAGGGCAACCGTTGGTTTTTTTAGTGGATAGTCTTAAAAATGGCGGCGTTCTCTATGCCGACGGATAGTCCCACATAAGCCCCCGATATTAGCTGTATTAACTGGTTTCATATAAAAGTGAATACCCTAACAACTGACATTAATTTGTTCTCTGTACTAAATTGATAGCGAAAATTATTTTTCAGATCAACTATCTACCATATGTATGATAGTTAACTTTTATTAGATACATAAAATGCAAGCAATTGTAAAAATTTAAGTTTACTCTGATCTGGTCCGGTTATTGAAGCTGTGGAAAGATTTGAGCTAAACATACTTTTATGTTATATTGTTTTTGATATTTATTAAATATTCTTTTATAAAATAATTATTCTTTTAAAGTGCCTCACAATTAGGTAACTCATTTGAAATTTAATACTTTGATTTGTATTTCAATAGCTAATAGAAATGAAATATGTGGTAATTAAAATAAAGAAAACCGAAATACTGGTATGAAAGAAATTTCTCTAGAGTTACCATTCAAGTTTGGACCTCAAAATAAATGGCCCTCTCCATGTTATTATTTATTATTATTACGGGAGCAAAACCGTATATCTCCTCATATAAAAATATATTTCACACATTATCCTTTACCACCTTGTTTCTTGAAATATTTCTCGTGAAATTGACCGTATTATATTAGATAACTATTACTTTTTCTATGTTAAATAATTATTCTAATATAAAACTACTATATTATGATTTTACGTGTCATTTAGTGTTTAATTTTAAAATAAATATATCAACTAATGAGTATTTATAGAATAATACATCTATATATTATTTATAAACCAAGCTACACAAGATAAATCTGATAATATTAAACAGATGGCAACAAATAAGAAAATTATGCTATATTCAGCTCGTGCAAACAACTTTTTACTCTATTATAGCGACAGAGATATTAATATCATGTTGTCACTTAGTAACCCTTGTATACAAAAACACGAGTCGTGTCTCAAATCATGATTGATTGATTGATTGAAACATTCAAACATTTTGAAGAAGGAGAATATTATCGCATATAAAATTAAAAAAAAATAGTAATACTTTTGCAACTTCTAAATTGCTTAAAACCAAATGAAGTGTAAATATAAGCACAATAAATTTTTGCTTCAATAAACGTTTATTGCATTGCATTGAGTATTGCCATCACGACCTTAATCGGGTCAACTTAAAGGAGACACAAGGTCCTAAGGCCGGCATCACACTACCTGAATAAAATATGACTAGTGTAGTACTCTAGGATATATAAGTATGGTAGTAGATATTGGTAATTGTAAAACTAAAGGACATTTATGTACTTATTTTTAGAATATAAGAACATTTATTAATAAATGAATAGAATGTAAAGAGCTTTATGTTTTATTACGTGGTACTTGAGATTAAATAAATTATCTACAACTATTAATTTGTAGAACAAACAGTTGTTGGTTATTATCTCATTCGTTTTACTGTTTGTTTACATGACTAGGATAATGATACGATAGATGATATTAAAAAGGGAGAACGTGAAAAATATTTGAAGCACGAACTCGCATTTAATCTAATAAACAAAATGAGAGATCTTATTTACAAATTCATTTTGCATTATGTTTTTTCCTCGGTAATCATTCTTTTATAATTAAAGTAATATAAAAAAATATATATTTCGTTTTACTTTTATTATTCTTATTCTTAATATTTACAAACTTTATAATATTTTTAAAACTATATTTGTAAAGTCACCGGGAACAGACAGTATCAAATAAATCATAATCTATTTAGCATATTATGAACGTGAAATATAAATAAGGTTAGATTATTTTTTCTTTATTAATTTTATATGGCTTTATTACACACACATATAAATATATATATATATATATATATATATACACACATATATATATATATATATATATATACGTGTGTTTAATTTGTTGAAAGAAAATGATTCAATTACATTTGAATAGGGTTTCTAACGTTGGTAAGGGTTTATAAAGACTCTTTTTCATACTCCAGTCCGGTCCGATCCAGTGTCACACCTATGTCAAGAAAGATGAAAGAGAATATATTTCAGTTATATAAACTATGAAGCCAATTCTTTAAAGAAAAAACCACAAATTAAAACTTCCGGAGCTAACTCTTTATCGGTCTCTTTTAATCTCTCTACAATTCTTTTTGCTTGTGTAATATTCGCTTACTTTATCGTCTTTTAAAGTTCAAATCATAGGCTGTCATAAGCTCCACATAGCACATATTTAAATTAAACTATTTTACTGATTTAACTCGAGTATATTGGTTACATTTTTATTTTAACCTGACGTTTCAAACTTTTAAACATAATTGCACCTATTATGTTCAATACAAGTAAATGTTTTGTAAGTCAGTTAATTTTCCATGAAAAAACACGAGAATCTTAGAAAATATTAGATTCATAAAATTTTTTACTTATTAAAAGAAAATTTACAGAAAAATAACATTCATTGACTGTGATTATTTTAATTTAACTATAATGTATTTATACTACATGTACAGATATATTATAGTTATAAAATTCAATAGTGTCAGATAATTTAACTCGCTTATAATGTAAGTTAGACTATAAAGTCACTTAAAGTAATTCCTTTTCTTCTTTAGTGTTTATTCGTCTACTGGTAAATCGTGATCTTTAACTGTAAAGAATATATTTATTATAATCTTGACTACTTTGATTCCATATAATATAAAATATAACGATGAAATCAGTAAAAACATGTTTTGAGGTTACAGAACTACAGAAAAAATCACATTTAAAAGAAGCGGAGAGTCTTCCTTGAACTATTGACTCGAAAGATACACAAACACATTTCCTTAATTTGTTTGTGTCATGAAAAATATGTGACTTATTTTGAGATTTCTTCTTTACTACTCGATCAATGATATTTAATAATATTAATGATGATAGTTATCGTTTTATCACTATCCTAAATGAGTTATCATTGCATAACTTTAGTTTCTGAAATCTGGCATTTGACATTATTTTCTTAGGAGATTAAATCAAACGATTTTTATGTAATGTGATGAAAATATTAATATTATTCATTATTACGAAAAATATAAGGAACAGCACCGAGACAACATCTACGAGTCCATAGCATTCGATAGGTGTTTCTTTTAGGAGGTTTAGGAAGCAGCAACTCGATTTATAGTGTGCGAGATACAAGAACATTCGTAGCTGTAAAAAGTCAGAAAGTTGTATGTCAGTCTCTTAATTTATTAAACATGTAATTAAAAAAAAATACGTTAAGACTTTTGATAAGAATTGAATAAAGACTAAGAATTAGTTAGTTTTAGGTATCGTAAAGAAATCCTCATATTAATTGCCAAAAAAGCCAAGGCGCTCACAGAGAACTAGTTTCATTGAAAATTGAATATTAATTAACACCAATTTATTCTCTGCACTAAATTGGAATCTTTTTCATATCACCTAAAATAGTTATAGACAGCATACCAGATTGCTAATTTTTATTACAAACATAAAATGAAGCAATCTACGCAATCGGCCAAGTCGTAAACATAAAGCTTACTCCGGTCCCGAGTGATTCACGGACGCGTGATCGACATTCACATTTAGTAATACTATTACGAAAGTAACTAATAAATGTGGGTTATAGTGTCCTTTTTTCATATTCTTTCAATTTGCATAATTTTTATCTAATTGAGTATGGAAAGTAACGTTTTTGATTATAAATTTTAAAGTTTTGAGGATGTAAACCTTAATTAATATATATATTAATTTTGTATTGTAAACATATCCTAAAAATATTACCTATTTGACCTGAACAAAATATTACAAGCGCAGTACTGTAGGATATATAAGTATGGTACCAGATATTGGTAGTTGTGAAATTTAAGGAATATTTATTAATATAAATAAATAAAACTTAAAGATAGCCTTATGTTTAATTACGTTGGCTTCTGCAATAAAATAAATTATCAACAAATGCAACAAACTCATGTACTTTAAATTATATGAATTTGTAACATTTGTAATACAGAGCAATATATCTCATCTTAAATGCTTTATCATGTATGCATCATGTTTTATATGTTCTACTTATTAGGATAGTGATAAGATAAATGATGTTAAATTGAAGTACGTGAAAAGATTTGAAGCACGATCTCAGCTTAAATATAATAAAGAAACTGTGAGATCTAAATTACAAAAGTCCCTTCACAGTTTGTCCTCGCTAATTGCTCCTTTATAATTAAGGTAATATAAAAATTTAATTGTTATTTCGTTTAACTTTGATCATTCTTGTTTACTTTGCTTCTTTTTTATTTATTATATTCAATATTAAATACACTGTATTTACATGTTAAATATATACATATATTTTGCTTTATCAAATATTTATTATTCATAAATCTTAAAACAAATATAATATTTGGATAAAATAATAATAGTTGTAAAACATACATATTTTTGATATTTATATAAAATATAACATATATAAAAAAATATAAAATATGTAATATAAAATATATATTTTATATATTTTTAACGAACCAGGAATAATAAGTTGTAAAAGAACTTTAAGATAATTTATTACTTATAAAGTAAGTTAGAATAAAGTAATTTACGGTAGTTTCCTATATCCGAGAACTTAAAAGACGCTTAACTTTAAAGTTATGCCTCTGTACTTTGATGCTGGTTATATTTTCTTTGAAATTACATTTTGATAACATGTAACTGCTACTAACTTGTGTACTTAGAAATCTTAATTATATAAGAATATAAGCTTTTTTTAAAATTACTGATCAATTATTAAATAACAAAGCCAGTTTCTGTTTTTATATCGCTTAAACTTCAATTTGTTGTAGAAATAAGCATATGAATATTTTCTATTTAGTTATTATTTTTGACTGTGTATTTTAAAATTTGATATTTCGTCATAGTAAAACTGAAAAAAAAATCAAAATAATAATAAACTAACGCAACAATATATCAGAAATAAATAGCGACTGGCGAAAACAAAGAACTATAAAGGTACAAAAATATAATAAGACACGGATATCTTCAAGTAGTAAATAAAAAGGATTTATTCGTTCACCTTTATTAAAATATTAAAGTATTTACTTTTTCGATACTTACTACATAAAGAATTGTATTTTAAAATAAAGGATAAAGATTTAGGCAAAATTACTGAAAAAGTTTAATTTTAATATTGGTTGACTTCTTGACTTCTTTGTAGATATCCTCTTTAAAAGATACGTTGATTTAGGTAATAAAGTATTGAAATACATTATTAATTTGTTTGAATTATGTTTCAAAAATAAACAAAATTCCCTCTCACCAACACCACAGGTGAACTGGTAGAGAATGCCAACTGGCATTAAGTCCGCCCTTTGTATTCCTTAGTTTTAGGTTTATACAATAAAGTTTAAATAAATAAATATATAAATATACGGACAAAATTTTTAAAACTAAGTTAAAGTGCTTTATTTCACTTACGAGTACATAACGTAGCGATGTAGCGATGAGTTCTTGGTGCAGATGTGGTCTTAATACACTTTCACTACATTTAAATAATTGTTAACTTTGAAAGCGTTGTCACTTCCTGCCATTACCAAGTTGCCCTTTGATTATCCGTGATCCTTTTGACGAGCAGATGAATAATTAACACAAGACTAGTACAGAGTTAAAAGGACTTGACGTTTTATTCCATTTAATTAAATTAATATGGGTTTCATTAATAGAAATATAATGTGAAATATTTGAAATCAAACAAATACATATGATACTTAAAAGAAAGTCATGATATAAAATGTTTTTTTTATTTTAAATCGAATATCTAAGAGTAATGAACTATCAATAAAATATTTAAAACGTTTGAAGATAATATTTAATATTAAAAGGAAGTGCATATAATTATATTACTAATTACTAAGGGTTCGGGTAAGAAAGTAAAATCGTCAAAAAAAAAATCGTTGTCGTAAAAAAGTAATCATTCAAGTTATACTAGTACCAAAAACCATAATAATTAATATGTAAAAAACATCTTAGACATAACTTCAAGTTATATTAAATTTAGCATTAGTATTTACACATATTCAAAATTCAGATGTAAAGTATCTGATATAAGTTATAATTATTTACATTTATGTAAAATTAATTTAATAATATATACTATTTTTAATTGATATGAAAAAAAGTGATTTAAAAAACTTTACTGCTTCCGAACTTTAAAAAATATTACTTATTTTATTTGATATCAATAAAGATAAATTAAATCTTTTTATCTTAATCTTATCGATTTACGATCAAACTTACAGACATACTCGTACCTACGAGTATTATATCTAAGCCTGGTTCAAAGTGAACACTCGAGATCAGTGGATATTATTAAACACTTCTGAGGCCTCTAAAGCTTGATTTTATCGTACAATTCATCGTATTAAATAAACATTTGCTTTATTTAAAATCTATTTTGTATTTTGAACAAATCTCATTCTTCTAGATTATGGTTGTGAATGATTAATATAATAAATAATATATCACCATAATAATATTATTAATCGTATCATATTATGGATATGGCTGAAGTAATATTTACTGCCTCAATTTCACAATAAAAACCTTATATACCACCTGTATTGTACTGTGTACTAATCAGTTTGTAGTCGATTTATTACTTTAGCAAAAATACTACACTTTTAAATTTTACATTATAGTTATTTCTATACTAGTTAGTATTATTGCTGTAAGTTGAGTTGAGCAATTCTTTGTGTGTTATGTACGAGTAAGAGTATTTTTCGTGTTTCGTAACCGTTATATATGATGTCTGTGTTACTACTGACGTCATGTTTATTTTCCAGTGTAGTAGCTTGTACTTAATAATTAAATGACAGTCCAATTAAATCTTTGTAAATCGCCTAAACCTCGTAAAAAACTTCACTGAATAGTGTTCACTAATAATGGGTTACATAAGAAATCTAAAAATAGCTCAGAAGATAATTGAGAGAAGTAATCGGAGTAAATCGGAGTAAATCGGAGTAAATCGGAGTAATATTCAAAATCGAATCAGAGACCTGTATGGATACATGAAAAAGCATGAGTTAACGATAAAGCTTTTATAGAATAAAATTTTAATACACTCTGAATTAAATTGCATTCCTTGTCATTGAATGTATAAATGAATTCATAACTTTTTAAAACAACCATACACATTTTATATTTTGGAAATTTTAGTATCTCTTAGTAATTCAAGTCTAATACTGAAGGTAGTATATTACATTATAACAAATGTTGGAATAGATATAATTCAGGGAGCTTGTATATTGTATCCTGTTAAATCTCAGTTAATTTTTTATATTTTTAAATTTAAATAAATTTTTGCGTTTAATTATTTCTATGTGACGAGGGAACTGTGTTCAGACGAATCGGCAGTGGAAAGAAAAATTTTTAGGATAAAAATGTATCTGTTGTAGTAGTAAAGTGTGTGTCCGCATGTTTGTGTGCATGTGTATATGCGTGTGTGTATCTTATACCAAAGGAGATGGTAAACAGAAAGGAAAAACATCAAGTTTCTTGAAAAATGGTTTATGAATATTGCAAGTGTAAGGTTAATATGTTTATCTTATATTTTTTATTTTGTTTAAGCAGCATAATTATATTATTATATTATATAAGATACTATGAAACATGGTTATTCGATCTAAAATAATACGCAAATGGTTAAGGAGGAACTATTAATCTATTTTAAAGTCGCCATCTAAAAACATCTTAGACTTTCTTTAGTCAGATAATGCAGGAAGTAATAAAAGTTACAACCAATCTTCATTAAAAGTTTGGAGTCTGGCACAACTTTAGAATGCAGGTTTTTAACAAAGATATTTTTTTAACCTAAAATAAGTTTTGGTATTCCTTTAGTAATGTTACGATACCTCAAACTTTATTATTATTGTTACAATTTTTCTCGTAACTATTTAAAAAGTTTTATAAGAAAATAACTAACCATTTGTAACTTTATCTTGTCTACTGAGTAAAATAATTGTGTTATTAAGAGCTAATTTATTAATGTGTTTACATTATAAAAATAAAAAAATCTAGTGTTTAGATTTATCCGAGGATAATTAAATTTAAAGTATTCTTCAGTTTTTTATTTCAGTCATTCCCGATTTATTTACAATAATAATTTTATTTACACTTATTTTGTTTCAAATAATCTCATCCACAAGAAAATAAAACAAAGAGGCATAACTTTAAAGTTAAGGGTATTTTAAGTACTCGTAAAGGAAACTATCGTTAATGATAATAGTCTAACTTACATTATAAGTGTCATAAATTATCTGAAACTATTTAACAAGTTTGTAACTATTTTTCTTGGTTATGTTTTATATTTTAGTTAAAATTATATATGGGTATACAATAATTACATAAATGTATCAAAATTGCAAACTGGATCACAATTATTAAAAAATATAAAGGATTTAATTATGTGTATAAAATTAAATTTAATGAGTAATGAATAGTAAAATATTACTTGTATAATATAGTACATTTATTGGGATAATGTTGAGTTAATCCCGACAACAACGAACAAGTCGTTTGCAAACAAATCATATTACTTAATAGTTTATTTCCAAATTATATTTTTATTATTTTAATAATTATTAGACGTCTATAATATTTTTTTTTTGCTAACATTATGGTACAATACACACTGCTATCTTAATTTTATACTCTCTCTATATATAATGAGAGAATATAAAGTAATAAAAAAATATATTAATCTAACCTTATATTTATGATACCCTGTAAACACAGGGTATCATAAATATAAGGTTAATATCAGATAAACATCTGTTATACACTATCTGTGTCCCTCCATACTATGAATGTAGTCATAAAGATATTATTTGTAAATATTAATAAAAGTATGTTTTACAACCATTATTATTTTATTTGAATGTTATATTTGTTTTAAGATTCATGAATAATAAATATTTGATAAAGCAAAATAAATGTATATATTTAACATGTAAATACAGTGTATTCAGTATTGAATTTAATAAATAAAAAAAATAAGCAAAGTAAAAAAGAATGATCAAAGTTAAACGAAATAACAATTAAATTTTTATATTACCTTAATTATAAAGGAGCAATTAGCGAGGACAAACTGTGAAGGGACTTTTGTAATTTAGATCTCACATTTTCTTTATTATATTTAAGCTGAGTTCGTGCTTCAAATCTTTTCACGTACTTGTATTTAACATCATTTATCTTAATCATTATCCTAGTATGTAGAACATATAAAACATGATGCGTACATGATAAAGCATTTAAGATGAGATATTTCGCTCCGCGTAACAAATGCTACAAACTCGTATAATTTTAATTATATGAGTTTGTAGCTTTCTTCTCTCTACGATATCAATTACTAAAACGTAGCTAATACAGTAAACAAAAATGTTAAGTTTAATGGTGTTTTTTATCACTTCAACGTATCAATAAATCTTAACTCTTAATCTACGAGTACTGGCCACTCCAGTTCTTACAACGAGTCGGAAGGGTATAAATATATTAAAACTAAATAAAACTATTATAAAAAATAAATTTGCATAAAATTGTGTTTATGAGACTAGGGAACCGTGTTCAGACGCATTGGCAGAAGAAAGAAGACTAATTGTAATTTTTAGGATAAAATGTATCTGTTTATAGTATTAAATTGTTATTGAAATTCTGTGTATGTGTGTGTGTGTGTGTATGTGTTTTACAGGTGAAGATGGTGAACAGAAAAGAAAAACATCAAGTTTCTTGAAAAATGGCTCATGAATATTACAAGAGTAAGGTTAATATTTTTATCTTATATATTTTATATTGTTTAAGCAGCATAATTATAATTTAATAACAAAAAAGATGTTAATAATAATCGTAATCTTTGAAACTTAAAGGCATAAAAGCAAACCTAACAGTGGTTAGAGAGCAAAATTGAGTACTAAGACATAACATGTCTTCTGTTTAACTATTTTATTTAATACTTACTAATGATTAAAAAAAAGAACAGCATTAATAGTTAGATCACAAAGATATAATATGAAACCTTTTTACTCGATTTAAAATAATATGGAAATGGTTGAAGAGGAACTATGAAACTATTTTAAAATCGCTGTCTAAATATCTTAGATTTCCTGTGGTCATATAATGCAGGAAATAATAAAGTTGATTGTAACTTTATCTTCACTAAAAGTTTGGAGTTTTGCACAAGTTTAGAATATAGGTCCTTAACAATAATATTTTTTAACTTAAATTAAGTTTTGGTATTCCTTTAGAAATGTTATGATACTTTAAACTTTATTTATTGTTACACTTTTTCTCTTATGGTAACTATTTTAAAGAGTTCTAAAAGAAAATGACTAACCATGTGTTACCTCATCGTACCTACGGTACTTCAAATATGAAATACAAGACACTATATACGGACTATTCATTAATACTCGTATACAACAAAATCTATAAAACTCTCAGAATCTTTGGATCTTTGGCCTTTTTTCGCGTCGAACTATTGAGAAGAAGTATGCGGAGAAAGTAGCCATCCTTAACCATTAGTGAAGTACTCGTAAGTCGTTACATTAGAGATCAGTCCCAAATAAATATTAAGCTTTTTAATACCTAATAACCTAATTCTTGGTCGGAAGAATCCTACTTGAATTAATATAATTTGACACTATTTTTATTTTATATTAAATACATAGCAGTTAGTAGTGGTAGTTAAACCTGGATTAAATATTCTTAATTGCATTCTTACAATAAAAAAAATTATTGTTGCTTCTTTTTGAAAAACTTAAGTCTAGTAATATATATACAAAATACTATTACAGATTCTACTATTTATTTAAGTTACCGTATAATTGTGATGTAGGTTGGCTTGCTTATAATTAATTTTGTTTATAATTAATTAAAAATGTTAAATTCTTCAAAACATTTACTTTTTGTTTTCTTATTGTCAAAAGGTTTACATACTTATAAAAATCAACGCTATGGTGAACTTACACCAAATCTAAATAAACTTAAACATCAAATCATCGCCAAGAACAAAGATCAAAGAACGTTAAATAAAAATATGGATTGCAACAAATTAATGAAGCTCCAAGTTATGAATCATATCGATAAAGTTCTTTGAGAATATGGCGATTTGAGATAAATAGTAAATTACACCAAATGGATGCGTATGTTATGAGCTTTATTGATGTTGGACATTATATGGCATTGCGATTATTCGACAGTATCTCTTGTTCTCTCGAATATCCTACATTGAAACCAACACTATGTCTATAAAACGATAAATGAGCGAAGTAATATACAAACAACGTTGTTGATTTCCACACGGAGCGTATAACTAGTTAATACAAAAAGTACACAAACATGAACCACAGTATCTCCGAGTTCATTATAATTGGCTTTCATTATGGTAACGTTACTAACGAGTCCTACTGCAGTTACTGTGGGTAGTAAGTAACGTTCAACTTGAATATTGTACAATTTGTTTATTGTTTTATATACATTATACATAACATGCATGTATGTGCATAAATTTAAGAAGCTTATATTTGTCTGATATGTTAAAAGTACCGAATGGATGGAGCATAGGCTCCTCATCATAGAAATTAAACATCTAGTGCATACAAATATGTTCCAGAAACGACCCCCACCTAAAATAAAATAGTATGTGTTAGAGAAGGAAGAATGTGCGAGTAAATTTTAAAAAAGAGTCACAGATAAAATTATAGAAGAAAATTTTTTAAACGATAGTTGCAACGAAATGGTGGAAGGGATTAGAACTGTGTGCAAAGGACGTATCAGACGAAACGAAAGGAAAAGGTATGATAAGTAAGGAAACGTGGTTGTGGAATGGAGATGTGCAAAAGGTTTTGAAAGAGACGAAAGATGCATTTAAGCAATGTCAGGAAGTATCGGATGATATTGAAGGTATGAAAGTGAAGATGAAAATTCTATATAAAAGATGTAAGAAGAGAGCAAAAGTAGCTTTAGCCATCGCTAGAGTTGAGGCGCACGAGGTGCTATATAAAGTCGCTAGAGTTTCCTAAAGGTCAAAAGGTCAAAAAGACTATACCGTATATCAAAGCGTAGGGAGAAGAATGCTAGAGATGTCAAATATATAAAATGCATAAAAGATGATGCTGGAAAGATGTTGATGGGAGATAACGACATAAAAGAGAGTTGGAAGGTATATTTTGCAATATTTATTAATGAAAAAAACGATATGAGTAGAGTTTTGAAAAACCGGCAGGTAAATAAAGGATTAGTGAAAAAAGTGATCGATGATGAAGGGAAAGCGGCTGTGCAAGGTATGAAGAATGGAAAAGCTGTAGGGCCAAATGAATACCATTGGAGGTATAGAAGGTTTTAAATATAAATTAAAATATTTATATAAGTGGCTGGCTTTGTTTGTCAATAAGTTGTTGTATGAAGAAGTGATCCCCCATGAATGGTGCAGTAGTGACCTAGATTTATACAAATAAGGAGAATGTACAAGATTTCAACAGTTATCGTGGTATAAAGCTCATGTCACATACTATGAAAGTGTGGTAGAAAGTTATAGAGAAAAGGATGACGCAAGACGAGAGTGATATCTCAGAGAACCAGTTCGGTTTTATGCTTGGTCGGGGATCTCAAGAAGGTAGTGTAGTGTAGTGTAGTGTAGACTGGAAAAATGACAACAAAGGCTGCAGAGTGTTGGCTTGAAAATAAGCAGAACCAAAATAGAGCACATGTTCTGCGATTTCGGCGGTGTCTTCGGTTCTGTTCCTACTTTGTTGGATGAAGTACCGTTACTGTCTGCTCAGACTTTCGCTACCTTGTTCCTCTCATCCAAACCGATGGCAATGTTGACCGTGACGAAAAGCACAAAATCAACACGGGATGGATGAAACGGCAACAAGTCACCGGGATAACATGTGATGTCCAAAATCCCTTAAACTAAAGGAAAGAATATATAAAACCATCATTAGCCCTGTGTATAATTTTGGATCTTCGTGCAGGGCGATCAAGGTAAAGGATGAAAAGGTAGTGGAGGGATGGACAGGTAGAGGACGGCCGCAGAAAAGATGGATGTATTGCGTGAAAGACGATATGGAGAAAAAGGAAGTGATTGGACAAAATTGGGATTAAGGCAGGAAGATGATTATATTTTTTATACTACTGCAATCTTATTTTATTGATAACTCCAGAGCAACACTTATTCAAACAACACCCCGGATATAATACGAAGCATAACTTTGTTACGATCTTAAATTGAACCATTTTATTACAGTATTCTCTCAGAAATTATAGAAATTTGATTCCAATGAAACATAGCAACTCTATTTGCTTTATAAAAAGTTACACTGTTTTTATTGAGCTAGAGCTTTAAAATTTTGCATATGCATTCAAGAAAGTGTCTTACTCGTTTAGCAGTTCTTTGGTGAGATTCGTGATTGTAGATTTTGATTAAATGGTCAATAAGACATGTGGTCAATAACATAACTTTGCTATAATAATTGTGACAGGCGTCTAAATGTATAAATAAATATTGCACAGGACCACTCAGAAGGGCATTCTTTTGTACGTTTTAGTGACGTGTTTGACTGCTACTCGTAATTCTAATAACTTCAACGGTTATTTTTAATTGTTATACAAGTTCCACTTATAACTGATAATCTGATTCAGAATTCCTCCAATTGTGTGTTTAATTAACAAATTAAAGAATACTTTTACGTCATTATTATTATCTTTCAGTAAAGTTATCTTTCCATTTTAACATCCATAAATGAGTCAGTGCGGTCACTGTAGTCCTAATAAATCGATATTTCCTGTAGCAATTCAGATGAAAGGAGAGGGGCTCACCTTAACACTTGCCGCGCACGGTTGACGGATCCTAGTTTTATATGGCGTTATTTATTTTACTTTATAAAGAATAATAATATTATGATTATATTTATTATTAATAGCAGTTAATAATAACCTTATGTATCATTATATTATTACAGTTCAATAATGTAATATATATATTAAAAGACGAGTTAAGAGATTTTTAAACTTATCGGTACCTTATCCGAATTATAGAAATGGCGGTACAAACGGGCCTATGTATGTCAACCTTTATACTCTTCATACAAGTTTTCTGATCACAAGTCGTAAACAAAATCTGAATTTGTTATTCTAGGATTGGATCAGATGAGGTTTGTAAATGCCCTGATTTTTAATTCTTTATTGTAATAAATCTCTGCTGTATTTTAATACTTTGACATAACTATTATTCTATTTATGTTGAGTGTTGTCTGTTACTGTATAATAAATACTATGTGTATAGACAGTGTAATGCAGTTAGTATTACTACTTACAAAAGTAAATACTTTAGACTTATACTTTTGCTTAAACCTTATCTACAGCTTGAATACGAGTATTACCTTATCTTATGAGGTGCCTAATGTTCAGTTTGAGTATATACTCAACTCTAATGACGGTTAGATTACAATCGAGGACTGTAAAAGTTTCCTTTTCGAGCTTAACCTTATTATACTATTTAACTGTATTCTTCTTAACTTGGTATAATTGCGATTTGTATACATTTATTGCTTTTTTTAACTTTGAATATTTTAAACTAACGTTTGATGATTGAGATTTTGCTTGTTAATTATAATTTAATTACTTAATAGAATATTAATAATAATATTATTATAATTACTTAATAGAATAGTATTTATCAGTGATATAATACAAACACTGTACACTCAGATAAGAAACCACAATCTGTATATTTCTAATAAACATATAAAGAATTGTTCCGTGTGTATGTGCTCCACAATCTTACGTGCGCTATCTAATTAAAAATGTTTTATAGCTTAACTATGAACACGAAAGAAAGATAATACATTACTACAAACACATCATTATAATTACAATTATAAATCTTCTTTACAGAACTCGAAAATAATAATAATATTCAGCTATAATATTGCTTATATGGATCGCGATATACACACAAATTACACGCCAAAAGTTCCAGTAGCGCGAAGGCAGTCGCCACACTTATAAATAACATAGCACAGTTTTCTTTGGCACTTTTCAATGGATATGAGAAAAAATGCTTGCCACTAAAAGGATTAAAACCAAAAAAATGTACAAGGTTTAACCTTGGGTGCTTTTAAAATATATGAAGTACGAAGGCACTTACTTTTTATATGTAACATTTTAATAACATTACAACATAATGTAGTTATTAAAATGTTACATATGATCACCTATAATGCTGATGCCTAATTTGATACTAATTCATATTTATCCTTATTAAAGACTATCTTTCGTTCCTGCTACAATTTATGCTCAATGTATTAGTCATATAAAGACAAAATGATGTGACTACGCTAAGTGTTACGTAAACGAAACGACCTTATTCGGATCACTGGACGTAAACTCGTACAAAGTGGGAAAATTTAGGATGGCAATATCAAATCATGGAATGGGAAACGACTCATTGCATGTTTTTACAAAACATCTCTATTAGGCGAGGAAAAAAAAATTGTAAAGTACTTGTGATAAAAAAAATCAATGTGGTAAGTAAAAATGCAACTATCTACACAAATTTAAAAGGGTAGTTGTTCCCCTCAGTTTGTGGTTTAATTAAAACATCAAAAACAACTAAATAAGTTTTATGTTTACACAATCAATAGCAACTTCGAGTCGAACATCTGCACGAGGCAGAATATCTGCCCGTCCACGGTCTTTGGGAGGCCCGCCTAGAGAGCTGCTGCACGTAAGTCACGTCGTCGGTCCATTAGGCTCCGAGGACTTGGGATGACTTAGAATTCCGAATGGATTCGAAACAAATCTGAAAAATAATCCGATTTTATTAGCATGAGTACAAACGAAAAAAAATTATATAATATCAACTCTAATATATGTGTCAATAAAGGACACCTATTACCAAGGATTGAGATCTTAGAAACGTAAAACACAAAAATATTGATTTTGTTCTTCCATGAATCTTTAGAAATAATTATAAACTCAAAAATAACAATTTTATTTATTTTAAAGTTTCAATAATTTGAAGGCCAACAATAATTTTATAGCATGTATATACATCAATGTATTATAGATAATGAACAACATATATTCTAAGATCTGTTTTACTTATATTCACAAACGGTAAAAAAATAGTGTTAATTCTTGTTTACTAAGTACAATAAAGGCGGTATGCGGTAATGTGAAGCAGTCGAGTTGATGAGTTGCGTCGCGCTGACAATTCTGCTTACCCGAATATTTCCGGAATTGTGTAATAGCGACAATCAGGGACAACAATTTATAAAATACCTTTCATTGTTTTATCTACAAAATAAAATGCAAAAAAGTCTTATCAAATCTTCCATTTTAATTAATCCCAAACACAAATATCATAAGATAGATTGCTACCTATAAAAAAGCTTTATAACATGAAAAAAAAGTCATAACAATCTGTTTTAAAATACAATAAGAAACATATTGTAATAAAAATGAATAACATTTAAAATAATAATCACTGAGCAATAAATTAACTAAGCTGAGGTAAATATAATTCTATTACGAAGAAATAAACGTGTTATATATAGACAGGGAAATATTATATGACTTGTGAGATAAACTGTTTCATGGAAGTGCGCTTTTAGTATTAATTTACTTTAATACAAATACAAATAACAAAAACAAAAATTTTATAATTTTTGAAGAATTACTTGCAACATAATAATTTGAGAAAATGTAAGTGAAGAAAAATTTAATTATTTTAAAAGAAATGCAGTACAATAATATGAGAAAATGTAAATGAATGATTTAAATATTAAAGTTCGGAAAAAAAAATACCAAATTCTACATTTGTAACGCTTTATTATTTAGTATTATTTAGAATCTTTTGTATATTTTTCAGTTTTATTCAAGTGTAGGTTGCTAATATCTCATAATTATACCAAACGAAGGCATCTATCATTCATTTTTTTGAATATTATATTATCTTACGACGATAACAAGACGATTGCTCACTCGCTCCGTTCATCTCGAATTGAATAGTTTTTTTTTGTATATATATATTTAATCTTAATTTTGAATGTTGTAATTTAAACTATGGTGAATATTTGGACCATAGTTGAATGAACACAGAAACTATAGTCTGATCTCTGTTCATACATTTCTAAAGGCAATATATCAATAATAACATCTGAGAATATAGTTTTCAGATGTTATTCTATATTTTGAACTAATTTAATCTCTTCAAAATACTTGGCACAAAGTAATGTGAACCTTGTCAGAGCAAAACTAAATTATTTAAAAACCGTTTGTTAAACGTCAAAACATTTTACAGTTATCCAAATGAAATCTGGAAAATGTATTGAGTTCTATAACAGCTATTTACAAGCAGTCATACAATAATTATTTATGAATAAATTCTCATTAATTGAAATTAGAAATTAAACTATACATTACTACAATTTCTTTTTTTAATTACAAGTACTAAGAAAATCGAAAAATTACACAAATAAAGAAGGTTGTAGTTGCTTTAGTTTTTCCAAATAATTTCTTACTATTGCCGAAATTCCAGCTGATGTTAAATGGTATCGTTATCTATAGAAAGTATCAAATTTGGCAATTTGCAATTATGGACATGATATACATGAACGGAGGGGAGAGCTGTTTAGATAACCGGTTTATCGCAACGAGAGACACCCTTCTCCCTAGTCAGCAGGCTTGTTATAAAACAGAGGGGGTTCCTTCCCCCACCCATCCCACATGTACAAGAAGGAAAAAGCTCTTTTCTAGAGAGAGACTCGATAGGAACAATACCTTGGCTCTAATATCCCTCCGAAACTCCGCAACCACGCGACGACTTTGTTATATTTTATTTTATAAAAAAAATCAAGAAGCTCTATGAGTAACAAAAGTCGGCATTTCTAATCAAGATATTTTAATTCCATAACAAAACAAAACTTTCAGGTCAATAAGGCGGCATGTACCGGACCCATAAAATAAATTTTCTATATGAGGAATCGTTACAATTTCTCTATATTACTCGCATGTCGTCACCAGATTAAGACCAAGACCTTGCCAAGATAAATGTCTCTCATTCTTTACTTATGTACAAATATATTATGTCAATCCCAACTTAAACATAATCCCAACATAAAAATTTAGCAAACATGGGTACGTGTACATTGAATATAGTTTTTCTATTTGTATAACAAAAAAGTTTTAATAGTGTAAAATAATTTTATTCCTAGAATAACATTAATTTACACTATTAAAACTTCAGATATTAGAGATCCACAACAATCGATTCTAGAGTCTTAAGCTCCTTCGAGTTGATTGATATAATTAAAAAGTTTAATAACTTTTAACTTCCAGTTCTATAGCGCTCGTTAGTTGAATAAGAAATCTACACAGCTCAGTAAATATCTCCCTTCTCTCACTCTCTCTTACTAATAGTAAACAATACCTTCTATTACCACACAATTAAATATTCAAAATTTTTGAATGATATTTTTTTGTTGAGTTTTACAGTTAGTTAGTTTGGTCAATCTTTAGTTTATAAAGGAAAAAAAAACTAATACTATGTAGATAGAAATAGAGTTATGTGTATGTTACCAATATCTAAAAGATTCAATTATAAAGAGGAGTTTTTTCAAATTTTTGCTAGCCCCATCTCAAATGCCTGATAAGCGTTTTCTCTGTCTTTAATTTTTATTAGCTTGTATTTCCCATTGTTACTCCAGAATGGCTTGTAATTGTTAAAATCTGCTTTAAAGTTGTATATATCGTTAGTCTTGTTTTAATCATAAAACGATTTTAATAAATCATTACTAATTTGTATTTCGTTGCAAGCTTCATTTATTAGTTAGTCTTATATGTCATTGTGTTATAATATTATTGTGAACTTCTATCAGTTGTATAAATAAATAAACATATATACCTTTTCATTTGTTTTTCATAGGTTATTTTAAAAAATTATTTTATTTTATTTATATATTTAAAAAAGGCATGGAGGTACTTATTATTCAAGAAAGTATAAGTATATTAAATTTACATGTTCGCAGTAAAAATATATGCGTGTAACAAAAAATTATAACTACCTTTTGTATATAAGCAATAGTTGTTAAAATATTTTCATCACAATCATGGACATGAAAGACATTGTTTGTTGTAAAATTAGTAAGTTTGAAATGAAATAAGCTTGTAACTTTCGTGGAGGACTTTGTCAGAAAAGTCTTTGATGTTTTTTAGTGGAAACAATTGAACAAGTGAAGGTAATATTGATTTTGTATTTAAATATCAAATGTATTTATTGTTAATAGTAAGCAGAAAATTAAGAAACAGCAAGAAAAGTGTTAATTTAAAAGTCAGCAAGTTGTTAATTAAAAGTAAAAAAGAAAAAGCTCTATTTTTCTTAGCTTTATATCGAACATTTGATTATGATTAACAAATATTTCTAAATTAATTACTATAATAATTTATGGTTATTTTATAATGTAAAAGTACAATCAAAAGTACAATGAACTGCATTAGTTAAAAAATTTATTTCTTTGTATGTTTCATTTCGGTGACACAGAAAAGGTTTGAGATTTAAAAGACAAAAATCTAAACATTTACTTTTGCTCTGACAAATTTCACATTAGTTTGGGTGGAGTGATTTGGGGAAATAAAATCTTTTCAACAAATACAAAACGAACTTCTTAAGAAATACTTTCTATTTAATGTTTTCACTTGAAAAAAGGATAAATGGAATTCAACCTTTAATCTCCGAATTAATCAGAGTATTTTATTTATTAATATTATTGTAAGTTTATACAGATACTCTCTGTAATGAAACATTTCCTTTATTTATGAGAACAGTTACATCTTGTGTTCTAACATTTACTTAAAACTACAGTTAAGTTAATATTAAGGCCTAACAAGGCGTTAAGGCTAAATTTTGTACTTTCTGTACTGTGTACATGTGACTTGTAGTCCGGTCAATTTAGACCTAAAAATGAGAGCGAAGGTACATAAATTCGAATGTTTAAATTGACCGGACTATTGCTAGATTTATAGAAATTATAACAATTATTATTTTTCTTCTCAGATATGATTCCAGCAAACTTATTTCAGAGAATAATTATATCAAGTATTGTTTAACATTTTTATACGCAGTATAACTTTATGAAAGTTTCAGGAAATTAAAAAGAACTGTAAATATTCTTTCTGTAAGTTCAATTTAAAAGAAAAAACTAATGTTTGCTAAAATAAAATTGCCGTTATCCTTTGTATTATATAATGTTTTTTTTTGTTTTTTATTATTGTTGTTGTTTTGATCTGTGTAGTTAATTTACATTCTTATTAGTAGTGAATAGAATAGTGTTGACATATTTATTTCATTATATCAAATCCTTATAAATCTAATAAAACTATACAAAATTATGTTATCACAAATGATTTTTGGGAATATATAACACAAGTTGAAAATTGGTTAATCATCCTTAGAAAGCGTTTTGAATCTCAAGATATATATTGTGATTTAAATAAAAATTATTAACTGAAAGATAGTATTTCTTTTTAATATGTTCAATTGGAGTCGGACCTCTTTGATTAAAAAGGTCGGTATTTTTTTTTACAATGATAAGATCAAAATTCCTTTATTTGGCACAAGTCTAAGATTATAGGAACATATATCATAATTATTTTGGAATTACCCACAAATTTTAAACAATAATAAACTCCTATAAAAGGTTTCCTGTTTTTATACAAAGAAATACAATTCTAAGATATTAAATTGTTTCTTCCATTTTAAGAGTTCAATCTTTCACTAACGTTTATAGTTTTTCCATAGTATTTTTCTACAAGAAATTCTTCAGAAATAACAAAAGTTTTTCTTTGTGTAACTCTTTTGTTATTTATACTTTTAGTAACGAACAACAAGTATGCTTTTACGAGAAACAATTTATCTCAAAAGTCATAAAAACGTTCCTCATCTATAATCAACTTTATCAGTTATTGTTTCAAGGCACTACCTTCTATACAACTTAGGTGAGTTATTTTAATAAACAAATATTGTGCATAAAATGTAAACAATTTATTGTTACTAAAAAGATTTTCATTTATTTGTATAATTTTAAATTTAGATGTTTTAATATTAAGGTATCACAAAATAATAGATTTTCGTTATAAAGTATAGAAATTATATATAAAACATGATTCTATTGTATCTATTCGTGTATATATTGATGTTTCCGTAGGAAATATGTTGTTTCTTATGGGTCGTTAGCGAGGCTAACAAACACATATTTAGGTAACAAATAATCAAGAACAGAAGAAATTAGCCTCAAAAATTTTAAATATAAAATTAATTATTGTTAGATGAAAATAGTCATGGTATTGGGACTTCTTTGTAATATTTTTGTAGATCTCTATTTTTTTGGTACATTACTTAAGTATATCTCCGCTGGTTTACGCAGCACACCCGGGTAAGGCTCCCAGCAGCCAATACTTCATGACCTCGCTACTCCTTTACCAATAATCGTTATATTTCAGTCCACCTACATAATACCGTAATGTAGTTTTAACCAAAACCTTCCTCAAGAATTATATCAACTTTTAATTTATTAGAAGTCGTACAAACACTGGTTTAAAAGTTTCTGTTAAAAATTATATTACACACAGATAGACAGCTTTTGAGGACTTTGTTTTATAATATATATAGATTTTATAAAAACACTCCGTGGTACATACCAAGAGAAAACCTTGACTATTTTAAATTCTATATTTTTTTTTGAGGGTGTAATTATTAAACCACTTACCACCACCACTACATATTTGATTTATTTTTGCATAAATCTATTACTACGCTTAAAAACTTACATCAATAAAAGGCGTGAATCATTTTTTTGTAACTGCAGTCGGTCATTTGAATTCCCAACGATGCAATTTTGTTGGTTTTGGTGCAACTAACTATTTTAAATTTTATTGCTGAAGAAAAGGAAAATTCAGAATTCAAATATTGATGTATGTAACAGCTGCATGTGACATCTGCGTGAACTAGAGAAAAGAATTCTATGTTCAAAGATTCGTTTAGAACTTTTGAGCGAAATAGCATTACGTACATAGGTTAAATTTTCGTAAAGGTTATTTTCATAATTTTATGATAGTCTTTTTAAAACTAGTTGTAATTATTTTAGCCTCGTTTATAATGCACCTTTTAAAATAGTTAAATATGTGCTCTGGTTACGGCGGTTATTCTTGCAAAATCGTCAAGGAATAAAGTATTTTTATATATTTTTCGGTGATAATATCTCGTCTTTGATAATAAATATGAATTCGTCAGGTCTTGAGACATATACTTTTAATTGTGTTTTGGATTACACTGACCTCGCATTAAAATATTGCAATAAAACATTTTTGTTGCAGTTTTAATTAAAATAACAAATATTTTCAAGGTCTAAAGAATATTTTATAACTTCTTTTTTTATAGGTAGCAATCTGTGTTATGATATTCGTATTTGACACAGACCAAAAAAGCGAAAGGATACAGAAAAAATTTATTTGGCCTTTTCTTCGTCCATTTTTGTTCTAATAAAACAAGGAATATATTTTATAAATTGTTGTCACGGATCGTCACCATTATATAATGCGGAAAATATTCGCCGAAGGCCTAAGCGGAATCGTCGGCGACGCGAATCATTAACCTGACTGCTTCACATTACCGCCTAGCGCCTTTATTGTATTGTATGTAAGCAAAGTTAATATTGTTTTAATGTTGTACTTATGAATATTATTACAAATTCCTTTGGAAATACTGTAAAATAATAATATTTTATGAATGCTATAAAAAAAGTTTTAGGCTTAAAAATTTATTAAAGATTTAAAATTATTGAAAGTATTTTTTTACTTTATGTTTATTTCTAAGGATTCTTGGGCGATAAGTGTCTTTTCCTAAAAAAATTTATAACTACACATATATAATATATAATTATTCTCTATACAATCTATTTACAATAAAAAGTTTGTTACACAAGAAAACCAATGTCGATAGCAATGAATGCAGTTTCAGTTTCAACACGGATATTATGAAACAATTGTTATAAAGACACAATATCATTTGAACCTCTTTGGATAATTATTTAATATCAATCAGTTTTAAGTTTTGACTATATGTAGTAAGCTTAAAATATTATTATAAAAAGAAATACGTAAAGAAATTACAATAGACTAAGGACAGTTTTGTTAATGTATTTTTTACGATAAATAAATTGTTCCTAAATTAGTAAAGTAACCTGAAGAAAACAACTTGTTACATTAAAAAGTTATTAAATAATCAGATATCAGAGAAATAAATATAAAATTATTTATATAAAAATTAATACCTTCAAACAACTCGTTGAAAAAAAAATAAATAAAAGATTTTATTAAAAAATAAAACAGCTATTTAAAACATTCTGTAAATAATCGCTTTAGCACAGAATGGAAAGGCTATCTTATTACCCAGAATACTATAAGCAAAGCAATATTCCTTGTTGGCGAACCGAGTTACTGAATAATGAATGAAGGGACCGAAATGAGATAGGAAAGAATGAGAACTATTGTGTACGGGTTCTAGCTCCAATAGTTTATTTTTATACATTGCTAAGGAACAAGAATTTACCTTATAATTTTCTTACATAGCCTTTACGACGTATTCGACATATAGTTGTAAAATAATGTTATTTCAGGGATAAGGCGAGACCACTAAGCAGTAACTTTGGGTCTGAATTAAGTTTTCATTCGTTTCATACTACCGTCCATACCATACCATCCGAACCGTAGTATGTTAAGACATATTTATTTACTATCATTTTATTTTCAGGTATTATCTCTCTACGGTATATATACTAGTTAATTTTGTGAATCTTAACAGAACTGTGTCATAACCTTATTATTAATTTTCAAAATATCTTATAATTATAAATGTAGAGAATAATAACTAAAATGAACTATTAATGAGATGTGTGGAGTAGAGGTAGTTAGTTAATAAAAACCATAAAATAGTTATGTCAAATAACTATTTTATGGGTTTTATTAAGTCCTTTTTCCTTACACCATAGGATACGAGGGCCAAACTGAAAGTTTTTAGAACTGGCCACTTAAAAGCATTATATTAAAAAAAATAGTTAAAATTTTGAAAATGGAACTCTTTACCAATATTATTGAGTGTACATTTCATTCATTTGTCATTTGTTTTACGATTTGGCGGCAAATTGAAAATTGTTTGTGCACGTCAGAATGAATTTAAGCCGAGAACATTTTCGTGCAATGATTTTTTATGACTTTCGATGTCATTTAAGTCAACAAGAAAGTTATGATAGACTTCGATTGGCTTTTCGCGATGAAGCCCCATCTCGTGCTACAGTTTACAACTGGTTTAATGAATTCAAACGTGGTCGAACTAATCTCACCGATGATTTGCGTGAGGGACGGCCTTCTACAGCGACGACTGAAGATAACATCAGTGTTGTGCGGCGTATGATAGAGACTGACAAAAGAGTGACCTATCAGCAGATTCGGACAAGTCTAGGCATAGGTATGAGTCAAGTGTACAAAATCCGCCATGAACATTTAGCGGTCAGGAAGCTTTGTGCCCGCTGGATACCGCATAATTTGACCGAGGCTCAAAAACTCCGCCGTGTTGATTGGTGCCGAGAAATGATCCAAAAATTTAACGGAGGTGACTCAAATGCTGTGTTCGACATACTAACGGGTGACGAAAGCTGGATTTACTGTTATGATCCGGAAACCAAAAGACAGTCTGCTCAGTGGGTGATTCCTTCCGAAGGGTTGCCAACTAAAGTGAAGAGAGGTCGAAGTGTTGGAAAAAAGATGGTGGCCTCGTTCTTCGGAAAGACAGGTCATTACGCGACAGTAGTCTTAGAGGATCAGAAAACGGTTAATGCAGAGTGGTATACTAACAATTGTTTGCCACTTGTCTTGGAAAAAGTTCGAGAGAAACGACCTCGCAGCAGGATCCTCCTTCATCACGACAATGCCTCGTCGCACACCGCCAGGCAAACGATCGACTATTTGGTGACCTCAGACGTGGAATTACTGGGTCACCCGCCGTATAGCCCCGACCTCGCACCCTGCGATTTTTATTTATTTCCGAAAATAAAAGAAAAACTTCGAGGAAAATGTTTTATAGACGCCGAAGAAGCAGTGGCTGCGTTTCAAAACGCCGTCGAAGAGACCCCTAAGGCCGAGTGGGCAAGGTGCTTTTCTCAATGGTTCCATCGAATGCAGCGATGTATTGATGTAAATGGACGCTATTTTGAAAAGTTATAATAAAACTAATAACTTGCTAGAATGCTTAGTTTTTGATTTTCTAAGAACTTTCAGTTTGACCCTCGTATATACGACGACTAGACTGCGGTAGCTGTCAACGTATTTTGGGTAGACCTCGAAGAATTCGGTCTGCCCATTCATTTGTACCCGACTTTCGAATTTTGGAAAAATTTCTTCACAGGAGGTCTTCTTATGACCCCCTGAGTCCGAAATGATCATTGGTCAAAAAGTTTATATATATGCGTGCGTGCGTCCAGATTCGACTTTTGTCAGCACGATAGCGGGCGCAGTTTCGCTCGTATCGCTTTCAAACTTTGCACAAAAATCAACCATCCAAAAATGAAGGTCAAGTTCGTTAACCAGAGAAATCCGGCCATAGGGGGCGCTAGGGCCTCACTTTTTGTGATTTCAGTTTTTCGACCATAACTTTTTCCCTATACATAGAAGATCATTTGCGTTCATATTATATGATGTCTTTGATGAATAACTATAACTAATGTAGATAAACCGAAAACCTAACTTCAATAACTTAGGGGTGGAGGTAAAAAAACCGAAAATTTTTGGAAAAAAAATTATAACTTTTTTCTGGTAAACATTTTTACATCACATATATTTTTAATAGAAAGGTTATTTTTTACTCTAAATTTAGGTACCAAAAGTTTTTCCTTAATAGGTACCGTTTCCGAGAAAAAAATAAAAACCACTTTTAGTTTGAAAATTTCAGGTAGGTAAAACCACGGCAACTTTTTTCTGGAAAACATTCCCTCCTCGCAAATATTTTTAATAGAAAGGATATTTTTAATTCTAAATTTAAGTACCAAAAGTATTGCCAAAAAAGATACCTTTTCCGAGAAAAAAAATAAAAACCGCTTTTTGCTTGAAAATTTTTGATGTAAACAACGGCTTCATGTGTTATTCTTAGGTAGTGAGTTATATTTTAAACGAGTTACACACGAGGTCTACCCACGCGTGTCCCCCTGCGGGCACGGATTTTTTGGGAAGACCTCGAAGAATTCGGTCTGCCCATTCATTTGTCCCTTACTTTCGAATTTTGGAAAAATTTCTTCACAGGAGGTCTTCTTATGATCGCCTGAGTCCGAAATGACCATTGGTCAAAAAGTTTATATATATATATATATATATATATATATATATATGCGTGCGTGCGCCCAGATTCGACTTTTGTCAGCACGATAGCGGCCGCAGTTTCGCTCGGATCGCTTTCAAACTTTGCACAAAAACCAACCATCCAAAAATGAAGGTCAAGTTCGTTAACCAGAGAAATCCGGTCACAGGGGGCGCTAGGGCCTCACTTTTTCTGATTTCAGTTTTTCGACCATAACTTTGTCCCTATACAAAGGACATCAATCGGGTTCATATTATATGATGTCTTTGATAAATACCTATAACTAATGTAGATAAACCGAAAACCTAACTTCAATAACTTAGGGGTGAGGGTAAAAAAACCGAAAATTTTTGGAAAAAAAATCATAACTTTTTTCTGGTAAACATTCTTGCATCACAAGTATTTTTAATAGAAAAGTTATTTTTTACTCTAAATTTTGGTACCAAAAGTTTTTCCGTAAAAGGTACCGTTTCCGAGAAAAAAAATAAAAACCACTTTTAGCTTGTAAATTTTAGGTAGGTAAAACCACGACAACTTTTTTCTGGTAAATATTCCCTCCTCGCAAATATTTTTAATAGAAAGGTTATTTTTTACTCTAAATTTAAGTACCAAAAGTATTTCCAAAAAAGATACCTTTTCCGAGAAAAAAAATTAAAACCGCTTTTTGCTTGAAAATTTTTGATGTAAACAACGGCATCATGTATTATTCTGAGGTAGTGAGTTATATTTTAAACGAGTTACACACGAGGTCTACCCACGCGTGTTCCCCTGCGGGCACGGATTTTTTATTAATAGATTGGTTTTATATTTAAATATTCGAATGTTATCTGTATGTTCATACTATTAACAACTATTTTAACAGCAGTTTTTCGTTCAAACTTTTTATTGCTGGTAATATTCCAATCGATATTTCACATGTTTCTTAAATCTTTGCGACCTAAGTTAATTATTATTTACTAATCGTTCACGACAAGTAAATATAATAATTAAAGCACATTTTAAAAGGAGTACTTTGTAAATAGAGATTTATTCAAATAGGTGATCTAAGTGGATCTAAACGCCGCAAGCCATGTAACATACAGTATTGTCATTTAAAGTACACTTACGTATACACGATTAATTGTAGTAAAGATTAGTACCAGTTGTAATAAAATGGATAATTTTTGTATTTATTTTTGTATTTCTATTTCTTACATCGAATATGCACTTTCATATTAGATATATAAATGATTCGCTATTTTGTGGGAATGAAAAGAAAAAAAGAATCCAAGAATTCATAACACAGTATATTTTTAAAAATACTAGTATCGAAATATACAATTTTATACAGATTTCACAGTACTCTTCTATAAATATTGCATATACTTATTGATTGCTATTCTGTTGACATGTGACAACTTTTTGCATCCTACCAGTGATGCTGTCATGGCCAGTACAAAATAAAATTCTTTGCGTCACATTATTTATTTGACATTGATAAACAATGTCTGGGTAAATATAAACCTTTTATTTTATTTGTGAACAATTTGTACTTTACTAAATATTCCATGCATAATTAAATGTAAGTGAAGAAATACCCAAAAAATTAAGGTTATTTATGCCTGTCAAACGCATGGTGATGTGTGTCATATTTGGTAATATTAATTTAATGGTAATATTAAATTTTATATATTTCTAATTAATAATTATATAAAAATATTAGCTATTACTTTAACTCTTTAAAAATTGTATACTCAGAAGAAGAAGAAGAAGAAGAATAAAGAATGGAAGTCTTTGTACTCTAATGTCTTATATTATAATAATTTCAAATATAATGTGCATTAACAGTCTTTTCCTAATATCAATGTAATGTATGAACCTATAAAAAATGATTTGTTTATATAGCTTCCGATTTCGAATACATTATATAATATTATTACTCTGAACATCTTTTTATACTTACCTATTATAGATATTGATGATAAGGCTGAAAAACTTTGAAATGTATGGACCATCGCAGTTCAACCCCTACCACATCATTAACGAATTATTTAATGAATCATATTCAATATATTTTTTTCATAATAATAAATGCAAGTCTAACACATTATAACACACACACAGTATTTAAAACTGTGTTACGTTAGAATAGAGTTTCAAAAAGAAAATACGTGAAATAGCTTTAGATAATCTAGGCTTTGTCACGACTTATCAATTAATCAATAAAATTTATTGATAGTCAAAGTTTATGTCAAATTGAAAATTTAAGTTTTACATGTTATCAACTTTGTGTATCAAATAAGTACATTTACAACTTGATAGTTTAAAATTTTTAGACTAAATAAACATTATATGTTTTGTTAAGGATTGATAAACCATCTTTAAATCAGATTCGTTTAGACTTATTGTTCTTATGTAGTCTGTAGATCTTTCAGATTATCTATCTAGTGTTTAGAGATTATACGATCAAATGTTCTTAAATTATCAACATTTCACAAGAACAAGAACAAATACGAGTGTATGGTCATGTTGTTAGTTTTGATGTTATACACCTTCTATCTAGACAGCGTAGTACTAAAAATAAATAGATGTATAGAATATAAAAAATATTTTAAATCGCAAATATACACTTTTCTTTTTTTTGTCTTAAAACACATAATAAAATATTATAAAACGATATAAATGAATGAAAAACTATAATAAAAAAAGTATTGTTGGTGTTTGTCGAATAACAAACAGTTTGATTATATTTATTGTAGTGAATTGTGAAAAATTATAATAATAATATGTTATGTTGAAAAATAAGTTTGTCAATATTCAAGCTAAACAGATAATTCATATGTTAGGTACCAATATGCTTAACAGAATTTTCGGACTAGTCCCTAATGAAACGACTTACTTTGTTAATGGTTACAGATTGTTACTTTATCCGTTCATTTCTTTTGATAGAGGTCCATGTGAAAAAGCTAAAATTCTGGAGCCATGTGAGTGGTAGTACTCTCTCATTTGGAATACATAATATAATTGCCTTTAGGATATTATTAAAACAAATTTATTTAAATAATTAAACTATATAAAACCATCATATGATTTAATAAATGTATTCACTAAAATTATTAAATCTTAAATCATGTAAAACAAATTTTCTTTACATAAAAAAAATAGGCGATATTCTTATTTTTTTATCAATATTTTGGATATCCGTACTAAATAATAATAAATAGATAATAAATTTCTCTAATCCGTTACTTCAGGAATACAAGGATAATAAAAGTGAATACTTACATAACATTCATTATTTATTTTCATTGAAATAATTAAAGTAGCAATTATTATTATTGAAAACATAACTATAACGTTCAAATATATATATATAATACTGAACTTCCTTTATTATCGAGTAAAGAGCGTCTCCAAAGACCGTATGCCCAGTATTACAGATATCGAGTCAAATAGTATTTGGAGATACATACGGAGATATTTTCTGTAACTTAAATTGTATTGCATTTGTGTATAAATATCGATAAAATAAGATAAGGGGAGTCCTATCTCTTCTGTTTTCGTCGACATTGCCTTTATTAGAGTTGAACAGAACATTGCATTATAAGGGAGGCGACATTTGTTCAACTTCACGTTCTGAATAACAACGAGCTAAACACGATGTTATATAAAGAGATAGTAAACATTTAAGTAAAAATATTAAATATGTGAATCTAATAAACTAAAACTTACTTATATTATTGGAATGGTATTCTATAAAGTAAATGTTATTCCGTTATAATTCTAATAATATAAGATATAATTTCGCTCGTTGATTAATAATGAAATCTTTAAAATATGAAAGACAAAAACAATTAAATTTTGCCAACATAAAATTTTTGCATGTTCGTTTCTACACGATAAAATATTAGTTACATGTTATTACAATATATTTTAAGTAAGTTTCTTTATAAACTACTTTTCGACTATATTGAATGATAAGTGATGGTTACATTATTGTTTAATAATCAATAATATCTTTTATGTATTATATTATATATGGCGTTATCAGTGTATGATAGGCTTTATATTTTCGTTTAAATATAGAGTCCAGAAATTATTTTCTCTTGGGTAATAACCTACATGTACATGTTTGTTTTTTGAAAACCATTCCACAATTTTCGATAATTTTATGTTAAGTACGCGGATTGATTCTATTGTTGTTTAGAATATTAGTTTTACAAAACATATATTCCTCCTAGGTGATAAAACTTTTAGCCAAAAACAGCTTTTCTGAACGAAGCAGTGACTATGAGACATTTTTTTAAGTAAAAAGTTTAATTTATATTGTTTGGAACAATAAGTAGTATCGATATTAAGTTTTATCTGTCCAATAGTTTTAGCAATTTGCGATTACAGACCAAAATATATGAAGGAATCTAAAAATTAAAATGCGAACTATTGATTACAATTATAACTCTCTAACTAAAGAATTAAAAATGTCTTAAATTTTTATAAAAAAAGGTTTACCTTTTTATCACAGCTTTGTTGTTGTTACGTATTACATGTTATGTGAACAACGAACATATTAAATATATTTTATAAATACGAGAATGAGATTTGAGTCCTAAAGGAGTCTAAATAATTAAAACGGATAACAATAAGCATTGCGATGCAATGAAATATATCCGTAGCCATTAAATTTACATTTGAGTATATTTCCAAAGCGTTAACGTTCGTTTAAATGTTCTCTATTTCACGTTGTATATATTTTTAATAATAGTTGTACTGACGCATTCATTATCTATCATTATACTAATAATAATAATTAATAACGAAGAAAGTTGGTATTTATTATTTTGCCCAAATCCTTCTCTATTCAAGGTAGAGTTCGTTTTATTATATTTAATTCTTATATATTTTGTAACAATAAAGCATGTTTTATGTTGTATTTTTTGTTGATTTAAAATGTGTACATACACGAACAACTACAGCTATTATCGATTTGTAATAATTTAAAATTGCATTTATTTAAAACTCATGCTAAGTGAATTCTCAAAATACAAAGAGTAAAATGCAAATACTTAATAAATTTAGCAAATGTGTAGGATAATATAACAAAAACAATATTAAAGAAAACAATACTGAATACATGTATTTAACTACCACTTGAACGAATCATTTATACAAAAGAGGCACATTCATCCGAAGGGTCCTCGGGGATGCGCTCCAGTAACTTGACTGGTTTATGTTACCACGTGACGTATCTGATATATTACACTTACTTTGTGCTAGTAGAATGTAATGTACTGATCACTTCTACGTCCTACATCAAGAATATTAATTGTTTTTAATGTGTCCACGGTAATTATATATTTTAAATATCCTGATTCATAAACAGTAACAAGGTTTAGAAATTAAAAAAGATTGAAACGATTATTTGTA
The DNA here is from genome assembly GCA_918358695.1 of Melinaea menophilus ssp. n. AW-2005. NCBI lineage: Eukaryota > Metazoa > Arthropoda > Insecta > Lepidoptera > Nymphalidae > Melinaea > Melinaea menophilus. The sequence continues at coordinate 1,222,348 of OU911048.1, forward strand.
AATGTTAACTTGTAACAGTTTTTTAATAAAATATATATCATTTAATATTTATAATTATTAGAGTCTTAAATTCATTATATGTTTATGCTTTAGCTATATTTTTAACTCAATCTACGTCAAAAGTAGTTTATTAGTATAGTAGACGTGAAGGCTTTCAATAATAAAGCCTCGTTAAGATGGAAGACAATCAGACCTGAAGAAACTTAGAGCTAAATTACTGAATTTACGTGAAACTAAATTAAATTGAAATGGTCCTAAATCAACAACTCGGAAACATTTAGCCCAAGTAACAGCGATGTAACATTCTGAATAAATATTCTTATCTCGACTAAAACTACCTTTATTGAAACATCTACATATTTTAATATTTAACAATAATTACTTAGATTTCTTTTTTATATGTAAAATATTTTGTCTTTTAACTTTTATATAATAAATAGGACTTGTTTATTTTATATATCTATTTTCTTATTCTTTTATCTAATTATCTATTTAATCTTATCAACCTACAACTGTTACGTTTTCTTATTACAACGTATGTTATTTATAATATTACTAGCTGACACACGCGACTTTCCCTGCTTGAACTTTATGTAAAACCTAACAGTATATATGGTGCCATCTATTTATTAACTTATTTATTAACGTATTTTCCCGGTGTAACCTATGTTTAATTCTAGGTCATATTTTATTTGTATACCAAGTCTCATTTAAAGCTGTTATCCTCCTTTATTCAAAAGTCACTGAACAGTTTTATTCAAATATAGATATTTTACTTTGAAAACAAGATTAAATTAGTGTGTAGCTACGGGGAAACAATTCGTGGTTAGAACTTCTTATATTCGTGACAACTTCAAAACTACATGTTAACTATTAAAGGATATGTGCTCAAAGAATTGTCCAATTTTAATAAAAAAAAGACAAAAAAAATTCTTGGAAACATCTCGATGATGAAAGACTTAATTTTATAAGTATTTACATTATCAGATGAAAAAATGTAAACAACTTTTTATAGATTATTTGTAATACACTCCCTCGCGAACTATGTGCTTCCTTACTAGACTTATGTACTAGCCTAGCTACTTATGTATATACTTTCTTTATGTACTAGCCTTATATACTTCCCTTATATACTAGCCTTATTTACTTCCCTTATATACTAGCATTACGTATTTGCCTTATGTACTGCCCTTATGTACTAGCATTACGTATTTGCCTTATGTACTAGCCTTAATTAATAATGGCTGACCATAAAGTTGCTCTGCTGAACATTAATTAAGTTGTTTCAAACAAGGAACAAAAACTTTAACTAAATAAATAACATTTTTAACTTTTAATATAATATTTTTTTAAGAACCTGTAAGTTTTGCTCACTATAATGAAATATATTATCTTTCGTATTCTAATAAAAAAGCAATAAGCAAGATTGAATTGTATTTGTTGAGGAAATCAAATGTCTTCTCATTCTAAAAAGATATGAATTTATTTTTCTACTGCTTTTGTAATTTAAATAAAACATATTTTCAACGATAATTTTTTAAGAGTTATTCACCAAAAAATCTGGTAAAATACAATTTTATTGTAAATATATTTTAATATTCCAATATACGTAATAATTAATCCGAAGGAACTGAAAACATACAACTCAAGTTTATATTCTGCCTTAACTTGTGATAATCTCCTTTGAAGATTATATTAATTGTAATACCCGCTTAATTTGTTCGAAGTCTAGATATTAATTACAAGCGAAAATCAAAATCCATATAGGATTTAAGATAATAGTATTTGCCTCATAGTTAACTAACTCTTGTATCGAACTAATATGTATTACACTAATATTAATATTTTAATAACTGCTGCCGGTTAATGTAAGATGTCACATGTCCGTACGACAAGGCTTGCTACTTAGCAGTAGCAGCTGCGAAAGTAAATCTATAGTTACTTTTCGATAAATAAATCCGTACAAAACATCTCCGCCACGTCCTTAGGGAAAAGTGTACGTATCTTGTTTTTAGGGCGTTGTCTTTTAAAAATATTTGTCAAAAAATAAGGCAATTATCGTTTAAATTTATTGTTAGAAACCTTTCAAATATCGTAAAAGCATCATAGACTCGGCAGTTTCATGTTATATTATTTCAATCTTTTTATGACATCTCTTGAATTTACATCTTACTTGAATCCTAATTAATTCTCAGATGTCAATTATATGTGCCGCAATTATTACAATATTACAACAATAAATTTGATTGAGAAGTACTAAGTAAGCAGTAATAGTATTAATTAACACTTGTTACTCTTTTGAAAAAGTAATCACGTTTTTTGGCCATTTCTTTTCTCTTTGAAACCCAGCAACTAGGTTGTACTTCATAAGTGAAATGTTTGGCTATTCGAAATAGAATTTTGACTTTTATTGAGATTGTTATAGTGTAATATTAGGTAGCTGTATATATTGCATTATTATTGCCATTTTATGTTCCATGACAATGTTTTGTAGAAATAAGATGGTGTTTAGAAATAATATAAGAAGAATAAATTATCAAAATATAACAATCAATATATTCTTATTTGATTTAACTTCGATTTAATAAAAAAGTAAAGTACATAAATACGAATATCTTTTTATCTTAGAGTTTTTTGGAAATGGCGGCTTTCTATGTGTTAATTAAGAAGGTGCACCGAGCCAACGAACACTCTGATGGAGTGGAGTATATTGAGACTTGAATCTGAAAGTTATACATTGTTAATTTCGGTCCTACAACCATCAATAGCACTGTGATTAATTAACAAGAGATGACGAAGCGAATGATTACATGAAACTACCAATTTATAAGTTGCAGCATCCGATTTAAGACTTTTTGTGATTGTAATACGGTCTGAAATATAAAAGTAATAATTTAATAAATCCTAAATAAGAACTGTCAGGATTTGAAAAACCGATTCGATTACAGATTCTGTGTTACCTTAAGATAGAATATAGTTTTAGTTAAAAATAAAGAGTATATAATATATTATATAATTGGAAAATAAAACTTATTACTCTAAAATTAAAAATATTATTTAAAATAATGTTAATAAGATAATACTCAATATTTTAGGAAAACGGCATTTTCTATATATTCTAATTTTATTATATAATTTCTTTCTGGAATCTCATACAATACTTAAAAATAAAATATATTTTAGTAGCGACCTGCAGGCTAGAGTTCGTAATTCCAAAGCGAAGTGAAAAACATAATATTACTAAAATGAACCTATTTATAATTCGTTCTAATAAATAATTTTGATAAACAATATTATTTTTTAATAGTTTCAATGGCTGCAACCTTTTTTTAAAAGTAACATTCTGAATTAAATGGATAGATGAAGAAATGAACCCTTTATCTCCAATTGAATTACCGAGTAAATAAGAATCTATTCTGCCAAAAAACAAAAATCCGGAAACACGGATTTTATTACATTTCTTCCTTTAATTATTATCTCTGACTTATTTTGTTTGTATATATTTATAATATATAATTAAGAGGTGTCATCATTTAAGGCTCTGAAATAGGACTGGGACATAACTACATAAAGAGTAATCTTAAATGAAAATAAAGAGTAATTATAAAATAAAAGTCCAAATATTCAGTTACCCAACGAAAGATAAGTAATTTTATTATGGTGAATGTGTACAAGTTCAAGTTTATGTCCCATTGCGTTGGCAACACAGCAACAACTTATGGCACTGGTCCATGGTGACATTACATTGAGAATACATGTGTCATACTCATGAGAAATAAAAGAACTTTAAAACAATAGATGGTATGGTAACATTAATATTTTTACTCTGCAATATTTTTGCTAGCAATCAAAATGATAAAACGTATTAAAAAAGCATAAAATAAATATAAACATTTTCTTTCACCACTACATGTAGAAATAAACTTTGTATTTCCGAGGGAAGTGCATTCCTTTTATTCGTTGAAACTGTAACATGTTTTTATAACATAATGCGTCAAAGTTGTGCAACGTAATGGACCTCTAACTTGTCGTTTTGAATATGTTTTAGAATAGGTTGTTCTTAAATAATAAATAAATATTAAATGTTTGATTACTTGATTTTTTTTTTTGGTTCATTAAGTGCTCTATTTTGTAATATTCTCTTTTCTTGTAATTTTGGTATAAGTAAAATTTATCCAAATGAATTTGCGACTTATAAAGTTTAAATTAACAAACTAATACACATACATTTTAATTATCTGTGCATATGAAATCTGTGAACATAAATAAATAATGAATTATTCAATACAAGTAGGGTTCGAACCTGTGATTTCTGGAGTACAGTTTGCAAACTGTCCTATCATGTTTTTTTATGTGAACTGTTGTTATGTACTTTTGTATTAATTTGTACTTTTATTCGACAATATAAATTTAATAATAACATTAAGTATATTTACTGCCACTCACCCCAAAATATAACCTCACTTAACACTGAGCTCACAGCTTACTACCAGAAATTAAAATTACAATATTTATTTCTGGTAGTAATTAAAATCACCCTTTTATACCCTACGATCCTTTTATATTCTTGAATAAGTATACGATTCGTTGAATCAAAATTTGTTTATACATATATTTCTCAAAAAATATATATTTTTGATATAATTTAGATCTAGATTGATAAATAAAGATTCACAAAAGAACGTAATAGATTGTGTTTATAAAAATGAAAACAATAAGGTACATTACACTTTACTTGTAATTACATTACAATTTGTTGAAATTAGAGGTTTCGTTATTATGTAGATAATTTTAACTCTTTATTACATCCCTAAGGTTTCCGAAGCTGTCAGAAATTGTTGATTTAGGAAAGACACTTAAATTAAATTTAGTTACCGGTATCTTCAGTAATTTAACTTAAAGTTAGGTCGGATAGAGTGTCTTGCTTATTAATATTTAAGACTTTGATATTCTGTATCTTCACCTCTAGTGCGCTTATACAAAAGGGTTAATAGATAAGGGTTAACCTCTAAAAGCACTGCTTAGATTATATATATTTTTTAATAATTTACAGTACTTACTATTGAGCCACTCAAGAGGTATAGAGGAGATAATTGTAATCTGAATGGTGGTATCCAACTTTATCATGATTATTATATTAAAGGAAATTTAAAAGTATTCAGACAATTTTTATTAAGAAGACTATTGTACATTCTTTACAAAAAAAAATGTCGCGCACTATCATTTATCTTATTTTATATTTTTGTAATATTATTAAAATAATAAATCTTACTAATATATAGAAAAATATATAAGTTATATTTAAGAAAACCCATTTTCATCTGAACTTACTTTAGTTGCTATTTATCTTTATTAAACAAAGCCAACGAACACGAATTAAATGTTTCATTTCATCTTATATTTCATTATTCTAATGATTCAAAGAATTTTATGATGCCATTTATTCTAAATTTTAGTTGATAATTCTAATAATATTTTGAAAGAAAATGGAAGTGTTATTATTTTTATTATTCATTAAGTATCGACCATCTATGTATTCATATGCCGTATGACTATGAGAAATAAACATAGAAAGTAAAGAAAAAATTAAGATATTTTTAAAAAGATATGTTATGCCTATGTCTTTTTAGTAAGTAGTATAATATAATAAATTTAATACTATGAATTATACCGATCTGTACCGATACTTTGATTCATGTTAAAAAAAACAAATAATAATAAAGATAATGATACTTGAAGAGAAACGCGGATGTCTATTGACCTATAAAAGTTTTGGTTGTTTGAAGGCCACTTGCAATGAAAGCTGTTGATATAATATAACGAAAGATATCACTTGCATGTATACAGATATCATATTGATACATTTGAAAACTATTTCGACCTATTCCTTAAATGAAACATAAAATATATGATCCCAGAGTGATGATAGATTTGCAATCTATTGCTTTACAGGACACTGAGTAACAGTTTATAAATTACGTAAGGCATTTTGGAGGATAATTTGATCCTTTACTAAAATTACAATAGACCTCCCTCCCAATCTCCACCCAACCATGAACTATACGTAAGTAATGTACACATGTCCGAAATAAAATCTTTGTTCACAAAATATTATTTATTAATAAAATCTGTTACCTAAAATCTTATAAGCTTACTTAATCAGTTAGGTATCCTAAGGCTAGGTTTTGAATTCAAATTTTTACATAAGACCAAATTCTCTACCCCTCCCTCTTGAGAATTGATAGTATTTAATCTACACTATTCTTACACCTTACGTAATTTATGAAAGACCCTAAAGGGGAAAGTAATGTCTGGGTCATTCGGCTACATAATTATAATAGCACGTCAATATTGTCTGCAATTGAAACTCACAATAATATTTTGATTTATAATTTTCATATAATGAAAACCTGATTTCAAAGTACGGCACAGCAAAAAACGAATCAGTTACAGATTTTATACAGTTTATGAATTAAGATAATTTGACTACCAATGTACTACAATAATCCGAATTCAACTAATCATCTTAAAATCTGTGCTTGATAAATCAATTTCAAGTTTGTATAATCCTTAACTTGGATAGCTAATAAATATTTGAATAAATCCATTACTATGTGCTAATGAGAATATTAAGAAAATATGTTTCATTTAGGGATCTTATTAAATAAAAAATATTAATGCTTTTCCTTAATTACAAAATTATGAATGAAACTACAATGAATTTTAATTAAGTTTAATCAACAACAATATTTCCCGACTGGATAAAATAAATAGTTTTATATCGATTTTTGTAATATTTATATTTTTTATGTCAATTAAAAATAATGTTTTTATTAAAATATGATTTATCGTAACATATGCTCGTATCGCATGTATCGTTACATGCCATCAGAAAAAACAGTTTTTCTTATTGTTTTCAGCAGTAAAAGAGGAATCACTCGCAAACTTTGTAGAAAAGAAAGTATAGCAAGTCGGAATAAAACGATAGAGATATATTCTCTTGCTCCAAGCGTATTTTAATTTTTAAAATCTGTTTTTCGTAGTTCTTTTAAAAAGGCACTCTTATTGTTATTTAAATTTCTATAAACCCTAAATATTTAAAGCATTATTGAGTATGAGGCACATAATTCTAGTAATATTAAATTATTTATAAATGGCAGATGCTTATATTTTTTTTATGTAAAACAAATATCCTTAAACCATTGTAAATTGTAAATGTATAATAGCATATGGCATACTATTATGGGGTCATGCACCAGATATGGATACTATCTTTTTACTGCAGACGAAGCTAAAACTTCTACACCAGGCCACGAGAGCAGTTAAAATTAAATTCAAATAATTGAAAGTTATGTCTATGAATCGTTATATTTACGAAAATGTAATTTATGTACATAAATATTGCGAATGGCTGACCTATGCATAATACTCGTGAACGGGTGCTGCTAGCGGTGAGTAGTAGTCAGTAGTAGCGGTAGTCTTGCCACTGCCATCTGAATTACAAGTGATCACTGGGATTAATTTAAGGTGAAAAAGACATAAATAAATTACATTGATCTTTCTAATCATCATTAACCATTTCAAGTTAAAACTGATCATAATAAAGTTGGAGCTTAAAAAATTATTGTCTTTTTATTGCAACACATTTTACAAAGTGTAACGACCAAAGTTTTTCGTATATCTGTGTCACCAATACATATAGCGACATGAACACGAGCCAGCACAACTGGACAATAATAAATCTTTTCCAAACAAAAGGCTGAAAGTTATTTAGTATTTCATAAAGCTTTTTATTTATTATTATTCATGATTTTTATTTATTATTCATTCGACTTCCCATACATGATACCCTTAGCCGTATATTGCATTGTAATGGCTTAATATCAACCAAAATAAGTTGTATTAATACTCTGATTATTTAAACATAGTGAAGCCTTGTAGAAAATATAATAAATAGGAGAGAAAGTTTTATTACTTGCCCAGAGTTTTATTGAAGTGATTCGCTGAGGATACTGTACACAATGTGACTTGAAGTTAAAAATCTTTTTAATTTGTGTTTGTTTCTTTTTATTGTAGTTATAACATAATTGAAAAGTATCCTCATTCTTTTATACAATCTTTTTAGAATTTTATTTATTATTACGATTCTATTTTGTAGTTTAGTATTTGACTGCAGCTCGTTTAGATTTGACTGAACTGCGGTGGTAATAAATTTACATCATTTTTTAAATCACATTAGTCAGCGAAAGATAGATCTTATGTGTTTTACATTTATTAGTCAGCGAAAGATAGACCTCGAAGAATTCGGTCTGCCATTTGTCCCCTACTTTCGAATTTTGGAAAAATTTCTTCACAGGAGGTCTTCTTATGACCGCCTGAGTCCGAAATGACCATTGGTTAAAAAGTTTATATATATATATATATATATATATATATATATATATATATATATATATATATATATATATATATATACATATATATATGCGTGCGTGCGTCCAGATTCGACTTTTGTCAGCACGAAAGCGGCCGCAGTTTTGCTCGGATCGCTTTCAAACTTTGCACAAAAATCAACCATCCAAAAATAAAGGTCAAGTTCGTTAACTAGAGAAGTCCGGTCACAGGGAGCGCTAGGGCCTCACTTTTTCTGATTTCAGTTTTTCGACCATAACTTTGTCCCTATACAAAGGAGATCAATCGCGTTCATATTATATGATGTCTTTGATGAATACCTATAACTAATGTAGATAAACCGAAAACCTCACTTCAATAACTTAGGGGTGGGGGTAAAAAAACCGAAAATTTTTGGAAAAAAAATCATAATATTTTTCTGGTAAACATTCTTGCATCACAAGTATTTTTAATAGAAAGGTTATTTTTTACTCTAAATTTAAGTACCAAAAGTTTTTCCGTAAACGGTACCGTTCCCGAGAAAAAAAATTAAAACCACTTTTAGCTTGTAAATTTTAGGTAGGTAAAACCACGGCAACTTTTTTCTGGTAAACATTCCCTCCTCGCAAATATTTTTAATAGGTACCAAAAGTATTTCCAAAAAAGATACCTTTTCCGAGAAAAAAAATTAAAACCGCTTTTTGCTTGAAAATTTTTGATGTAAACAACGGCATCATGTATTATTCTTAGGTAGTGAGTTATATTTTAAATGAGTTACACACGAGGTCTACCCACGCGTGTCCCCCTGCGGGCACGGATTTTTTTTAAATGATATAAGTGAATTAATTTAAATAATTAATTTATTCATTAAAATAATTGTTTTATTTTCCTATGAATGAATAAATAATTATATCAACTAGATAATTTTTGCCAAAAACATAAAACGAAGCAAACAAAGTAATCAAGCGCGCAATGATATTGATCCTTCGTTGGGATACCGAATAATTTATAGCCGCATAAATCACATTGAGAAGTTAGGAGTAAGTACGATAAAATTAAGATATTTATGTTCAAAGTATTTTTATGCAACCCAAAATATTAAAACTTTGTTTTAATAAACGTTGAAATTGAAGTTGTTCTTACAACAATTTTTCACACGCAATCATTCAAATCATTTATAATGTACGTACGACACAGTTTTTGTCCTTAGAATGTGTATATATTGCATTTTAATACAATTGCGTATTAAAAGATACATAATTTTTTTGTAACTTCATATATAATGAGTTATATTAAATCCATCAACGTGAAGTTCAAGAATGAATAAGATAGATAACCAATAAAGTGTGTAAAAAGTATAAATCATCTTGTAAGCGTTCCGTTGTATTACAAAATTATTCTCACTGGTATAAATTTGATATACTACATAATACTACATAATTGATCATATTACATTTGATCATGAATTACTGAAAAATATTCGAAATACAAGTAAATATATTGGTTATACGCTATTATAGTAAAGATGAGATTTATTATTTAATAATAACCAACCAATACATAACACGTGACAGAGATTAGTTCATCTGAGTCCTATTCATTTAACTTTCCATATAAACGAGGTATTCAAAAATAATCAGCAAAAGCTACAATATTACATATATCAAAAAAGGGCAAGTCATTAATGTAAAGTAAAATAAAAAATCGGCCGATTTAAAATTATTTAAATCAACCTTCTGGACTCTTGGCTATGATTATACTAGGTATAAAATAAAAGGATAATTAGAAAACTGAGATTATAAAAGGTTATCCGACCAGAATTATTGTGAAATTTATTGAAATACTATAATAAGAATATTATACAATTTTTTTTCTATAAAAGAATCCAAGACTTTCTCAGTGTAAGGAATAAGAGAAATAGAAATATTTTTTCAAGAACAATCGTGGCTATGGCATACTTTTAAGAATCTAGGGTACTTGGAAAATATAATAAAACTTGTAATGGTACGAGGTTGAGACGGCTGGTAAAATGTTTAGAAGGATTTTTGTTTCAAAAAGATATACCTAAAAATCATGTGGAATAACTGTTATAATTATTAATTTTCATAAATACCTGTAACATGTTAAATATAACTTTAATATTATATTCTTATTTATATTTTCATTATATTCTTCTAAATATTGTAAACGTAAAATTAACATACCATATGAATACCATATACCATAAAAATAAGATTCATCAGTTTCTCTTTAGAATATTTTTATAGACATAAAAGCTATAACGTAATTAGGGATTACAATAATCTTAAATAATCTAATTTAAATTTATTAATATTTAAGTTCATTTGGTCTAATTTTAATTAAACCGCAATATTTTAACCTTAATGCTAATGCTTCAAATATTACATATTATTATTAAAGTGATTGTTCTGAAGTTACTCTTCAATATTTTAATCATCAAACGTGTTTTATATTGTTTTGGATTTCAGTTCGTATTATTATTTATGGTTAATTAATATTTTTCCCTGTTACTTTTGCTAACGTATTCAACACCTACACATAGTACCTGTAGGCGGAGCGATGGATGTGAGTTGTTACCACAGAGCGAAACCAAAATATAAATTTGATACATAGTTGTAAAACAAAACTAGATTTATAATTTATCCCTAGGACTATTTTTTTTAAATTTTCTTTTTTTTAAATTTACATTTTATTAATTAATTTTTGTTTTAAGATTTTGATGCAGACTTCCTCATTATGAGTATTAACGTAGAATTGTAGCAGTTATATTTACAACGAAAAGTAACGTTTTTCTTGTATTATACATCTATTTGTTTTCATACACAATATACATATTTAGAAGAGATTAAGAACTAACATATTTAGAACATTGATCGTGTAAAATCTTAATTCACGATAAAGAATCTGTGAGATCTATCACTCTGGGTGTCAATCAAAACTAATTTGCTATAATAACAACTTATCAATCATATTTTAAATATTAATTTTACAATTAAATATTCTAAGATTCGGGCTTGGGCAACAAGCGTAAGCGCCCTAATTGCAAATTTTTTATTGTGATATTGCTGTATAGCATCTTTAATAAATAATACAGTTGAACATTGGCGGCTTTTGTGAAATAGGTTCAAACTTTGTATGAATGTATCCATGACTTTCGAACCGGAAAAACCGCTGACGGAAGTTGATTCCTTAGTTTACTGCAACTCCGGTGCACATGTTGATATCATATAATAATTACCTCAGCACAGCTGCTTCTTCAATATTAACACAATTATGTCTTTATTGATTTGATATAAATAAGAATTCATTCTTATTTATTGAATATTTATAAATGGAATAAATAAAATATCACTTATATTATTATAAAAGATCACTTATGTTAGATACTAGTACAATGATCTAAATTTGTTTGTTGCCAAATATTTTTGTTTTTCTTAAAGATTCTGAACTAACTAAATTTTGAACTGCGTGTCGAAGGGTCGATGCAAAACAATTTTCTACGGAATACAAGTTGTAAATACATACTGAATTATTCAGTGTTGAAATTGAACCCATAATCTTTTCTCGGCAGTCAGGCAATTTTCTAAAGATACAAACAGATGACCTAATGAGTTGAAGTTCATAAAACTTATTTCTTAAGAGATAATAAGAGATAAGAGATAAATTACTAACTCTTCATAAAACTTACTTCTTAAGAGATTCAATATTTATGCACGGTGTAACTTTTTGTGTTAAGTTACTCTAAATAAAAGGTAGTGTCGTATTCAAATTGTGTCTCATAAACAAGTAAAACAACAAGATTTGGCGGCAATTAAAAACCAGCAGTCGCTCACACACAATAACACAGCGGCCTTAATAAATGCTGTGAGTAGAATTATATAATGCTTTTAATGTTTATACGAATATTAATTCTAAATAGTTTTATTTCATGACATGCATGACACTTAGTTAAATATTTAAAATTAAAAAAAATAAAGTATAATAAGGCAAGTAAAATGTATATATGTAGCTAGTATAAACCTAAATAAAATATACAATTACCACTACGTATCAAATGAAAATTTAGCTTACAGTCAGTATTTTTATAATTTACATATAGGTACCACACTTTTATATGGAAGACCATTTTTTTATAAAATGGCGAATTTACAACGTAATTGGCTATTCCTGAGTTCCCTGCGACCGACTTTGCTATCCAGAACAATTTAACGCCAATTTGGGTTTTATATTCCCTTAGGGTCTTGCTTCTCGGTTGGTCTCGGTCGTTTTTAAAATAATACATTGAGATTAAAAAAAGCATATATCGTATTACAATGACTAGTATTAGTAATACGAACGTAATGTTTTGTAACTTAAATATCTCAATATATGTCATCTAGGAAGAAATGTTGTACTCACCATGTAAATTAAGTATGAATTTAAAATTTAAACATTTTGTTGGCAAATGGTGGTGATGGTTTATTTGTAGGTAAAAAATAATAAACTTTTTTGTAACAGTTTTTTAGATATAACATTCTCAACGTTTTAGTATAGGAATACAAAATTTATCAATGGTTCTTAAAAATATTTTCACTCTCTGTTTAACTCTACAGCCGTAAAAATAAACGCAGCTAGTACATAATAAAAGTCTCACAATTAGCTACATTTATTATAAAAGTGTTCTGAAATTAATTACCTAAATTAAGAAACTAAACTTATTCTGATTTTCATTTATTTAAGTCACAATAATAAGCCTATAATAACTATAATAAACATGTCCCTTAAAAAATACTGAAATTAAGTGGAGGAGGTCAACCCTATATTTTAATTAAAATAATTTATTAGTAGCCTTAGTAAGAAATACAAAAAAAAATACTTCATAGAAATGGCGGTATTAAAAACGTTACATATTATAAAATATAAAGTGTATATTATATATGTAAACCACAGATTCGTTCGTAAGCATTTCAAAGTAACGTAATAATTGAGCAAGAGTCAGAAATGGAAGAAATTATTTTTATTTCATTTTATTTTCCGAAAAAAAAAAATTTTTACGGCTGTCTAATATGGCCTAAAATTATCAGAAAAAAATTAAAAACTAAAAGAAATTTAATCAATGTATAAGATTATTGTTCATTACAAAATAAAATAAAAATCAAGTGTAGAGATAAAACTAATAGATTTTTCTAATATATATAGAATATATATTTTTATCCCACAATCGGAATACTCAATTCAGAATGTGCTATGGAAAGTCGTCATAAAATCATGTCATAAGTTTAAAAAAAAAATATGTTTACACAAGACCTGTAAAAAGATTACATATTCCTCACGGATACATAAATATATACACGTCTAGATAAATACAGTTTTTGTGATACTTTAATGATACAATAGCTGTTGATCTTACATTATTAATATATATACCTGTTGTTGCTTTTAATATTTATATATATAACATACATTGGTATTCCTTATGTACTTTTTTATCAATTTTGAAAATAATCTGCAGTTTTTTTTTTGTCAACAAGATGCTTATTTTTAATTATTTTTAAATTATTATATTTCTTATGGTTAGTAATTTTTTACTTATTATTAATAGTAAACAGATTCCATATTATCTTTACTGATTCAATTGTTTTCACTAAAAAGATCAAAGGCTTTCCCGAAAAAGCCAACTCGTGCAGAAAAGTTATAAACTTTTTTTATCTTCAATCTTAATAATTTAACAAAAACAATGTTTTTTACATCAATTACTATAAATATTTGGCCAAAATTTATTAAAAACAAAAGGTAATTATGTTGTTTTTATACTTATACTTATTTACATTTACTAAATATCGAATCTCCTGTATGTAATTACTTTATAATTCTCAAAATATTGTTTAAATAAACATATAGGTGTAAGTTACTTTTTTATGGTACTTTTATTTCTTATTATTTGAGTTACAGCATCACAAGCAACATCCTACGCAATTAATCTATGTTGAATTATTATGAGAATCGTAATTAGGAGTTAGTAATTGTATAATAAAACCTAACACATCCATAACGCCATTGCAGGAATCTAGTTATTCACAAACAATACCAAGAAGTTTAAATACAAAATCATAGATAATAAAAATGAGGACCGTATTAAGAAGAGACGAAGCTTCTTAGCATTCCATGATTTTATCGTGCGCATGCCGGACCCATTGCGTTGTAAGGAGAGGAAAGTAAATAAAGCCTGGGATAATAAATAAGAACGTACGAATATCAAACGAAGACAAAAAAATAAAATCATACATTTCGAAACACTTCACATGTTGATTTTATTTATTCTATATGGTATATTCAAACAAAACTTCAAACTTTAGCCATCAGGTTCTAGAGGGTTTTATCTCTAAGTTCTTTTATATTTTAAAAGCAGCCTGTAAGAATGAAAAAGTCTATGAACGAGAATATGTGATTCAAATGTAATTAGCAAGAAATAGTTCTGAATGCTAGAATTAAATGTGTGGGCCAATAAAATAGACAATTATATTTTTTGTGTCGTTTTATTATATCTGATATATCTACATACACTTCCACAGCTTTGCAATTTCACAAAAATATGGGTAGAATTTTAGTCTTAAATTAAGCATAACTATATATATTTTTCTAATTTCGATTTACATAAAAGCTGAACTTTAAAGTATTATATAAT
Organism: Melinaea menophilus ssp. n. AW-2005; assembly: GCA_918358695.1. NCBI lineage: Eukaryota > Metazoa > Arthropoda > Insecta > Lepidoptera > Nymphalidae > Melinaea > Melinaea menophilus. The sequence goes on from OU911048.1 coordinate 1,237,424, forward strand.
ACAGTTGAATTAATTGTGTAACACATAGATGCTAACTTTATTTCTTTTTCGAGATTTTCCTATCAGTGACCCAGATAAGCGTTTCGTGAAACAAAACCCTTATCAAACGTCAACTTCCCTTTATAATGGAATCTCTAAGATACTCGAACCATAAATTTACATCATTTCGATATCTATATAGTAATGTGTTTTTTATACTTTTGTATAACCAAAATCGTTAGACTTAAATAAATTATTTAAAATATTTTTAAAAAGAACGAAGGGACCTTCAAAGTATTCTAAATTCATTTAATTTAAGTTCTTCAGCTAAAAACGAACGAACCTTAAATAACATTAATCGCATTTATAAAATTTTATAATATTTGAAGGTAAGGCTCTCCTTGAAGAAAGATGTTATCGAAACTAAGAAGAAATCTTATTCAGCTAACGAGCGCTCTAGAACCTGAACTTAAAATTAATTAAACTTTTGAATTACATCAATCAGCTCGAACCAGTTTCGAACTCTTAAATCGATTGTGGCAGATCTCTAATCTTTGAATATTAAATTTTATCCTGACAATAAATTTAGTTTGCACCATTAAAAGTTTTCGTTTGGAAAAGGATAGAAAAAGCTATATTAAATTTAGACGTCCGTGAAATTTTAGGTATTTTCCTACGAAAGACAAAAAGATTTATTCTGGTAACGGTAATGTAGATAAATAGTGACAATTCTTCGTATAGGTTATTCATGTTCTGGACATGTAGTAATACTGAAAGAAGCTGTACCAAAATTAAAAATGCTATAAATTAAAAATAGTATATGAAGTAAGTACCTAATTATTGATTCGTAATGAAACAGGGAGAGAATCAAACGAGATATTGTTTTGTTTAAACAATAACAATATTTTAAATTCCACAAAAGTAAAATTTCTTAGTATATAATTTATTATTCCATGTTATTTGATTATTTGATTAATTGTGTAATTATATTTTATCAGTAAATAATAGCCGTATTCAAGGATTAATTTTGATGATTACATCTTTTGATAATGTGTAAATATATCCTAATATGTATCTTTAATTTATTTTATGTTATATATTTATTGATATTCATGTAGTCTATAGTGCAGTATGTAGTCCATATACATATTAATCATTATATCTTGTTGGAAAAATATAAATATTCGGGATAAAGATAAGAAACTAATCTTTAGTTCTTCTAGTTTTGCTAAAATGTGTAACAATTTAGCAATGGAAGTTGCTCGAACATTTTTAATTAAAATGTAACAACATTTTTAGGGACTTTAATTTAGATGGAACAGTGTAATTATTACATTAACTTCCTCCTTTTTTGAACCCAAGCCCGATTTATTTACTGTTTGTTTTTAATTTTCCTCTCTTTAATCCAAGTTTGAAAAAAAAATGGCAGATGATTCTCACCATAACTAAAATTGCAAAAAATCCTAATACTCATTATTAAAATAGATAATTTTATTGTATTTATACACTAATCAATTAAATTTTTGTCATGACTTATTTATTGGAAAAGGAAGATTAAATACATTTCAAAGATTTTTCTTTTCGAAACGAAGAAGACAAAAAAGTATTGACTGCTTTTGTAAAAGTGTGTCCTAGTATTCTCGACATTAAAAAAGTTCACAATTACCGAACACCTGCAATGATGTTACTTACTTATTTCTCATAAAGCTGTTAAATGAAACAGACGTTTCTGAAAATTCATGTGTAAAATTCATTTGATGATGAACAAGAAGAATATATGAACATTGTGAAATATTTACATTATCAAACATTTATTGTAATTCAAAATAGTGTTTTTGGAATTAATAAAGAGAAAGGCTTGGCCAAAGTAAACTTGTTATCTACTAATGCATGCTATATCTACAGTTTGTTTCAAAGTATCCACTTCCAATATTTTGCTATAAACATTCCGAAATCAAAAACCGTTACAAATTACGTCAATATGTTAGAAACCTTTAATTCCATATAACTGAGAACTGTGTACACAACATAGAACTAGTAATGGGGTGGTTATTAATTCTAGACTTCATTTGTTATCACGCTTTACTTGATCTAATTTCTTCTGACATTAGAGTATCAATTATGACTACAACTTAACGGTTTATACTGTAGTATTAAAAAACTTAAATTTATAATTAATAAAAAGTATATCCCGTACTTCTTTAGTTCTGCCGTTGAGACAAATGACAATAATATATTGTTTTGATTGAGGGGTGAAATAAAATTACATAAATAATTAAATAAGCTAGATGTTGCCCTGAATCCTTTTCATATGGGCAAATTTTTATAAGGGACTTAGACGTATCTCAGAATTACTTTTTAAAACCTGAAAAGAATGTTTAGTTGTTGAATTAATCTTTGCGTTTTTAAGAAAATTATTTGTATAAAAAGCTTTTTAACCATCTTCAATACATTTATTGGTTTTTATTACAGTAAAATAGATTACCGAGTGACTTTACTATAGCTTTATGCTTTTAAAGGACGTCGATCAAACATTTTACATTATATTGTAATAATTTAATATATAAATAAGTAATAAGAAAAAATAAAAAGAAACGGCAAATATATTATTTTTAATATGTATTACATAAACTTATACTTTAAAATTTATATATCTTAGAGGCTAGGCATATAACCCAAATATCCAGGGGCTTTATATTGCCTTTAGCGATTAATCATGCCACCCTGTAAACTTTTATTAGTAACATAAAACCAAGCAATCTCCAAAATGGGCCGCGCTATAAAAAGGTTGTTTACAATAGATCCGGAATTATTTACACACATTCAGATTAATTACTTAGATATAGAGATTTTTACTTTATTTAGAATAAAATTTTGGTAGTCAAGCAATAAAAATGACTTGGATAATGAGCTCTTAAACATAAAGTTAGTGAATTAACTGTTTTATTAAAAATGTTTTAAAATTAGCGTGACATATGAAATGTTGTTTGTTCACGTCGAGGAGGCTAAAAATGAATGTGAAACAAATTAACATATTATTATAAAATAAAAAGTATTCAGACACAAAGGAATATAAGTGCTTTTAAGCCTTTGTTTGTTTGCTACAGCATAGTTGTAATTATTTTTCAAGTAAAAACATAAATTGTAACATAATTGTACTGGTTGTTCAAGTAATGTAGTAAATGAAATATATACAAAAGATTTAAAATAATCTTTGATTATTATTACAAGAAACGATAGAAAACAACTAAATAATACATAATATATAAAAATGTTATATCTGTAATTTTCTGTTCAAATTAAAAAAGCAAAGAAAGTTTCTCAAGAGAAACATGTTCTATTGTCTGTCTGACTAATAATAATAAAAATAAAATATTAATAAAGTAACCACTACCTCTAGATATTACGAGTATTAGGCGTCCGGATTACCAATAACCGTTATTTCTGGAATGACTCTGTATATTCGCCCTGTAGGAATTACAAATTACTTCATCATTAGATTTACAGAGATTTTGGTTCTGTACAGGTTAATCCTTTAATTGTTTCTCGAGAAAGTCAGCAAATAATACTTTTTTAATTAATATATTTAATACATTACATTGTCCTTTTTTAATTACAATGTAGTATGTATCTTGATAATAAACGTTCTTTTACGTAAAAGATGACTCTGTAATATAATAGTTATCCCAAATAATTTATACTTATTACACACCTTGATTGAAATCAGGCAATATGGAGGAGGTATTCTGAACTGAGTAAATTAGCGTTTACCTTATTATGGTATTCATTAAATAGGCAATGTACGCAACGCAGCTGGTGTATAAAAACGACTGCATTCATTTTTTTATTTTTTTATTTATTTAAGATATAGATTTGTTTTATTTAGATTAAAAAGAAATATTCCGAAAATTACGATGGTTGATATTTTTGAGTATTTAGATCTGCATTTACCATACCTCATTAAATTTTAATCGTATTGATTTTTTTTTCTCGCTGTCTTAATAATATGTAATTAGTTTTAACTAGTATATGTTAGGCTTTATTTTGTTTGATTTTAATGCATGTAAGATATTATTGTTTAATTTACACAACGTAGTTGCGTTCTTAATTAAGACTAAATTGTCACTAGAGGATTAAATGTAAAAGCTTGTTACGAAGGACTAATCTGTAACATAGTTTATTTGAGTTTACTGCAAAACTTCAAGCAAGCATCAGAATAATAAGCATAAGCGTTGTATAAAATCTAAAATACATAATAAAAAAGATTCTTTATTTATACTACTGTACAATACACGCTGTAACGTAGCTTATTACCATTAGGAAAGTTACATGAAATAAGCCCTTTATTTGTAATAAAATATGTGACATTGTTTCGGTGATCGGTATTTTATGATTAGAGTAGTAGTAGTAATATTGTATGATTTTATTATCATCTTCACATTATTATACGCATGATTACAAATAAATTTATAATCAAACACAAATTTACTTAATTATCTTTAAAGACGTATTGTTTACTAGTTCATAAAACGTGGATGAAATCGTTTCTATTTTTTTTCACGGTATGATTATTTTATTTAAAATGGATCATGTCATGTTGAGATTTTTTTTAGTATACAATAAAATAATTTATTGATTTTGGACGTGGAAGTGTTCAAAGATTTTTTGCTGCCAAAGTCATATGGTTTGGTTATAATAAGGAAATGCCTTTTACAAATTTGTAATTAAAATCACGGCACCTTAGTAGGTAATTGAAGTCAAGCCTTAAAGTAAACGTAAAAAATATACACCAGTTTAGGTTATGATAGTTTGTTTTAAAAAAATAATAAAGAAATTTCCGTTTATGGCTAAATTACATCATTTTTTCCAATACCACAAAAAACTAATAATTTTTTCCAGATCTTTGCTTCATAACTATAAAGCTTTTATTTCTTTATATTATATTTTTTATTCAATAGTTTTTAAATCAAAGTTTTATTATTTTGTATAAAGATGATAAATTATATTACAATTCATAGATTATTTTCCTTGCAATGTTTTTGCAGATGATTTATTTTAATGAACTCAAATTTATTGCAGCTACTTTTTTATTTTCACACCTAACATTAACTACATCATATCGGATAAGAAGTTTCAGTGCCAACACGTATCGAAAAAAAAATCTTTTGCCATTTTTCATTTTATTCACCACTTTTAATTTATTCAGATTTGTTTATTTTGTATTTAACTAGACGTATATTAATCTAAGTTAGTATTTTTGGGAAATACTTTAAAGAAAAATGTGGTGGTCACTTGGCTCGCTACCATAGTAATATTTTATAAACTTTCTATTAGAACAACTAAAAAATACTTATATTAATCTCATTCTCATTCATATTGTAAATCAATATGAATGAGATTAATATAAAAAGATGCCGATCTTTGTACTAAATTTGGTTAATTATTAATGTATGTGCTTTTAGATATATAGCACATACGCCAAGATCATTGTTATTAATTGTACTCTACCTCTAGAAGACAAATTTAAATTAAATGCAACATATTACACCGGGACAGTATACCTATATAGTTATTATACTTTATGTCTCGTATGTCCCCAGAGAAGGTATTTTGCAAATTTTAATTAATAGTCATAAAATGGTGGTTGCTATCTAATACTGCTGATATGATTTAAAATGTAATTTAAATGTAAACAATGTATCAATCCAATTTAAACTCTTCAAAGTATTTGATAATTTTTTTTTTCAATGAAGTATTTTGTGTTTTTCTTAATTCGTAGTTATCCTAGTCGATATATTCATTCATTCTTAGATATTCAGAAATACAACATAAAAAAACCTTTATACCGATATTTGTTTCTTAAAATTTGATAGCATTTCCTTTCGCAACTTAGAAAATAAAATTTTGCATAGAACTCACCTATACATGAGACATAACTAGGTCCAAACTTTATTAAAAAATGCATATAGTATACATAGTACTGTTCTCTAATATGGATATTTAAAAACCCAACACCATTAATGCAATACCCAAATGACAGTATAATAAGAGGCGGTCAGTGACAAATCATAAGTTTAAAGTTAAGTGTATTTTAAGTACCCGTATGAACGAAACTGCCGTAAATGGTTTTATAGTCAACTTACATTACAAAATATCTGAAACTATTAAATCAATCTTATAACTATCATTCAGGATATTAATTATAGTAATTTTTGTACAAAGTGGACAAAAAAGTCAATATTCCCCCACTAATCAAACTGGCTAAACTTCTCATTGTCTTTATTGGAAAGAAATATAAAAGCAACGTTATGCAATTATATAATATATGATTAAAACTTACTTCGTTCTCACTAAAAATAATTACAATACAAGCGATATTAACACGTTCAACATATCACTTGAAATAGAGAAAAAAATATCTATAATTGATTACAAACGTATTACATATAACGTTATCCATAACTATAACTATTATAATTTTATTATTTTTTCATTACTAGTTTCTTTATTTTATATTGGTGTTCTAAGGTCGTCCTTTTTCGGTACTTAAAACTGAAATTCACATGCGCTTAAAACTTAGTAACTTTGGTTTCAGATTTCAACTTATCTCTTACTTGGCAGTATTTTGGTATGCATTTAGGATTCAAAATTTTACTGCTTTACTAACAACTGAAATTTTGGTTATATAATATCACATTTATAATTTTATATAAACATTATTTTTTTATTTTTAATTTGTAAAATCACAAAATGAAACCTACTAAATTAACCAAAACAACGAGTTTATTTTTCCATTGCAGTAATTAATATTCTCTAATATGTCAAATCTGTCACTAAGCTTTCATTATATCAAACATCAAAATTAATCAGGTAGCTTTTTAATTCAATCTTCTAGTAGTAAAGGAAATAAACGTTCACTGTTGAAAACAGTGAACGTTTACTCGATGCAAAATTGCACTAGCAAAGACTTGAGCGATCCTCTGTTATGGTTACATTTTAAAATTTGTATAGGTTTTGTAGCTGGATCATTATTTTTTTACTATTAGCGAAAAATATTTGACCTTCTATATAATACACATCAAACCTAAACGAGTGACGTCAGATTATTAATCGAATAAAACATAATTAATCTCGAATGATGAAAATCATTACAATATTTATGTCAATTAACGTTCTTTAATTATTAAAAATAGTCCATAATAACAAATCTCTCTTTCGGGTTTTTAGACCTATAGTAGTGAAATAGCTCATAATTTTATCAGACTCCAACAAATGGTAAGAAAATAGTAAGTGTACAATAATATATTTTTTACTTGAAAATAAAAAAAAATATACCCTTTAGAGTTGTTCCTTCTTTCAATAATAAGTAGAGATATTATGTATATCTGAAATTTTCATGCAGTTTCGAGGCTCAAGACATTTCTAGTGGTTCAATAACTACTTAATTACCAACAGTTAAATGCACAATACTTTCCTTAATGACGACAATTTAGCTGGTTTTTAGGAGTCTCTTTGCGATACCATTATGCGGTAAAATGTTGTTAAATGATGTTATGTAAATACTTACATATATTAGTATACACTAGCGGCAGTGGTGTTTGACAACAACATATATAAAAGTAATCTTAATTAGGTCCAAGATTTAGTAAATATTTATTAAACCAGCTTATTAAAATAATTGCAATGATTCTTGTTGTTCGTACATTGCTCACTAAATATATTGACTTTTGTAAAACAGTGATCACAATAAAATAAAAAACCGGTTGAGTTTGTTGTGTGTTTTTTTCAGACCATGGTGCGTTGGGAACCTTCGTAGCCTTATTATAAAAATAAGTATGGTATGAAAAAGGCCTTTCTGCTACTCCCATTTGACGTACACAAGTAATCCCGGGTATTGATTCAAAGTGGAAAAGATAAAGAAATAAATCAAAATAATTTATACTTATAATCCATAACGATCAAGTAAACCATTTTTTTTACTTTTTATGGAAGGAATATTTAAAAATTGCTAGCAGTAAACAACTTGCCTTTCTCCAAGCCTAAATAGTAATCATTATTAAATGAAAACAAATCTTCGAATGCCTAGTAGATGTAGATGTATGTAGATAAAAATAATATCAAAATACCGAACCCATATTAAGTATAATGTCTAATAATATAGTTAATAATAATAGTTCTAGAACTTGCAAATATTATACTGTCACAGCTGGCCAATAATTTTAAATACCATATATTATATTCTATGAGAATAGAATTTAAAAAGTATCCATTCGAGAAATTACAAATATTTCAGTGAAAGCCATGCCAACTAATGAATTCATATATATTGCTGAACAAAAAACCAATAGTATTCAGTATTTATGAAGTATTTGAGATTTCTTTGGCGTTGTAGGTAGCGCTGCTATCGCATTTCAAATTTTATAATATTTTAGGTGCGAGACAACGTGGGGCAAACTTATTAGTATATATTTTTTAAAATACGGTGAAAGCCACGGTAAAGTGAGACATGTAATATAAAAGTAAGAAAAAAAAAGTATCTGTTTTCAGGAAAATATTATCTCACATTTTATTATATTTATCTATCTTATCTATGTTATATTTAAATGTAAAATACAAAATACTTGTATAAAGATATTAACTTAGTAATGTATTTAGTTAATATTACAATGTGAGGGATATATTATAAAAAATAAAGAAAATAATTAGTATTTAAATATATATATATTTTATATTTATTGTTACTATTTAAAAATACATTACAAGATTAGACAAAATAGATGCCATGATATCTTCTTTTCGCGGTTACAAACATAATGATACTATATAAAAATATACTTTGCTTATAACAGTTATATGAAAAAAAACAATAACAATAATTTTAAATATTAAGTATATTAAAACAAAAACAATCACTACAAAACAATATAGAAGTGATTTTTATAACAATATCTAAGCGAACTATTCAACATGTAAAAATATAAGGCTGTCATAATAACAGTGACAAGTTTGTTTAATGTTATGTTACAGTTAAATTCGATTTTATTTCAGTTTTAACAGTTAAGATTTTAAGACAGAGTATTTAAAAATATAGAAATAAAAATATTTTGATTATCATTATTTAAAGCATCAAATATAGTTAATAAAATATAATGAACAAACAAGATCAAACGTTAATGATATAACAGTGTAAATATTAAATTAACTTAGTTACGAAAAAGCAATTGTTGAGGACAAAATATAATTAAAATGTGAAGAGACTTTTTTAATTAAAATGTTACATTCTTTTTATTTTATTATAGCTGGGTTCACAATTTAAATATTTTGCACGTAGTCTCTACTATACAGTACATATTACAAACTGTATATATGTGACATTAAAAAGGCGCATAAAAGTATATATATGGTATATGTCAAGAGTAAGTATCTGGCACTTAATATCTCTTATAACTCTTTACTAATAAAATCCTTTTAAAAAATAATGTTCACATTTTATTATTTTAACTCGATATACGAGTATGAACACAATTTGTTTAGTCTCAAGACGAGCAATAAAAAGTAAAGCTATCTTCACCTTGTACTTGTCTATATCATATTGGCTGGGTAAATATTAATATCTATTAAAAATATTCAAGTTTATTTTATATTAAAATAAATATAGAATAAAACAAATCAACAAGGACTGGATTTTAACTCGTCACTTTTTTGATACCGTCACGTCGCTCTAATAATTGTCAATTGAGCTACCGTGTCACTCGCATTGATGAGTCTCTACTCATCATCGATTACTGATCACATTCTTCACCTTGAACATGTTTGAATGTTCATCGATCATGCTTTTCAGATTTGAGTCATCTATGAGTAAGAATGGTTACTAAAAATAACCTGTGTGCTTTCAAATTTATTTACTAATTTTGCTTAGACAGTGTTGGTTACTTAGAATAGAAAAAATATCACCTGAAGAACATTTTAAGAGTTTTCACAAAACTTTCTAAGTATCTTAATTTATTGTTTTATTATATATAATAAAGATAATGAAGGCTTATTTATAAATAATATAGTATAAATATAATATTTTACAATATTTAATTTTGAACTTTTGCTTAAACTTTTCCTCTTCATTTAAAACATAATGTCAATTTTTCCATTATAATCGACATGCTAACATAACGAAAAGTTTTCTTTTGCAATGTCAAAACTTTAACCAAGTAACCGGCTTTTTAAATCTTGATGTTCAAGTTATGAGTAAATAAGAAAGAGAAGAGATCGATATTTATTTAGATATATACTAATACAGAGTAAAATATATTATGTGTAACGGAAACTTCACAGCGTTGATTCTTGGCAAATAAGACTTAACGACGGGGAAAAGCCATAGAAAGGCTATTTGGTAATTTATAAGACATCACTCTTATCTTGTCTTAAAAGAGTAAAGTAGAAAAAAAAACAAGTTTTGAAATTAGAAGTTAAAAAAATTATGTAGGAAATATATTATTTTATGAGAAGAGTTGCGATTTTGTTCCCGTCATAACAATAAATAACAACATCCACTCCATTTGTTCATGTCCAAATGCTCCAGAGGAAATAATACTCTTTAGAAAACTATATCATACCAACACTTTGTTGCTATTCTTTCAAAGCTTAATACATTTTAAGCTTCTCATTTTAAATGTTGTGATACTAATTCATCGGTTTTTCATTAAATTTATTTCAGTCAGGCTTGTCATAGTTAGTGATTTACATAAGTTTTTATCTACAATATATGATAATAATATCTGAACGGAAATTTTTGAATTTTTAAGTGGACACTGAATATAAAATATATTTTTTTAATCATAAATCTTTATTGGTAACTCCACATCCCACAATTATATAGGGGATATTTATTTATTGTTTTATTTTATTATTTTACTGTAAGTAGTTTGAAGTGTAGTTGTGTTGTGTGTATTTGAAGTTACTTAGTACTTTAAACTGAATATCTTTTTAATCAGTTATAAAATATATTGTATAGTCTAATTGTTGATGTATATTAACTATTTATGTGATCATAATTCTTATCTAATGCTTCTGTAACATTTGTTATTTTCATCTATCTTTTCAATTACTATCCTTTTCTGCTATGGGTATATAGAATATTCCAAAAACTTTAGTTTGATCATAATAATATAATCAAAAATGGTTTTCATTGCATTATTAAGATAAAAGTTTATTTTGTACGTTACCAGACTAATGTTGAAAATTGTATGATGTTCATATTGAAGATCTTGAATACCATCAATACCGTGACGAGCCATTGAAGCGCAAAGAGATGAGAAACACTAGTGTTTAATAATAGCAAAGACATCTAGAGAGGCTACATTCAGTAGTTAGTTACTTCAACAATAGCTTAACAATATTATTCATAACAAAAAAAAACCCTGTACGTTAAAAAAACATTAAGATAATTAAAAATATTGAATGAAATTGAACGGTGATAATATCTGATATTCCTTTTGAAATTTCTGATCATAAAAAATCACTCGTCACTAGACGTTAAAGTGAATATGAAGTAAGATTTCATTGAGTGGAGCGACCTACTAAGTGATACCTTACCTGATTTTCATTCAGTTTTTTAAAAGCTTGAGCATCGATTTAATTTCATAGAAAATATCTCATATTTCATAAAAAGATACATTCGTATCATATAATATTCATTATCTAGAGAAATTCTATGTTTTTTACATCTTTTTGAAGTATTTAATTATATAATTTGTTATAATTTAATTTACTTAACCAAGTGATCAATACCATCTCAACTTCAATATATATCTAAATATATAAATACTGGTATCTACTTTTGCAACATGCTTATTATATATTGTATAGACCGTTTTATATTCAACTATTCAAAAGCTAATCATTTTAAAATTTTTAAAAAAATATATAATAAAAGCAAACAACAGAGGTAATAAAAGCATCAATATAAGATCATTTATTTAACAATAATTGTGCAGCATGAATCCCCATGTACCCAAAAATATGACAAAAATTTTAATACAGAACAAGTTTGTATTTGTGTGACCAACATAGAAAGTCACAGAATGTCTTTTGACTATAAAAAATATTAAAATCAAAAATTTTAGGTATTTTATTGATAGGTCGACCTTTTACTTCTCACGATTGCGCCTTTGTTACTTAAAGAAATTTAACTCCATTGTAATAGGGTTTCCGTACCCAAAAGGACGGAACTCTTTTGTTGACTCCTTTCGTGTGACACAAGCCTCTTTTTAATTTTATGTTAAGTGATTGAAGATTTTTTTAAATTCAAATAATACGCCTGAAAAAAATATTGGGAGTGAGTGAGTAAATAAAGTAAATTATATAACAACAATAACAACCCATAAAAATTTGAAGTATGAAATTAGGAAATAACCTTTCAATATTCTATAAGAATGTACGAGTATATACGTGATTTGAATCATTCATCATGTTATAGAATAATGTATATACATTTATAGCGTATAACGGAAAACCGAACTTTACCTTCTGGCAAATTAATAAAAACATTTTAGAAATCATAAACTAGGGATTCTATTATAAAATATTCCCTTACAGTTTAATTTACCTTTGAAATATTTTTAAAGCGATACTTTTATAAACATTTTGAAAGAAAATTAATAAATAAGTGAAATGTTTAAGTTAAGTCTCATTAATTATAATTTATTTTGGTAATGATATCGTGACGACGAATTTTTAAACACTTTGAGATATATACTTATATGATGTTACTAAATTTAGATACAGTATAGAGATAAAAACATAAATTAGCATCATGTGACAAGCGTGTTTGTATTATTTCATTTATATATCATTATAATTAAAATATTAACAAACTTAATAGTGGATAGATGTTAGATCCGTTATAATTGTTTCAATTATTCCGAACAGCTGCCAAGCAATTGATTTAAATAAAAAAAAATATTACTTATTATAAGTTCGTTCTACTTCTTCAGGTGAAGGAACATTCCATAGAGCTTAGATCATATTATAATCATGCAGTAAAACACTCTAATACTTTTAAAAGTTTAGATAAATTTGTTGTTCCAACATAAAAAAAAAGTGTAGCTGAATTACTGATCAATTTCAAATACGTATTTGGTATTTTTAACTGTACCAATTTAACTATTTTAATTTATTATTTAACTCCAAAATTAATTTATTTTTCCAATTTATTAACTGTTACAAGAAGAGAAATGAATTTGTCAAAATTATCAAGTTAAAGTTATAAATTTTTATTATTTATCTATTTTATAAAAATATTTTATGTGCCTCAGCATATATCGGAACACTACATTATGTTAAATTTGGTGCATGAAGAAAAACATGCTGAAGGTGTAATCAAAATGAGTTTAAAACCTCAAATAAATCACGAAAAGAAAGCAGAAGAGCTGTGTATTTTACACATGTTTATTAATTTATTTCAGACAATACATAGCCGACTATCTCCAAATGGGTGAAGCAATCCTCATAGCTCAGTGCTTGGTCTTGGCAACTACTACCTATCCGTCATATGTGGTATTTATTCTCAATATTCCATCAAACTGTAAACTACGATTTGTGGTGTTACCCCTCCGTCAGAACATTAACAGAGAACCAAAACAGAGCACATGTTCTGCGACTTCGGTGGTATCGTCGGTTTTGTTCCTATTTTGTTCGATGGAGTACCGTTACCAGTCTGCTCGGACTATTGGATATTGACCGGGACGTAAAGCACATAATCAATACGGGAAGGATGAAATGGCGACAAATCACCGGGACATGTGATGAACGAATCCCCCTTAAACTAAAGGGAAGAATCTATAAAAACATCATTAGACCTGTCCGTTATGTATGGATCTGAGTGCTGGGCGATGAAGGTTAAAGGTTGAAGGTGAAAAGCGTCTGCATGTAACGGAGATGCGAATGTTAAGATGAATGTGTGGGGCGACAAGAAGAGATAGAATAAGAAATGAGTATGTTAGGGGAAGCTTGGAAGTAGCGCCAGTGACAGAAAAAAATAGATGTAGCCGTCTGTTATGGTATGGGCATGTTATGAGGAGAGATGAAAGGCATGTGGCCCAAAGAGTGCTGGTTAGTAGTAGTAGCAGTGGAGGGATGGACAGGCAGAGGACGGCCGAAGAAAAGATGGATGGTATGCGTGAAAGACGATATGGAGAAGAAGGGAGTGCGTACAGAAATGACGAGTAACAGGAGAGTATTGAATAAAAAAACATATTGTGCCGACCCCAAAAGTGGGATAAGGGCAGGAAGATGATGAGATGAGATGATGATACATTTAAAATATAATTAATAATTTACATCTTCTAATTATATGTTATGGATCATATTTAATCAAAAATGATTGTTCAATCCAATGGGATGTTCCTTATTGATTACAAGATTCTTTATTAGCATTATTTCACACTCTTCTGACATATTTATACCTTGAAGCTTACGTTGACAGTTTTTATCATTTTATTAATGTGATATGACGCTCTCTATAATAACTCAAAAGGAATGATTAAAATAGCTACATACTACAAAATCTTTCTTACCTAAAAATAATGTTATATTAAAATTACATATTTCAGTTGCAGGAAAATAATCAATCATATGAGGTAATAATGTTTGCATTAAATGGAGGTTGATTAATAAAAAATATATATATATATACATTTTATTATATTCTCGTACAATGACTGTTATAATTTATGTAAATAATTTATAATAATGAGCTCATATCAAAAATATTTTAAGAGTTAGACTATTTCAAAATTGATTGGTGAAATGCTTTTATATTTGACATTTCAAATGATGAAGAGCGTATATTTTGTGTGTTTTGTAGATACAAAATATACGCTTTTTAATTATTAATAAGTAGATACTTATTAATAAATAGTCAATATGATTCATGAGGCTATAAATAATTTAGTACCCCTGAGTAATCAATATCACCAAGCTCGGTTACGTATATTGCTTAGAATTATGTGTATGGCAAAATTAACAAAATTAAATGACCTTGGGATCATCTTGATTTCTGGGAAAATAAAATAACATTTTCAGTTAAATTACTTAAAGGATTTTAGTTATTTGAGTTCAATATATTTTTACCAATCAAAAGTAGAAGGAAAGTTCTCCTCCTCCTGTGCTTTTTTATAGTCTTTTAAAAATCGTTAGTAATTTAATTAATAAAACTAATTTTAAGTGGAATGGTCGCCTATGGACATTTGCATACATATATATTTAATGTAAATACCATCCTTCGGAAATGGGAAAGGGTAATGGGATCCCGGAAAGGAAGGGCATGAGTGGGTATGGCAAGTAGCCTTCCGGCTTTTTCACTCACCACACGAAATATGGCAATAATAGACACTTATGTAAATGCCAGTATTATGTGAATGACTACAAAACTTATTTGTAACCATAAAAAAGTATTTGAACTTCATTTTCAATTTTCTTACCATTACAATAAAACGATTCATGCTCAGGTCGAAGAGATTGTAGAGTTCAAATACATATCGTATATATATTTGAACTATTAATATTTATCGTACTCTTAGCGAATTATTTTCAAGTGAATCTTGGTAGGTAATAAAACATATTTACGTTTCTTACTTTCTTTTCTACATAAAAACAATTGTATTGTAAAAAGATTTAAAAAACAATTTTAAACCTTTTATTATAAAGTAAAAGACTACTTATTAGTATAAAAAAACTTAAATGTATTTATTAGCTCTACAAAATATCGTTTAAATTATAAATTCATGCCCTAGATTTATTTAGAGTTCCTCCATCACAATGTAACATACTCGTAGGTCAGTATCGGTTTACAGTCGAATGAATAAAAAATTAAAAGACTTAAATATGATAGTATTAATTCTCAGGACCTAACTATCTGTACTAAAGCAAACAAGCTGAGTTGATACAACATGAAAGTGACAGGACAAAAGTAATCAAAGCTTTATGAAATACTAAATAGCTTTGTCCGCTTGTTTTATCAGTGTCTGGCTTTGTGGGTACGTGCTCACGTCCCGGTGAATTTTTTATTTATTGCCAACACAAAAGTACGGAATATATTGGTCGTGAAACGTTACAAAAGGTGTTACAATAAACAATAAACGATATTTATGATAATATATATTTGAAAATTTTTTTAAACTTCTAAAGATGCTTAGAAGTTTGCTTAGAAGAATTAAATTGTTAGAAATGGATTAAGTTTTTTAAATATTTATTTATAAATATTTTAATGTAACTAGAATAATGTGCTTCATATCAAAAAGGGCATGTTTTAATATTACAGAGTATTATAGACACAGTGCTATTAATAGAAGATTAAAATAAAACATAAGATTTAATTCTAAAAAGTGAAAAAATTGTAAAAGTGCACTAAAATACACCAAAAATATTTATAACATAACAGCTAAAACGAATGACAGTTGATTTGAAGTAAGAATTCATGAAGCATCTGGTCATGGTCATAATGAAAAGATATTAATTAAAAAATTTCCCTCTTCAACTATGACAATAAATAATCAAATGTTGTTTACTCTTTTGTAACAGAGATATTTACGATAGATTTGTACTGTCACATGTAAGTATCATAACGTGAACTGTTCAAAGCCTTAAAGTTTACAAAAACCAGAATAAAACTAGATCATAAATGTTTTAGAAATAATAATAATTAACAATAGGTAAATAATTTTATACTAGAAAAATTGCTGAAAGTATGTTATATCTCTAATTTGTTATATAACAATTTCAATGTGGCATATATTACAACATTACCTAAATTAATTATTTTCTCATATTGCTTAATATTTTAATTTAAGTAATTAATTGAGTAAATATTGTAAATATATTTTCTTAATATTCACATTAAGACAGGGTAGTGCTATATGGTTTCTGATGAGTTTATTCAAATATTCAATATCGCGCCAAGTTATTGACGCAAACAATTTGAACTTAATTAATGAAACTCATTTACCATGACGTATAGTCATATTTTTTTTTACTTACTATATTAGTTTATTTCATGTTTAAATGGGTCGTAATGTAACATTTGGGTATGTAACTGTATAATTTAAAAAAAATAATCCAAGGCGTGAAAGATAGTGACATGGGAGTGAAAGTAGGTAACCTTAAGGTCAATTGCTTGCTATATGCAGATGATGCAGTGCTCATTGCATCATCAGAATGCGATTTGCAGGCATTAGTCACCACTCTGGAAGATGGGTGTGAAAATAATGGTCTAAGCCTGAATGTAGATAAGACAAAGGTTCTGATATTTGAAAGAAATGAAGAAAGAACAGAATGTAAGATCAACGTGAATGATAAGATAATAGAACAAGTGAATGAAGTGGTATATTTAGGAAGTATGTTTAGCAGAGACGGAAAATACGAAATGGATGTGGAAAGGCGTATTATTGCCGGTAACAGAGTCAACGGTGCTTTGGCTGCATTGTTGAGACGGCGAAACGCCAGCATAGCTGCACATTTGGCTGTACGCGATGCGGTTTTGCTACCGACGCTATTATACGGCAGCCAAACGTGGGTAACACAGAAGAAAAATGTTAGAAAGATGAACGCTGTGGAGATGCGATCTCTTCGCAGAACATGCGAAGTCAGTCTAGCTGATCGAATCCGCAATGAAGAGACCCACAGAATGGCAGGTACAAAAGAAGATGTTACGGTGAGAATGAAGAAGAATGTGCTTAGGTGGTTTGGGAACGTCGAACGAATGAGTGATGAAAGAATGGTAAAAAAGATTTATATTGGAAAAGTGAGCGGTAAAAGAGACAGGGGGAGACATCGAGTGACCTTCGTAAATACAGTATCTATGATACTGAAGGAAGGTCACGTAAAAAGCATGAGGACCGCCCGGATGGCATATATGAGAGGTTGATGTCTGTGGCCGAGGAGAAAGAGGTATGCGGGGACCGTAGCGTTTGGCGCTCCGTCGTCTTTGGCTACCCCGCAATGGATATGGCGTGAAGCTAAAATAAAATAAAATAAATAAATAAACTTTAAAATTTTTAGATTAGGAAAACTAATAATCAGAATAGGCAAAGATAAACTATGAGAGGGCTGTTTTCAATTAAAGTGCAAAGCTTTATAACATACTATTGAATATTAATTAGAGTTTTGAAAAATGACAATCAACCAAAGAAATCAATGGAATCGTGTAGGAAATTTCAAAATAATTAAGCTAATAACTTTATTAAAAAGAAAAAATATTTGGAATTTATGTGTCTTAATATAATATTTCTACTCGTATAATCAAAACGTGCGCATTTTTTTAATAAAATTTTGTGTATTTTAATAAAATAACTGAAATGAGTTTAAAGCGAAGCTTATGTAATTTAAATTTAATATGAATAACTCAAATTAATGCTTCTACATTTTGATAATAAAAATAATATTTCCTTTTAATCAAATTATTTATAACGAATTTTAATTCTCGTATTTTATGATAACGATATTGATTAATTCTTTTTGTTGACAAAGATTATATTAATTTTAAACAAACTTCTTGACATTTATTTAACACTAGAGACCCTTAGAAAAATCTTAATAAATAAAAAGAAGAAGAGTCTCTCAAAGGGTATTTTTCTATTCTATTCTTTAGTTATAGCTTTTACTTATTGCACGATATATCCCGCCAATATCATGTATACTGGAGAAAAAAATATTTATAATACATTGAATAATCATAATTCCGTGTATATTACAAAGAAATAAAAGTTACATTCAATAAAATATATATGATAATGAGAGGACTAATTACAACACTTTTTTTAAAATTAATTCCTTTAATCTCGATTGCCGACATTAACACTTTGAACATTAAACCTCGTAGTAAAATGTAAACCTACCTGTACGTACGTAAATGTCTTAAAATAAAAAAACACTGCTATTAATATAAAAACAAATTGTTTATAGGTTAGTGGAAAATTTTAATAATATCTGATTAATTGACTAATCTTTCTTGGATATTTGCATTCTTGTTAGATATAATTAAAGGTCAAAGAAAAAACTTAACTGTTTACATAAATTTGAAAAATAAATGTGTTCATAGTTGCAAGATAAAATTTTATTGCCTTATAGAAATAATTTTGCAAAATAAATAATACTTTAAGACCATCGTTATACCTTTAATTGAAAATTAATAATTTATTTTTCTTAAATATATAACAGTAAGGCAAAATTAAAACCATATTCAGAAAGGAATATAGAACAATACGTTTTAATAGCAGGTCGTAAAGTTTCGTATCCGTCTAAGGAGCTTTCATTGTAGGACAATGTATTGTCTTAATGTGAAAGTACTTTTATAACAACTTTGGAAGAAAACAATAGATCTTAAACTTCCCCTAGAATGTAAGGCGATGAGTGGTGTCATAAAGCTGGGATAAACTTTATATGAGCGATATGTTAACTGCATTGTTCCAACATAGCCATAAATTTAGTCTATTGTTAGTTAAACCAATTATTTTTATTAATCCTTATATACCAAGATTGTCCTTCATAAATCGGAACAATGCTAGGAATGATAAATGTTTTGAATATATTAAAGTCTGCAAAATATCAATTTTTTGTTTAGGATTATTAATTAAAGCTAACAAAGGAAGTCTTATTTTTATATCTGTTTCAGGTGGTGGAAATCCTCATGGACACTGGGGGAAGGGTTCCAGGTAGTGCCGGACTCCTACCGGCTAAAAGCCCTTACCTGTTTTGCTGCTTTCTGGTACACCTACCATGGGCATGGCCGTTTGAACTTGCTGCCAGCTTGCCAACTTCTTAGTCTAAGGAGAGAAATAACATGATATTTCTTCATGGTACCATTATTCTCTAACAGTTATTAAGTTAACAAGTCTTTGTCTCGGCAAATCAATCTATCAAGTGTTTATCCATTGAATTATCGATATTTGATACAACAACAACACCGATGCTTTTAAAATAAATAAATACATCATTTATCTTTACCGCGCAGCCGCTGTTCACTATCAGCGATAAAATAACAAAATAAAACAAAATGATTTACATAGATATTAAACAACCTTAAAATGTTTAAAAACCAACAATAATTTTTTATTTTCTTAAAAATAAGCTTTTTAAGGAAAAGATGCTCTTGAAGAAATTAATCAATACGGATTTCTACTTTTAAAAATATATATTGTTTTGTACAGTATGTACAGATAGACAGGACAGGCTTTACAGGAACTTCTTAGAATATTTTAAATTAATTGTAAATATATTTTAATATTTATTAAATTTAAAGGTAAAAAAATAAAGGTAAATTAAATAAGCAAGCAGCATTGATAATTTAATAACATTAAACTAATATTTACTTATCATCAGTCTCATTGTCGCAAATTGGTATAAAAAATAACCGTTTTTTATAAAGCATCATATCAAAGTGTTTTTGGAAATCCGTATAACGTCATAATAATTATAGTAGATGTATTTATTCATAATAATTGCTACATTTATATGTATTACTATTTTATATCTCAAAATAAAAAAAGATAAAATGTAACAGATGCATTGCTTTAAATACATCTGTTAAATTTTATCATTTACTATTTATATTTTATTGTTAATTGTTATTAGTCAATATTTAAATTTCACTCATTCTATTACATTATTAATTTATGAAGTAAAAATATCATTGAAATATGTGTGTATAAGTTAATTAGTAATTATCTTTCCAGTCCCAAAAGTAGTCAAACAGGGAGTCTATACTCGTACAATAGTTTATGTACGATTCTTCATTCTCATCTCTTTTTGGTCTCCTCATTCATTATTCAGCGGACCTCTAGAAATATGTTGTTTTTTATTGTATTGTCACAGATGAGTTTTCTATATTAGTCGGTAATTTTATTAATTACTAATGAATTCATAAAACCGAGTGTGTATTTTTTGCCCAAAGATATTTATTTAAAAAAAAATAACATGAGATATCAATAAAACAATATTTTTCCATTATATCGGATAGTACGTAATATTTAATAAGTAATATTTTAATTATTATTTATATTTTAATTTTATGATAATTTTCACTATTGTGGTTCACTATAATAAGATAAGTTTTTAAAGAAATATCTAAAACGCTTAAAAACTGGAAGAATATCTCTAATCATTTAAACATGTTTTGTCACTTTACTTTGAAAAACCCAGTAGTTAATAATAATTTACATGAATAGATTGTACAATTCTGAGAAAAATATATTGCAAGAGGTTGGTTAATGGACCATTGCTTTTGCGACACAAAATGCATTTGCAACTTTGGCATTATTTTAGGTGTTTTATTGTATTCGGGTTTTATAAAATTTTATACCAACCATTTCTTTAAATTTAAAAGCCAATGCTTCAACTGATAGGTTTTTAAAATATCCATTAAAATAAAAAAAAACATTGAAAACTAAAACGACTGAAATATTAAGAACAAGCTTATCATTCGCATAGAAATATTTAATTAACATCAATTAATGTGACCCATTGACTGTTTTTTAATACTAAGAATATATACTGCTTCTCACACATTTGTCAAACTAGCTAAATCATTAGTACCAAAAGATCAATGCGTGGTAAACTTCAGTTTTTTTAAACTAAAACTCGTGTACGTGTTGACTCGAGTAGTTTACTTTTACAACTTTTTTTATATATTGGAACATCTTCAATATAAAATAATTAAATCTTGATGTACCATTTTAGGTAGAAAAAATACGAAATCAAGAGTTACTTGATGTAGAGTTGTTCTTTAATTACTTCCGAGTTGAATAGATTAATATTTTAAATGAAGGAATTCTGCTGAAATAACAATATTTACTTCAGAAAGAAAAGCAATCCTGACTCAAATATCGGTAAGGCTTTAAAGGATTATATTACTTTTAATTAGTTTAGCATTTGACAATACTTTTGTTTGGAATCTGTTTAAGCAATTAATGTTTCGTGAATTTTCTCCTTCGCTTTTACTTTATATTTTTAACATTAAATATATATCTTCAGAACCCTTACTTGAGGTTAGCTCGATTTAAAATAAAAACTTTTAATAAAAATAAAAATAAATATGAATAACTGCCTAGTTAAATTTAAATAATGCTGTCACTAAACAGTTATGTATTTCAAAAGTTTAATTCCTTTAAAAACTTATAGACTTGTAAATTATTACAAAAAATAAATCACAGAAGTTTTTTTTTAGAATATTTTGTAAACTTACCCATATACATAGTGCAATAAATCATTTCCCAATATTACTAAAATTTACCTCCATACATTACCACACTTACTCTCACGCCTCATTCTGATGACTAAAAATAAACTCAAAAGCTTTTATCACAAGGCTTCAAACACCCAAATCTTTTCTAGGTCAACAGACACCCGGGTGTGTCTTTGAGTATCATTGTTTTTGTGTAAGAATTTCCATATAATCTTTTTTCTTATTCTTATACTTAACAAATAGGCATAGAAAACTAATAACCTTTCCTTTGCCTATTATTTTTTATTGTGGAATTGTAATGGTTTTTACAGACACATAGATGGTCGGTAATAAAAAGAATTTTCTTTAAATTATTAGAAATATGTAATTTTATATGGATTTTATATTTAACCCCATCTTTGTTTGATGTATGTCTTAAATAACTAAAAAAATTACCGAGAGAAAAACAGCGTTTCCAAGTAATTTGTTGTTTGTGAAACAAAAAATATATATTATTAATATAAAAAGTATATTTATATCCTAAATCAGTTTTTGGGTTTCCTCATAAAACAAAGGTTTTTTTGCATGATACGTACTTATACCAACAGACAAATAGTTAAACCATTTAGATACAATTGTTTTGTTATCAGTGTCACGTATTAAATAAGAGTATTATACATAAGCGTAGAAGACACACAATATCAAAACCTTAATTGTTAAGGTGTAAAACACTTTACCTGAGGAAACTTTGAGTTAAATTACTTAGAGTGAAGATACCTGTAACTAAATTTAATTTGAAGGTCTCTCCTCAATCAGCAATTTATGGGAGATTTGGAAACCTTAGGGCTGTATTATCTAATTATCATCAATAAAATATAATATAACTCATGTTGTTTTATTAACAGTTATCAAATATAATATATTATTTTAATGTCTAAAGGGTTCATTTTAAAGGGTTGGTTCACGAAGACGAAATTTCACCCCTGGGAATAAAATTAAGTAGGGAATGAAAGTATTTATATTGCAATGCTAAATTTTATATTTTTATGTGACTTTAACAATTGAAGTATATAGTTTAACAAGACACATTTTATAACACTATTAATTAAATTAAATCTTTTTTATATATTTCTCATACACACATTTCATCTCAGACATGGCGACAAAATGGGACACAAACTTTACTATTTTAACTCTGTCGAGATGATGCACATTAACCATAATAAAATTACTTATTCTTCAGTGAGTAATACTGTGAAGGTTAGCATAAAACCTGTTTGTCAAAACAGATTATTAAACAGTTTAATTGCATCTTAATTAATCAAATTAAAATAGCGTTTTAATATAAATTTTAAATTTTCTTGCCCATATTTAGAAATACAATAATATATTAAAAAGATAGCGTATATAGAATCAAAATTAGTCAGAGATAATATTTAAAGAAAGAGAATTAGTAAAACCGTTTTTCCGGATTTTTCTTATTTGCCAGATCAGAGTTTTTTCCTTGATACGAGTACTGTAACTTATTACTTAATGTAACAAATGCCCATTCCTTATTCAGCACAAGGTTCCACTAGTTAAGAAGATTCCTTTTAAAAATAATTTTCCACCATTAAGTCTAATAAAAAAATATGTGCACTTGTTATAAGTTGTATCTATGTTAGAGTGAAGTATTTTGAATTTCATTTCGTTTATATAGTCTGAAAGCAATGTAATCTAATAGTTAAAATATTTTAATATTCGATTTCGGTTTTTATACAAAACGAAAGCTGTCTCATCTGTAATGAAACAAAATCCAGAGAAACCAAATATACAATTTCTTTATGGGTTGTATAAGATTCTAAAATGCTGAACGATACCTTTACAAATTGTATTATTATTTTTTTGTTTTAGCACGTAGTGCAATGAAATAAAGTCTAAATCGTATTCGACATTTTACCAACTCTTGATCTAAATTGCTTCGTCATATAGTATTAATTAATCACATGGCTATTGATGGCTGTAGGACCGAAGCTAACAATTTATAACAATGAGATTCATAAGTACTTTATATACTTCATTAACTCTTTGACTTAATGTCCTTCCTTCATTAACAAAAGAAGCCGCCACTTACAATGAACTCATAGATCTACATACTCTGTTTCATCTTTATGTACTATGCGTATATTAAATTGCAATTAATTCAAAGGCACTGTATAAATGGGTCAATTAACAGTGTTTGGTCCCAAGACGTTTGTAGAAAATGTGTTAACACCTTGCCGATTTAAGAAGTACAAGTACAATTCTTATAGACTTTTTTATTTTCATATTATTTATTTATAAATTTTATAAGACAACTACTTTATAAAGTTTTTTGACTTCACTGTATATAGGCCCATGGTTTTTTCAATATCAGAAGAACACAAGATTTGGCGACTCTTTAAATTTGCAAATGGTGATAAATTTTATCCATAGTTTAATATATTTATAGAGCGTGAATGTACTCATTAGTGTACAATATCAAATATAATAGTGAACAAAGTATAATATGAATAATTGTTGACTTTAATTTTATCGTAGTAGTCTGGCAAACGCCGATTGCAACTGAGACTGAGACAACAAACTTATGAGAAGTAAGCTTATGAGACTGTTCTCATAAGCTTTATTACAATATTAATGAACTCAAAAGTTTGTATCATACTCTTGCTTATTTACGTTGAGTACAATATGCAATATTTATTTTAATTTACTAGCCAGGTTCATCTGAAATGCATATGTTTATTTAAAGCAGTCTTAACTCAACTTGAGAAGCGAGGACTCTATTGTATGTGAAAACTGTCTTAACTCAAGAACAACTTTCATTCTACATTATTCATTATAAATATACTACTACTACTACTACATTTACTACCTACATTTACTAGCACTAATAAACTTAAAATATTTATATGATTAAATAAAGGTAAATATTTAACTTGGTTAACCAAAATATTGGCGTTAATGCTTAAGCACAAGTAGTAGTAATATGTAAGTGTATGAAAATACAAAAATTTTTAACACCCTCCTAATAATATTATAATGTGAATGCTAGTGAGGATATATAGACATATGTATATATAAACAGACGTTTGTAACACTATCACACAAAATACTTCTGAAGGACTAAGATAAAACCTTACAATAATATAGATTATACAATGTATTAAGATTTTATGTAAGTTGTGCTTAACATAAAAATAAATATTGAATAAGTCGAAAATCCTTCTTCTCCTCTTCATCCTATCTAAGAAAGTAGGGTAGGTGGAAGAAAAAACATAATGATGTGGGTGCAATTGGATCTTACCATCCAGCATCGATTTTAGCGGTTGTGAATCCACGGACTAAAGCTAGTGTGTTAGATAGTAGATGTATAAAAATATTAAAATATATGCTCCCATTTAACTTAAAAACGTCATTATTGTATGATAATATTGAAAACGTAGTATTTATGAATTAAGTGTACATATACATGATGTTATGTCTACTGAGAATATAAAAAAAAACAATACTAAGTATTTTTATTAAGTAATAATAATTAAAAGAATGAAAAAAAAACATATCGCGCATCGTGCTAATGACATTTAAAGAAGTGAACATTTTATATATAATCTGACACATGGCATCTTTAAAAGATAGAACATATTTATCTTTCTTATATATCACTCTATCAGTCTTTCCAATATGTTTAAATAAAAAACAAGTAAGCATTATCCGAGATAAATAGAAAACTAATAAACAGTTACGACTTTAATCTACCTCTGTTTCCGGTTTCCTATTGTTATGTTTACAACAATTTAACAAAGTGACATGGCACTCCAGTGACTGAGTTAGAAATATTAAACGCATAAGTATACAAGCAAATTATAATTATTAATTATAATAATAATATTTTTTAATTATATAACTATAAGGCACATACTATTACATATCTTAAATCCATATCGGTTCTGTGTTTCGATTGTTATTAATTTTTAAAGTTCGGAAAAAATTAAACGTGCATTATAATGAATATGATGTTTAAACGAAAATATCACTAACAATATTTTCAATCTCTTCAGATTTATAGTATTTTACACATTTATTTTTCATGTTTCCTTTAAAGTAGAGAGACGTAAACAAAAATTTTAATGTCGTTAAACTTGATTTTATCAACAAAAACAATTCAATCACCCAAAGAAATATTGATTTTATATTGCGTAATAAGCAAATCTTACAAGTGCCAAATAATAAATATGATATTAACTGTCACGAATATTATAATATTAATATTATTATTTCCTGTTAATATATTAATGTATACTCAATAGCGTAGGGCATATTTAGATAATAAATAGGTTTGTGCGACGTAGGCATATTATTTGACGCAAGTTTATCTTTATTAAGGCTAAAGTTTTATGGACAGCACTCCGCGTGTGCAGCAGTGTGCCCGTTATGTTACATTTGTGGTGCTTGATTTATTGATTGTTAGTTTGCAGGTAAGTTATTCTGGTGGCAAACAGATAGTTATAAACATTGAAAGATAATAAATAAATAGTTATTTTCTAATAACAACGTATGATAAATTCACGTTATAAATAAACAATATTCGCAAATATTGTTTATAACACTTAATTATTAATTAATAATTATGTTAAACGGATGCTTTTCAAGTTTATTACTTAACAATTGAGAGCTATTATTATAAATAATTTATAATTATTATTATAAATAATAATAGTATTTTCATTGCTTATAGTTACTTTAATCTGGATGACATTATATGTTACATTCATACCTTAAAACCCTATTATAAATTACTACATTGCTTCTAGGAGCATAGCAACTGAGAGCAAAATAATTAAGCCACTTCCGAGTCAATACGGTATCCATTTAATTATGCTCTTCACTAGAAGTAATACCAAAGAACTCTCCAATACAAAAGACCAGGTTAATTATAGTTGTTAAAAGTGTTTAAGCAATAAGAAAGCAATTTATCTAGCTTTTCCTCTCTACTACCCTGAATATTTAACTTGCAATCAATATTTGTTAATCAATTTAGACTTACTATTGATATGTTTCAACATGTTTCCATGTTCGTATGGTTATTGTTTCTTCTGAATCGTTTTTAGTTTGTGAGCTCTCAATTTCAAGTCATCGTTTTAATTATAATACTTTATGATTAAAAGTTAACGGTTAATATTTCGCAGCTTAAACAAATTTGGAAAAAAAATCCATTCGATTCTGACTTAAAATGACCTAGAGAGTTAGAAAACTCTAGGTAAATCCAGGTGATGACGAAATAGACTGCCGCAAATAGTTACGTATATTCTTATACTTACAAAGTTATTACAAATATTTCTTATTATTCATTTGCTTAAAATAATTCTAACCTGTTACCGGAAGTTGAGTACATTTTTTTTTGACCTACCAATAATAATTTTAAATGTTAAAAGTGTAAACATTATCTTTATTTATTTGTTATATATATTTATTATATATGTCTGTAAGTTTAAATTAGTAGTATTATCATTAATGCAATGTAGAGTTAATTAGATTAAAAAACTTTAAGAATGCTACACAAATGCAAAAAATAAAACATGTTATAATTTAAACAATTATCATTACAGCATTATTCTGCAATGTAACTAAATAAACTATTGTATAAAATGTCTTTTCAAATATATATTAAATAAAGAAACTAAACGTGCATACCAAAGTTTAATCGAAACAGTTACCTTGTTAGTGGTGTCGCCAAATTCAATGTATTGTTAAATATAACGACATACCTAAACTTCTTTTGTGGCATTTCAGTCTGCAACTTCGTGTACAATAGTAAATGAGAAAATACTTAAATAATAAATAATTGAGCGATTGATAGTTTTTTACAATATATTTTTTTTATCTATCAACGCTTAGTCAAATCACTACGCCGAAATTTAAACATAAGCATATTTTTCAAGTTTAAGCATCTTCCTGCTACTTTGCTAGCAATTGCTACTTATACTTGCTGGGATCGTTAATTCCGAAATTTTTATCGAACTTAGGAAAGAAGCAACTTAATCCAAATATTTTTTTTTTGTGAAAGGTTCTTTCACTACTTTGATATTTTTTTACTAATAATGTTTTATAAAAATAGATCTTAAAAAAGTAACTTTCTAATCCTACTATCAATTTCAGAGATTAATAAAATCAACTAAAATATAAATTCGTCAGTCATATTATGAGTATATATTGCAAAATCTATAAAAGCTTATGTAAATAAACTGTTGTAGAATCTTCAAACGATTTTATCTTGACACGACGATTTCCGCGCTATTTCCTGTTAAATTATCCGTGACCGCGAGTGAATCTGTGGTATTCTACCCATGATTGTAGCGTTGCGAGGATTAATTACTTACGCAGACTAACTCGTACTTTGTATGTTAAAGTTACTATACTAATCTTTTAGTATCTTGCTCTGATGTTCTTAATAGAAGCGATTAGCACCACGGCGTAATAAGTGCGTGTATTTATATTTTCATTCCTTCAATAGTTCAACAGTTTCATGTAAATGTCGATTTTTTTTTTAGTATTTTCAAATATTATAACAGTAAATCAAATATTTGTTGTAATGATAAACAATGATATATTTGTTAGTCAAAACTTAGTAATTTTAAATTATATTGTAAAGACTATTCCTAATTAAATTATAGATTTATATTTAATCTTAATATGTTTCAATGGAAGTGATCATCATCTAAATATTGCTAGGATTATTTCTTTCGGTTTACAGTAATATGGCTTTAGACCAAAGCATTGCAGTATATCTTATGCCAATATCTTCTATATTACAATTTGTATCTAAAGATAAAAAAGCGTTAGTATTTTTTTTTTATTATCGCTTCGGAGTGGCGCTCTAAATGTTATCGGAGTATATTTGGCAAACGTCTAAGCTTCCTATACAGTCGTGAGGGGAAGCGGTCTAATAAGTTCACTGCTCTCCACTAAATCATATCGATATCATAATACTATTTCGTAGGACATTATTCAAAAATAAAAAATAATAAAATATGCATTGATATTTAAACTACGTTACCTATACATTTTCATATCATACTGCTGGAGAGGCTTTTATACGTAGAGAAAAGGCGAAACTTCCCATTATTGTTGTTGTTGTCAAAACATCTTACTTTCTATTTTAATTAAATGTCTCGCTAACAAGTGGATTCAAGTTTCCTTTTGATTAATTATGCCTAATAGATGTTTATTAATTTGAATGGAGAAATTTTCTTGGGTGAAATATAATTTAAAATTTACTTTGTAAGGTGCCTTAGGAATAGTGCATATGTTGTTAGCTTAAAGAATAAATATTAAATTCTAAATTACATAAGTCTATTGAACTCTGGATTAATTATAGAGACATCTTTTATTATTTTATATATTGAATGTCTTAATAGGATGGTAATTAAATTCAAGTTGATGAACTGATCCTCATTTGACACCTTTTTGATATGAATTCATATGATATTAATATAAATTTGTGTTTTTATGTAAAATATATTTTGTAAAAAGTCGCGCAAATTAAAAGAACGGCATACATTCATTGTCGCTGCGAATTTTATTTCATTCATTCTAATCCTGTGATTAGCATTAAAAACAACTTGAAAAATGTATCTTAAACAATGATATATTTTTAAGCTCAACGCAAAACATACACAAAGATGTCATAGATTTTAGTTAAAATAATATGATGTAACAACTTACATTATTTGTAATGTAACCATGATATAAATAAAAAAATAGTAACTAAGGACCAGAAAATTAATTATAAGACATGACAATCAAGACTTACAATAGATAAGTAACTAGTAAAATAAATGCTAATATAAATTTTATCAGCTCTATAATATTATTATTTAAATAATATTATTATTTAAATAATATTTTTATATCATAAAATTCAGTCCTCTCGCAAGTACATAGATTTATACTTAATAAATAAATAATTGCAAAAACCTGTGTTCAAAATTATAAAACAAATGAAAAGGTAACATTCAATAGTACCTGCAGACTCTACCTATTAACTTGACTGGCTTACATTGGAGTCTGTGATATATTGACGTGATTTACTCTATGCTTCTGTGCTAGTAGAATGTGATTTCTAAAGCGCAATTTGTTTGGCTCTTGCTGTTATGGAATTGAAATATCGAATCCAATTGAAATGATATTTATAAAATTTTAAAAGTAAAAATCAAATTTTAAAAAACATTCATCCCAAGAGTTTCATACATTTACATAATATAATATAATATATTAATGTTATGTAATGGATGAATGTTTTTTAAACTGTATATGAATATTATATTAATTACATTAATATATTATATTCTGAGCAATTGTTGGTTAAAATGGCAAATATTTTCCCATACCATTGTCACAGTTCACTGGCTATAAATTAGAAATCCAATATTGTAATCAGTCATAAGTTAAAATTATGTTTTGAATTACGTCAGAGCTAAGGATTGTATAACGTAAAATATAACCTTATTACAGTTCACAATCCAAAATTAATTTGCGCTTACTCTTCATCTTACACGGTCACTTATTTCATAACCTTATAGCGCGAATAGAGCTTTTACTCAAAAGTGTAACTCATAGTAAACCAACTGACGAGCCGTAAATAATTTGAAATTAATTTAAAGCTGGGTGAAAGCTGAATTAATGTGTAATAAACTTTCCTTACAATTGCTAATTTATAATATTTTATTATTTCGGTTCTGACAATTGTTGTGAATAAAATATAAATATATTGTTTATTCTATATGCGTAAATATAAAGTAATTCAATGAATAACTAAAAGCTATTTGATTTTCCAGAATCAAAACTATATCACATCTAACAGTAATCAATATCTATGCTATTCATATAAGATACACAATTTCATTATCTTTGAGGAACATTGATAAAAAAATAAACACAATAACATTGCATTGTTATTAAATATACATATACTGATATGAGAGGAATCGTTTTATCATAAATTTTAATAAATTGATTTTCTCAATTATACTATCATATTATTTTACAAAGAGACAATTTATTAGAATAATCCTTTAAAACTCTTCTCCAGTTATCGTACTGTTCGCTGATATTCCAAGGGCCTATGATAATTATAAGCTGTTGTTAGAGTAAACAAATATAACAAAATAAATACAAAACAGTTTAGGTATCGTACTAAAATACGTTCTTTTATATTATTTAAAGTATTAATTATAAATAACATACGTTGTCAATAAGACATGACGTAATTGATGGAGATCAAATATTAGTAGAATATTTTATATTTATATATTTAAGGTATTATATTCCATTATTAAGATTTCTTAATCTCTTTTCTATGTGGATGAACAAACCTGTTGTTCATCCACATAGAAAAGATATTAAGAAAATAAACAAAAACTATTTATTTCATATAAGTTAAATTAATAGAAATGCAATGACATTAGTCATAATAAAAATAATTTTTCATATAAATCAAAACTGAGTTAATACTGTTTTAACATTATGATATATACACACACACATAGTAGACAAAAGTTGTTAGTTTAGGACAGTTTTAATTTAATTTAGTTGCAAGTATTTCCTCTAATTTTGCTCAAACTTGTCTAAGGTAGATTTTCTTTTATCTTAGCGATGCTTTGTTATAGTGAGACTAACTCAACTATACTTGTAAATTACTTGTAAAATGATTATTTGAAAAAGTTTAGGCTCAATAATGAAACTTATAAAATATTTAATATTCTACTAATTAAAAAAAAGGTTTTTACATCATAAATACAATTTACTCTTTATATGTACAATTAAAACAGGTAAAATTTAAGAATATAATAATAGTTTCAAATTATTTATTTAAATTTGTTTAAAAGGTTTTTTACTGTTTGTCAATCTGGATATTTAATGTTTTTAACTTTAGTTTTGTTGAATTGAAAATTGAATTACTTAAAAGTCTCGAGCATTCTTTACAGTCTAGTATATATTTTTATATCAATATTAACAATGTTTTAAAGTATAAGGCTAAAAGAACATATACTGTAAAATATGACATATTCTATAATGTGATTTGCATTATATAAAGATTCTTATTCTATAATGTAGGTACTTTCGCAAACAGTGAATTCGCCTCAGTAAATCACATACTACTACTACAGAATTAGTGTGAGTAATATATCAGAGACGTCATGTGGTAATGTAAACCAGTCAAGTTAATGAGGCGCATCCCCGAGGACTCTTGGGATGAATGTGCCTTTTTCACTTGTCCAAATTATTCGTTGAAGTGGTAGTAAAACACATATATTTAGTGTTGTGTTACTTAATATTGTTTCTATTAAGTTGTCTTATTCAGTTGCCAAATTTGTTACGTTTTAATTCATAGTTGTAATAAATGCTCATAGCATTTAAAAAAAAAGCTTTATTCTTACAAAAATGTATAACAATTAAATAAAAGAAACTAGCTCCACGTTAAGTACAGTCAAGGAATTAGGCTTAGTAATAAATAAGAACCATTTTCAGTGGTATGTACCTAACAAAGTAAGTGTTTAAACTAATCTATAAAGTTCAGTCTTTTAATATGGATGACAATAATTTAATTTAGGATACTCGAACGGATCATGAGTCTTTTTAATATACTAATCAATATTGATAGTATTATTGTTTTAAGTCCTAAAAATAAATGTGCAGTGTTCACATATACTTATGTAAATTTAATTACATCAAGAGCACAAAATTTTTCAATATTTTTTAGTAATTATTAAATATATAAATAGTAAGCTTCACGGGTTTTAGTAATTTTTTTGTTTGAGGAATCTATAAACAAACATTACAAAAATATAACTATATTTTGAGACTAGTAAAAAAGTTCGAGATTTGCCTAAAGTTTCCAGCTTATAAGCGTGTTTTTGATTTGATTTGTTTTTTTTAATGTAACAGGCTTGTGTTGGTAAATATAATCTATTCTGTTAATCGAGTTAACTTAAACAAGTGAAGTTGAAATCGTATTTCGTTTGAAATACATTTTTGAATGACACAAACATTTTACCGAAGTAATGTTTATATAAAAAGGAATACGAGTACCATATGGATGAGAGGAGTGAAATGAGCAATGAAGTTCCTATCCCAAGTTGCTTTCGAGCAAAAATATTGATCTTGGATAAATCTTGATAATAATACGCGAAGAGGATATTTGCCTGGTATGAATTAAGTAATATTACAGTATTATATGATACAGTAAATTTATCATTTTAGTACATAAATTAATATTTTACATTTTAAAATGAATATTTTGAAGGATATTTAAAATTAGTTTATCGTATAGTATCGTGTCGTGCCGTGTCGTGTCGAGTCTTGTCGTATCTTGTCGTGTCGTGTTGTGTCCAACCGTGTTGTGTTGTATTGTGTTGAGTCGTATCGTTTATTATGTAATATGTCTGACTTACAAATTTCTTAACACTATTTCTAAAAATGCGGTTTTAAACATCAGTATAAAAACAAAAAAAGAATATTAAATAATATTTTAACACTACATTAAATTATTTTTATTTTAAAGGAGTAAAATAAACTGACTACATAAAAATATTGTTAAAAACATTCTAACACATTAGACGAAACAGAATAGGTTTTTTAAATATAAGTTTACGATGATATGTTTGGTAGACATTTAAAAACTACTTTATGATACTTGAAGGTTAAAGTTTCTTAATAATGGACTAAATCAATGTGACGTACTCGTTACACATAATGTAAATAAAATAGACCTTTAGTATTTTCAAAACAAATTGTTGCAGTTGATATATTTTTTAAATTCTTTCTGAAAACTATAATTAAGTTAAATCAATTGTTATAATATTTCGAAGCAAGAATAGTTCAAAAGAATAACAATAATGTTTATAATTTAGTTTATAAACATTATTATTAATCCTTTCCCAGAACGAATTTTTATTTAATTGTTTTATAAAAATTTACGTGAAATTTAGCTCTATCCCAGAATGACTTTTCTAATATATTTTTCAATTAATAACGAAATTTATGCTTTATAAAATAAACGTAAAGAAACAAATTGATTTATTTGTTGTGTTTTGTGAAAACAGCGCTTAGGAACAAGATATCTTGTATAGCGTCGTATAGGGTATAACAAATTTGCTATAACTGTCAATTATTTCCAATAACTTATATTTATGGTGTACTTTGTCAGTTGAATATGATGTATTATTACACCAAGTCTTTATCGATAACGTTGATTCAATTGGTACTTTTTCAGGTCATAATATTAGTAATCAGTGTGCCAAAACTTATCCATTTCTATATTTTATGCAAGGACATGGTTGTAGTACAAATGTAAATAAGTCTACAATTATGATATTACTAAGATAAAGAAAATGAGGTTTTAATAAAACAGTTTTTTTTCATCGATATAATAATATATTTATATATGTTTAACATTCACAACATCTCTAGTTTTCACAATGTAAACAAATAATGAATGTTTTGTCAATATTGACTTTATTATGTCAGTTCGTCCTCGTATCCATAAAGTACCAAACGGATGACGGTAAACTAAGAACTAAAAATTTCAAAGAGAATTTGCAAATTAAATTATAAAAGTGAAATCAATAATACTATTATTTATAATACAAAATAACTTTAATTGACGATATATTAACTTACTTTCTTTAACAATTGAATCAATAAATTAATGAAGTGAAAACTTTCTGATTAAAAATGTATATTTTTGTTTATTTTCAAAATAAAGTTTGACGCTGTTAGTTGATATTTATTATTTCTGTTAGTTGATAATATATTTAATATTATTACGAGATGAAATCTAGACGAATTAGATAGAACACAGACAAAGATACATAGAAATCATTCAATATAGTTATTAATAGCGGTCATTGCTTAAACTATAACAAATAAACATTTAAATTACAAAGTCCCTAAATAATTACTTTATTATAATTGTTCCGGCAACCTTAACCTTCTCTTGCAGTAATGACTTATAAAGTATGAATATGAAGTTAAGTGTTTTTCATAATTTCTATCATGATTACTTATTCATATATATAGTATATGTAATTCAATCCTATAAGTTCTTATCAATAAATTATTTTTTTTTTAAATTGAAAAACAATTTTGTGTATATTTTTATATCCAAACCTCAAAGTCTTCAAAGAAAAACAGTTAAAAGTGAACCTATTATTTTTTTAACATTATTTAAGCCGGTACCGTACATAACAAAATTTTAAATTAGCAAATAATAATTATCATATTCATATACATACTAATAGTATTGCATTTTCAGTTACAGTTTTACATACTAAATGTTGCATGCACAAAACGTTTAAGATATTTAAATATCTGTTTCAAATGTGACGTACGTATATGTAATTATATCACGATAAAGATTATTTAAACTTTATTCACCAAGAAATTATTTCAAATTGAATTTTTAATATTTGTAACGAGGATGCCTGTTTAATAATCCATTTGTAGCTTAAATTTAAATATTTAAATATTTATGATAATTACTTTATACTTCAAAAATTCTTTCTCTGGGACCAATTGTCTCGTATTCAAGATATAGGCACTGTCCCGGTGTCATATGTTACATTCTGTTTAAATTTGAGTTATAGAGGTAGGGCACAATAGATAACAATAATCCTGGCGTACGTGGTATGTATGTAACAAACACATATATAAAATATTAACCAAATTTAGTACGACGGTGGGCATCATCGACAATAGGAATGATATGTTAATGAATATAAAAATGAAGAGATTTTTTTTTGTGTTATATTTCTTATAATATACATTTAACAATATTGTAAGTAATATAATATTTAAAATATATATATTTTTTTAATAAAACGTTTAAAAAATATAATTATTGTAGCATAAAACACATTTCCATTTTAAAATCCGTGCGAAAAAAATTAACTTACATCAACGGATATGTAGTCAGATACGAAAATAGACGTTCGAAATAAATGATAAGCGGAGACCATAACGAAAAATGGTGAAAGGAAATTAGTTTGACACGTGCTGGCAGTTAAAGCTCTTATCTGCTCTGATGTAGTCGGCGTTGGGTAGAAAAATGTAATATTAACTGTGATAAATTTGATTCCATTAAAATAAATCTTGTATGAAAACATTACGGTAAAATAATTTGTTATCACCTTTATAGAAGTTTAAACTAAATGAAGATTTTATCTTATACTAGCATGATTTATGGCTTTATTAACTGAATAATAAGTAACGATTTGGTTAGAAAAAATGTTTAATAATCACATTTATAATATAAGAATGATAAATATGTTTGTATTTTAAACACTTATTTCTTCAGCCAATAATATCAATTGGGATATATTTAAAAATACAATAGAATACACATTTTTTTATTAAAAAATAAACGTAATTAAATCTATTATTTATCTTAATATTGTTACTATACGCAGCATACAGCGCCACACCGTCAAATCTTACATGAAGACGCAATTACGTTGAATAAATTAAACAATAATAACTTGTGTACATTACAATCAAACAAAATAAAGCCTAATAGATACTAAATATATAGTTAAATGTGATTTAAGTGTATCCACTTATCGAGACAAAATAAATTTTACTTCAATGCGATTAAATTTAAATGTAGTTCATGTAATAATAAAAATATTTCAGAATCTAAACCAAACGCATTTTTGTTATTATTCACATGCTAAATGAAACAAATTTATATCTTTATTAAAATATAGAATAACAGATGAATGCGGTCGTTTTTTTCAACCAGCTGCGTTGAGCTGCGTTGATTACATTGACCCCTTAATGAATATTATAATTTACTCAGTTCAGAACACCTGCTCCATATTGGTTAGTTATAATCGAGGTGTGTAATATGTTTGTTTAAATTGGAATAAGGTTGATAATATTTGGTCAGTCTGTATGTAAAATTGCGAATATCTTTACGATATATATAATATTTTTATTAAACAAACAGCATTAAATACTCTGATTAAACGTACAGTGTGTTCTGACTTCGTTATTCGAAAAACAATTAGAGGATTAATTTGTACTTAAACCAAAACCAAAATGTAATGAAGATCTAATTTTTAATTCCAACTGAGTATACAGAGGCAATCCTGTAATAATGGTTATTGGACGCCTGATAGTCGTAAGGTAAGCCACACGCCTAATAGTCGTAACACCTAGGTACTAATACTGGGTACTGGTTAATTCATGAATATTTTATTTTTAATTAAAGAAATAGATTATAGAATGTTTGTTTTGAGAAACTTACTTCACTTTTTTTATTTTAGTCTAAAATTATAATATCTACAGACATTACAAAATTTTCATATTAGTCTGTGCTCAATAAATTATTTACTCGTATGTTAAAAATATTATATCAAAATAAATGCTTGTACTACTTTACTTATATCTGTCAATTTAATACATTATTCATTTCTCTGAATACGATTCACTTATAGTTAGTATAGTTACGATTCACTCTACAATTTAAATAATATTTTGCACTGAATATTGAATCTAACCACACTATTCATATTTTGAATATCAAAAATAGATATATATATTTCAATCCGTTCCACGTTATCAGCAAAGCGACGGCTTACTATGAAATATTCATATTTATTTCATATCCTGCAAAATATATTCTCATTTATAGTTTAAAAATATAAATTTAAAAATAACAATAAATAAATACAAATTTACCTCAACATTAAGTTTAAAACATTTTATATAGTTTAAGTTATTTGACTTGAGTTTCTAAAGATTGCTTTATGGATAAAAATTATCTTAATTAATATATAATTCTATTAAAGGTAAAAGCAATGACGGATCACGACATAAGAAACATAAATTAATTTCATATAAATATATAATCCGGTTGTTGTTTATAAAAAAACAATAAAATTGTTAATATTCAAATACCAAAAAAAAAGACATTAATCAAGGGCGTCCTGATAACGACTATTTTATCGAAATTCACTAAGGCATAAAACGATGTGACCGCTCAGATGTAAAAGCCGGATTCGCAAATACGTGTTGTGCTCTCATTATATAATGTAATATATTGAATTAGATGTTTATTTAATATGTTAATTATAAAACCGTGTGACGGGTCTGTACGTTAATGTATTATTTACAATTTAAATAGAGCTTAATTACGTGCATATGACACCAGGGTTTGTTCAGAATTAAAGCAAAATTAACAAGTTTTTTAAGAAGATAATTATAGATTTTTCTAAAGAGTTGCCTTTCAATCAAGACAGGTATAAAATGTCGTGATTAACAGAGGTAAAATATTAATTAAAAATGTAGTTTTAGTACGAATATAAACATTGTCTTAACTCAAAAATAAACAATAAACACTTCTCGTACGTTTTATTGATCTACAATTTAAGAGATTTTTCAATTCTCACATAACATTTAAGAACGAAAGAAATTGACATTTTGTAATTTTTTTGTTTCAATACGTCAGATATAAAAGTTAATGCGTATTTGAAATCTCAATCGTCATATTTTAAAGTAATATATGAATATTATGTTCTTACAAGCCTCTTTCTAAAAAAAATATAATATTTATTTTATATATATCAAAATAAAGAATTCAAACGGTTGGTAGGCAATATACGGTAAGAAACTTGAATTTATAATATTTTTTACAAAACAAAATATGTTTTGACGCATTTCCTCTGTCATTTGCCTTCAGGCTATCAAATACATCCAATGGAGACTCGGAACAAAGGAATGTAGTATTTTAGATTATTCATAAATAACCTTAACACATTTTTTTAATACATAAAAGTGTATATCATTTTATTTGAATTTTATAGAGTTAAGATTATTTAAGATATTAAAACTTACCAAATTTGTATTGGAATTATTGATCATTCTAAAATAGTTCACAAAAATTTAAGCATGACATATGAATGATATTAATAAATAAATAAATATAAATATTAAAAGAAGGTTCTATATAGATATTTTAAATCCATATTTATTATCATCATATGAAAATAAAAAATCTTAAATAAAAAATTCTCTGTAAATGCATAACTATTAAGATATTCCTTACCCTTCTCGAGTACCAACGTTTCATAGGTTTCGAAGCTTATACTGACATCAAGAGATTTAGTAAAGGTTTAAGAATATATGAAAAAACATAGAACAAACAGATAGGAGCAATAAAAAATCTTATAACCAGTAATTAGTAATAACATATTTATTGAAATAATAGTTTTAACATTTGTATACTCTATTACTTTTATTTTATATTTACTATTTACTTACTTCTTTGAGTACTTTTATTATATTTAAAGAAGCTTTTATAACCTTACCTTAAATAAGCTTTTAAAAAAAAGCATAACAACTTATTCTTATAAAAGATAATATTTTAACTGGCCAATATAATTATATTAATATCTACGCAAAAGAAACGTATATAAAATTTACGATTTATGAGATATCTATTGTACATATTTTTGATACCCAAGAGAAATTATTAGGTAATGTTTGAGTATTTACCGCGGCCAAACATAAAATTTCAGGATTTTTACCTTCTCCTCTCATTTCAGTCCCTTTATTTTTTATTCAGTGATGGTTTACAACAAAGCCATATTGCTTTACAAAATATTGTCATGGACGAATTCGTCGTTTATATACGGAATAAGTATTTTATTTGAAAGTGATCCTTTCGTTATTTAGAAATTATATTTATAGCATTCATCTTTATATAAAAAAAATATAATTTACTTGAAGCTCAAAATTATCGAGATTATTTTAAACGATACAAAAAAATTACTGCATTACACAGTGCCATCGATCATAAATTCACAACGTATTCTTCCATTGTGATCATGATGGATCATCAGACTCGCACTGGCAGATGTCAACTTTGTTTATAACCAAAATTAACAGAAGACCAAAAAGAGTTATTTAAGGATAGAAGATAAATTATGCTTTTGAAAATATACGCTGCGAAAATATTATTTTTGAATAACATCTATAAAAGGTATTTTATAATACATCTATAAGAAGTATTTTATAATACATCTATAAAAAGTATTTTAAAATACATTTTATTCATGATATTTTTTCACGAAGTATACACTCACCGATCATAAATAATATGAGCCGAGCAAATTCAAACTTTAAAAAAAATCTGAAAATCACCAGTCGGTTACCCATGGCGATGCAAACAAATATCTAGTCGTATTGATAAAAGTAATTTTGTTGAAAATATAGAGCAATAATCATAATTATTCTCGACATTAAAAATGAAATGGACGTTTTGGTGTTGAAGTGTAAACAAATTGTATTTTTGAAAAAACTAGTTTTATCCAAGCTCATACATATATTTAGTAACTGATTCATTATATTTTTGTATTGAATTTGTAATTGTAAGTATAAGTAAAGACTTATACAAGAGAGTATAGAAGTCTGGTGTAGCGTAGTAATCTAGTGAAGTCGTAGATATTAAGAATGATTATAAAAAAATTAGAATGTGTGACTAAGTATTTAAATTACTACAGATATGAAATTTCTACGTAACAAAATACTCAAACACATATTGGGAATATTTTGATAAATATATTTGAAGAGAAGTACAGAATTCATTAATAAATTAGAAGAAAAGTTATTTTATTAAGAAAATTCAAAATAATTATCAAGATCAGAAATTTATTTGTACATCCTCCTTTAAATAAAAAGAGAAGAGGCTTATTACTTTTTAAAAATCTACCTACCCTCATTCTAAAACTATATTGATTTTGCTTCCATCAGGTCACTTATTTGTGTTATAGCTAACTAATCACATTCTCTCCAAAATAATGGAGATTATCATAAACCGACAGGTCCTAACGTACCTCGAGGATCACCAGTTGATCAATGACCGGCAGTATGGCTTTCGCCATGGTCGCTCAGCTGGTGATCTTCTGTTATACCTCATTCACCGTTGGGCAACGGTTATAGAAAGCAAGGGAGAGGGTCTGGCAGTTAGTCTGGATATGGCAAAAGCCTTCGATCGTGTATGGCAGGAGGGGCTTCTTTCGAAGCTACCTTCCTATGGGCTTACCGAGAGTTTATGCAAGTGGATAACCAGCTTCCTCACTGGGAGGAGCATACAGGTCGTTCTCGACGGTTTTTGCTCGGACCCCAAGCCCGTGAACGCTGGTGTACCCCAAGGCTGCGTGCTATCCCCAACTCTGTTTCTCCTGCACATCAATGATATGTTGGATATTTCCAACATATATTGTTATGCGGATGACAGCACTGGGGATGCGGTATATTACGGTCGTGCAGGTCTCTCTTGGGAAAACGTCGATGAGTGCCGAAAGAAACTTGTTTCTTCAATAGAGACTTCCCTGGGGATGGTCTCTGAGTAGGGTGAACTGAACCACGTTCAGTTCAACAAGTTCAAAAAGTTTCTCCAAGGCCGGCAACGCTCTTGTGAATCCTCAGATGTTGCAAGAGTCCATGGGCGGCGGTGATCACATATTAACGGTGACCCGCAAGCTCGTTTGCCCTCCTATAAAATAAAAAAAAAAATAAAAAAAAAATAGTAAAGGTAAATAAGGCAATTAATGAAAGAAGAAATATTTAACAAATAACTTAGTGATTTTGAAAAATCAGTTTGGAATCTTTTCATGAACTTTATTTTACATTTTCTAGGAATTCACGGATCGAGTGACAACAAAAGTATTGTCTTGGAGCAATTACGTATGTATAAGAATTTGGGTTGTAGTATGTTGTTGAAAATATACTTTTCACGTCCGCGTACAGATTTCTTTCTCGGAAATTTGTTCGCTGCAAGCGATGAACACGGTAAAAGATTCCATCAAAACTTTTAGATGATAGAAAAACGATACCAAGGCGAGTAGCGTCCTATGCTCGCTGATTAATATTGATATTATAATTGCATTGTAGAGTCAAATTTGCCCTCGAGGAAAATCGCATATGATGAGGCATTAATTAATGAGTTGGTTCCTGAATATCAACTATTCAGAGTTTTATTGAAATGTAGAAAATAAATATGAAACTGAAAATGTTAACACTAGTTTGATTTATAATATAAAAATGGAATATATTTAACTTTATGCTTTATAAGATATTCTTAAAAAATAATAATACCACAAGCGCCATTTTATTAACACCACTTTCATAAAAGGAGTTCTTTCTTTATTTTTTTCCTGAACATAAAATGTAGAATATTCTTTAATTGGACACATTTATGATGTAGAAGAAAAGCGTAACCAAATAATTAGTAGAATAAGTATATAAAAAAAAAAACATTTTTTGATTCTTC
The DNA here is from genome assembly GCA_918358695.1 of Melinaea menophilus ssp. n. AW-2005. Classification (NCBI taxonomy): domain Eukaryota; kingdom Metazoa; phylum Arthropoda; class Insecta; order Lepidoptera; family Nymphalidae; genus Melinaea; species Melinaea menophilus. Next base: position 1,279,963 of record OU911048.1, read on the forward strand.
AGAATAATATACTAAAACATTTCGTTTAGAGTTCGTTTCAGTTCAAAAGTTTCAAGACTTCCCAAGGTAAATTAAACAGCAAAATTACTTTAATATTATATAAGTAATGATATTGTTACCTTGAGATCTTTATTTACAATGTCAGTAAGTAATAGCAATAGAAGTTTTAATCCATACACACTAGACAGCATTGACCTCCATAGAGACGGATAATTCCTAGTAACATGGAAAGTCCAACAATATACCTTTAGTTTTATTCAGTTAATATACCTTTGTAGAGGTCTATTTCCCATGTTTTACTCACATCATGAATATTTTTTAAACATAGCTATTTTGTAAACTGATATATTTTGCATATTGTTTTTGGTTTAGTGCTACTAGAATTGGCCTAAATTCTTTAAAAGCGGGATCGTGAGGAATAAACAATATATTTGCTTTGTTTTTTGTCCTAGTATCTTTTTTTAAATTATACATTTTCACACCCAATATTATAATTGAATCCTGTATCTATTTTATTTTAGCCACATCCATGTAATATTTATAATTGAAAGATATTATTATAATTTGTTAATCTTATTAATATACGAAAACTTAAAATTTTACGCATAGGTTTAATTTTTTAGTATGTGTATTCATTGGATCTTAGCATATCACAGATTTTTTATTAAAACCAGTTTACACTTTTAACTCCTTAATTTTTGATTTGGTTAAATAGTACGCTTACAGTTTTGTATTGAAATGAGTTCATTAATATAATGATACACATTCTTTGCAATCACTTCTATGTACATTATTTTCATAAAGCAAACGGAATGAGAGACACTTAAGGTGGCACTGAATAAGTCGCTATACTTAATGGTGTCTACATTATGAAATCACAATGTGATTGTTCCTCTCACAAATCACAAAGCAATATTTATAGAAGAATATTTTGGTAACATATCACAGTTCAATATTTTACAACAAATTTTAATGTGTTCTTAACATAAATGTGAGGTTAGTAGTAATCATATTCACAATACCTTTGAAGTAAAGACCGACTGTATGCCATCTCTTAAGATCAAAGGCATTTATTTATTAGTAACCTGGACTCGAATATAATAAATCTTCCTAATGTAGACACTTTAATATCATTTGCCACACTGTAGTCAAGGTATAGGTATATATATAAGAATACACTCGATTTTTATTAATATAATCTAAATTCGAAATTTTGCATATTTTCTTAATTTATATGTCGGATTCAAACCTGAACTAAAATTTTTAAAAAGATCAGAGTCGATGACTCTATCAGATTCATTGACTCTTTTCAATATTACTCATACTTATCAAATACAAAGTCAAAATACACTCAATTTTAATTAATTAAAACACATCAAAACTTATTATTAATAACAACTAACTTAAAGTAAACAAAATTCTCTAATATACTTATTTTCATAAAAGAAATTTTAACTAAACCTAATATTTCATTAGGAATAATTAAAATGATTAATTTAAAGTAATCGAAGTTATCTAATACACCCACTTTTTTATAATCACTTACAATAAATGAAAACTTAACTAAACTTAATATTTTATTATAATACAAAGAATTAACCACTAAAAGTTTCTGAAATAATAAAAAAACATTTATAATTACTCGCAGTACAACACGAATATGTTCTTAATCACTGTCTAACTCGAGCAGCTAAAAGTAAAATATCGTAGCGAGTTGTCTGCTCGAAAACTACTTGACGGAAAATTTTATGAAATTTTGCAATCAAAAAGACACACATTACGTGATGGTTTAAAAAAAATGTCATGTCGTTGAGGAATAATTGTCAAAAAACTGATATCCCATTTATATATCGTGTTAGGTTTGCTTAGGTTAGGTTAGGTCTAATTTGATGACTTGATGGTGATCGTGGCGCTACTGTCAGCCTAATCTGAAATCTCCTACACTACCGACATTGTTCAGAACTATAAGTCATTATTATCAGTCACCATCATCATCAGATGAGTTATCATCACTGCGCTTGCTTCGCTCAATATGCAAACGGCACCCGAGATTTCCCTATCCACTTATAAAAATAAAAGGATATGGGATAGTCTTAAATTTACCTTATATTTTATAAACAATTTGTAAATATGTACCAAATAGTTAATATAATAATGAGGCCTTCAAGGTTCAGCGGCGACATATGTTATAAATAATCTATGAGATGTTATAATTTTAAAAAGAGAGTTAATATTTACAGATATAAGTCTATCATACCAAAACTCTCGTTTCAAAAGTTAGAAACTTTATTTTACGTTTATTAAAATACCCTGGTGTAGAACTTTTTCTATCTTATGGATATTGTTAAACTTTATGTTGCAATATTTTATTACGTATTTTATTTCAATTTACTTAATGTATTGCCTTGTACTTAATTTTTTTATTATTTAACCAAAAAATTTAGGAACGAAATCGAGCAAACGACTGAAGTGTATTAGAAAAGATAGATAAAATAATTGGAGAAGATCTTTGTCGAACAATTATATATATGTTTATAGGAACACATATTTAATAAAAGAATGTTATAATTTATATTATAAAATAGATTGTTTGTTTCATTTCTTCATATAATTTAATATTTTATTTTATGTATTTATTTTGTTTATTTTTTTAGTATAAATATCAATTTACCTGAATATTTTTGTGGATTTTACTAATTCCAAATAATAAAAATAAAAGTCTCCGTGCCAGTATTCATTTTGAGAATAATAGTCATGAAAATAGAAAAGAAAAATATTAATATTATAAAAGAAAAACACAGTAATTTTCAAATAGTTTAATTCAACGTTTCTGTTTTTTGTTATTCAGATAATATAAAATATATACAAAAAATATTTAAAATGCGGTAAAATTTCGAAAATTATCCAAAATATTGTTGGTAAATAACATAAACAATGACAAAATCAACAATGACAAGAAAAACAAAATGAAATAACAAAAAAACTAAAAAAAATTTTTAATAATAAAGTTTGGTGCAAAATTTTAACATTGAAAAGGAATAAACAACTGGATCTTCATTCATAGCTTTCATAACATTTTTCATTGTTAAACTGATTACTTTTCTAAATGTTTGGTTCCAAACAACAAAAGATAGGAATAAAATGAACGGTTTTTATTTGCGAAGCTGTTTTATGAATATGTAAGGTAAAAACCGACGATTCTGTTGTAAGTTACATTATATTGGGTCCTTACATGCGAAATTGGCTTTTGGTATGTTTAACAAAAAGTAGAATATTTTTTAATGTAATATATTTATTTAATCAAAGTATGAACCATTACCATGCCTACGCACTTTGCCATCTCTTAGGTAGTTAATTTATCCTTTTACTAAAAATACCATGCGGACTCCCGTCCGTTCGTTGTTTCCCACTAATAAACTCTTTAAAGGCGGTTTGGACTAACTCATTGGAGTTGAATTTTTTCCCTTGCAAGAAGTTAACTAAATATCGAAAAAAATGGTAATATGTTAGGGCAAGGTCCGGGGAGTACGATGGATATCTTAGACATTTCAATTGAAGCTCTTGTAATTTGGTAGCTGTCTGTTGTGCAGACTGTGGTCTAGTATTGTCGTTAAGCAGCAGTGACGTAAAACGATTGACCAGCCTCGGTTGTTTACTAGTTAGCTTTTCCATCATAGCTTACAATTGCTAACAATCAAACAATTGTTTCAAGTGAATTACAACAGTTTTATCACTAACACCGTAGTCTGCAGCTAGCTTCGCTTCGATCCGCTTCCACAATAGCCTTCAATTCTTTATTATCAACTTGGGTCTCCGGCCGTCCACGTGGCTTGTTTCGTATGTCAAAATTTTCAGAAGGAAAAGGTTAGAACTAAAAACGTTGAATAAACATATCATATTTGATATTAATATTTCACTAAATTGTTATCAGAACTTGTTTTTCATTTCAACTATCTACAACATGCCAGCTAGTTAACTTTTACTGCAAACATAAAATGAAGCAAATGAAATATTGCAGATTTTTTTTTGTTTGATTTATATTTAAACAATATAAATGAAATTTGTAATAATTAAAATACAGAAATACTGGTGTAATAGAACTTTCCCTAAAGATTCTAGTGAATTTTAGACCTGAAAATATATGGAGTGAATGTTATTATTTATTGTCATTACGGGCGCAAAATGTTCTTCTCATTTAAAAATATATTTCGTGCATTGGCCTTTACCACCTTGTTTTTGAAATATCTCTCGTGGAACTGACAGCATTATATAACATAACTATGGCTTCGTCTGTGTTAAATAATTGTTTTAATATAAAACCACCATTATATAATTTTTCGTGTCTTTAGTCTTTAACTGCTTGTCCCCTTATACAATTATTGATGTTATTATAGAATTAGACATCCTTATCTCTAACCTTTACATCTATAACTTTCTGGTTCAGTTTCAACTTTGACTACAAAACTATTGAAGACGAAGTAAGAGTTATTTTTTCTATAAACTATTGTTAATGAACATCTAACTAGTAAAATATCTTTTAAATGTATCCACTATAATTAATAAATGCAATTGAAATATCTTTACATGAAATCATAAATCTAATAAAATAAAATTGATAGAATTAAATATAATAAGGATGATATTAGATAAAGTGGATACACAACTTGAAAATGATAACTTTATGTTAATGGCAACAGATATGATAATTATACTCTTATTATTTCCTGCAAACAACTCTCTATTCTATTAAAACGTCATAGAGTTTAAAGTTTTCGTCACGTAGTAACCGTTCTTGCGTACAGAAACACGGATCATGTCTCAAGGAGGTGATTGATGAACATTCAAACATATTGAAGGCGGAGAATGTGTTAAGTAATTGAAGATGAGAGCAAAAAAGGCTTTAAGGATACAATAACGTACTTACAAACGATCTATTTAATAAAAGTTGTGAACAATTCCTCACCCGCACTAATCGAGGTGAAGGAATGTTGGGTGGACCCGATATGCACCACGAACGCCCTCTCGCGACGAATAGGGGAAATAAAACCACTTTCGCCTGATCTATGGTACTATATTCGAGATCAAAAATCGTATAACTTCAATGGCCTTATATAGTCGCGTTGAGAACAAAACGCTTGCGGCTTTTACTTTTGTCATTACGCCATCTAGGGAACGATACCTTAAACTTACAATGTTTAACATACCGCCCACCAAGGACATTAGTGACGAAATGTCCTTTTAAACATACATATATGAAACACAAAAAAAAAATAATGTACTGGTGTATATGAACTAAGGTTGAAAAACTTAATATGTATAAATAATAACAATTGTAAATAGTAATCTAGTGAATAATGCGGTCTAACTTAGGTTACAGTTGATTTGTATACTTATACTAAAAATATTAATTCTAATAAAAATACATAATTCAGTGTTCTTCAATTGGTAAAATACAAAGTTTTGAAGTTGGTCTTTTTAATATTGAGGACTTTGTGCGCAGTGTGACGACACGGGTAACATTATCATTACCAGGGTGTTTTTGTTCTACTCTACCCAGTAACCATCGACTTGGCGGCAAGTCGTCTTCTTTAATTAACACGATATCTCCAATTTTAGGTTCTGGTACTTGTACTGACCACTTATAGCGGTTCATCAGATTTGACAAGTACTCAGTAGACCAACGTCTCCAAAACGATTGAAGCATGCGTTGAACGAACTGCCATCGTGTTAAGCTATTCATATTACAATCTTCGTACGTGTAGTCAGGCGCATGAATTATTGATTCACCAATTAAAAAATGACCTGGTGTTAAGGGCATTGGTTCACCAGGATCTACTGTGTTTATTACACTTATTGGACGTGAATTGAGGCAAGCCTCCACCTGTGTTAAAAGAGTGCTCAGTTCCTCGTACGTAAGCGTCGATTCGCCTATGACACGCTTAAGGTGAAATTTAGTGGATTTCACTCCCGCTTCCCACAAACCGCCAAAATTGGGTCCATGAGGGGGAATGAAATGCCATTCTGTTCCTATTGCTTCTAAATGTCCTGCCATTTCAGATTGCAATGAAGATAAATGGTGCAGCTCTTTGGAAGCACCCACGAAGGTGGTACCATTATCACTCCATAACTTTGAGCAATGACCTCGCCGTGAGACAAACCGTCTAAAGGCTGCTAGAAATGCCTGAGTGGTCATGTCACTCACGACTTCGAGGTGAAGAGCACGAGTACACATGCACACAAATAAACATATGTACCCTTTATAGGATCTATGTCCACGACCTTTGGTGGTTCTAATATTTATTGGACCGGCATAGTCCACACCACTGTGTAAAAAGGGTCTAGCAGGTGTACAGCGGACTGATGGCAAAGAACCCATTAATTGGTTTTTGCTATTAGCTCTCTGTCGTACACAAATTACACATTTAAGGACATGATGCTTTACAAGGTTCCGAACTCCAATGATCCAATACGCTGCCCTCAAATAATTCAGCATGAGTTGCGGCCCACCATGCATTGTTTTATTATGAGCATCGGCCACAATTAATTTGGTTATATGAGAGTTCTTGGGCAATATAATTGGGTGCTTAGTTTGTTCTTTTAATTGTGACCTTTCTAATCTACCACGTACTCGCATAATATCTTTATGATCCAGATAAGGACTCAACGATTTTAGCGTACTGCTTTTAGTTTGCATATTACCTTTATTCTTTAATTGTAAATACTCTACTTTGAATATTTCTTGTTGTACCTTTCTTATACATATATCTTGTGCTTCTTCAATTTCTTTGTTTTGTAAATAGATTTCTCGAGTCTTTCCTTTTTTTAAAAATCTTCGGCAATAAGCTAATACTCTTAGTAACCGCGGCCAAGAAGAAAATCTGTCAAAAATTGAATTAGGATGACTTTCTACTGCAATATGTACTTTGATTGATTCTTCCAAATTTATATTTAAATCCTTTGGTGTTTTATAAATAATATTTTGTTGCTTCAGAAATGCTGGTCCTGTTAACCACATTTGATCCTTTATAAAGATACTAGGAAGCATTCCCCGCGAAGCGCAGTCTGCAGGATTATTCGCACTAGAAACATGAAACCATTGAGATGCCTCCATATTTGTCAATATTTCAGAGGTGCGATTCGCGACGAACGTCTTCCATCTACTTGGGTGACTTCTTAACCAAGCCAACACGACCGTGGAATCAGTCCAAGCTATAGTCTGCTCTTGGGCAAGATTCAAAACCTCAGCGGTTTCCATTAACAGTTTTGCCAATAACACTGCTCCACATAACTCCAAACGCGGTATGCTAATCTGTTTAATAGGAGCGACTCTAGTCTTAGCAACCAACAGAGAGACATGGACCTGACCTGAACTATCCGTGCTTCTTAAATACACCACGGCTGAGTATGCTACTTTCGAGGCGTCACTAAACCCATGCAGCTCTAAATCGTTATTAAGTTTAGTGCCAAGCCAGCGAGGTATTTTAACTCTCGTAAGAAGCGAAAGCTCTGTGCGGTATGTACACCACTCTTTTATTAGATTAGCAGACAGTTGCTCATCCCAGTCAACGCCGGCGAGCCATAATTTCTGAATAAAGATTTTCGCGACCACAACACAAGGAGCTAGCCATCCTAAAGGGTCGAAAAGTCTTGCTATGTCAGAAATTACAGTTCTTTTTGTTATAGAACCAATTGACTCAGTGGGGAAATGTACTAAATATTGGAATACATCTTCAGTGCGATCCCAAGTAAGTCCTAATATTTTTATTGTACTATCTATCTTGATTTCTACATTATTTTGTTTTTTGTTCTCTTTATTATGGTCTATTGTACTTATATTATTTATTTTCTCTTTAGCTTGATCCTTTGCAATTGAATTAATTATTGTTAATATATTCTCATCATTACTGTTCCACTTTTGTAATTTAAATCCACCCTTCTCTAGTAAATCAGTCACTTGTTTATAAATTTCAGCTCCTTCGTCTACCGTATTACAGCCCGTCATTAAATCATCCATAAAAAACGAATCAAGTACTTTATTAGCCGCTAATGGGTACCTATCACCTTCATCATACGCAATTTGATGTAGGGTCCGCACTGCCTGATATGGAGCTGAAGATGTGCCGAAAGTGACTGTAAGTAATTCGTAATCTTGTATGGCCATTTCAGGATTGTCACGCCAGAGGATGCGTTGATACATGGTATCTTCCTCTGCTACTCTGATCTGACGGTACATCTTCTCGACATCAGCCACAAGACCTATTGCATGACGCCGCCACTTCGTTACTGTATGTCGTAGATCAGCTTGTAACATCGGTCCCACCATTAGTGTATCGTTCAGTGATATGCCATTGCTGTTTTTTTCAGAGGCATTGAAAACCACCCGCACCTTGGTGGTAGATTTATCATTCCTTATCACTACGTGATGTGGAAGATAAACAGCTTCGTGCTTCTTGCAATCATTTTTACTTACTGCCTTCATGTGCCCTAACTGTATGTACTCCTTTATGACCTTAGTATATTCTTGTTTTAGTTCTATATTCCTTTCTAGTCTTTTTTCTAATGTTCTAAATCTTGTTTCAGCTATTTTTCTTGAATTACCTGCCTTACAAGGAGGATCTTCGTAGCGAAACGGTAGCTTCACAATATATCTCCCATTTTCATCTCTCTTCGTTGTTTGTTTATATAACTCTTCACATTTTTCTTCTTCTTCTGTGAATATTTTCTTTTTATCAGGTTTTTCTTCAATTTCCCAAAATTTCTTTAGGATTTCATCTTCTCTGATCTGAGCATGCATGACACTTATATTTCTTGCCTTTTCATCGTTGGTAGAATACATTGAGCCTGATATAACCCATCCTAAAGTTGTACTCTGTGCCATCAGAGTACCTGAAGGATTTTTCAGTAAGCCTTCCTGAATGATGCTACTATAAACATCGGCACCTAATAGTAGGTCTATTTTATTGGGTACTCTGAATTCAGGGTCTGCAAGATATATATCCTTAGAGTCAAGCCAGTCAAAATAATTTATATCAATGCTTTGGTCTGGTAGATATGATGTGATTTTATGTAATACATATGCATTAAACTGCAGATTAAAACTTGCATCGATACGTGACTGGATGGACAATTGCACCATATGCTTGGCTATGGTTGGTCTATCATTGCCTAAACCGGAGATGGTACCATGAATAGGAATCTTTCTTAAATTCAGCAGTTGAACCGTAGCTTCTGTTATAAAACAGGCTTGTGAACCTTGGTCCAACAAAGCACGAACTAATTGGTAATTACCTATCCTTGACTCAGCTTTTACTAGAGCCGTTGCTAGTAAAACCTGTCTAGGTTTAGGTATTGTAGCGGTTGACAAGCACGAAACTATAGGCTTATCGCACACGTCTGAGGAACTGGGTTCAACATTTGAAGAAGTCAAAGCTTCATTATTCCTACGGTTGCAGTCTTCATTAAGATGTAACAAAGAATGATGCCGTTTTTTACAAACCTTGCAGGTGGATCGGCTTTTGCAAGTGAATGTGGTATGGTTACTGCCTAAACAGTTAAAACAAATTTTGTTCTTCGCAACGAATTCACGTCTAATTTTTATAGGTTCATTGACAAACGCTTTACAGAAACAAAGTTTATGAACTTCTGAACAATATTCACAACGTATCGGAGACGAATTTTCTGATGAACTTGTGGCCAACATAGCCTTGGGATGGTGAGCTTGCGTGTTATGGGATTGATAAACTGAAGGTTTTCGCGGTTCTATGAATTCTAATGCACGATACCGCGATTCTAAAAATAATTTAAATTGCTCAAGACTAGGCAGTTCGTTATTGTCAACGGAACTATCACTTAATTCCCACTGTTTTCGCGTTTCAAAATCCAATTTATTGACTACAATATGAATAATAATAATATCCCATGTCGTCACGTTTAAATTTTTAAGTGCACTTAAACAGTCATTCGTGGTATCAAGCAATTCCTTTAACTTAGAACCCGATTCTACATATATGCGATTTTGACCAAACAATCGTTTAAGTATACAATTGGCTTGATATTTTTTATTGTTGTATCGCTTTTCTAATACCGACCAGCATTGAGCATAATTAGCGTCACTTATGGGGGTATGCCTGATGAGTTGCTCAGCTTCACCAGATAAATGATTTTTAAGATAATGTAATTTTTGACAATCATCTAAGGAATCATTTTTATGAATTAAGGCAGTGAAAAGGTCACTGAAAGTAATCCATTCACTGTATTTGCCTGAAAAGGTTGGAATAGTAATTTTTGGAAGTCTAACAAATGCATTAGATGATTTCTTTAATGATTTATCACTAGCCCTATCTGCTTCATTCACCTTTTCTTGAATTTTATTTAACATTGTTTTGAGAAGTGTTCTATAATTTACATAGTTGTCTTCAGTAATATCATAAATGTCTTCTACCTGCTTACCTATTTCTTTTATACTATAACATTCGTAAAGCTTAGAATAAATATCTTTAAACCTTGTCCAATCTTGTTCTAATAACTCTTGTCTAGTTTCAATGTACTCTAATGTTAATCTTTCCTTTGGACTCTTTTTAAAATTTGTTAAACCTTTCTGTATAACATCTTTTGTATTTTTAATAACATTTATTATGCCTTCCATTTTTTGTTATTTTCTTATATATTGTTTCGTGATTAAATATTTGATATAATCTGAGCTGGTTATTTTACTAACAACCACTACTACTACTACTACTACTAACTATCTAGCTAAGCACTAAATTCGGCTAGAGACTAATAAACCAAAAAAACTAAAACTACAAACAACAAAAAATATTTTAAGTACTTCGCAAATCAACAAAAGTGTTAAACTATTTCAAAAAATTTTACAAGTGTTTTAACTTTACACATTCGGTGGAAAATCGGGCATAGGTTCCCCGTCTCACCGGTTTTTATAAAACTATTCTAAGTCCTAACTAGCATGTATTCTATTAAAACTACATAAACTTACAGATTACTACAAACTACACTTAAAATTTTCTAAGTCCAATATTTTCACAAAATTCTTCTAAGTTTATTTTTTACTAAAAATAAGGTTCAAATTACTTCTACTTTCTTGAAATTAATATTGTCAAATTGTACTCACGATTTGTCACTTCACACACTCACTTGTTGCGCGCCCTCTATCTTCACTTACGTTGAACTTGCCAAAGATCGCAGCGCCCTCTGCAGCCACTCACCACGAACTTTCCGATATCACTGATGCACTGCTGATCTCACTGATGCACTGTTAATATCACTGATGCACTGTTAATATCACTGATGCACTGCTGATGCCACAGAGCCAATACTCTGTCGGCACGTATAGACCCGTACCTTTGCGACAGCGATCCACTGTGAGTACGGGTTTCGGTCCAAGATTGAACCGATGAACTAAAAGATCCGGCTCGAAGGACCAATGAACAATTCCTCACCCGCACTAATCGAGGTGAAGGAATGTTGGGTGGACCCGATATGCACCACGAACGCCCTCTCGCGACGAATAGGGGAAATAAAACCACTTTCGCCTGATCTATGGTACTATATTCGAGATCAAAAATCGTATAACTTCAATGGCCTTATATAGTCGCGTTGAGAACAAAACGCTTGCGGCTTTTACTTTTGTGTTGTAATACAGTTTTATACGATTTCTAAATTCATGAAAATCAAATACAGTGAAAATTTAAGCCCAATAATGGTTCTTATTTTCACTTCAATAAATATTTATTGCATTGTATTAGATATTTCAGTCATGACCTTAATCGGGTCAATTTAAAGGAGACACAAGGTCCTAAGGCATCAGTAGCCTGATTTTAATATAATGAGACTAGCGGCTACTAGACTACTCTAATATAGTTAAATTAATTGTGACATTTAAGGAACATTAATTTATTTAAGAACATTTAAGGGAATTTTTTATTAAATAAATAGAATGAAAAGAAGTTCGCGAGGGAATATATCTCTATAACAGTTAAGATATAAATAACGTTTTTATATTATAAAACTAAATAATTTACATGTATTTTTTCATACTATAATATAAATCCCTAAGTCCTTATTTCATAATTGACATGATTTGAAGTTGATATTTATTTGTCTTTTTTATTTTTTATTTATTACTTTATTATAAACATTAAATTTAAAAGTTATGGTGAGTATGAAAATGTTACATTCGTATCGTTTCCGCGCCGCTATTTTATCTTCTTTATCTACATCCAAATTTAATGTTTTTTTAATAATATACAATCAAAAAAATCAAATTAAAATCAAAAATCTTTATTGAAAATAAGTTTCAATCAAAACATTTTTTCATTGTCAAAGCTACCACCAGCTCGGAAAATTATTTCCACAGATCTGAGAAGAGCTGGCGACAGAAACTCAGCGGGATTGTCAAGATTTGTTTTTTTTTTTAATTAGTTCTTAAATTATAAATTACATAAATACATTACACAATAATAAGTAAAAAAACTTGAAGTAGCCTGGCAGCGATTGCTTCATACCCACGGTGCATTATCCTCTTAAGTATTCAGATACATTGTAGTATCTTTTTGCACACAAACGTTCCTTAGTTATTCTCTTAAATTTGTTAAATGGTAATACTTGAACGTTTGCTGGGACTTTGTTGTAAAACTGTATACATTGCCCCATGAGAGATGTACTCACTTTTTTAAGTCGAATAACAGGTAACGCGAGCTTCTGTTTGTTCCTGGTATTAATAGTGTGTATGTCACTGTGCTTAATAAAATTGTCAGTATTTATGTACATATTTAAGATTTTCAAAAATATACTGGCTGGCGACCGTAAGTACATACTTACTTACTTACTTACTTACTTACCTTCACGCCATATCCCTTGCGGGGTTGCCAGAAACGACGGAGCGTCAAACGCTACAGTCCCTGCATACCTCTTTCGCCTCGGCCACAAACATCAACCTCTTCATACATGCCCTCCGGGGGGTCCTCCTGCTTTTTACGTGACCTTCCTCCAGTATCATAAATACTGTTTTTTCGAAGGTCACTCGAGGCCTCCCCCTGTCTCTCTTACTGCTCACTTTGCCTGTATAAATCTTTTTTACCATTCTTTCATCACTCATTCGCTCGACGTGCCCAAACCACCTGATCACGTTCTTCTTCATATTCATCGTGACATCTTCTCACCATCATCATCGTAAGTAAATTAATTTGCTTAAACTTATTTCTTAAAGAAACTCTAGGGTCCAGGTTGTAAATTGCACGGACAGCTCTTTTTTGTATAACGAAAATGGTATTTATATCAGTACAGTAGGACCATAAGACATTATGCTATGAAAGTAACTATAATACACTAACTTAGCAGTAGACTCGTCAGTTAGGGAGCTAATTTTTTTAACAGCGTACGCGGCAGAGCTAAGTTTACTAGCCAATCCAGCTATATGAGGGCCCCATTGTAGCTTAGCATCAACAGTGATTCCTAGAAAAACTGTGGATTCCACCACTTCCATCGCTTCCTCATTTAAAAGTACATTAGTTTGCACCTGTTTAATATTAGAAGTAGAAAATCTAAGAAGTTTAGTCTTCTTACTATTAAGCAACAGGTTGTTAACACTAAACCAATGCACTATTCTAGAGAGAGCCTTGTTTACATAGTCATACATTACCTGATGCCGTTTTACTTTAAATATTAAAGAAGTGTCATCAGCAAACAATACTATCTCATTATGTTTGTCTACAAAAGTAGGCAGGTCATTTGTATAAACAAGGAAGAGAAATGGATCTTAGATTGAATCTTGAGGTACCCCCATATCAATCGGAGCCCCAGCCGGTCTTTTTCCATTCACCTCTGCCCTCTGAGTTTGAGATCAATGTTCTTAATGCCATAGTGGTACAATTTCCTGACCAATGTTACATGCTGAACACAATCGAAAGCCTTAGATAAATCACAGAATACTCCAAGAGTATCCTGTGACTGATCCCAGGCCTCATATATATGCTTTATAAGAAAGATGCCGGCGTCCGTAATAGAGCGACCTCTAGTAAAACCGAATTGTTTATGGTGAAGCAATTTATATTTATTAAAATGATCTGTCAACTGATTAAGCATGATTTTTTCAAATATTTTACTAAACGAAGGCAATACTGATATTGGTCTATAATTAGAAGGATCTGAATTATTGCCCGATTTTAAGAGTGGTATTACTTTGCTATGTTTCATTAGGTCAGGAAACACTCCACAAGAAATACAGTCATTAAAAATGGTCGCTAAGTAAGGCGCAACGAGGTCCACTATTAAGCCAATCACCTTTACAGATATTCCCCATAAGTCAGACGTATTCTTAATAATTAAGGTCCTAAAACAGTTAATTATATAATTGGATTCAATTTTCTTAAATTTAAAAGGAATTTTACATTTTTTTACATTTTTTTGTAGTAATGCGAACGAAACTCAGCGACTACAGGAGAAGAAATTAAAGAAGAAGTGCTAGAAGCTGAAATTTTTAAAAAATAATTTTCAAAAGCAGAGGCAACTTTCTTATCTGATTTTATTATTTGATTATTCATTTCAAGAGAAAATTTCGAGTTGAGAGCTTTGCTTTTACCAGCTTTGCACTTTATAATATTCCATGTCATTTTAATTTTATTTAAACAATTACTAATTAAGTTTCTAATATGTAATGACCTGGCTTGTGAACAAACTTTATTAAATAATTTTGAATAATTTCTAATATGTTGAGCAAACGAGTCACTGCGATTGAGCTCCCTCTCATTGTAGAGATCAAACAGTTTTTGTCTACTCTTATGAATTCCTGGGGTCGCCCACTCATCAAAAGAAAGGTGATTCCTCAAAGTGCAAGTTTTAGAGGAGAATGTTGATTTGAATTCAGTATTAATAAGTTTGAAAAATTTATCAAATAGTTGTGAAGGATTTATATTATATTCCAGATATGAACATTTGGCCAAAATATTACTAACTTATCCATGCGCCTTACAGTTATAGGAACAAACACAATTTTTTATTTTTCTTTGCTGATTTGTAATTAAATGTTATTAATTGCCCACAGTGATCTGAATTTAACCAGTCAATTATTTTCTTATTCTTCGGTATAAAGTCTGTGAAAATATTATCAATACAGGTAGAAGTAGACTCAATTATTCTAGTAGGCTCTAAGAATAAGTCAAATTATTAAATGTCAAATTATTAGATGTCATTATATTATTATTCTGCTCAATAAAAGCAGTAGTCTTATTAGCGAAATATTTGGCTGAATTAAAATGTAAATAATAAGATAGCCCGTTTGCTACCAGTTTAAAATTATAATATGATAAGTGGAACTTATCAAATGTCATAATACAAAAGTTATTGTATCTATTTTTTGTTATACAATTAATATCTATTACATGACTTCATAGAAAATTGATTACTGATATAATTTTCATGTAACAACGTGTACAACAATTTATTTAATGAAAATCTTATGTTATTTTCATGAGGCAAACCCTTTATATAAGGAAATGTAAAGAAAATAACTTCTTTAATGTTTAATTCTGATATTCTATTGGATAAATTTGTTAAGTTAATTCTATTAACACTTCCCCTTCTCCCAATATTAAAAACTAAGGTTGTGTTGGGACTATGTTCAATATTTATAGCTTTACTTACAATTTGAAGAAATAAAGCTCCGGGCATGCAATAGTTAGTTATTGACTGTCCATAACACTCCCTGTAAAGTACAGTGCCCATATCCTTGCCTATTTCATCACTAAATACAGTTACATTTGCAGTCAAGGATGAAGGCAAAGTATTATTTTTATTTGTACTACTGACATGGATATTCTTATTTATACTATTAAGGTCCTTGGGCACAGAATTAGGCACTAGCTCTGTGATTTAAAATTGTTTAAAGCCATTTATTTATATTGACAAAATATGATTAACTTCTTATTTTTAATTAAGTAGGAGCACATTTTTTTAAATAATAATAAAATAGGGCAAACATATATAAAAAGATCTAGATATATACGAAGAATGAGGTAAACAAAAAACTGGGTATAAAAGTACAAGAATGTATTAAGACATGGGTATGCCTATATATTATTATGCTATTAACCGATACTCTATCTTATCTCAATCAAAGGGATTAACGTAAAAAACTATCTACTTCTTCTCTCACTCACCGAAGTCACGACACGTCGATCTTCCGTGAGAGGGTGGTCCATCCCTGGTCGAACCAGCCCAATACGAGCTGCAGTCAGATAACTACAAAAATACCTAAAAAAATATATATTATATTAGTCAGTAAAGTTAATTTTAAGCCTTTTTTATGATGTGGCTAATATATACATTCATGCCGATTTACAAATTATGTACAAGTCTGTGATCTAGGCTACTGAGAAACAGACGGACGAAACTATAAGTCTTCCTCAAGAATTACGGAATCCTAAAAAGTAATTTAAAGTTATATATAGCCTCTAATATGAAGTGATTTTTATAAGAATTAACATCTAGGTACGAATAATGTCAGTTGGTAACAGCATTATATTTGCATATTTAAAAATGAAAAAGTAGTTATAGTGACATAACTGTAATAGTTAGACATTTTTATGTGTAGTACGAGTATATATATAACTTTACTCTATTATCAATATTTACCGGAGCGTGAGCGATATCAGGATTTTTTTTGTATTTTGCACACATTGGGTTAAGTTATTGAAATCTTCAAATCGTTTTCTATCTTTTTTTTAAATATTTTATTGTCTATGTTCACCAGATAATGTAATTATAATGTCTTTTCTTTTAATCGGTCAATGAATTTTGAAGCCTATTTAATGCAAACAAACAATTAAATGTGTACGTTTTATAATATTAGTTTTATAATATAAAATTTGTTATTTATTGACGTAAAGTATTATGAATTTTATTTATTAAATTTAATAATAACAATCTTGTAGTATCTATTATGGTATGGTATTTAATAATAAATCAGGATGGGTTATACGAGTATATATTTGTATAATTATTGTTATGTGTGCCATGGTTATATATATTTTGTAATTTCAACCACCTCAGCATGTAATTTTAATGAAACACGTAAGAGCAACGTGAAAAAGCGATTATAGTTATGTTTCATATGATAAGGGAAAGAAACAAAACGCCAATTTTTTCTCTGTCTGTCCTCATTATCATTTCTTCTATGTAACGCTTCAGTGGCTTCATCAAATACCTTAAAAATCCGATATTTATTGTAAATGTTGATATCACTACGGTGTATCATCCATTGTCCCGGTACCACAATAAGTCATAAAAGAACTCGAAGACATTAGGAAATGTTCTATATCTAAAAACATTGACAAACATTTAATAATTCAAACCTTATCAATAAATGGTAAGATAAGTTTGTGGAGGACCGAGTGAGTGAATTATGAATAAATTCACCAAATAAATGATACCAACTTTTTTAGTTGTGTTAAAACAATATATGAAGTTAAATTTAGGACCTGGAGATCAACAAAATAACTCGGTACTTAAATCTCCGTTAATCTCCGCCATATATTCTCCAATCTTCAATACAATTATTAGAAACTGACAAGTCTCATAAACAGAAAGTTGCAATCAGCTACATATTAAAGGCGTAATTGTGAATGAAGCCAGAATATTCTAATCATTCATTTTTACTTTCTAAATAGTCCCCCTTTATGACAATAAATACTTTAAACTTTTATTTAAAAAATATACACAGTATAGATAAGGAAGATAATTCACTATCTCAAAAGTAATTATTTGGCCAGACTTATATTTAATTTATACCTATTTATATTTCAAAATAATTCATTTAAAAATTATTAAAATGTATTTAAGTAAATCTTTTGGCACTGCGTTTCTTAAAGCTATTTCATAACATACATTGACTGCGTAATCAGTTTTAAGCTTGTCTTGTTACAATAAATAACCTCTGATGAGATGCAATAGTTTATTATCAAAACTAACCGTAGGTATGCTACGACTTCGCATTACACTATAAATTATTTGAATGCTTGGTAACAACAAATATGTTTTAGTGTTTTATGAAGTACTGCTACAACGTAAGTATTATTATAATAGTGTTATAGTAATTCTAGACTATAGTCTATCCACAAGATACCAATGAAATTTGAAAACCTGTGATTTATGTGAGAGTATTTATCGATTTTGGATGTGTAGTAGTGGTAGACGTTTGATTATTATAGTAGATTATTATTATATTATAGTAGTAGATATATATATATATATATATATATGTTCATTGTAATAGATTTATAATTATAATATATTTTACATTGTAATAGATTGAATTTGTTGTGTTATTATCGTCGAATACTAAAGGTAATATTCTAATATTACAATTTGTAAGGCTTTGTAAAGCCATTATGTAGATCATATTAGGTTAGAAAATGGGTAATCACTGTGTAAGCACTGAACAGGTTATTACAATGTGAAAACTTAAGTCGACTGTTTTGGGACCGTATTATTATGAGTCAAAAAGACCTTTAAGATATTACAAATAATTTAGTCTTCTTTTTAAATAAATTAGAACGTTCATATGCAAATATAGTTTTCAAGAATAAACAACAAGAACAAGGTATTGTGTAACAAGTGCTTTAATATGTTCTTTGACCAATTCTGCGGTGGTTCTTTTTGTCTGTCGGATGAAGGACTACTTGTAAGAAGCTATGTGTCTTAAACCTTTTTGAATTCTTAAACTTCTTGGTACCTTGAAGACAGGAGTTTAAACCGTCTTCATTGTAAAGAGGAAAATTGGGCAGGAAGGAATGTCAGCAACTTGCTGCCTGAGATCTGCGTCTTTCTTTTTAGGGCGTCGAATGTTTCGTCTGCAGTTACCGTTTCAGTATTTCAAGTTTTAGTTTTCAAGAAACTTGCGTTAAAATTTGTGTTGAAAAACGAGTTAACTGCTTAGATAGTTAACTCGCACAAGTTAATTATAATACTTATATTATATATCAAGGTCACATACGTCGCGTATTTTATTTCTTAGCGATATCACTATGAACTGCACCTAGATGGAGATGTGAACAAGTAGTCAGTTTTTGTATACCGTGTACCTTTGCCGTTTTCACTTACCATTAATTTTACATCAAGGAAGGTCGGAGATCTGCCTACCTGGAAGTAGTATGTATGTATACAGTAGCTACATTCTAGAATAAATAGTAATACAATTTAAAGAAATTATAAATTGTTATACTTCCTGTTTATATTATGATTAACGTGGCAAGCTTGCAATGAAAACTTCACCACTCAAGTAACCAGATAGATTTAAAAAATGGTAAACCTTATATGATACAATTCTATAAATCTACAAATAAATCTGCAAAAAAATATTTATACAAACAAAAAAGTTTGAGGTTTACTGTTACTCTATGGCTTCAATTACTAAAACAAACCAAATACAAAAGTTAGTTTAATTATGTTTCTTATCGCTTTAGCGCTCCACTTTACTTTTTATCTTCTAGCCATTTTACTTCTTACGACTAATCTTATTAAATCTCAGTTTGCTTCTTAAATTTTATGTAAAGATATTGATTGAAGTTATTAAGAAGTTTTCTGTTGACAATAAATACATTTAAAACAAATAAAACTACCTTAAAAAAATACTTTATTACAATTTGATTTACGAGACAAGGAAACTTCGTTCACGACTTATACTGTTGGTTATAAAATTAACTTATTAAATAACTAACCATATGATCGCTCATCGTGTCTACTGAATAGAATAATTGTGTTATTAAGAGCTGGTTTATTAATGTTACAATAGAAAAATAAAAAAATAGTGTGAAGATTTTTCCGAGGATAATATAATTTAATGTAAGCATTAGTTCCTTATTCTAGTCATTCATTGTTTATTTATATGAGTTAAGACAAATTTTTCTGATTGTGTGTTGTGTTTCTTATATTTACAATAATTACTGTATTAACAAGTATTTGATTTATAAAAAAGAATTATATTCGAAATCTGATAATTTTTTTTTCGCGAATACTATTAGAGAAAAATGCATTAGCATCAAAGCTAGGTCATCGAGGCCATATCTCGTATGATTATTGCACATCATGAAATTAAGTTTAATTTATTCACTGTTGGTAACTTTTTTGTATCTCTAAAAAACTAGTAGTATCAATAACTAAAGGTTAAGCTAAAAACGTACTTCTTTACCGTATTGATAATATATATCTTAATTGTAAAACTCATTGCTAATACATATTTATACAGGGTGGGCCAAAATTTTTGCAAATAGCAACACTTGATTTCTCCAAAACCGTGAAGAGCAAGGGCCGCGCGGGTGGCAGGGAATTGTGCGTCGTTTAATGCAATTTTAGTCACGATGGAGCGCTTCACAGGACAACAGCGTGCTTTTTGCGTAAAACAATTTTACAAAAACAACGATTCCTACATTACTGTACGACGCCTCTTTAGAGTTGAATACGGATTACAACGTGTAAGTGAGTGTCCAAGTGTTAATTTAATTAAAGCTTGGGTTAAAAAGTTTGAGCAATCGGGATCGACAACGAATATTAAACAAACTGACCACGTTCAAGAAGAAGCGAAGAGAACATTCGGGAGATTGAAATTTCTGTAAGGGAGGATCCAGAATCATCTACGCGTAAGCGGTCGGCGGCTCTTACTATACCAAGAACTAGTCTGCGGCGAATCTTGCATTTGGACCTTAAACTGCACCAATATAAGATTCAAATTGTACAGGAGATGAAACCAAACGATATCATTCAACACAAGTTATTTGCTGACACTATACTGGAGCGATTCTCTAGCCTTGAGAATGTATTGTTTACGGACGAGGCCCATTTTCACATTAATGGTCACGTAAATAAACATAATTGTCAATATTGGAGCACGGAAAACCCTCACTATAAACACCAAAAGCCTCTTCATTCACCAAAAACGACAGTGTGGGCTGCCATATCCGCAAAGGGCATAATCGGTCCATACTTCTTTGAAAATAATCAAGGAAATAACGTAACTGTGAACTCAGTGGAATACGTGAAAATGTTGCGAGAGCTTTTGACACCACAGTTGCATGAATTTGAAGGATACAATAGCCGGTGGTCAAAGAAATGTTTCCTAACAAATCGATTTCTCGCAGAGGTGATATCCCATGGCCTCCCAGAAGCCCGGACCTTACACCTTCCAATTTTTTCTTGTGGAGATATCTGAAGAGTCGAGTATACCTTAATAAACCGACGACCATATGCCAATTAAAAGAAAACATCCACGAGGAGATAGCCGCGATTCCTCGCAGCATGTGTCAACGAGTTTTCCAAAGCTTACGTAGTCGATTGCAGGAGTGCCAACGACGAGACGGAGCACATCTCGACGATGTTATTTTTAAAAAATAAATGATAATTACGTTAAATAAATCATAAACAAAATAACATTTGTACTTTTATTTCTACACATGTTTCAAAAGTGCAAAAATTTTTGGCCCACCCTGTATTTTAGTAACAAAAAAGGTTTAAGTTTTAAATATTTACTTCAAATATGAAATATAAAACACGTACATATTTATGTTTATACAAACTATTCATTAATATACATTTTGATTTATTTATTTCTTTATATAACTCTTAGGATCTTTGCATCTGTGGCCTTTTTTCGCATCGAATTTTTTGTCGTATTTCTTGGTCGGCAGAACCCCACTTAAATTAATATTATTTGACATTATTTTCATTATTACAATATATATTAATTTAATTATCTTAATTGCATTCTTAAATAATATTTTTTTATTGTTTCTGCATTTATTACACTATGTTAAAAAAAATTAACACTGGTTATATCTATATTATTAAAAAATACAATCTATTTCATTTGATAACATTTATTTAGGTTACCGTATAATTATGATGTATATTTGTTTATACCATATTTTAAGAAAGAAAGGTTTCTTCTAAAGGTTCACATATAAAATCTATGTTATGGCAAGCGTAAATCAACTCTTAAATAACTCATAGATCGAACCACCAAGACCAAAGATCAAAGAGCGTTAAAACTTTTATGGATGCAAAAATATGAATGTACTATCAAATTATGAATCTTATCGATAAGGTTCTCGCAGAATTTGATTTAATATAAATTCTAAACTACACTAAATGAGTGCGTGTATTTTGATAATTATCGATTTTAGACCTTATTTCACGTTACAATTATCAGCAAGTAACAATGAAAAGATGATATTTTTTGCTTATAATTGATTTGTTTGCATCTAACTGATATTTAATTTTACACCTGAAAATATCTGTTGTTGTTCCGTCAACTTATACTGAAACCAATAATATTTCTATAATACGATAAATGAGCGACGTAATCCTCAAGTTTTGATTTCCATACGGAGAGTATATTATTACTTAATAGACAAATAAAACACGAAATACATTACGAGTACATTTCTAAGTTCATTCTAATTGTCTTTGATTATAGTAACCACGTTACTAACGTGTCGTACTGCCGTTACTGTGGGTAGTAAATAATACTCAACTTGTATAGCGTGGAAAGATTGATACGGTTGTTAAAGTAAATAATCTTTAAGCATTACAGACGGAGTAATATCTTATTATCTTTTTATTAATCTTAAAAGATACTAATGAAAAATGTTTTTTGCAGTATGTTCAACTCAGATTAACAAATAATTTTATGAAATTAGATTCAGTAGTTTCAGAAGTATAAATCAATAGTTATATCTGTTTATATTTATATACCTTTACAGCCACTTTTTGCGTTTGTAACAGTAAGACGGTCAGTCAATCTTTGCATTGTACTGGTGCGGGCGCCGCGCCTACCAAATGAGTTGTCCTAATTGATAAATCTAACAATGCATAATATTAATCGTAAGAGGTAGCATTTTGACTCTTTCTTTGATAGGTAGATACACTGATTCTCTTTTATAGTTGAGGAGTTTTCAAATAAAAAAAAAAACAAATTTTGCAAGTTTCTATAAATTGCTCCTAGGTGATATTTATTACAATATTTCAATACAATTCGGAGCGTATCAAGAATATTTAACATGAAAAGTGCACCTTTAATATAACAAATCTTATGTTTGTTCAATTACCACTACTTGTAATTGCCACTACAATTAATCGTTAATGCCTACGTATGCTTCGTACAGAGCTACAAAATGTGGCTTGCCGCTTAAACTGGTAGTTCCGCTTAGATCGTCTTTGATAATTACTAAAAATTTTATCTCGTAGGATGAATAAATTACTTTTAAATTACACAATATCACAAGATATTATATGTATATATGTTTTACTCTGTTAATCATATTTCATTACTGTGTAGTTAAATGAAAATATTATATTATATTAAAATATCCTTTCCTCTACAATTTGTTTCTTTCTACAGACGAGCAATCTCCGAAACAAGACAAGAAATGAAGATGGAATATTATAAATAGTGATGAAATTATGAATATAATAAGTTGTTTCAAAGTTTAATAAACTCATGATCATTACAGACTGTGTGTTTTATAGTAACTTAATATTTTTGCAATGAATGATTTGTAGGACTTATGTTTAGTATATAATTTGTATAAATTTATTTTGATCATTTTGTTTAATCGTTACAGAATAATGAAATTTATGGATACCATATTATTATCATATTTTTTTACTAAATCTACAATTGTGTTGTAGATTTAGTAAAAAATTTGAATTTATCGATAACTAGGCGACATCACCAGAGCATAGTATAGAATTATATTTTTCTATTATTTATTAAAGACTACAGATTGGTCGTATTATTTTATATAATAAAATATAAATTTAACATTCAATCTTTGTTAATATGTGGAATATTATTAATTTAAAAGACCTGCAATCTACACTCTCTATAGAAATGATCAAGAGATATTTTCTATAATGTATTTTGTAACAAAAGAGGATAGAATAAGAAATGAGTATATTAAGGGAAGCTTGGATACTCCGAATTTGGTAATTTTTTTAGACAGACAAAAATAGAGGTAGCCGTCTGTTATGGTATGGGCATGTTACGAGGAGAGATGAAAGACATATAACCAAAATAGTGCTGGGTATGGTAGTGGAAGGTTGGAAAGGTAGAGGACAGCCGAAAAAATGATGGATGGTTTGCGTGAAAGACGATATAGAGAAGAAGGGAATAGAAGTATAGAAGTATAGACTAGTAATAGAAGAGTATGGAAGGAAAAAAACATACTGTGCTGACCCCAAAATTCGGATAAGGGCATAAAACTGATGAAGAATTTGATGGCAATTTTGTTTTTTTTATGCTATCTATGTTAATGCTCGAATACATTCTACCTGATGGAAAGTGAAAATGTAGTCTTAGATGGTAAAGCGCATTAACCTTGAATAGGTTTGAACAGGTCTTCTCTTGAAGACACCCACTTTGTATTCGGACGGAAAAACCGACGCAGGCAAGCTGTTCCAGTCTTTTACTGTACGAATTAAAAAAGATGAAGCAAAGCACTTCGTTCGGACAGGGGTAAAGTCCACAACGTAAGGATAGATACCTGCCATGCGTCGGGACGTCCTGTGATGTAAGGGGGACGGAGGAACTAAATCGTGTAATTCCAGCGCACACTCACCCAAATGTATCCTATAGAATACTGAGAGGCTAGCAATTCTACGCCTGTGTTCAAGGCTGTGGAGGTTGGCTTCTACCAATTTGGGATCGCCTATAAGCCTCTTTGCTCGCCTCTCAATTGAGTCCAGAACTGTAAGATGAGACTTTGCGGCACCAGCGAATCAATATAGCGAATATCACCATAGTACTCTACATACGACCGAATCTGTGCTTTGTATACTACAAGAAGCTGTCCCGTACATACGTACGTAAAGTGCTAACGGACCTTCGCAAGAACGGCAAGCTTTCCTGCAGCTGCTCTTGCTCTGGACTCAATACACCGACCAAAGTTGAGGTTCGAAGAAATCTCTAAGCCTAACAACTGAAGCCGGTCACTGTATTCCAAAGATACGCTCTGGAAAGTAGGAGCCATGGTGAAAGGGCTCCTTTTGGCGGGGAACAGACACGTCTGCATTTTGGTGGCATTGAATTTGACAAGATTGGCATTGTCCCATGCGGAGACTGCCTGAAGTTTGTCGCCCAAACGTTGCACCATGGCTTCTCTTTCTGACTGTAATTGATTTCTACTAGCCCGACTACTCGGCAGGTATCTTTTTACAACTGTGCTGTCGTCTGCATACCCATAGATACCGGGTTTCAGCAGATCATTAATGTACAGCAGAAAGAACGAACCCCTGAGGCACTCCGCCATATATTGTCAAGGGTTCCGAGAACACCCGACAACTACTCAAAGAGATTTTTGGTTCAGAAAGTCCGTTACCCAGCCGATCAGACTAGGAGATATACCGTACGCTGAAAGCTTGCTTATAAGGCTGGCATGCCAGACCCTGTCAAATGCCTTTGAGACGTCCAGAGAGACTGCGACCGCTTCTCCTTTCTTTTCGATGGACTCGCCTAAAACGTGCGTAGGATATACTAGGTCCCCAGTGGACCTATTTCGGCGAAACCCGAAATTACTGTCGGTCACTGAGGAGATCGTTACTTTCAAGGTACGCTAAAAGACGCGTGTTCAATACACGCTCCATAATCTTGCAGAGTATGCAGGTGATTGAAATTGGTCTATAATTGGCAGGATCGGCACGGCTGCCTTTTTTGAGAACTGGTTGCACGTTTGCAAGCTTCCAGGATTTTGGCACTATTCCAGTCTTGAAAGAGAGGCGATACAGACGTGTCAATACAGGAGTCAATTCAGCTGCGCACGTCTTCAGCAGAATGGCTGGTATAGCATTAGGACCGCTGGCTTTATTGACATCAAGATGACACAATGCTCTCCATACCTCTTTGTTAGTGATGCGGATTTCAGGCATTGAAAGTACCGCAGTGAGGAAGATGTGCTGGAGAAGCATTGCCAGTGTCTATATGCGAATTATCAGCAAACAGAGAAGCAAATACATTCGCTTTCTCTGTCGGTGTATGGGCCAGAGATCCATCCGGCTTCAGCAGAACAGGCAGTGAGGGCTGGCAGAAGTTGGCAGAAGTCAGATTTGCGGTTTCAAGAATCAGCCCAAATGAGGTATGCCGAATGTTTGCGGTCTTCAGCAGGAAACATTCGGCATTAAACCTTGGGTACAAAACTTGGGTAAAAGGAATGAAATAATCTATTTTCTGATGCACCACATCGGTTATAGCGTCTGCGCAACTCGACGGATACAAAGAAGAGAAGCAGACCTGCCGCCAAGGATAAGACGCAAAAAAGTGCCGCATCTCATCCCAATCTGCTGACTTGTATTTCAACACTATACTTGTCCGTATCAGTTGTCAGCAGAAGGTCCAGGCAAATGGCTGTATGGCCTACTACATCTGGTACATTTGTCGCTTGCCTGACCAGCTGAAAGAGGTCGAAGGACAACGCAATGTTCCGCGCTTCTCTTCCAGCATGGTTGGTATTCTGGTACGGGAACAGCCAGTCCTGATGACATTAAAGCCCCCCAGAAAGACCAGCTGCGCTGAAGGATACTGATGTAGAGCCAAATCAGCAGCCTCACCGATATACTCAAATAATCGAGTTGTCTCCTGGTCACCGTTTTGCGAACGGTAGATACAGGAATACAGGATTTTTTCGTTTCCTGTGTCTTCTAAAACCCATAGGGAAGAAATAGTGGGGTCTTCAAGGTGACGGAGACGCAGGATACAGAGGTCGTTCCGCGCGTACACACAGACCCCAGCACAAGAGTGAAAGTTGTGCTTTAACGAGTAGCCTGGATAATCCAGGTACGCAGTGCTCAAAAAAACATTGTATCTGCGTCTCCGTTAAAAAGAGCAAGTGCAATTGCTCTGTCTATATTTGGTGGTGGACAGGGTGGAGATTAGATTGCAAGCTCCTGATATTAGTGAGCTGCACTTTGAATGAGGAGGAGTGCAACCGCTGTAGAAACTTGATATTTTCATTAGATTGTTTCATAAAAAAATATAAGAGTGAATAGAATACAATGGGAAATGGCAGTTGAACGAGGCGGTACGTATCGAACCCGACGTCGAAATTAGTGATGTCATGCCACTAGGAGGCTAGTCTGGAGACTGCAGGGATGCCCGAACCCCCCTGGGGATCGCCATCGGGCCTTTCGTGGGTGGCTGACCCACTACCTGGGCAACAATCTGCGGGCGGCCAGCGGAAAGTCGTCGCTCCGGATCCCACTATCCTTCTCGACTAGGCACCCGACACGATAAACACCAACTCGACGCCAAACCGGTTCTCCAACGCAGCGCAGCTGTTCAGACCCATTTCCCATATATACGGCTTCATCAAACAACGTGCCGGAACACGACTAGGTCGCTTTGCAGCACGACTTACTTTAGTTATATAGTTAGTTTATTTCTCCTTTTCTGTCTTAAGCATTGGTGATTCATGATTACGTTTATATAAATTTACACAGTTGTACTAATGTAAATTCTTTAAGGGCATTCACTTATTTACCTACCACATATCAAACGCGTAACTTATAAGGTAACATGAGATAAGATAGATAAGATAAGATGTTATGATAACTTTAAGACTATCTTTCGCTATCATTTTACCTCAAGCTTCTTATAATTATCATTACATGAGAAAGGACTCATTACTTATATTATTACAGAGGTTTCGTTTTAGGTGAGGGAAAAAAAATATACGGTGTAAAGTACTTAAAGTTGTTGAAGCCGTCTGCCCAATTTTATAGTGATTGTTATTATCATTAGCTTGGAGGTTTATTAAAAAAAATCTAAAACAACTACAACAGTACAGTAAATTTGAATTAATATTTTCAACTTCTAAAAGAAGTTACAAGAAATAACGCAGCACTATTCGTCTTTAACAAAATCACTTTGATTATTGTATTTAATTTTTTTACCGCTCCAAATAATAATAAGTTTGAAATTTAGCACAGACTGCAAAAAAGGAACATTGCAACTTCATTATCATTTAAATAATTCGATATATATTAAAACACAATTAAAAACGCCTAGCTCTAGCAAAATACATTGTTTGTAAATTTTAATAACGGGCTGCAGTTGTGTGATAATCATTTAAGCTCTTAGTGGTGCAAGTTTAAAATAACAATCACTGAACAATAATTAAATTAAGCTGATATAAATATAATATAAATGTGTTTACTTTAAATTATCTTTTTTGGCAGCCCACTTTTGAAATTATATTTTAATTTTATTATTTATTTATTATCCTAAATTTCTATAAATCGTATGTGGCAATATACTAAGAAATTGGTATATTTGTACTAAACCTACATAAAATAACCATTTCTTAATACAATTAGAATGTAATGTAATATGAAAATAGAAATAGAAACTACATTGTTCGTTATATCGAGGACTACTTTGTTACAATTACTTTGTTCAAGTTTTGTGTTTTATACGGTACATAATATTTTATAACTTCGTTATAAATATAGATCATTTGATATACAAAAGCATCTTAAATTCCCCTTTTACGATAATATTATAGAAATGATAATATTTCATGACTTTTGAGATCAACTGTTTGAAGTGCGCTTTTAGTGTTAATTTACGTTACTATAAATACAAATAATAAAGCCAAATTTTTATTATTTTTGAAGAGTACCTTGGACAATAGAATGAAGAGGACAATAATGTGAGAAAATTAGAAATGTAAGCAAAAGATTTAAATATTAAAATTATTAACTTTGGTACTCGCATTGTATGGTTTTTCTGTGTTATGCTACACTCTATATATATATATATAAAGTGTATCATTCAATATATATATATATTGACTGTTTCAATTTAAACTATGATGAGTACTTTAAATAGTCTGACCTTTGTTCATACATTTCTAAAGGCAATATGTATCAATAATAACAACTAAAATATAGTTTTGAGATAGTATTCTATATTTAGAACTGATTTTATATCTTCAAACACACGACACAAAGTAATGTGAAACTTGTCATTGCAAAACCTAAGTTATTCAAAAGCCGTCTGTTAAATAAACCTCAATACCACTCAAAACATTTATCATTTGGATTGGACTGTAAAATGTTTTAAGTGATATAACAGATATGTATAAAGAGTTATAAAACAGCTATTTATAAATAAATTCTCATTATTTGAATTACAAATTAAACTACAAATGATTATTTTAATTTTAATTACAAGCATTAACTAAATGTAAAAATTTAGAAGGCTGTAATTGTTTTTACGAGGTGAATAGAAACTTCTATACAATTTTTTTTCTCGTTTTTTTAAACTTCAAGGGCTTAAAGTAAATATATTCAGAATTTTTGAATGATATAGTAGGTAGTTATATTATAATAGTTATAAAATTCTGCCAGTAATTCTACTGATATGTGATAAAGCCTCGCTGTAGTCACTAGAAAAAACGAACAGCTACAAAACTATTAAATAAAAATTTTGCATGTGGTTAAATTAAACAAAAATTAAAAGCACTAATCTCGTAACTTTATATCATACATTTGATTATGATTAAGAAATATTGGTAAATTAATTACTGTTAATAATTTTAGGTTGTTTTGTAATTCAAAATTACAATGAACTACATTTATAAAAAAAAATTGTTTGTAACTATGTTTCATTTTGGTGACCCGGAAAGGCTTTGAGGTTTAAAAGGCAACAACCGAATTACTTACTTTTGGTCCGACAAATTGCACATTAGTTTGGGTAGAGTGATTTGGGAAAATAAAATCAGTTCAATAAATACAAAACTAACTTCACAAGAAATACTTTCTATTTGATGTTATTATTCACTTGAGAAATGGATAAATGGATTTCAACCTTTCAGATTTCAATCTCTGAATTAATCAGTGTTTTCTTTATTAATATTTTTGTAAGTTTATACAGATACTCTCTGTTGCCTAATGTTTTATATATATATATATATATTAGACCAGTTACATATTATGTTCTAATATTGACTGAAAACTATTAAGTGTTAAGGATTAATTTAGTACTTTTTTAACGGTGTATATAGCTTGTTAGATTTATATAAATTATACCAACTAACGGAATAAAACAAATAATTTATCTAATATCTGAGAATAATATATTCTCAGATACGTATTTAGCAAACCTATTTCAGATAATCAGGGGCGTAGGAACGAAATTTTTACTGGGTGGGCAGGTTTGAAATCGTAACCCCCCCCCCTAGTTTTTAATAATGTCAAAGAAAAAAAAGTTCTATTTTGTCGTGAAAAGCGACCTTTTTGCCTCTAAAATGGTCTTGAACAAATTTCCATTGAAACAATAAATGTTCAATTTCAAAATTTTAATCCTTTGAACAAAAAGCATGGGTGGGCAATGCCCACCCTGGGAAATTTCTGGGTGGGCAGCTGCCCACCCTGCCCACACGGTTCCTACGCCCCTGCAGATAATAATTGTATCAAATATTACTTAACGTACGTTCTCTATTCGCAGTATAAATTTCTTAAGTTGAAGAAAAATAAAAAAAATATATAATATATTTTTTTTATATAAATTAAATTTAAAAGCAAAATTAATGATTGCTAAAATAAAATTTCGGTTCTCCTTCGTCTCAGGTAATGTTTATTTTGTCTTCAACTTTAACTTCAAATAATTAATATTTTTTCTATAAATTACGATCTTTTTCCTAAACCAGTCCTGAACCTGCGTAAAAAAACAGCCTAACTTAATTGAAATGTAACTATTCTATTATTACTAACTATAATATGTATGTATGTGTATTTAATTTAATTTTTTATTGGTAGTGAATAGAGTAATTAGTCTTTTTAAATGTAACTAGAAATAAATATATAGGTTAGTATAAATTCACATATTCTTTTTATTATATCAAATCTTTATAAATCTAAGAAAACAATACAAAACTGTTATATTGTCACCGACATCAATGTTTTAAATGTTAAAGAAAATATTTGAGAAATTATATCAAATGAAATGAGCAAATTAAAGTTATGAAAAGTATTAAAGCGATGAGAAAACCATCGTTTCTCCTGTCTTTTGTTCTTGAATTGAGTGGATTAAGATTTATTATTTATCAAAACGAAGAGGGTTTTTTGAGTAATTATTTGTTCATTTATTATTAATACATTTGAGTCTTATAACTAGGAAGGACAATTTTAATACATTGATAATATATTGTAGATATATTTAGTGATTTAAATATAGATACTTTACTGTAAGAATTTATTTATTTTAGTATACCTATAGGACCTCTGGGAGAATTCGGGTAAAAAGGTCAGTAAAAAAAATGAATATTTGAAAAGATCAAGATATCTTCATTTGACACAATTCTAAGATTGTAAGGACGTACTATAATTATACTGGAATTTGGTAAAAAGTTTAAATAATAGTAACCTCGTATAAAATATAATATTTCTCATTTTTACAAAAAAAAAATTGACTTCTAAGTTATTGAAGATTCTATTAAAGTGTTTCATCCATTTAAAGATTTCAATCTTTCACTGAAGTTTTTCCATAGTATTGAGCTGCAAAAACCCTTCGAAGTAATAAAAGTTTTTCTTTGTGTATCTCTTTTATTATTTATTGATGTAGTAAATTACTAGACTAGTATGCTTCAACAAGAAACAATTTATCTCAAAAGTCATAAAAGCGTTCCTCATCTTTAATCAACTTTTGCAGTTATTGTTTCAAGACGGTTATCGTCTGTACAATTTAGGTGTGTTATTTTTATGAACAGATATTGTATATAATATAAAAAGAAACAAGAGGTTTATTTATTTATATCATTTTAGGTTTAGATGTTCTAATATTAAGCTGTCACAAAAAAATAGATTTACGTTATAAAGTTTAGTAATGTACATATATATAATATAATTTTATCTAGTCTTGTATATATTCATGTTTCCATAAGAAATGGACTTCTTATGGGTATTTACTTACTTAAATAATATAAATGACTACATAATAGTGTCGAAAGATTTGAATTATATTTCAAATTCACATATAACATTCTTAGATTTGTTTTATATTAACATTTTATAATTTTTTATAATAATAATATGTATTGGTTTTATGAAATCCCTCCGTAGTACATACTAAGTAAAAACATTGACCGTTGACTTTAACCCCTGTAATTTTTTGTGGATGTAATTATTAACTAGTTTGACGATTTTGAAGTAACAAAATCTATTTTCATTATTTTATTATTGACGGCGGGAAAACAAAATCAAATCGAAATTTTAATAAATAATAAACATGACATAATTTATTAATACTTGAGAATTTCAATGTTTTAGAATATTATTAAATTAAAACTTAATACTTAATTGTTTTAATATCGGCGAGGTAAAGGTACATAAAATGAGATACGCTTTAAAGGATTTTTTAATTTCCATTCTTTTGAAATTCCTACATTAATCTTTTAAATTTTCTGAGGTTGAAAGATAAAAGCCATTCAGGAAAGCATATATATTTTAAGATTTTAATTTGTTCGATTTTTAATAATATTATGTTATATAATTTGATTTACTTAAAATCCTTTATGGTTTCATTACAGATAATATTTTTGTTGTCAATAAGCGTTTATTATCCAGCTAGGAGTATAAAAATGTTGCATCACTATTTGTTTATAATATAATCAGTGTTCCTTTAAATGATCAGAAATTATGATAAGAGTTGGATAATTTCAAAAATAATTAATTATTTAACACAGACATTTCACCTAACACGTAATGTTACGACGACGACACACGACACTTGTCTGATGCGACTCGATTGACAACCTATGATGTCGTTAGATCCTATCACGTATTGTTCACTAGTGCTCGGGGTTGCGGTAGAGTAAAGAAATGTCAAATGACATTTTGATATCATTGTTTCAAGATGACGCTTCTTAATAGAATTGTGAAAGCACCTACACATGTTTTGAAGGAAGGTGTGTATATTAACAACAAATCTTTATATTTACGTATATATTTTATTTATTTCTGCATAAATCTATTCATATAATCGCAAGGTCATTTTTATTTCAAACTTGTACCAATAAAGGGCGTTAATCATCTCGCAACTTCATTTAACGTCAATCAATTTGCTTCATTTCGTTTTAACTAAGGGTTTTAAAGTTTATTGTTTCTTAACCAGAAAATGTAGAACTTAAATTATAACGAAGTCAGATCTTAGTATATTTATATTTTGTCGTAAATTTCAAAGTACTGCTGACGCATTCGTAAATACGAAATGTTTAAATATTTCGTATAAGTATAGGTAAGAATATTTAATGTAAGTCAAATTTAAGGAGAGTAGCCGCTATTATTCTCCGTTGAGTTACTACCTGCTGTAATATAATGTAATAACTAATCCTTTTTTATAGGTAGCAATCTGTGTTATGATATTCTTAATCGAAATTGACCAACCTACAAAAAAAAAAATATTTTGATAGGACTTTACTTTGTCTATTTTTCGTTCTTATAAAACAAGGAATATGTTTTAAAAATTGTTGTCACAGATTGTCGCCATTATATAATGCGGTAAATATTCAGCGAAGGCCTTAGCAGAATCGTCAGCACGACGCGACTCATTAACTCGATTGCTTCACATTACTGCATATCGTCTCCATTGTATTTCGTAAAATAAAAAGAATATGGTTTTAAGATTTAAATTATGCATATTATTACAACATCTCTAAAGTAATATAAAATTGCAAGAACAACTTCAATTATTATGATTATTATTAAAACAATAAGCAATAACGTATTTTTTGTAATCATTTTTACGAGGAAAGAATGCTAATAAGAATATTAAAGTTATCTCAAAAAAAGTAATTTAACAAAAGTTTAGAAATAATTAGATACTATAGTTATTATGTTTATAGTAACTATAGTATTTCAATAATATAACTATATTAAAGGCGCTCAATCAACTCGTAAATAATAAAATATAACAAGGTATATATAATATATCATTCAGTAAATATTTTTAGCTAGCACCCGAACCGTAGCATGTCAAGACTTAGCCATTTACGTCTATATTGTTTTCTTTAGGTATTTTTATTTCTTTACTGTGTATTTAGATACCTAGTTATGAATGCAAAATTTATTAGACAGTTCTGTTCTGCCATAACCTTATTTATAGAGAATATTTATAATCTATTAATGAAATGTGTGGAATAGGTGCATTAAGTTAGGTGATATTATTAGTTTACGGCTTTTGGTACTTGTTCTTCCTTGCTTAAACTTCAAGATTTTTAAATGTATGTAAAATATATGTATTTAAATGTGGCTATTTTAATTTCAAAGTCTCATGATTAAAATCGTAATAACATTATAACTCCATCTTAACTGCACATTGTCGTTCAAACTGTCTGTTGTCGGAAGGTACTTCACATGCGCTGTATGATAACTAGACGTCAAAATACCATTTTCGTTAGTTATTTGTCAAGTCAAATAGAAAGTCAGGATTATCAAAGAATTAGAGATCAACTCTCATCTGTATTATCTTTACTCTCAAATGTAACTGTATATTTTCTTACAATAAATGAACATCGATGGATGTGGATGTATAGAAGAATGAAACTGTCATCAGTTTTATTCGATTTTTATTGGATATCTATAAAGATATTCACCATGTTCTTCGTTTTGGTCAACCTCCCGATATTTCTACGCAGCTGAATATCGTAATGTGTTCACGAGCATACTAAAGCAAAGAGTGAATCTACAAACGCTTAAAACTGTATAATGTATATATGTGTCTATTAAAACAAAATATATTAACAATTTAGTATATCTACCTGCAAAATGTATTTAATATGTTATTTATTTTTGTGATTGAAATTCTTGAGACTGAACCATCCGAACTAAACTACAAAAGCTGTTATATAATTAATTATATGAATTTCGTAAGGCCTCCTTAGTTTCAAGATGAACAAAGAGCGTAAGGATCAGTGTAGACTCTATTCAAATATTATTATTATATATATAGTATTGTTTTAATTTTTCTCCGATGGATGTATGGATGGACGTCTGTGGACAGGAAAAAATTTCATTACTGTCGAGAGATGGCGCTGCTTATAATTTCCTGTTTTATTTTATTTTTTTAGTTCATTTTTGTATTATTATTAATCACACTTTTTGAAATTCTTTAGTAATTATAAATAAACATGTATTTAACATTTTCTTTTCTTCAATAAATAATAATCAATTTTCTTACTAATTATTTATTTTATTAACATTTATAATTTCGTCAAAGTTCGTTCGGGAAATACCCTTATTTATTTAATATTCACTGGTTATAATTTAAATCTATTTGGCAGATCACGTTGTGGCGTAAATATGTAATAGGTATCATTATTTTTTTTTTTACAAAAAGTTTATTTGGAAAATCTTCTATTCAGTAGGATTTATTTTATTAAACGCACTCTAATTGTCAAATTCAGAATGTATATACAATTATTATATACTAATTTGCAAGAAAATTTTTTTAGTAAGCTTTAGTGTTATAAGTGAATTGTATATTTTTAAAAGGGTTTATTAAAGAAAATAAATGTGAATAAGATTTAAAAAATATTTTTAAATACTTTTTTAATCTCAACGATCGTTAAGCAAAGCATTATTTTGAAAGGGACCGAGAAGCAAAGCCCCGAAGGAATACGTATACAGACTCGAATTGTTCTGGACAGCGGTGTCGGTCGCAGGGAGCGTGGAAATAGCCAATTACGGTGAAAATTTCCCAATTAAAATAGCCTATTACGAAATAAGAAAAATATCTTCTACATAATCTTATTTTTGTCTTGTGTTAAACTAAATTTTTATTTAGTATATATTGGCTATAAATAATATATATTTTTTTATGATCATATTAGCGATAACCAGAGAAAAATTGTATTTTCTTTAATTACACAGGCACACAAAAAAAAAACCCATGAACCAGAGGGGAGACCACAATATTCTTAGGTTTTTGGGATCGCTAAACCCGAATATGACAATAAAAACTAATTTTAATAGCCCGTTTTCCCGCTAGCACACCCTTACTACCGCTTAAGGGGTGAAAATTTAAATTTTTGTAAAAAATCAAGATAGATGTGTATTTCTACGTTTTTTTGGGATGCTGAAGACGAAAATGATAACAAAAAAAATAATTCAAGACCTCTATAACCCATTAACACTTTCTTACTACCCCTTATGGGGAGTGAAATTTTCCATTTTTGTATAAAATAAAGATGAATGTGTATTTCTATGTTTTTTGTTATGATGAAACCAAAAATGACAACCAAAAGTGAATTTGATACCTTTTTTACTCAATACCACCCCTAACCAGCCCTTACTGGGGGTGGGGATGGTTTCAATTTTGTATAAAATCAAGATGTATGAAGAAATTTTAACGATTTACTCTTACTCTTATATTAGAAATTCAAATGCTTTATCAATCAGAAGTATCTGATATATATTCATGATTTAATTCTACTCTTAGCGCAACCCAGTAACAACGGCGTGGACGTAGTAGATTTCTGTTCCCTTTTGGGGTGCTGGATTAAAGTGATTCCCCTTGCCTCTCACTACTCCTAGAAAAGGGAAGACGCTGAATAGTGAGAGACAAGGGGACTTACTTTAATCCAGCACCCCGGATCATTTACTGTAAATCGTTAAAATTTCTTTATACATCTTGATTTTATACAAAATTGAAACCACCCCCACCCCCTCGTAAGGGGTGGTTAGGGGGTGGTATTGAGTAAAAAAGGTATCAAATTCACTTTTGATTGTCATTTTTGGTTTCATCATAACAAAAAACATAGAAATACACATTCATCTTTATTTTATACAAAAATGGAAAACTTCACTCCCCATAAGGGGTAGTAAGAAAGTGTTAATGGGTTATAGAGGTCTTGAATTAATTTTTAGTTATCATTTTCGGTTCCAGCATCCCAAAAACGTCGAAATACACATCTGTCTTAATTTTATAGAAAAAATGAAATTTTCACCCCCTGTAAGGGGTGGTAGGGGGTGATAGTGGTCATGAATTTATTTTTAGTTATCATTTTCGGTTCCAGCATCCCAAAAAACGTAGAAATACACATCTGTCTTGATTTTATAGAAAAAATGAAATTTTCACCCCCTGTAAGGGGTGGTAGGGGGTGATAGTGGTCATGAATTTATTTTTAGGTTATCATTTTCGGTTTCAGCATCCCAAAAAACGTAGAAAAACACATCTATCTTGATTTTATACAAAAATTTCAATTTTCACCCCTTAAGAGGTAGTAAGGGGGTGCTAGCGGGAAAACGGGCATTTAAAATTAGTTTTTATTATCATATTCGGTTTTAGCGATCCCAAAAACCTAAGAATAATAGGGTCTCACCTCTGGTTCATGATGTTTTTTTTTTTTGTGTGCCTGTGTTATTTCATGAAATTCTTAATTTCGATAACAAATATAACATTGTTATTATTAAATCCGATGAGTAGACATAAAAATATAGTAATATTCAAATAAATCGAATTATCATTATGTATAATCTAAAGTGTAGTTTTATTATTATCTATTATTGTTTTATTATCTATCAGTATAATATAATTAATTATAATTCATTAAATAATTAAATAAAAGAAAATGAATCCATGAACGTTTTATTTCATCTCATTATTTATATATTTTTATCGTTTATTTTAAATATATTATAGTTAGTCTGTTGAACGAATAACTTATAATTATTAAATTTAAGTGTAATTTAATGAAAGACAACTATTTAGAATTAATGTTTTCATAAACATTGCAAACATTGTTTTACTGTAGGCACGTAATTTATTCCGACCGCAGTGTGATTATACGTGAGCGACTGCTGATTTATTGTTACCGCCAAGTCTTGTATTGTACTTTACTTATTTATGATATACACATTTGAATGCGACATTACCTTTTACAGAGTCACTTGATAAAAATCACACATTGCATAAATCACGAGTGTCAATAAGATGAACCTATGAAAAACTATTAAGGTTAAAAATTATTAAGGTAAAGTGCGCTTTAACTTAGTAGGTCGTGGTTTGTGATTATTATATATATAAAGTATGAATAGAAAAAAACGGAATCCTTTATTATCTGTCCGTCCGTCTGTCTGTCCGTCTGCCTGTCTCTCGATAACGCGTGGAGATATCGTGTTGAAATAATTACCATATACTACTATAACATCTTGAAACTCTGAAAAATAAAACTTTTAAAATAACATAAGAAAAGATATGGCCGTTAATGCCACAAATAACGCGTATTTCGCCATTCTCAAGAAAATCAAAATTGATAAATATATATTTGTCATTTGCCTCGTACTATGAAATATGACTTTGGCAAGTAACATTGTTGAAGAAAAAAGTATATATTTAAAATTAAGTCATATAAATGCAGTCGTATCTAAATTTCAAATTGGAGTTGCATGTTCATATGAGGTATCATACGAAAAGACTTTATGTGAATATTTCAAAACGTATTTTATTAATTTGGTTATAACGAATGGATAGAATATGTAAAAAAGAATCGTCCTCTCTTTATATCTGAAGAATAATTAATTTTTGAATTGTGATTAATCCATGTTTTCTTGGAAAATGTCAAGATATTAAAGTTGAAACGAGGTTTAGTTTAATTTATATCAAGATTTATTGTGTGATGTAAAGTTTCGTTACGGAGTGAGAGTACGTGTTTTTTAAAGTCAGTATTTTATATTTTTTATATTTTTATAATATGGTGAAATTAATGACTTAAAAGATTATAATCATCATCATCTTCCTGCCCTTATCCCATTTTGGGGTCGGCACAGTATGTTTCTTTGTTCCCGGGCTAGCTTCTCGCGTGGCACCGGTATTACCATACTGCTTTAAAGATTTGGCTTAGTTTTACGGCCGGCCGCCTGCCTGACGCCAACCCTCCTTGGGACTTAAAAGATTATAATATAAAGATTTATTCATTAAAAGTATTAGTTTTATAACGAATTATAGTATTCAATCAATTAATTTATTTCTATTTCTACACTTTTTAAACAAGTTTTTTAATAACTGTATCCAAATCAAATCAATCAAAATCTTTATTGAAAATAAGTTTCATACATAACGTTTTTTCATTGTCAAAGCTACCACCAGCTCGGAAAATTATTTCCACAGACCTGAGAAGAGCTGGCGACAGAAACTCAGCGGGATTGTCCTGATTTGTTTTTTTTTTTTTTTCTTCAATTATCATTAACACAAAAATTGTTAGGGTAGTGATATGAAAGTTGCACAGTCTGGTATGTTTGCTATATAAATACTTCACTGCGTGCTGTAGTTAGTCAATATGCTCAGTACTGGTACATAATACAACAGCGTAGCTGAATATAATATTTATTTTTGAACTTTTAGCTCAAACGTATATTACGTTTAAAAACTAATTTATTAATTTTTATCTTGTTAGATCTGCCTTTGAATGACAAAATGTGTTCTAAACTAATTAATCAAACATAAATATGATGAGGAAATCTTATTTTTTATTTTATGTTACATATACTCTACTACAAAAAAATGCAATATATTTCTTTACAATTCTTAATAAATAAATTGAATTTTAAAGTTCACCATTAAATTAATTAAAATCAAACAGGTCAAGAGACTTGAAATAAGTTTAACAGCAAAATTTATATATATATAGACACAAATCGAAATTACTTTAAGAAAGTCCTATATAATTATATAAAAGTTTTAATTATACTAAATGTTTAAAGTAGGGAATAAAACGAGCGATCGGGGAATAAAATATTATAGAAGTTAAACAATAATCAGAAATTGGTTAATGAATTAA
This sequence comes from Melinaea menophilus ssp. n. AW-2005, assembly GCA_918358695.1. Lineage (NCBI taxonomy): Eukaryota > Metazoa > Arthropoda > Insecta > Lepidoptera > Nymphalidae > Melinaea > Melinaea menophilus. The sequence goes on from OU911048.1 coordinate 1,319,796, forward strand.
TGATTACACAATCTTTTCAAATTTTCATTAACTTTAGGTAAACTTCTATAATATATACGTTAAATTAATTCCAGTTATAGTTACTATGATAATTATTACAAATTACAAAAAAAACGAGCAATTGCAAGAAAACACTCTTTCCCAGTTTCAATGCTCGTATAAAAAAAACTGATCACTGGTTTTTCTTTGTTGTTATTTATGTTTTAATGTTTCAGATTATTACTATTAGCGCCAGTACTTTGCCAGAAGGTATTTTTAAAATTTAATTTAATTTAGGGATTAATTGATAAAGAAAGTAGCACCGCTATTACGAAACTTGCCTCAACGCCCATCACCATGCCTCAGAGAAAAAAGGAAAACCCATAGACAATCTCGAAGAGCATCAACGTGAAGTTTAAGTACCGATTCAGTATCCTCGACAAGTAGCAGCTCTGATGAAAATCACAAATGAAATAAAAGACGTCGTCATAAATCACCTCACAGGCTGATTGGTTATTTTCCGTACAACTACAAGATCCAAGCATTTGTAGCATTCGAGATATCTTACAATCAGGGGAGGCGGAGGCAAATAAAGAAATATGCAATAAATATGAACTTTTGGGGAATAAAATTTACAGACGAACAGAATATGGTAGACGTTGGCTCATTTCTAGACAATGTATATGGCAAGATATTAAATTAAATCATGATAATGTTGGACCCTTTCAAATAAGTGTTAAATTAGGCAATGAAAGGTATAGTGTTACAGATATACGAGGACCGGAACAAAGTACTAGGCCATATAATAGCACAACATGTGTTGAAAAGATGAAACCATGGATACAACTTGGAAATAATGATTTGTAATCCGGATGTTATCAAAGGTTGATTAAAGGTAATGTTTTTCTATGTTAATATTATTATATTTTACTATATCTAATGTATTTGCTCCGAACATAGGATGTCAATGAGGTCCTGCAGTAGATATCCGTTGTGAACATTACTGTATCGGTAATGTGGTGATAAACGTTTAGGGTGGCCTCAGGCATCTCTATTCTAAACCATGATTTACAAGTGACTTAAGACCTTTCAAGGTTTACTGATCTTAATTACCGCACAGACACAGAGACATCTTATGACACATATTATTTTTATATATTCTTTCTGAATCCAATGTACACATTCGGAAAAGTAAATTATTTACTAAGTGTTAATATTAGTTCTCAGCAATAACATCAGACTAAGACGTCGTTCGAGGGCGAATATGTTGCAGGAGGGCCGGAAATTAGCGCCAGTACTTTTCGGAGGGTATTTTTAAAATTCTCAATACTTGGTGCGTGAAGTTTGCCTTGATTAATTGTTAAAGAAGGTAGCACCGCTATTACGAAACTTGCCTCTAGACGGTATATAAGTCACTCGCCGGTCAGTAGAGCTCATTCGTATCGTTGGAACCGCTAGCATCAAGAAGTGAAGTCATTAGTGATTAGTGATTAGCGACTGTAGTGGTTAATAAATTATACCGAGGGAATAAGTCTTCTAATATACCTATAATCGTTATTTGTCCGTTTCTGATTCACTCCCTCAGTGAGGGTTATCACCTAAGTTGAGAAAGATTTAAGAAAAAATAAAAATTTTAATAAAAAAATAAAAATAAGGATCGAGAATTTATTTAAAGCATTAGAAAATTACGTATTTTCGAAGTCTGAAATAAAGTACTCTATTTATGAATTAAATAGTAAATATCGATTCTAATGATTTAAAAAAGAAAAGAAAAATAAATAAATTAGAACAATTTAAACCAGATCAATTATGACGAAGACACAATTATGTTAAATAAGGTTAAAATATTCCAGTCATTAAAATTGAAAACATCCTTTTTAAACGAACATTAGGCATATAACATAAGAAGCTCATGTTTAAGCTTCATATAGTTAAGAAAGTGTGCATTCCTTATATATATATATATATATATATATAGAACGTATAATATATGTATAGAACGATGCGTAACAGAAAATACTCACCTGCTAGTGTATAAAAAAATATTATAACGCACCAAGGTAATAATAATAAAAGTATTAAAATAAAAATTGACAATCGTTGTTCTTACTACCCTCATAAGATCCGACTCCTAGAATAAGATACTTAGATATTCCCTTTGACTTATAACCACAAAATTCTGTTGTTCTATTCCAAATTACATCTGGGTGTTATTTAAACACACACAAGCCGGAACTGAATCGCTGCGATAGCAGTTTTATATTTTTCACTGTAACTAATGCTGCATTATAATATTGGCTAGTCATCGATAGAACTAAATTGTAATTTAGATTCAGTATAAACATTGCAACCACAATTTTAAAATGTAATAAAATTATTATGTAACGATTAAAAAAATACAATTTACAAATAACCTCTACACATCACTGATTTCAAAAATGTTTACCCCCGAGTAAAATTCTACACAATAAATAATGTTAATATAACAATAATAATCATAAAAAAAATATTGCTACAAATAAATAATATTATATATATAATAATAAATAATATATAAATAAATAATAGGCTTAATTTTAAAATATTATATATATAATTTCATGTTTATTGTAAAGTATTCCCTCCTGTCTCGAAGATTGTCCTTTGTGAAAGGAGACAGAAATTAAAGGTTTTATTTATTATATTTTTCATACTTAAGCTGATAAAGAGAAAGAATTTAATTTTTTAATGTACTTCAAAATAATTAAAAGATATAATAGAAAAATAACTGAATACTTACTAATCATCATGAACTTATAATTAACCACACTTTTCAAATGAGTACATTAAAATTTGTGATTCAATCCAATACGTGATCTAAGTCCACCTAAAAGCCACAAGCCTCAGGCAGTATTTCCATTAAATGTACTTACGCTTAATTGTAGTGACAATTAGAACGAGTTGTATTAATGAGCTGGACAAAATTTGTATTTCTTACTTACAAATTTGCACTTTCATAGGAAATATTTAAATAAATCGCAATCTTGTGGGGATGAAAATTCGAAAATTTCATTTCTAAAAATCCATGACACAGTATATTTTAAAATACTAGCGGCTGATATTAGAGCGTAATTCAAAATATGAATTTTTATGAGGATTTGGTCTAAAAGTACTCTTCAATAATCATTGCATATTCGTTGGGAATTTTATTCTATTACTGCAAGCGACAATCTATTCTTTGCGTCACCTTTATAAATACACTAAATATATATTTTTACTATCGCAGCGATTCAGTCCTCAGCCTGTGTGTATTTAAATAACACCCGGATGTAATTCGGAATAGAAATTTATAGATAATATATTAACCTATATTTTAATAGAACTAAAAAATGTTGCTAACAATTATTATGAAAAATATTACTCAATCACACAATGATGGTCACATTAGAGTTCGAGTCACAATATCAAATATTTTACTTATATAATTTATTTGTGAATATCCTTTAATTGCCTAATTACTCCATAATTAATTTCGAATAAAGAAATAAACGAAAAAACTCATTTACTTTGACTTGCGAAATCCGTGTAATGTATAATAAATATTTGCTCCTATTAATTTAATAGTAATATTAATTATATATCTCTAATTAGTTATTATATAAAATATAAATATGCACTTTTCTTTATCGAAACAAACTTTAACCGTTCTAATTTTTATACTCATTGCAAATAATTAAGGAGTGAATAAATCATCAAAACAAGAAAAAAAAATTTTTGGAATATCACTACTGAATTTAGAAAAGAAATCTGTCTTATTATATTTTATTATTGATAATAATATTTATTTATCACTTTAATTTTTATTTATATGTTGTAATAAAATGACTGTTCCATCATATATGAAACTAACTTATATAGTGTACAAACTGATTGAGTTCACACACGTTCTTATTTGAAGACCTCTTTATTTGGAGAACACTTGAGGATTGACAGAATTATGAAATCGAAAAGACGGATATGGATCAAAATTTTCTGAAGAAAATTGTATTTTAAACTGTTAGGCTTAAGAAAATAAGCTTTTTTTAACGTTCGTAACAAAACAAAAAAAAATTTATATAACTTAAATTATTTTTAATATTTTTATATTTTCTATCCATGATAATATCTGTGTAAAATTAAAATATATAATTAATATTGAAAATGAATCAAATAATTAGCCACACAGCTCGAGAATGAAAATAAACATATTTTTATTTTTTTACGAAAATCGTTTTTTCTTAACTTTTTCACCAATTAAAAAGAAAAAAAGTTGATTTAAAATATTAAAACACTTTATTTTATTTATATTTTTTCCAACTTATGCATAAGTAACAAAAATTACGGCTTTTTGAAAACAAAACCCACAATTCAAATGCAAATTGCCTTTAAATCGTTCTGAACGACAAAATTGACGCCAGTGCGCTCTGAAATGAACAATTGTACTTTTACTCATTTAGTTATACTGGAAAAAAAATATGACTTTAGCATCTTGTATTCCTTTATGTTTACAAACTATACATATAATAAAATAGTAAAGGGGCAAATAACACATTATAACTTTAATGTAGTGTTTAATATTATCAACGTTTAGAATATAATACTGCCAAGAAAATGTACCTAATTTGAATCATTACGAACAGTTGTAGATATTATTTTGCATCTCCAATGGTCACTTACTGTTATTTGTTATAATTATTTGTATTATCGCCTTTAAGAATCATTCAAGTAGACCCAAAGACTCAATCTCAATCATTCATCATCATCATCATCGACAACCCGTCGACAACTACTCGGAGAGATCTATGGTTCAGAAAGTCCGTTACCCAGCCGATCAGACCAGGAAATATGCCGTATGCTGAAAGCTTGCTTATAAGGCTCGCATGCCAGACCCTGTCAAATTCCTTCGAGACGTCCAGAGAAACGTGCGTAGCATATACTAGAAGGTCCCCAGTGGACCTATTTCGGCGAAACCCGGACTGTCGGTCACTGAGGAGATCGTTACTTTCAAGGTACGCTAAAAGGCGCGTGTTTAATACACGCTCCATAATCTTGCAGAGTGTGGAGGTGATTGTAATCGGTCTATAATTGGAAGGTCGGCACGGCGGCCTTTTTTGGGCACTGGTTGCACGTTAGCAAGCTTCCAAGATTTCGGCACTATTCCAGACTTGAAAGAGAGGCGATACAGACGTGTCAATACAGGAGACAACTCAGCTGCGCATGTCTTGAGCAGAATGGCTGGTATATCATCAGGACCACTAGCTTTATTCACATCAAGACGACACAATGCTCTCCATACCTCTTTGTTAGTGATGCTTATGACAGGCATCGAAATACCGCAGCGAAGAAGATGTGCTGGAGAAGCATTGTCAGTGTCTAGATGTGAATTGTCACTGAACGATTTTAGGTGGTAGAGCCTAGCTGTAGTTATCTGACTGCAGCTCGTATTGGGCTAGCTCGACCGGGGAAGGACCACCCTCTCACAGAAAACCGACGTGTAGTAACCAAAATCATTTGGTTATGTTCCGTCGGTAAGCGAAATAATCCGGAAGCCCAAACCCCCCCCCCCCGCTCCAAAAACATGAAAGCGATGTCTAAAAGAAAAATACCCCCCAGGATGGTACCGGCTTTGATGAACCGGGGACCCGCTCCCCGAGGAAATTCGGGCAAATGATTCTGAGATTTTGCTCGGGCTGCCCGTCGTATCTGGCGCGAGCAAAGTATCACCTTTTGTGTTTTTAGAGGGCAAACGACGAGTCAACGCAGTGGCACCCCGACCCACTCTAAATGTGGACTTTTGCAACATCCGGGGACTTCATTCCAACTTGAACGCCGTCCACTATCATCTAGAGACGGCGCAACCGGCCTTGTTGTTTCTGACGGAGACGCAGATATCTCAACCTAGCGACACAGCGTACCTGTCATACCCCGGGTATAAACTAGAACACCATTTTATACCACACGCCGGGGTATCTGTGTTCGTAAGGGAGGATATCTGCTACCGTCGCCTTCAGATTTTTGAAGGTCGGGACCTGTCTGTACTCTTGCTGCGCGTGGACATGGACAACCATGTCAGAGTCTACGCCTACCTCTACAGGTCCCATAGTTGTAATGCAGAAACGGATCAACTCTTAGGCCATGTTCAGGCGAAGATTGACGATCTGTTTTCCCTCCGCCGAAGTCGTAGTCCTCGGGGACCGCAATGCGCACCATGCCGATTGGCTAGGGTCACGTGCCACCGACTACATGGGGAGATCTGTGTCTGACTTTGCTCAGGCAAATGGTCTGTCCCAATTGGTCAAAACGCACACTCGTCTACTGGACGTGGACAGCCATATGCCCTCTTTGTTGGGTCTTCTGGTGACTACACATCCCGGAAAGTACCAAGTCACTGTCGAGGCTCCCTAAGGGTCCTCTGATCATTGCTTGGTACGGAGTGTAGTGCCCATTCAACGTTCGGCTCGCACAAGACCTGCGACTGGACGCGTTTGGCACTACAAGTCAACAGATTGGGATGGAATGCGATCCTTTTTTGCATCCTACCCATGGGGGCCGATTTGTTTCCCTTCTAATGATCCTAGTGACTGCGTTGCGGCTGTAGCTGATGTGATACTTCAGGGCATGGAACTATTTGTACCAAGCTCTGTGGTACTTGGTGGCAAATCGCGGCCTTGGTTTGATGCGTCTGTCAGGGCTGCAGCAGATGGCAAACGGCAGGCTTAGTCACTAAGGATCCGAACTCTAGAGTTCTGAAGAGGAAATATAATCGTGCCTCCAGATTCTTCAAACGGGAAATTGCTAGAGCAAAGTTCATGTCGTCAAAATTGGGGATCAGCTGGCAAAGTACCCGCCTGGCACTGATTTCTGGGCGCTTTCCAAAGCCAGTCTGGGAAATTTTTGTCAGCCATGGCGGTAGGCCATTGCACACTGGGAACGACTCTTTGGCCCACACGGCAAACAAGAAAGCCGTTCTCTTGGGCACTCTTTTTGTCTCAAACTCGACTTTGGACGACCAGGGGAAGGCACCGCCTATCATCCCGCGCTGTCCGAGCTTAATGCCGGAAATAGTTTTTCGCCAAAAAGTCATCCGAAAAATCCTCGTTTCCTTGGAAGTCCATAAGTCGAGTGGGCCAGATTGTATGTCTCCAGTTGTGCTACGAACATGTGCCCCTGAGTTGACGCCATTACTAACGCGTCTTTTTTGGTACTCATACCTGAAAGGCGTAGTCCCAGTCTCATGGAAGCGTGCCCTTGTCCATCCGATCCTTAAAAAATGTGATAGCTCGGACCCAGCTAAGTACAGATCTATCGCCATTACCTCGCTTCTCTTCAAAGTAATGAAGAGCATCATCAATAAACAGCTCCTAATCTACCTCGAGGATCACCAGTTGGTAAATGACCGGCAATATGGCTTTCGCCATGTTTGATCGGCTGGTGATCTTCTGTTATATCTTACACACCGTTGAGCAGCTGTTATTGAAAGCAAGGGTCTGGCAGTTAGTCTGGATATGGCGAAAGCCTTCGATCGTGTATGGCACAAGGGGCTTCTTTCGAAGCTACCTTCCTATGGGCTTCCCGAAAGTTTATGCAAGTGGATCACCAGTTTTCTCACTGGGCGGAGCATACAGGTCGTTCTCGACGGTTTTTGCTCGGACCCCAAGCCCGTGAACGCTGATGTACCCCAAGGCTGCGTGCTATCCCCAACTCTGTTCCTCCTGCACATCAATGATATGTTGGATATCTACAACATAGATTGTTATGCGGATGACAGCGCTGGGGAAGCAGTATATTCCGGCCGTGCAGGTCTCTCTCGGGAAAACGTCGACGAGTGCCGAAAGAAACTTGTGTCTTCTATAGAAATTTCCTTGGGGATGGTCTCTGAGTGGTGTGAACTGAACCACGTTCAGTTCAATCCCCTTAAGGCACAAGTTTGCGTGTTACCACTAAGAAAACCCCATTTGTCGTATCACCGCTCTTCGAGAGCACTCCCCTCATTACCTCGCCAAGTATCAGAATACTGGGTCTCGACATTTCGAGCGATTGTCAGTTTCACGTTTCACTTTCATCTGGAGAGCAAGGCCAAGTTGGCCTCGAAGAAATTGGGAGTGATGTATAGAGCGTGGCAGTATTTCAATCCTGGTCAAAGACTTGCGCTCTATAAGGCGCAGGTCCGGCCACACATGGAGTACTGTTCTCATCTCTGGTCCGGATCACCCCAATATCAGCTTCTACCATTTGACCGCGTACAACGGAGAGCCGTTCGGATTGTCGGGGACCCGGTGCTCTGCGAACGGCTGGACTCTTTGGCATTGCGTAGAGACGTGGCTTCTTTGTGCGTCTTCTACCGCATTTACAACGGGGAGTGTTCCGAAGAACTATTCGATCTGATGCCTGCCGCCAAATTTCATCACTGCACAGCGCGCCATCGACTTCTTTACCGTCCCTACCACCTGGATGCGTGGCGATCCTCCACTGTGCGGTTCTCATGGACCTTTTTTCCACGTTCCACTCGCTTGTGGAACGAACTCTCTTCGGCGGTATTTCCAGATCGGTACGACATGGGTACCTTCAAAAAAGGCGTCTACTCCTACCTACAAGTCCAGCAACACTCTTGTAAATCCTCGGATGTTGCAAGAGTTTATGGGCGGCGGTGATCACAAGTCATCTGTGACCCGCCAGCTCGTTTGCCCTTCTCTTCCATAAAAAGAAAAAAAAGAAGAGAGAAGCAAATACATTCGCTTTCTCTGTCGCTGTATGGGCCAGAGTTCCATTCGGCTTCAGCACAGCAGGCAGTAAGGGTTGGCAGAAGTTCGACTAGATCGCTTTGGCAAGAGACCAGAAAGCTCGACTGCCAGTAGGTCTGACAGAGAGCTTTTCGCCATTCTTAGCGATACGATCTCGACGAGCCTTCCGTAATGCCTTTTTATAGGACTTGGCAGCTTGCTGAATGGCTCTCTTCTTTAAACTTACATCCGGAGCTTTGCGGCTTCGAGCATCAGCCCAAATAAGGTATGCCGAATGTTTTCGGTCTTCAGCATGACCATATTCGGCATTAAACCATGGGCTAGCTTTGCCACCGATGAGTACGTCAGCAAAAGGAATGAAGTAATCCATTGCCTGATGTACCACATCGGTTATAACATCCGCGCAAGTCGACGGATCCAAAGAAGAGAAACAGACCTGCCGCCAAGGATAAGACGCAAAGAAGTGCCGTATCTCATCCCAATCTGCTGACTTGTATTTCCATACTCGCCTAACATCATGTGGTTCGAAAGCTGGTGGGGAATATGTAAATACAGATTTCATCAAACAGTAATCGGAGGTTCCCAAGGGGGAGGTCACCACGACACGATACCTGTCCGGATCAGTTGTCAGCAAAAGGTCCAGGCAATTGGCTGTATGACCTACTACATCTGGTACCGTCGTCGCTTGCCTCACCAGCTGAAAGAGGTTGAAGGACAACGCAAAGTTAAAAGTACACACACAGACCTCGGCACGTGAGCGAAAGTTGTGCTGTAACGAATAACCGGGATGATCCAGGTAAGCAGCGCTCAAAGGACATTGTATCTGCTTCTCCGTCAAAAGGAGTAAGTGCGGTTGCTCTGTCTCCAAGAGGTGGTGGACAGGTAAGAGATTAGAGCGCAAGCTCCTGATGTTAGTGAGGTGCACTTTGAATGAGGAGGAGTACAACCGCTATGAAAACTTGTTCTTTTCATTGGACTTTTTCATTAAAAAAATAAAAAATAAAAAAGTGAATAGGATGAGAAATGGCTGTTGAACGAGGCGTTACGTATCGAACCCGACGTCGAAATTGTTGATGTCATATCGTGTGTGTGTGTGTGTGTGTGTGTGTGTGAGTGTGTGTGTGCGGGTGTGTGCGCGTGTGTGCGCGTGTGTGCGCGTGTGTGTGCGTGTGTGTGCGTGTGTGTGCGTGTGTGTGCGTGTGTGTGCGTGTGTGTGTGTGTGTGTGTGTGTGTGTGTGTGTGTGTGTGTGTGTGTGTGTGTGAGACGTGATATTATAGACGAAATTAACAATATACTTCAAATTATTATATTTATTTTATAAGGTATCAGCCACTACTAAGTTATAGTTTTTTCAGATGTCAATTTCTAATTTGTAATCTACTATTATTTAAATGTCTACTATATCTTTATATAATATGGTATTTAGCTTATTTGTTATGCAGAAAGCGAAGCAGAGCAAGTGTCGCCGCGCTTATAACGATTCTAACAACGATTCGAATTCTAATAAAGGCAAACTCGACGAAAACAAAGAAGATAAGAGTCCGTTTGGCTTGAGATATTTACATATAAATGCAATTCAATTTAAGTTGCGGCAAATAGGTCTTTGCCGTACATCTCGCAACATTATTATACGGATATCTGCAATACGAGTCAATTGATATCAGGAGACCAGAGAGAGATCTGTGCCAAGATAAGGAAAATGAGGTTCTGTTTTATATAAAATGAAACTTATTGACTAAACCTTTAACTAAATTTTTAGTTTTCACAATGAGAACAAAAAATGAATGTTTTGTAAATATTAACTTTTATTATGTAGTTCTCGTATTCATTAAGCATTGGATTACGAAAATTTATTATTATTAGTACGGATATCAAAAACATTGAATAAAAAATAAGACTATCGCTTATTTTTAATTTCAAAGGCAATTTGCGAATTTATTATATAAAACTAAATATTATATAAAACTAAAATCACTAATACTAATTATTAACTTTGTCAATTTACAAAATGTTATATAATTATAAGCTTATATTAATTATGTGTTAACCAAAAATAATTATAGTGGAATTAATAATTTTGTGAATTTATTTTAGTGATTTTAGTTTTACTAATTTTAGAAATGAATCCACAATTTTAATTTAGTGTAATTACAAATAAATCAAATTGTTTCTAATAAAAAAGACAGCGATTTTTTGTCCTACTATAGAATGACTGAAAGTAGTAGTTCTGTCTGTGCGTTGATAGTCATTCCAAATAAACGATTTTATTATAGCCTTAATGAGTAATTGTCGATGATGGCTTGGTTTTTAATATTGCAGCAAAAGTATAACTACAAGTCAAACGTTTTTATGGCCAAATCTGAGTTTCTTGTTTATTGCAATAAAAAATGTCAAGTTATAATTTGATAAAAATTGATTTATTTTATAACTTAAACGACTTCAAATGCTTTTGAATAAAGGATAATAAAGATAATATTCCGAGCGACCAACATCTATAAATCGGTGTTTAGATCTGTCATTTAGCTTCTGTAGCGAACGGTTTTGTATTCTTTGGCGGCTTAATTGTTTTACATGTTTGAGAGTTTCATATTTTTAAAAACTCATTTTCGGTTTAAAACTTTTGAATTATAGATATATTTATTTTTTTAATATCATATTTGCAAAAAAATTATAACGAAGGACAATTTCTTTAGTTTTTATATTTTGCATATCTATGTATAGTTTTCTATTATATTCATCTATCTATATATCTATCTATATCTATAAATTCATGAAGAATTTAGAATATCACGTAAAAGCCTACAGTAATGCGGCGCCCATTATTCATGACATATGAAATATAATGAGGGTACAAAACCTACATCCTGTAAAAGCAAGTGAATTTTAATATTAAACTTCTCAAAATGATAAGGATCCTACGAACAATTTAGTATAATGTTGTTCAAATGGTTTCAGGTAGTTTTAAGATAACATTTATAATCATATTTAATTAGTATTTTTTTGTACTAAACTGTCTTTTCTACTAACACCACCACCAAAAATCGATGTGATTTGATTTTTTTAAAGTATAGTGACACGAGGTTTCTTTATATCATTATGTCTATATATCATACTCGTATATCTTTTCAATGTTACGTTTTCGGAATGTTTTAAGGACCGATACTAATTTAGGGAGTGAGTCTGGAGTATTTCTCAACAACTCAAATCGAATAAACTCAGGGTAAAAAATACCTGTGATCAGTGCCTCTACCACTTTGGTGTCGGCAGGTCACAGGTCGGCCCTCTTGAAAAGCGTCCGCGCCGTTGTAGTGTATTGGGTGTACCTGCTTGCTTAATCTGAAGTGTAGCGGCACCATTTCTGAATATCATTAATATAAATTAAGTAATTATATCATACAAGTACATAAATAGTTGAATACAAGTACAACTACTTCGGTTTTACTATTTATACTGTTCTCATTATATCGGATAAAAGAAAAGATTGCATGTATTTCGCTTAAGTACTTGCCTTATTTTAATAAATATTATTGCTTATGTACCCTATTTAAAAAAAAAACTAGTTTTATGTACAGTCACGTGCAATGAAAAGTATACACGGGCAGATTTTCAAATAAATATTCACTTTGAAAATTTCAAAAACAAGTAGCCATTTAACAATTCATACTATATAACCACCAGAGTTTCTCACAATAATGTATACATTTTTGAAAATTTTTTGAAATTTTCAGCGTGAATATTTATTTGAAAATCTGCCTGTGTATACTTTTCATTGCACGTGACCCTACTAGCCTCATGTACCTTTCTTATATGCTAACCTTATATATTATTCTTAAGTACTAGCCAGCCAGTCAACAATGTTATATGTACGTATATGAATATATTTGGCGTTAAAACTGGAAAATCTGCAGAATATTAAAATTATTATGTAAGTAAACAGAAAAATTACTTGAATTTATGATCGTGCAACAATTCTATGCGATACTATATTTATTTAAAAGTAGATTTATTTAATAATAAGATTATAAATGTTATAAATATTATTTTAATTGAATTCGATATTTCAATTCCGTAAGAACATTGAACTTGACCCGAACAAATTGCGCTTTAGTAAATCCCATTCTACTAGCACAGAGTAAATCTCGGCAATATTTCACAGACTACAATGTAAACCATTCAAGTTAATAGGAGGCGTCTGCAGGTACTATTGTATATCCCCTTTTCTTCTGTATAATTAATTTGTACAGAGGTTTCTACAAAAAGGTTGTTGGCAAGCATTAATGTTACTTTATGATTATTATAATACTGTATATAATACTTACTTTATATGATAATTACTTTATTTTATGATTATTATTTAACCTCTTATATTAATGATCTGATACTCAACACACTACCATAAGATTTTTAATTAGCACTTATTTCTTAGGTTGCCTATCGTTTGTAAGCCTTCAACAACAATCACTTTTATTGTATCAACAATCACTTTTATTGTTATGTTGTAGAAGGATAAGAGAAATAAATTCCGAAGTGACAATGAGTGTATTCCTTTTTTTTATATACGCTTTACTAACTATCGAGACATTTTACAAAATATCTTTAATATGCGAACACAATTCTATTAATATCTTATTGAAAAATGAAATGATTATTCAAATTCAAATAAGTGACGTAAATTATAATTTAGTAATCATTTACAAAATATATTTTTTATCCTAACTACAAATGCAATTCAAGATTAATGAACTTAACACAGTGAATAATGTCATTTCATCCCAGCATTTCTATTCAAATAAATCCGTGCCCGCAGGGGGACACGCGTGGGTAGACCTCGTGTGTAACTCGTTTAAAATATAACTCACTACCTAAGAATAACACATGATGCCGTTATTTACATCAAAAAATTTCAAGCTAAAAGTGGTTTTTACTTTTTTTCTCGGAAACGGTACCTTCTACGGAAAAACTTTTGGTACTTAAATTTAGAGTAAAAAAATCCGTGCCCGCAGGGGGACACGCGTGGGTAGACCTCGTGTGTAACTCGTTTAAAATATAACTCACTACCTAAGAATAATACATTTACATCAAACATTTTCAAGCAAAAAGCGGTTTTAATTTTTTTTTCTCGGAAAAGGTATCTTTTTTGAAAATACTTTTGGTACTTAAATTTAGAATAAAAAATAACCTTTCTATTAAAAATATTTGAGATGAGGGAATGTTACCAGAAAAAAGTTGACGTGGTTTTACCTACCTTAAATTTTCAAGCTAAAAGTGGTTTTTATTTTTTTTCTCGGAAACGGTACCTTTTACGAGAAAAACTTCTAATACTTAAATTTAGAATAAAAAATAATCTTTCTATTAAAAATACTTGTGATGTAGGAATGTTTACCAGAAAAAAGTTATGAATTTTTTTCCAAAAATTTTCGGTTTTTTTACCCCCACCCCTAAGTTATTGAAGTTAGGTTTTCGGTTTATCTACATTAGTTATAGGTATTCATCAAAGACATCATATAATATGAACGCGATTGATCTTCTTTGTATAGGTAAAAAGTTATGGTCGAAAAACCGAAATCAAAAAAAGTGAGGCCCTAGCGCCCCCTGTGTTCGGATTTCTCTGGTTAACGAACTTGACCTTCATTTTTGGATGGTTGATTTTTGTGCAAAGTTTGAAAGCGATCCGAGCGAAACTGCGGCCGCTATCGTGCTGACAAAAGTCGAATCTGGACGCACGCACGAATATATATATATATATATATATATATAAACTTTTTGACCAATGGTCATTTCGGACTCAGAGGGTCATAAGAAGACCTCCTGTAAAGAAATTTTTTTAAAAATCGAAAGTAGGGGATAAATGAATGGGCAGACCGAATTCTTCGAGGTCTACCCAAAATGACCTTTTTATTAAAAATACTTGTGATGTAAGAATTTTTTTCCAAAAATTTTCGGTTTTTTTATCCCCATTCCTAAGTTATTGAAGTTAGGTTTTCGGTTTATCTACATTAGTTATAGGTATTCATAAAAGACATCATATGATATGAACGCGATTGATCTTCTTTGTATAGGGAAAAAGTTATGGTCGAAAAACTGAAATCAGAAAAAGTGAGGCTCTAGCGCCCCCTGTGGCCGGATTTCTCTGGTTAACGAACTTGACCTTTATTTTTGGATGGTTGATTTTTGTGCAAAGTTAGAAAGCGATCCGAGCTAAACTGCGGCCGCTATCGTGCTGACAAAAGTCGAATCTGGACGCACGCACGCATATATATAAACTTTTTGACCTATGGTCATTTCGGACTCAGGGGGTCATAGGAAGACCTCCTGTGAAGAAATTTTTCCAAAATTCGAAAGTCGGGTACAAATGAATGGGCAGACCGAATTCTTCGAGGTCTACCCAATTAATAATGTTCTATTAGGGTATGAATAATCAATTTACCAAATGAAGTATAAATTTCAAAAAATCCATTTACAAAGAATTTTCAATTCTGCCAGCTAAATATAATTTGTGTTCAGCGCAATATGTTACTTTCTTTCATCCATTTTCTATCATAAGTCATCTATGTGGAAACTTGTTTCCTCCTCCTCCTTCCGCCCTCTTTTTTTATAAACATAAACGATTATACTTAAGGCTCTCCTACTTATTTGTTTTTAATTCTTTCACATTGCATAACTATACTTAAGCCACAATTATATGTTATTATCACCGGTGCAGTTTCTAACTAGATACTTTTTTTTTTACCTTATCTACCTTAGCATTTGCGTTTTATCAACAGATCTATACATAATTTAATTCATCATACAAGGTATTATATAATACTGTTTTTTATATATTTATGGTAAAAAAGAAAAGTAATACTTTCTTCTTATTTAGCAGATTTTACTGTAATCGGAATTATAAAGAAATATTCTAATATTTTGAACAATTTATTATTATACGCTTTGCTCTGGAATGAAAATAATTGATTACCTTAATTGGTTTACATATCCGCTTTCATATAAATAAATTAATACCTACATTCGAAATTGAAATTGCAGCTATTTGATTGATAATATTTTCTTTTGTACAAATTTTGTAATGATATTTTATATTGCGCCCGACATTTAAAAATATTGTGTTTCAAGAATTCTTAACGATTATGGTCTGGCAAAATACTATTTTTAGGTACCTTGTTTTGTATGCTCATCGTTATAAGTTACTCCGTTATTTGTGATCCAAATTAGTAATTTTTTATTATTTCGAACTATTCAAATTAATTACCGGGAGCGATACCACAATACACAATCTTTATAGCACCGGAAATAAAAAAATATAAATTAAGGGATAAAAGATCAACGGCTCATAGACTATGTTAATAGGTTATATTCATGAGAATATAACCTATACATTTGAACAGCTTGTGCAATAAAAAACTACAAAACAGATGGACTTAGATTTCTCAAAACGGCAAGATCAAAAGCGAATTAAAACTTATATTAACAAATAAACTCAAAATATTAATGGATGTTTTTCAAAAATTTAAACTTCAATTTTTATTACCGTATGGGAAAATCAAAAATCTGAAACCATCAACAATAATTTTCAGAAATACGAAGAACCAAATGCAATTACCACCACCACCACCACTACCAGATGAAACCTTAACCAGTATGAAACCACTATCGTACAACACAAAAGAAACGAAATGTATACAAGAAAAATAAGATTATGTAGACAAACGTGAAACAGAAAGCAAGATAACAAAATCAAAAACTAATTGCGATAAAAGAGACAAGCAAATTAATTTATAGTGAAATAACAAATACTACAACAAAACGACAAAAAGACAATTATTTATCAAAGAAAATATAAGGAAACATCGACAAGAAAACAAAACAAATAATATTCTATATAAAATCCTCCAGAGAAGCGAAAAAAGCTTGGAAAGAATTACAAGAGAAGACCGACTGGATACCTAAACTACATGATGTAAAAAGCAAGAAAGACAATCTTAAGAGAATCGATCTATTAAGTAAGGCAACACATTTCTATAATGCCCTTTATAGCAAAACGAATTATAAATAGTGACAGATAGATTACGCAGATGAGTACACAAACGAGTTATCTCATCCTGGAAAAGCTATTGGTCTCTAAAATCATTCCATATCATTACAAATAAAAAGGCAAGCATATAACTCCAACATTCTTCCAATGATAACATGGTTGCCAAACATGGGTTTTTACTAAGGAATAAACAAACTAAAAATTTACCAACTTCATATGGAGCAAAGTATACTACATTTGAGGAAAAAGGACAAAGTAAAATTAAAACTTATTAGGGAAAAAGCAAACGTCACATATATTACCTACACCTTTTAAGGGTTGAAGTGGAATTGGACAGGTATAAAATAATAGCATACCATTAGAAGTAGAACACAGAAATGCTTTGGCCCGTTGGCCCATTTCACAGAAAGGTATACAAGAGAAGAAAAATGAAAGAGGGGAAGACCAGTACGCAGGTGAGAAGATGATCTGAAAACAATAGCAGGTGCTACATGGTTTCGAATAGCTCACAACCATGAATTGTGGAGGAAGCTGGAAAGCAAATCGACAAATATACAACCAATTGTGTTATAATTTAATTAAAATATCTGTAGACTTTAAATGTAAAAAAGTTTAAAATTTGTTCGTTAACAAAGGTTATTGAAATTTGAATTTGAATAATATATATCTAGGAAAAGTTTTATAATAAGTAACTCGCAGTGGAACAACCTTGTAGGTAGAGCTTTGTCTTTTTTCTACTTGTAAACGCTTGTCCAACAATTTGACATATAAATGTATGGATAACGTAGTAACAATGTCAAAGCATGTTTTGCTTATCGTTATTTTTCAAATTATGTTTTATCAAATAAAATATATATTATTATAATGGCGGTAGGAGGTAATATGAAGCAGTCAAGTTAATAGACCGTGTCGCCCTGATGATTTCGCTTAGACCGTTGCCAAATATTCCCTATATTTATTGGCGACAATCCCAGACAAAAAAATAAAAAACACTATCATTTTGATGATGACATAAGGAAAATCTTTTTAATATTCTTTAGAAGTTTGATCTAAAGTTTGATCCAAATAAAAGATTCGTAGCATTTCGACAAAGGTAAATTTTCGATTTAATTGCATTTGTAATTTAGTAAGTTTATAAATGAATCTACAATTTAATGAACAATAATGTTTACAATATGTTTTATGTCACTTTTGAAAAAACTAATATATCATTGCTTATCTTCTCAACATGTATTTTAATTCTTGAAAAATATAAAATAAATATTTCGACATGAAAAAAATAAATATTTCGACATGCCATGATCTAAACAATAGTGGAAGTGAATAAATGCACTGAATAAGCATTGTGTAAATCGGTTATATTAATAATATCAGAGAGAACTACTAAAAGATTAGTATAATAACTTTAACGTACAAAGTACATGTTAGTCGTAATAAGTAATTAATAGACGCCACGATAATTAGGGGTAAAATACAACAGTCTCACCCAAGTTACGAATATTTAACAAGTAATAGTGCGGAACTATTCGTGTTCACATCGAATAGTTTCTAGATTCCATTATACCTATTTTATTCACATAAGCTTCCATAGGTATTGTATTTTATACTTTTCATACTGCTGAATCATTGTTTTTTTTATTTATATTATTTGGTCTCTAGAATTGCCTGCCAGTCGGATAAAAATATTTTTGAAGACTTATTTTCATGAAACGTTATTACGTTAGTATGTCGATATAAAACTATATAGAAAAAAAGCTGTTCAGGCTCCTTGTAACTTAAAAGCTAGAGATTTTTGGAGAGCTATTTTGTTTAGGTTGATATTATAATGAACATCATCGAATATTGTTTAAATCCTTTTAAAGAGCGATTGTTGAGTTTCTGTATCATAAATGTTTATAAAAAAATTATAAACATTTAATAAACATTTAATAATTTCTGATCTTGAAAGTTTTGATTCTTTACGTACTTTAACCCACGTAGATGCTGTCGGTAAGTTTGGGGTGAGTACTATCTACAATATAAACTATGTAATTAAATACAACGTCTAAATACACTTATTACATTTAATTTATATGTATTTGAATATTAAATATATGTTTTTCTTATTAAAATCAATAAATTAAGATACGAGTTGAAATTAAATAATATTTATTTTTAAACATTACTTCAATATTCATGAACTATCATTTACACTATCATTTACATTACTGAAATGTTTTAATTTAACAAATATTGCTATACTAGCTGATTTCCGCCCACTAAGCGGGGCACACTTGAATTTCATTTTGTGTTGTTTTTAATTCTGTATGTTTTGTAAATTAAGTTTAAAATAGTACAAATCACATTTTAGATATTTATATAAATGGTTAATTATTTCCTAAGGGGTTATATATTCGTATAGATAATTATGTTACTGGAAAATTTTAAAGATTTATTTATTGTGGCACATAAAACTACCATAAAAAGTAACAATGTCAGAAAAAACGAATTAAATCTGTTAAAACATAATTATAAATATTACAATAAAATTTCCAATGTATAAACTGAACGAGGACGTATCAATTCTTAATTAGTTACCAAATCGAAGATGTTTTAGTTACCTGTAATATATAGAAATCTGTCAGTTTCTCTCAATGTTCTACAGCATATAGGGGCGAATAGATGTTTACTATTCATTTAAGCTTTGCATTCTAACTTTGCAAATGTAATGCCTAATAGAATAAGGTATAGAGTTTAAATATATATATCCCATATCAGCAAGGAAATAGATTCATAGTTTTAATTTAAGCGGCAACAGTTATAGAAATAGATGTTATAATTTATTGTAGGTTTTTAAAATATGAATAATAAACATTTTAATTTACCTTTCTTTCATGAGTGAAAGCAATCACAATGTTAAATAATACTCAATGTAATTATATTTTTAAAATCATTGTATTTGCTAAATTATTGCTGCTTTGTACCTTTTCCAATTAAGAATCCGTATCTTATTTTTGGAAACGCTAATTCTTCAGGATAAAAACGTCTCTTATCATTATTGTGAGTTTATTTAATATTTATTTTACTTATCAATTTTATATTCAAACATACATATTATTAAAACAAACAACGTAATTCTCTCATAGCTTTTTATATATCAATAAAGCACATATTAAAATCAAGGCTTTGGATTATTATCCGTATCTGCTGACAAACATAATCACTAATCTAACTAACAATCAATACATCAACCGACGCAATAGTGACATTATGGGTTAGACTGTGGTGGAATGCTCACACACAAACACAATTTTTGTAATCACACTTCATTTGTGATATTCTCATTTGAACACTATATTAATTATAATTCCCGTATAATTAATTTGTTCGAAGTTCAGAGATTAATTACCACTAAAACTCAGATCCCATTTGGAATTAAGATAGTAGTACTTGTCTCATAGTTTCATCATTCATATCACTATAATAAATAGTGAGTGAAACTTCAATGACAAATAACGTGTATTTTATAGTACAGATGTTCTCTACATAAAAGAACAAAGTTAGCTTGTTTGTTTCTGAGTTTAACATTCCAAATGACTCATTGGAGTGCCATGTAACTTTGTTAAGTTGTTGCTGTTGTTGTGATTCTATTCTGAAATAGGAAGCCCAGAACAGGTGTTACCTAAAGTCTGAACTGTTCAATTATTTTCTGTTAATAACAGAGACTAATAACCAACTATGAGCACTAATAATCAAGCTGGTTGATTAATTCAAATTTATGGGTAAGAGTGATATTTAAATTGCCGGTAATATAAGATAAAAATAAAAAGTTATTCTATCTTTTAGAAAGAGAAGGTCTGCCGGGTAGCAGCTAATACGAGTATATTAAAGTCCCACTTTACTAATGAAATCCCATTAGCACGAAGCAACATATATATTTTATTGTGATGGTTTTAAATGCTATCTCTGAAAATTATTTCAGTGAAGTGAAGTGGTATTTTTATTTATATTATATATGTCGGAGAAACATCGTTTTGGCCGTAATTTTCGGACATTATGTGGTCTTTGTGCGGGTATCATGCAAACAAAACTCGATGTAGAAATTATGAGAACACTTATATTCTTGTTTCTGTAACACCACAATCACTATAATTTAGATTATAGAAATACGAAGCAGAGAGATAGTTTCGTGTGTTACCCTGTCGAGCGTCTGAACAGAAATCAGCTTGTTTGGGCGACGCACGATTACATCAAGGCGCACCGGAAGTCAAATAGTCGTTATGCGCCTTTCCGTTTGTTGAAAGTTGGCCGGATGCGATATATATATTATGTTAAAAAATATTTTACAATCTATTTATTATTCTATGTATGTTGATACACTTTACAGAATAGCGATTCATCAAAAAAGTATACCTCAGAAAGGTACCAGCTTTGGTGAAACTGAAAAACCCCTCCCCGAACAAAATCAAGAGAATGATTCTCGGATTTTGCTCGACGGTAAACAGCGGCACCACACTTCACTCTAAATAGGGTTTTTTGCAACATCCGGGGATTTTACTCTAACCTAAACGACGTCATCATTACCTAAAGATGCAGGCGCAGACGGACTTATTGTTTTTGATGGAGACGCAGATATCTCAACCTAGTGATACAGTATACCTATCGTACCCCCTCTATTTTAACTTCACGTTGTTCTGTGTTCTGTAACTGTGTTCGTACGCGAGAATATCTGCTACAGTCGCCTTCAAAATTTTGAAAGTAGTACTGCGACTGCGCGTTGATATGAACGATAATGTCAGGGTCTACGCATGCCTCTACAGGTCCCATAGTAGTAATGCAGAAATGGATAAACTCTTGGCCACGTCCAAGTGAAGATTGACGACCTGCAGACTGACACCCTCCGTCGAAGTCATGATCCTCGGGGACTTCAATGCGAACGATACCAATTGGCTAGAATCACGTGCAATCAACTGTTTGGCACTACAAGTTAGCGGATTGATTAAATGTGGTCTTTTCCATAGGGGCCGATTTGTTTCCCTTAGAATGATACCAGTGACTGCGATGTGGCTGTAGTTGTTGTCATACTGCAGGGCACTAAACTATTTATATCAACCTCTATGGTACCACTTGGTGGTAGATCGCGGCCTTGATTTGATGCGACTGTCAGGCTGCAGCGCTGGCAAATGGTAGGAGTATCAAGCTTAGCCTCACCCATTAGTCATTAAGGATCCAAACTCTAGAGTTCTTCTATATTGCCTAATATACAATTTATATATATATATATATATATATATATATATATATTTTCTCGTATAAATAATGCTTGTTGTATGTACATACAAGTGTACTTAACGTATAATATGCATGTATAAAGTATTCGAACTATAAAATTCTTTCGTTGTGTAACATTGCTTACAAGGTTTAATGTAGCTATTATAGCTTATATTATGACCCTTTTAAAGCAAATATTATAAAAGTTAATATTATACTGTCTGTACAGACCCCTTTTTTATAATACTGTGTACTATTTGGTATATTTATATTCTGTTATTAAATGTATCGATAAAATATATTACTATTTTCATATTTAAGTGCCGGCAACGCTATTGTGTATTTTCTGATATCGCAAGATACCGTAGGTTACAATGATCTTTGATATAAAAAAAAAATACCGTAAACATAATAAAAAGTGGTCATGATTTACAATATTATAAAAATATTCAAAACAAAAATGTATTGGAAAGATGGTACTAGCCGTGTTGATAAAATCTCAAACATCATGGGACTATACATAGTTTTCAAATATTAAATCCATACAAAACATCCCCGCTACTTCCCTAGGGAAAAGACGTATATTGCTTTTTTGTATTACTTTTTAATTTTACTAAGAAGAACTATAAATTTGGCTTTTCGAAATAGAAACTAAGATTTTAGCAATTTAATTAAGAATCTTATAGTATTTCGATTATATTGTATTTTACTGCCATGTTTTTATGTCTCATAATATCAAACGTTTTAAAAAAAAAGATCGTGTTCAGAAATCGTATAACAAGAATAAAATATCAAAATATAACAATTAAAATATTCTTATTTAAATTAACTTTCTATATAACAAAAATAAAATACACAAGCACGAAACAAACATTTAATCTGTGAGTGCTTTGCAAGTATCAAGGTTTTATTAAGAAAAGGCGTTGAATCAATGAAACCCCTAATGTAGTGAAGTATATTGACACAAGGTTCTTGCATTTGGAAATCAGACATTGTTTACTTGGTCTTAAAATTATCCATAGCTATTATTAATTAATACGACATGACGCAGCGACTGATTCTATGAAACTACATATTTTTAAATTGTAGCATTTGATTTAAGACTTTAAGTTATTTACTGCAATACGATCTAAAATATAATAATAATAATCTTTAAAATCCTGAAAACAAAATCGTCAGGATTCGAAAATCGAAAGAGTCTGGGTAATTTCGGGTCTAAAGAAGTCAAAGTACTCTTTGTATATACACTTAAGTATTAAACCCGAGTTTCGAAAACAAAAATTGCAGTTAAGGATATATCTAACTACAATTATATAGATATAATAATAATAATAATTAAATAGAGTTCTTTTCTCGAATACTCCAATCAAATATAGCGCGTACGCCTCGTTAAGAAGTAGATAAGGATAAATAGTATTTATTTTTACTGATGAGACCATAAGGCCATAAGGCATGCAATGAAATAACAGAATAAAAAAATATTGTTAATATCTCAATATTATCTATAGAAATATGGAAAAGTCGCACATTATTCTGAATCTTGACTATATATCTATTTTGTAAGTACAATTTGTATATGTAATAGATCACATTTGTCAATTTGATTACATTGAATATTTGTATTAAAAATAGAAAGGGTTTTGTAATGCGATAATTTAATTACTTTTTAATTACTTTATTAGACCAGTTTATATGAGAATATTTTAAGGAGTGAGACCCTTTAAATAATTTACTATGCTGAATAATTGAAAGAGGGTTTGGGAGCTATTGAAAGGATTTAATTAATAATTGTTTCTATGCAAAAAATTATAAGATCTCTTCTTTATTTTACTTTTTATTCTAACTGTTATAGGGAGTCGAGTATCACATTACAAAACTAATAACATACTTCACACCATCTAAACTTGCATATTAAGAAATAAGACTTCAGGTATATCTTTGCGCTTTTGTAGATACAATTCACCTTATATGTATAACTGACTGACGGACGGATATAAATACAAAAAGATATGTGTATTTAATATATAATATAAATATTTAATATATAAATGTATGTGTAGAATATCTTAGGAATTTCATTTTTCGATATTAATATCGTTTTTATCAATGTTACAAATCCCAAACCAGTCCATAGTTAACGGAAATAAAACTAAAGATTATTAACATTCTTGTAAATAAGTTATTTTAAATTCATAATACTTTACGGTTGTATTTTGTTATTTACTAGTAGTTTAGCAATACAACGATATTTAAAAAAGTATTTCAAAATAATTTCCATTGCAGTTTATACAATTAGTCATACGTAAAAACCTGTTATGAAAAAATTAATTGCATTTTTCTTCTGGGAGTTCTCAAAATGCTAGGTCCGACGCCGCAAATAACTCAGAGTCACTCCCAAAATCCCTGCCTTTGAGCTTATCCTTCACAATTGGAAACAAAGCAAAGTCACAGGAAGCAAGATCGGAACTGTAGGCAGGATGCTCAAGCACTTTGTTCACTTCAATTGTTGCATGAGCACGATACGCAGGAGCGTTGTCGTGATGAAAATACCAACTTTCCATTCTTGCGTTTGGACAAATTTCTTTACAATTTCTGTAAAACTTTAGGCAAATATTAATTGATATATCAAGAGGTCTTGACTATGCGCTGATTATCCAAAACAACTCATTCGATTATACCGTCTAGTAAAAAATACAGCTATCATTTTCTTTTTCACGGATCGCGATTTACGGACGTGAGCTTGCATTTCCTCATTTTCGAACAACTATATTTTTTTATAGACCAAGCATCAAATTGTAACGAATAATAATGCATAACATGTCTATCGTCTTGTCAGTAATTTTTTACTCTTCAAAAATGTATAACTTTGTAATGCAATGATACATAATGATTTCTTATATATACTACTTACTAGTTATGAGTTGTAATTTAAATGTTTATCTATCCACCATTTAAAGAAACTTTGTATTTAAGAACTATTCTACTACTACGGACGTACCTTAATTGCTCTATAAGAAAAGTTAATAGAAAAAGATAAAAAATATCTTAAAATAATAATGGAGACAATAAAATAATTTATGAGATAATAGTTAAATCAATTTAAGCAATATTTTAAATAATATGAATCAAAGACTTCCACAAAAAATAATAAATACACGATTATAATGAAAGTTGAGACGTTACTTATTATGGTTCAGATACATGGTGCACACTGAATGTATGTATATTTTATGTATATATTTTATAGAAAACGCAATCAATATATTTTATAATATTTTTACAATTTACAACATTATACATTTAAAATGATAAAAAGGTTTAAAAAGTATTTTATATAACTTTTACTTTAATATTATACGCTTTTTAACAACTGTACATACAATATTATATGTATTCCCGATGGAAGTGTGTTCCTTTTATTCCTTGGGATTGTAACATGTTTTTGTAACTTAATGCGTCAAACTTGTACAATGTAATGGTTTTCTAACTTGTCATATTAAATTTGGTTTACAGTACATTGTTCTTAAGTAATAAATGCTCAGTGTATTTACTGTGCAAATTTAGTAGAGATTAAAAATAAAAAGTTTGACTACTCCATAGTTTGTGCTCAATAAGTAGTCTTTATGATATTCTGTTCTTTGTAATTTTAATGTATAAGTAACATTTTTAGTAACATAATGAGCTAACAAGTTACTATCAGAAATTAATATTATATTAAGACATTGAATTCTTCTTTTTATATTCAACGATCGTTTTACATCATTCAATAAAAAAATGGTTTACACATTTATTATTCCCCAAACCAAGTATTTTTTTTTATCTTCACTTAGTTTGTGTGTATAAATATAAAAATAACATAAGATCCATTTTATTCACAATAAATAAAATTTTGTATATTACTATTAATTTGTTGAAATATCAGATATACAAGTCTTATATAGAATATCTTAACTCTTTAATAAACCAATCTAAAACAAACCTGCCATAAATTGTTGATTTAGGAGAGACCCTTGAATTAAATTTAGTTACAGGTATCTTCAGTAATTTAACTCAAAGTTTCTTCAGGTAAAGTGTCTTGCTCCTTAACAATTAAGGCTTTGATATTGTGTGTCTTCACCTGAACTATACTTATGTAATAGGGTTATTGAGAAACATCTTCTAAACTTATAATTAAAAAGTAAGGAGTTAATATCTCTATAAAATCAGTATACGTGTTCATTACGTGGCACAATTAAACAACAATTGTATTTAAATTGTTTAACTTTTTACTGTCTGTACGTTAAAAAGATGGAATTTTTGAGGAAAAACACAAAACTGATTTATAATGAATAACAAAAATACTGATTCATGATTTATATTATATAATTTTTTTACATGATTATTACGAATATATATAACAGTTCAAACCAATGACTTATTACAATAAAATTTATCCTGATGATGATATATGATTTATTCTTTGAGTTAACATTTTTATTAAAACTAACTATGGAGTCACTTAAGTGGTATAGATAGAGGAAATTGGAATGCAAATGGTGATATTAAAGCAAAACCTTATCATAATTATTACATTAAAGGAAATTCAAAAGTATTAAGACAATTATTACATTAAGTAGCACAAGCTCGCAGATACAAATACAAAATGGAAAAGTATGTTGGTTAGTTTCCTATGCCTTTTGTTGAGTAGTATAATATAATAAAACTTTTAATTACATCAATCCCAACAAAACTCAAGAAAAGTAAAACATAACTCGAAAATTCCTGCTTAAAGATGATGATACTTGAAGAGAGACCCATATGTCGGTTGCTTGAAGGCCACTTGTAATAAAAGCTTTTGAGTGTATTTTTACTCATCAGAATGTGTATCATAAATCAAATGGGTGTAAGTACGGTAAGTCTTAGTATTTTTGTAAAATGATAATTTCCTATGTATATCTATGTAAGTTTATAAAATATTAATTACTTTGGTTTGATTTTTTATAAGATAGAGTCTTGATAAATGTAAATCTATAGCTACTCCGTCCGTGGAGATTAAAGGTAGCAACGCAACAATCGTCTGTTGTTTTTGTCAAATTACTTTGCAAAATTGATCTCCTCGAACTTTCTTTTTTATTTTAAATAGATATTCAAAATTATTCGTCATTCATAATATTAATAGTCCATAAATTTTCAAAATATTTAAATAATTTAAGTAACTGCAGACTCCGTTTTCAGTAACAGCAATATATTAACTTTCAGCGCCTGCATACTTATATTTTTTTAGAATATTATTTTAATTTCATATTAGCATGCTGTACCATTTGAAGTCTTACAAATTCCGTACAAGGTATCTGTACTGGAAATAGAAATTTAATTCTTGCAAATTAAAGTAAAAGCGATCTGGAGAATTCACGAAACAGTAATTGCTTAAACAAATTCTAAACACAAGTATTCTCGAATGATAAACTAATTAAAAGTAATATAATCAGCAGAAGGAATTCGACGCCGGGAAAACAGATTTGATTCGTCGCGCTTTTTAAAATGAATATTGTTGTTTCAACTAAGTGATTTAATTTAAAATATTATTCATCTCGAAGATAATTAAAGTGACACACATCTCTAAGTAACGCCCAGATTAGTATTTTCTTTCTACATAAATTAAGACGTTAGTGAACGGTCTAAATAAGTCGTGATAATATAAATATAAAACAAATTTTAAGAATATAAATTAATATAATGTCACATATTTTTAGAAAGTTAATAATACTGGTTGAAATAACAAAACCAAATATGTCACATATGTATATTGATATACATTTGAAAACTACTTCAGATGATCTCTTAAGTTCTAAGTAAGTTAAATACAAAATGTATTATATAAACCTTGGTCAGCGAATAATGACAGACTTGCAAACTATTACTATACAGGATTAGTGTATATGAGAGGGGTCGTTTATAAACTAAGTAATGCGTTTTGGTGGGTAATTAGATACTCTCGGTCTATTGTAAAATTTAATAAGATTACAATGAAACATATCCCTCAAATACAAAATTTAATAATAATGTATGCATATAAAATAAAACGTTTCTTGAGAAAATACTTTTCATTATTAAATAACAAAGAAATTTCTTAGTAGTGTAAACTGGATTAACTTATTGCGATACTGTTAATCGCAATAACTTATAACAGTTTTTTATTCTAAGGTAAAATATTCAATTCAAAATTTTACGTAAGAATCAATTATCTACTCCGTAAGAATAAGATAATATGTCTCTGTAACAAACTAAACTAGACATGGGGTTGGTCATTCTGCTATATAACTATAATAATTGTTTCACGTCAAAATTCTCTAGCAGAGTAGAAGTATACTAATTGTACCGACACGTACACAAGCTCCAGTGAAATTAAAAAAACTACACTTTACCACTTTAAAAAATGGTATTGATGGTATATTTACTTTAACAAATGTGCGTTAAAGAGTATTTTTTTTTATATTTAATAACAGTAGAGTAATATTTGTTTGTAATAACTAAATCTTACTATTGAGCTTTAACGAATTTTTTATTTTTTTATGTATGATAAAAATATTAATTCTATATAAACGTTGGTCCAAATTTTTAACCATTATTAGATAATCATTTATTAATCCTAAGTTATGAAATTAGATTCGTCTCTAATTTCATAACGTCTTCTAATGTACATTTTTTGCCTAAGTAGAGGCTAAGGTTAGTTGAAAGTTGTTTCTGTAATCTTTATCGTTTCAAAGAAGTTTCAAACTTTTCCTTTTTTTGTATTTCGCTAAAAAAAGTTTAAAAGCTTTTAATCATTAAGTTAAGTGCCTAATTTACTTAACAATTTATTGTTTTCCTTCTTATTATAGGAATTATTAACAAAAAAGTTGATCCCCCCAATACACAAATTAAAAAAAAAATGCCGGCAATTATTTTTTAAACGACAGGTATAATGATGGTTTTATAGATTCTCTCCTTTAGTTTAAGGGGGATTCGAGAATCAAACGTTGTCTCGGTGACTTGTCACCATTTCATCCACCCTGTGTTGATTTTGTGCTTTACGTCACGGTCAATATTGCCATCGCTGTGGATGAGAGAACCACGGTGGCGACAGTCCGAGCAGACTGGTAACGGTACTCCATGCAACAAAATAGGAACAAAATCGGAGACACCGACGAAATCGCAGAACATGTGCTCTGTTTTGGGTCGGCTTATTTTCAGGCCAACACTCTCCATCTTTCTTTCTTCAAAAGCCTATCAGTACTTTTATTAATACAATATTATTTAACATTTTAGATTTTAGGTATATGCTTAACGTAACATACAATATTGTGATTCTGTTAACAGTTGTATGAAAACACATTCGCTTTAAAGTATTGAAGTATTTATGTGATTCATCACAATAAGATATGCAACCAAGAGGCTTTTTCTCACATCACGTCCGCAATTTCTTGTACTCTAACAGTCATCGTACCAACATTCCAACTTCCAAACCTCAGTCTTATATCCCTTTGTTTTCGGGCTAGCTTGTTGCGTGGCACTGGTTTTACTATACTGTTAAAAGATTTGGCTTTGTTTTATGGTCAGGTGCCTACCTGACGCAAACCCTCCTTAGGAATGTTTAATTTGTTAAAATTATAATTTTAATGAAGGTTATTATTACTACTACATTTATAATAGTTGTACAGAAATATACATAATAAATTAATATTTATATCCACAGCAATTAGTACAATATAAGTGACAAAGTGTTTAAATAACCTGAAGAGTAAATATTTGTCATTGGGATGGAAATATGGGTATTGGAACATGGCCTACACGTGTATTTGACAAAAATAACAATTGCATGCTTATTTATAGAACACAGTATCAAATGTTATTAACATATATCTATTGTTTAAGAAATTAAATATCATATTAAATTATATAAAATTTTTCCTTAAGTCTATTAATTATTGTATTTGTAATTTAAATTTTAATGTCTTATTTCTTCCTTAACATATCTGGACTATGTTGTTTTATATCTTGCTGCATGCTAATTTCATATTCTTTAATTCCCTTATATTTTATTTCGCTATGAGACTTGTGATGTTATCTAATAATAATATCTTGTCGTTAGTTGTCCAATGTCTTTAATTTTCGTACTATTTACACTGATAAATTACAATATAGGTTTATTTCAAGGTTTTTGCATTTCGCCAATTATATTTAACGTAGTGATCAATATTTTAATAGATAAATTAATTAAAAACGAAAAGAAATGGTGTTATCGGTTCAAGTTTAACAATAAATACACAGAATCCATACTAGCATTCGCAGACGATCTCGCGATACTGACACGTAATCCAAAACAATGTCAGCTACTTTTAAATGTTGTGGAGGATTTCTGTGTTTGGACGGACGGGTTGAGGACAAAACGAAATAAATGCTACAGTCTATGTCTGGGTACGCGGAACACCAGATATACCTCTTACGATCCGGGTTTTATAATAGGCGGTAAGGCCGTACTACTATTACCGACGCAGCTCCGTTCAAATTCTTAGGCAAAAAATCGATTACCAAGGGCGCACTCCATCATTAGATATAATAGTCGATAGCTTTTTGAATGATCTTAAAAAGGTAGACAATCAGCCAATAAGTAACATCAAAAAGACTTGGATATATGAAAATTATTTAACATCACGTTTAAATTGGCCTTTCCTCGTTAACGATATTAATAAGACCCTTTTGTTAAAGTTAGATGCAAGCGTCATAAGGACATTGAAGTCATGGCTCGGGTTAGCGCATCCAGCGGACTCTTCTACCTTATTTAGAGACCGACACAATTTTGGGTTAAAATTCAAGAAACCATCGGAACTCTATAAACACCTAAAAGTGACCAAAAGACATATCATCTCAAAGTCGAATGATGATACTGTAACATCTCTCCCAAAAGATAAAATTGCCGCAGAGCTGGAGTCACAACTTCAATTCCATAAACAATTTATGATAGGTGCTCAAACAAATAAAGCAGGGCTAGGATGAAGTAGGAAAGAACAAGACATGGAAATAATAAAATCCTTTATTCGGCACGATGAAAATGATAATTACCAGTTGCACGCGATGAGCCTAGAATTGCAAAACGAATGGGTGACCATAGGAGATTTTTGTATTCCATTAGTGATTGGTCCCCAGCATTATTAAAATTTTATCTTAATGCATTCCAAATGACTCTCCCAGATCAAAGTAACTTAGTGAGATGGGGCAAAGCCACCGAAAAATCTTGCAATATCTGTGGGGAGGCAGTAGGAACCGCGAAACACTTGCTAGTAGATAAATACTCGCGTCGCTACGATAAAGTGTTAGAAATCGTACGAGAAGCGGTTAGTCTCTCTGTAGCAAGAGCGCAGAAGGGTATAACAACCACCAAAATATCAGTAGAGTTTGTAAAGGCAGGTTCGTCCAAAAAACGTAAACTAAAACCTTATTCCATCTTGGACGCGTCTCCTGATTGGACTCTCATGTTTAACACGTACGAAAGGCAATACAAAATCCCTGGGGATGTTTGTGTTTCGTTATCTAGGCCGGACTTACTCCTGTACTCAAAACAACTAAGGCGCGTTATACTTGTGGAGCTTACTGTACCCTGGGAAACAAACATACCCAAAGATCATACATTTAAGCTTAACAAGTATTACAAACTATGTATGATCAGGAATAAATTTATAGTTAATTTGTACGCTGTAGAAGTAGGAGCGAGAGGTATAACAGCAAAATCTCTCTACAACTTATTTAAGGATCTCGGCCTTTCTAGAACGATCATCAGTTCATTTCTGGAACGTATTTCAAAGGCGGCTTTAGTAGGTTCTTACGATATTTGGTTAGGTAGGGAGAGGAGCGTAGAAGCGTAGAGCGTAGAAGCGTGAAGATGAGCGTGTATGCGCATAGTAAAGGGCCCCTTAAACCTAGATCTGGGTTGCAAGTCCTAGGCATTGTTTGCGCTCCTCTTCTTGCAACGCAATGGGCCCGGCACCCGCACGGTGAATCCATGGAATGCTAAGAAGCTACGTCTCTATCTTTTTTGAAATGGTTTTTATTGTGAACATAAAGGGTCGTAATTTGGTTTCAGATCCAGTCTTGTCTTAAAGCACTTCACTTCTGTTTAATAATGATCTTTTTATTTGTTTAAGCGTATTTCAAAATAACTTTCTTTGTTGGATCGTATTTTGCTCTTTTTACTAAAATACACTGCTTCTAAACTGTTACCTTTGTATTGTTTTGTATAGTTGTCACTCTGTTCATATGTTATTGTAAGTTACACGACAGCAATTAAACATTTCTAAAAGCTTATTTAAAACGCGAGTACGATGTTGACCGTACAATAGTTGAGGGTACACAACAAATAAATAAAAATAAAAACGCATAATGAATAAACGAATAGATAAATCAACGACTAAACGAGTAAATGAATAATAAATTTTTAAAGTAGTTGAAACATTTACTGCCATAATGGTATTAATATCTTGGAATAAATTGTAAGTGTTTTATGCTAAAAAAAAAAATAATAATAAATTAAAAAGTAACAAACTAAAATTCTAATAATATAAAAAAAGTTAATTTGTATATAACTGTCAAAAAAAAAATTTAAGATACAAACATAGTTTATACGTATTTTTTCTTATGTTAGAGAAGGGCAAACGAGCGTGCGGATCACCGCCGTCTACGAACTCTTGCAACATGCGAAGACTCATAAGAGCATCACCGGCTTCCGTACGTAATATTCTTTTTAAATGATATTTCACTAGCCAGCAACTTTTCTCGCATTTATAAGAGATTCGCTTGCAACTTCCGGAGTTACTAAACGAATCCGGAATACAAATAGCATTATTAATTCATAACATATTTTGGAAACTACATTTTCATAATAATTAAAGGGGTCATAATATATAGGTTCACTAATCAATAAGTTACTGTATATAGTTTTACCCCTATATCTTCGATTAATGGCGAAAAGTAAAAATTCATACGTCTAGAAATTTGTTAATCAGTAAATTATATCAGCGAAAATTAAAGTGATTCAAGAAAATAGCGTTTCCATTTTATTATACATTTTAAATCTTAAGGTCTGGTAATCGTTTAATGAGAAATAGCATATAATTAAATAGATGGAGAATGTCACTCTTGACCTAAACTAATTAATTTAAACAAAGAAACAATCACATGTTACATTAGAAGCTCTTTTTTAGCATCTATATTTCACAAATACTACACAAACATGTTTCTTGTAGCTCATACATGAAGCTAACAAAGCAGGCAACCAGTGGAGGCTTTAAGTTTTAAGGTGAGTTTAAGTTTTATGGAAAATAAATTAATTTAAACGAAAATATTATAACGATCTGAAACAAAATTTTTATGTTTTAATCTGAACTTCACAAATTAAAATCAAATTTGTTGCCTCAATTACTTGACTTGACAATTGAAGATAAATATTTGAATAATTTAATAAGAAGCCATAAAATATAGCCAAGAAAATATTAATATGCTAACAGATTATTTTACCACCAGTTTCATGTTTCGGTGATCACGTATCATCTGTGACTCGTTGCTAGACAAGCTCGTTGGCCTATATATATATATAAACTATAAAACTCATTGTGAACTCAAAACTTAAACTGTAAAAGGGGTTTATACTTTTTTTTTATTTCTTGTCATACTTTACGCAGAATAATCTTAAATTGTCCTCATCTAAGGTTTTAAAGAAAACCAAAACTTCTTATAAAGAAAAGATATTGTTAAACTATTTTTTTTAGGTTTTGTCCTTGTCTTTGGACAGGTAAAAATAAAGCGCGATCTGTTTTAAAAGTACATACTAACGCTAGGGTTTAAAAAAAAAATTACCGTTAGTTTTTTCATTAGATGTCTTAAAATCAATTTCATTGTATATTGCACCATTGTATATTGGTTAATAAATATTAATATACAGTGACTGGTTGACGTGAATGTATAATGACTAATTATATATCTTTTTTTTGTTATATTTGCATGTAATATTGATCAAAACCTGTATAAGCTTCAAAGCTTTTTAATAATGAAAACCAATATTCAATCAGTTAGACAGTTTTAACGAGATGTGCGAACAAACCGAGCGACAAGATTAAAAAACGGATATTAGCTAACTATCAGCTTTGTTACGGCTCTGGGTCATTCTGTTATGTTAAATGGTCACATTTTTTTAACAGTTACTCGTCAAATAGTAATTTAAATGTAAAGTAGTAGTAGTAGTAAGCATATATAGAATACATATAATGAATAGAAAAGATTAAAAAGAGGTTCATAAAAATACTTGTTTATACCATCTGTTTTCCAAATACGAAGAAACAATGGAATATTTTAGCGTGAAATGTCACGACAAAGAAATAAGTGTTTGAGACTCGTGTCAACAGTTTGTTTTTGTTTTTTTTTAGTCCATACATATGTTGATGATATGCATGCTTTAAAGTACTCATATATACATCCATTGATGGCTGATATAATCTTTAAGACAATATCACCTTGAAGTTTTTTCAAATAGTGACTAAATAATCGCAATAATCAATCATACGTGAATCGGGAGGCAACAGGTTATAATGTTATGTAACATTGATGTCAAGACATACATCTAGGATTAAGATGAAGAAGACTATGTAATTTTGAATGCTGTCTTTTATTACGAGAATATGAAGAACAAATAATAAATTCTTATGTTATAAGCAATATAGTTAAAAATACCAATTATTACATAAATCTAATAATAAATGTAAATATTATAACTCTGCTAAGCATTTGTTGTTTGTGCTTTGCTTGACGTCTTTCCAGGTACATACATTATTATAACGAGGATTCTTGTTATATATATAATTTGAGAAGGACACATTTTTTATTAATATCTTGTTCATTTTTATTTTAACAAGCTGGTATTGCAAAATATTAAAATTTAGATTCAGGAATGGATTTATATAACTGTTTCAAAGCATTGAAATGATTTACCACATTGTTCTAAATAATCAAAACTCTGAGTAATGCTCTTTTATCTAACGAACGCTGTAGAACAAGAACTCAAGAGCAATTAAACTTTTGAATTACATCAAACGCTTTGAACCTGTTCGCAATACTTAGAACAATTATAACGGATATAACTTCTATGCGCCAATTAAGTTTGTTAATATTTTAGATAGGGTGGTGTATTGTTAAATATGGTGATTCTTGTAGCTGACGTAGCGAAACAACAATTAGGATGAGATTTAGATTAATCTGAAGTATTAAAATATTCAAAGAAAAGAGGAAAAAGTGATAGCTAATTTTGCTTTGGGAAAAATTTATACTTACTTTACATGAACTATGTTTTATCAAAAATTTGGTATAGATATTTCTAAATATCTTGTATAATAATAGGTTTTAAAAGGTATTGTTGAAAGGTCAAAGGCGTTCAATTAATATTTTTCAATTTAATGTAATTAATTAACTTAACGAAATATTTTACAATGGTTTCTGTAGTTTGAGATTTCTAAACTGTTCTGGTTAATTACTAATTAAGGGAAGCCCAGTACTCCGTTAAAGACGAAGCTTCTTAGCATTCCATGGATTCACCGTGCGGGTGCCGGGCCCATCGCGTTGCAGGAAAAGGAGCGCAAACAATGCCTGGGACTTGCGACCCAGGTGTAGGTTTAAGGGGCCCCTTTAGTATGCGCATACACGCTCACCTTCACTGTTCACAGGAGCGTGTCCTCTCCCTACCTAACCAAATATCGTAAGAACCTACTAAAGCTGCCTTTGAAATACGTTCCAGAAATGAACTGATGATCGTTCTAGAAAGGCCGAGATCCTTAAATAAATTGTAGAGAGATTTTGCCTACCGCATATTATACCTCTCGCTCCTACTTCTACAGCGTACACTATAAATATAATTTCGTAGAAAAAACACATATAGGAAATGTTTCTGATAAAAATTATTATAGATTATCAAATCATAGAAATTATTTTCTCTTTTTAATGTTCTTTGTCTTTTTTTTAAATAACTTTCTAACTTTTATGACTTACGATCCAAATCGTTTTTAGTGATATTAATTAAATTTTGAAGGACCTTACTTCCTTAAAAAAAGTAAAAAGAAGTTTATGACAACCAAAAGGAGTCATCGAAAGAATTTCATCATGACCGTTTCGGGTACGGAAATCATACTAAAATGGAGTAAATTACTTTATGTAACGGGCGACCAATCAAAAAAATACATTAAATTGTGGTTCTCATATTTTTTATTAAATATTTTGGGTTTGAAAACTTGATTTTTAATAAGGGCGTCGTATCAATTTTTTACTCAATTCGGTAGTTAATGCGATATAATTGACTATATATTTTTAAGCCATGAATGTAATGAATATCTCTGATTTGATTTAATAATACTTTTATGTTTGTCATTTGACTTTATAAAACATATTGTAGTTTAGTTTAATTATTAGAACTGTGGCTTTACTAATTAGGTGGACTCTCTGAAATTATTTAAATAATGTACTAGTAAATAATATCTCAACATTAAGAATATATAAGTAGTAAGTGTGAAATGTATATAGCTTAAAAATAAAAGGAAAATGGTAGTATGGTTTAGTTTTCTTTCGGAATTTCCTTGAGCTCTCGAGAATTTGGACATGAAAATAAATGGAGTAATGTTATTATTTATTGTTATTACGGGGCAAAACTATATTTCTTCTTGTATAATAATAATATATTTCTTATATTAGCTTTTTTCTACCTCGGACTTAAAATCTGTACTTAAAATGCGTATCTTTTTATTGTATATAAACCTTATCATACATGCTAAGTACGATGTCTCATATATAAAATAAAGAATCGCCACTCTGTGATTTTTCTGCGTCATTTGGTATCTAATTGCAAAGAATTAATACTGCACATTTTCCATTACACTTCATATGTTTTATTTTATACGTTAATTATTAGGATTCGATAAATATCTATCTCTTCCTTCTTTGTTTTACTCACATTTTAGCAACTAGTAAATTAAGAAGCCTGCCTTAAAAAAATATGATAACAGAATGAAATAGAAAAATTGCATGCAAGGGACGCAGCAAAAAGGTAAAGGTATGCACATGATTAAATCACTTTTGTCATTTGAAAATATTATAATTTACACAAAAAAATGGTATAATAATACAAATTTATGCTAAAAAATAAACAAAAATATAATATATTAAATATTAAAGTATAACCAACAGTAAAACTAATTTTATTTTGCACAAGATATTATATTGATGTCAACAAAGGTTAAATTTA
The DNA here is from genome assembly GCA_918358695.1 of Melinaea menophilus ssp. n. AW-2005. Taxonomy (NCBI): domain Eukaryota; kingdom Metazoa; phylum Arthropoda; class Insecta; order Lepidoptera; family Nymphalidae; genus Melinaea; species Melinaea menophilus. The sequence continues at coordinate 1,357,109 of OU911048.1, forward strand.
TACTCAATACTTCTAAACGACTTAATATGCTTTTAAAGCAATAGAGTTCTTGTTTTTGTCATTTAGTAACAACACGAAGACATGTCTAAAAGGCATGATTGATGGACATTCAAACATGTTGAAGGCGGAGAATGCGTTAAGTAATCGAAGATGATTATAAAGTGTAATAAAATGTTTAGTAATCCAGTTTTCGCAATTTATAAACTGATAAAAATCCAATAACCTGTAAACATATAAAATCTATCTTATGGTTACATTCTTTGTATCAATAAATGTTTATTGTATTAAATTCGATATTTCCGAAATGAATTTAATCTGGCCAACTTAAAGGACACACAAGGTCCAAAGGCTGGAAAAATACTATCTAATCGAAAATAAGGTATGAGCAGTACTTTCATAGGAATAAAATTAAGTTATCATTTTGATCATCGTCAAAAGTCTACGTCCAAATAAAGACTATTCTATATTATTAAATTATAGGTACATCAAGGCGAGTAGTCTAATAGAGAGCAAAGTAATGTCTGTAGTTAGCTCGGACCCAGCTAACTACAGAGCTATCGCTATTAAATCTCTTTCCTCCAAAGTAATGGAGAGCATAATCAATAAGCAGCTCCTAACGCACCTTCCTTCAAAAAAGGCGTTTCTCCTACCTCCTAGGCCGGCAACGCTCCTGTAAATCTTCGGATGTTGCTAGAGTTCATGGGCGGCGGTGATCACAAATCATCTGTGACCCACCAGCTCGTTTGCCCTCTTCTTCCATAAAAAAAAGCTAAAAGCTAAAGTAGCTCAATTGAAACTTAGAAGAGGGACAATATCTCAAAATTCACAGGTTCGATTTCTGCTATTTTTAATAATTATTTAAATTTTGATTATGTTTTAAATTATTAAAAACATATTTCAAGACAATATCAAATAAAATTCATTTTAATAAAAAATAAATAATATATTGTATAATGAAATATAAATTTTTACTTAGCCAATATATATAATGATACATAAATAAAATGAGATTTCTTCTCATTTTATGTTTTATGTTTTATTGCATCACTAAGACAAAATGAATTTTGTTGATATATTGAAGTTATAAAATTGTTTTAAAGAATTTTAGATTTGATAGGTGTAATATAAAATTTTTGGTTCTTTTATGTCGCTTGCTCTTGATACTAAAATTGATATATTTCATGAGATGCATTTTTAATGTCATACCATATATTTATTAACTACTAGAGACTACGTGCAAAATATTCAAACCATAAACCTAGCTAAAATAAAAGGAAAGAATGTAACATCTTAATTACAAAAGTCCTTCACATTTCAATTAAGTGTTGTCCTCGACAATTATTCTTTCTTTCATTTAAGTTTATTTCATAAATAGAAGGTTGTAGGTGTCGGAAGCCATAGACTACGACATTCTAGAAAACACTAGCTTGGAGGTCCAAGACTCCCGCCAGAATTCCGGCCCTCACATTTACACGGACGGCAGCAAGATAGAAGGGAAAGTAGGAGCTGCCTTCACTTAATGGGAGAAAGGAAGAGAGAAGAAAAGCGCAGTCTTTAGCCTGCAACTTTCGTGTACGGTGTTTCAGTCTGAGCTGTATGCCCTACACAGGCTACATCAAAATAAGCAACGATCTTCAAGCCACTATATTGATCTCCACTCAAGATCGTCACTCGATTTGTTAAGGAATCCTAAAACAACATATCCCTAAACCCTAAACAACATAAGGTCGTTAGGACCCAAGGATGAGAGGTTAAACTGACATGGCTTCGAGCATATATAGGTACCGTTGGCAACAACGAAGCTGATGAACGCGCCAAAAGTGCTGCGCTAATTAACAGTAAATATGACTATGCTGAGATACCAGTAGCTTACGTTAAGAAGACTATCCGTGAGGAATCTGTACAAAAGTGACAGGACAGATATATAACATCCAGCACGGGAAAAACTACAGAGGAGTTCCTACCGGATGTCACCACAGCTTTTCGTATTACAAGGAAAACCAAGTGGAATCCTATACACGTGCAAATCCTGACGGGTCACGGAGTCATAGCAAAATATATACACCTACTTAAATTAAAAGACTCTCTGAGCTGCAAGTGTGACTCATCCATCGAAGAGACAGTGCGGCACATAATAACAGACTGTCTGTGTTTTTCGTCAGCTCGTTCGGATCTGGAAACTCAACTCCACACCAAACTGGAGAAAATCGGCCTAAAAATCATCATGGCCGATGATCGAAGACGCCCAGTTTTCCTAGATTTTCTAGAAGAAATTCTAGGAAAACTGGACCTAACGTTCCTTAAAATAAGAGAAATAGGACTACGACTCCCAAAAACATTTGGGGCTAACCAAGCAGACAGAGCCTACAAAGCAGCGCCTCACGCCTCCAAGACAAAATTGCCACCAAAACTCAGTCTAACAAAATAACACAGGACAAAATAAAAACCAAACAAGGATTAAATAAGATGATTACAATGCTTAAACCGAAGCAAAAATATCATAAAAAGAACAGAACTAGAGCCGACGTGATACAAACAAGTGCACCCGATTTAACATCCGCCAGCGGTGCCAAAGAACATATGCGAAACGCGTTTCTTGAGTACACAGAATCTATAAGGTAAACAATCAAAACTAACCTTGCGATCTGTGAAAAGATCAGGCGGACCTTCGAACTTGAAAACGAAGGTCTTCTTAAAGGTAGGTAGGTAAAGGTATTACTCAAGGAAGAAAAAGCCGCCATTTTCAACAACACCACATCTGAATATGTACGGGGTAAAACACCTAGAATTCTCCACATGACGGCTTACAGCGCTAAAAATAGATTCGTTAAAATAATTGCATTTCCAAAAGGGAAACTGGACCGCCAAAGTATTTAACACCCGCTGAAGACTCAATACTCGTGGTAGCCCGCTGCACGGCTGTCTCGCTGGAAGATAACATCCTCCCAATGGCTAAAGCCGTAGAGGATACAGCAAGGCCCTGAGAAGAAGCATCAAATTTCCAATGGGTCAACGGCATTCCTGGATGTGGAAAATCGACTTGGGTACTAAACAACTTCGTATTTGAACGTGACTTGATAAAAACGACGACGACTGAGACAGCATTAGAGCTCAGGAACAAACTCGCCCTCAGTTGTCAAAAGATCGCGAAGACCAAAGTCCGAACGATCGCTTCAATATTAATTAATGGCGTTAAAGAAAAGCCTGAACGAATTATCGTTGACGAGGCATTGACGAACCATTTCGGAGCAATCATAATGGTGGCCCGAATAACAAAAACCCAGGCAGTCACACTAATCGGCGACACAAATCAAATTCCTTATATAGACCGGCTAAATCTATTCCAAATGAAATATATTAGCCCATCCCTCGTGACGTCTATCAATCAAGAGCTCTTAAGAACCTACCGATGTCCCCTGGACGTAAGCTATGCTCTAAACGAGGAATACAACAGCATATACTCAGCCCATTCATTGACTCGCTTTCTGAGAACAGTCAGGTTTATGGGTACTACCATCGAAGCTGATTTCCCTTATACCTTGTACCTGGTTCCCACACAGACTGAAAAAGTGGACCCTATAAACCTAGGGTACGGAAAAGGGGAAAACTCGCGTATCCTCATAATCAACGAAGCTCAGGGATTAACAAACGAGTCGGTAATCATCATCCAAACCAAATCCAAACCAAAATTGTACCTGACAAGTGTCCTACATGCAGGGGCTATATCTAGACACACAAGATGATCTACGTACTACATGGATATCGACGAAGACGCTATTGTGAGATTCATTAGGTTGGCCGGCGATACCTCCGATAGAAACCTTATAGAGTACAACCTCAAGATGGCAATTTCTCACCGTGACTCCGAGGCTATGAAAAAGCTAGTGAACTTATTAACCTAGCTTAAATTTATGATTTATACTGACTTAAAATTAATAGAATTACTTTAGCTTAAGAATAGATTGCTAAAGAATGACTAAAATAGCTTTCTAAAACTTGTGCAAGTGTGCAATTTCCTGCGAAGTTACCATCACAATGAAAATCATAGCAAAATTGTTTTAAAATCACAATGAAAGGCACAAATGACTATGGATATTAATTAAAAACATTTAAAAAAATAGACGGTTATTTTGTTTATTTTTGATCTAGCTTTTGAAGTGAAAAAATTTAATGGAAAATGACAAGAATAAATGGAATAATGGATATAAACATAAATTTAAATGTCAAATAAGTTTGTTTGGCCGTTTTCAACAAACTAATTAAATATCTTATGTTTTTATTAGAAATAGTTTGAATTTATAAAACTTAAGATATATATTTTTTGCTTGTTTGTCACATTTAAAACAAAAATGTAAACTAATATTTTCTCGTAAATAGTTACTTCGAGATTGTCCATTACTGTGCAACCCATTAACTAACATTAACTAACATAACATAACATTTCTGCTATCACAACAATTTATCGCCAATATTGTGGGTCTCACATCTCGGTGGCTTTTCACATGTTTAATGATTATTGAGATTATTAAAATGTCATTCCAAGATTACTTTAAATAAAATTTATAATATATGTTTTAATTTTTTATGACAATTTAAATTATTATTATTATATCTTTTTCGTATTCCAGCTAAAAGAAGGAAGTCTTTGTTAAGATAAGTATATGAACCTAGTATTCTATCTTCCTTATATTTGTAATTTTTGTAATAGTAGAATGTAATATTTGTAATTTTTGTTAGTAAAAGTGAGTAACTTTTTGAATATTTAGACGAAAATATTTGGCAGATATGACTTAACATGCGCTGTAACGTTGTCAATTCAGTTGGCAAAAGATACCTACATGAACAAATAAAGCTACGTGACTTTTGAATTAATATATTTGTTTCTTAATGTTGTATTCAGTTATGATACCTATTGGTAAATATACAATTAAAATGAAGTCAATTATATTTAAAAACAGTCGTATAAATAAATATTAAACTAATAATTCCAGCAGTCTAATTGAAGTATGCAGAAAAAGCACATTATTTTCATTAATACCAAATAATAAAATATTAGCCTACATTAATAATACCAAAATTATTTCAGATTACATATTATTATTATGTACTTTAAGTCGTAACTTCATTATTTATTTGAAAACAAAACTACTTTTAATTTTCATGATTATCTTATAGATATTATTGTAGCCAAAGTAATACTTTGTAGAAAATAAAAAATCACAAAAACATCCAATAACCAATATGGCATATTTTATAACAAAATAATGACTTCAGTAGTCATACAAGTACTTCTTACCCTTGGCCCAATTGAAGTAAGATAAGAAATATAAGATAAGTTATAAAGATGTTCTACTTGTCGCCACTGCTGTTGAAATTTGCCGAGACGTCAGTTAATGTAGAAAGTATGTAACAGTTTAATTTATACGCAATATACAATAGACATCTCGTGAAATTTTATCTAACTAGATATTTCTAACAGCCAAATTCATAGTCAATCTTGTTCCTGTTTTTTTGAATTGTAATTACAATTTATTTTTGAGTTATTCCATCGAATAACCGACGATGTCGCATGTTATTTTTGATTATTGTACAATGTTCATTGACAAAAAAACTAAAATGATTTTCGCAATCCGAAATTATTTATTTTAAAACTCATATAAAAAATCTAACATAATACAATTAGGTTCGATGTATAAAATACTATACTATACTTGTAAAAATATTTAAATTAACATTAAATAATTAAAGATGAAACTACATATTTTACAGAATTTAAAGCAATATACGATAAAAAAGAACTAAAAAAGGGGATAACTAAAATTTTGCAGGAATGCCTGTTTCTAGCCGATAAATTGAAAACGATGACGGTATATAAAGGTATATTAAAGGATTTTCCGGACTAATTAATATTATTTATGTTAAACATTACTGTTTACACTTTGCGTAAACCCTAAAATTGCGAAATAACAAAACAAACAATATTTTAGTGTTTTGTGCGATTTATAGACATAAAATTATTAAATACAAATGTGAGTATTCTAGGTCTTAATTTACTGCTATAAGTAGAGTTCTAAAACTTTTAAACTTAAATGCACATTCAAACACTGACAAGTTAGAGATAAGTTGAACATGAAAGATGAAGTGAAAGTTACTAAGTTTCTCAGAGTTCAGTTATGTGACTTTAATATTTAATAACAAAAACATTTTGTGCGACGATTTTAGAGAATCAATATTGAATAAAGAAAACTAAAACAAGAAATAGAATATTTATCGTAGAAATATCGTAAATTTTATTAAAATGTTACGTGCTTATTTTGATTAAGCGTTAATTTTATTGTTATATAGACTTCAGCATATAGTATATATACATATATATATTTTAATAATTGTTTAATTATTTTTTACCATAAACCTTCAAACTAAATTTTATGTCAAGATAGAATTATAACTGATATCAATAAATAGTTTTGTAAATTATAACATAAGTTAAACTCTTCTTAATATTAAAACTTAATTACTTACTGTTCTTACCATCGGGATTTTACTTCATTGAACGTATTAAAGCGAGAAATGTAGGTAAATATTTCTAAAACCATTTGAACAATAAATATTTTAGATATTTTATACGTCAACCGTATATTTTTATTGAATAAGTTGTTTTTTACTGTAACTCAATATATTAAAAATGGACAAATTTCAGGACCGATCCCTTGACGAAAAGTGATTACTTAGATTAAACTATTATTTATTTCAGACATAAATTTGAGCAGTTTTATTACTCAAAAATTGAAGTTCATATAACATATAAGCAAAACAAATGCATCGAAGAAATTTCTTGCAGTTTTTTTTCCCATGGGCCTACCCTTCGCAATCGTGCAACTAGAGTATTATTACCGCAATGTATGCCCATTTTACATAAGAAAAACTTTGATATTTATGATTAATTAAATTAACATTAAGTTCTTATTTTATTTAAAATAGGCATATTTTTTTTATTTGTCGCTGAATTTTATCACAGCACAGTAAGTCATCGCCTCCAAGACCACCCTTACCACTTCAATGCATGCCGATCTTCTACTGTCCGGTTTTCATAGCCCTTGTCTTCCACATATTAATAAGGTGCGGAACGAATTTCCTTCGGCGTATTTTCGGATCGATACGTCACGGGTACCTTAAAAAAAGGCGTATACTTCTACCTACAATGCTCTTGTGATTGCCCGGATGTTCCAAGAGTACGATGGCGGTGGTGATCACTTCAGTTACCCGCACTAGTTTGCTTTCCTCTAGTATTAAAAAGACAGAGTCCAACAATTTAAATACAATTGTTTTGGTCATCGGTGTCATACACTGAAAACGTATACATATTTTATAGATATTGTACCCGCTACTAATTTACTATTATAACTTTATAAGCTGTTTCTCAGTAACCCATTACATAAGCGTAATTGGGATGACGAAACACAATATCAAAGCCTTAATTGTTAAGGACTAAGACACTTAACCTGAGGAAATTTTGAGTTAAATTAGTGAAGATACCTGTAATAAAATTTAATTTAAGGGTAAATCAAAAATTTATGGCCGTTTTGGAGACCTCAGGGTTTGCCGTAAAGATTTATTCTGATATTCTGTATTATAATTATTTCTCTAATATAATATTTGACTAAATTGGTATTAGTTAGTGAATATTATTTGTCATCAAATAAAATAATATACCTCTTGTTATATTTTATTATTATTTACCTAGGCCAATATGTTGTGTTCTTAATTTATTGTTTATTATACATATAATTATATTATAAATATTAAATAATAATATTATATAAGTTAATTTTATTATTATATAATAAACAGTTAAAATATAATGATATGTGTATACAGTTTATTAATTAAATCCTTTTAAAAATTTACAAAACGTTTTCCTATTATTCGTGTATTGTAAATTATTTAAAGGGCCTCGTTTATTAAAATCTTATCATATAACCAGAACAAACAAAGAATATATTAAAAATAGCGCATGACAAAGCCCTTCGCTTTATTTTACATATCATACAAATATTAATATATAAAAAACTGGGAAATGAGAGCAATATCGCTCGTAATTTTAGAATAGATGATAAGCAATATTCAGAATAATATTCGACTTTACCTTATTTGTAAAGAAAACATCAGTAAATATTATATTTAGTATTCTAGTTCTCACTATAGTCACAGAAGGTATATAAAAATAATATTGCCATGTAATGGTGCCAACAAACTGAGACAAAAGCTTATTTGTTAAAGTTAAGTTTGTCGAGACGAAATACATTCAAAATAATAAAATTACTTATACTGCGAAGGTTGTCACAAAACACGTTTGTCTAAACTGAATATTAATAAAATTTAAGTATATATTAAAACATAGCCAATTTTGTCTCTAAGTTAATGAAAAATTAATTTTTGTTGCCGTCAAGGATAGCCGTAAGGGATAGTAGCGCTTTATTATTAATTATTACATTTGCATTTGAATTCATTTTCTTGACGTTTCTTCAAAATATTCAATTTTCACACATTTGAATTTGTATCCCAATGAAATGATTACATAAAGAGAATAACATTAAAATAGATAACGTATTAATAATAATTTAAAATTTTCTTCACTCATTTTAAACATACAATGATGTATTAAAAACAAAGTATATAGATAAAAATTTAGTTACGGATAATTTTTAACAATGTTTTAAAAATTTAAAGCAAGAAACTTGACTTTCCCAATCACATAACTACAGACTTTTTAATTTTTAAAGGAAAACATAAAGTACATTTTGTTTTACTTTCGGAATATAACCCGAAATCCATAATCACCTTTTAATCATCGGTCAGGTTTTTCGAATCATGATTTTTAAGATTACCTTTATAGGTATTTTAGTACGTCTTGCAATTGTATAAAGTCTTAAATCGTATATTAACAAATTAATGATCTCCTTACGTCGCTGCTTCGTCAGGCCGTATTAATTAATCATACCACTACTGATGGTTGTAGGATCGAGTTAACAATGAATAACTTTCAGATTTATAAGTATAGTTCACTACATTAGAGTTTTCATTGAATCCATGTCCTTCCATGATTAACATAAAGGAAGCCACCATATGCAATGCACTTATCGATCTACATATTTTGTTTCGTCGTTTTGTTTTTTGCGAATATAAAATTGCAGTTAACTGGAATTATAACTTGGAACTGATAAATATTTTGATAATTTATTCTTGTTGTTCTATTTTAAATTTCATTTTACATCGTAAAACAGGGATTATAAGCTATAAAAAAACTTTGCAATAAAAATTGTATAACAATATATATACACTAAAAACTGTCCTATTTCAAACAACCAAACATTACATTACTTAGCCAACAATAAACTCCAAGGAGAATCATTTGACTTACATCATAATTTATATATTTTTAATTTGTATGACGCGAGAGCAGAATAGAATTGATTAAAGTGTGGAACCAAAAGAAGACTTAAATATTTAAACATGCCACAACTAGTTTTATAACGTTATCATGTTTACAAGATCTTATAGTAGTCTCACGTTAAATAATTATAATAATAGTAATTTTTTATTGTTTTTATTTTTTGCTTTAATGGTATAAAAGGCTTTAATGGTATAAAAGTTGTTTCTATTTGTCATCGCTCACGGTATGTTGCAATATTAGAAGACGCGCATGATTTGGCGGCCTTTAAATATGAAAATGGTGATTTATTTCATTCATACTTTAATCTATTACTACCAGTAGACTATGATGTACTTATTAGTGTACAATATTGTACAGCAAGACAAAGCAAGGTATAATATTAACATTTCTAATTGTTTACTTAAGAATAGTCATAGTAGTTGGAAAATGCTAATACAGACTTGTAAGTTTTATTACACTATTAATCTACACAATAGTTTGTATAATTTTTATATGCATTATATACATTGAGTGCTATGTACTCAATGTATATAAGACTTGAATATTTATTTATTATATTATTACTATTAATATTTATTATTTATTTCAATTTACTTCACCAGGTTCCTTCAAAGTGCAGATGTTGTGAGAACTCTACTGCTTGTAAAAATTATCGTTCACTCAAACAAATTTGTTTATTAGAGTTTATTCACTTCACTTTTAACTACTACTATAAGTTACTTTCGCTACTACGTATAATTAAAAAAATAAGTGGCTTGAAACATTAATATATGTATTGGATATTATAATGTGGTAAAGCAAGTACATCAAAAGCGTTAATAAATTGTCGTAATTTGTTTCGTAATTATTTTTAAGGATATTTTTATATATGAATGTTAATAAAACTGATGAAACAAATTGCATTTCAGTCAAGCATTTAAGTTAATAAAAGTCTGGTGTACTAATATATTATACTTATTACGATGTTTTTTCTGCCCGAATAAAAATTATAGAAAGAAAAAATATCCTATAAGTGTTTCTATTACAATGAAGATATGTGAAGTATATGTACGGGGCACACAGGCAGGTACATACAAGCAGGTATAACCTGCCTATATGTACCTGCCTGCCTAATACCTATTAATAATTTTATAAAGGCTGATGAGGATAATTCGCATATTATATATGCTTGTTACACTGTCACGATTAAGATGATACGTTACATTAATATAGCTAATACAATTTATTAAGATTTTATGTAATTGCGTCTTAACAACGATAAATATCGTATAAGTCGGAAAAATCCATCTCCTCCTCGGAAAGCTATCTCTGCGGGCGGAATTCGTGGAAAATAAGTGAAAGAAAGAAATATGAATTACAATTGAATCTTACCAAACCATTTCGAATTTAAGATGTTTATTGGAAAAACTAGTATAGGGGAGCCCGGGGATGGTTGACCAATTTTCAGTTTAAAAGTTAATATTTTTATTGCTTTAATGATTATTTTTGTGAAAAGCAATTCCATTGATAGTGACACTATTCAGCTCTAGAAAGAAATTACAATAAGCTCGATACCTATTAAAATATAGTATATAGGCTCGATTTTATAGAACGGGAAAAACGAGTCAACCTACCCCGTGCCTGGGGCAGGTTGACTTGTCACTCGGGGTAAGTTGACCTAAGAAGTAATGAGTACCAAGACTACGAAGAAACAAGATTTAAATACTAAAGTAAATGCAATCATCATTTTTAAGAACATCTTCAACAACATTAAACATCGTTAAGAACCTATCGGTCCACCTCCAGTCTAAAATAGTCTTTGATAGTCCTTTAGTCTAAAATAGTCAAAATAGTATTTATACTGAACACGTGGGAAAACGAAGAACGGAAGGACCATATTGCCGAGGCCGGGATAGCAACTGCGACTCTCACCAGCGAAACCTCGGTCAGCAGACGTCATTTTTACCAATTTTTTTATGCCAAGATGAGCTATTACTCTATCAGGAATGTGAACCGTTGTCAGTTCTGTTTCATCTACATTCCAAATATACCCAGGGCTTACATTTAAACGTAGATAAACGGTTCTTAGGTAATCAAAGAACAACTGCACGTTGTTTTTGTTGAAAGAAGTGGCTTGAAATAGTAGCTTGAGGAGATCGAATCGAGAATACGATGACGTTTAAGCAAACTCCCTACCCAATCTTCATCAGCAATCTGTTTTTTTATCCCATGATTCAGGAATAGATTTCCATTTTTTTTTTGCAAATTCATATGCAAATTTTCGGGACTCATAAGGCGTTAATCCATAATAAACATCATCAGCTCCCTTATGGGCAATTTTCTAATGCAAGCTCTTCCTCGTTACTGAATATTTGTCTGTTTTTTATGTAGCCAACGCTTTCCAAGGTCAATTGAGATCTAGACAGTCCGGGATTGCATTCTTTTTTTTTATATTTACTACATGGCGATATTTTATATGGTATAGGAAATTCTTTTGCTGGAATTGATACTTCGGCGAAAATAACTTGTCGACATACTCTCCCCAGTATGTCTTTACGTCGATTTGACTTTCGTTTATTGATTCGCATCGTTCTAAACTGGAAATGTTAGGTTAAGAACAATAATTTTTATACCAATTTATATCTAGTATATCCAAAATTGTATGGGGCAGGTTGACTAGATAGTCAACCAACCCCTTTATAAATGAGTCAACCAGCCCCAAACGACCTAGTAATTTTTAACTACGTGCCAAAACCTTAAAATGGTGTCGTAATTAAAAATAATAAGGAAGCATACAAAGTTCGGAAATCAAACATTCGTATTAAACAGTTTGACAAGCAATCAAAACAAAATGAAAAGAGTTATAACAAATAGAATTAAGGCAAAAATAGTTACTTAAGTGTCTTGTTTTTGAACAATAGCCTCTAGCTGATAAACGGTTTGGGTCTGCTCCGCGGTTTTTCTGATGATTGTGCGCAGGGGAATAATGGATACGCTCACCTAGTCGATCTTTGCAAAAAGTTTGCCTGACTCGCGTTTTTGACAATTAGTCTACCTGCCCCTATAGTCAACCAGCCCCGGTCTCCCCTACTATAAAAGGATTCAAAAGTATGTTATCATTTAAGATAAATAACATTGTACGCACCAATTAAATGACAACATGAAATGAAGAGTTACTTACACGTGTTTTAAGTAACGCTTTATTTCACTAAAATTATGTCTACTGAGAATTTGAAAAATATTACTAAGCATTTATTAACTAATAATGCTTTGATTACCACGAGAGAAATAACTCTTTTATTTATTTTTTTTATTATATATTTTCTTATTATTATTATTGTTTTTGTATTGTTCCTGCTGTTAGTTCTACTTGCAACCCGGCATGTCTTGCAATTTTTAAAAGATAAAACTTCTTTTTCTTTCTCACCTTTTATTAAGTGCCACTTGAAATATCACTTTTTCCATTATGTTTAAATTAAAATCAAGCAAGTATAAATAGAGAACAAATGAACAGTTACGTAATCAGCCTACACATGTTCTCGGCATTTTATTCTAATGTCAAAAACAACTTAACAGAGTTAGATGGCAGTTCAATGAGTGAGTTGGAATGTTAAACGTATAAACTAACAAGCCAAAGTTGTTTTTATATATAGATAGCAAATAAACTTTAAGATACAAATTGTTTGTTATTTAAGTTTGAATAATTCAACACAAACATGTAGTTAGATACATAACTTAGTTAACTACGAGGCAGACACTATTATGTTAAATACAAATAGGTTCTTAGTTTCAGTTGTAATTAATCTCTTAACTTAGAAAAAACGTAACGCGTTTTATAATTAATATTTTATTGAAAGGAGAATATCACTGATGTAGTTTGATTATATATTGTATATATTATTTTAAATTTGTTTGAATCAATCTTTATTTATATATGTATTACAATATAATTTTTCAACAATTCAATTGTAAACTACAGTAACTTTACACAAGGTTTTCTTTAAAATACGAGTACAAAGATGAAGAATTTATATTTCTTTTTGAACTGAGAATAATTTATATTTTTTCAACAAAAAAAAATTACTTAAAAAAATTTATTTAATGCAAAAAAATTATTTAAACACAAACGTTAAAATATAAAAAATAAGTGTATTAATATTATTGTTTCCTGTTAATGTATACTCAAAAGTGTAAAAAAAATTAAGGTCAATCTTATGGGCAGCACTCCATCCTTCGTGGAGCTTGATTTATTGATAGTTTACAGGTATGTTTTTTTAGAAGCTAGTAGATAAAAATTTAAGATTTTATCAGGGTGGCATAAAAGCGTATATTTTATTTGTATTTTTTAAAACCCTTTTATAAATGACTACTTCATTTCTATGAAGAAAACAGCTGGGAGTAAAATTATTATACCTGTTTCCTAGCTGATACGAGATCAATATAAGTATACTCTCCACTAAAAGCAAGGTAAAATAATTTTCAAAGAAAATAAATGGCCAGGAAAATGATAGTTGTTAAAAGTGTTAAAGCGATAAGAAAGCCATTTGTCTAGCTTTTCCAATCTACGGTCCTGAATATCGTAGTCTATTCCATCGATCTATTTGGATTTATTCTTTATTTATCAACACAGTTAGAGCTTTAACATGCAGTCAACATTTGTTGACTACTTTAGATTCAGGATTTATGTTTCAAAATATCGCCATGTTTCATTTCAACCGTTTGTAGTTTGATAGATCACATATAAAAACAGTTTATAATTAAAATAAATGCAATGTTATTAAAATTATAACAATGTAAAATTTGTATAAATTGAAGAATATATTTATATTCATTTTACAAACGACTATAAAACGATTTTAAACCTGGCCATCACAGCAATAAGTAAGATAAAAATACCATTAAACGAAATAAATATACTGGAGTTTAAAAATACTAAAAAAAATAGTTAAGTATTTTAAACGTATAAAAAACATCTCTGAATACATAGATCCAAATCATAAAATATTTGTTTACATAATATATAACCTGTAAGTGAATTCTAAATATAGTATTTGAATACCGGTGCTCTTGATCTCGAAGATCAGACTTAACAACGTCAATACTTGTAATTTATTTTGCATAGAAAATGACAAAATTTAAGAACGTTAATTTAATACTAGCGAAAGATTTATGAAGTACAAGTTTTATTACTATTTTTTTAATTTTTTAATTAATTGTTTAAGATCTAAGTAAAATATAATAAATAAAAAAAGTTGTCGCTATCAGAACGTCACAAAAAAAATGTCATTTATAAATATGTTATTTTTAATGTTTTGTATAATTTCAAGTACTTTTTTTAAAGCATTTAACTTCTTTCTTTATTTTTTCATTTTTCTCTTTTCTTTAAAGAGTTTAAAGAAATACCGTTAATATGAAAACTGATATACATACATTTTATGTATATTTCAAAATGAGTTCAAATTATTTATAACGGTAAACTCTTGGTCATACATGCAGTAAAATAGTTGGGTATAGAAAATATTTGTTTATTACTAGCAGAAACATACTCGGATCCGTGAAAGCTATTTATCAATATTAATTGTTATTGCTATTCTTATATTAAATCTGTTTAAATACCTTTTAATATAAAGCATGTGTTGTCTCGTATTGTGTGCATAGCATATTTTGTTTGTGTTTAGCGTGTTTCACGCGTATACAAAAATATATTTTGAAAAAAATACTATTCGTTACTTTTTTTAATCTGTTTCAATTTCACAATATCAATTCCGATATAATCAATGTGAATACAGATTATTTATTATACATAATTGACAAATATATAAAAAAATACGGATAAAGAATGTGGCAACCGTTTTATAAAACCCATAAGGGTTTGTAAAATGTAAGTAGCAGCCCTGACATAAGCATCAAACCAAGGCCGCGATCTGCCACCAAGTGATACCACAGAGCTTGATACAAATAGTTCCATGCCCTGAGATATCACATCAGCTACAGCCGCAGCGCAGTCACTAGGATCATTGGAAGGGACACATCGGTCCCCATGGGTAGGGTTCAGAAAAGGACTGCATTCTTCTCCTAATATATTTAACTGTTAAGGTATTTGAATCTTAAATTTCACTATTGTGAAATTAACTCTGAATACAACGTTAATATTCAGCATTTGTGCCTCGACCACTCGACTTCAAGGTGAATATATATATATAAGTGTATCTGTGATATTTTGGAAAAATATTATAAAAGTTCACTACCCAGTTTAAAATTAGCGTCGAGCTACTCACTCCTATCGTTGTCTAATATTGTAAATATATAATATATATATTCGTTCGTTATTCACTCAAAAGTACTAAATATATTTAAATCTTATTTTGAACATCTGTCTACCCAAATTTTGGAAACAACATGGCTATTCTCATTGCAATATAAAAATAACATGAAGTACTTCTAAAATCCTGAGCTGTCATTTCAAATATACGCTCCTTTGTATGCAGGGTCCTGTAGAATGAAGATAAATACAACCATTTGTCGTTTTCCACTGTCATTGTTTGTAGGCTGTCAAATGTGTTGGTCCCTCATTCGTAGGTACAAATGAATCTAGTAGACAAATGTTTGTTCAACGAGCTAGAGGTGGACAACGTGATAAATATTTGATCAAATTTAAATACAATAGACACTTTTATTACTGTTTTACTTAAAATAATTATACGCACTATAACAAAGACCCTTTACCAAAGATAAGCTTAGTCACAAAGCTTGTATAAATTACGGTGTCGGTATTTTTTTAGAATCTTCGTATTATGCAGAGAATACTGTTAAAGACATTGTATCTATAACCTTTCCGTCTTAACCCTCTAGTGATACTTAAGTGGCGTACCAACTTCTCACATGCATGAATTTGAATCGATAACTTGTTGGCAGTATGCAATGCTCCTAATGTAACATTATTGTCGACCCAATTCTGTAATATTGAATGAACTTATATTTGTAATATGTTTTAACTGTGTGGTATTTTAAGTTTAACTTCATTTATGTAGAAAAATAATAATACCTAAATATATACACTATTATCATGACAGTATGTAATATAATAGAGTATTTGTTAATTCCCTAAAAAATTATAAATATGGATTGACATCCATATTTATATAATTTAAACCAATGTTTTTGTTTTCCCCTTTAAACTTAATACATTGTAATAGTGAATAAAACATATATTAAATAAATTATATATATATATATATATATATATATATATATATATATATATATATATATATATATAAATACTTGTTGCGCATTTTAATGTAAAAATAAAAATATCAACATTATTACTAATTTTACTAATTTAAAATTGGCTTTCAGTATATATTTACCACAGTTTCATCTATTATCAATCAGCATTTATTGTCACATTAATTAAACATATAAGGTAAATCCTTATGATAACAGCAAATAATATATTCCATTAATAACTTATACTATCATTAAATAGTATTTCAAGATAAATGCTTATATAATAATGAGAAAATAAAATTCTGAAAGATTTTTTTCTCAGGGTCTTAATATTTATTGTTTTTTTAGTAAATGACTTCCTAGAAAAGTAATGCAACTTCCTTTGTTTCTATCTTTTGTTTTTTCTAAGTCAACTACCGGTAAGTTAAATCGTCTCATAAGAAATGCAATAAAATTATAAAATATAATACTACTATTTGTATTTAAGATAGAATAAATTATGCTTTAGGTTTCTTTATCTTTACATTTTTACAACTTTGTAGTAATTTTGTCTTTTATTATTATACTTTTTGTAAAACTATTGTTTCTCAAAAGTTAATATAATCATGGGTACGTTATTTATAAGTTATCTGAGAAGGTTAGAAATATCAAAATTCTTAAACAGATAATCTCACAGTATTTTTAACTATAAATGTCAACGCTGGGTACAGATAGTTATTAGTTTTCAAGTAACAATTTTAACTGGGTCCCATCGATGAAGTTGCCATTTGGAAAACTTTAAATTTGTGCCTGTATTGATAAGTCTAGAGCGACACAAAAAATTACATACTTTTTATTGATAAATACGATACATTAATTTGTAAAATTTGATAAAATATCAATAAAATTATATAGATTTTAATTGAAAAATAGGTTTTCACAATTTTTCACTTATTGGTTGTCTTCTGACACATTATATGTTGTATAATATTATGTATCTGAAAGCAACCGCCCACTTCTTGGAGCAACGTCGAGTGGTTCTAATCGTGAACAAAACGATGAAGTACTCGTCACTCATGTCACACATTAAAAGCCAAAAACAAAGGGAAGTTTAGAAATCAATTAACAATGCTAAAGTAAAGTTTCAATGGTAATATTAAACTGAAAGTTATTCAACAAACAAAAGAGCAAGGCGATTATGTAAAATCAGAGAGGTGTTTGTTTTTTTTTGAGAAGTCATAAAAAATTTACTTGGGATTATATGTAATGTTAAATTTAGAATGCATTGGTTCAAGATTGCCATTAAGTTTGGATAAATAATTCAAGTGAAGCACTGAAGTACCTATAAGTGCTCGGTCAGGATTCCGGTTCTCTCAAGTGGAATACGAAATTCAGGAATAAGGCAACAGCCTACGAATTTTCATGCATAGATAGTATTTTATATTATAGCATGCAAATAATACCGTTTAAGGATTGCAAATCATAAGGAGAATGAAGTAGAAGAACGAAATTTTCCAAATGTTAGGAGACCTTCATTTGTAATTTCGGAAATCGTCATTATTAATGTAAAAAACCTGAAAAAGAAACCAGAGAGAAAATTGAGTTTTATGGATAAAAATGTTACTCTCAAGCTCCAATATACAATATTAAAAAAGGAAAATGATACTCCAGATTTACTTTAAAAGTTACAACAGTGAAAAATACTTTTAAAAAACAATAGACCACTATCACAATTACAATTACTAGTTGTGATCCACCGATATGACTCACCTAGTTGAGTAAATATGCAGCATTACTGTATTATATTTAAAATTTTGTTGAAATTTATATTTTATAACTTAAATAAAATTCTACGAATATCGTATGTTACAACAAAAAGATTGAAGAATTATATGTACATTTAAAATTCACGTGTTAGATTTGCTTGATATTATTTTAGAACATTATTCGTTTCTGCGAGTTCTAATCAACTTAAAGAATATTTTACTTCAAATGTTGAATATAATTTGTTATGAGTTACAACATTATTATATATATATATTTCTTTAACGTATAGTTTTAGGATTTATTTTATAGAATAAAATAATCGAATATTGGTAGGAAACAGAAAGAAACAAAAATATATATTTTTTTAATTTTATACCATAAACAATATTGAATTTAAATAATAACATTGAAGGTATTCTTAATAATTTCCTGATCACTAAATTACATTACTTATATTAAAATGGAAATCCTAAAATGTAAACGTGTGCAATATTCATTTCTTTTACATATTTTTATTTTAGCAACTTGTAAACATAGCAAAAAATGTATAAAATTATATTTAAAAAAAATACAGTTAATTTCTAAGTAACATGGTTTTATTATTTACGTTTTATAACTTCATGAAATTTAAAATTTAGGATAAATTTCATTATAAAAAAACCTATTACAAAAAACTTATAAACGTTCCACATCAAAGATAAAAAAACTAGTCATTTAATGTCCATTTTTTTGCTCAAAGTCAAAAAATGTTGCAATTACCAATACCGAAGAGTCAAAATGAAATTGCCCGAACAATTTTAATTAAAATGTAACAACATTTTAGGGACTTTAACTAAGACGTAACATTTTCTTTATTACATTAATTAAGTTCTTGCTTTTTTTGATCTCGGACCCCATTTAATTACTGTTTATTTTTATTTTGCCTCCCTTTAATTCAAGTTTAAATTAAAAATTACAGAATCGTATTCAATTATGGTATGGCCCGTAATTGAAAAAAATAGTAATTAATAAATCGAATAATTGCGTTATAATTACCCACCGACTAATATGTATATATTTGATAGGTTATTCTATTGATAACATGAGCTAATTGATAAAATATTTATTCACGGATTTCTTATTATGATAGATTACATAAATTTATTTTCTTGTTATATATATTTAAAATTCGTGTATATTTAGTATATTTTAATTTAACTCCTTTCAGATCTTTTGCAGCAAACGAGTTCGTGATTTGTTGAAAGAAGTAATGTCGGTGTCTTTCAGCAAATCAATATATTTGCCATCTATCTGCAAAGTTTTCTTATTTTCCAGGTATAAAGTGTGGGACGCGCACAAAAGACACCAACAGTATTTGTGACTCTCGCATTGTTTTTACATCCGTGGAATTTTATAATTTTCGAGAGCGGGTGTGAGATTCTATAATTGTGATAGTCCAAAATTTTATTTTTAATTTCAATAGTCTAGAAAAGAATTCTAGAAATATCAACACAACAATGTCAACTATCAGTCACTGAAACAATTCTAAAATTAGGGACATATCTCAAATGTGAAAATAGGCGAATCTTAAAGTTTGCAATCTGTAAAAATAAGATAGACGAGCCTAAATATTAGCTCTGATTTGGAGTTTCTCTGAAAACATACAAATCTAAAAAAATATTTTATTACAACCTTTGTCACATAACCTGTTTCATTTGAATTACCATCACGGTTTTTAATCATCTTATTTTTGTCTCTTGAAAGCTTTTAACTAGTATTACCTTGCAGTCATTTTTATATGCGTCAATCTTTCTCAAAATTCATAATTCATCTTACGAAACATTATATATATTGAAAAGTATTAACCATACAAAAATTATTATTTTAATGTAAAATTTGTATTGGTGATATAGTATTAAATGTAGGGAATGAAGATATTGAAAGGATATTTATACTATAGAGTGTAATTAAGAATGGTGAGAATGACGTTGTAAAAAATTATAATACTTCTATCTATATATATCCCGATGTAGGGTTAAAGCACTAATCCTTTTTTGCTCATTTTAAAGACAATTGTTATTGATTAAATAAAAACGAAATAGTCTTAGTTTCATAAACAAATGATTGAATTTTTAAAAACATTTACAAAATATTAAAATAAAATAATTTTTATTAAGCCGTCTAGTTCACCACCTTGAACTTATATAACTAATTAACTAGTCTTATTCCAGAAGTCGTCATATTTTTGTTATTTATAGAAGTTAATTTTGATCTTGAACCTATGTAATGTTTTGAAAATAAATAAATAGTAATTTTAATTAATATAACAATTGCAATAGCATTCACTCATTATCCATCTGTCCTTATCCCTATCATTTTATCATATCATGATTGTCAAAATATGTTAATTTCCGCCAAGCTTTTCTATTACAGGTCATCTCAATGGAGACATGCTTCTTTGCCATTATATAATCATTTCACGTGGTAAAAGAACATACCCATACATACAACACAATAACATACACATACACATCTCAATTTATTTTCTTTTGCCAGCATCCTGTCTATCTAACCTTTATCCTATTCTATTCTACAAGGATATAAATCAACTTTGTATATACCGCTTTTTATGTTTATACACGTACAGGAGCAATACATTTTGAATTAGTTTTCCGCTCTTCTTTATCGTCAACATCGGTGTTTTACCATAATTCACGTTTTCTTTTCTAACGGCGTATAAATCGTCTTTTGAATTTAATACTCGTTATCGAGTCAAGCTCACACCCTTCGTGTAAAAAAAATGTATTTATGTAACGAATTTTAGATATATGTAACTATTTAGTTATATCTTTAATTTCAAATAAATAACAAAAATATAGGACTTCTTGAAGATGTAATTCAAAAATAATATATTCGTACGTTACATTATCAGAAGTAACATAATATATAATTTATGCGTAATAAATACTTTTTGGTTTTCCGTAAAAACATTATTGATATCAGCCAATGCAAATCTGATGATCTATCAATCGTTGTGAATGTATGATCTGTGCAGGTATTAAGCCTAACACAATTTTTTTTCTGAAATATTGCATTAATTAAAACAAGCTCAGTTTTTTTGTGCCTTCGGATAAAATCACTTTTATTAGTTTATATAACTATATAATATGAAGCTAAGCCAAATATGTATATAAGTTTTTATACTTTTAATATGAAGTTATGGATAACAAAGGGAAAAAAGAAAAGTGTGTATAATTTTATACAGAAACGTAATTCAAGTCTCAATTTGTGTTCAGGTTCAAAATGAATCAAGTTATGAAAATGTTATTAAAGATCAATTTCAGGTACAATAGTGTGCACATTATTATTAAATAAATCCATAAAGACATTGACCAAGTGAATTATTATAAGTCAATTGCCTTGATAATAGTTCACTAATGATTTATTTGAGAAATGTTAAAGCTTTAAAAGAGTAAATTAATAATAGTATCTCTATATATACAAATTTTATAAATACAGGCAATTTATATCTGAAACATTGCAATGGATTGAAATATTTTAAGCCTTCTGAATTAATTGTCTGTTAATTAACTAATTGATAGTACGTTAATTGGTTTTACATATGAGATCTAATTTATTATTATAAAAACCTTGTTTGTAATTTTTTTAAACAACCCAACCTACGTTGTATAAAAGTATATATATTATACTTTTAGTAAGGTTAGTTTTTAAGTATTTATTCTTATTATCTAATCTTATACCTTAAAACTATAACTATAAAATAAATGTGAGTACTTTATAGTGAGCCGACACTTTACCGATAACGCAGAACGAATTTAAAAATGTATATTTTTGATATTCAAAATATATCCAATATTCAGTGCAAAATAATATTTAAATTGTTGAGAGCTGCGAATGATACGTGCTCTGAGAAATAAATGATGAGTTAAATTGACAGAGCTTGTACTCAGACTTAAACATAAATATTTTATTTCATAATTTCTGTTCAAATTAAAAAAGGTAAAGAAAGAGTATGAAAACAAACATGTTCTATTATAAAATATTAATGAATTAAGTAGTACACCTAGGTATTACAAGGTTTAGGTTTCCACGCGAACTAATAACCAGTATTACAAGATTGTCTCTGTATACGCGCTCAGTTTTGATTAAAAATTAAATTTCTATTACATTTGGGTCGTGGTTTAAGTTTAGGTTTAAGTTTTAAAAATGAATCCTCTTATTATTTTACTAACAACGAAGCCAGCACTCAGTATTTGGTTAAAAAGAGTATAGTAAAGCTGCTTGTTTGAGCATATTTTATTTAGAACAACACGGCATGTATCGTATTCGTATCCGTACTTTTACATAAAAGCAGACCCTGTAATATTAACCCGAACGAAATAAACATATTACATACCTTGATTATAATTAAGCAATATGAAGCAGGTGTTCTGAACGGAGTAAATTAGCGGTTACCTCATTATAATATTCATAAAATGGACAAAGTATTCAACGCAGCTGGTGGACAAAAGCCGCTGCATTTATCTATTATTTTATTTTTTGTGGAAGCTATAAATTTGTTTCATTTCGCTTGCAAGTAATTATCAATTAAAATATTACAAATGGTTCAGATTTTTTTATATTTTGATTTACGTGAAATTCATTAAAATGTAATCACATTGAAGTAGTATTTTTCTCCTTGTCCATTTAAATTATGTATAACTAGTATTAACTAGTGGATATTAAGGCGTTGTTGTTTGCTAATAATGTACACAAGATAAGACTGTTTAATTATTACAACGTAATTGCGTCCTCGTGTGAGACTAAATTGTCACTGAAGATTTAAATTTAAAAGCTTGTTGCGAAGTACTAACCTGTTACATAGTTTAGTTGAGTTTTATGGCAAAATTACTTAAAATTATACTTTGAGTTTTAATTATGATACTTTGTAGATAACAACGTTTTTTTTTATTAAAACCTTTTCAAAATATTATGTTGCATAACATAAAAAACTCAAAACAATGTAATATAAAAACAGAATAATAAGAATAAGTGCGACATAAAATATATATAAGATAATAAAGAAAAAAAATCCTAATTCATTCGTTTACAGGGCGGTATTATTTTTTAAACAAAAATCTTGCATCGTTTCGTTGAAGTGTATGTTTAAATTTATCCTTTAAATTAGATTATATTCTAAAGATATTTCATTAGAATATTATTAAAAATAAAAGGTATTATAAGAATACTATTCATCTGATTATTAAACACTTTTATAATGAAATCATAACTTCTTATCAAGTTAATCGGTTTTTGAATATAGTAGGTTTTATGTATGCCCAGTACCATGGGCGAATCCGTTTCTTATTTAGGGTATGATTCTTTGAATAAATTTGATCATGTTATATTGCTTTTATTTTTAGATTATGGATAACTCCTGTTATTATAAAATACCAGAATGGAATCAGCTTTTATAACATAAGAAATTTTGAACGAACTTGCTTCTTTTGAAAAAAGGTTTTCTTATGAAAACTTCATTGAAATCAATTCTCTTGAGAAACAATAAATATTATGACTTTGTGATATAGAACCTGTATAAAATAAATCTATTATTTTATATATTGTATCTAAGATAATCGTACGTGTTATATTTTCGTTGAAGATCTATTTTAATGAAATCAAATTTGTCACATTTTTTTTTACATTTTCGCACACAACGCTGACTACATAAGATCAGATAAGAGCTTTCACTGTCGTTAATTTCCTTTTACCGTTTTTCGTTTTATATTTAGATTGTTTATTTTTACAACAAACTAGATATCCATTGATATAAGTTACTTTTTTCAAGTTGTAAATAATATAGTCACTTGGCTCGCTGCAATTATTACATTATTAAACGTTTTCTTAAAAGATAAAAAAGTATTCAAATATTAATATTGCATATATTACATAATAAGTAAGAACTCATCATCTTTAGATCCATTAATTATTTATTTTCAATGAAGCCGTCTTTTGCATAAAGTTTGACAAAAATTGATTAAATTTTGGTTTACATACCACATACGTCAGGTTAACTGTTATTTATTGTACCCGACCTCTGTAACTCTTATTTAAATCGAATGTAAAATATAGCACAGAATTTAGGAATTTAGGATATTACACCGGGAAAGTGCCTAGGTGACCCATATAATTTTACTTTGTATCTCGGATGGCAGACAAATTGTCCCCGGAGAAAAAGAGTTTTGGAAATATAAAGTAATTATCTTAAAATGTTGGTAGCTATCCGCAAACTAGGATATAAAATATTTATTTAAATTTAAGCTACAAATAAATTATTAAGTAGCCATCATCACTACAAACATTGAAATATTTTGATATTAAGTATATTTAAAATAACGTCTTGGTATAAATGAATACTTTAGATGTATTCTAAATTATAAATGGATATTAAAATGTTCTTATTTTATGTGGTTAACATTTAGCATAAAAAATGTAATGTTTTTTTTCATATTAATCGTCATAATAGTTGCCCAATTTGGGCGTATATTGAAAAGCAAGCGAGTAAATTGATTAATATAAATATAATCGTTATTATTTACTAATCTACCATATAATGTTAAATTAAAAAAAACTAACATGGTTATAACTGTTAATATATGAAAACTTTCTGGTTTAGATATAAAAATAGAAAAAAATAATATAGAAATACGTATATATAATAATAATAATAAGTAACTATAATAAAACAACAGAATAATATTCTCTTTGTCAGTATTCAATCTGATTTGTCTATATGTTACCTAATAATAATATTGAATATTATATTATTGGATAGCAGGTAAGTGAAATATAAACTAACAACAAAGCTTCATTTAATAATAAAAAACAAAAATATATATTTTTAATTCAGAACATTTAACTTGGTTGATTTATTGATTCAATCGTTAAATATTAAGTTAATATAAAGTAAGGAAAATTTACAAAAAATACATAAAAATAACCTATTTTATAATTCGAATAATCTACAAATATACTATATTTGTAGATAAAAAGTAAAGTAAAGTATAACTACTTCAAAAAAAGGGAAATTAGTGGTAATTTAAGTTTTATTGATACATTCTACAGCATAAATTTACGTAGCTTTATTTTACAAGAGCGCAGTTTATTTGAAGTTTTCAAATAAAGCCCTAATTTTTATTGGGTAAAAACTGTTACCGATTAGAATCGATGTGATTTCTCAGTATCTATTAATTTATTTTCGACAATAATATAAAGACTGATATAATTATTTCATTAATTAACTCATTAATTAATTCATAATACGCATATACGTACGTACGTACGTACGTACGTATTATTATTGTTTTAATATAATGTAAACTGTCTTTATAGGTATTCGGTTTTTACAAGTTTAATTTTAAAAAATCCTATTACAGGAGTCTATAGATTATTTATGAAACACGATCTTATGTTCTTCACAATACCCCGGAACTAGAGTCCCTAATATTTTTAGTTTTTGTATGAAATAAAAATATTATGGACTTCAGTTCCGGGGTATTGCGGAGAACATAAAACCGTGTTTAAATGTTCTTCGTCATAAATTTAAGTTAAAAATGTATAAAAAAGTCGTAGAGGAAAAATATGTATAAACCTGGAAAATTCTATCCCACATACAGAAATACATACACAGTCGCGAACACATATAGGGAGAATAATACATTATTACAAGAGAAATATTAAAGTAATTATTCTAAATGCATAGTTATGATTCCCTTATGACGAATATACGGGTCAAAGGTCGCGTTCACTTTAATCTATAAAATAACTAATAACCTGGGCATAACAGACAATTATCAAATACGATTCCAAATGTTTTTTGAATAAAATTCTTTTGCAAAAGAAATTGTATCTACAAAAGGATATCAGGGTTCCTTATCGCTTTTAGAGGTTTAATATTTAAATTCACTTGATTTTAAAGCTTAATAGGGTTTGCTCCCTCGTTATGTTTCCCATGTCATGAATAATGGGCACCACATTGTCGTATTGTGTCAAGTTAATAAATGTTTTCTATAACTTTATAGTACTATTATTATGGCCCAGTACTTACCAGAATAAGAATATGATATGTTGACCGGGAGAGAAATTATACGACATTCCAATAAACACATCCAGCCGATGTTACGAGATGGGCTAAAAGATAAAATAAATTAAAATATCTTCTTATGTGTTCTCTTATTGATTATATTTTTGCAAAGTTCTACCGAACCTTGAAATATTTTAATACGTAAAGTTTATAAACATTACTGAATTCAAAATACCATAAAATAAGCATATATCTCCGTAACTTATATTCGGTTATAACTAAACGACCAAAAGTATAATTGCCCATTTCGCAGCGCAATGACGTCAATTCTGTCATTCAGAACGATTTAAAGACAATTTGTGTTTGAATCACGGGTTTTGGAATTCAGATTGTTTTAAAACGCTTTAAGGTTAATATTTAATAAAGATAATGAATGAAAAATAAAGAAACACCACAATTATTTTTAAAATAACTAATTGTCTTATTTATTTCGTGATATTATTCAAATTATCTGTTTTTTTATATGGACGCAGATAGCATGAAGTATAGAAAAACATTTTTTTAAGTATATATTTTAAGTAAATGTATGTACAGTGCAAATATAAAACGCTTTTGGAATGTTTTTTGATGACACAAAAAATTTGTTATATTTTTTATATGTTACTTAAACTTCATGTCTTAAGCTTTAAAGTTTTTTTTTTTTTCGTTTATTCAAACCTTAAGTATTATCCATAAAAGAAATTTCAAATATCTATGAACTGGTTGAGGTTGTACACATACATTGTCTTGAACCCAATGAGTTAGAGTCATATTAAATGGTAATAAGCAAAATTATTTTATTACAACATATAAAATAAGCACTAAAATATGAAAATATTTATAAAACATATTATATACATTTAGGTAATTAGTAAAATAAAATGAACAGATTTTTTTGTGATTTTTTTCAGAATATGGATAATCTAATTATTTGAAATAAAGAGATGGATGAGTTTAGACATAATGATCAGCTTAGACACAATTAAGATTTTGATCTGAACTAAATACCTATACATACTTTATTGTTCTAGTTTATCATATTAATCAAGTTATTATAGTAAACTGCAACTCAAAATGTATACTTTTTCTAGATAATTGAATAAATCTTAAAGGTTTAGTTTTATTTCAATTATTACATCATATTGACTTAGTTCATTATTAAAAAAATCTTACCTTCAAGCTTCATAAAGCTAATTTTTAAATGTTTGCTAAACACGCCATCGTAAACTTATATTTAAAAAACCTATTCTGTATCGTCGTATCCAAGTATAACGAGCTTCTGAATTTATGCGTTATGCTACCAAAATTTCTCATCTGTATCATCAAATAAAGGAAAACAGTCTACGGTAATCGGCTGAGCGATTTTTTTTTGCTCTTGGGAAAAAGTTATTCAGTAATTTCAATAGATTTTTTATACAATGCAAATGTTAAATAAAATGTTAAAATGTTACTTAAATACTCCTTGAGAATAGAAGTAAACACGTAGTCGTACGAAACTCTGTTGTTTTAATTCAATAACCACGTAAATACTGTCTTTGCCAGTGCAATAACATGAGCGAATGAAATATAAACTGTCAAAGACTATTATAAATCAAGAAAACTGAGTGAGATCTAAAGTTATCTGTCATCTGTCAGCCAACAACGCCAAATAATAGATAATTTTACCATCCTAACAAAAAAAACTGCGTTCACGTAATTACGTTTCGTTATACGCACAACATTAACACATAGAAATGAATAATCTTCATAAATTATACAACCAAGTCTAAATACAAATGACGCACCAACCAATTCCTCTAATTTGTTCGGAAAAAAGAATTTTAATAATGTATATAATTTAGTTCAACCTCTACTACGTTCTACATTGATTATTGATTATTTATATTGCATATATTTTAATTATATCTTTTAAAAATTTTAAACGACTATTATATATGTATTATAATTACTATATTTTAAATTTCAACATGTAATGGGTTCTTATTACTATGTATGAAGGGTATAATTTATCGTATAAAAACGTTTTTTTATAATATAACTTAGAATAAGTCTTAACTATGAACGTTGATAGTTATTATTATATGCTTTTCATTTTTCCTCATTGCGTGAACATCGATTACTTATCTTTTCTATCAGCGAAACTAGTTTCCAACTACCTCTTACATACCCATTTCTTAGTTTATCCTACCTCTTAACATTCTTATTTTAGCAGGATATAGGTTTTATAACTATTCATGAATATTTATATACTTAACATATAGATGTATAATTTATTATCTTATGATTCCATCGAATGAAAAAATGTTGAATAAATTTTTTACTACTTCTTTACCCACTTTATTTGCAATACAATTTTATATTCCATCCGACATTTAAAATTTACCATGATGAAACAAGTTTAGCATTACCATCTTATGAAGCACTATTTATAGCGTGTTATATCTGAGAAAAAACTTATCAAAAAAGGGTATATTAGACTTCATGCTTCTCACCCGTTGGGATAAGAAAAAAGGTTACAACAACGTAAGAACTAAAGAAACGTCTGTCGCTTCACCCGCATTTATTTACGAGTATCTCAATAGAATTCAATAATATGTAACCGTAAACTAAACAACGTTGTACATGAGGCTTCACCTTTTTTAACGCTTTGTAATGTGGTTTAACGTCAAAGCACATTTTGTTAATTTTTGTTTTTATATAATATTTAACGAAATATAATAATACTATGTTATAGTTATAATATAATACTACTATGTTATAGCATAGTATTATAATATAATAATACTATGTTATAGCATAGTATTATAATGGAGGTATGAGGTAATGAGAAATATTCACGATAATGAACCGCGTCCCGCTGACGATTCCTCTTAGATCTGTGCCAAATGTTCCCCGATAATATTTAATAGCGAGGCTCCGTGACGAAAATTTAAAAAGTACTAACACTATTTGCTTTGTAGAGATAAAGCATATCATGATCTAAAGGAATAATTTAATAAACCCAAATAAAGAATACTTACAGCAAAAATATTTAAATGATGGTAAATTTTCAAATCATTCATTGTAAAATGGAGATTTTAAATAAAATAATAATAATGTACAATTTAACTATGAAGAGAGTTTTAAACATAATTTATAATTGCAAAATCAGTTTTGAACAAATAAATATACAATATGTAAGTCTTTAAATAATTATAATAAAAGACAATAAAGAAATATTTCGAAATTACGTGGTATAGATAATACTAAACTAAATTAGCGGAAATAAATATTGAAAGGGAATGAAACATACACACTTTACGACATAATACCAATCGGATGTATGAAGTATATCAAAGAGTAGTTAGTCATAATACTCGTAAGTAATTAATTGGCGCCACGCTACAATCATGGCGGATTACAACAGTTTCATTCGCAATCACAACTAATTTATCAGGTTAACTCTTCGTGTTTAAGATAAAATCGTTTAAGGATTCAATAAAATTTTATATACATAAATTTGTATAGATTATACATTATATAGATTATACATGATTATAATAGATTATACATTCATAACTTATTTTATTGTTTGTTTATTTAAATCTCTGGTATTGATAGTAGAATTACAAAATAATATTTTTTAAGACTTATTCTTGAGAAAATAAATCATGTCAAAAACATAATATTCTGGCCTTAACAAAATAAAAATAATACCAAAGTATTGGAAGTATATTTTACAAAAAATGGATACGGATAAAGCTGCTTTTTCCCCAAGTTCGTTTAATATGTTAGTTCTGAATCAACGATCCGAGCAAGTATGTAGCAAAATATTAAATTTAAATTCCTAAAGAATTTTCTTTTATCATTTAAATACTTCCTCATTCTTTAACCTGAATAGCTTAAACACACCGAAACAAACACACAGAATACATTGTATATATTTAAAATTACTGCAATAATTAATAGAAATACAGTTCTGAGAAAATACTAATTTATCATCTGAATACTGCATGTTTATTTTGTATGCTGTTAATAATATAAAATATTTTGCCGATACATGATGAAAGAGATACAACTATTAAGTACTCTGAAAAATTTCATAATATAATAGTGTTCCAAAATATATATAACGAATTGTTGAACCACGATGTGTGACCCTCCGTGACAACTTGTATTAATTTGGGATAAGAAATTATTTTTAATTTAGTTAATTATAAAAAGATACGAATTGACTTAGATTTATAATAATTTTATCTACCAATTAAAAAAAAGTTATAAGCACGATGTCATGCTTTTATAAAGGAATAAGGTCAAATGTAAGTCTCATCAAATATTCAAATAATTTAAAGTAACTTAACCCGCTGAAGCCTCCCCGCGATCCGACGCTCATTGAATGGATACTCTCTGTCTCGCTTCACAAAGTAAATATTGTCGATTCAGAACAGCACTTTAGTTTAATTATAATCTAATAAGGATGGTTAATCAAAGAGAAACTCGTCTTAAACACCACCCTACTCATTATATAGTAATTCAAACTTTCAGGCTCACGAATGTTAGTCTTTGTTCGTATAGACATATCATTGAAATTTTTTAAACATTTTTATTATTTATTGATTTAGGAATGTCATAAAATAGCTTACTTCTGTTGTCAAAAAAAAATGAAAACTAACATCTCAAAATTATATTTGTCTTTAGTTTTGTAGCAATCTATATACGCATGATACTTTTGGGATCAATTTTTCTTTTTTCAATAATTTTCGATTCTGTCATTAAAATATCAAGTAAATTTTTAAATATATCCTCATCTTACTAAATTGTAAATATAGAAATGATTTTTGTTTAGTGTAAGCTTTTAAGCAAAAGTCGGTATTAATGAAAACACAGCCCACGGCTAAAGGAGATTAATTTAAGCTTTTGATTACTGCATAGGAAATGAAAATCATTGCACAGATATTCTATTTATGTATGATGTATTCAGTGTATGAATGATTCTAGATTTAATTACGTCCATTGTACCTTTTTGGGCAATAAGTAAATAAATTAAAGTTAAAACAAGTAGGTTTTTAACTTTTTGCTATTTCTGGCAATAATAGACCAATATTTACTTTGTAGATAAAAATAGTCTTAATTAATATGTTAATCAATTAAAGTGGAAAGAATTGATGAATCACGATGTAAGATATAATGCTATACGAGTATAACTGTTTATTCTGGCTTTTGTTTAATAAAAAAAAACAATAAAATGATTAATATTGGTTAAACAGACAAATACTAGAAAAAAAACATTCGTTCGACATTCGACCCGATTAAGACTATTTTATATAAATTCTATAAAGCGTGATACGATGCTATCACTCAGGTGGCATAGCCGGATCCAAATATCCCGAGGTTACAAATACCTATTTATCTTGAAAAAGACGTTTGTTTGAAATATTAAATGTTATGCAAATCCTAAAGCCTTGTAACGGTTATCTGTAAATAATTTTTAATTTAAGTAATACTTATTTACCTCCATATTACATCAAGACGTCTTGAATATTTCAGTAAATTAATAAGTCTTCTTAAGCAAGGTTGTCGTGCACAAAAACATTTTTAAATGAGAAAAATCTTGACATGACTTCCCTGAAACAAGTAATGCGCCGTTTTATACATATTTTAATTGAAACTCAACTGGAGAGAAAAGTCTTTACTTCTTTTGCTAATATAACGATGAAGTTGTACAAAATCGATAAAGTAGCCTGTAAAGAATTAGTCAGTTCGGTTTATGAACATTGGAGTTAAATTTAAGTCCAAAGCTGAGCAACGCTAAAATCATTAAATCGTTATTAAAAAACGGTCGGATTTCATTTAGATTAAATTTGCAGAGATGAAAAATAAACATAAGCATATTTCTCAGGTTTCTAACTTATTGTACTACACGTTTGTATTATTGTATTGATACATATTGTACTGAGCATATAATGCAATGTTTTTAAAATTTTAAATGTATCTTATTGATGATTAAACAGAATAATTTTGCAAGAGTAAGAAGTATGTATTTGATATCAGACGTCTGATATCGTTTGTCTAATAAGATACAAAACTCTGTAAATAAGAGCTTCTATTTGAATAAACCATAACATATTAAAAGAGACATTAAAAAACTAAACGTCAACTAAATAGTTAAATTAACATAGTTTTAAACTAAAACATTTTTGTTTACATAAAATAATCTAAGGTTTTCGTTTGATCGTTTGATAACTTTGATCTCTGAGTTTGTGAACTTAAGCTAACCTAACCTCAGCTAAATTCGTTATAGTACAGAAATAAATATTTTAGTACGAATACTAATATTGTTTAAATTCAAAAGTAAACAATAAAGTTCCTGCACGTTTTATACACCCTAAGAACCGATATTTCAATCCTCAGATAAGTTTTAAGAGAGAAATGAAATTGATATTAAGTATTTTTTTGTTTGAATATTATGCTGACAAACTTTTACCTGAGTAAAAGTTATTTCGTGTTTGTAATATCGAACATTTAGGTATTTCTTTCAATCTTCATATTTAAAATTAATATTTGTTATTAAATATTACATTCTTATAAGCCACCGTCAAAATATTAAAAAAACAGTTGACAATATAGTAAACGACTTGAATCCGAAATATTCTTTATGAAACAAAATACGTCCTATTCTTGAGGTTGTTAAGTTAAATAATATAGTTTTTGACCTATTTCCTCTATTATGTAGTTTCAGGCCATGAAATATACTCTATAGAAACTAGGAACAAATAAGGCTTATGAGGGGTTTTATCAAAATTGAATATCATAGATTATATACTAATGCACTTATTACATCCATTTTTATCTTCTTGAAAATCTTTGAGAGGTTTTATTATATTTGAGTTGTTTTTATACCTTTATCTAAATTAAGTTAGCAAATAAATTATAGATAATATATTGTCTCCAAAAATGCCTAAATAATATTAATATCCACACAAAAAAACGGTTAGAAAATTTATGATTTTTGAGATATTTATATATTGATATATTTTTCATGTCCCAAGTCATATTATTAAATAATGTTTAAGTATTTACTGACTACTTACAGGCCTTCAATTTGAGGATTCTTTCCTCCTCCGCTTATTTCGGTCCCTTTATTTATAATTCAGTGTCGGTTTAACACAAAAGGCCTATTGCATTACAAAGCATTGTCATGGTTGAATTCGTCGTTTATATACTTATTTAGAAATATTTGAAATAACTTACGTGTAAAAAACGTTACATTAAAGCTATATATCATTTTAACGAAGCGTGTAAATAAAGCAACGAGCCGAGCATGACTCGACAACATCGTATTAAATAGTAAAGACGATTTATACGTCATTAGAAATAGTGGTAAAACCCTGATGATGATGATAAAGAAGAGCAGAAAACTAATTAAAAATGTACATGTATAAACATAAAACGTGGTAGACACAAAGTTGTGTAAGGATAGAAGGGTGGAACAGAATGGTATAAAGGGTAGTTAGACAAGATGCCGACAAAGAACATAAATTTAGGCGGGATGTGTTATTTTATATCGTGATTGATTTTATAATGGCAAACAAGCTAGTTTCCATTGAGAGGATGTATAATAGAAGAGCGTGTCAGAAATTAACATATTTCGATAATCCCAAATAATTGGAATAAGGAGAGATGGAAAATGGGTGAATTCTATTGCAATTATTAAGTTAGTTAAAATAACTATTTTAGTTAATTCAAAACAATACAAAGGATCAAGACAGAAAGCTTAACGAAAGTAAAAAAAAATAACTTATTGAAATAACGAAAATATGACTTCTGGAAAAAAAAAATAAGTTAATATAATTAAGATATACAAAATTGTACACTAGACGACTTCATTTATATTTAATAATTTTAATTAGAATCTACTCTTAAGTTTAAGGTTTATTTTGATACTTATTAAACTTTAAATAGTTAATTTATCTATAAAAGTAAAATTAACTCGTTGTTATTAAATTAATTGGAATAGTTTTTTTATATAAGGAATAAAATAACTGCTTTAATTCTACATCGGAGTAAGTATAGATTAAAAATTTTACAACGTCCTTAGAAGGTTTACAGTAATAAATTACACTTTTTCTTTAAATATCTTCATTTACACATTTAAATCATTTATTACTAACAGTGGCAAATCTCTATCAGGTTTAATTTGTAAAATAATTTTCACTGTGTATCGTACAAAGGGGCTCGGCTGACCCCACGACACAACCTCTAAACGGGCAACGTCATCAATAGCTACGTATACGATTACTCCCTAATTTGCTTATTAAAACTAACGACTTACCTGTCTGCTTCTGTTATGCTTCAAAGAAGGAAGTCACATAGTCAGTCTGTACTAGTAAAGGATTTGGGGTTCCCCAGAGAATAGGATAAATTGTATAAAATTAATAAAAGGGAAATAATTATGGGACAAATAATTTGATACTTAAGTGTTCCGTCGCGTGACCTTCGGTTCCACGCACACTTCGAGTGAGAAAGCCACCAATTCGGCGCTGCAGCCAACAATTCAAACACTCGACACTAATGTAATTTACTCTTTTGGAAACTTCTAGAACCGATAATGATTACTCCGCAAAATCGTTAAGCACCGAGGTTCACCGAGAACCGCTCACCGAGAACTATCTTCGAGAACTGTTGTTCGAGAACTGTCTCGACCGTTACGCGTGCGTTTGTCACACCACCAAAAACGTAACATCTACCCTCGATTTGTTAATAATTAAAATATATTTAGCGCCTGACGATTGCTATTAGCAACTGTACAATTTAATTAATAACTATTCCGAACAATCCCCCGCCCCAGCCAGGCGAAACCTGACTGAGTCTAAACGTAATACCAGGCACCTGAAAAGTGTCTAAGCTACTGGTAACCGAGAGAGAGTAGCTACTGCCCGCTTTAACACAGAATTGCCCACATGTACTTCTGCGACTCTTGGAATTCCATCTGCGCCTGTTAATAACCTTAGAATACGACCCCGTCTCCAGGAGAGTGGAGGCATATTCATTTCTTTAACTAAGACAAGATCACCGACCTTAGGTGGGTCAGTTTTATCAGACCATCGTACACGCTGTTGCAACAAATGTAAGTACTCTAAATTAAACCTACGCCAAAAACTTTGAGATAGCTGTTGTAACAGTTCAAAACGTGTGAGCCTATAAAGTGGGGTATTCTCTAAAGGATATTCTGGCAGAGCTGTGAGTGGACCACCGACCAAAAAGTGACCTGGAGTCAATACATCCAAATCATTTGGGTCCGAAGAGACTGAACAAAGAGGTCGCGAATTAAGGACCGCTTCAATTTTGCAAAACACCGTCTGCAATTCTTCAAAGGTGAGTACCGTATCTCCAATAACCCGGCGAAGATGTGTCTTCGCGACCTTTACAACCGCCTCAAATATGCCACCCCAAGAAGGATATGCTGGAGGATCAAATTTCCACCGGATACCCTGCTGAGACATTTTTTGACCTATACAATCCTGACTTTCATATAAAAATTTGTGTACCTCTGAGAGATACCTATCTCCTCCCTTAAAATTCGTACCACAGTCGGACCGAATCAAAGAAGGTAAACCGCGCCGACTGACGAATCGAGACAGACAAGCTATAAAAGCCTCAGTACTAAGACTTGAGACCACCTCTAAATGTATGGCCTTAGTAGATAGGCAAACAAACACGCACAAGTACGCCTTACAGATTCGAGCACTTCGACCAGTAAAAGCTTTGACCATAAACGGACCCGCAAAATCCGTACCAACTCCAGAGAAAGGTCTAGAAATCTTTACTCTATCTGGAGGCAAGTCTCCCATTTGAGGTTGAGTAAGGGTAGCCTTTAACCTATAACACGGCATACATCGGTAAATAACTTTTCGAATTGCCCGTCTAGCTGACAAAATCCAAAATTCCCGCTGTAGGACAGCTAGCAGCGTATTTAGCCCCGCGTGTGCATTTCTTACGTGTCGGTCTACAATTAAAAGGTTCACAAGTGAACCACCCTTTGGCAGTAGGAGAGGATGTCGCGCCTCATAAGGTAAATCTGCGTTACGCAATCTACCTCCTACTCGAACTAAACCCTTGTCATCGAGGAACGGATTCAATCGAGCTACAGCACCTTTCAACTTGACGCACCCGTTTTGTAAACTGGAAATAACTGATTTAAAATTTTCAAGTTGCACTACGCGAACCCAGAAAACCAAGGCTTCGTGACGCTCCTCGGGATCGAGCACCGGAGATGATAGCCTATTAGACCTTTGCCGTGAATTTCGAATAAATCTCTTAATCCATCCCGTAACTCCCAATAACTTATTAAGAGAACTAAACCGATCTAGTAAAGGTTGCAAATCACCAGTAAGTTCCTTCTGTACCGTACAAATACGTAAACCTGGTAAAGGCTCCACAATATCCAGAACCGTATGAGGCCAAGAACTTTCAAGTTCACAAAGCCAAGCTGGTCCCCACCAGAGATGATGGTCAACCAAACCCGGAGATTCACAGCCTCGTGACGCACAATCTGCAGGGTTCAAATCACCGGGAACATGTCTCCAATTAATAACCGCCTTTGAATTTTGAATTTGTGATACCCGGTTAGCCACAAAAACCTCCAAAGCATGGACAGATGCTCTTAACCAACCAAGAACAATCTGACTGTCAGTCCAAGCAAATACTTTTTCAATTTCCACCACTTGCCCCAAAGTAGAATTCAAATGATTTAGAAGTCTTGTTAAAAGGGCTGCCCCGGATAATTCTAATTTTGGAATCGTGAGCCTTGATCTCACAGGAGCGACCTTACTCTTAGCCATAACCAACTTAATAGTCACATTATCCTTCGGGTCTATAACACGAAGATAGACGGCAGCCGCATAACCTCGTTCGGAAGCATCACAAAATCCATGCAGGCTGACACGACATTTAGACGTCGGAAAGAAGGCTCGGTCTATTTTAATAAATTCAAGATCTGGCAGAGATGTTACAAACCGAGACCAAGCCTGGAGCAACTCACCAATGAGAGGGGCATCCCACGTCAATTCCTGCAACCAAAGTTTCTGAAGGAAACACTTGGCCCAAAACACAACCGGCGCCAACCAACCATTGGGATCAAAAATCCGAGCTACGGTTGACAGTACCATACGCTTAGTCCAAACCTTGCAGATAGTTATATCCTGTACACGAAATGTGAAAACATCTGGGACCGGTTGGTACTGTACTCCGAGAAGAGTGACTACGTTAGGATTTTCTATATTTTGAAAGAGATGTGGGGCTTGCTGGTGCTCTTCCGGTAAATCTTCAAGAAGAACCTGCGAGTTGGATATCCACTTTCTTAATTCATACCCACCAGACCTCAAGATACCGATCAGCTCATCTCTTAAAACCTTCGCCTCTTCTTCACTGGCAGCACCTGTACATATGTCATCGACATAGACATCGCTTGATAAAATAGCGGCTGCCCTGGGAAAGTAAATACGCTCGCGATCCGCAAGTTCCAGTAAAGACCTTATAGCAATGAACGGACTAGACTTGAGTCCATAAGTGTTCGTATTTAGCTCATATACAGTCATTGGATGAGATGGATCCTCTCGCCACAGTATGAGCTGATAACACCGATCATCTGGATGAATAAGAGTCTGACGAAACATCATCCTTATATCCGCAACAAAAACGACTTGATGTCGGCGGAAGCTGGTTAAGAGGTCTGAAATATCACGATGCAGTTTTGGACCGGCATGCAAACATTGGTTTAAGGTAATACCGTTAGAGGTGGGTGCTGAACCATCAAAAACTACTCTAATCTTTCCTGCCTTAAACACAGCATGATGAGGGATAAAATAATGCTCTTTAGAACGCCAATCATATTTGGAAACCGACATGTGGCCCAACTCCAGGTATTCCCTCATGAAATTTAAATAGTCTTGTTTGAAAGCCACATCACGTTTCATACGACGTTCCATGGAGATTAGTCTTTTCTCTGCCAGCATCCTGGACTGACCAAGGGGAGAACGAGAGGGCAAGAAGGGCAACCGTGTCACAAACCGACCTGAATGGAGCCGACCGGTATTATTCTGGAAGAATAATTCGCATTCCTGGTGCTGCGGGTTGACACGAGGCGCTGTAGGAGGTTCCTCTATTTCCCAAAATCGCTGAACTGCGTCAGCGAGGGATAGACCTACTTGAAAGCTGGCGTTATCCGGAGA
Organism: Melinaea menophilus ssp. n. AW-2005; assembly: GCA_918358695.1. Taxonomy (NCBI): domain Eukaryota; kingdom Metazoa; phylum Arthropoda; class Insecta; order Lepidoptera; family Nymphalidae; genus Melinaea; species Melinaea menophilus. The sequence continues at coordinate 1,395,828 of OU911048.1, forward strand.
GGAGAGTACTGGAAATGCTGGACCCATAATGACTTCACCAAGATCAGTATTTATTGCACAAAGACCACCTGCTTGAAGAAGCTTACTGCTTTCCAACCGTAACAATCCAAGAACATCTGCTCCGAGTAGAACATCAACTGGTCCCGGAATGTGGAAACCTGGGTCAGCAAGAGAGAGTTTAGACGTTAAACCTACGACGCCTGGAGGTAATGAAACTACTGGATGCTGTCCCAAAATATTATCCAAGACGATCGCTGTCGTCGTGATTCGAGGAGAAGGGGAATGAAGTGGAGAAAAGGATAGTGAGACTTTCCCCACCAACCCAGACACCTTGACTCCACCAACCCCATGAATAAAGTTCGCGCCAGGAGCAACATGTAAAGATAATTTCTTCATCAACCGTGTTGACACAAGACACCCCTGAGAGCCTGAATCCAAAATCGCGCGCGCGGTAACCTGTTCGCTCCGAAGAGAACCAACACGAACATACGCAGTAGGTAGCAAAACGGTTATAGAAGATGGAGACACGCATGGAGAACGAGGAAGGAGTCAACAATCCTGATCACGATTACAGCTGTCCGGTGAGAGAACGTTACCAGACCCTTCCTTCAAACGTCGATGAGAATGTTGATTGCGTTGCCCCAAGCGAGGATGATCTATATAAGGAAGCTGCGCTTGTGGCTCAATCCAGCAGCTCCGATCCGTATCTGCACCAGCCTTGTTCCGAGAACCGTGAGGACCCCCGCCCGTACGAGGTGATGAACGACGACCACCATTGTCATCTCGATTAGAAAACGAATTACTATTTCGTGGTGAAACATACTTGACGCCTCCGGTCCAAGGCTGAGGCGAGTTCCTTATATCACACCCTGGAGAATTTGATGGTGATACTCGACCCGTAGCAACTGGTTGAGGAGATCCATTGCGATTGCCACAAAGCAGGAGATGATGATTACCTCTACACTGCGCACAGGGGCGGGCCGACTGACATTGAAACGCGAGATGGCTGCCTAAACAGTTGTAACACCAGTTACGCTGACGTGCAATACCGCGCCGCGCCTGCCAACGAAGATTCTTAAATTTAGGGCAGCTCGTAACACCATGTCCAGAATCTCGGCAATATGAACACCTACGATCATCCTTCTGTGCTGCTGCCGCAGTGTACATACGAGGTATCTCACGCGGCCGAACCATCTGACGATTTTCAGCTGCGGGCCGTATACGAGAATAAGCAACTGAGGGTCCGGGTAGAGGAACGTTCTCCATACGACGACACTCCTCCTCCAGGAAAACAATTAATTCATCAAACTGGGGAAGATGAGTGGCGGAGTCCCCACCGTATTCCAATTCGAACCGATTTCTTAAGTCATGTGATAATTTACTTAACACGAAGTGTAATAACAAAAATGACCAACTCGTCACTGGCAATTCTAATCCCTTTAAACCGTTAAGTGCAATTAACAACGGGTTAAGAAGCTTCGTTCGTAAGGCGTAAGCTCCAATGATCCTTGGTAAACCTAAAATGGCAGAAACATGATTATCTGCTAGCCGTCGAACATTCTGGTACCTACGCTTGAGTAAGTCCCGAGAAATGTCATAATTTGCATCGACGAGCTCCAAGTGTTGCACTAACCCTTTAGCCTCACCAGTCAATGAAGCCATCAAATAAGCTAACTTTTGAGCAGGGGTCAAATCCTTACGACAATGTACCAAGCTATCGTACAAGTTACTAAACGCAACCCACTGTCCTAAATCGCCGCTGAAGTGCGGTAAGTCGAGGACTGGCAACCTACTAATTAATGCCGGCGAACTATCCGCATCCGGAATTATGCGAGGATCATTTATCTTAGAAGCATTGATATTGCCTACTGCCTGACGTAATTGATCCGCCAGATCGTCCGCTTGATTAACGTCGCAATTGATTTTACTCAGAACGTCACCGTCCAAGTCCATTTCCAAAAGAGACCGGTACGCATCATACAAATCAGCCAACTGACTATCTAATAATTTATAACGCGATAATAAAGCCTGAGCACGATCCTTACGTTCAATATTTAGAACAGCGGAGCCGAGCCAACGCAATACGCCGGCAATTCGTGCGGTATGTTTAGCACTCATCGCGAAAATAAAAATAAAAATCAAATAAAATAAAAAAAGTAAATTTAAATCCAAAATAAAGAATTCCCGAAAATAATAATATGTGAACCAATAACCAACGATTATATTGAATGTTGAATAATATAATAATTATTTACTGAAAAAACTAAATTGAAAATAAATTAAGTTACACTAATTAACAAACCGGTTTAAAAATATGTTACGTAGCGAGTAAGCGTATAACGATTTTATAAACGTCACAAAGAAAGTAATCCTAGCTATTTATTTTTACGAAAATAATAGAAATTATACAACTAAATATTAATTAGCCGTTAATAACAAATAACCCTTAATAATAAAATAACAAAATAATTAATTAGTAATAGCCGCGTATAACAAACGTATATCAATTGATTATGCAACCCGTAATACCGAATATTAACGTTTTAAACCTACTCGGTTAACAACCACGCTCTGCTACCAGCAATTGTATCGTACAAAGGGGCTCGGCTGACCCCACGACACAACCTCTAAACGGGCAACGTCATCAATAGCTACGTATACGATTACTCCCTAATTTGCTTATTAAAACTAACGACTTACCTGTCTGCTTCTGTTATGCTTCAAAGAAGGAAGTCACATAGTCAGTCTGTACTAGTAAAGGATTTGGGGTTCCCCAGAGAATAGGATAAATTGTATAAAATTAATAAAAGGGAAATAATTATGGGACAAATAATTTGATACTTAAGTGTTCCGTCGCGTGACCTTCGGTTCCACGCACACTTCGAGTGAGAAAGCCACCAATTCGGCGCTGCAGCCAACAATTCAAACACTCGACACTAATGTAATTTACTCTTTTGGAAACTTCTAGAACCGATAATGATTACTCCGCAAAATCGTTAAGCACCGAGGTTCACCGAGAACCGCTCACCGAGAACTATCTTCGAGAACTGTTGTTCGAGAACTGTCTCGACCGTTACGCGTGCGTTTGTCACACCACCAAAAACGTAACATCTACCCTCGATTTGTTAATAATTAAAATATATTTAGCGCCTGACGATTGCTATTAGCAACTGTACAATTTAATTAATAACTATTCCGAACACACTGTATTCAAAATAATCATGAAGACATAAAGAAAAACAAAACACTAAGCTAACATAAATATACCACTAACATAACACGTTTGAACATTTAATATATGAATGAAAATTTACAACAATAGTTCATATATTATAATAATACATATGCTCTAATTTATAAAGATAAGTTGTGCATTTTTTATAATTGTTTGTATAGTGTCAAGTAAGTCGAAGGAAACAGCCATCTGCGAGTTATTTTGGCGTTCGGTATAAAGCCGAATTAGAGTAGAATATATCGTATAGTAGAATATAATATGTATGTTAGAAATGTTTCTTAAACACTCTTACAAAAATTTCAGTTACAGCACATAAATATATTTTATGTGTAAGTCATTATTGTATATAAACATTTAATAAAAATAAAACGTTAAACGAATTTTGAATGAATTAAACATTTAATGAACATTTTTGCCTTTGATCCTAAATGCTTATGAAGTTTTTAAAGTAAGACGTTGGTACAGGACTTAGAAGACTGTTTCCAAAACCGTACACTATATAAGGTATAACAAAAAATCTTATTACTTAAAAATTTGATAGTCCTTCTTTTGGAAATATTACATTATACCTATTGAGATATGTAGTTATATTATTAAAAAATATGCCTTATAGAAAAAAATATTATTAATCTAAAAAAAAATGTAAAGAAAAAATAAAATATTAATTACTTTTGAATTTTGATTTTATTAAAGTTAATGTAATTGCAATGTTCAGGAAATCGATAAAAAATCCTATATCTTTTTATTGAAAATCAGTATTGACTATTGTTTATTCTGTCCATTATTGTTTCCTACAAATATCTAATTACTATTACTATAAAATATGTACGACTATTTCATAAATTCCAAAATCCTCATAAATTAAATTTGTTGAAAAATTTATTTATTGAATTCTCCAAAACGGAGGTAAAAGTATTTAAAGTAAAACCTGTGAAGGTCATATCGTAAAATACTAAATATATTTAAGATACATAAATATATAAATTTCATGACATCTAATAAACTGCGTAAATTAAATAATCCGATTAAGCCTAAAACGCCATGTTCAAAATTATGTTTGCATTATGATAATATAAAACTCATAGCAGAATATTTGTACTATATTATCAATGGAATATATATATATAATAACATTTAGTTTTACAAATTATATTCATATTTTAAGTGAAATATTCTTTAAGTAGATATAAACCCAGAGGAATGCGTACCGATCTAAAAGAATTGAAACAAATATAACACACGCATTTTAAACATACTAATAGAATTTTATTTAAACTTTAATTGAATAAATAATGTGAAAACAACATGTTTTAAAAAAATAAATAAAAGTTTAAAATTTTTACATTGAATTTTCAGTCAATTTAAATTTTAAACAAAGTATTGTTGCATATTAATTCAGCTGAGTCACATCCGTGGACGGCTGTGATTGCGGTCTTTTCTATTTTAATGTGTTTATCATATGTTGTAACTTTACAATAAAAGCAGAATTCATTTTTCTATTTTGATATATTTTCCCGTCACGATAGAAGCCTATGGGTATCGTTGTAATATAAAAAACTGCGTATTATCTCTGGTTTCTGAAATGAATAATGGAGATCTTCTAATTGTATTGTTTGAATGTGGTAATAAATACCATCTATCTATGAAGTTTCGCCGAGTCCTGTATTTCGTATTCAACTTCGGATAACTTGCATTCTGATCGAGCTCTTGCACCACTTGAATTGAATCAAATAAATAAATAAAAAACACAAGAGTAATATTGTATATTGTATAATAGTAAAGTATTAAGATACTTTACTATTATACAATATACAATATTACTACACAACGTTCATATAAACAACAACAACAATATGTACAACGTTCATATAAACATAATACTTATATTATATAATATAAGTATTGTTTATATGAACGTTGGCTTTAAATGTTACTATTTGGAGTAAGCCACAAAAAAACTAAGCAGATAATATAAGTATGACTTCTGTAAAATTACAAACCAATTAGTATTGTATTAATTTACGAATTAAAGAGAAGTTTAGATCGAAATCAAACATATTGCAATTGCAGCGTTGGGGATATTGCAATCGTGTATACTACGAATTGAAATCCTATACACCATCTTTTCTATTTTAGTTTTATTTTGTTTGCTAATATATTGCAGTGTTACCTAATTAGGCTGTTGCATAATTATTCTAACACGCAAATACAATTAAGTGGTGTTCTTAGGTGTAACATAGTTTTCATATTAAATAAAACAGTTACAAAAATAATACATCATTTTAAAAAATTCTAAAAATAATCTTGTTTTCTCGAAATAAAAAAACCACTTTCACATTAAGTTGAACTTGAACATCAGAGAACATGTTAAATTTGCTTTTATTTATTACTTAGTATTACTTTCAATTAATGAAACTGAGAATTTTACAACAAGTTACTAAAATCGAAGGTTAATAAACCTCAAGCATAATTTATTTTATGTTAAATACAAATAAAATACAGTTTTCTATTATATAGTTGAATTGGATTTCTTATGCGACGGCTAAGCTAATTATATTTTTCCAGTAGTTTGCTTGGAAATAACAAAGGCTGGAAACAAATAAGATTTCATTACTTTTATTGGAAGCGAATTTCTAAAAGAATAATAAATAATAAGACTGAGTATTTTACTTTCTTCTTTTGATACAAGTATGATTACTTATCATATATTAATACCATCTTGTTTAAAGATAAGTTAGATTGTTTAAAGAATACATAATTTGTCTCTTAAAGTCATAACTTTAAGAGTTTGTTAAGTATCATCCATAATCAATTAATATGTCATTAAATCAGTGAATATGTCTGAAAATTTACTCATACAAAGTTAAAAAACTAAAAATTATTTTATGAATCCTAAACCCATCACATTATAAATTAAACTCAACTTAGAACCGATTTCAAAATAATAAAATAAGTATTAATTTGGATATTATATTTTTAACAAAACAATCTTCAATAAGTAATTTGAAAATTAAAATTAATAATAAAATTAAAATTGAATTAATTAATTTAGCCATTAACGTAACTTATATTTAGAATATTAATTGTTAATTTATTATCACGATGCAGTCATAAATATATTATATACACGAAATATATCAGACACTAATTAGTATTGTCGCCTGTTAATATGTACCCTATTTTATCGTTAATAACGACATTTTTCAGTTAGTATTCTTAGAATTGGCTAATCACAGAAGAAACAGATTTGTATTAATTTCATAGTTATATAAAACAGTGCTTTTTTATCCAAATAAAATAACACTCTCATGTAGTATTTTTTTATTATAAAACAACATGCTTTTCATTAAAAACTATCATAATATCTGGGACAGAGGAAGTATTTTTTTAAACAGAGTATATATAGATTTCTTAAGTGTAATTTTGAAGCGAAATCTATATTTTTTATTATAATTATATCTTCTAATAATTTTAAGGTCTTACTGAATCAATAAAGCCATATAATCGAAGATAGCAGCATCACAATATTACGTTAAGCACTGATAGTAGTAGTGATAGTATTTCACCAACTACTTTTATCATAAAAGAACGAAGTATTATTATATGATATAATATATATTAGTAGAAATAAAAGAATAACGTAGCTACTGGGCAAAAAAGACCACTTTTTATATTGATACTGTTGTATACATTTATTATTTCAACTTCTCAAACCTCCTATTTAGTGATGCGCTAATCATGAAAATAGAAAATGACATAAAAAAATACACTACACAAATGTGCATCGCCATCAAGGACAGGACGAAGCGGGACTCTCGAAAAATTCGAGAGGCACTTTACAAAATACCATATTTAATGTGACATATTTATTATTATAAGCTACACAAATAGGCTTATTTTCAAGGTTTTGTTTGTTGCGTTCACGATTTTTTTTTCACAAACGAGTCTTTTGGTTAGTCTAGACATTGGAGATATATTTTACGTGATTCAAATAACCTAGAGTAAACAAAACAATAAATTCTTCTAGCAAATTTCTTTGACAAATTTCTATTAAGTATTAGTAATGTTTTTTTTTTTTAATTTAGATGTAGAGACTAGATTGAAGGCTATTTTAGATGGTATCCTATTTCATTTTTGTCATTATGAAATACGGAAAAAATAAAGTTGCAGTATGCTGTCTGGTGGTAGAGCGACGGGAACGGTACCACAGGGGTCACAGATTCAAGTCATGCCCAGATGATGAATTATTAAGTCTATATGTACTTAAAAATTATATGAGCCTTAAAATATTGATAAACAATGTCAATTAATTGAGATGTTTCTATGTCAACCTTGTTTTATGTTTTTACAGCTTTGTTTATATATTAATATGGATAGAATATTCAGTAACTTAGACCAATATTTGTTATTATGATAAAAGCATATGTACATACTATCATTGTTGTAGATAAATAAAGTTAAACTTGACATACATACAGTTCCGACATACAAAAACTATATATCAATTTACACTAAGAGAATTAGGTCGACATCAATGTCACATTAATGGCAAGGCATACTGTTAACCAATTACCAATTCAAATTCTGTACGTGCGTCTCATACACTTACTCGCTTTACTTTGTTTGCGTTACAGAAGTGGGTACGCCACTTAAGTATCACTAAAAGGTTAAGACTAAGAGGTTATGACCACTATGATAGCACCTTTAAAGGGATTCGGTCTACGAAAAGAAGATTCGGAAAATATCTTCCATTTATAAATATTTGAATATGTAAAATTATTTGCATTTGAGGCATATGAATTATAAGCATTTTGTATACACAATGCTTACAATTTTATAAATTTCTTTTTATTTCACTATGTTATAATTTTTTTTATTAATATCACAATGGATAAACCTTTAATTTACTTAATATACTTCACTTAACAACACCTGTTGTTTAATCTCTTGGTATAAGTAAGGTATAGTAATATCGGCTAAAACCTTTAATTAAACCCCTAATGAAAGGTTTTCCGACCGGACAAGTGGAATGACCGGGAACTGAACCTGGGTCGTTTCTACTGAACGGTGGCCTATCCGATCCGGATAAATATAACATCCGGATATAAAACTTTTTTATACCTACGCCAGGTGGTCTTCGTTAATTAACAATGTTTGTTTCTATTTAATACAAGACATTTTACATTATTAGCTATTTTTCTTTTATACCATGAAACATAAGTATATAATATGAGTTTGATCCCAAAGGTGCCATTAGGACGTAAAGGTACCCTCATAAAAAGTGTTTTCATGACATTATCAGAGATCCTCATAAGGCACTCCTGTATGTACACATTCTTTGAACTTCAATATTAGAAAAAAACTAAAATATAAAAATAATCATTAACACCACTACTAGTCACGTTCATAAATATTTTTTCTTCAACTATATAAGTTTTCTGTAATTAAATGTTTATAATATCCAGAGGGATATTTTTAAAATAAATTTCAATTTATGAACCAATCATATTCATAGAATAATTAAATTTTTCTATTTGACTTGTAATGAATTGTGGAAATAAAATATTATGTTTTTATGTTAGTCCAATATTTATTACATTTTTCCCTTTGCCTAATAATACTATTTCTAAATTGGTAAGTAAATTTTTAACATATAATATATATAATAACCTTATCTTTATAAGAGAGTACGTTTGAAACCAATATTTCTTAAAATAAAAAAACTATTTTGAGTTTCTATTGAATTTTAATTATATATTATAAAAAAAATTATAGGAAGAGAAATACGTAATAAATCACAATGTTTATTAAAATATTAAAATATGGAATGGAAATAGAGTATATTAAAAGTAGTTTATCTGACTAAAATTTTATTAAAACGTAAAACTAAAATGCGGGTTAAATATCGTATGACCACTCTTCAGAAAATATACGAGCAAATATTGCTATAAATTTGTTCATATATTGTCAGTATTTAAATAGTATTTATTATAAAATATTTTTAACTCGATATTTTCATTTTAGAATAAAAAACTTAAACTTTCTGTACATCTGACATGCATTTTTATAACGTTTTGTAACTTTTCTACTGTTAATTAAACAAAACAAAAACTTCTCAACGAAGTAAATACCGAGTGACGAAAGCGAATCCACTGACAAAACTCCTGATATGAATTTTGCGACGAAAAAAACCACGAACATTTTTATTCACAAACGTAAACAAACACAAAAAATGTGGATGAGTTCGGAACGTTGCCAACTTGCCTTGATCAATCTAATAAAATAAAATCAAAAATGCAATTTGTGCAACGTTTCGAGCACATTCACATTTTTTATTTGTATTTTTTTTTGTTTGTTTGTTTGTTTGGCAACGTTCCGAACACATTCACATTTTTTGTGTTTGTTTACGTTTGTGAATAAAAATGTTCGTGGTTTTTTTCGTCGCAAAATTCATATCAGGAGTTTTGTCAGTGGATTCGCTTTCGTCACTCGGTATTTACTTCGTTGAGAAGTTTTTGTTTTGATATCAATAGTTTTGTAAAAGGATTGGAAACAAAATGCTGTGCGATTATTTTTCATGCAAATATATACTCATTTATTTGACCAACACATGGAACTATCTATAATGACATGAGGGACTCTCGTAGGGCCTTTAAAAACAAACTTAAATGGTGTCAAGACAATTCACAACAGATTAAAATGGACATACTGGCTACGTCATATAGAAACAAACATTTTGGAAAATTCTGGCAACAAACAGACAAACTGAATACAAAATCGAATATTCCGGCTGAAGTAGGGGGAGTGAGCGGTTGCCGTAACATAGCAAATATGTTTAAAACACAATTTACAGTGGATCCCTGTGAGATCAATTTCGCCGAGGTTGGCAGGGGGGATATCATAAATAATGGGGAAAGCTTTGTACGTTTCACGTCTAGCGAAGTAGTAGATACAATAATGGGTATGAAGCGTGGAAAGTCGCCTGGACATGATGGCCTGAGTGTTGAGCATCTGCGACACGCTGGTGTGCACCTTCCTAGAGTCCTAGTTTCGTTGTACAATATTTGTATAAGCCACGGCTTTCTGCCGGACTCGATGACAAGGACATTAGTCGTGCCTATAATCAAGAATAGGGCGGGGGATGCGGCGGACAGAACCAACTACAGACCGATATCTCTTGCTACCATCATAGCCAAAGTGCTTGACGGCTTGCTTGATACTCAACTTAGCAGAACAATTAACATACACGATGCGCAGTTCGGTTTTAGATCAGAGCTGTCAACTGAGAGCGCACTATTGTGTCTCAAGCAAGCTGTAAGGTACTACACGGATAGAAAGACCCATGTGTTTGCGTGTTTTTTGGATCTGTCGAAGGCATTTGACCTCGTATCCTATAAAATTTTATGGCAGAAGCTTGAAAAGGATAGCAGTTTAAGACCGGAGTTGATATCACTATTAAAGTACTGGCATGGTGCCCAAAGTAATGTGGTAAGATGGGGTGATGCACTTAGTGAACCATATAAATTAGGGTGTGGAGTAAGACGGGGGCCTGACGTCACCGAGATTATTCAATCTTTACATAAACGGGCTCATAGAGAGGCTTAGCGGGGCAGGCGTCGGTTGTTCGATAGATGGCGTAATGATGAACAATTTTAGTTACGCAGACGATATGGTTCTGTTGAGCCCGTCGGTCAGTAGTCTTCGAAGACTGATAAAAATCTGTGAGGAATATGCAAAGGAGAATGGACTGAGGTATAACGCTAAAAAGAGCGAAATTTTAATTTTTCGAGGAATAAACAAACAGTTAAATTTCATTCCTAAAATACATCTGTGTGGAACTTCTCTGAAACTAGTATCTGAATTTAAATACCTTGGTCATATTGTGAATGAACGCCTGGGTGATGATAGTGATATCGAGTGGGAGCGCAGGGCTCTGTCGGTTAGAGGCAATATGTTGGCCCGTAGGTTTGCACGATGTTCGACACAGGTAAAATTAATATTATTTAAAGCCTATTGCCAGTCCTTTTACACGTGCAGCCTATGGGAGAACTATACGCGGTGGACATATAGCGCACTGCGTGTTCAGCACAACAATGTGCTGAGGGCTTTGTTGAGGAAGCCTCGATACTGCAGTGCATCGGCAATGTTTGCGGAGGCTCGTGTAGACGACTTCTATGCGATAATACGAAAGCGGACCGCGTCCGCAATGACAAGATTACTGAACAGCTCCAACAGTCTTCTCAGCACATTGGCGTTAAAGCTAGACGCTCCCCTCTGGAGGTCCTGGGATAGTGTACACGTAGCATCTAAGCGTAGCGTATACTGACTGTAGGAGTATAGCGTTGAGTTATTTGTAGAATAAAAAAAAAATAATAATAATTAGAACGATGATTTCCATGAATTTTATTTTATTTAATTTCTTTAATAGTATTTTATGATTTTAATTATATTTGATTTGAATTTAATTTATATTTATTTGAATTGAATTTATATTTAATTTTAATAATTTTATGAATTTTGTGCATTTTATTAAATTTATTTTTCTGCATAATTTGAGATTGTTATGTTGAATACTAACTACGAGTACTATTATAACATTAGTTACTTAAGTTAAAATGTTACTAACACTTATGGATGAATTATCTGAAATAAATTGATTTAATATTATTATTATTATTATTATTATTTGGAATAGTTGCCTGTGACAAAATGAGAGTGTTTTGGCTCAGAGGATGAGCGTTGTAATGACAAAAACGAGACCTCGAGTTCGATTCCCACAGGTACCCGATTTTTTTTTCATTTGATTTTTTCAGTTTCCTTTTTTTTTTAATTCATTGCTTCAAAACAGAATTTCTTCAGAATTCGGATTTTTTTCTGTAAATTTTGTTTTATTGTTACAGACGGCAATGCGTTAGTGAGTTTATTCACTGTGCAACTAGCATTGAATTTTAACCGTGTTGTGAGTACGATTCTGGCTTTAAAAGTCATTTTTTGGCAATTTTTGGTCATTTTTCATGATTTTTTGAACTTCTCACGGCCATATCTTAAAATAACGAGTTTTCCCAGATATATGCTATATACCAAATTTTAGCTCTAATTTGGGGCTACGAATGAGGAAATTTTCGAAAAAATCGTTGGCGCCGTTTTCGAGAAAATGGCCGATCTGTCCCCGGCCAGTTGGCCATTTTTTGCCATTTGACCAAAAATGTCACGCCAACAAATGTTTTTGCCATTAAAATGGACATTATTCAAAAGATAAGCTTGAGACCTTTCCAATGATGCCCAATTTGTCAATGTACGTCAACTGATTTGGCCACAGTCCCTGTACGAAAAATGGCCATTTTTGGCCTTTCGAGGGCTGGCCACGGCCAAGATGGCGGCCAAATCGAAATGTCGTAGAACAAAAAAGTCTTAGTTTTTGATGTACTTCAATCCCTGAAAGTTTGAACAAAATCAGTTGAAACTACGAATATACCCACACACAGACAAAGTAATCATCGATGGAGGCGCTAGTCAAAATTTTCAAAATGTCATATCTCATCAACCGGTGGTCGGATTTTGGCGTTTTTGGGCTTGTTGAAAAGGTCTCGACGAGGACCTTTAGGAAAATCTTTTTCAAGGTGGAAATAAGTGATTTCATACTGGTGCGGAGCCAAAAACTAAATTTTAGTCTCATTTTTCAAACGGCCGTAGAGGTGAGGCGGTAGGTATATTGCTAAGTGTAAATGCATTTTCTGAGTCTATGGGCCAAGGGCTTTCTAAAAATACCACACTCATACCAGAAGGTCTCGTGTATAAAAAAATCGATATTGCGCGTATATATACAGAGTTAGACTTTCAGCACTATGGGTGCTTTCGTCACTCTGAGCTAGCTAACGCCCGCTTTGATTATACTGCAAGGTTAATTGAAACAGATCTCATTAATACTAGCCATGTTTGAGATTAACTGTTAATATCTAAGGATTTGTTAACATACTTCTAAGGGAATAATAGAAGAGCAATATTATAAGATACTTTCATTTAATACATATTTTAGAAATATGTATTTTAATATCTCCGTAGGGATTGATTTCACCATGATGCTTTTCCTATGTTATTGCTATTCCTTTGCTAAATTTCCACAGGAGTCATCCAGGTCAGGTATAACGGGTAAGTATATTTAAAATACACAAAGATTATTATTAAGTACCACTTTATTAAAAGTAACAAAAAAATACAATATAATGTAACTATACAATTATTTACTTGTAACGGGCAAGAAGTTACTATTTATACTTATGTTGGATGCTCTAAGAAATACCTTTCTTCCAAGACAGTTATTACCGTTAAATTTAAATGAGGAAAAAGTTGAAATGAAATTACCTATTAATATGAATACTATGATTTCGATTATTAATTATTCAAAAATCGTTAAAAAATGCATCAATAACGGTACCATTATTAGTAAAATTATCAAGTTAAAGCTGAAATATTCGAAGTAAGGACCCAGATGTGTAGATAGATATCTAGTTCGTTAATTTATGTATGTTATGAAAAAAGAATATACCTTTTTAAATTATCAATCGAAAACAACTTTAACTCTTTTTATAAATATTGTATAAATTCGTTTTGTTCATTGTATCTAAAGTAACTTGATTGTTTTAAATAGTACTATTATTTAATGTACTATTATTCAATGTCCTTGGTTCTGCAACACTTTCCTATACTACAGCAGAAAAAAATGAAAATTAAAATAATAAAGCTACATCAAAGTAATAACATTATAATTCAGCACAAAAAGTTGTATGCTTTGGCTCTGACACCTCATTTCATATAAATGTTGTCATATACTTAAGAGTGTGATGACTTTGATGTGTGAATTTTAAATACGTTACAGTCGGTTTAAACTCTAACACCATAATTTATATAATCTTTCTAGCTAAACTTACCTTTGGTAAAGGGTTTTTTTAATATGTGTATGTCTATTTCAATTCAATCATTAATATACAGGTATCTATAGTGTTTGAACCGAATCCAATAAATATCTATTACTTTTAACGCTAACGTACCTAAGTGCAGCTCTATTCAAAATTTGTTTACGCTGTCTACCTCTAGCTCGTACAACAAACATTTGTGTACTCGTACTAGTTTCATTTAAACCTAGGAATAAGGTCGCAACACATCTGACAGCCTGCAGACAGGCAGCAGTGGCAGTGGATAGCGATAAATGGATGTATTTATCTTCATTCTCCAGGACGTTGCATGCTCCGTTGTATATTTGAAATGCGAGGTCAACATTTTTGAAGCACTCCATATTTTTTTATAAAGTGTTGAAAAATAAAATAATTATACTTATGACATTTATTATTTTATTTACAGTTAATTAATAATTGCGGGTGATTTAGCATCGTGTAGTAATTTGGATTGTTTGTAAAAGTTATTTAACCATTTACCATAGTGCAATGAGGAAAATCATGTTCTTTGCCAGGATAGTGATAGATAGATTTTGAAACTCCATAGAAATTTATTCAGTAGTTTAATGTGAATGACAAACGAATATCCCAAAAAAACCTATTATATTTACAAGGTCAGACTTCGATAGGACTGAGAAACTCGAGAAAACTCTAAGATTTTCACTATCTATTGTATAAAAAAAAAAAAAAAAAAAATTATAAGTTGGAATGTTAGCGGGTGCTGAATTTAAATTGAAGATTATTTTATCATGTATTATATAAAAAATCATTTTATATAAAAAATCATATCACATTTTTCTATGAGTCCTAAAGTATATTCTAAAAGCACTTCAAATGGTTTCAGTATTATTTATTTTACCGAATAACATCGTGTGTTGTGGATGTTATGAAATAATATTGCAAATGTTCCTAACATTATTTAAGGTACTATAATAGAATAATATAATTAATTGGAAGAACAAAATATTCATTCAAAGCCTATATTTTATAATTAATATAATATCGCTGTCGCCTGTAACTGGATACACAATAATCACGTGTAGTTTTCTTTTCAAGTGATAATAAAACTGTTTTAATTTCCTTCTTGGCTTAACTTTTACACTCTTTTTAGTCTCTCGAACACACACTATTAAGAACGACAACAGGCAGTCGGTTAACGCGATATATTGTTAATATCTTACAGCAAGCAAGCTATAAGTGTCTTAAAATTATTATTTTTTTATTTATTTGTTTTTTATTCACAAAATGGTAATAGTAATAGAATTAATAATATAATTTTATTACTGAAAATATTCCACATTCTTCAAAATCTCCATTACTTAAAACAAACACGGGCACCTGTTAAGAACTTAGATTCGATGTATCATAACAGAAAACGATCTAATATAGCAAATTATTAGATTAAGTTAATTATTTACTACCATGAT
This sequence comes from Melinaea menophilus ssp. n. AW-2005, assembly GCA_918358695.1. Taxonomy (NCBI): domain Eukaryota; kingdom Metazoa; phylum Arthropoda; class Insecta; order Lepidoptera; family Nymphalidae; genus Melinaea; species Melinaea menophilus. Next base: position 1,411,442 of record OU911048.1, read on the forward strand.
TACAATAAAATTACAATAATTGCAATAATTGTACAACCTAGAAAATAATAAGACATTAAAAACTAATAACTTAACGGATAGTAAGTTTGTAAAAAGTATTTGAACAAGAATTAAACTTCACTTGCAATTTGTCACTGTTGGTTAATTTCAATATAAGAATACTTTAATAAAAAAATAAATTTTGAAACTGCATCCTCACAATTTATGTATCTAGAAACGTTTTACTAAATTATAAACAATTCTTAAGTTGCTCTATTCACAACACATGCAGTAATCTTATAGCATTATATTTCATTTGTAATATAAGCTTCTTATAAAGGACTCATATTAGAATAGAAACATTTAAATTCAAGTTAACTAATTATTTTAATTATCATTTCCATTAATGTAGATATTAAGTTAGTATATTCGCAACATTATAAAATCTCAATATAATTAACAACTATAATGAGGAAAAAGGTTTACAGACCTCAGTTTAGATTACTATAAATTAGAGCGATAAAAATTCCCCGAATTTTTTTTCTAATTCGTGTGGACGAGAAGTTTGAAATAAATTGAAGGGGCTATATTTTTTTTTCTATTAATACATATTTTTTAAAAAAGAAACAATGAAAGATAGCAAAAAAAGATATTAAACATCAAAACATTTATGTTTATTAGATCAATACACTTATGTATATTGTTTAATATTAGTTACAATACAAAATGTCGTATTATGCATTTAAAGTGGAGCGTATACTGTTATGGGATTCTCATACAGTACTTAAATTGCTAATGTATATATGTATATGCATATTGCATCTCAGTCTTTTGCTTGATATGAAAGCATAAATTATATATTTTCACAAATTTCTCCTCTTAAAACCTTTTTTAACTAACAATGATAAAATAAATTAAAAGAACATGGAAAATAATTTATTTTTAATATGAATTAATATAGTTTCAATTAACCCTTTTTTTTGTTTAATTATTCGTCTTTAATTTTATTTGGATAGAAGATAAAACATCAATAACTATATTATAAACATTTATGAACAATTTTTGTTTATGAAATTAGAATGGAGTGTATATATCATGATTATCATATTATAGTTATATGAATTTTATATAATTTTATAAAATAAAGAATGTGGCAGGCACATTCTTTAATCGGTTTTAAAAGTATTTCAAGAAATATATGTATATTTAACCGGCTGTACCCTAATTAAATCGGAATCAGAATTGCAAATCTTTATTTTTTATTTTAAAATTTACAAAGTAGTAATTAAAATACCTCAATTTTAATTTTGTTCCCTTGCAAAACAAAAAACGATAGTCTTATAAATTTACTGGTTATCACAAGTGATTCTAGAAAGTTTCAGCGCTTAAAGGAACACCAAAATACTTCCAAGCAATGCACAGTCACACGAAATTCTGTCTCAACTGAGTGTGAATAAATAAATGCAAAATATTGAAAGTCTGCAAAATGCACAATATTAAAATACTTAGTAGTCTGATTTCTGAGTTTAATTACAATCAATATAAGTTAAACTATAGAATATAAAGCATTAGTTTTATCCATCACCATCAAGATTATCATTTTTTAATTCAGAAAAACCTGAAATGATGCGCTCACCCAGATGGTACAGAGGGTAAAGCCGATTACAGATTCCCAGAGATCGCAAATAAGTTTTGTGCTCTTGTTATATTGGATATATCGTATGACATAAAGGCGTACATAATATTTATAATATAAATAATGGACATTTACGTTGATATAACTTCAGGACTTGTTCAACATTAAAGCAAAAAGTTAGAGTTAGAGTCGTATATAAAAAAATTACGACAGTATATATAAATTAGATCTACTGCTACTTACAGAAAACTTTTCACATGAGGAAAATTTAGACAATTTCACTTTGATAACGAATGTGAAGGTGTAGATATATTTTAAATAAATGAACTGGATAGCAAATTCTTTAATTCTCCTTTTAATTCATAGAGTTAGGTTTTATATAGGTGACGAATGTAATTAAAAATCTGAGTCCAATTTGACTTTAAACAGAATTCACTTGGACTTAAGTTATTAAAATATAGCTAAGCTGCACTTAATGACATATTGTATGGAGTTATTGAATATAATACTGATACATATTGTACTGAAAATATATAATACATTTTTTTTTGCCTTTAAATAAATTATTTATTGATAATTAAATAAAAATATTTCAAATCAGTACGAAATATTCAATTGATATCAGACATATCGTCTAACATACCAAAAATCCGTAAATAAGACCTTCATTGTTCATTTCCATTTTCAATACAATTTATATTTCTTTTGTCTGTCTAAAATAACCTAAAGGTTTTCAGAAATTTCTCACTTTGTAATCTTAAGTTAAGCTCAGCTAAATTTATAATAGTATAGATTCAAATATTTTAACTTAAAGTCGACAATAAATAGTGCCTGTACGTTCTATAGAACGAAACGAACGAGACAGATCTACATCTTAAGAGCCGATGTTTCAATATTCAGATAAGATTTAAGTAAGAAATGAAATAGTTTTTTTATCATTATACTCTTTGAGAATTATATGTCAAATAAAAAAGTAATTCTTTGTTTGAAATATCGATTATTAAAGTATTTCTCTCAATTCAAATATTTCAGAGTCCAAGTATACATATATAATATATATATATATATATATGTATATATGTATATATGTGTGTGTGTATATAAAATACTTAAATCAATTGTTAGTATAATAATAGCAAAAGACTTAAAAGGGAAATATTCTTTACGGAACAAAGTATGTCCTCTTTTAGCACTCGGTAAGTTAAATAATATAGCTTTTCACATATTCCTTTCAAATACACTCTATAAAAACTAAGAGTAAGAACACAGGAATGCAATATAAGTGTGTATATGAAGGGTCGTCATCATCAATTAATAATTAATATCATAAATTGTATAGTAAATTTATTTCCTTTAAATTTCAAACATCTGAATATTTTTACCTGTTAAGTTTCTTCATACATAAAGCGAATGTGAAGGTTTTTTTCATATTATTATTTTTTGGACAGTGATCATTGATAAGACAATTGACATAAATAAAGTGAGAAATATAAATCATATAAACAAATAAAAAAAATCAGTAAATAAACTATAAGAAAACTAATATATATTTTGAAATATGACATAAAAAGATTGCATGTTGAAACGATTGCTTTTACATTTGATACACTATATTATATCTATTTTTATATTCACTTAAATCTTTAACTGTTTTTGTTATATTTGAGTCGATTTTATAGTTTTGCCCTAAATTAGCTTGCGAAAAAAGCATAGTGACTTAAAATATTATATCTTATAAGACCTATATAGTTAACAATTACCATTGTTAACTACACACACACACACACACACACTAAAACATGTTAAAAAACGGACTCAAAATTTATGATTCATGAGATATTTATGTTTCTGAAGAGAAATTATTAGATAATGTTTGACTATTTCCTGAGGCCAAGCATTAAATTTGAGGATTCTTTCCTCCTCGTCTCATTTCGATCCCTTTATTTATTATTCAGTATCGGTTCACAACAAAGGCATTTTGCTTTATAATGCATAGTCATGGACGAATTCATCGCATATATACGGTATAAGTATTTTATTTGAACGTGATGATATTATTATTTAGAAATTAGAGTTCATTTAAATATCAAAGAGCGGGCTTAAATATCAAAGAGCGAGCGAGCATCTTTTAATTAAGTAAATTTTAGTAATTTGATCTTGTTTAGGTAATAAGTAAGTAGGTGAAAGAATAAGAGACTTCTGGATTTTATTTTTAACCTCTCAAAAACAATAAGTTGTTTAATCGTAAGGAAAAAGCGAGAGAGATTGTTTTAACCAATGCAATATATTAGAAAAAAAGTATGCCATTGTACGCACTGCATTGCAGAGGCCCATCTATACTTATAATAAATCTGTAGAGAGGTCAATTCTGTACATGAAATATATTTACAAAATAAGTAGCAGGGGGTGATTAGTGTTCGATACTGATGCCAAAAATGCAGTTAAAAAAATTTTTGTCTGTCTGTCTGTCTGTCTGTCTGTCTGTTTGTATGTTATTTATAGAAAAAAAAACTACTCGACGGATTTTAACGAAACTTAGTACAATTATTCTTTATACTCCTGGGCAGGTAATACCGTAAAATGGGGTGAATAGAAATCGCGGGGTTATTAGAAACAAAACTGAAAATTATATATTATTCTCTCTATTTTGTCTATTACCTGTTAACGTATATTTATTTTTACTTCTAATAATACGGCAATATTTTTTCTTCATTTTGGCAACATCTAAACTTTCGGTAAGTTTAAGGACATAAAGAAAAAAGCGGTTAAAGTGGACGTCTGTGTACGAGTGATTTTTGACTGTGCAAAACTTTTAAAAAAACTCAAAGTTCTTCAGTGTTATCTCCTCGTCATTTTATATAATTGGATTGTTAATTTTCTCATCTTTTAGGAAAAAAAAGGTTAGCATTAATAATCAATCATTTTGTTTGTATTTTTTAGTAAAATCAGAACATCGACACTTTTTTCTGAATTTGAGGTAAATGGATACGCGTAGGGGGTGATTAGAAACGCCTTTAGGGTCAATAGACACGAAGAGAGAGGTTAATAGATACCAGTGAGGGGTTAATAGTAATGAGAGAGGGGTTTATAGACACATAATTTTTAGGGTTGTCAATATAACTATTATTTTTGGTTTTATCAATTTGATTTTTTTTATTTAAATTAAAAAATTCTGACACAATATTAATAAATTAAAATATTATGCAGACCTATTTCACAAAAATATAATGTATGATATACTAAATTTTACTTTTTATTTACATGGTTATTTAAATTCCCCACAATTGACTGTAACGTAAATTTTATAATTAATTCATGTAAGTTGAATTATAATGTTAATTATTCTGGGTTAGTTAATAATTGGTATTATTACACAATTTAAACAGGTACCCCACATTGCACTACATGCACCATGCCGAGGATATACAAGCCGGATCCTCATGGTAAGAGGTATAAAAAATATTCCAAAGAAATCATTGAGCAGGCTGTTCGTGAATATAATGAAAGTAGCTGTTCATTGAATAGCATTGCTAAAAAGTTTGAAATCAACAAATCTGTCCTTTATAGACATACTATAAAAAATATGAAGACCCAGGGAGGGCAAACAGTGCTATCAAAAGAGACGGAACTGGCATTTATAAAGTATATTAATATATGTGCTGAATGGGGATACCCCCTGGAACTATATGACTTAAGGTTATTAGTTAAAAATTATTTGGACAAATTAGGACAATTACCGAAAAAAGGTTTAAAGATAACATGCCTGGGCCAGACTTTGCCCGAAGTTTCTTGAAAAGGCACAGTGATAAGATATCACAGAGGGTATCACAAAATGAAACAAAAATAGAGCTGCGATCTCTTCAGAAACTATTAATGAGTATTTTGAACAATTAAGAAATTCAATTAGTGATGTTCCGATTGAAAATATCGTCAATTTAAACCAAGTCAAACCCAAACCATTTATTGTATTAAAACATCTCTATAATCTGAATTAACATTAGATTTAAATAAATTATATTGCTAACATAATTTCATTATGATTGAAAAATATAATTACTCATAGGTATCTACTATGAGTAATTACATTTGTAATAAATGTTGCCTCTGCCAGCCCTTGCGTTATTTCTCTAATTACCCCATTCTCGTATCTCTTGACCCCAGATTTCAGGGAAATAGAAATCACCTATATTTTCCTATTTTACAAATATTTCTCAACATTTCGGATATTTCAAGCACTGTTATTTGGTAAATTACAACGGGACTCACAACACAACACAATCTTTATTAACGGTATGCCTACAAAATATGAAAGAAAATCAGTGTTGAAGTTGAAATTTGTACCTATCCACCCCATTTTACGGTAGTATACTTTTCATCACACTACAATGAATAGGAGCAGAGCAGTGAAAGGAAATGTTGAGAAAATGGGAGAAGTTGCTTGATTTTTTAAGCTTCCGTCGCGTGTGCAGCCTTAATGGTTAGAGCTACATAGAAACTATGTATAACGGAAATATTCTACATAAAAATACACGAAAAATATTCCAAGACAGCATATATCTACCTTTTATAGTTAACTCACAATAACACGCATAACTCTCGATAGCTTAGCAGTTCGGAGATTTCTTATTATATTTGTTTACTTTTACGTTTATAAAACCAATAATGCTCACCATCATTCCTAATTAAAAAAAAAATAAACATTAGCACCAATTCAATAAAAAAAGAATCATTGAAATCGGTATAGAAACACCAAACTTATACTTACTTACATGAAATACGCCAACAAGACATCGCGCGTGAATAGTGAATCAAGCTATAAGGATTATTTTTGCGTAACGGTTGCCGCGCTCGACGGGGCTCGCGGCGGCAGAGTATAAAAGGGGCGGGAGGCGAGCGCAAGCGTCATTCAATATTTGGCTGTTGATGCGTTCAGAGTGTTGAACTTTATTGACAGACAATAATTGTTATTTTATAAACCGTGCTTATCAGCGCGACTTTTTGTCTTTAAATAGTTTATTTTAATTTCTTTTGTTGTTATTTTCTAAATTAGTTTTAGTTTTGTTTAAATTCTTAACTATTAATAGTTCCTATTTTATTTCTTTTTAAGTAGATTTAGATTCGATTTTTAGATTAGATAATAGATAGATAGATTAGATTATTGTTAGATTTTTAGTTACTGATAGGTTAGTTTTGGGCATTTTATGTTTAGTTTTTTTTGTATTGAGTAGATAAAAGCGTAGGTAGGTACTTTTATTAATTATAGTATTCATAGGTATTTTTTATTTATTTTTAAGTGAAGTAGGTATAGGTAGATATTGCCTACTATCTACCTATACTGCACACGTGTTTTAGCTTTATTTTCATTTCTTTTTTTTTTGTACCTAAGTTGTAGGTAGGTAGGTACATATTTCTTAGTTTAATTCTATTAGAATATTAGGTATTTAAGTTTAAATAGGCACTTAGATTTATATTTTTTTATTATATAGCAGCTGTACTTAGAACATCTAAGGTTTTTTTTTGTATTAGCATAGGTACTTTGATTAATTACAGTAGTTGTAGGTATTTCTTATTATTCATTTTTAAGTGAAGTAGGTAAGTGTAGATAGTATTGCACACGCATTAAGTATAGCTTTATTTTCATTTTTTATTCTTTTGTAATTTGTAGGTACCTACGTACATATTTATAATTCGATTAGAATATTATTTTAGTTTTAATAGGCACTTAGATTTATATTCTATTTATTATATACTTAGCTATAGTTAGGATCTCTGACGTAAGTTTTTTGTTGGGTAACTAAATAGAATTTAAGTTACCGTCGATTAAAAATAAAATAAACGATGCCACCTAAAAAACGACCATCTTTATCTCGAACTTCGAGTCAAGCTAGGAGAATGAGAATGACGCGTTCTCAAGAATCGGAAGAGGAAAGAGCACATCGGTTAAACTCTATGAGAGTTAGTGCCTCAACATCTCGAGCTAATGAAAGCTCTCCAGAAAGAGAGATGCGATTAGCAGCTGAAAGAGCGAGACGAGCTACAACACGGGCTTCTCAAAGCTCTTCTCAACGAGAGCTAAGGCGTTCCATTGACCGGGAACAACATGCGTTATCCCGAGAAGCTGAAACTGCTTTACAACGAGAATTGCGACTCACAGCTGACCGCGAACGGCATACATTATCTCGCGAGTCTGAAACCTTCACTGAGAGGGAATTACGGCTTACAGCTGACCGCGAACGTCATATTTTATCTCGCGAGTCTTTAAGCTAAGGTATTGCGTGAGTGTAATTTAATCGTATGGGATGAATGTACGATGGCCCATCGAAAAGGAGTAGAAGCAGTAGACAGAACTCTAAGGGACATAAGACAAAATGATCGACCAATGGGCGGTATTACGGTTTTATTTTGTGGTGATTTCCGACAAACCTTACCGGTAATACCACGGGGAACCCGAGCTGATGAGATTAGGGCTTGCCTGAAAAGCTCTTATTTGTGGCGTGATATACAATCGGTGCATTTGACTATAAATATGCGAGTGAGAACTGGAGACAACGCAGATAATCGTGAATTTTCTGATACATTATTGAAGATTGGTGAAGGTACCTCTATCCACAACTACACCAAGGAAAACTTATTCTGACACCTGAGTTATGTTGTATAGTGCAATCCCAACAACATCTTATATCTTCGATTTACGGTGACATAACAATTATATTAAATAGGGACAATTCTTGGCTTTGCGAAAGGTCCATTTTGACTCCTCGCAATGACCAGGCATCTGAAATTAATAATAAAATACTGTCTAATATACAGGGAGAAAGCAAAGTTTATAGTTCAATAAATAGAATGGTTGATGAACAAGAAGCCACTAATTACCCGATAGAATTTTTAAATTCTTTAAGTATGCCTGGACTACCTTCTCATATAATTTGTTTAAAAATTGGCATACCGATAATTCTGCTCCGAAATTTAAGACCACCTCAACTTTGCAATGGAACTCGGCTAAAAGTAACCCAGTTGCAACAAAATTTAATCGAGGCTCAAATTTTAACAGGTTGCGGTGCAGGGGAAACTGTCTTTATTCCCAGAATTCCCATAATACCAAATAATTTTCCATTCCAATTTAAAAGAACGCAATTCCCAGTATCGGTGTGCTATGCCATGACTATCAATAAAGCTCAAGGGCAGACTTTTCGTGTTGCTGGAGTAGATCTCGGTGTTAGCTGTTTCTCGCATGGTCAATTATACGTCGCTCTTTCCCGGGTTAGCAATTCTAGGAATCTTTACGTTCACGTGCCGGACGGGTCGACTCTTAACATAGTCTACCCAGAAGCTTTGCGCTGAAACATTTTAATTTGATCTAAAAATATTAGCAATATATTATCTTAATTAAAAAACAAGGAGTTACACGCTGACCGAGTCGTGGGTATAGCGTGGGTATATTATAATATTCTGCGGTTACTTATATTTTTCAACAGTTTTGTGGATTGGCATATTATATTACTATTGCCCTAACGAAACTGCGACGACTTCTGTGCAAAGACTTTAAGTTAATTAGATATACAAGAAGTTTAAGATGGTGCACTAGACTTACATTTAATATTTTTAATTAATATCTTAATATTAAGTTTTTATCATGCTTATTTAATTTTAAAAGGGTGTAAAAATTAGATAATTTGTCTATGAAAGTATTATTAACTCGTTTTTATTTTATTATTAGCAATAGTTTTTTTATATTTCATAACTGCTCTTATTCTACATCGGAATAAGTATAGACATTTTAACACAGTTTTTAATCGCATATAGCATAAAAATCCTTTACAATTACAATAAAATATTAAACACTAATCTAATATAAATTTAACACTAAAATAATGTAAACATTTATTACTGATACTAGTAAAAAGACAATAATAAAACTTTACAGTAAAAGCTCATTTTTCAGAATAATACACAATCTATCATTAACTAGATATTTTATGCATTATTTAATATCATTCATGTTATGTTACATAACGATAAGTGTAAGTAAGTCGAAGAAAACTACCATCTGCGAGCTATTTTATCATACGCTGTAAAACCGTAGGAGTTAGACTTGGAGTATGAAGGAAATGTTCCTTAAATTTTTCTTTTATGTCTATGCCATTATTGTAAAATTTGGTACTTTGTTGCAAAATGCAAATGTTTGGATTAATATTAAAATTTTTAGAAGGTTAATATTTTTACATATATATAATATATCTATTACAAACATAATTAATTTTAAATATCATTATGGCTTATAGTGAGGGGAATTCACTTGTGTTAAAATTAATCTAAATATCTGCTTTTGGTCTTCAGTAAGATGAGTCATGACTTTTGAGAAAGATTGATGACGTACAAAAAATCACAGGTATAAGTAATAAAGTATATCCTCACGACACCAAAATAAGGTACTTAAAATATAATACAAATAAAATAATTTTAAGCTATATTAAATAAATTTAACTTTAAATGAAATTTCAGAAAATCAGAGATAATGATAGGGTAAGTTCATTCATCGTTTAATCCTCACAGATTCAAAACTTTAAAGTCCGCCTATTTTGACTTCTGAAATATGTTTCCTAATTTAAGCATTGTTTGTGTAACCAATAGACGACATCATATATAAATATTTGAAAGACTATTGAAATTAAAAAATATCTTAAATTCAATACAGAATATAATTGGCTTAAGAATCTTACTTCTGGGACCCACTCACGAAAAATATAAAAACCCACGTATGTAAACACAATGGCAGGCCCAGAAATACAGTAAGTATATTTTGTGTGCAACATACATACGCTATATCCATAAAATAAGTAAACATGCAGGTAGATGAAAACATATTGATTTTGCTAAAAGACTCCTACATCTCTTCTTTCGCGAACGCGCTTACTGTAAAACATCTAAAAGGGGTTAAAAACCATATAAAATATAATAAATATACGACAGTTATAAATATATATACACAGTTTTTTCTTATGTTTCAAAAAAATAAATTCATATTTAATGACGGTACACCCGATGATCGAATAAGAGTTTGTAATTTTTTTTTCTAACTTGAATTATAGCGAGGGAAAATAAAAATAAACAGTACCTAAACGGGCCAGGGATCAAAAAAATCAACAATTTAATGTAATAAAGAAACTGTTACATCTAAATTAAGGTCCCTAAAATGTTGTTATATTTTAATTAAAATGGTTCGGGCAATTTCATTTTAAATCTTCGCTGCCGGTAATTGCTAAATTCTTAAACATTTAAGAAAAAATAGGACACAAAAAAATGTTTTCTGTTTTTAATCCTGAATGCTTATAATGTCTTATATTAATTAAGATATAGATTTATATTATTATAAAATGTATAATATATCATCGTACTACTTATATATATTAGGATTATGTAGGAGTCTAAAATATTTTACATAAGAAGTGGCGGAACAGTTTCTATATATTGATAAAACAGAGTATTAAAAAGTACTACTGCGTAATTGGTTTTAAAGTTATTATGCTTTCATTATATTAGGTTACGATTAGGTTAACCTTTTAACCTTTTGACTTTTCACTTAATTAAAATTTAATTACAAGTTTTACTTGTACTTAACAAGTTACTAAAATTTCATTGAGAATAAATAAAAATGATTGGAAGAAAGTTAAATTATCTACTTTTGAATTACAAGATTTAGATTTTAATATAATTGATGTAATTGAGATGTCCAAGAAGTCAATAAAAATCCCTACAACTTTATTATTTATAATACATTAAACATTGATTGTTGTTTGATATTGTTAAAAAATATCTTTGTTCTATTTATTTCCTACCAATATATGATTAAAATTCAAATTTATTATATACAATTGTTTCAGACGATATTCTAAAAATGTTAACCTCCTAACCCGTGGTCGAAAAAATCCATAACGGTGCTAAAGGTATTTAAGGTAAAACTCAACTTGGAAATATGTTCAAGTTGATATCGTTAAACACAATACATTTAACACACAGATAAATCAAATTCCTGACATGATATGATATATATTCAGAGAAGTAAACTAACCAATTAAGCCTAAAACTATGCTATAACTTGTTAAAATATATATATTTGCATTATAATAATGTTAAACTCATATTTGTCCTTCGTTAATGGATATTTAGCTATACAAAATATATTCAATATGTGAAGCGAAATATTCTTTAAGTTTATATGAACCCGGAGGACTGAAAAGTGATCTAAAATAATCAAGCTTAAGCAATATGATACTATAATTTCAAAGACCCATATAATATTTAAAATATTGATAGTTTTAAGTTAAATCTTAATTAAACAAATAATTCAAAAAAATAACTTATCTACCACATCCGTGGACCGTAGTTTCTTGTATTTTTAATATATTTATCATCCTATAGTTTGAAACATTTTAAATAAATGTGGAAAGCATTTCCTATTTTGAAATATTTCTCTATCACTAAAAGAGCCTAAGTGTATCAATTATATTTAAAAAAACTTCTCCTTCTTTATGTCTTAGAAAAATGTTTTTGAAATTAATTATGGAGGTCTCCTAACATTTAGAATTTTTTGTTTCTCTTACTCATTCAAGACTTTCATTCAAAAAAGTAAGCGCGTATTAATAGTATGACTTGTGTAAAATTACACAAGTTAGTTTTATATTCATTTAAGAATTACAGAAAGTGTTTATATCAAAATTCCAATTTTAGCGTTTTAAAGTTACATAATATTAGTTGTGTTACAATGGTATGTGCCACAAATTGAAACCCTTTCCACTGGTTTTTTCTATTGAAGTTTTATTTTGATCGCTAATATATTTCATTGTTATTTAATTTTGAATACAGTTTAATATTAAAAATAAAATATATTTTTTTAAGAATGTTAGCTATAGGTACGCCAGCGTTTTAGGACACCAAAATAAGAGAGTAAGCATATTTAATTGATGATACACAGAAAGTGTAGATATATAATTTTATACTCCCTCAATAATTGTGACATATCTATTTAAAAATTATTATTATTACATCTAAATCTATGCTGAAGAAACATCTTCTAATTATGCATAAGGATATTGTAAAAGAAAGAAAAGCATTATGTGAACCCCCATTCTTGTCTATAAGTTCTACTTGTTGCTTAAATTAAAATGTTTTTGCTTACATTTGCTTAGATTTTATTTAAATTTAAAGGTAATGCAAAAAATCTATAAAAACTGATAAATTTCCAGATCCAGAAAATAATAGGCCATTAAATAAAAAAATAAATAATATACTTCCCAAAGGTAAGATAAGCTTTATTTACTTTTACATTATCTTTATTATCAATAAAGTTGCGTTCGTTTCATGAGATCTTTTAAGTGTACAAAAATGTATATAGTAAATTGTATTAAAGTTTGTATATAACTATATTGTTGTAGTGCCAGTGATCACCATATTACGTACGTTTATTCGTGTCTGTTTATTTACTTGGTTGTGTTGTGTAAAAACGAGTATTTTGTTCAGTCTTGAAGGCAGACATTGAAGATTTATTATTCTTAATTCAAATAACTTAGAGAAAAGAGAACAATAAACTTTTCTAGCAAATTTCTCTGACAAAGTCTATAATCAGTTACGTTTTTTTATTATAAAAAAAGATGTAAAACTAGATTGAAGGATATTTTAGATAATATTATATTTTATTTATGCTATGAAATATGAAAAAGAAATAAAATTATCAAGTGTAGTTGCGGTACATTCGCTCAGATATTAGAGAGACGGAGACAGTGTCCTCGAGGTTACATTTTTACTTCACAAATTAAGATAAATCTTAAATGTTGATCAACAATCTGAATTAAGTAAAGTATTGAACATATATAACGATATGTTGTCAATGATAGAATATTTAGATAAGTTTAACGAATTTTTAGGAAGTTAAATACGCTATTATAATACATATTGTTACGGTAATGGTGTACGTCCGTATTATTTTCTCTTTATAAATTAAGGTAAACTTAATATATTACACAGTTATAATATATTACAAATATATATACACTACAGAATTGAGTCAACGTTAATGTCGTGTGATATAATTTTGTACGCGCGTCTCATAAACTTACTCGCTTTACTTTGTTTATAGAGATTAGAGAAGTAGGCCACTCACATATCACTGAAGGTTTAAGACGGAGGGGTTTTGGACAACTATAATAGATTCTTTAAAAGTATTCTCGGCATAAAACGAAGATTCGAAATACAACTCCCTTTTAAGATTTATTTGAATGTGTAAAATTATTTGCATTTACACATTCTTTAATTTTTCTTTTCGCTATTGCTTATATTTAAAAAAGTTTTTTAATACGGAGTAAAGTGCTTACAATTTTAGGTATGTTTTATATAGCGCAGCTGTATTATATATTTTTATGAATACCATAATCAGTGATCCTCTAATTTACGTCACTGAATCAACACCTGTTACTCAATCTCTTCTTGTTTAATTAAACCATTAGTAAAGGTTACACCGATCACACAAATGGAATGGCCGGTAAATGAACGTGGCCAGTTACTATCTATCCGATCCGGATAAATACAACGTCTGGATATAAAACATCTTTCTTCCTACGCCAGATTGTCTTCGATAATTAAATTGGTTTGTTTATATTTTATTTTAAACAATTTTCATTACTAGCTAGGTTTCTTTTATACATAGAAACATAAATATATAACACCAGTTTCTGTTAGGACCTAAAGATAGACTCATAATATAAAGGTTCCATGATATTATCCAAGATATTCATAAGACTACTGAATGTGAAATGTGAAACATTTTTTTTTCAACTTTAAAATTTATTTGATAGTTTTACTTTAGTTACAACATACAAAATTACAAAAGTTCATTTGTTAATAGGCATTGTTAATAAAGAATTAAATTACATTTACAAACCTCATCTGATCCAATCCTAGAATAACAAATTCAGATTTTGTTTACGACTTGTGATCAGAAAACTTGTATGAAGTGTAAAAAGGTTGACATAAATAATACTGAGGCCCGTTTGTACCGACATTTCTATAATTCGCATAAAGTGCCGATAATTTTAAAAATCTCCTAACTCGTCTTTTAATATATATATATATATATATATATATTACATTATTGAACTGTAATAATATAATGATACATAAGGTTATTATTAACTGCTATTAATTGAGCGAAGCTAACGAAGTGAGCGGAGCGTTTTACTGGAGACTTTTTGCATTCTTTGTCACGAATTGGCTCAAAAACTATTTGACGGAAAATTATGAAACTTTGCAATCAAAAAGACACATGTGAGGTGATGGTTTTAAAAAAAATAATTGAAGAATGTCATCAAAAAAAATTTTTTTTTTTTAATATCATGTCAAAAAACTGATATCCCATTGAAGTCAATGGGAAACGACGAGTCAATACACTGGGCTCGCTTCGCTCAATATGCAAACGGCACCCGAGATTTCGCGAGCGCAGCGAGTCGAAATTGAGGGTTTGTTGGCGCCCCTAGTAATAATATTATCATAATATTATTATTCGTTATAAAGTAAAATAAATAACGTCATATAAAATAAAAACAGTATCTCTGATGTATTTTAATTGACATAACTGTTATTCTATTTATGTTGAGTGTTGTCTGTTACTATGTGTATAGACTGTATAATGCAGTTATTATTACTACATTACATACAAGCTTTATTATTTATTATATTATTTCCAGAATCACAGCTTGAAAGCTGTGATTCTGGAAATGAAAGTGTTGAAGTATGCTGGCAGAACCTTAGGAATGGTATGGTGAAAGTAGCGACAGAAGTATGTGGTAAAAGGAAAAGAGGTTTTAGTAAAAAGCGCGATGAATGGTGGGATGATGAAGTGAAAGACGCTGTAGAGTTAAAGAAGAAGAAGGATTATAAATCCTCTGGTAAGGATAAAAGTATGAGAGAGATAAGAAAAAGAGCGTACAAGCTGCAAAAGCATAAAACGAAAGCACTTATAAAGATGAAGCGTGAAAATTCTGAGAGAGAAAGGGATGAAAGGTTGACGAACAACTTCCGGGAAAACACGAAGCTTTTCTGGCGAGAAGTTAGTGGTTCCCAGGGTTGTTCGGTAACCTGTAGAATGAAAGGGGTGCTTTCGAAAAGCGGTGAAATTTTAACTGAGCAAGCACACGTTTTGCAGCGGTGGGCGTAATTCTATAAGGAGATGTATGAACGTGAGGACGCCTCGGTCTTGACTACCAGCGTAATGCTGAGTCAAGATGTAGCCGATGGTGAAATCAGTTTGGAAGAAGTAGAGAGCGTGATTCGAAGTCTGAAATGTGGTAAGGCTGCGGGAGCAGATGAAGTTACTGCCGAGATGATCAAATATGGTGGGCCACGCGTCTGGGACTTTTTCTGGTTTTTGTGCAATTTATGCTGGAAATCTGGGGAGGTCCCAGACGATTGGCGAAGTGCAGTCATCGTACCTTTGTATAAAGGCAAAGGTTCACAGATAGACTGTGCAAGCTATAGGGCCATCAGTTTGATTAGCTTGGGCGGTAAAGTTTATGCTAAAATTTTAGCGAGAAGAATGCAAGAGAGATCTGAAAGGCTGTTGTGGGAGGCACAAGGAGGTTTTAGACCTGGAAGAGGGTGTATAGATCAGATCTTTTCCCTCCGCATGATCACGGAAAAGTTTTTGGCCCTAAACCAAAAGGTTTTCTGTGCTTTTGTGGATTTGGAAAAGGCGTTTGACAGGGTTGTGAGAAAGAAGTTATGGGAGATACTGCCCCGATACAATGTGAACGGACCCTTGCTACAGGCTGTAAGGTCTCTTTACCGAGATCACTCAGCCTGTGTGCGAGTAGGAGCTGGCATGTCGCCCTGGTTTGACATCCAATCGGGTGTTAAGCAAGGTTGCGCTATGTCAGCTTGGTTGTTCAATTTGTATTTGGATAGTTGTCTCCAAGGAGTGAAAGATAGTGACAAGGGAGTGATAGTAGGTGACCTTAAGGTCAATTGCTTACTATATGCAGATGATGCAGTGCTCATTGCATCATCAGAATGCAATTTGCAGGCATTGGTCACCACTCTGAAAGATGGGTGTGAAATTAATGGTCTTAAGATGTAGATAAGACGAAGGTTCTGATATTTGAAAGAAATGAAGAAAGAACAGAATGTAAGATCAACGTGAATGATAAGATAATAGAACAAGTGAATGAAGTGGTATATTTGGGAAGTATGTTTAGCAGAGACGGAAGATACGAAATGGATGTGGAAAGGCGTATTGCTGCTGGTAACAGAGTCAATGGTGCTTTGACTGCATTGTTGAGACGGCAAAACGTCAGTATAGCTGCACGTTTGGCTGTACACAATGCAGTTTTGCTACCGACACTGTTATACGGCAGCCAAACGTGGGTAACACAGAAGAAGAATGTAAGAAAGATGAATGCTGTGGAGATGCGATCTCTTCGCAGAATATGCGGAGTCAGTCTAGCTGATCGAATCCGCAATGAAGAGATCCACAGAATGGCAGGTACTACCGAAGATGTCACGGTGAGAATGAAGAAGAACGTGCCCAAACGTTGAACGAATGAGTGATGAAAGAATGGTAAAAAAGATTTATATGGGAAAAGTGAGCGGTAAGAGAGACAGGGGGAGGCCTCGAGTGACCTTCGAAAACACAGTAGCTACGATACTGGAGGAAGGTCACGTAAAAAGCATGAGGACCCCCCGGAGGGCATGTATGAAGAGGTTGATGTCTGTGGCCGAGGCGAAAAAGGTATGCAGAGACCGTAGCGTTTGGCGCTCCGTCGTCTCTGGCTACGCCGCAAGGGATATGGCGTGAAGGTAAATAAATAAATATTTTTTTTTTTTTTTTTATATTAGAGGAGGGCAAACGAGCTTGCGGGTCACCGTTAGTATGTGATCACCGCCGCCCATGAACTCTTGCAACATCCGAGGATTCACAAGAGCGTTGCCGGCCTTGGAGAAAGGAATATATGCCTTTTTTGAAGGTACCCATGTCGTATCGATCTGAAAATACCGCCGAAGGAAGTTCGTTCCACGTTTGAGTGGTACGCGGGAAAAAAGTCCTTGAAAACCGCACAGTTGAAGATCGCCACGCGTCCAGGTGGTATGGATGATAAAGGAGGCGATGGCGAGCTGTGCGGTAGTGAAATTCGGCGGTAGGCATCAGATCGAATAGTTCTTCGGAACACTCCCCGTTGTAAATGCGGTAGAAGACGCACAAAGAAGCCACGTCTTTACGCAATGCCAGAGAGTCCAGCCGTTCGCAGAGCACTGGGTCCCCGACAATCCGAATGGCTCTCCGTTGTACGCGGTCAAATGGTAGAAGCTGATATTGGGGTGATCCGGACCAGAGATGAGAACAGTACTCCATGTGTGGCCGGACCATCGCCTTATAGAGCGCAAGTCTTTGGCCAGTTTTGAAGTACTGCCTCGCTCTATTGATCACTCCCAATTTCTTCGAGGCCAACTTGGCCATGCTCTCTAGAGACCACGAAACTGACAACCGCTCGAAATGTCGAGACCCAGTATTTTGATACTTGGCGAGGCAATAAGAGGAGTGCTCTCGAAGAGCGGTGATACGACAAATGGGGTTTTCTTAGTGGTAAACGCGCAAACCTGTGTCTTTAGGGGATTGAACTGAACATGGTTCAGTTCACCCCACTCAGAGACCATCCCCAGGGAGGTCTCTATTGAAGACACAAGTTTCTTTCGGCACTCGTCGACGTTTTCCCAAGAGAGACCTGCACGACCGGAATATACCGCATCCCCAGTGCTGTCATCCGCATAACAATGTATGTTGGAAATATCCAACATATCATTGATGTGCAGGAGGAACAGAGTTGGGGATAGCACGCAGCCTTGGGGTACACCAGCGTTCACGGGCTTGGGGTCCGAGCAAAAACCGTCGAGAACGACCTGTATGCTCCGCCCAGTGAGAAAACTTGTGATCCACTTGCATAAACTCTCGGGAAGCCCATAGGAAGGTAGCTTCGAAAGAAGCCTCTTGTGCCATACACGATCAAAGGCTTTTGCCATATCCAGACTAACTGCCAGACCCTCTCCCTTGCTTTCAATAACCGCTGCCCAACGGTGCGTAAGGTATAACAGAAGATCACCAGCTGATCGACCATGGCGAAAGCCATACTGCCGGTCATTGATTAACTGGTGATCCTCGAGGTACGTTAGGAGCTGTCGGTTGATAATAATCTCCATTATTTTGGAGAGAAGGGAGGTAATGGCGATAGGTCTGTAGTTAGCTGGGTCCGAGCTATCACCTTTTTTAGGGATCGGATGGACAAGGGCACGCTTCCATGAGACCGGGAAACGGCCTCATGGAAGGACCGGGAAAAGACATTAAGGTAGGAGTACCGAAATAGACGCGTTAGCACTGGAGTCAACTCAGGGGCACACGTTCGTAGCACTAATGGAGAAATGCCATCCGGCCCACTCGACTTATGAACGTCCAAGGAAAAAAGAGACTGCCTGATAGTTTTTTGCTGAAAAACTATTTCCGGCATTGAACTCTGACACCGCGGGATGATAGGCGGTGACTTCCCTTGGTCGTCCAAAGTCGAGTTGGAGGCGAAAAGAGTGCCCAAGAGATCGGCTTTCTCTTTTGCCGTGTGGGCCAGAGAGTCATTCCCCATGTGCAACGGCGGTAGGGACGGCTGGCTAAAGTTACCCAGAGTGGCCTTGGAAAGCGCCCAGAATTTGCGCGTGCCAGGCGGGTACTTTGCCAGCTGATCCCCAATTTTGACGACATGCTTGAACTTTGCTCTAGCGATTTGCCGTTTGAAGAATCTGGAGGCACGGTTGTATTTCCTCTTCAGAACTCTAGAGTTCGGATCCTTAGTGACTAACGCATTAGCCCAAGCTTGATAAGCCTGCCGTTTGCCAGCTGCTGCAGCCCTGACAGACGCATCAAACCAAGGCCGCGGTCTGCCGCCAAGTGGTACCAAACAGTACCAAAAAGTGGAAACAAATCGGCCCCCATGGGTAGGATGCAAAAAAGGACCGCATTCCATCCCAATCCGCTGACTTGTAGTGCCAAACGCGTCGAGTCGCAGGTCTTGTGCGAGCAGGACGTTGAATGGGCACTACACTCCGTACCAGACAGTGATCAGAGGAACCTGAGGGAGCCTCGACAGTGATCTGGTACTTTTCTGGATGTGTAGTCAGCAGAAGATCCAACAAAGAGGGCGTGTGGCTGTCCACGTCCGGTAAACGAGTGTGCGTCTTTACCAGCTGGGACAGACCATTTGCCAGAGCAAAGTCAAACACAGATCTCCCCGCGTAGTCGGTGGCACGTGAGCCTAGCCAATCGGCATGGTGCGCATTGAAGTCCCCGAGGACTACGACTTCGGCGGAGGGAGTCTGTGAAAGCAGATCGTCAATCTTCGCCTGAACATGGCCCAAGAGTTGATCCGTTTCTGCATTACCACTATGGGACCTGTAGAGGCACGCGTAGACTCTGACACGGTCGTCCATGTCCACGCGCAGCCAGAGTACAGACAGGTCCCGACCTTCAAGAACCTGAAGGCGACGATAGCAGATATCCTCCCTTACGAACACAGATACCCCGGCGTGTGGTATAAAATGATGTTCTAGTTTATACCCGGGGTATGATAGGTACGCTGTGTCGCTAGGTTGAGATATCTGCGTCTCCGTCAAAAACAACAAGGCCGGCTGCGCCGTCTCCAGATGATAGTGGACGGCGTTCAAGTTGGATTGAAACCCCCGGATGTTGCAAAAGTCCACATCTAGAGTGGAGTGGGGTGCCGCTGTTTGCCGTCGTTTGCCCTCAAAAAACACAACAGGCGATACTTTGCCCGCCCCAGATACGACGGGCAGCCCGAGCAAAATCCGAGGATCATTCCCCCGATTTTGCTCGGGGAGGGGGTCCCCGGCTTCATCAAAGCCGGTACCCTCCTGGGGTATACTTTTTGGAGGCATCGCTATCATGTTTGGCAGGGGGGGGGGGGGTTGGGCTTCCGGATTCTCTCACTCACCGACGGAACATAACCAAATGAATTTGGTTACTACACGTCGGTCTTCTGTAAGAGGGTGGTCCTTCCCCGGTCGAGCCAGCCCAATACGAGCTGCAGTCAGAAAACTACAGCTAGGCTCACCACTTTTGATGGTTGAGATTTTGCTTTTTAATTATAATTTAATTACTTAATAGAATGTATTTATCAGTGATATAATACAAACAACAGACACACTGTACACTCAGATAAGAAACCACAATCTGTATATTTCTAATAAACATATAAAGAATTGTTCCGTGTGTATGTGCTCCACAATCTTACGTGCATTATCTAATTAAAAATGTTTTATATCTTAAGTATTAGTATTGTAATAGTATTTTATTGTACTAGGTCACGCAAGCGGGGTCGTGAGCTGAGCTAACTATTGCTCTGTGCATGGCAGGCTAATTCGCATCTCCTTTGACACCAGTAAGGTGGTGTGCCTCTGATTCCTGAATTGAAAGCGAGAAGGTTATTCAATAGCGAAGGCTGCAGTTCAAGACGTGCAGCTGGTTGTTCAACAGTTCCAGAGAAGTGTTACTTGTTTGCGTATATTGAGCACTTAGTAGCACTATCATGCCTTTGATCAGTATTCTGGCAAAAGAACCAAAATCTGGGATCCTGGGTGAACCGTTTGTCTGGATAATGCATCAAACTACTGCATCTACTGCAGTTAAAAGTAGCCTTGCCGATCGGGACCAGGTGTGGAAAATATTTTGCAATGTAGCCTTCCTCTCTGTATTCGTTCGGCTGAGCAGTTGACGATAGCCACGCTAAGCGATTCGTTATTTGTTGATCAGTTGTAACATAAGGTAAATTAATAACTGCAGTTTCAACTGCGTCATCATCTTTGATAACGTCGGCCATTTCGCTGTTTCCTTCTTCTGCATATGTAAGGAGGCTTGTTACATCTATATCATCAAACGGTAGCCTGTCTAGTTCTCTCAAATCTATCGGAATGTCTTGATAGAATTCGTTATTTTGTTTTAGCCACCGGAGAGCATCGAGCACTTTCTATCGTCTTACACGAAAGTCTTGAAAATCTGTTGCTGCTTCTTTTAAATCAGTTCTTGAACATTTAGAACAGGAAACATATGCCAATTTTTCTAATTCGTTATTGAATCGACGCTTATTTGCTGCGATATTAGGAAGTGTGATTTGTGTGGCTGCACTATCTCGATACTGTTATGAACGGACAGAAACTGTTGTGTATCGCGATATACCACTTGCACGCCGTCCGCCTCTTCCTCTGCCTCGTCCAAGTTCCATTTTATGATAATGGAATCATATAATAAGATTGAGCAATAATTAAATTGATGAAACTCGATGAAATGTATAGCGAGTGGTTATAAAATATTAAATTGGAATAACAAAATGAAAAATAAAAGTGAAAGAAAATATTCGGACAGAGCCTTGCCTGTTCAAACCCTCACACGCAACTGAAGTGTTCGTTCATTTGTTTGTTCTTTCTATTTTGCTATTCTTTTATCTTGAGGAGCGCGCCGGTATGAGACGGTCCATATGATAAGTCTATGGACAATTTTCTGGTGAATTGAAACTATTTTTCTGTAATTCGTAAACTTACCATTATTTTAGTGTACTTCCAGCTCAATGTGAACTGCATTCTGACGAATTTATCATCAGTTCTGCTATGTATGAGAGTAGTTACAAACTTCAATCCACTCGTAACTCGTGCATCGAGCAGGCGCGCGCTGGTGAATCACTAATCGAACTAAATTAGTTCTGTTAATTGTTCAAAATCTGTCGATCGAAATAATCTGAAATTTTGCAGTCATAAAGCAATGTAGCATCAAACACCATGCCGAGTTTCAAAACTATGGTATGAGTAGTTTCTGAGCTAGCACGTAAATTGTCCTAAACTGAATTAGTAAATTATACTGAATTTAGAATTACGATTTTAATAAAATTAAATATATGCTTAGCGCCTTATACTCGCAATCGTTGTGGCGAGTTTCGTTAACGTAGCTCGAATAGTTTTTAAGAACAGAGAGTTCGCATTTTTTGCGATCTGACCAGTAAAGAGCTTCGCTTCGCTCAGCTCAACAAGTATTATGTAATTGTACATTGTAATACTATTTTATTAAGTATATTAAAATAAAATAGTTAAGACTGAATGTAAAAGAACCGTTGAGTAAGAAATATATGTATGGATATTGTGTTTGTTTGTTCGTAAAATACTTATTATCAAATGGATCTTTAACTGTAAGATTGTAGTATAAGTTGTGTGTTGGAGTGTTTAGTTAACGTGTTCTGTAATCTTGAGTACTTAATACTTTTGCATCTAGTAGACATAATGTCACAAAAATGTTTTAGTTATAATATGTTAACGACATTGGTTCGTCTGTTCAGCTTGTTATACGTCTGATTGTAATAGGAAGTGTATAAATAAACATTAAATATTGACTGATGTATATTAAATTTACATTTTCTTACGGAATCCTAATTATTATTATTGTCAAGACAAATAATTATAACGAAAATAACTAACAATTATTTCTGTTCATTGATTCTTCAATAAATCACTCAAGTACTCAAATTATTGGTTTCTTGTAATTAATTGCCTGTTGGCAATAATTGTTAAATTTTAAGTTTCTGTTTTGATATTCGTAAAATATATTTTTTTGTTTAACTCACGTAAATTCGTAATAAAAATTTTATGAAACTTTAGAACTAAAAAAAATATTCAATTTAAACACTTAAGTGAAAAGTCTTGATAAACTAAATAAGTTTTAGATATTAAGGTAAGTATCCATATCTGATTAACTATTGTAATTGTAGGCCGGGTCTAGACAAGTGTCATTAACGCTTGTCGAAGTGATGTATGTTTGACACAAGGCTACGTAACTATTGCATACGTCCGTTTATTAAAGTGTAATCGAAACGAGAATTTGAAGTATTTCCAGTGTGTTACAGTACTAACATCTCCCGGGTATATTAATTCTCTTTTATCTACATAACCCGCATCACGTGGGCAAATAAAGCCCTTGTGATAATAAATGACACTAAATCTTAACATATGTGTAAAGATATTTCAATGCCAATAAATATATTAATATTAACTAATGGATGTTATTAATTTGTAAATATAATTAAAATAGAAGTGTCTGTTTGTAATTCTAAATTAACACTGAAGGCAAATTAAATTATATAAGGCAGTTTTTTTTTTATTTATCTCTGTCTCTCTGTTTGGTCCGTCTAATTTCTGAAACGGGTGGATCGATTTTAACAGGACTTTTACTCGTGAATAGTTGACGTTATTAGGAGTAACTTTATTTAATAAACCATATTCTGTCCGAACGAAGTCGTGTTCAGAGCGAGTAATATAATTTAATTGTAATATCTTTTAGTGTTTAAAATTATAACACAACTAATGCGGATGGATATCAAATAATATGAAATTTATTTTACTACTACTCGAGGAATCCATTATAAAGGGAAGTTTACGTTTGATAAGGGTTTTGTTTCACGAAACGTCAGCTCGATTTATTGATAGTCCCGCCTCGAAAGATACATTGAGTTTGTCTTATATAAATTTAAATGTAGTATATCCCTTTATATATTAAAAGTATATATACTCTTATATATATAATAATACTACTTTTGCTCACGACTTCGCGCGGAATATGTTTTTCTTTATAAAAGGGGCCAAGTCACTCCTTATAACATCAGATTAATTGTTCGGCGATGCGGAGTTAAATCAAGAATATAAATCAAGAGTGATAAATCGCTTATATATATAAGCGATTTATCACTTACTGACTCATCACAAAATGTCCAAAACTATCTGTTCCATTTACTTAAAATTTTACATAGTTACTCCTTTTGTGACGTAGACGTCCACTAAGAACGGATTTATCGGAATTCCTATCCCAACGGATTTCAACTTTTTGCATTTCGCCAAGTTTTAGACCTGTAGGAACTATACACTTAACGCAGTGGTAAGATTTACTATAGTAACAGATAATATGATAAAGATTACCATAGCAACGTAAGTTCACATCCAAATTATTCAAATTAATAGTATAGCCAGCGAAGCGAGAGGGTATATTTTGTACCATTGTTACAGTAATAAACATATCCTATTTTTCTCGCCAATAAACAATAAAAAAATTAAATGATTATGAACATATTTGCAATGAATACACAATTTATATTTACAAGCGGCACAGCGGTTCAGTGGACTTTGCGTGCATTAATTATTGAATTATACGCTTGCTACTGAATTCAATTGATCGTCAATTGTGGTTTATGGATTGCAATGCGTCCAAATCAAAATATCCCTGAGTATTTACTATATTTGCCAATTAATCAAGCCCCCTTGTAAACTTTTATCTCTTACATAAAATCAGGCAATCTCCAAAATAGGTTAAGCCGTAAATATGTTATTTAGTTGTTTGTGTAGTTACTATAAATCCCGAATGATTTAAACACTATTAGATAGACTCTGTAGTTTCTTGGGAGTTTTATATTTTCTTATTTTAGTATGAAAAAAAGACTTGGTACTTGAAAGCTTTATTCCCTTCATTGTATTATATTCGATTTATAGCTTTCCTTTCATAAGACCAGAGGATAAAGAGTCTTGAGGAGGGCTTTTATTTCTTTATTTTTATTTTTACTTTTTTAGCACTATGCAAAAGCAGCTGACGAGGCTTCCTTAAATACATATAAAAACAACGGCAGCTAATAATAATCATAACAGATAAGTGTTTCATTATATAAGATTACGTGAAACTTAAATTAAAGTCTAAATCTTAACAGAGAATCTAAAAATAACATTTCAGTCAATACTATGTTACAACTTCATTATTTTAAATAAAATTAGATTTGGTAATTACCGATATTACCATATTTGTTACGCTTTGAAAGAGAGTAGACAAAGTCGCTGCCAACATTAAGTATATATAAAGTAAATTAAGATCTATTAACTTAGTACACTTGTTTATCAAGTTTGGAATCCCAAAGGAACAAGTATAATGATCTGCTCCAGCAACTGCGTAATTTGATGATTTACACCAACCATGTTACTGTAATTTAACTATTTAGATGAATGTTTCAATCCTTTATTAATTAAATTAATATTCAATTGAGTATTTATTAACGGTTATAAAGTTAACGACCTATAATAGTACAGTGATAGTAGAGTTCGATTGATTTCAGGAAATATCTTTTCCGCCACGAATCTTATTAATTATCTTTAATTATTGACGCCGTTTATCAAATCCCAGCACTAATAATATTTTGTTTATCAGAGTATTTAATTTTATATTGGTTTGACTTACCAGTTTCATTTATTATATCTTAAGTATAATATATGTGGTTCTCGAAACCGTAATATTAAATAAAAGATGATGATATAATGCAACCCTTATCCCAAACAACGCAGATTACACTCCTCGATTACAATTAAGTAATACGGGTGGGGGGCAGGTGTGAACTGAACTGAGTGAATTAGGGTTAACTCGTTGTAATACCGTTAAGGGACACTGCACTGAACACAGATGGTGCACAAAAACAGCTGCATTATTGTTTTTTTCTTATTTATTAAAAGTATTTTATTTAGTTTGGTAAATATCTAAAACAATTTTAAATAAATCACAATCATCCGTAAATATAATCTGTGAAGAACATTTAAATTTCAATGATTTATATTTTCTAACTTGCAAGTTATGTATGACTCGTGTATATATTGATTTATCCAATTTAGTTTTCACTTATATTAAATATTATTGTTGATCGACCCAGTGTAATCGTGTCCTTATAAGAGACTAAATTGTCACGAGATAATTCATCTCCTAGTTGTGACTGAAGGCAGTCCGTATTCACACAGATCCTGACTGTAAATACAGTTAAGGTATTCATGACTTTGGTTCCGAGAGTGCATCAATCTGTCAGTGTCTGATTTATAACAAACAGGTCTCCCGGTCTATTCAGATAGGTCTTAGAGAACTCAGGATGCCAAAGCCTACATCTACATTGTATTAATTTATTATCACTTGTAGTCTAAATCAATATACGGAAGTAGAAAGTAATAAATCTCTTTCAACTACAATGAATCACATTCCACACAGACTTTGCTTAATGTAATTGTTTATATTAAAGTATACAATAACGCATTTTAGTAATTAAGTTGAATTTCTTACTCCTAAGAATCTAAATATTTACTCAAAATAATTGTAAATAATTTCTTGATAATTTGATTTTGAAACTATTCATCAAGTTAGATATTGTATGTGTATAAGAAGTGTACTATTAAGCACTCTATAAGATATTTCAATGAATGTTGATCTACAATATTATACATTTTACAATTTTTTTGTCAAAAAACGAAATATTGTAAAACTCAAAATCTCTTAAACTTGTCATTCATTAGCATCTCGACCCCATTGTCAGTGAAGTAAGATACATACACATGCACGGGATCACTGTTATTTGTAGTACTCTACCTCCGTAGCTCTAAAAAAATGTAACATCCTACACCCGGAGAGTGTCTGGTGACCCGTAATATATTTTACTTTATATCATGAGTGGGAGATAAATTGTCCAGACGGTAAGTATTTTGTAAATATAAAGTAATTATCATAAACTTAGCAGTTGTGGATAGCAACCGACCCACGACTGCTAAAAGGATGTAAAATATTTATTTAAATGTAAGCTACAACTGTATTGTTAAGTAGCCGTCATCGTTACAGACATTGGTAATTCAATTTGAAATAATTTCCTAGGGCAATAAGTTTTATGAAATGAAATTTTAAATGAAATGGATGAATATATAAAGGTAATAAATGAATATGGTCAAAAATTATGAAGAACGTTTAATTTAACTTAGATACTTCATAAGTAGGTACTTGGGAAGGAGAAGCTGAGTTATAATAAAATCAATGTTATAATGTATGGTATAACTATAGTTAATTGTTTGATACCAAAATGTTTCATTCTTGTACTTCATACGTAAATATATAGTAAATATTTTAATATATAGAAATCCCGCGTCTCGAATTTATTTCCTTTAATCTGCAACACCACTTCAATAGATCTGTTGTATGGTCCAACTTAAAAGGGTTTTTTTGCAAAATAGTCTTTATTTTCTCACGAGTAAGGAGGTTTTATGCAAAAAAAAGTGTTTTATAAAGCTACACTCTTCTGTAGTCTCTGTTTTTATCGCGGAAGTTTTAACTTAATATAATTTCTATTATGTTGTATACCTTTATATTTTTATCCATAAAGTTCCTTTAGTAAGTAATATTGGTATATTTTAATAAAGCTGTAAAGCGTTTTCTCACCGTGTTTACTCATTTCAGTACCTTATTACATTTTATAGTTCTTCGTTTACTTCGTTATCGTTTGTAGCTTAGTTATCGTGCATTATTTCATTATTTTGACGTAGATACGGGGAATATATAGTGAAGGTAATTAAAATATTCAGTGCTTATTTAAATAATTAGGTGAGGTGCAGAAAAGAAAAGAAAATTTATTCAACAAACAAGAAAGTTCAAAGAGACAACTTTAAAGTTAAGTGTCTTTTAAGTACACGTACAAGTCGTATCAAGGAAACTATTGTAAATGACTGCAGGCTAACTTACATTGTAAGTGTAATAAATTATCCGAAAGTATTAAAATAATTTTATAACTATTATTCTTGGTTACAGGAGCTGGGATACAGGTTCCGCCCCTCTCCAAACTCACGATTAAGGACCCGCAAAGTGTTAATAACTATCAGTTAATGTGAGTACAGTCAGTCACATATGTATAATAATAATTATGGATCATGAAAGTTTAAATATAATTATGTTTATATACTATTATATATTGTTTATAATGTGTCCATAACTTCGTTTGGGCGGAATATGTTTTTACAAATAAAAGTAGCTAAGTTACTTCTTAAAACATCAGCTATCAGTGAGTGACAGTTCTGTTAAAATCGGTCCAGCCGTTTTAAAGATTAACCGGAACAAGCCCTGTTCATGTGTAACCTAAATATTTTTTTACAACAAAGATAAACAAATACAATTGTTCATAAAAATGTCAATATAATACAATATAATACAATCATTTCAGAATATCAGATTGTATTAAGTTTTAAGAATTGTAATTGTTTGTAATAAAAATAAGATACTTAGGCGACTGGTCGCAAACGGAACAAATAATGTCACGACACGCAATACAATATATACATATATATGTATATTAATTATTTGAAACAGGCATGTCTGTGAAACAAAATATTGCTACTCGTTCACTATGTAAGTGTTATTATTTTAATGTAATTTACATAACAAGACACATAATAAGAGTTAACAGCCTGATTTATTTTATATAACAGTTATATTTAATCAATAAAAATATTACAATTACCTACGAAGCAGGTAACTACGATTGACTCGGTATTAAGAATTAATATTTAAAATATTTATATATTTACAATATATAATATAAATTACTAAAAACACATCAAATTATTAAATTAATATATCACCTTAATTATACAAGAGCCAGTACCGAGGACCAAACATAATTAAAATGTGAAGGGACTTTTGTAGTTCATAACTCACATTTCTTTATTACAGTAAGACGAGTTCGTGCTTCAAATATTTACGTATTATTTAATATCATTTATCATTTTATTATCTTAGTATGGAGGACTTGGAATATCATATCGAAAAATATGAGGCATAATGAAGAATAAATAAATAAATTATATTAGAAGAATATTTACAAAAATCTTTTACGTTTTTATGAATATTTTACCTTTATTTGTATATTTAAGCAAATTAGATTATAACAAACAATTGTTTGCTCTATGAAGCAAATATTACAAAGTCATCATAAAATTTAATAGTCGTAGATAATTTATTTTATCTCAACGGCCGCGTAATGAAACATAAGGTTATCTTTACATTCTGTTTAATTATTAATAAATATCCTTACATATCACAATTGCCAATATCTGCTACCATACATATATATCCTACAGTACTAGGCTAGTTATATTTTATTCAGTTCAGGTAGTGTGATGCCGACCTTAGGACCTTGTGTGTCCTTTAAGTTGACCCGATGAAGGTCGTGACGGAAATACTCAATATAATGACCTAAATGTTTATTGAAGTAAAGAATAAAACAATTATTGGCTGTGTATTTACATTTTATTTGATTTTGATCAATTTACGAACCGTAAAGAACTATATTATTAAAATATTTTTTCTGACTATTTGGAAGTATGTTTCAGTATCCTTAAGGCCTCTAATGCTCTTCTATTACTCAACACATTCTCCGACTTCACCATGTTTGAATGTTCATCAACCATATTTTTTAGACATGATTAGTGTTTCTGTACGCAACAACGATTACCAAGTGACAACAAGATAAAACAAACTCTTTGTCGTTTTAATAGAGTAGGAAGTTGTTTGAGCGAGATGAATAAAGTATATATTTTTTTAATTTTATATTACGGTTTTCATTTACATAAAGATATTGTAATTGTATTTATTAATTACTGTAGTTATTTAATAGCATTATATAAGTGAATGGTTCAGTATAATATTTAAGACAAAAATAAGTTGATGTTTTTTCTGCAAACTCTTCCTTCATCTCCTTATTTTGTGTACTAATTTTAAAATTTCTGTGAACAATTTTGAAAAATAAATATCGTTTTTCCACTCTGTTACTTTACTAGATATTAATTCTATAGCCAAGGAATAATCCTCTAATTCAAAGAAATCTTAAACTTGGTGTTCAAAGTTAAAACTAAATCAGAAAGCTAAAGCAAAGTTAAAACTAAACTAGGGGCGCCAACAGACGTATATAATATGCCGTAATATGCCGTTTGCATATTGAGCGAATCGAACAGTGTAATGACTCATCGTTTCCCATTGACTTCAATGGGATATCAGTTTTTTGACCACATTTTTCAAATTTTTTTTCTTTTAAACCATCACCTAATATATATCTTTTGATTAAAAAATTTCATAATTTTCCGTCAAGTAGTTTTGAGCCTAGCCGTGACAAAAAATGTTAAAAAATCTCCAGTAGAACGCTCCGCTCCCTCCGTTCGCTTCGCACAATAAGAGAAAATTTATTTTTGTGACAGACATTACATATCATTATTTTTTTAGTATTAAAAAATTAATGAAATCGCTTCCATGTCAGTCAGTATCAGTGACGACAAAGTGTTCTCAGTGTGTAGATAAGCCTTTACTGATAGAGCTGACATAATAAACAGATTCAGCCTTCATTTAAAAAATATATATATTATTACATATATTAAACAGCTCCTAACATACCTCGAGGATCACCAGTTGGTCAATGACCGGCAATATGGCTTTCGCCATGGTCGATCGGCTGGTGATCTTCTGTTATATCTTACGCACCGTTGGGCAGCTGTTATTGAAAGTAAGGGAGAGGGTCTGGCAGTTAGTCTGGATATGGCGAAAGCCTTCGATCGTGTATGGCACAAGGGGCTTCTTTCGAAGCTACCTTCCTATGGGCTTCCCGAGAGTTTATGCAAGTGGATCACCAGCTTCCTCACTGGGCGGAGCATACAGGTCGTTCTCGACGGTTTTTGCTCGGACCCCAAGCCCGTGAACGCTGGTGTACCCCAAGGCTGCGTGCTATCCCCAACCCTGTTCCTCCTGCACATCAATGATATGTTGGATATCTCCAACATACATTGTTATGCGGATGACAGCACTGGGGATGCGGTATATTCCGGCCGTGCAGGTCTCTCTCGGGAAAACGTCGACGAGTGCCGAAAGAAACTTGTGTCTTCTATAGAGACTTCCTTGGGGATGGTCTCTGAGTGGGGTGAACTGAACCACGTTCAGTTCAATCCCCTAAAGACACAAGTTTGCGCGTTTACCACCAAGAAAACCCCATTTGTCGTATCACCGCTCTTCGAGAGCACTCCTCTTAATGCCTCGCCAAGTATCAGAATACTGGGTCTCGACATTTCGAGCGACTGTCAGTTTCGTGGTCATCTGGAGAGCAAGGCCAAGTTGGCCTCAAAGAAATTGGGAGTGATCAATAGAGCGAGGCAGTACTTCAAACCTGGCCAAAGACTTGCGCTCTATAAGGCGCAGGTCCGGCCTCACATGGAGTACTGTTCTCATCTCTGGTCCGGATCACCCCAATATCAGCTTCTACCATTTGACCGCGTACAACGGAGAGCCGTTCGAATTGTTGGAAACCCGGTGCTCTGCGAACGGCTGGACTCTCTGGCATTGCGTAGAGACGTGGCTTCTTTGTGCGTCTTCTACCGCATTTACAACGGGGAGTGTTCCGAAGAACTATTCGATCTGATGCCTGCCGCCGAATTTCATCACCGCACAGCGCGCCATCGCCTCCAATACCATCCTTACCACCTGGATGCGTGGCGATCCTCCACTGTGCGGTTCTCAAGGACATTTTTTCCACGTTCCACTCGCTTGTGGAACGAACTGCCTTCGGCGGTATTTCCAGATCGGTACGACATGGGTACCTTCAAAAAAGGCGTTTATTCCCACCTACAAGGCCGGCAACACTCCTGTAAGTCCTCGGATGTTGCAAGAGTTCATGGGCGGCGGTGATCACGTCCATCTGTGACCCGCCAGCTCGTTTGCCCTCCTCTTACATAAAAATCTTTTTTGTAAAAGATTGTGCGCTGTGCGTCATATTTGAGCAAAGTCCGGTTTTCATACAATATAAAATATATAAGACGGTCAAATCAAGGTGGTAAAGGCAATGTAAGTGACATATGATATCAGGAGAGATACGGTTTTGTTCCCGTTATAACAATAAATAATAACATCCACTCCATTTATTTTAATGCCCAAATGTACGGGTAAAAAATATATATAAATTTATTTACATATACAATATACATACATACATATATACATACCATATCGGTATTTTCATTTTATATATTTTAAATAATACACATTACATCGCCTTTATAACATTCATTGAAGTAGAAAATATATGTATATATTATATTCAAATAGTCGACCTTATTATTTCCCATTAAGAATATTATATGAACATCACAAAATAATATAACACACAAGTATGTAAAGATCAAATCTTTTTACAGCCTCAATAACCCAGATATATCTCAATGAGATAACTTCGTTTACAATTTAATAAACAACCAACTACAACTTTGGAGAATAAACGTGACTCACATTAACATCATTTAGCAAGATATTAGGTTTATATATTCTTTGCAAAATCTTCCGACTTACAGTCTTCAGTTTATTTAGGAATAAATACAATCTTAATATATTTATGTTAATTTATAGGTTAACATCTGAAAACCTTAAAATTGGTTAATTGATTAGAATATTTATTTCAAAGTCGTACCATTTCTCACGGGATCGGAACAATTACAACTAGTCCTAAGAATCTAAAAAAAAATAACTTATATTTATTCATTACTGAAATTAAATAAGAATGTCGATCACGCATCCGTGAATCACTCGGGACCAGAGTAAGGTTTAATTTTTACGACTTGGCAGATTGCGTGGATTGATTTATTTATGTATCTAGTAAAAGTTAACTAGCTTGCTTGTTGCAGATAGTTGATATGAAAAACAAATTCTGATTCCAATTTAACCAACAGATAATACAAGGCAACAGTTCAAGGAAAGCTTTCCGCATGTTTTGTATGTGATTTTTTCTGTAGTTTTGTAACCTCATAGCAACATGATTTTACAGATGTCATTGTTAAATATGGAATCAAAGTAATAATATTTATAATAAATACGTTCTTTACATTTAAAAGTTTACGTTTTTTAAGTAGACGGAAAAGGTAAAGAAGCTGGATAACTTAGTAAATTATTTTAAATGAGAAATATTTAATTATAATAAGAGCATAAACTAAAAATATTAACATGAAAAATATTTTCTACATAAATAAGGAGTTTTCAAGAATGGTTCCAATCAGTTAGATCACTACTTTATCAGCTCAGAGCAATTTTATCTTTACTGATCTTGAGATATAAGAAATTTGTTTGAACAAAATAACTATTTCATAAAGAATTCTTAGTATATATTTCTAAAACTTTTCCTAAAGAGATAGGTTAATTTACAAGTCTTTCGTTAAACGTGATCCCAAATCCAATATTCATGTGTCTAATATCTCTTATCTCATAGATAATACATTTAGCGAATAAAGTGAAGACAGTTTGTAACAGAAAACTTAATGGTGAGTATAATGTAACTTACAACAGAATCACTGGTTTTGTAGATATTTTGTTGTTGGAATTAATTTACGCATTCATAAAAACTCGTCGCAAATAAGAACCGTTCATTTTATTCTATCTTTTGATGTTTGGAATCAGACTTCTAGAAAAATAATCAGCAATCAAAAATATTATGGAGGTTATGAAAGAAGCTCTAGTTGTTTATTCCATTTTAAGGTTACAATTTTGTACCAAACAATATATCTCTGAATAATAAATTATAGGATTTTAGAATAATCAAACTTTTTGAAAATGACTTTAATGTACTTCTTTTCTATTCTCATGACTACTTACTTATACTGAAAATGTGAACGTGGCATGGAAACTTTCATTCTTAAGGTTCTAAATGTAATTGGTAAATCCACAAATATTATTTGATATTTATATTTTAAAAATATACTATATAAATTATATAAATATTTATAAAATGAAATAAAGTAACCTTTATAATACAAAATCTTTCTATATATTTATTATATATATTATCAAAATAATTATTTTCTATCATTAAAAACTAAAAAAATCTATTACTAAATATATTTTCCTATTAATCTAATTGTTTCAATAGAAAGATTCTATTTCTTGGGTAAAGTCCTCCTCATTTTTAATTTCTATCTTTTTTAATACTATCCAGATTTTTCTTCCATCCTGTTCGTATGTCACTGACCCATGGTTTGATGGGTTATCTTTTTGATTTCTTTATTTTTGTAATTTTTATCAAGGTATAGTAAAATAGACCTGACAATTTCAATTTAACTGACAGAGAATAGTTTTTTGCACCGGTTATTAACATTTGATTCTATTTTGGGTAGACCTCGAAGAATTCGGTCTGCCCATTCATTTGTACCCGACTTTCGAATTTTGGAAAAATTTCTTCACAGGAGGTCTTCCTATGACCCCCTGAGTCCGAAATGACCATTGGTCAAAAAGTTTATGTATATACATATATATAAATATATATATATATATATATATATATATATATATATATATATATATATATATATATATATATATGCGTGCGTGCGTCCAGATTCGACATTTGTCAGCACGATAGCGGCGGCAGTTTCGCTCGGATCGCTTTCAAAATTTGCACAAAAATCAACCATCCAAAAATAAAGTTCATGTTCATTAACCAGAGAAATCCGGCCTCAAGGGGCGCTAGGGCCTCACTTTTTCTGATTTCAGTTTTTCGACCATAACTTTTTCCCTATACAAAGAAGATCATTTGCGTTCATATCATATGATGTCTTTGATGAATACCTATAACTAATGTAGATAAACCGAAAACCTAACTTCAATAACTTAGAGGTGGGGGTAAAAAAACCGAAAATTTTTGGAAAAAAAATCATGACTTTTTTCTGGTAAACAATCTTACATCACAAGTATTTTTAATAAAAAGGTTATTTTTACTCTAGTTTTTTCGTAAAAGGTACCGTTTCCAAGAAGAAAAATAAAAACCACTTTTAGCTTGAAAATTGAAGGTAGGTAAAACCACGGCAACTTTTTTCTGATAAACATTCCCTCCTCGCAAATATTTTTAATAGAAAGGTTATTTTTTACTCTAAATTTAAGTACCAAAAGTATTTCCAAAAAAAGATACCTTTTGCAACAAAAAAAATAAAAACCGCTTTTTGCTTGAAAATTTTTGATGTAAACAACGGCATCATGTGTTATTCTTAGGTAGTGAGTTATATTTTAAACGAGTTACACACGAGGTCTACGGTCCACGCGTGTCCCCCAGCGGGCACGGATTTTTTATATACGAAGGACTTTTATTCGTGTCCCATATTTTTTAGTTTAAAATAAAAAAACTGTTGCAGTTTAAGAAGTGTTAATGTAATACATGATGTAACGTCAAAAGTTCGCAAACTTTAACAATATACATAACGTGGTAAAAGTTTTACACCGGGGTTATAATAAAATGATAAATAGACTTCCAAAGTCTTGATACGGGAGTTGGTTCTAGTCCTATCTGTAAATTTAGTCACTTTTGAAAATTATAGTTTATACATTGTATAGATTATAT
The DNA here is from genome assembly GCA_918358695.1 of Melinaea menophilus ssp. n. AW-2005. Classification (NCBI taxonomy): domain Eukaryota; kingdom Metazoa; phylum Arthropoda; class Insecta; order Lepidoptera; family Nymphalidae; genus Melinaea; species Melinaea menophilus. The sequence goes on from OU911048.1 coordinate 1,447,373, forward strand.
GTTTTGTATTAATCGTAATCTTTGATTCTACTTACAAATATTTAAGTTAAAGATCTTGTATAAAAAATTTCCTCCTTATAGCTTATGATTATATTAATAGAAAGGAAATTAAAAATGTGTGGTATATCACCGACAGGAACCCAGTGAGAGTTTTAAGGCTCAGAGAATAACATGTTAGGATTTTCAATCAAGCAATATCGACTAATAGCAACAAAATTACAATGTGATAAAATAAGGTAACATTTTTTTCACTCATACCATTATATTAATAACGAACCAGGATGCTGATTAGGTTTTTAGCATTTGTTTTATTCGTGGAGAGTTTTTATATATTAATATACAAGTAGGATACTTGTTTTAAATTATAAAATAAATACAACAACAAACAACATCAACTCCAAAAACCAATAAATTATTAAATCTTTAACAGTATCGAATCGTAAAATATCTTTTTAATTCTAAAATTGTAATCACTTCATAAATTTCCCTTAGGTATTCTCTGTTCGTTCATTTAATAAAACGAACACCTGTTACTAAAATCACATAACTACAAACCGACTTTACATAACATTTTGATATATACCTTTACAATTGAAATGATTTTGATATGCGAAGGTCAAGCTACACATATATGTTGATACAATTTAGCATATTAATTAATAAGATTGACATTTTATAATAATACTTTTCAATTAGAAAAATACTATAGATATGGTATGATAATATACTAAAATAATTAAATAAAATGAGGTATAGAATCCAATTATTTATAATTAAAAAATCGACGGTCAACATTTTAAAACTTTGATATAAACTACTGAGACAAAAAAATTTTTAATTATTTATTACAAATAACAAATATCTCATTAAAATTTTAATGAATGTTGGAAGAATATTTAATGTTACTTAAACGCAGTTTACCAAACTTTTGTAAATACAAATAAGAAAAACACATTAATCTTTAACATATTTAATAAAAAAAAATCATTAATACTTTTTTACATTAATTATCAAGATTTAAGGATAAGTAACAGTAATTGTTTACTAAAGACACGTGTATATGTTATTAGCAAAATGCCAACATACTTTCTGGGTGGTTGATGAGAGATCCGATATAATTGTTGTAAGAATTTCTAACAGGTTTAAAGCGATTGATTAAAATCAAAAGTTTAATCACTCTAGTTCTAGTTCTAAATCGCTCTTTAGATGTAAAAGCGTTCCTCAGAGTTCAGAGAATATTATAATGGTGCGGTAAACCAATGCGGTACTTTACTAACTTTCATATAAATTACTAGTTTTGAAATTTCATATTTCGAATTGTTGACGTTAGTTGCTTTCCAATATAGGTTTGTTTATTAAAAACCATCACAATATATTGTACTCTTATATAAATATTCTTAACTCTTGAAAACCAGCAAAGTTCATCATACAAAAACACTTCTGCTATGTAAAGCTTTTTTTAATAAACTTTTTGCTTATATGCAAAGAATAATTTTCTATTACTATATATTATGTTTTATTTTCTATTGTATGTGTTTCATTTTGTATGTAAATAAAACCGCCTTCCACACCACTACTGTACTACGTACAGTCTCATCTTAATCCTCAATATGATTTCTGATATATCTATGTTATGTATATTTACATTTTAAGAGGTATTAGTTTGTAATAAAGCCATAAAACAACAAACTTCAAGGTGATATTGCTTTAACTATTATATTCCTCTTCAATGATGGAGAGCGGAAGAGGTATATAGTTTGTCACACTCGTTATAGTAAATATAATAATAATATGTAATTTTAATTTTGTAAACACTAAATTATTCGCCAAATCTGAATATTATATCTTTAAACTTAAAATTATTAATTGGCGAAAAATGTATAGGTCGCTAATATTTTATGATCATGTCTGTTTGTTTGTTCTCACATCCCATAAAAAACTATACAGTACAGAGTAAAACTTCTATTAATATTTTTGCTGTCATTATAAACAAAGGTTTTAAACTAACAATATCATTAACTTATACAATGTTGAAGAAGTTGAGAGGATCTTTTTATATTATCTTTACAAATATAATGTATATAAAATAATTTCAATTACAAGAAAAGAAAATTAAATATTTTTATTTTATCACTAGTTATGAATTGCACTTTTCTTTCGAAAATATGAATGATTTAAACCTGAGTGTCTTAACAAAAAAAATTAAGGTCTTACATTTTTGGACTGAAACTAACTGTGAACAAATTGTTTTATAATATTCTTCTGAGGAAAAAATACTTCCAATTTCAATTATATTAAATATGTATTTATTCCACTTATTACTGGGTTTCGCTTTAATTCAAAATCATAAATGTGACCAAAGATCATTATTTATTTCATGTTCAGGAAAAAGATAAAAGATAAACTCCTTTTACAAACACCCGATGTTTTGAATGCACAATGAGTTTTCAGTTATATTCTGGATATATGTCGTACGTGATTTGTTTGCTCAAACTGGTGCTAATATTGTATATATTTCATTATTTTATAGGAATCTCTTGATTGAGCTAAAATATTATTAGATATATTAAAATGTATTTCACTTGTATATTATAAATCATCAAATGTTAAATTAAGCACACCATATAAATTTTATAAATATTGTTATAATTTATTTTCTATTTTCAATGAAAGTCTGAAGAGTTGATATTCAGGCGCCAACTCGTCAATGATTGCTTATCATATGCGATTGTCATCGAGGTCAGACTTGTCCTGAATATCAATACTTTGCTGAACTCTGAAGCATTTCTATTCGCTTAGTAATATCATTATTATTTAATCATATCAAGATAAATCTCTACAAGATTCAAACATTTCGCAAATGGTTGAGAAATCATATGTAATATTAAAAGTATGTAGTTTATTTTTATTTTTCTTCTATCCTTTTATAATGATAGAAGCAATCTCGGGTCATATTATGTATCCTATTCTCAGCGAATCACTTATAAGAAGTCCAATCAAGTAATAAAACTTTCTCTCATCCGAAAGGCGCCACTGTACATACGGGGATAAGGGAATGTAATCAATAAATATCGGTCAGTGTTAGTGGAGAACTTATTTAGTATAAATTTTAAGTCTCAAAACACTATCTGTTAGTTTAAGATCATATCTTAATAAAAGCTTCATTCAATATAGACCTATCAGGAGTTCATCTTTGATGTAATTGTCACTACAGTGTTGTATATTCTCGGTGAAACAAGTGAATAGTATAGGAAAGTACTGTGTGATATTCTTAAAATAAAAAAAATAATCAAAGAAAAAGTATTAAATGAAAGCCATAAATATTTTAAAGATAAAATTTAAAAAAATCGTACATTGTTACTGTGGTTTCCAAAACGTGAACTTTAGTCTTATCAGTTTACGTAATGTCAATATAAGATGGATGACTGAATTTAATGCTTAATAAACCTTTATCAATAGTATATCTTTAAATAGAGCCAATTTCAAGGACTTGTAAGTCCTGAGGGTATATTTATAGATATTGATACCGTCCCTCCTTCTTGGTCCAAATAAGACTATTCAAATTTTACAAAAAATGGTGGTTAGTATTTATTTATTACTTGGGACTGACTTCTAAGATCTGGAATATTCTCTTATATCAATATATTATAATTATGTCATATCTCATTTTGTCTTGAAAATATTAAAATAGAACAATAATGATAAAAATATCATTACTTTGAAACACAAATTGATTTAAGGTTACAATAATTTGATAATAAAATTAATTTACACATACATTTACGTTATTTTTAAGTATTTATTAAAATATGAACTAAAATTATATAATTTACTAAGTAAAATTATAATTAGATAAACAATAGACCAACAATGTTATATTCGTTGTTAAGAATGAATTTATATTTCCGATTATTCATAAAATGTTGACAACATACAGATAAAACATTCAACACAAAACATATTACTACTGTACTGTACTGTACTGTACTGTACTGTACTGTATTGTGCTGTTTTATGCTGTTCAAAAAAATGTTGTAGCTTGTAGTTGTAGAAGCTTTCCATTGTACAGTGTAGTATTGTAGGTTAATGTATTGTGTTAATGTGGAAGTACCTTTAAAACAACTTGAGAACCAAACAATACAACTTAAGCTTATTCTAGAATGTGGGTCCTTGAGTGTCATTAAGTTGATATGAGCAATTTGTTGTCTGCATTGTTCTAACATCGCTATAGATTTAGTACATTGTTAAGGCGATTGCTGTAAATATAAATAATCTAAAAACACCATTTTTTAATTACTAACAACATCCTGGAAGTATTTTCAGGACGTTTCGTATCCCTAGTTTTATTTAAATATTTAACTAAATCTAGACACCCAAAAAATGCTCAAAGCTAACTGGAACAAGAACCAGTTGAAGTTTTCTAACGGAACTAATATTTTTGTTTTGCGTAGTTTACGTCTGTTCTATAATTATGTAATCATTTTTATAGTTTTGCTAAGACAGTACACATGGCACTCGTAGATAGAATATTGTGAATTTTGTGTTTATAGCTGGAGTTTTTGTTTACTATTACATATTAATGTATTATGTTAGATATGACCGGTAACTTTTCAATTGTCTAACAAAGCAACAATTATAAAAATATTGTGCTGTTATAGTAGCTGTATAGTGCTGTTAGTAAGCTGTATAGTATAGTATATTTGCAGTAAGTTAGAAATTATATAATACGAAACTAGTCCTGGCCCCGCAAAGAGCTTTTATAGCTTTATAATGTAAACTGTTTCTTGGTGATTTCATCCATTTCGTTTTTCCAAATGTAAATATTTTCATTTGTATCCTGAGTACGTTCGATGAGTTCAGATATAGGTATATTTTTTATTTGAATGCATTGTTGAGTTCACTAAGGATAAGATGAATACCATAGTTGAAATTTGTTTTTTGTCTTAACTGTATACTTTTTGAAACAAATCTCAGGACGAACTATCTGTAGAGTAAACAATGTTTTACTACAAGCCATTGAGAAGGCATTCTATTATTTTTCTTCCCTCTGTAATAATAAAATACTAATCAATAAGTCATATTTCAATTAAATAAATCTTTGATAATAATAAAAAATCTGTAAGAGATTTTTTTTTTGTTTAGTATTCTCCCACTATTATAGGAATAATATTTACTTTGATACAGGTGCAACTGAACAGCACTGAATATATTAAAAGCAATGTATATCACTCGTGACCGTGCTCTCACTCACTCACTGTCACTCACTGCCAGCGATCCAATGAGGAAAATAGATTTATATTTATTGTGAAAAAAACTACGATAGTTTTAAAAACTTTTAAAATCCTATCATATATTTGTTTTTTTTATAAATACACACTATTAAATATTATTGATTTATTCCAATCGATATTACTTTAACTTAAAGGAAGAAAGAAGTTGTTACTTATTTTCAAACTTACGTAGAAACTTACTGATATCAATATGTTTTAGGAAATGTCAGTTCTGGTAATAGAATTACACATAACAGAAATATTAATTTAGTTTACTTACTTTAAATATATTAAACAATTTATTAATTCAAATTAAGGGTTAAACTTGGATACAGTTCCAATCAAATGTTTTACAAAAGTATGTATCAATTGCGACAAACTAATTAATTACTTCACAGTTCGAAGCACCGAATTAACTTTATAAGATACTCTGTTCACTTAATAAATGTTGGACATTAAATAAACCTAACTCAATACATCTTTTGTAAGGCACAAGTTTCACTAAGTATGAATAGAATTGAAATTATCTATATAAAAAAGAGCAATTATAATATTAAATAATATTTAATATTATAACACTGAATATCCACTACAATGTGTCAGTGTGTCTCTTGAAGCTATTTCATAACATAAAGTGACAGCGTAATGAGTTTTAAACTTATCTTGTTACAGTTAACTCGGAGACGACAGGACAGATTATTATCTAATACTAGGTATGCCTGTGGCTTGATCTGTTATCTGTTATTTTCAAACAACGGCTTTAGATTGACTTAACTAAGACATAGTTAAATAAATAATGCTTCTAAAAAAAACAGGTATGTAAAATCAGTATAAAAACTACGTATTTCAGTATTTAATTAGAGTAATTTATTTGGTCAATGCATTGGCAATGTATTGGCAAGTGTTCAAGAAAATTTTAGGAATATTTTTTCCTAGAATCAATCATATTGATGGAATTATTAGTTTTTGGCAGCGATTCAGGCCGCACTCCATAGGCAAAAATAGTCTTAGTATATCAGATGGCTATATAAAAGCAAATTTTCTATCCCTCGGGAACAGTTTTGTATCCCATTCTTTCACACTTCAATGTATTACACTTTGGAATTCTCTACCCAATGATGTCAAGAAATCTAGCACAAAGCTTGTGTTTAAAAGAAGAGTCTACAGACACTTTAGTGAGAAACTTTTATATTAAAATTGAATACTAATATTTATATTTTATTTTTATTTTTTCTTTTTAATAATGTTGTCCTTTATATTATCTGTTTTTATTTTTGTATCTCTCTATATTTGTTATATATTTATAATCTGTGTATAGCCTTTTCTTAAAATTGAAATAAAAATAATTAATACTCTGGAAATACTGCTTTATTGTACCGTCTTTTAAGGTCTCTGCACATTCCCAAGGTTGACTGTCAGAGAATGCTATTTAGCATTAAGTCCGCCCATTGTAAAATTTTGTTTTTGGAACAATAAAGTATAAATAAATAAATAAATAAACAGTACTTTAATCGGGATGAAATGTATGTCGGTATCTCATGTCCTCTGTCATTTTATGTGCAAAATTCATGATGATCCGTTGACTTGTTAACTCATTAAAGCATAAGAAAACAGAAAACTGATTTTGAAAATAAAATAAAATGATCGGACGAATTTTAAGGAAAATAAATACAGTAGCAGTCTAAGCTCATAGTCAATAAGGATTAAATTAATATACCAAAACAATGGACATATAAAATTTTAAGATTAAATTTATGCTTTCTAAATATTATAATTGTCAAACACGTAACTATAGCCTACGCGGACGGAATTGTGGACAACAACTAGTATATATAATAAAAATAGAAAAGAACACGATTGTAATTAGTGTGGTTGAATAAGAGATTCTAACTCACTCCTATTATATTACCACTATATGTACACTGCTCCCCGTCAATATAAACACATACATATAATATAACTGGTATTTCTATTATTTTATCTTGAATACAATTTTTGATAAATATTAGACAATTATTATTTTTTATGACAATAACACAACAATAAAATATAAGATCTTGTATTGAAATATCTTTGGCTAGATCAATGTGTTACAATATTGGGGATAAAACTTTAATTAAAATTTTTAATTCATAACTAATGTATGTATAGACTATAGTACTTCGTTGGCTATATAGTATGGTACGATGTTGTATGTGTGTGTAAATTGTATATATGAATATAACACTAGTCTAAATCACATTGTCTCATCTTAATCTCCGCTGAGCTTCTCGACAGCTGTTGCAATGTTCAAGATTGTGTTCCTAGTTGTTCCTGTTTTATTTTAACACGTACTGCAAAAACGTAGAGTCTCTATTCGACTACACACACACACTATGATACGGTAGAAGTCTTAGATAATGTCTGCTTCGTCACGTCATCTCACTTATCAGATTAATAGTTATAGTTAATACCGTGTTTTATTGTTAGTTTTAGTTTCATGTTGGTTCTTATTTGTTAAAAAACCCTTAAAAAAGTGATATCGTTCAATATATTAGTAACCTAAGTACTTTGAATTAATATAAAAACTTTGTACAGAAATGCTTATAAAGGTATAAATTATTGAATCTTAAATAAGTATTCATTGTAGGAATAAATGTCGCAATTTATATTAAAAACTGAAATTATATTTTTTATGTAATAAAAATTATTGAAATTATTTAAAGTACAAAATTGGAAAATTATATTTCTTTGTAGCCCATGTCACTAACTAGCTCTGGGAAGGGAAGGGTGTATTAATAAAATGTAAGATTCCTTAACAACATTATCTTTGAACTTTCATTTATCTAAACTACAACAATGTTTTTGTATTAGTGTTTTTGCTGGTCTAGATTTGAATAAAAGTTAGGACTTAGAACAAAGTCTTGGTGACTTTCTTCATAACCTTAAGACTTGTAATACATTGATTTCTCTAAATTTTTATTATTATATTTATACTTAACTTGCTATAAACAATAAAAAGTACCTTCTCAAAGTAATTTAGTAATAAGTTTTGAAATATATTCTGTTGTGATAAATTACACATTAGTTTGGGTCGAGTGATGGGAAGAAGAAATATCTTCATCATCACATCACTCGACCTAAAATAATGTGGAATCAATGAAACAATAGCTCCGATTATATCAGAGTAATAAGTGACAATATTTCAATTACGACTGAGTTCAAACGGTTTATTGATAAAAAATTATATATATTTTTTTTTTAGTTTCTGTTAACAACAAAATATACATAACAATGATCCATATTATATCATAACAATTAATAATAATGAGATAAACAGCAGGTCAGGTATTCAATTGTACAGAAATATACATATTTTCAAAAAATATTAGAAGAAAAAAAGTTTTGAAATTCTCTGAAGCTATAAAGCTTTCAAAACAACATTCACCTAACTTTATCCTGTTTAGATATTGTACTGGGTTTGTTGGAGTACGAACAGAAGTTACTGAATTGAATTTGTAACTACGTAATTACATTAAAATATACATGGATAAATACATGTAGCAGAACATTATTACTTACACCTTTAATAAATGTGATGATTGAAAATGATGTTTCTTTGAAAATATTAAAGTGTATATTATGATTGATTTATCTATAATCTTAAATAAGAACAACTGATAACTATAATTAAAACATTAAGACTACCAGAACCGGCCAAACATAAGTTGCCACGGGGATCGAATCCGGAACCGACCGAACCCAGACTAATAATTTGAGTCATTGTCATAAAGCTGGGATTAAATCCCTTAAGGTTACGTATCAAAACATGTTTATTACTGATCCCTTTGAGGATCTTGATAAGACGCTGTGTCAGGTAAACGAGAAACTAAGAATAACAATAGTATATAATTAAGACGAAATACAACTGCTCGTATCTTTCGTGTATCACTCATACACATACGTGTGTCGTGTTACTCAGGTAAATAGGATGCTAAATACTCCTACACACTATTAATATTGTTACTACTGAATAGAATTTATTTTACAGATCAAATGTAAATTATACATATATATTTATATATATTAATAAATTTAAATATATTTTGTTATGATTGGTGGGCGAATATAAAACATAAACAGACAAAACAATTATTACTATTGTTTTGGGATCTGAGTCGATTACTGCGTATCTATAGATAATTAAATTACTCCACTCGCATTTCAATGCAGAACATAAATTCCAGTTTATATTCATGTGTAATACAAAAATGTATGACATTAGAATAGAGAACGTTATCTTAAATGGTCAATTTCTTTAACCAGAAAGATGTCCCAGTACTTTAGAATATTGTTTTTAAAAGAGACTTCCAGCATTGAGAGTCTATTAAAAAAATATATATTTCTTATCAATATTAACTGATTGTTAGATCGAAGTAATAATGAGCTAGCAATAAATTAATTTTAGAACCTATAAATAAAATTTCCTTAGAATATATATTTAGTATCATATTATTCCTTTTTTATAAACCAAAGTTTATAGTAATCGAACGGAAATGCAGGAGAAAAAAATTGTAATTGCATAACGGCTCGCTATAAATTCCAGAATGCAGAACCGATATCTAACTACCAATTTGCTTTTGATTTAAGAGTGCTCTCTTACAGATGGGTTCTTAACCGTATTTTCTTTTCATTTTAATTTATGAGTTTTTAAAGGTAAATGACAGAATATTATGAAACATACCACTTTTCTGAAAGCTTTGAATTTTAGTATATCTAAGTTCAATAATCTTAAATTAATTACTTTTGTATTTTAATAATAACAATAGTAGTATAATAATGTAATATAAACACTTGAGGTCTTAAATCTGATGCGACGGTTATCAAACTGGTGGTCTCATATAATCATCGTTTCGTCATCTCGTATTAATTAATCACACCGCTATTGATGATTAGGACTGCAGTTAACAATGTTTAATTTTTATAGGTAACTTGTATCAGTATAGTTTCGAGCCTTAACGTAACACATATCATATAAATATGTGAGATATATGATGCTTGTTACGTAATGTTTTATTTTTTCATCATATAATAAATATTCTTTACTCAAAAAGGATAAGAAATCTGGGCCACTAGGTCTCTTGAATTATTAAAATGATATATTAATAAATAATAATATCTATGGTTTTGATAGTGAATGTATCATCAGCGCGCCGTTACTGCAGAATGTAACCTTCATCTCTTTATATATCCACAAAACAATAAGTTCAAAATTGTTTGTTGTTAAGGATATTTATATACGTCTAAGTAATACGGTAAATAGTGAGTAGCTCACATGAACGTGCCCTTCACGAAGTTACTTTAAAATAACAAATGTCCTCAGAATTCCAATACGAATAACAATATGTAAAGTATACGCACACATAGACAGGTGTATGTTAAAAGAATTGAAATGTAAGATACCATTTAATATAGAAACATTCCTCCTTTAAATGATAATTATGGAAACTTAGTAACCATGATTGAAGTATTATCGTATTGAAAATACCATTTTGTTTTAAATTTGTCTAAAATTATAGCGAGAATATTGAAAATATAAGTAAAATCTGTAACTAATAATGAAAGGTATCCATTTGTGTTTAAAAAGTTTGAACAAATAATATTATCTCAATAGAGATAATATAATTTGCAATCCTTCCATAATACAAAATAATAAATAACAGTACATTAAATTATAAAAATATTAGTATATTAATATTGTTAAATTAATATCCCCGAGTATACTAAAAATTCAGAGATATGTCAATTATAAAAGTAGGTTAGGAACGATGTCGACGTACTGTTTAATACAAATTGACTCTCATTATATTAGAACTAAAGCTGCCCGTTACATTGGTGGGGCCTGCTCTATAAATTGTTATCTTGCAGGTTAGTTATTTTACCGGGTAGTAGATACTGACAATTAATCAGAGTTGACTACCTTGGCTTTTCAAATTTTTAAATTATAACTAGTATTTAAATAAATCATAGTTATTTTTAATAATGGGGTTTTATTATTCTTAAAAATGAAATTGTACAGTTGCTGTCATTTGGGTGGTACATTAAAATACTTTAACTTTACTTTACTTTACTTTAACATATACATGTTTATTATGTTTTGTTATTATGTTAAACCCCCAAAAAAATTTTTACATCTATTTATATAACTGTCTCGTCTGGAAGCAATATCATTAGTCTAGTCCTTACTTGATATAGGATTTATTAAACCAAAATCTTCACGTCTCTAATTCCTAAAACGGGTTTAAATCAAACAAACACTCTTTGACAACCCTTGCTTTAACAGTTATTTTCTAATGTTATTTGCCTTTTATATAAATTTCTTCACATCTATTCGCTAGAATTGTAAAGAAAAACATTGTATATATTAAATTAATTTATTTTTTGACATATAGTTCATTTGCTTCAGTATACTTTTAGAACCATTAATATATTAGAGTATAAAGTGATATTAAGATTTACAAAAACTTACAGCAATTAAAATAGCACAAGATAACATTCAAGAACAGCAACTGTTCAGGATAATGATAGTTGATAAAAGTGCTAAAGCGATAAGTAACCATCTGTCTAGCTTTTACTGTCTACTGTCCTGAATATCCAAGTTTAGTTAATGTTAAGCTAATGCATTCATATACATTATTTATTTGTAACAATTTTGTTTGGACTTATCACAGCAGCAGAAGCAGTATCTATAAAGCACTTAGTATAATAAGATGTTCATAATAATATGCAATAAATGAGAATACTTATTAAGGATTCAAAATTCTTTAAGATATTAAATTGTTAAATTTATAAAGAATCTAAAAATACATAGTGAGTATGTCGATGCTTTGTAACATCTGCAGAATGCATTTCATTTCGTACACACACTCATCAGAACATTCCATCTCCCTCTTTGCCTTGTGTGGGGTGTTTTTTAATCAAAACCTGCTTTTGCTAAAAGCTTGTACCAAATCAAAATCATTTCTGTGTCTCCGATACAGTACAATGTATGACATTCTACAAAATGACTTCAAAGGTGTGAAAAGTTATAAAAAAGACATTGAAGTTTATATGAAACTCATAAAATATGCTTCATATATCAAAGATTAAAATGATTAATAGTTATATATACAATGTATCTAAATTACAAATTTACCACTTATGATATTAAAAAATAGTTCTTGTCTTCGTTAAAAATATACATTCTATAAACATATCGATTTTTTTAATAAAACTTTTTTATTCTTACTTCATTCTTATTAACAATTTTTTTCTTTATAAATTATAATTATTATTTGTATATTTTTTCATTCATTGTGGTTGATAATATTTTGTAATAATATTAATAGTATAGTCTTAAAAGAAAGTTCTTGTTACTACGGAATCCGTTTAAAACACTTTAATGAAATAATTTTTATAACATTTTTTTTGAAACGGAATAAATATATGGACTTTTTTTTATATTTTCCATATTTCAAATATTTTAAGAGCCACTTTTATTACAACTCTTCTATTGTTTTGTAAACATCAAGTGTTATCTAAATATAAAGAACCACATTAAATGTGTGTGATCTCATTAAGTCTATACACAGTAGTCACTGATCTGAATATAAGTGTGATCGAGTTCCCTTTGATTAACCACGCTTAAGAGATTATTAATGTGAGAGGAGGCGCTCCGGTGAAAGCACAATATTTACTTTGTGAGGTGCTTCATGAATCATTAATTGCATCTGTAATTAGGAGATTAATTAATTTTCACTAAAAGAAATTTTACTGGAGTAAGCAATTAGTTATGTTTTATATAAATTGTACACAAATATATTCAATCTATATAAAAAATGCAGAAGTCAAAAACAAGAAATGATTATTAATTATTTATTTTTTATATTAATTGAAACTATTTTAGGAAATCTTTTGTTACGTGGGTAAAATTTGTATTATTAAATATTTATATTTAAAAACATGAAATTATGTCTGTTTACAAAAAGAATAATGTTAACAAAAAAAGGAGTTAAGACTTAACTACATAATATTAAATACATTCATTAAGTGTAAGAACTTCTGTACAAATTAATTATACAGATGAGATGGTAACGTACCACTGGTACAAGCAGACATGTCCTATTAACTTGACTGGTTAACATTGGAGTCTGTGATATATTGCCGTGATTTACTCTGTGTAGAATGTGGTAGTTTGTTCAGTCAATTTTCTTACGGAATAGGAATTCAAATAAAATCAAAAGGTAGTTATCTCGGGAGTAATAAAGTTAGACAAATACTGCATTAGTTAATGAAATTTATCTTTTCTTCGGAATTTGTATAAAATAATTAATGTCGCCTGACTACTTCAGAATTATTAATCTAAAAAGTTTTATTAATAAAATAATAATCAACAAACACTTTTAAAATAATTTGTTGCACATTAAACCTTGTTCAGAATAATTTAATATTATTATTATTATTATTTATTATTTATCTTCACGCCATATCCCAGGCGGGGTAGCCAGATACGACGGAGCGCCGAACGCTACGGTCCCTGCATACCTCTTTCGCCTCGGCCACAGACATCAACCTCTTCATACATGCCCTCCGGAGGGTCCTCATGCTTTTTACGTGACCTTCCTCCAGTATCATAGATACTGTGTTTTCGAAGGTCACTCGTGGCCCCCTGTCTCTCTTACCGCTGACTTTTCTTTTATAAATCTTTTTTATCATTCTTTCATCACTTATTCGTTCGATGGCCCAAACCACCTGAGTACGTTCTTCTTCATTCTCACTGCGACATCTTCGCTAGTACTTGCCATTCTGTGGATATTCGGCATATTCGGCAAAGAGATCGCATCTCCACAGCATTCATCTTGTTTACATTTTTATTTTGTGTTACCCACGTTTGGCTGCCGTATAACAGCATCGGTAGAAAAACTGCATTGTGTACAGCCAAACGGGCAGCTATGCTGATATTATATTACATTATCATTTTCATTAATCACATTTTTTTAATATATAAAAAGTGGAGTGTTTATTTTAATAACATACATTATAAAGGTGTAAGTAATAATGTTCTGGTACATGTATTTATCCATGTATATTTTAATGTAATTGCGTAGTTATAAATTCTATTCAGTAACTTCTGTGCGTTGTCCAACAAATCCAGTACAATACGTTAAACACGATAAAGTTAGGTGAATGTTGTTTCTGAAAGCTTTATCATTCAAAGAACTTTCAATCTTTTTCTCTTCTAATATTTTTCGTAAATTTGTATATTTCTGTACAATTAAATACCTAACCTGCTGTTTATCTCATTATTATTAATTGTTATGATATAATACAGAACATTGCAATTTATATTGAAAATATAATATCCGATTTTGATGTTAAGAAAACTAAAAATAAATATTATATAATATTGTATCAATAAACTGTTTGAACTTGGACCTAATTGAAAACATCTCACTTATTTCTATTTTTACATTTTATTTGTCCTATTCAAAACTACTTCGTAATAAAGTAATATTTATAAATATATTTTTTTATTACTATTGTAACATATCACAGCCACATCACAATAAAATATAAATGACAATAATAAGTGTATTATTATTATTATAATGGAACTATCCAGAGAATATAAGATACGATATATTATATTATATCACTATATAATATAATATATCGTATCGTATCGTAATATATTATACCATATTTATATGATTTATTTTATTACTGTTATGTTTAATCATTGCTTTCGAAAAAAGATTCATGCATAACGGATAAGAAAATTTAAGAGAAATTGTAAAAGATAAAGGAAGGTTTTTTTAACAAAACAAAAACCAAAATGAAACTGAAAGTAACGATAAAACACGATATTAACTATAACTATTAATGGATAAGTTAGATGACGTGTGTGTGTGTGGTAGTCGAATAGAGACTGTATGAGTTTATAATACGTATTAAAATAAAACAGGACCAACTAGGAACACAATCTTGAACATTGCGACAGCTGTCGAGAAGATTGGGCGGAGCGGCATTGACCGCCCACCCACCCGGTGACGCAGTAACAGCCACTCTGGCTAACTGCAATAACATACGGCAAAAAAAAAAGCTGTCGAGAAGCACAGCGGAGATTAAGATGTGACAAAGAGATTTAGCCTAGTGTTATATTCATGTATACGTTTTACACACACATACAACATAGTACCATACTATAGTCTATACATACATTATCTTTTGCTTTAAAAATGTTCAATTTAAATATTGTCCTCAACATTATAACACATTGCTCTAGACCAGGGCTTCTTAAACTATGGGTCACGACCCCAAACGGGGTCGCGAGCAAAATTCTGCGGTCGCGAGAGATCTTACTGTCAAATATTTATATACACCATTATATAACATCACTAGAGTTGGCAGAATACAGTGGACTTGAAGCGTCTAAACACGCGCATTTGTTGAAGGTTTTGAGCTATCTCCAGCGACAGCAGTAAACGATCGACGATCGCTATTATTATACTGTGGCTATACATTGTTAGTGCGTTTGTCGTTATCATACATGTTGAATAAACCGCGCGCCGCTGACTTTCCACTCTGACCGCCACCTCTAAATATTACACACAATCAAAGGGAGGAATGCGCGCGTACACACGTGCAACCTGCAGCTAAACAATAATTCAATAACACTGACTGTAATGTGAATTAGTGGAGTGTTGAGGCTCTTCTAGTGTGGTCAATTGTCAGTGTTCCGACAAACGTGTAACAAGATTTTAGTTTTTTTTTTTAGTATTGCTAAAAATAAAAAGCCGTTCACCATTGGAGAAGATCTTGTGTTATCTGCTGCTATTAAAATGGTAGAAATACTACATGGAAGACAATAAGTCGTCCTATGGAAGACCATACTACAGGAAAAGACATATATTGTAAAGTTTATTTTTTTTAAAGCAGAAGGTTTAGAATGGAAAAATTGCTGTGGAATATGCACAGATGGTGTAAGAGCGATGACGCGCAAAAATATTGGTTTTAAATCATTTTTTCGAGATGCTCATATAAATTTTACTCACTGCCTTATTCAACGAGAGGCTCTTGCAGCAAAAATAAAATTGAATTGAACGATGTGTTTCAGGGTGCTGTTAAGTTCATAAATTTTATTAAGAGCCATGCCCTTAACAGCCGTTTATTTTCAAATCTCTGTAAGGCTACGGATTCCAACTACACAACTTTGTTATTACATGCAGATGTAGAATGGTTGTCAAGAGGTCAAAGTTTAAGACGATTATATTATTAAAGGACGAGATTGAAATATTTTTTACCGAACGAAAATGTGAACTTGCTACTTTTTTTCAAAATGAGTTATTGCTATCCAAGCTGTGTTATTTGTCATATATTTTTGCGAAGTTAAACGATCTCAACTTGTCTCTTCAACGAAAAAAATCCGATATATTTACTTCAAATTATAGAATTGAAAGTTTTATTATAAAGATCAACATTTGGAAAAGTAGAGTCGAAAATAATTCGTTCGAAATGTTTTCCATTGTCGACAATTTTATAATCGAGAAAGTTCATTGTTAAACTTTTATTGCAAAAATTATTGTAGACCACTTAAAAGCGCTAGAAATACAGTTTCGTACATAATTTATATTAAATATTGATTTCCAAAAAATAGTTTGGATTCAAAAGCCGTTTTGGATTGGCTTAAGTGAGATTGATCACCTGCCACTTAAAGCTCAAGAGGAATTTGCTGAGCTTTCGAGGGACGCAAATTTAAAACTACAATTCCAAAAAAATTTTATTTTACCTTGAATGAATTCTGGATCAGAACTAGAACTGAATTTCCCACAATCGCTGATATGGCGTAAAATGTACTTCTGCCATTCAACACCACATATTTATGTTAAGTTACTTTCTCAGCTTTAACACATATTGAATCCCAAAATCGTTCAGCGCTAAAAAAATATTGAAGAGGTCTTACGTCCAGCAGTTTCAAACATTCTACCAAGATTTGATTTGTTATGCAATAAAAAACAGGCACATCCATCTCATAAAATTTTTTACATATATTTTAATTTAATACTTACCATGCAACTAATTGAATATATTCGAGCGAATTAAGACGGTCCGAATCCACTTTTATTTTTGAAACTATAATAAATACAATTTTATAATTTTTTGTGCAATTTTAATTTTAGATTTTTGTATGTTGCAAACACGATGCTTGAGCAATGTTTATAATCTGTACACATTTTACGTGGTAATGTAAACCGATCCAGTTTATGTGAAGCATTCTAAATGTTTCTTCAATGAATGTGCCTCTTGCATCTGTGTAAATGACTTTTACAAGTAGTAGTTACATACTTATAATTAGTATTGTGTTGATTCACTTTGGTTATAATTTTTATTTACAAATTATACTGAACACCTAATTACTAGCGAAATATTGATTAAAAGTGCCAAAACTGCGGGTTTTGTGCTAAATATTGACTCTCTTCGGTGTTTTTAACTAACAATCTAAATAGTTAAATAAGTCTAAGAACTTGACAAAACTTTTGTAATATGGATGAATCCAAAAATTTTACATTTAGTTATGACCATAGAGTAAGTAAACAATAGAGAAAATTAATTATAAACATCTCCTTTAAATAATCTATTACATTATAATAATATAAGGAAGGAACATATTCGATTTCATACATGCTAGCGTGTTCTAAGATACACCTAGCGCCATCTGCTGTCGAAGTGCTAGATGCAAATTTTGAAACACGTAAACAAGATATTTTAAATATTGAATTGATAATATATTCTTAACATTTTATTTATACTTATATGATCGAAATAAAATTAACATAAAAATAAATAATTTTAAGTTCAGTAAATTAGGAAATATGCTGTTAAATATTTTTCGAACAAATTATTAACGCTGAATAAAATAACAAAACTCTATATTATTTAAAATAAAAACTTCAGTCTTCTTTATATTCTAAATATTTTTTTTTTTACAAAGTAACCTTAAATTTGTTTTATAAATATATATTTCTGTAAAGTTGTTGTAGTTGTCTGAGTATCTCTTTTGAAGGATTCGGGAGGAATCGTAAGACAATGGGAAATGACAAGAATCATGACTTTTATGCATTCTTATTATTTTTATATTCTATACGAATAATATATTATTAAAGATTAACATTACTGGATCCCAAAACCAAAAGGCATTTGCATAATTGTCATAAAGTTAAGTTCCTAATCTGAGATGACACAAGAGACGTAAGACCAACTTCATTAAGTATTCAACTCAAAAGCTTTTGTGAAATATTTATCACCTGAAGATTGTTTTATGTAAGTGTAATTGTAAAATGTAAATCTTTTGTAAATGTATTTGACGTTTTTTCAAATTCTTTTTGTTTTTCATGTTTAACTAGGTCAAACCTGTATATATTTAGAATACATTTAGAATTAAATATTAATTCATTGGGATCTTTAAAATATTTTGCTTTTATATATGCTATATAACATATATCGACTTTAATCTTCGAGGCAAACCTAATAGATATTGCCTCCATCGCGATAACAGGAGCGAGCGCCAAATTCAATCGTAAAGTGATCTTAATTCGTTCTGGATTTTGTGGAATCCCACAATATGCACTGATGCATGTGTTCAAGTTTTATTTAGAACTAATGATTCCTTTATAAAAATTTTTATGACATAACAGAATGAGATTACCTAAAATAAAAAGAAACATAGTCGGTGTCTGTATGAAGGTTTTAGAAATTTCAAGGAAATTACTAGACTAATTCGCATTTAAAAATATTGTAAGGTTTAAAAACAAAATATTTAATGTACAGAAGATGTCATGAATAGGCTCTAAGACAGTCAGAATGTTACAGTTCATTTCATGGCACAGTTCTAATGGCACAATTCATTTCTATAAATTGTATTTATGGTGTAGTTTGCCCTTAAAGTGGGATAAACATTACTGAAGATGTATCACTACAACGCTATCTAAAATATTGGATTCTTCTGGAATTTCAATTGTTTGAGGTCCAATTCTTCACTAACATTGTCTTCAATCTTATCTGTTTGTTTCAATTCAAAGAGTTATATTATCATGTTTCCAGATGCAGGTGTTCTGCAGATGATCAACTATTCTACAATTGTAAAACTATATCATTGTAAGACTTATTTTAGGTAGATTCCATAGATGAATCTACCTATTTTATCATGGAATATGTTATTTGAATTATGCTTGCCTGATTAAATAAAAAAACTCATATGAAAATACTATCAGGACTCGAACTTGAGACATCTTTGAATCAGTCTCATTCGATAATTTAAATATAAGTTTCTACAGTTTAATTCTAATCGTTTTCTTATAAGTAACATTGTTATTATGTAAGTTCAGTTGAAATCACCTATATGTTTTTATAGATTAAAATATGATCTCATGAATATAGTCTTAGGAATAGATGTCTTCCAATTTTTTAATATAAATATTGCGATACCTTTCTTTTTAACAATAAACTTTTTTTTTTTTGATAATTGAGTTTATTAATCTGTTTAAAAATATATATTATGAATAAAGTTCTGTTAAATTTTAATTAATGTAAGTGTTATCGTTTTTTACTGGAACATCATTGTTTATGGTATTTTAGTATATTTTACGAAGAAAAGAAATATAATACTTTGCATAAAATGGGATCATAAAAAAGATAATTTGAAGTAAACGAATATGATCGAACTAATGCTTGCCGCCGAATTTCTTCACCACACAGCTCACCATTGCCTCCTTTGCCATCCATACCACCTGGATGGGTGGCGATCTTCCACTGTTCGGTTTTCAAGGACTTTTTTCCCACGTAACACTCAAATGTGGAACAAACTTCCTTCGGCAGTATTTCCAGATCGATACGACATGGGCACTTTCAAAAAAGGCATATCCTATCTTAAAGGCCGGCAACGCTCTTGTGAATCCTCGGATGTTGCAAGAGTTTATGGGCGGCGGTGATAACACATAAACGGTGACCCGCAAACTCGTTTGCCCTTCCCAAACATAAAAAAAATTATAAAATTATGTGTTATATTTTAATCAGCTTAATTAATAATCCGGCAGTTATTATTATTTCAAACTGCTCCACTAAGAGCGTGAACCATTATCTCATAACTGCAGCCCGTTATTTAAACTTTCAAACAATGTATGCTTTGCTACAGCCAGACGTTTTTATAATATTGTTTAATATCCCAATATCGCAGAATTTTAATGATAATGAAGTTACATCAATGCATTGCGTAAGTTTATTTGCATCTAGTGCTAAATTTTAAACCTATTCTACTTTTGAAGGGACGTTAAAAAAATAAATAAACGAAGCGATATTCTAAGGATGAATAGTAATGAGCTATTTCTTGTAACTTCTTCTACATGATGGTTTTTGTAACTTCTTTTAAATATTAGTTCAGAAATAGTATATAGAATAGTATTGTAATATGTTTAAGGTGTTTTCTGATATTGGTTGTATCGTTATGTCATGTTACAGCCTGAGACCGAATATAATAATGTAACATATATCTTGTTGGTGCGATGGTTATAATGACTAATATTTATTTATACATTTGGTGTGATGTTGAGATTTCTTCTTTTATAACTTTAGCGTTGGTCTAACTGGTCATTTCTTGAATCACATATATGATAATTTTCAATGACAGTTGTATATTTTACGACTTAGATTTGTTTAAATAAAAAACACAACGACACTTTTTTTGCAATATTTTTCTAAAATCTCTCTTAAAGTAAACAAATAATATAAACTATTTCATTTTAAAAATAATTTGTTATGGGTAGCAATCCGATTTATTTTATTTGTATTGGGGATTGAACAAAATGCAGAGAAAAAGCTTTTTCTTATAATAATACAAAAAATAACATTTTTGAAATACAATAAATAGCTATTTAATACGATTTTTCTTCGTTCATTTTTTATCAGATTAATCAAACGAACGTATTTTACAAGTCGTTGTGACAGATTGACGCCATTACGTAACGCGTTTAATATTCAGCGAAGGCCTAAGCGGAGTCGTCATCGCGCCGCGTCTCAATAACCTGACTGCTTCACATAACCTCATGCCGTCTTTATTGTATTATTTAATAGCAAATTCGTAAACAAAGACAATAATATTGTATTAACGTTTACGTTATGGATATTACTAAAAGATTTTAAAATATGTTGTTTAATTATTTTTGGCTTCAAAAATGTATTTATTCATTTAAGTATATAACTAAATCCAAATATGCCTTGAAGAACAATACCAACCTTCAATATAAACATTCAATAAGTGAAAACTATAACTGAATTACTAGTAAAGTAATAAAAGGTCTTACAACATACATTTGTCCGGTTGTACTCATCCAAAAAAAAATCTACGACTATCTAAATCTAATTTTCCGACTTGTATCGAACCCGTTCGGAATCCCTAATCGTAAGTTCGGAGCACGGTGGAACCACGACGTGACCTTCGTGCAGAAGCTCCTTGGACGTGGACGGATGGATGTTTTGTCTCTCGAAAATGTTCATCTCTTAAAGTTGTTATTAATTGTGATAAAAAGGTGAATATCTCAAATCAATAACCATGAATATAACTGTGTTAATTTATATAAATGTAATGATGATCTGTCACCAAAATTTAAAAGACATTAAAGATACAACTGAATTAAAAAAAAAATTTAAAGAGTGTAATTATTAATAAAAAAAATATATTCCGTGTATGAATTGAATGAATTTCCAATTATAAAGTATTGTACACAAACAATGTCACAGCGATGGATGCAACTTCAGTTAAAATAATGTTATCTTCAATATAAGAGGTACGTTAAAGTTATTAACGTAATTATTTATGTTCAATTATCATACATTTTTATTGAATATAAGAATAAAATCAAAATAGCAACATAATATATTATTATTAATTTCAAATAAACACTTGTGTAATCTCAAGTATTTTTAGTATTAGTACTAGAAAGTGATATCTCCTTTTGAACCCTATAAAATAATAAAAAAATACATCAGAGATTAATAACCCTGACACCGTGTAACAACACTATGTCTGTGAAACTGTGCATATTTAATGAGGTCCTCCACTGTTTCAAAATTTAACAATAAAATTACTTTAAGAAATTGGCGTAGTGCTTACTTTGACTACAATAAATTTTGAAATACAAAAAATAACAGAAATACGGTTTTATTTTGAACGAACGGTAAGTAAAGTATTTTAAAAGTTACCAAGAAGTGAGACCTCGAGGGAATGTAAACCCAAATTGGCATTAAGTTATTCTGGATAGCAGAGTCGGTCGAGGACGCTCAAGAATAGCCAATTACGATGGTAACTCGTCTTTTTACAGGAAAATATTAGTCTATATACAAAAATTGAGTAATATATAAATTATAGAAGTAATGCTTAAATTATAAATAAATCATTTTGATAATGAAATATGCTCTATAAATGTTCATATTACAGTTAATAAATAATAAAATTATAATTAAGCACAATAATATATAAATAATAAATAAAAACCGTGCTCCTGTTACAGCCCTAATCGTGTAAGAAAGCTTACTCACTTAACTGGCTTTAAATGAGTTAAGTACATCGCCGGCCAAATTAATAATTGAAACAAACCAACATTTACTTTAATACAAGCTTTGTTAAGATATAATTTAAATCGATTGAACGTTTAATTATGTAATTAATTATTAGTAAATTTTAATTTCCAATTATTAGTACCCGACATTTAAAACATATTCCGTCCAACCCTTGTTATTTTATAAACATACAGTCTAGTTTTATCATCGCCATATATCAAATAATGAATTCAGGGGCTGTAAATATATCAGATCATATTTTATTTCAATTTCAGAATAAAAATAGAGTAAAATGTTTTATAGATATTTATATTTTTTTTTATAATAAAAATTTTAACATTTTAGAAAACAATGTTTATTTATTTTCGTTAAGAAATTCGAAATCGAGAAAACAAATTCATTAAATATTATCTATATTATGTATTTTTAAATAAATAATAATTCATGATAAATATAATTTAATATGAAAAATATATATGCGTTGTTTAATATAAAATAATTATAATAGTGGAGTTGGTTCCACGATTAATAACATAATTTTTTTGTTTTCTTCATAAAAATAGGTACGTGTTATGAAAAAAATTATAATAATATTTATTTATGAAAAGCTTTTAACGATATTCATCCGTTTAACTATTATCATTATACATATACATATATTGTGTAATAATAATTGCAACAAATATTCCAATAGTTATTAATAATGTCATCTTCCGAAAAATTCAAATAGATTCAAAGTGATTCTCAACCTAATGTTAAGTTAGCAATCCGAGTATTTGGAACTTATTTCAATTACGTTGTCATTACAGGCGAAGTCTGAGCGACATTAATATTTTATATTAGAAATAATACATGGACTCTGTGTCTATTGTAATACTTAATGATATTATAATATACTCGTACAAGGTGTAGATAAGGTAAGGTACAGCTTAAGCGGAAGTATAAGTCGAAAATATTTATTTTGTATGTAGTAATGCTAACTTTTATTTCTATACCGCTTTATAACAACGTAAAAAAATCTTGGCCTAACGATGGATCGTTGTCTTGGCCGGAGCTGTCAAATTAAAGAAGTGTCTCGGAAATTTTTGGTAGTTTACATTCACTATTGCGCCTCAAACATTTTCTTGCAATTAAAACTAAAATACAGCTTGCCAACAATTTACTGTTGCCGATAATTGACTACGGTGATGTTTGCTGAGTTTTAACGAAGAGTTGCTCAACAAGCTTGATCGCATGTTGAATACTGCTATAAGATTTATTTTCAACTTTCGTAAGTTTGACCACGTTTCGCGTTGTCGCCCGCAATTCAACTGGCTACCGATTCGTGACCGCAGGTACATGAGAATTCTTTGTACCTTATCATCTATCCTTTAAAATCTCTCTTAGCCCAAATATCTTCTAAACAAATTCCTGCTTCGTACGCATGCCCACAAAAGGCCTCTGCGCTCGAGAGAAAACTAACTCCTTACTGTTCCCACTAATCATACTGGTTTCATGTCTGACTCCTTCTCTGTGGTCGCTGTCCGACTCTGGAACCAATTACCTGAAAGTATTCGTAAGACACCTTGACGAAACTCTTTCAAGAGACAGGTGAAACAGTTCTGCCTCAGCAGCTGCTTATAATCTTTTATTTTCTCATCTGAGTATATATAAGTATATGTATAAAACTTATTTATTTATATATTTGTAGCTTTGTATGTATGTATATTAGTATTTACGAGTATGTACGTTTATGTATGTATACAGTTTATATATGATATCTATATATCGATATCTAGTTTGTATTGTTTTTTTTTTGCACTTCGCCTTCGTACGTATTTTCTTGCACGGTTTGGGTTGGCTGGTAGAAAATGCTTTAGCGTTAGGCCTACCCTTTGTACCTTTTTGTGCAATAAAGAATTTAAATAAATAAATAAACTGCATTATACTACGTATACACATAGTATTATACAGTAACACACAACACTCAACATAAATCGTTTTGTTAAAGTATTAAAATGCAGCAGAGCATTATTACAATAAAGAATAAAAAAGGGGGATTTACATACCTCATCTGATCGAATCCTAGAATAATAAACTCGGATATCGTCTATGACTTCTGATCACAACATTTGTATGAAGTGCATAACATTTCACAAAAAATAATACTGAGGCCACTTTGTACCATCATTTCTATATATAAGATTAGATATTCGTGCGCCCTAACAACAACATTACGAATTCTTTAAGTTTAAAAAAAATCTTCGCTGATTTGAATTATATTGTCGTATTAAATAAGTACACACAAGACATATTTGACTACAACTATTAATAAAAAATAAAGTTATTATTATTCATGAATAGTATATCATAATATATTAACATTAATAACACCACATTATACAAAAACGCCTTTACTTGACATGCAGTAAATAGAGTTATTGTAGGTTTATTTTAAAGTTCTATAATTTCTGATATAATTCTATAATAAACCGGGTCAATATATCACAAAGTAGTGCTTCTTGTTACATCCGGGTGTTGTTTAATACACTCCGGCCGGCGACTGCCTCGCTGAGATACCACTCTTACATTTTACACTCTACGTCTACGAGTATATATATATATAGTGCTGCACTATGCTCTGTCGG
This sequence comes from Melinaea menophilus ssp. n. AW-2005, assembly GCA_918358695.1. NCBI lineage: Eukaryota > Metazoa > Arthropoda > Insecta > Lepidoptera > Nymphalidae > Melinaea > Melinaea menophilus. The sequence continues at coordinate 1,472,898 of OU911048.1, forward strand.
TGTCGCCTAGTTATCGATAAAATTACATTGTAGTGTAATATAATATAATAAAAATATAAAAATCTAAATCTGTAAGCCACGTTTATATGAAATAAGTATAATTATATAAATTATAACATAATTTCGAAAACATACAACCTTTAATAATAGTTACATACAAATACTAAATTATCAATAAGATAAATATTTATATTGATATAGCAATTTATATCAAAACGATTAATGAAGGAACAATGCTACAATACTACAGTACATCATGTGTAAAACAATATACCAGATATATATATATATCTGTTCTAACTTAGACATCAACACTTAATTGTAGTAACAATTAGTATTTATGTCATAGGATGGCAAACGAGCTTGCGGGTCACCGTTAATATGTAATCACCGCCGCCCATGAACTCTTGCAACATCCGAGGATTGACAAGAGCGTTGCCGGCCTTGGAGAAAGGAATATATGCCTTTTTTGAAGGTACCCATGTCGTATCGATCTGGAAATACCGCCGAAGGAGGTTCGTTCCACGTTTGAGTGGTACGAGGGAAGAAAGTCCTTGAAAACCGCACAGTTGAAGATCGCCACGCATCCCGGAGGTATGGATGGTAAAGGAGGCGATGGCGAGCTGTGCGGTAAAGAAATTCGGCGGTAGGCATCAGATCGAATAGTTCTTCGAAACACTCCCCGTTGTAAATGCGGTAGAAGACGCACAAAGAAGCCACGTCTCTACGCAATGCCAAAGAGTCCAGCCGTTCGCAGAGCACTGGGTCCCCGACAATTCCAACGGCTCTCCGTCGTACGCGGTCAAATGGTAGAAGCTGATATTGGGGTGATCCGGACCAGAGATGAGAACAGTACTCCAAGTTGTGGCCGGACCTGCTCTTTATAGAGCGCAAGTCTTTGGCCGGGTTTGAAATACTGCCTCGCTCTATTGATCACTCCCAATTTCATCGAGGCCAACTTGGCCTTGCTCTCCAGATCTCCAGAGACCACGAAACTGACAGTCGCTGGAAATGTCGAGACCCAGTATTCTGATACTTGGCGAGGCAATAAGAGGAGCGCTCTCAAAGAGCGGTGATACGACAAATGGGGTTTTTTAGTGGTAAACGCGCAAACCTGTGTCTTAAGGGGAATGAACTGAACGTGGTTCAGTTCACCCCACTCAGAGACCATCCCCAGGGAGGTCTCTATTGAAGACACAAGTTTCTTTCGGCACTCATCGACGTTTTCCCCAGAGAGACCTGCACGACCGGAATATACCGCATCCCCAGTGCTGTCATCCGCATAACAATGTATGTTGGAAATATCCAACATATCATTGATGTGCAGGAGGAACAGAGTTGGGGATAGCACGCAGCCTAGGGGTACACCAGCGTTCACGGGCTTGGGGTCCGAGCAAAAACCGTCGAGAACGACCTGTATGCTCCGCCCAGTGAGGAAGCTGGTGATCCACTTGCATTAACTCTCGGGAAGCCCATAGGAAGGTAGCTTCGAAAGAAGCCCCTTGTGCCATACACGATAAATAATTTAATATACGACTGGCAGAACGTTACACATTTAAATATATAAAATGAATTCCTACTGAAAATTGATATGTAAGAACTTTAATGTATAATTTATAATTGTAGTATTTTTAATAAAGTACTAAAACGACTGCTTACAGAATACAGTAATTAGTACACGAGTATAATGTGAGTGGTACATAAGGTTGTTGTTGTGAAGTTGACGCACTAAATATTATTTCAGCCATATCTATAACATGATAAGGTTAATTAATGGCTTATTATGAAAGGCTATTATTATGGTGATATGTTATTTGTTTATGATATATTATCAATAATTAATATATATATTATATATATATGTGATATATTATCAATAATGTATATAATCTAACAAATGAAATCAAATATTTAAAAAAATAAATATATTTTTGTTCTAAAAGAATGAGAATTGTTCCAAATATAAGAGATACGTAAAATTATTATCGTATCGTATTGTATTACTAATAATTATTATCCTAGGTTTTTGGTACTAGAATGACTTGAATTATTAATCTATGATTTTACTATTTTACCTTGACCTTTAATAACTGATGTAAAAATTATAATATTTACTTTTAACATTCAATTTTATTACCAACTGTTTAAGATATTTTATTTACAGTTAATTACTACTAGAATATTAGATTTAAAATTAAAAAACAACCATTGCTTTTGATAGCTTTCTCTTAGAACATATATATACATGTAACTTATTTAATTTATATTCACGTAAATAATCTGTTATAAACAATTAATTGTATCCATCAGAGATATTTATAATAAATGAAATCAAATATGTGTACAAAAATATAAAATAATTGATTTCACTTTTTATTTCTTTCAAAGAAACTAAGATTAATTTAATTAAATGTAATAAAACTCCAAGTCTCTTTAATTCATCAGTAATCTTGTGTTAATTATTCATTTGTGAATCAAGATCACGGATAATCAAAGGGAAACTTGTTAATGGCAGAAAGTGACTACGCTTTCAAAGTTAACAATTATTCTAATGTAGTGAAAATGTAACAAGACCACATCTGTATCAAGAACTCATTGCGACCTGTTATATACTATAAGTGAAATAAAGCATCTTGAATTAGTTTTGCACATTTATCGATATATTTATTTATTTTATTTATTTTTCGATCATAACACAAACAAACTATTAACGTATTTTATAGTATATTGTCTAAACAAGTAATTTTTAATTTAATATCAGAAGTTTATATTTCAGAGGAAAAATGATAAATATATGATTATCTCTTAGCTGAAGGTACTTCATAAGGTGATTTTATCTTTCGGCTCTATTGTGGATAACAACATAAATATAATAATAATAAAGCTTAAACTAAAAACAAAAGAGATGTAGACTCTTCTATAAAAAAGCTAATATGCTGAAATAAAGCAGCTTAAATATAAATATTATTATTAAAATTAATTCCCAACAGCCCAACTTGTTACACTTTGTTATTGTAATCAAACTTTCATTATTGGATTTGGAAAATACGTTGGCATAAGTAATGTAACCAGCTATTTTAAACTTACCTTACTTCATTTCTAATTTCTTATTTTGTACTAAATTCTGTAAGTTAGATTGTGTGTTAATATGTCATAATTTATATAATTGATGCAGAAAAAAAAAAATTAGTTTACAAATAAGAACGTCTTCAAAATATATATTTAAATAAAACAAGACTTCTTTATTGATCTTTTGCAAATAAACGAGATATAAATGTTTTGCTACTTATTTATTATTTATATGTACTTCATTTTTTCTCCAATTATTAATATATATATATATATAATATTAATATATATTATGGCCAATTGCTTGACTCATAAATAGTATTATATAATATTTGTTTTGAATTAGGTTAAATTAATATAATATAATAATAGTAAGTAAATATAATTTTAGGATTAATAAAGATACGTAGATTTAATTATATATCTCTAAATATGACGTCACTAAATTACATATATTTCAGGTAAGTATTACCAGAACTGGTTTTATAATATTACTAGATTATATTTGTAATTATATAAGTAATACATTAAAGTATGTGGAACTTTTTAAAAGTATTGAACCATCTTCTTTTCTTAAGTTTAAAATATATGTTTTTCGAAATTTCTTTTTTTCATTCCGTTCTTTGTTATTATGGAATCTTTTCAGACCTCAAGTGTTCTTCAAATAAAGAGGTTCTCAAAGCAAAATGTGTTTGAACTAAACGAATTTATATATTGAATGATTTTTTTTCATATATAATCCTAATATGAAAGAAAATCATTTCATTACATTAAAATTAAAAAAAAAAAAAAGAAATTATAAAATTTACCTACTTACATACATTATTCTTATATATTAAAGATTTAATTTTGTTTGCACACATTTCCAATTCAATGTTTCTAACTATTTTTATAAAGAAACCATTAGTTATCAATCAAATCCATTTACAAAAAATTTCTCTTTAGATTTTAATTCAACTTTCAATTACTTACATAATCTGAAGTTAATACGAAATTTACAAAAGCGTTTGAGGTGAATACTTAATGACGTTGGTATTTCTCTTGTCTCACCCGAGGTTAGGTACAGATCAGATAACTTTAACGACAATTAGGCAAATTTAATTAATTAATATATTTATTTACCTTCACGCCATATCCCTTGCGGGTTAGCCAGGGACGGCGGAGCGCCAAACGCTACGGTTCCTGCATACCTCTTTCGACTCGACCACAGACATCAACCTCTTCATACATGCCCTCCAGGGCGTCCTCATGCTTTTTACGTGACCTTCCCCCAGTATCATAGATACTGTGTTTTCGAAGGTCACTCGAGGCCTCCCCATTTCTCTTTTACCGCTCACTTTTCTTGTATAAATCTTTTTACCATTCTTTCATCACTCATTCGTTCGACGTGCCCAAACCACCTGAGTACGTTCTTCTTCATTTTCACCGTGACATCTTCGCTAGTACCTGCCATTCTCTCTGCTAAACATACTTTCCAAATATACCACTTCATTCACTTGTCCTATTATCTTACCATTCACGTTGATCTTACATACTGTTCTTTCTTCATTTCTTTCAAATATCAGAACCTTCGCCTTATCTACATTCAGGTTTAGACCATTATTTTCACACCCATCTTTCAAAGTGGTGACCAACGCCTGCAGATCGCATTCTGATGATGCAATGAGCACTGCATCACCTGCATATAGCAAGCAATTGACCCTAAGGTCACCTACTTTCACTCCCATGTCACTGTCTTTCACGCCTTGGAGACAACTATCTAAATACAAATTGAACAACCAAGCTGACATAGCGCAACCTTGCTTAACACCCGATTGGATGTCAAACCGGGGCGACATGCCAGCTCCTACTCGCACACAGGCTGAGTGATCTCTGAAAAAGACTTTATAGCCTGTAGCAAGGGTCCGCTCACATTGTATCGGGTCAGTATCTCCCATAATTTCTTTCTCACAACCCTGTCAAACGCTTTTTCCAAATCCAAAAAAGCACAGAAAACCTTTTGGTTTAGGGCCAAAAAATTTCCGTGATCATGCGGAGGGAAAAGATCTGATCTATACACCCTCTTCCAGGTCTAAAACCTCCTTGGGCCTCCCACAATAGCCTTTCAGATCTCTCTTGCATTCTTCTCGCTAATATTTTTGCATAAACTTTACCGCCCAAGCTAATCAAACTGATAGCCCTATAGCTCGCACAGTCTATCTGTGAACCTTTGCCTTTATACAAAGGTACGATGACTGCAACTCGCTAATCGTCTGGGACCTCCCCTGATTTCCAGCATAAATTGCACAAAAACTAAAACAAGTCCAAGACGCGCGGCCCACCATGTTTGATCATCTTGGCAGTAACTTTATCTGCTCCCGCAGCCTTACCACATTTCAGAGTTCGAATCGCACTCTCCACCTCTTCCAAACTGGTTTCTCCATCGGCTACATCCGGACTCAGGATTTTGCTGGTACTCAAGGCCGAGGCGTCCTCACATTCATTCGTCTCCTTGTAGAATTCCGCCCACCGCTGCAAAACGTGTGCTTGCTCGGTTAAGATTACACCGTTCTTCGATGCACCCCTTTCATTCTACAGGTTACCGCACAACCCCGGGAATCACTAACTTCTCGCCAGAAAAGCTTCGTGTTTTCCCGAAAATTGTTCGTCAACCTTTCATCCCTTACTCTCTCAGAATTTTCACACTTCATCTTTATAAGTGCTTTCGTTTTGTGCTTTTGCAGCTTGTACGCTCTTTTTCTTATCTCTCTCATACTTTTATCCTTACCCGATGCTTTATAATCCAGCCATGCTTTCTTCTTTAACTCTACAGTGTCTTTCACTTGATCCTCCCACCATTCATCGCGCTTTTTTACTAAAACCTCTTTTCCTTTTACCACATATCTCTGTCGCTACTTTCACTATACCATTCCTAAGGTTCAGCCAGCATTCTTCAACACTTTTATTTCCAAAATCACAGCTTTGAAGCTTCTTAGAAACCCTTTCTTGATATTCCTCTCTGATCGGTAGATCTTGAAGCTTCCAGCTTCTTATGCGGTAACTTGATTCCAAGCTAGGACACGTCGTGCGGCTACGCCAACCTGCAAACAGACCTCTTATTCTAGTAACGACTAGATAATGATCCGTTCCCAGATCAGCACCCCTGAACACTCGCGTATCCATAACTTGGCTTCGAATTCGCTGATCCACTAGGAATAAATCAATCATACTTCTTTCTTCCGCTCATTCCCATGTGTACATGTGAATTTGTTTATGATCAAACAGCGTGTTTGCCACAAACAAATTTCTCTCCTTACAAAATTCCAAAATAAGCTTTCCAGCCCCATTTACTCTCTTATTACCGTACTTGCCTACAGAACGCTTTCAGAACCACTTCGCGCGGTTGTAACCCATCCATTAACATCCCCACATACAATCAACTTTTCATTACTTCTGTCACTACTTAGAATATCCCTGACACTCTCCCAAAACTCCTCGAGTTCGCTCACTGGAGCTGAGGATACTGGTGCATTAACGGCTAACAAGAATGCTCTTGTTATCCCCAGCTTAAAGCGAACCCAAGGAAGCCGCGGGTTGATAGCCTTGTATTCTATCATTGCATTAACCATTCGAGAGGACAACAACACGCTTACACCTTGGCAACCTTGCTCACCCTCTGGAACCCCGGCCCAGAAGGCGACGCGGTTGCCAGGCAAATCTGTCGTATCATTGCCTTTTCGATTGGTCTCAGACACATAAAAAATATCCAGATCTGTGTAATCCATCGCATCTAATAATTCATTCATCTTCTGTTCCATTCCGCCTCTTACATTCCACGTAGCTATTTGTAGCTCCGTCCTCCACCTCCCGCCCCCCCAACGCCGCATTCGTTCATTTTATTTATTACAATTACATTACAATTCAAATTAATTAAAATTAATGATTATACATTTGCAACAAATTAAATACTTTCAATAAAATGGATAACAATTATAATAAAAAGAAAAATTAAAAATTAAAAAATTAAACAAAATAATTAAATAATAATATTACAAAAAAAAATAAACAAATAATTACAAAAAAACATTAATAATAATTTGATAATAATAAAGTTGGATACACGCAGATCTAAAATACTTCCAATGAGTAAGTCTTGCTGAAAGCCTTGCAAGCCGTGACCCACAACTGAATCTAAATCCAACTTCCAGACCGTTTCTGATCATGGTCAAACCTTCCATTTTCTCAAACACCGCTTCCAACTTCCAACTAACAAATATAATTTACTTTTGGGTTTCAATATACCCTTAATCTTATTTGATAATAATATATTATTGCTATAGAATATAAGTAAACAAGAGTGCATGAAAGTCATGATATTGTTTTTATTCCCCATTGCCTTACAATTCTTAAACTTATAACGATGCTTAAGTTATCCCACTTCTTATAATTAGGATTATTGAAATGAACGCCCTCTGCCATGTGTATAATTACATATGTTGAATGTTCCCTTTATATTTTATTGTAACGTCATCGTCATAAATGAGACGTTTAATTATTTTATAATTATTTTCTTTCTATTGTTTACTTACTCTATAGTAAAAACTAAACGTCGAATTGCTGAATTTAAGATGATCTTTATCGATGACCGGTAAATATTTACTTATAAATAAAAAGAAATATTTAAAGTATTTTAATACTTAGATAAAAAATATACCGTGCCTTCGAAGACTGTTGGTTTTTGTAATAATCAGAATTACAAATACATTATTAATTTAATTCCTAACATACAAAAGGCTCTCTCTAACAAAGCCTTATTAAGTAAGAAGACAATCTACCTGAGGAAACTAAGCTAAATTACTGAAAACACTTGGAATTAAATCAAATTAAAAACATTTAGATTATATAATAGTAATGTAAACTAACTAACATAAACTACTATCATAGAAATTTCTAAATAATAAATGTCTAACAAACCAGTGTTTCTCATTTATTTAAATATTTTTTTGTGTTTTTTCTCGATTCCAATATCAAAAAACATTTATAATCTGAAATAAAAATATATCAAAAATTTCGTAATAATATAACTTTCTGTAACATTCCTTACAGTAAGTAATAAAAGCTTCGAAAATTATTATTTAATTTTGATAATATTTAAATATTTGTTGTTATGATGAAATCTATCGTTTTATAACTCTCTTGCCATTAATTCATCCGTTTAAAAGTTGGGATGATATTATTAAAATTAACATTTATTAATATTATCTATGATTTTAATTAAATAAAATGAATTTAATTTTAATGATCAATTTAAAAATATAATTTTATCTAGATATAACCGTACATATTATAAAATAATACTTATAGACATATAAAACATAATGTTTTAAAACGATGCTTTGTTTTGTGTCTATTTTATTAGGAATGGTTAACTTTAAAAACATTTTAATAAACGAAGGTCACTTGAATACCCTAACACAATACTTTGAGTAACTGGAGAAGGGTTCGAAAGTTTTGAAAAGGATTTAACTAACATTATAATATAACACAAAGAGAAACGTATGTTGTTGATATAATATAGTTGAATGTACCTACATTAACAACTACGTTAACAATTACAGAAACCTTACTGGAATCCTCACTTTAACTAAAGTTTAGTCGATTACTGATATCAATATATGTATATCTGATTACAATGCTATGGTGTTATGTTTATTTTATTATCAGTATGACCTGAAGATAATGTGATTGTGTCTTATGCGATCCTCGTGTGCATATTAAGTGTTACATCTTTTATATAATAGAATAATAATGGTTGCAGTGACACATGATTTAATAATCATTGTTTAAAATATAATTAGTATTTTGTTTTGTTATTGAATGATATTATATTGTATACAGTTTTTACAGAAACAAATTATTTAGAGAATATTATGTAAATAATCAATGATCAGTAAATTTAACACAGATATGTTTCAACATTAAATACCAGCCCTAAATAGAACTGCCTGAGACTCGTCCATTACTTTACTGTCAATTAATTATTAATACAAATGGTTTTACAATTTAATGTAGTCGATGTTTTTGAGTCAAAGTTATATTCACACTGGGGTTTAAAAGAAAATCGCAATAATACATTTTGCCTAATGGACTACCTACCTTTTTTGGTGGTGGCTTGAGAATTAAAAGAATTAAAAAAACTGATTTTTAAAATAAATTTCTTTTACTTCAGTTTTAATTAATGTGTGAATATACAGACAATGTTCTGAAAAAAAGAATAAGAAAGAAGAAGTACATTCAGATAACTTCGATAGATTTAAGATTCAGATGCTAAAGAAAAGGTAATATCAAAAGCCTCAGTGTGAACACAACTTTAAGTGAATTAAAATAACTTTTGCTTGCGTATTTTATAATCAACAAAGATTAAAATTTATAGAGAATTATGCAAAATGAATTAAGATTTAAATTATTCTGGAAAGGGTTTAGTGAATGAAGAAGGTATTAAATGTATCTTTCAATATTTATTAGTCCTCTAAGATTTACGCATAATTATAATATGATTATGATATAATAATTTTTAAATTATTAAACTATAATAATAGGAATATTTTTTTATATGTAAAAGGTATGAGCTAGAGTTAGGTAAAAACTATACATGCTTTAACATTTCAGTTAAATCTCTTTTAATTTTATTTCAACTTACGTGATGTGACAATGACAATTTGAATTCAATTCACAGTTCAGAACATACGAGTACGTTCAACATTTAAGAAACAAGAAAACATTCTGATCTTACTTTGTCGCCAAAAAGCTTCGTCCAAATTCAACACCTGCGCAATCTTTTAATTTGTATAAGATATATAAAAAAGTATAGAGGCACTTTCTGTAGACATGCTTGGGAGGAGGGAAATAAAATATTTTGGTGTAAATAAATAACGAATAATTGACTTAATATTTTAATATATTTTTTATAACCTATTATTTTTTTTTTATTTGACAGAAATAGTAAAAACTTATCCGAAGCTATCTGACATTTGCTTATTAAAACATTGTCACTTAAACTAATAAGCCCTAAAAGTGAAAAAAATAATATTTGACCAAATCTGCCGGATAGAGATCTCAATTTATATTTATAGTGGGAAATTCGTCATTTAAAATAATAGGGATGGAATGGATATTAAAATAAATAAAGATTGAAAATACGCAATACGAGCTAGACTGGAAATTGTTACATTCGGGATACCATTCCCACTATCCTATCAAGCTATTAATGCATTTAGAATGTTATGTAATTGTACGCTTATTTATAGGACGAATCTGCGGGTACTACTGAATGTTTCCTTTCCATCTGTAAAATTAATTTGTACAGAAGTTCTTACTATTGATTAATGTATTTAATGTTGCGTAGTTGAGTACTGATTTAATTTATCATTCTATGTTTTTTGTGTGTAAAAACACATTATTTCTTATTTTTTATATATAAATATAATTTGAAAAATGTCCTTTAAATAATTTACAACTCGTTATAAGAAGTATCGCTAATGTATAAAATGTACTAGGCACTCTGTTATCGTTGAATTGTTTAATTTGCACAGTACTCTATTAATGTCAAACCAATCACTATGTAAATAGTTTTATTGCAATCTGCGGAACGTATCTCATCATCGTCATATTATCATATTTCAACTGACAAACATCATTCATCTTCATTTTATTTTAAGTTGTACATTTTTTTTATCTCGTTAAAAAATATATTTATCTATCATTTGCATGAAAGATAATTAACTAACTGCTGTAAAAAAAATATTTTAGTTATTAGAAAATAAATTAATCTCCAACCTGATAATGCAATTAACGATTCATAAAGCACCTCACAAAGTAAATATTGTGCTTTCGCCGGAGCGCCTCCACTCACATTAATAATCTCTTAAGCGTGGTTAATCAAAGGGAACTTGATCACACTTATATTCAGAGCAGTGACTACTGTAGACTATAGACTCAATACGATCACACACTTTTAATGTGGTTCTTTATATTTAGATAACCCTTGATGTTTTCTCAGCAAACGTAGAAATGATATAGTACAAGTGGCTCTTAGAATATAATAATCTTTTAAATTAAAACAAAATTTGAACTAATTTGGAAAAATGGTACGAAAATAAGTTCTTAATTTACTTTGACACCAGGGGACCGTAAGACAGATAGGTCACTCACACTTCCTCAAATTATTATGCATTTTAAACTTTGTTGTTAAGTGTGAACTAATCCTTTAAAAAGTTTTTAAGTTTTATATATCTTAAATAGCACAGTAAATAATATTAGAAACCTAGATAATATTATATAAAAGAAAGACGCGTTATAAACTAGATAGTACCAAAATGATGGTACGTCACGGTTATTTATTGTTTCAGAAAAAAGTACTTCATTAAAAAAAATTGGTTCCGGTAACTATAATATACATATGTATTAAAACTATTTTTTTAATATTATAAGTAATAAATTTGTAATTTAGGTACGTTGTACATAAAATTATAATATTTAATAATTTGAATAATCAAGCATTTCTTTTTTACATGATTTTCTCATAGACTTAAATGATTTTTACTTATCACTTCTATCAAGTCATTTAATAGAATTGCATACATATTACTATATCGCAGACACAGAAATGATTTTCATTTGGTACAAGCTTTTAGCAAAAGCCCATTTTGACTAAAAAACATCGAACACAGGGCAAAGAGGGAGATGGAATGTTTTGATGAGTGCATATGAAATGAAATGCATTGTGCAGAGGTTACAGAGTATCGACGTACTCACTAGTGATGTGTTTCATATCCGTGATAAATTTAACAATTTAATATCTTAAAGTATTTTGAACTCCACTATAAGTATTCTCATTTATTGCATATTATTATCTCTAAAAGAATCTAATCTCTAAAAAAATAGAATATATCTAAATCTCTAAAAGAATATATAAAGAAATGAATTGTGCGAGTATATCCGAATATAATAAAACAGCTAATTTATAGGTAGGTAGAGGATCTTTATTTAATTCTAGTAAAAAGATATGAGGAAATTGATATAAAAGACAAATATTAGAAATTTGTTAAATAAGGATTAGACTAATGATATTGCTTCCAGAATTGTATAGATAGACGTAATTATTTATTATACATTTATTTTATAAAAAAAAATATTTATTAAAAATTTATATTTCAATCATTTATCTTATACTTGGATTTAATTTCTTTTAATGTTTATTAGCACCGTGGCTTTATTAAATGATAATACTAAAAATTAAGTATTATTAATTTAAATACCATTTCAATATTATCTCAAAAGGAAACAATGATGTTAATACAAAGTTCTTGTGATTTAATGTAATGGTATTTATTATTTGGTATACGTAAGGGTTGCTAATAATACCAAGAGAGACAATATTATTTAATTAACCATTTAAACATAAATCCGCAATTATTCAAGACATTTAACTACTGTCATTGGCAACATCGAAGCAAGAAGTTGTCAATTTGTTTCTCGGACCATCTTTGTAGTTTTCTAAACGTTCGTTTTAAATAACATTGATTTTAATTAGATTCATCGCCAAAAAGTTAAAACTTTTTACTTATTTCAAAATATTAACAAAAAACTCTTGATTTTTTTTTCTGTGGAAAATACATGTATTAAAACATGTGGAAAATATCGAAAAAATGCATTAAATATCATGTAAGTACATTTGTGTATTCTCGTTTGAATATCATATTAATTACAATAGTGATTTAATTAGTTTGAAGTTTCAAGATTAAGTACACCTAAAGCACAGAATCTATTTCGATTTAAGATAATAGTATTTGCATTGTAGTTAACTAACTCGTGTATCTAACTACAGTATGTATGGTATTATATTGACATTCAAACTTCCATTACGGCCAATCTGCATATATACTAGCATATTATCTATATATATTAAATATACAATGTTGTTTCGTCTTATTGAAGTTCGGTGTAAGTTTTCTGTCCTAAGGAGCACGCATCCTTGTTTAAATTGAATTTAAACAAATGCAAAGAGTAATGTTTCAATTGCCAGTTGAGATTAAACAATAAAAAAATATTTACTTAGTATTATTTGTGCTTATTCAAACATTTTCAATTAATAAATCTTATTTATATTACTTATATTCAATATTGTTTTTAAACATTCTTCGTCGCAGTAACAAATTGATATTCCTTCAATAATATGTAACAAGTTTCCAGTATCTTTATTTAAAGGAGGCATGAGATGAATGACTGAGCTACTCGGCATTGACCGCATTACTAATACATACTTGTATATAAATCTCCTTAAACATACAATTTTGACTTCAACTGTTATGTCGAAACATATAAAGATAGAGGTTACATTCTGTAGTGACGACGCGTGGGTGATACATACAGCATATACATAATATACGTTCAATATTTTATTATATCATCATGACTGCTTTAAATAATCTTATACTTTGGTGGTGAAAATAGGTGGAAAAAAACAAAAAAAATTATGAACTCTTTAATTACCCAATGAATAAAATGTACTTACATGTATAAAACATAATGTTATAAAAGTGGACAATGTTATTGTGCATTCGTTTTAAGAGACTTTGTGTCATTTACGATCAGATATCTCACACTACCGTTTATTCTTCTTTTTGTATAAACGCAATTATTATGTAATGTGAACGTTGTCATTGTATACATCACAAATACGATTTATAAAAAATATATGTTAAAAGAAGAATGATTTTGTAAGAATTCTATTCGGCATGACAGTGTAAAATATCTCGAAACCAAAGTGATTGAAGTGTGTGTAGAATGTTTCAGTCTTCCCCTAGGGAAAAACAGTCGTGAACTATGACTTTGAGGATAATATATATTTTTAAGCATAGCTCTATTGCGATAAATAGTTATTGGATGTTTTATATATCTTTAGATGATGTTTAGAAATAAGAATCTGAAGGCAGCTTCCCAAATATCTTAATTTTAATTATTGTTTCGAATGCTGAGTCAAGATGTAGCCGATGGTGAAATCAGTTTGGAAGAAGTAGAGAACGTGATTCGAAGTCTGAAATGTGGTAAGGCTGCGGGAGCAGATGAAGTTACTGCCAAGATGATCAAATATGGTGGGCCACGCGTCTGGGACTTTTTCTGGTTTTTGTGCAATTTATGCTGGAAATCAGGGGAGGTCCCAGACGATTGGCGAAGTGCAGTCATCGTACCTTTGTATAAAGGCAAAGGTTCACAGATAGACTGTGCAAGCTATATATATCAGTTTGATTAGCTTGGGCGATAAAGTTTATGCCAAAATTTTAGCAAGAAGAATGCAAGAGAGATCTGAAAGGCTGTTGTGGGAGGCACAATGAGGTTTTAGACCTGGAAGAGGGTGTATAGATCAGATCTTTTCCCTCCGCATGATCACGGAAAAGTTTTTGGCCCTAAACCAAAAGGTTTTCTGTGCTTTTGTGGATTTGGAAAAGGCGTTTGACAGGGTTGTGAGAAAGAAGTTATGGGAGATACTGCCCCGATACAATGTGAACGGACCCTTGCTACAGGCTGTAAGGTCTCTTTACCGAGATCACTCAGCCTGTGTGCGAGTAGGAGCTGGCATGTCGCCCTGGTTTGACATCCAATCGGGTGTTAAGCAAGGTTGCGCTATGTCAGCTTGGTTGTTCAATTTGTATTTGGATAGTTGTCTCCAAGGAGTGAAAGATAGTGACATGGGAGTGAAAGTAGGTGACCTTAAGGTCAATTGCTTACTATATGCAGATGATGCAGTGCTCATTGCATCATCAGAATGCAATTTGCAGGCATTGGTCACCACTCTGAAAGATGGGTGTGAAATTAATGGTCTTAACCTGAATGTAGATAAGACGAAGGTTCTGATATTTGAAAGAAATGAAGAAAGAACAGAATGTAAGATCAACGTGAATGATAAGATAATAGAACAAGTGAATGAAGTGGTATATTTGGGAAGTATGTTTAGCAGAGACGGAAGATACGAAATGGATGTGGAAAGGCGTATTGCTGCCGGTAACAGAGTCAATGGTGCTTTGACTGCATTGTTGAGACGGCAAAACGTCAGTATAGCTGCACGTTTAGCTGTACACAATGCAGTTTTGCTACCGACGCTGTTATACGGCAGCCAAACGTGGGTAACACAGAAGAAGAATGTAAGAAAGATGAATGCTGTGGAGATGAGATCTCTTCGCAGAATATGCGGAGTCAGTCTAGCTGATCGAATCCGCAATGAAGAGATCCACAGAATGGCAGGTACTAGCGAAGATGTCACGGTGAGAATGAAGAAGAACGTGCTCAGGTGGTTTGGGCACGTTGAACGAATGAGTGATGAAAGAATGGTAAAACGATTTATATGGGAAAAAAAGCGGTAAGAGAGACAGGGGGAGGCCTCGAGTGATCTTCGAAAACACAGTAGCTACGATACTGGAGGAAGATCACGTAAAAAGCATGAGGACCCCCCGGAGGGCATGTATGAAGAGGTTGATGTCTGTGGCCGAGGCGAAAGAGGTATGCAGAGACCGTAGCGTTTGGCGCTCCGTCGTCTCTGGCTACCCCGCAAGGGATATGGCGTGAAGGTAAATAAATAAATACATAAATAAAGAATTGACCAATTTTAATGAAGTAAAGACAAAATATTATCTACTTGAAATTACTTCGACGTTGAAATATTTAAACTTCATAAGGATTTATGACTTATATATGACATGATAAAATGCTTTTAAAATATGTAGAGGTTATTTAGTATTTTTTTAAATTTAAAAACATTGTTTATAGCTTAGCTGTTATAATTAGATGTACCCCCTCGCAATATTCTTTGTAGATCGTTTTAGTAGTTACAAATCTTCCTAATTCCCAATTCTTTCAATATTAACTAATAATAAAATATAATTAACGTAATTGCTTTATTTTGTTTGAAACCCAGGTTTTCTAATGTACTAACAGACCCGGCCACGCCTTGCTGCGACTACGGTTTTTGCTATAGTACATTGTAGTAAACTATTTAAGGGGTAACGGTAAGACGACCTCTGTTATGAGAACATCCATGTTTTCTTACAGTCGATACAAAAAAAACAAAATAATTAATTTTAAATTATATCCAAGCTTGTAAAAAATAAGTATATTACTAAGTTTTTAGTAAATAATGTGGAACATTTAAATTTTTGAATGAGGTAGGTTAGGGCAGATAGAAATTTTTAACAATAATATTAATTATTTTAAATTTAAAATACTTATAATTTTAATTTAATTCAGCACTTATTGGTGAACAATATTTAACCTGTCTTTAACTAATACAAATAGATTCGACAGTTTTCCTGCATATACGAGTAGTTAGTTGCCCATTAGGAAAATCATGGGTTTAACAAACAATTACTCAATCCAGTCAACAGATACCGCCATCTTTTAAAATCGTTTAGAGCTAATTGAAAATTCTAACTGCCAAATAATAAAAAAATAATTTGCAATAAAATCATATTGCGACTATGAATTAAAATGAAAACTATCCTATCTTTTAAGTAAGATCAAACTGCACGTGTTGTGTAAATTTTATTTAAATCGGTTTAGTGGCTTAGGAGTCCATCGCGGACAAACAACGTGACACGTAAATTATATATATTAAGATTAAGTCAGGGTTTTTTTATTTAATGACAAGCGGAGGGCCGAGGGCCGATGTGATGAAAATATAATGATTTAGAAATGCATCGAAGTGTGCAAAGAGAAAGGGACGGATTCTGGTCAACCGGAATTACTATATTTCTCAGTGAGCATGATGCTACCCCTGACCATTGAAACGTCAAGTAGTAGTAAAATTATAAATTTATGCTAGTAATTCAAGTTTTATAAAATCAACCTTTGTTATAATATAATTAATTTACGGCAAAGTTTTAACTTCATTTATAACTAAACTAAAACTATAACTAAACTAAACTAGTCGTTCTGTGAACAGTAGACCTCAGTACGTTAGGGAATGAGACAATTTTTTAAGTGCCTTTTCCAAAAAGAAATAAGTATACCTATGTATGTATGTAGGTACATAACTACCGACTGAAATTTGGCTCCACCAAATAACAAAACAGTAATTCAACTTTAAAATTTTTGATAATACGCTATGGCCGCCATTTTGGCTATTGAAATAACAAAAAAACACCTTAGATTTCGGCAAAGAATACTTAGAAGAAATTTCAGCCCGCTAACTGCCTCAAAGAACGGATAAGACATCCGCCATTTTGAAAATTTTCGCCCAAGCAAAAAAACGGCACGAAATAAAAATTTAAATAATTCAAAGAACACACCTACCAATTTTCGTGACGATTGTATAAAAAATACGTCTGCTACGCCAAAACAAAAACTTAAATCACCGCCTTTTTGATTTTTCCCTCCAGTAAGAAAAATTTTTGGATAAAAAAAAAATAATAACTCAAAGAACATGATCACCAAATTTTGTGGCGATCGGATGACAAGTGCTCCTGCTACGCCAAAAACAAAACTAAAAAACGCCGCTATTTTGGATATTTTCGCCCAATCAAAAAGACGGCTCGACATATAAATTCAAATAATTTAAAAAATACGCCTGCCGATTTTCGTGACGATAGGATGAAAAATACGCCGCCTACGTTGAACAAACATGCTGAAAAATAGCAGAATGGGCCTATTTAGTGGAAACGTAGTTTTTAGGTCAAACGCTTCGCTACGCTTCTTCGCTTTCGAAAGAAACGTTTAATATCAATAAGATCAAGAACTCGTCTGTGTTAATGCAATAAGGGCCAACAGACATTTAGAGGACCGGGTGCTCGAAAAATGTATGAAGGGACCAAAAACAAGATGAGAGCGAACGGATCGACACAAAATATTGCATGGACCTATATAGCTTTGATTTATTTTGGTTCGCAATACAATTTTTTTTTTTATATAGACAGCTTCTTTACTGAGAATGTTTGCAACAGATTACATACAAAGTTTTAATTTGCATCACATACACTTGCAATGTTCGTTATAAAACCACCGAAGTTTGATTTTTAAGTTGTTGTTAACAAATTCCTGAGACACTTTATAGTGTTTATAGCTCCTTAAATATAATTATAAATAAAAGCTTAATAAAAATTAAGACCCATTTCAAGAATTAAATGTATTAAACATATTTTTTTATTGATTTTATTATTAAAATATAAATAAAATTCCAGCTATTTAAATTTAAACATATATATTAATTTTATTAGTTCTTTACCGATTAAATTCAAAAGCATTCGTTTTTACAAATACAATATACAGAAAGGTTACCCATTTGTCTATTCTACGATCTCTTTTCCTTAAGACAAACAGTAATTATTTTACATTTAAGATATCATATTCAAATGCATTTTACAATAAAATGTAAATGACAATAACATAATAATAATAAGGCGTAATAGTTAACAATATGTTACAGACATAAGTGAAACAGAAATAAAGGATGAAATATATATATAAAATTCTATTAATCTGTTACCAATTGAAAAATTATGATTAGTTTTGTGTTAATATCTTTATTTTATTTATCACAATGGAAACAAAAACAATAAAAAATATACTTAGTGTTACAAAAACGTTATGTTATAAAAGCATTTAGGTTTGAGTTAATTTAGCTATTAATATTTTTAAATACTAGGTAGGTCTAGGTAGGTCATTTTTATCAAAAAATAGTATAAACCAGTATGTAAGTTAGTTTTTGTCTTCGTCAAAACAAAAAAGTTAGAAAAACGTTCTTTCATAGGTGTACTCGTAGGTATAGATATTTGTTTCAAAGTTGCAAATGTTTGAAATCTGTAAAATTAATAAAAAATTAAAACACTGCAATTTACCTTGAAAAATGTCAGCAATGTTTACGTAATATTCTTACAAAAACAGAAAAGTATGAAAGAAGTGTTATGTGATAAGTTTTTTCATGATTAACAACTTTATTAGGAAAAGTTTTAACATACTCGTAACCCTAACAGGACGATAGAACGTATAATACGAGTAATACCGCGATGGACAAGACGACGTGTTAAATGTTTTGTATTTTGTAAACAATGATGCAGATTGAAAATATACAATTTCTAATTAAGATTGTAATATCTATTTGTACGATAGATATTACAATGACGAAACACAAACATCCCCGGGGATTTTGTATTGCTATATTACACTAAATATTATGTAATGTAGGTGAAGATCAGTTCTTAATTCGGAGATCAATCGAATTAACTGACTGTTTTTTTTATAAGTCTATGCCATGAAAATATGAATAAAAAAGTATGTTCTGCTTAGTAAATTTTATTGAAACAATATTGTTGAAATGATTTAAAGTAACTATATATTTCTAATATAAACTATAGTTTTACATAAAAGTCGCGGCATACCTCATTCAAGAATAACAAAACTTAAAATATGAATATTGCATTGCAATATATAACGATCGTAATTAAATTATCATATTTATAATTTATAATATTATTGTTATCTTCAAACATTACTTTCTAATAAAATGACAGTATATTTTTAAAAGATTTATATATAAAAAAAAATGTAAAGGTTATAAAATATAAAGATAAGGTTTATTTGATAACACAGAAACTAACATTTAGTAAAAGTAACGATGAAACACGATATTAACTATAACTATTAATCTGATAAGTGACATGACGTGACGAAGCAGACATTATCTAAGACATCTACCGTATCATAAACTGGCAGTCGGTTAGAGACTCTATATCTTTGAAATACGTATTAAAATAAAAAAGGCACTACTAGGAACACAATCTTGAACATTGCGACAGCTGTCGAGAAGCACGGCGGAGATTAAGATGAGACAATGTGATTTAGCCTGGTGTTATATTCATGTATACATTTTATACACACATATAACATAGTACATCATAGTATATTAACATAACAGTACCACACTGTCCTGTATACATACATAAGTTTTTGCATACAAAATCTTAATACTTTGTTCTCAACATTGTAACACAATACTCAAGCCAAAGAAATTTCAATAAAAACCTTGTTTGATTTTGTGTTGTTTTCACAAAAAAATATTACTTGTAGAGTATATAGCATTGATTGTATTTAAGATAAGATAATAGAAGTACCGATTAGTTTACAATTAATATATAACGCGGGTCCACCATCGAAGTTTCTAGAAACAGTGACGTCAGCGCCGCTGACGTCACAATTTTCAATACCCGGCTCAGTCATCACAAATAATGAAATAATTGTTACACAAAAAATATATTTCAATTAACTATCACTTAATTAAATTAAAAATTAAACCTAATTGTAATTGGTTAAACTAAAAATTAAAATAACAAATTCAGAACTCACAAGATACAATTGATTTTGATTTTAACACCGATATAATTGATTTTGATTTTAACACTAATATAACAATCACTAAATTAAATTAAAAATTAAACTTAATTGTAATTAGTTAAACTAAAATTAAAATAACAAATTCAGAACTCACCAGATATAATTGATTTTGGTTTTAACACTCACACTTTTTGTTTCAACCCAAGCTCCAACAATAATGGCGTCGGCCATCTTTGTTGGCGCTTTTAAAGACAATCGTCATTCAATGAAAACACTTACATTTATTAAAAAAAACACACTTAATCGTTATTAAAAATCAGCAATAACTATTTGTAAATTCTATTTATAATTTTTGGACAACGATTTCATAATAATTTGATTTATTTGCCACAAAACATTTTAGTTGTTCTGTGGCGGTGTTAAGATTCGCGTAGTAACGCGAATGTTCCATTTTAAATCAATTGTCCAAAAATTCTGTTTATAAAAGTAAATTTCATAATAAATTGTAACAGGAATTTACAACAACATAAAACGGATTAAAAGAACCGATTTATTGTATCGGATCAACTCATCAACAATCAAAAACTCTACAACAACACAATATTTCCTACCACGTGATTTCCGTAAACAAAGTAATCGTTAAAAGTCTAACTTAAAATAATTAACTTTAAGGCTAAAATAATTTAACGCCGACATATATAACTGAAAATATATGTATTCGTAATTTTAGTAAATATTATGTATTCATATTGAGGGGGATAAATATACATCAAGTATAATTATTTAACCGTTCATTTTGCTGTTTTACGACATCGGTAATTTTAAAACCTATAGAAGTATTTTTTTAGAATTTGGCATATGGCTAGATCTTTTACTAAAGATGGATCTGCAAAAAATAGAACAAAAAAATTCAGTCTAGAAAAAAAGTTACAAAAGTTGAGATTTGCCAAACACGGAAAAACAGTAACAATTTTTTTTTTCAAAAGCTTGCACAACATGTGACAACAGTGTCTATTGGGACAGTGCTTTGTGTGATTCACATATTTTGCACAGACACTGACAGCGGACATGACAAACCTTTCATCTCCATTAATGCCTAGACATGGAAAAGTTACTTTTAACAGCCATGTGATATAATAAAACTATTTTTTGCATATGGAGTGTGGCCTGAATACTACCTATAAATCGACATCATTATCGAATTAAATAAATATCTTTTAATTAAAAAAAAATCAGATAATTTTCCTGAACATTTACATATACATTGCGGTCTCGCAATTACCAAATAAATCATCCACTCTAATTTAATATATTTTTTTTTAATTTTGGTCTAATATACGTCTCTGTAGTGAGGCGTGCATAACATCGCGGTTTTATACAATTATTGTTTTCTTAAATAAGTTGTCTACTTGAGGTGTTTGTAAAGACAAATAACAGATCACAGATCAAGCCACAGGAATACCTAGTATTAGATAATAATCTGTCCTGTCGTCTCCGAGTTAACTGTAACAAGATAGTTTAAAACTCATTACACTGTCACTTTATGTTATGAAATAGCTTTTAGAGAGGCAGTGTCAACACCTTCAAGAAAACACTTCAATAACTACGTTTGCGTTGTAATAATACTTATAATTAAAAATATAAATGTTTATATGTATTCCGAAATTTCGATATATGGAATACTAGCAGGTTACCCGTGCTTCGCCACGGACGGCGAAAGAGATACCACCTAGGAGGTATCAAACATGCGCGTTATATTTTTTGCAGAGTTTTAGCTGTAATTTTCGGTTTAGTCCTTTACAAAATTCTTTCTTATTGCACCTATTCAATATGTCAGGAGTCTTGTGTCCAAATTTCAGCTTAGAAGGTATTACGGTTTGGGCTGTAGAGCGTTGAATGAGTGAGTGAGTGAGTCAGTCAGTGTCTTTGTGTTTTATATATTAAGATAAAGCGGAAAGATAATTATAAATCCTGATAATATTTTGTTAGTAGTGCTCTTAATTAGTTGTCGCAGTTTGATTCATTGTTTTGTAATGCGTTAATAGGAATGGTGTCAAAGTTTCTCCCTCATTTTGAATTATTAAAATAACAATATCCAAACTTAGTAAACTAAATTCATATTCTTGTTATGTGTAATTATAAGACATTTTGACAGGATTAAGTTTAAAAATTTTTAAAAATAAAAAAAAAAATTCTAATATTTAAATAAAATAAAATCAATTGAAATGTATCGGTAATTTTTATTATTGTATACTTATAGAAATACCACATTATTCGTTTTTAAAGTTTTAAAAAACATCATAGTCTTGTTCACTATGGATGTTCATTTATTTTTCCTCATTGGACCGCTGACAGTGAGTGGCAGTGAGTGGCCGCTGCACGGTTACAAGTGATGTATTTATTGGTTTTAAAATATTCAGTGTTGTTCAGTTTGTTACGCAAGCATAGCCAAGGGCAATTGTTATAGTAAGAACCAACTTGGTTTCACACGGTTAAATGCTGACACCACGCTTCGAGTATCCTGAAGACGACACCATACGGCTTGCGTTCTCACCATCGATGGGAATCGAGGATAAAATATATTCATTCTTGGGTCAATCGCTGACCTGGAATCACCTTTATTTAGTATTAATTAATTATAAGTTTTAATTGTAACTCTTTAATATAATTTTATAAAATAATTGTTTTTCTTTGCATCCTTCGCTGCCACCAAACTTAATTGGCGCAGTCGGTAGGATATTCGAGATATATTCGGTACGCGTCGCGTCAAGATTTCCCCTAATATCGGTGCGAGATCCCGCGTGACTAACCGATTTCGAGTATCCGAATCTACATACATCGTGGAGGCCAGCGGAGGTGAATCCGAAAATCGATTCGGCAAAGAAAATCATGTTCATGTAAGTACTCTGAATCTTTCAAGTCCTTACCTTTCCTAATTTTTAACCTTAATCTTTACCTAATCTAAGTATTTTTTTTTATTTCAAGTAAATTACTAGTAAAAGTATTTTTTGAAGTTACTTAGAACTTTAAAACATACATCGATATATTCTGAGTGAATTACTTTTTTTATTTGTCTATTTGTAGTGTTTTAAATTAGTTTTAGATTTTCTATTCAAAAGAATCGAGTAGCTGTAGTTTGTAGAAGTAGACCTAGCAGCATTAGTAAAAAAATAAAAGTCAAAATCTAAAAAAAAAACCAGGAATTATTTCAATTTGTTGATTTAAGACTAACTATTCTCATAACTAGCGATAACGTTGATAGGTTATCATAAGAGATATCTAAGCTACAGAATTTTTTAGCTTTTGTAAACAACATTTACAGCTGACTATGAAGTTTTTAATTTAAACTCTGATAGAACTATAATTAATAAGTAACGTAGTATATATGGTAGTAATAAAGTATTAAATATACGAGCGAGAGAATATTAAGATATAATACAGTTAAAGAAATAATCATAGTATATCAATTCCTAATTTTTCTATTCCACACATGATTTATATAAGATATCCATAGTAACTAACGAAAATCATGAGATTCCTGTCCCTCACTTCCAATACCCTGCAATCCATCTGAAAGATTTCAAGTACACAGAGGCAGAATGCCCGAAGGTCACTAAAGGGTATCTATATGAAGAGATACACAACCTACATAGTCCTACATCGTCGGATTGTGTAACAGCCCTCGTTACTACGCAGCAAAAACTCCCCGAATGTAAACCAGTCACCGTATCCCTACTTACTCGAGAAACTCGACGATCGCCACTACACCATCAGCTTTCCAACTCTTACTAAAGTATCCTGCGATCAAGATATCTACAAGATGTTGCGAGGAAGTTATCTCGCTATAATTCCATATGATTGTTTCATTTAAACAACAGAATTCATCATCTCGAACCTCAACGATCGACTAAAAGGTCAAGCCTTGAAGATAATAGTTGTCCCTAATGAAAATACACTCAGTTCAGCAGCACATCTGATATTCAAATTAAACTCCATTAATTTGACTAACCTTCACGCTACCAATAGAGAGGTTATTCTACAGTCACCAGTAAACTTAAGCAAGATCAACGGTATAAGCGTCTACCATACAACAATACCTTTATATACGTTACTATTCGGTGCATGTGTACTAATTAGCGGCCTTGCATACCGGAAATACCGACTTAAACATACGAAACACACCATCCAAAAAACTCAAAGGGATGAATCAGAACTTCCAGCGCAATTTACAACGAAGGTCTTCAATAGTCGCTGTTCTACGGGGGGAGGTGTTACGCAAGCATAGCCAAGGGCAATTGTTATAGTAAGAACCAACTTGGTTTCACACGGTTAAATGCTGACACCACGCTTCGAGTATCCTGAAGACGACACCATACGGCTTGCGTTCTCACCATCGATGGGAATCGAGGATAAAATATATTCATTCTTGGGTCAATCGCTGACCTGGAATCACCTTTATTTAGTATTAATTAATTATAAGTTTTAATTGTAACTCTTTAATATAATTTTATAAAATAATTGTTTTTCTTTGCATCCTTCGCTGCCACCAAACTTAATTAGTTGCACCTGTAACAAAGTAAATATTATTCTTAAAGTACTGAAAACATAATAAATAAAACTAAAATAGACTTTATAATGAAAATAAAATGAAATTAAAGAGTTTATATTATAATCAACGAATTATTTCATTCATTTATTTCATTACAATGAGTTCTTGATTAGTATCTCATTTTAGAGAGAGGTGAAAAATTATTAAAAAAAATGCTTTCTCAGTCGTCAATCGTACTAGAAATGTCATTGGCTTTATACCTAGAGGAGAGTTCATCCTGACATTGTTTCGAAGTGTTTTAGAGATAAGACAAAAACCAATTTTCACCAATATTGTAGAATTCATTTTATCCTTTGTGAACTTAGCCATGCGAGATCTTTACACAAAATGTATACCTACATCTGACCTCATCAAACGTCAAAATAAGAATATTTAAATTTAGGGAAAGGAAATAAAATGGATGACAATATTGGAAAAAACTATAGGACCAAATGTATAAAAATATGAACTGCACCGCGGCCGCTTGAACCATATACCGGTACATTGTGGAAGACACAAAAGAACTTGATGTATCCTTTTTAATCATTAATTAAAACCGATTGTTTATGATATGCATTGAAGAGCTTTTGTTATATGTATACTTATTTCAGACAGTGATGTATTATTTTTGCAGAGGACCAATAAACAGATTACATTATCAGTCTATACACACTCACTACTTATACCAGTAACAGGCAGACAACAAATCGCTCATTAACTTTATGATACCACTGAAGATCTCACATTCTAGGATAGCTTGTTTTGTTTTGCTTCCGAAGTTGTTATAAAGATACTCTCTCTCATTAAGACAATAAGTTGTTTTACAAAGGTAAGCTCCTTCTAATTCTACGAACTTTTTACGAAGTGATAGAACTTTTTTTCATCAGAGCTTGTTTTGTGTTAAATATTTTATCATTATGTTTTATTTCCTCTGATTAATTTTCTCCATACATACAAAACATAGCAATCTATTTAATCGAACAGGCAGAGATATTGATGCCTACTCTGGGGTACTGAATGATTAATAGCTGCATGAATAACTAGAACTGTTTAGTGAGTAGATATAACGCACAAAATACACGCTTTTCACTTTGTAGTCTTTTAAAAAAATCGACAATATTTAAATAGATTAACTTGGAAATAAAAAGATAATATTCATAATTTTTAAAACACAAACTTGAAACAATATATCCAAACAAACATAACAGCCAACAATGTTAATAAATATTAAACATTTCGCTATCTAATATGAGTTTCTCGTTTATTTATATTAATTTATTAATATTTTAGGAACATTATTAATTATTGCAATCAAATTGAAACATTTTGATTTCGTATTGCACTTTATGATTAAGAAAAAAAATTATTATTTTAGGTTATCGAACATACACTTTAACCCTAATATTGTATTTATCTACCATATCCATTGCGAAGTACGAGACGATTAATGAAATATTTAAAACGTATTCTCTTAAATCTAAAAGCTTAAATAAGTCATTAGGCTGACATCAATTTGATCCCTAATAATATGATGATGAATAATTGAACAACCTTATTGACACAAGTCAAATTATAAGTTGTTAACTAATACAGCACAGGTTATGTACAAACACTGAACTAACTGCTCATCATACTTCATGTATCTCATGGTACTTTAATTGTAAATTAATATTACGTGAATTTGATTTTAAAAAAAGGAAGGCCTACTTGTTCAAATCTATGTAAGTAATTATATCTATATTTAAATTCTTACTTCCATCTACGAGTATGTACACACTCATCATGAAACCTCTCTAGCTATGAGGCCGACTAAAGACTTGAAATTTATTAAAATCCGTTAGGATAAGAATTCCGTAAAATCCGTTCTTAGTGGACGTCTACGTCACAAAAGAAGAAACTATGTAAAAATTTTTAGTTATTTGGACAGATAGTATCCGAGATTTTATGATGAGTCAGTCAGTCGTATATATATATATATATATATAAATTATTAAATTAAATGAATGTAAATTACATTAAATAAATAACATTATGCTTTTAATATTTTGTATATATCAGATATTTAGAATTTTTAAACATTTAGAACAAAAAATGAAATTTTATAAATTAAACAAAACAAAGAAAAATCAATTCATTGTTATTTCAGATATAATAACCTATACTAGGTGCTACCCGTAACTTCGTCCGCGACCACTTCAGAAGGTAACGCGGAATAATAATTAATGAACACTAAAAAACCCAAAAAGATTTGCTATAATATCTTTTCTAAACGATAATGGTCGTATTATAACGACTTTTATATCTAGATAATATCTCTTAAACCAGAGATTAAAGTATTAAACTCCCTATAATATCAGTATAGGTGTTGAGTCTGTTTTGATAATGGTATTTGGGTTAATGTAAATGCGGTAGAAGACGCACAGAGATGCAACGTCTCTACGCAATGCCAAAGAGTCCAGCCGTTCACAGCGCACTGGGTTCTCGATAATCCAAATGGCTCTTCGTTGTACGCGGTCAAATTGTAGAAGCCAATATTGGGGTGATTTACCAGAGATGAAAACAGTACTCCATGTGTGGCCAGACTTGGGCCGTATAGAGCGCTAGTCTTTGGCCAGGCTTAAAATACTGCCTCGCTCTATTGATCACTCCCAATTTCATCGACGCCAACTTTGCCTTGCTCTTCAGATGACCACGAAACTGACAATCGCTCGAAATGTCGAGACACAGTATTCTGATACTTGGCGAGGCAATGAGGGGAGTGCTGTCGAAGAGCGATGATACGACAAATGGGGTTTCTTAGTCGTAAACGCGAAAACCTGTGTCTTCCGGGGATTGAACTGAACGTGGTTTAGTTCACCCCACTCAGAGACCATCCGCAAGTTTCATTCGGCCTCGTCGACGTTTTCCCGAGAGAGAGCTGCACGGCCGGAATATACCGCATCCCCAGTGCCGTCATCCGCGTAACAATATATGTTGGGAATATCCAACATATCATTGATGTGCAGGAGGAACAGAGTGGGGGATAGCACGCAGCCGTAGGGTACACCAGCATTTGCTGGCATGGGGTCCGAGTAAAAACCGTCGAGAATGACCTGTATGCTCCGCCCAGTCAGAAAGCTGGTGAACCACTTGCATAAACTCTCGGGAAGCCCATGGGAAGGTAGCTTCGAAAGAAGCCCCTTTTGCCATACACGATCGAAGGCTTTCGCCATATTCAGACTAACTGTCAGACTCTCTCCCTTGCTTTCAATAATAGCTGCCCAACGGTGCGTAAGATATAACAGAAGAACACCAGCCGATCGACCATGGCGAAAGCCATATTGCCGGTCATGTTGACCAAATAGGGATCCTCGAAGTACGTTAAAAGCTGTTTATTGATTATACTCTCCATTACTTTGGAGAGAAGAGAGATGGAATAGAGAATGGCGATAGGTCTATAGTAAGCTGGGTCCGAGCTATCACCTTTTTGAGGTATCGGATGGACAAGGGCACCCTTGCGTGAGACCGGGACTACGCCTTTGAGGTAGGAGTACCGAAATAGACTCGTTAGCACTGGTGTCAATTCAGGGGCACATATTCGTAGCACAATTGAAGAGATAGGTTCCGGAAGCCTTGAGGGTGCTTTTATATTAATTTTTTCTACAAGGTTAGGACAGTCTAATGCACCGTTAACTAATTTATATAGCAAAATCAAATCCAACAGATGTCTCCGATCAAGCAAGCTATTGAGGTTAAAGTGTTGTAACCGACTATGATATGTCGGCAACTGTTTTACTTTATTATGCTGATACGTAATGTGCCATAGAAAACGCTTTTGAACCCTCTCAATCCGCTTAATATGTACCTCATAGTGAGGAGACCAGACTTGAGCACAATATTCTAGACCGGATCGAACCAAGGAGGAATAAAGACCAATCTTGGACTGCGGCTTCTTAAAATCTTTAGTGTTTCTTATTATAAACCCCAGCATTTGAAACGCCTTGGATGTTATTTTGTCGATATGAGTGTGGAATTTGATCTTACCATCGAAACTAACACCTAAATCTTTGATATTATCTACTTCTTCCAACGTCGTGTTGTTAATGGTATAAACCTGCGAGTTGGGATGATTTCTGCGCGAGAACCTTATGTATTTGCATTTATCTGTATTCAATGCCAAGTTGTTTCTTTCACACCAGTTGACTAAGTTGTTTAGTTCCTTTTGTAATAGGTAAGTATCATATTTGTTTTTTATTTGTTTTGCAATTTTGAGATCGTCAGCGTAAAGAAAGCATTGGCTGTGTTCGAATATTCTCACAACATCGTCCATAAATATATTGAACAAAATAGGCCCCAACACTGATCCCTGGGGGACGCCTGATTGAGTTAAAAATGACTGAGATGAGTATCCACTAACAACCACCCTGGAAACTCGGTTAGTTAGATACGAGGAAAACCATTTTAGCAAGTTGCCTGTTATGCCCAAAGTTGAGAGTTTTTGAAGAAGAATATCGTGATCCACGGTATCGAACGCCTTGCTTACGTCAGTATAGATGGTGTCAACTGGTATATTGGAATCAACCGAATCCGTCAAAAAGGTCACAAATGAAACAAGGTTGGTTGTTGTGGATCGTGCTGTGAAAAAACCAGACTGCTGTGACGACATCAATTGCTTAATATGCCAGGTAATTGTAGGTTTTATCAATTTTTCAAACACCTTACCGAAGACAGGCAGAATAGAAATTGGTCTACAGTTTTTTATTGATGCAATTTCCCCCGATTTTGGGATTGGTACGACCAAAGATTCTTAGCATGCAGTAGGAAAGAAATCGGACTTTATTGATTCATTGTATATTATTGAGAGTGGTAGGGAAAGCGCATCACAACATTCCTTTGCAAGCAGACAAGGTATACCATCAGATCCAGTTCCCTTATTTCGATCCAAGTGTTTCAATTCTTTAAGTACTTCATATTGTGAAAAGAATAAGTTTGATAAACAATTTGTGGGCGAAGATGTTGGGAATGCTGCTGGAACTAATGCTGAATTAGAAGAGGGTGTCTTATAAACGGATGCAAAAAATGAAGCAAATAGATCGCAAATATCAGCACCGTTAAAGGCTCGTCTATTATCTAGATGCATTAATGAAGGGTACGTACTTTTATTCTGGCGCTTATTTTTTATGTGAGTCCAAAATAGTTTCGGATTTTTTATTAAAGAATCCTCTATAATATTAATGTAGTTCCTATAACATGTTTCGATTAATAATACACAACGTTTTTTTAGCGACAAAAAAGACAGCTCATCTAAGGGATTTTTATACTGACGATATATGTTACGGAACTTAAATTTTTCCTTTAGTAAATTTATAAGTTCTTTAGTATACCAATAGGGATATTTTTGATGTTTAGTTTTACTTAGAGGAACATGTTTTGTAATTGCGTCTCTGATCGTCTTATACAACACATCCACCATATCGTCAACATTCGTCAAGGCTGAAAATTCGTCGACCCAGGAAACAGAGTTGAGTTCGTTCACAATTTTGCCAAAATCGGCCTTCTGAAAATTAAATTTGTCACTTGGAATCACGGGAGGAAGACCAGGTTCTTTGTAAAATGACAAAATAAATTCCAAAGGCGGATGGTACGGATCAATATTACTAAGTATATACTTGCTTTCTTGCAAATGCTCAATACTTTCAGTCGAAAGTATTAGGTCCAGAATCTTTCCCTGGTTGTTCAAGATTGTATTTTGTTGACTTAAGTTGTTAAGAGCTATAAAGTCAATTAATTTATGTCCAAAAGGGCCATGTAAGGAAGCTGGTGGGGTTACGGAGTTTTGGTTGCTAGGCCATGTTATTGAACTTAGATTAAAATCGCCCAGTATTAGTGTGTTATTGCGAAATTTCAATATACGATTAGTATTTTCAATAAAATGTTCGAGAACATGCATTTGAACCGGAGGGGGGATATAGACCGCACATATGTATCATTTATCTAAGGTTTTCCGTTTGCTACCCATATCTAGCTCCACCCAAAGGTCTTCGCAACCACTTTCAAATTGAATTAATCTCTGTGATTTAAAGCGTTTAGATATAGCAATAAGGACACCACCACCCATTTTTTTATTATGATATTCACTAGTCTCTCGATCACGTCTATATGTTTCATAACGATCATTAAACAATTCGGAATTGAATATAGTATGGTTAAGCCATGTTTCACACAGTACAATAACATCATAATCACAGCATAATACTTTTTTATACAAGTCTAGAGTCTTAGTACGTAAACCTCTAACATTCTGATAATATATATTTAAGGAAGAGAATTTTATAAAAGTAATAATAAAAGACTAAAGGCTAAATATAATTACTGATTAGACAATTTTTTCTAAAATTGCGGTATTACGAACAAAGATGTATTCCGATGTGTCGGTTTTACGCATATATATATATACGACCGCTGCGCACCCAAACATGCTTGTAGTTCAGTTCTCTGGCTTTAAGTCGCGCTGCAGCGTGAAGTGATTTGTTTTCGGGAGATAAATTCTCTGTTACGTATATAGCTGACTTTTTATCCTCGCTAAGACCCAGATAACTTGAGTTTAGTTTATCGTTAGGATGTTGCTTGTTGTACTTAATAGTAGCTGCCAAGAGCGTGTCACGCAGACGGGGACTGCTCAGCGTAACTAGAATAGCACGAGGTCGTCAGCTTTTTGGATCTTTTTTGGCAGTTCTGCTACAGTAAGATATATCTGCTTCATTAATGGGGCATGCTACTGCTTTACCAAGCTGCTTAAATACTGTAAATACGTTTTCCGTTCTATGTTCAGGTACACATTGAATTTCCAGGTTCGAGGAGCGTATTAGTTGGTCTAATTGAATACAGCGAGCAGAGATAGCCATGAAATCATTCTTAAGAGATTCATTCTCTGTCTTAATACGTTCGATATCACTTTTGTATGAATTTATTTCAGTATTCAGTTTTTCGAAATGAAAGTTCATAAAAGTCATCGACTCGTTAAAATTTTATATATCGTCCTTCATTTCACGCAACTGATTGTTAATATCGCTTTTAAAGTCAGTAAGACAGTTTCGTAGTTCTTCTTTTAAAATGCTACGGAGATCAGAACGCGACAAACAAGAGGGTGAGCAGCAAACATTTTCGTCCTCAGTATCACGAGGCTCAGCAGTGCCGCGTTTAGCTGTGTTTATGTTAGACCGGGAGCTAGGTGACATCGTCAACCGGACTAGCGTGTCTGAATCGTCTTTTTAAATGCTTTTATTAAATGCTTTTATTTAACTTGACATGTATCGGATCAAATCTTGTAACGCGAAATTTTAATACTCAGACTCAATGAATTTCGATGAAAATTAGAGCACATGTTTGGCTCCGGTGACAATACAAGTAAATGGGGTTACCCGAAGAAAACATCCCCTATTGACCCCTGTTTGCCACCCCTACGTGTTTTTAATCGCGTTTTCGACCATATTTGCCGAATTTTATTGTCCGGGTTAAATATATTTCACGAAAATTAGTCTTTATGTTATATTTTAGTTAAAATACAAGTGGGTTTTATTTCAATTTGTAATATATATAACATATAATATATATAATAATTTGTACAAAATAAATATATATTAAATATGCTTATACTTACAAGCGTACAATATTATATTCCATTATAATAAATTATATTACACACTTTATACATTTATAATATTACCAAACCAATGCGAAACAATATTTTGTAGCAATAAAATTTAACACAGTTAACGGAAAAGTTGACAAAACAATGATTTAAGCGATCGAAGGGTAAACACGAAAGATTTAAAAGATCAAAAAAAGAAAATAAGTTTAAAATAAATTTAACTCTTTAAGCCAGATACTCCCGAATCGTCTTTGTCAAAGAAACGTAGCAAGTGTTTTTTTCATGCGTAAGTACGCTGGTAAGAGATACAGTGGTGCTCGTGTGACTTTTTTTCTTTCATTGTGTCGGTGAGGTTATGTCCAGTTGGAGAAGGAAGTGATATCTGACTTGAGAAGTTAAAAAAATTACAAAAAAAAAATTACAAAAAACAGAAGACTAAAAAGTAAAAAAAAAATTACAAAAAAAATATTAAAAAAAATAAAAGATTAAAAAGTAAAAAATAAAAAATTACAAAAAAAATATTTTAAAAAAATTTACAAAAAAAATTACAAAAAATTAAAAAAAAATTTATAATGAAAAAAAAAATTCTTTTTTAATGCTCTTATTTAACTTTATAAAAAAAGAACAAAAGTAAAAAATATTTTTTTTTCAAAAATATCAAAAAAATTGATGCAAAAAATTATTTACAAAAAAATTGATTCAAAAAATTATTTACAAAAAAATTGATTCAAAAAATTATTTACAAAAAAATTGTACAAAATATTTTTCAGATAAATCGTTAAATAAAAGCGTGGCGCGTTACATCATCTTTTCGAATGATATGAAATTTTACAAAGAGAAACTTAAGAATTAATTAAGTATTTGTATCAAATATGATATGATGATGATGATCTGAAAAATATTTTGTACAATAATTTTTTGAATCAATTTTTTTGTAAATAATTTTTTGCATCAATTTTTTTGATATTTTTGAAAAAAAATATTTTTTACTTTTGTTATTTTTTTATAAAGTTAAATAAAAGCATTTTTAAAAAATTTTTTTTTTCATTATATATTTTTTTTAATTTTTTTTGTAAATTTTTTTGTAAATTTTTAAAAAATATTTTTTAAAAATATTTTTTAGGAACTTTACAAGTACAGTCAGGACATAACCATTTTGACCTTCTATCAGTATTGAAGTTTTTAAATTCTTTATTGGATATGCCGATGCAAAGAGTGTGAAAGTATGATAAACACGATCTGCATTTCAAATATAATTTATCCTCAACAGTCGATTGGCACACAGAGCAGAGCATTTTCTGTATTTTTATCGTCGTCGTAATTCAAAAACATATATTTATATAATAGATGAATTTAGTTTTATTTAAAACTGATTTGTAAATTCTTATTAACTCACTTGTAACAAAGAATGCGGGACGAAACGAAGAGTGCTGGTGCGATAAGGATGAATTATTTCTCCACGCAGCCCGTCTCTTTTACTCGCGGCGAAGAGGAGCCTACCTCAGCTAACGCACTCGTCGCGATGCAAAGCACACAGGATTTTTTCAAATATTATTGTTTTGCACGTTATGCTATTGTTGTACTTATTACTTAGTAGACAAAGGTTAATTATGCGTGAAACATTTAGTAAATTATAAAGAATAACTGAAACACGTCCGTTCTCGACTAAATATTGATAGAAACATTTTGTTAGGCTAATATATTAACCATACGTAATATATTAGCCTAAAAAAATGTTTTTTGTAAATCCCACCACATTTTTAAAGACTTATCTAACCTTACTCCATATCATGGGGTGCTTGAGAAAAAAATATTCAACCCTACTATAGGTGTAGGGGAACTGCCCTAAAATAATATATAATAAATAATATTTTCAAAATTTCATCGATGTGGCAAAAATGTGTACATTTGTGCTGAATTACAACTTTCTATTACTATGTCGGTGATCCAGGCTGCGTAAAAAGGGACGAAACTATAAGCGTTCCTCAAGGACTACGGAAACATAAAAAGTAATTAACAGGTACTGATATTATATATAGCCTTTATTACAAAGTGTTTTTATATAAGGATTAACACGCAGGTAGGAATAAAGTAGTCTAGTTTGAAAAAGCGTTACTACTGCATATTTTAACATTAAAAATAGTTGTTATAGTGACATAACTGTAATATTTAGACATATAGTATCACGGACTTCTTTGTGGATATTCTCTTTACAATTGTAGTACATTACTTTGTTCTATAGTCAATAACTTCCAGCGCGTAAACGATACAAGGAGTTTGTATTTTAACATTCGTTATCAACCGTTCAATTACTTTCAGTCTATTTATTCAATTCAAACAAACAATCAAATGTGTCTATTATAATATTAGTATCAACTATTTATCATATATTGACGTAAGGAATTATGTCCTTTACTAATTTAATTTAAAAATTACAGACTTGCAATGTCTATTGTAGTTAAGCTTGAGTACTTTGACAATAGATGGCGCTAGATATATTTTACAACACGCTAGCGTTATGTTTAACATAAAACCATAAGTAGTTGTAAAGTAATCACTGTTGTTACTTAATCGAGGATGATTAAGTTATCCCACTTCTGATATTAGGAATTTTTGAAATGCACGCCCTTTAGGCGTGTGTGTTATAGTGCACCAAAGCTGAATGTAAATATTAATTTCTAGAGTTTTGAAATTAATATTATACCTTAAGAATGATGTGTCATATGACATATATATATATATATATATATATATATATATTGTAGTATATTGTAGTGTCCAATACTTAGGACATAAGTCATAAGTATCTTATTCTTATTGAAGTACTTCTTTTTATCAATATTACTGTTGTTTTACTTATCATGGAAAAATAACCGATAATAGCCTTTGGAGAATAATTTTATGAAAGTGTGTTATTTTTAACTACAGTTAGTTTCATGTAACAATTCTACAACTCTAGTAATAACATTGGAGAATAGATGGCGCTGATATTAAATATATATATATAGATTATACAGGTTGTTTGTTTGTAATAATAAATCAGGATGTTATTTACATTTGTATCATGGTTCTTATTGTGCCATTTATTGTTGTGTGCTATGGCGCTTATTTCATTTTGGTGATAATTGTTCTCTAATTTCAGACACCTCAGCGTGAAATTGTAATAAAACACGTATATAAAAGTCATAACATATAGTTTGTTATGCAAAACAGTTTGAATAATTAACATTAAAAAAATAAATAAACGTAGGTGGTAGGTAATAGAGCCTAATGGTATTCATTACACTGAAGCAAGTGACGCGGTGACTCAGCCGGAACACTGACACGCTCTCACAGAAGGTCAGTGTGAAATAGCTATCATAGTTATGTTTAGTAGGATTAGTATTTAGTAGAAAGAAACAAAACATAAACATGGTATAACAACTTAATATTATAACAAACATTTTATTGTTCATTTATAATAAAACTTACGACCAATATGAAATTATTCTTTCAGATTTTAGATTACATTTTTAATCAACTATGTTCTTTTACAAAACAGCAATGAACCTTTTAAAAGCAATAAATATATCACTCGACGCTGTTGCCCGCTATTCACTGTCAGTGTCCAACTGATACTCCTGAACCCTTAAATGTAAAATACTTTCAAAATCTTGTTTTAGTCCTTTTGTTTGGTTGATTTAGACATTTAATAGTACTTATCACATAAATCTGTGATGTTAACTTTTGTTTCTTAGTATTTAAATCATTATATATAATACCAACTTTTTTTGGTTGTTTTAGATCCAGCAAACAGTCACTTAGTATTTAACCAGTGAAGATGCAAATACCCAGGGTATTTCGCGAACGCACTTTGACGAAATTATAAATGTTAATAAAAAAACAATTGATTTTTAAGTAAAATGATTATTATTTATTGAAGACAAAAATGTGTGATTAATAATAATACATAATATTAATATAATTAAATATGAAAAATAAACTAAATCAGTAAATTGTAAACAGCGCCATCTCTCGACTCATCACGTAATGAAAATTTTTCCTGTCCACAGACGTCCATACATTCATCCAAGAAAAGTGAAAACAATACAGAATGATCACGAACGAGAACGAACAAAGTTGGTTCGTGAATCCATCAATCCATCCATCAATCTTCTCCAGAATTTCTCCACTCTTCAATACAATTATTAGAAACTGACAAACAGAAAGTTGACATTAGCTAAATATTCAACGCGTTATTGTGAACTTACTGTTACTTTCTAACTACTCTATTTATGACAATAAATATTTAAACATTATAATTAATAAATATGCACAATATAGATAAGGAAGATATTTTAATAATATATAACTAATTATTATTACAGAATTAATTTAATTAATATCAATTTGTATTTCAAAAGCATTCATTTATAATTGATGAACATGTGTTTCTGTTATTATTAGGTGTCGTAAAGCTATTTCATAACATAAAGTGACAGTGTAATCAGTTTTAAACTTATCTTGTTACAGTTAACTCTGAGGAGATGGAATAGATTATTATAGAAAATAAATGTATACTACGACTTCGTAGAAAATTATAAATTATTTAGCTTTACGCTTTATAGCTGCAAGTATGTTTTAGTTTGTTTTGTATGTATGTAACACATACATACATACATACAAGTCCGAAAATAGATGCCACCAATCTCATTCAAACAAAACAGAATGAGATGAGATGAGAACAGTACTCCACGCAGGAGCGAACCTGCGTCCTATATAAAAGACACAGCTGTTCCGGCGTGAAGAACCGTCGCACCTTGTTCAACACTCCGAGCTTGCGTGAGGCTGTTTTAATGACACTCTCGATATAGACCTTTTGGTTGAGGTCTCGGCTGAGGTCTACGCCTACGATGTTGAGGCTATCCCGGAGCACTAACTGCGTGTCCCGAAACGAAGGAAGAGAAAGGAACGGAGACTTTTTGGCGGAAAACGCGCATACCTGTGTTTTCTTATGATTGAACTCAACCAGATGCTCATGACCCCATCGTGAGAAAAGGTTGAGGACCCGGTTGATTTCAACAACAAGATCCTTTCGTTTCCCCTCAATGTCAGTCTGCTTTGCCGCAGGGTGTCCGAAATATCTCCCGTGTATCGTGGAATCGTCTGCATAGCAATGAATATTGCCTAGGTTAAACATATCATTGATATGCAAAAGAAACAAGGTGGACGGTACAACGGAGAGCCCTGAGGCACACCGGCATTTACCTGCCGAATACTGGAGGCCGATCCGTCGCAAAGGACTCGGATTTGACGCTAATGCAGGAAAGCGGCAACCTAATTGCACAAACGGGGTGGCAGACCGTAAGCAGGAAGCTTCGACAGAACGCTGCCAGACTCGATCGAAGGCTTTGGAAATATTAAGGCTAATAGCCAGAGATTCGCCCTGACAATCCATAGCCTCACCCCAGAGATGCGTGATATACGTCCACCAATAAGTTCACTAGCTTTTTCATAGCCTCGGAGTCACGGTGAGAAATTGCCATCTTGAGGTTGTACTCTACAAGAGTTCTATCGGAGGTATCGCCGGCCCGCCTAATGAATCTCACAATGGCGTCTTCGTCGATATCCGTGTAGTACGTAGAACTTCTTGTGTGTCTAGATAAAGCCACCACTGCGTGTGGGACACTTGTCAGGTACGATTTTGGTTTGGATTTCGTTTGGATGATTATTACCGACTCGTATGTTAATCCCTGAGCTTCATTGATGGTGAGGATGCGCGAGTTTTCCCCTTTTCCGTACCCTAGGTTTGTAAGGTCCGCTTTTTCAGTCTGTGTGTAGACGAGGTACAGGGTATTAGGAAAGTCAGCTTCGATGGTAGCACCCGTAAACCTGATTGTTCTCAGAGAGCGAGTCAATGAATGGGCTGAGTATATGCCGTTGTATACCTCGTTTAGAGCATAGCTTATGTCCAGGGGACATCGGTAGGTTCTTAAGAGCTCTTGACTGATAGACGTCACGAGGTATGGGCTATTATATTTCATATGGAACAGATTTAGCCGGTCTATATAAGGAATCTGGTTTATGTCTCCGATTAGTGTGACTGCTTTGGCCTCTGTTAGTCGGGCCGCCATAACGATCGCTCCGAAATGGTTCATCAAGGCCTCGTCAACGATAAGTCGTTCAGGCTTTTCTTTGACGCCATTTATTAATATTGAAGCGATCGTTCGGACTTTGGTCTTCCCGTCCTTTGGACAACTGAGGGCGAGTTTATTCCTGAGCTCTAATGCTGCCTCAGTCGTCGTTGTTGCTATCAAGTCACTTTCAAATACGAAGTTGTTTACAACCCAAGTCGATTTTCCACATCCAGGAACGCCGTTGACCCAGTGGAAAATTGGTGCTTCCCAGTCTTCCCGGGGTCTTGCTGAATCCTCTACGGCTGTAGCCATTTGGAGGATGTTATCTTCCAGCGAGACCTCTGTGCAGCGGGCTACTACAAGTATTGAGTCTTCAGCGGATGTTAAATACTTGGGCGGTCCAGTTACTCCTTTGGGGGTTTCAGCTATTTTAACGAATCCATTTTTAACGCTGTAAGCCGCCATGTGGGGAATTTTAGGTGTTTTAACCCGTACATATTCAGATGTAGTGTTGTTGAAAATGGCGGCTTTTTTTTCCTTGAGTAATACTTTAAGAAGACCTTCGTTTTCAAGTTCGAAGGTCCGCCTGATCTTTTCACAGATCGCAAGGTTAGTTTTGATTGTTTCCCTTATAGATGCTGTGTACTCAAGAAACGCGTTTCGCATATGTTCGTTGGCACCACTGGCGGATGGTAAATCGGGTGCACTTGTTTGTCCCATGTCGGCTCTAGTTCTGTTCTTTTTATGATATTTTTGCTTCGGTTTAAGCATTGTAATCATCTTATTAAATCCTTTCTTAGTTTTTGATTTGTCCTGTGTTATTTTGTTGGATTGAATTTCGATGGCAATTTTCTCTTGAAGGCGTGCGGCGCTGCTTTGTAAGATCTGGTTGCTTGGTTCGCCCCAGGTGTTTTCGGGGGTCGTAGTCCTATTTGGTGTTTTTCTTATTTTAAGGAACGTTAGGTCTTCTCCGCGGTCTTCATATACAACCACGTCGTGGTACCTTGAAGCATTTATAGATCCTATGAGATTTGCTACAGTTCCTTTGTCATAGCCAACTCGCATAGCGTCAACGCTTATTGTTTTTGGACTAGTGTTAATATTTTCAGCTCCTAGTGTGCTCAGGTGATCGAGCATCTTACATGCATTTGTGTAAGGGGACTCTGGGTAATTAGCGTCCAGTAGTGCGATGGTTTTGTTCTTCCTCCGCACTATTCGGCAATCCCAGTCCCCCAATGTGACTTTTAGCATGCTGTCGTACATCGACCTCTTCATTGTTGCCCTATCGGTACTTCCTTTAGTGAGGGCAGCTAGTCCGGATGAGATGTATACCCAGTTTTTTGGTCCTATGATGCAAAAACTGAAACCTATTTTTTCTTGGTCGTCGTTCATGTATAGAGCTACTGGTTTAGTCCGAAGCCCTGGTGTATTAGGTTGTCCATTATCCAAAAAGCGTTGTAGGTTCGACTTTTGTATCCCTGTAAGTTTGATAGGTGTTTTTGGTGTGAGTTTGATAAGACTCTTGTTTTCCAGAGGTCTTTTCCTTAAAGCGATTTTACTGCCATTTCTTCTCATGGTAACCAGGAAAATTTCTTCTAGAAAATCTAAGAGAACTGGGCGTCTTTGATCATCGGCCATGAGGGTTTTTATGCCGATTTTCTCCAGTTTGGTGTGGAGTTGAATTTCCAGGTCCGATCGAGCTGACGAAAAACGCGGACAGTCTAGTATTATGTGCCATACTGTCTCTTCGGTGGACGAGTCACACTCACAGCCCGGAGAGTCTTTTAATTTAAATAGGTGTAGGTATTTTGCTATGCCTCCGTGGCCCGTCAGGATTTGCACGTGTATAGGATTCCACTTGGTTTTCCTTGTAATACGAAAAGCTGTGGCGACATCTGGTAGGAACTCCTTTGTGATTTTTCCTGTGCTGGATGTTGTATATCTGTCCTGCCACTTTTGTACAGATTCTACACGGATAGTCTTCTTAACGTAAGCTACTGGTATCTCAGCATAATCATATTTACTGTTAATTAGCGTAGCGCTTTTGGCGAGTTCATCAGCTCTTTCGTTGCCAACCGTACCTATGTGTGCTCGAAGCCATGTCAGTTTAACCTCTCGTCCTTGGGTCCTAATGTCCTTGATGTTCTGCTGTATCGCCCTTGCTAAGGGATTTGTTGTTTTAGGGTTCCTTAACAAATCGAGTGACGATCTTGAGTCACTCAATACAGTGGCTTGAGGATCATTGTTGTTTTTGATCTCTTGGGTAGCCCTGTATAGGGCGTACAGCTCAGACTGAAACACCGTACAGGAGGGATGCAGACTAAAGACTGAACATTTCTTCTCTTTTCCTTTCTCCCACCAGGTGAAGGCTGCTCCAACTTTCCCTTCTGTCTTGCTGCCGTCCGTGTAGATTTGAGGGCCGGAAATGTGGCGGGAGTCTTGGAGCTCCAAGCTACTGTCTTCTGAAGGTCGTAGTCTATGGCTTCCGACAGGGATGGGTGTCGGAACTCTTTAAAGCTCGTGTCTGTTTCGAGACGCATGTTGGGAGGGAGATAGGCTGTTAATTTACCCCTTTTGGTTCTATGAAGGTTAGCCTGCTCTTGGATTCTGATATCCAATGGTAGCAGTCCGGATAAGATGAGTGCTGAGGTACATGAGACCGTGCGGTAAGATCTACATATTTTTTGCGCGAATCCCCTTTGGAGCATGGATAATTGATGCTGCACCATGTTCAGGTCTGTAGCATGGGACCATGCGCTGGAGCCGTATGTTATTATGGGCTCAATAACCGCAATGTAGATGGTTCTTATTATCTCCGAGTTAAGCCACCAAGTGACCTTTGCCGCACGCGCTAGTTGTTTATAAATGCCCATAGCTTTCCGACATTGTGCCGCAACGTGTGATTTGAAAGTCAGTTGCCTATCTATTATTACCCCTAGGAGTTTTAACTCGGTGACTAGTTTCAATTTTGTTCCTGCCATATGTAGGATCGGGGGAGTGTACTTAAGTTTCTTAGTGAGGAGCATCGCGTTGGTCTTGTGCGGTGCGAAACTGAGCTTATTTTGGTTCCCCCATAGCATTACGTGTTCCAGAGTCTTATTACCTTCAAGTTCTAAACCTTTCGTTAGGTTTCGTTGGTTAGTTCTGATCGTAAATTGCTTTCGACTTACCAACTCATAGATCGAATGCTCAACGCTCAGTCCAAAGAGCACAGAGAGTTAAAAAAATTATGTATGCCAAAATATGAAAGCGTTAAATTATGAATCTTGTGTAGCAGGTTATAAATAATATAATAAACTATACCACATAGACGCGTATATTGTGATAATAATCGATTTTGACATTATGCGGCGCTGCAATTATCAGCATGTGACCAAAATAAAAAGTGATACTCGTATACTATGTTTACAATTCACCTTTTTACATTTAATGCTTATTTTTACATTTAATGCTTATTTGTTGAATATCCTACATTGAAACTAACACTATGTTTATAACACGATAAATTAGCGACGTAATATACAAACAGCGTTTTTTTTTTTTTTTTAATTTTTTTTTGTGTCTCTGCTGTTCGCCCTACTGGCCATGACAGCGTCACCGGTGGAATGGACGAATGCAGAGACCCGCCCTTGAAAAAGGGGGGCCTGAAGGGTCCCAGGGGAACGCGCGTCCTGAGGGCGCCTCCTGTGAGGCTCGGACCACAGCTCAGAACTCCGTTAGATGGGAAGCGAGGGTTGGATGGAGGGTTAGGATTTGACACTAACGTCCTTCGACGGCAGAACGCCGGAGCAACTTGAATGGGGGCCTCGTCTTCGCCGGTGAAGACGCTGTGTGTGTATGTATGTGTAGTATTTATGTTCGCTTTGCCGCTTTTACGTAGCGTTCCCTAACGTAATCGCGTCGTCCGGATCGAAAAGTACCGACTTGGGTCTTCTCTTTCTGACTTTAGGAGTCTTACGGGCCGTGTATCCTGTGGCCTTAACCATCAGCGAATTTGGATGTCCCACAGCATTGTCAAAGTAGCTTTTGGAGAGCCCCTTGAAATACTGTGCGATCGTCGGTAGGTCTAAGTCTCTGTGCAAGTCGATATTACGCATAAACCACGGTGCCCTAGTGGCGAGCCGCATGAATCTGTTCTGAAGCACCTGAAGGGGCTTCAGGTTCGCGTCAGCGAAGGCAACGCTTGCATAGGACATGACGGAGCGTATGCAGGCTTTGTAAAGTGTGACCTTATTTCTAAGGGACATTTTACTCCGCTTGCCTAACAGGGGATAAAGTCGCCATAGGATAAAGGCCGCTCTGCTGCGAACGTCCTCGATATGTGAAGTAAATATTAGCCGTTTGTCCGGCGTCACTCCTAGGTACTTGGCCTTGTTTTTCCAAGGAATCGGTTTGTCAAAGAGTTTAATCTCCGGGCCCCTTGTGGATCGTGACCGTTCAAAGAGTACCACGGTGCTCTTCTCCGGGTTTACCTCAATCCTCCATTTCCGAAACCAGTTCCCGAGGGAGTCGGCTGCGGATTGGAGGCGTTGAGAGATCTCATAAGGATCCCTTGAGGATGTGTAAATTGCGGTGTCATCCGCGAACATTGCTAATTCTACTTTAGAACGCGACCTAGGAATGTCGCTGGAGTAAATTGAAAACAGAATTGGTGAGAGGACTGAACCTTGAGGGACGCCTGCCCTGATGGGGCGGTGAGTCGACATCACGCCTTCCACTCTGTAGCGGAAGGACCGATTCGATAGGAAGTCCCGTATGATTAGTACGAGTCTGTCCGACACCTTGAACTGGTATAGCTTGTACACCAGTCCATTGTGCCAGACCCTGTCGAATGCCTTCGCTACATCGAGGAAGAGCGCTCCTGTCCTACGCAACTTGCGGCACAAAGTGGCCCCAGCAAGGATGTGCTCCGTGAGGCGTTGCACCTGGTGGGAACTGAAATGATAGGCTCGAAAGCCAAACTGCTCATTTAGGATGATGTTCAGTCTCTCTACTTCTGACTTAAGTCTACTGAGGATAATCCTCTCATAGATTTTTCGTATCGTATTTTTTCTTTTCCGTATCCCTCATTTCGTTTGAGAACGCGAGTAGCTCCTCGATGTCTATTACACCGAAGAGGCTTGAGACGCACGCGAACAAGCCCGCAATTTCGTTCCGGCGGAATTGCGTACCGGCGGCGGCGGTGTCGGTTTCAGCTCGGGCGTGGGGTTCACCCTCGGGGGTTGTACCCACGCGTTCGCGGGTGCCTGAGGGGCCTGGTTTGCCTGAGGGACCGCGGCCCTTCCCGGGGCTAGATGAGCCCAGGGAGGCTGAACGAAGCTCGAGGGGATCCTCCACAAACAGCGTTGATTTCCACACGCAGCATATAACTAATTAATACACAAAGTACACAAACATGAAACAGAGTATCTCTGAGTTCATTATAATTGTCTTTTATTATGGTGACCACGTTATTAACGTGTCGTACTGCAGTTACTGTGGGTACTAAGTAACATTCAACTGGAATAATGTGGAAAGATTCATATGGTTGTTAAAGTAAAAATCTATACATCTTTAAGGATTAAAGATGGAGTAATACTGTACGACAAAACGTAATTATTTCTTATTATATTTTTATTGAACATAAAATAATGAAAATATAGATTGTTTATTTTCTAGTAGAACTCAGATTAACAAAGAGTTTTATGAAAATAATTTAAAAGGATCAGTAGCTATATCTGTTTATATTTATATAACTTTACATCCACTCTACTCCCATGTAATACGTCTTTAATTATAAAGTAAAGAGGAAACAGCTCTCAGTGCTTCACATCTTGCATAGCGACGTCTTGCAAAACGTTATTTAAGTAATAAATATATTT
Organism: Melinaea menophilus ssp. n. AW-2005; assembly: GCA_918358695.1. Taxonomy (NCBI): domain Eukaryota; kingdom Metazoa; phylum Arthropoda; class Insecta; order Lepidoptera; family Nymphalidae; genus Melinaea; species Melinaea menophilus. Next base: position 1,517,517 of record OU911048.1, read on the forward strand.
ACACCTAAAATTAAAATTGTCATCTTCAATATAGATTATAGGCATAGGCATAAGAAATTACGAGTTCAATTTTGTGTTATATTTATTTAACTAAATAATATATACATTATACATGACATGTACCTACATACTAAAATTTTAGAAACTTTAATATGTTGGATATGTAAAAGTACTGCATGGATTTCATAGAATTTTGCTGGGGTTATATCTTTAGGTTTCAATCTACATATAAAACACTATTATATTATATTTGCATGTTTAAAAGATTCGACTTTCGTAGAAAATATCAATAGCTATCTAATTATATACTTTTTTTCATACCTTCTCCTATCTCTTTATCACCCGTCGGCTCAGTGAACTGATTGAATCTTGCTTCGACGCGGTATCATTTTTCACGTGCTTAATTTGCTTAGATCGCGTATTTGGAAATTATATTCAGATTATTAATTTCAGTCCAGTACTTTAAAAAGTTTTTATTGTTTAATCTCATATTATCTGTAATATTCCATGTTATCTTAATTAATTACATTTTTTATTTACACAATATGACAATGGATTAAAAAGTAGTATGGTTATTTATTTTATTATGTATTATTTTTAATAACACTGTGATTAAAAGAAACTTTAATATAATCTCAAAACATGCAATTTCGAGACAAAAGAGATGAAGATGGAACATTTTATATTAATATAGCTCTGTAAACTTACGACGGCCTGTAGTTTTGTTTCTGTTTTCTGTTTTTTTGATAATTAATATAAATATTTATTTGGTTAATATTTAATATTTAGTATGTATATATAATTATTATTCCGGGTTATTAATTTTCGCAATTAAGTTATAACTTGTATAAATATATTTATTTCATTGTATGTAATCGTTGCTTTCTTGTTTTTTATATTGTTATTATATTATTTATACTGCATTCACACTATCATGTAATTTTATCGATAACTAGGTGACACCGAGAGAGCTTAGTGCAGCACTATATGTATATCGTAGACGTAGAGTGTAAAATATAAGAGTGCTATCGCAGCGAGGCAGTCACCGGCCGGAGTGTATTAAACAACACCCAGATGAAACACGAAACACTACTTTGTTATATACTGACCCGGTTTATTATAGAATTATTTCAGAAATTATAGAACTTTAAAATGAAACTACAACAACTCTATTTACTGTATGTCGAGTAATGTATTATGTGGTGTTATTAATGTTACTACACCGGTATCATGATACATTATTCATGAATAATAATATGATTATTTATTGATAATTGTAGTTAAATATGCGTAATGAAACAAAATACTTATACTTTTTTAATTTACAGTAAAATAATATTATTGTCTGCTACGAAATTGTTTATATCTTATAGAATTGCTAATGTTGTTGTTAGGGCGCGTAAGCATCTAATCCGAGATATAGTAATGAAGTTACAAAGTGGTCACAGTATTATTCTAGGGTTGACTCAGGTTACTCGGAGCACCCTTACATGGGGGGCTACCGCCGGGGCGTCACGTTGAGTGCGCAAGCGATTCCGTTGCGTCCCATTAAGGCGTTGAGGGCAACCGTTGGTTTTTTAGTGGGTCGCCTTAAAAATGGCAGGGTTGACTCAGGCGAGTTGTGTAAGCGCCCTAATTATTAATTCATTATTATAACAGTGTTCTACTGTATTTTAATACGTTAACATGAATCTTATTCTATGTATGTCGAGTGTTTCTTATCACTGTAGAATACATTATTAATTCTAGATTACAACCGAAGGCTGTAAAAGTTTCCATTTCGGGTATAGCCTTATTATACTATTTAACAAAGTTGTGACTGCATTTTAGAGCTGATAAAAATGCTTATTTGTGTTATTTTGTTTTTTTTTTTTACTTTGACCGTCTATATACAAGATATATAGACTTTTTACTATAGTGAATAAAGTATAAGGTAAAATACAAACAACGGACACACAGTACACCCTGATAATAATAGAAACAACGATCTCTGTGGGATTTTAACGCACAATCATATGCTTTAAGAGCAGTATGTGTCTAAGAAAAAAACATTAAAAATTACTTCATATCCGGAAATTAGAAACAGGAATTTTTCGTATAATGTTGTCACTTATAATATCGGGTGGGCCAAGAATTCGTTAACATTTAAATGTAACTTACCACGCAAACAATGGATCGCAATGGATCGCTTCACGGGGCCACAACGCGCTTACTGTGTGAAACAGTTTTATTTAAACAACTTTTCGCTCATTACTGTGAGACGCTTATTTCGCGTTGAATATGGTTTACACGACTTAAGTCAGAGTCCAAGTGCTCCTTTAATAAAGGAATGGGTGAAGAAGTTCGAAGAGACGGGATCTACACTAAATGTGAAACAAACCGGCGGCCCGCGGACTTCTCGAAGCGAAGAGAACGTGCAGCAAGTTTCCGCTTCTGTTCGACGTGATCCAGATTTATCGACGCGCAAACGTTCGGCTGAATTAGGATTATCCCGCACATCATTACGCCGTATTTTGAAATTAGATTTGAAATTACATCCATATAAGATCCAGATAGTGCAAGAACTAAACCCTAATGATTTAAATTTGCGTAAGTCATATGCCGAAACAATGTTAACTCGATTCAGTAATTTTGACAACATCTTATTCTCTGACGAAGCCCATTTCCACCTAAATGGACATGTAAACAAACAGAATTGCAGGTATTGGAGCAGCGAAAATCCCATAGCTAAACATGAAAGGCCACTTCACTCTCCTAAGGTAACTGTATGGGCTGCAATTTCAGCAAAAGGAATCATCGGACCTTACTTTTTTGAAGATTCTCGAGGCCGTTCAGTTACTGTTAATTCTGCCGAGTATGTGAAAATGTTACGGGAGTTTTTAGCACCGATGCTACTGGAATTTGCTGGCTATAATCGTAACACATGGTTTCAACAAGATGGAGCCACGTGTCACACATCGAACGAGTCCTTGCCGGTGGTCAAAAAATGTTTCCGGAAAAGCTGATTTCCAGACGAAGTGACATCCCATGGCCGCCCAGAAGTCCAGATCTATCCCCAGCAGACTTCTTTTTATGGGGTTATTTAAAGAGTCGTGTCTACATTGATAAACCGAATACACTCCGTCAACTTAAAGAAAAAATTATCGAAGAGATGTCGGCGATCTCGCAGTCTCTTTGCAGAAGAGTATTCGAAAACTTCAGGACTCGCTTAGATGAGTGCAAAAACCGAAACGGTGGTCATTTAGACAAAATAATTTTTAAAAAATAAATTACAACTAATTAGCTTTCTCGTAAATAAACTATTTCTAAAATATGTTAAAAGGTTTTTTTTATACGATTTTTTCAAATGTTAACTAATTCATGGCCCACCCTGTATAATACCTTTCAATCATTGTCATATATATTTCAATCATAATAGAGGCGGTATGCGGTAACGTGAAGTAGTCAAGTTAATGAGTAGCGTCGCGATGACGATTCCACTTAACCTGTTAACTGGGTATGACGAAATATTTCGTCATACATAAAAGCCTACTGCAATGGGTATGTCGACATTTTGATTAATAGAAATTATCGTAATATATTGAACGCATTACATTCTACGCTGTTCTTATCTATTAAATTTTAGAGTGGTTGATACACATGCCATCATATTGATGCGTCAAGAATTTTCATGTTTTGCAAGAACATGATTACTATTAACGGTAAAACAGGTACTGTATGATCATATGTTTGATAATACTATACTTCTAATTGCCACAATTTGACTTAAGTTTAGGCTGCAGTTCAGTATCTGACATGTTAGTAATAACTTTAATTTAAAATAAATAAAAACCATTAAGTTAAAAACGATATTCTTTTATTATCTGAGGTGTGATGATATTACTTATAACGATGAAAATAAGTGCCAAATGTGAAACGAACTGAACAAAACTTTGTTCCCGCGTTAACAGGTTAAGCGAGGGCTGAATATTGCCTGCAATATATTATAATGGTGCCGTGACATTGTATTCGCAAAATATGTTTCTTTTTTATCTAAAAATCTGCATTCAATCAATGCCGAAAAAAGAAACAATTCGGAAAAATATTACACTAAAAGTGGCATTGTGTTATTTATATTAAACAAATCTCAGCTGTAAGACAATTATCATATATACCACCAGTAATGACCGATTTGAACAACGCTAGGATTATGGACGTTAGACATTAAACGTCATTACCACCGCACCTATAAGAAAGGTAACTTATCACAATCCATATGGACAAAGGCTATAACGTGACATTACGATCCCTATAAATAATATCAGACAATAGTTTAACAAAAGAAGTTACAAAAATTTGTGCTCCACTATTCGTCCATAATGAAATCACTGTTTATTGTTACATTTTATTTAACGACCCTACCAAATAACAATAAGTTTGAAATTTACCACAAAATAGAAATAAATAAGGACTCAACTTTATTATCAATTAATTATTTGATATTCAGATATTAAACAATACAATTTAAAACGCTGAGTTGCACCAAAACAGACAAAATGCATTGTTTGTAAATTTAAATGCCGGGCTGCAGCTATGAGATAATGCTTCTCGCTCGTAGTGGTGCAAGTTAAAAATAATATTAACTATGCGATAAATAAATGAAGCTGAGTTAAATATAATACATATGTGTCTACTGAAAATTATCGATTTTGTGAACCTATTATATGCAAATAACTTTACAACAATGATGTTATAGTAAAAAGTGATGTTACTAATATTGAAATAAATTGAAATCTGTTTTCACAGTCATTATTTGAGATATCCTTAATCATTATATATATTTTAAAGTAAATTAATTAATTAAAAATCCAAAATATTTCGTTATAAAAAAATAGTCGTCGTATAGTTTTTTTTAGAAAAACTTGTCAATTCGTAGGATCATATTTTATTTTTAATTTAATATCGGAAATTCGTAAAAATCGTATGTGGCAATTTCCAATTCGATTCGATTCGGTATATACTTACACTAAACATATAAAAAACTACACGTTTCCTAAGGATACATAATAAATAACTTAATACCATTAGATGAAAATAAATCTTAATACAATTTAAAACGTTACTTTTATAACGAGCACCACTTTATTACAATTATATTAATTTAAATGGTATAAAATTTGATAATTCTATTACAAAGAAATAAACCTGATTTTGTGTTTATATTATATGTAATATTTATAACTTCTTCATAAATATAAACCAACTGTATATACGACACCATCTTGATGATTCAATCATTGTTGATACAATTGACGAAAATATTACAAACAACGGAACTGTTTATCTTGATTAACAATATCTTGTCGAAATTAACTTTTAGTATTTTATCATTAATATTAATAACGAAAAAATTACACAAAGGACAACTATTAATACTTTTAAGAAATTCTTGTAGCAGAATTATATGAGAAAACCGTTAACATAAGTTAAAATTAAAAGCTTAAAATATATGACATTTTCTTTATTCAACAATTGCATTTAAACTTTTAAACCTTAAATTTATAACTCTTCATTTTTTATACGAGGTTATTATTAGTTTATTTAAAACCTTCGTACATTCCAGAAACAACAAATTTTTCTTAAAGAAATACGTTACAAAAATAAATAAACAAGAAGCTCTAGGCATAACTAACGCAGCTTGATAATTGAAACATTTTAATTGTTAACAACACAAAAAGAAACTTTCCGTCCGTCCATCCTTGACATCTCACGGACCAAGATAATAAGTAACCTTCATGAGGAATTGGCACAATTTCTCTACATTAATCACATGGCGCCTGATTGAGATCACAAGGTCTTGCCAAGATAAATGTCTCTAATTCTTTACATATGTGTTATACGTTTACGTATTACGTTAATATTACGTCAATCCCAATATAAAAAATCATTAATTTAGTTATGTCTATATTGAATATAACTTTTTCTATCTTTATAACCGAAAAGTTTTATCGGTGCAAACTAAATGTATTGGTGGAATAAAATTAAAGATTTGGAGATTAGAGATCTGCCACAATGGATTTAAGAGTTCGAAACTGGTTCAAGTAGATTGATATAATTCAAAAGTTTAATAACTTTTAAGTTGCAGGTCCGAAGTGCTCGTTAGCTGAATAAGAATTGTTCACAGTTCAGATGTTTTATTTCTTATTTTAATAGATATACTAGACCTTCTGTTCCATGAAAGCGCACAAGAGACGTAATTGTCTATTTCAACGCACTATACATTCAATTCTATCATACAAATCTATTTAATAATTTGACATAAATAACAAATCCTTGCCGAGAAATATTTTCGGTATTATTTTATATATACCATATGGAGTATTTGTATAAACTTACAATAATATTAATAAAGAAAACACACAGATAAATTCAGAGATTAAAGGTTGAATTCTGTTTGTCCATTTCTCAAGAGAATAATAACAAAGTATTTCTTAAGAAGTTAGTTTTGTATTTGTTGAACCGATGTTATTTTCCTAAATCACTCACACACACAAACTAATGTACAATTTGTCGGAGCAAAAGTAAGTAATTCGGTAGATGCCTTTTAAACCTCAAACCATTATCGGATTACCAAAATGTCACATAGTTATAAACACAAACTATTAAAAATGCTACTCACTGTATTTATGAATTTTAAAACAATCTGAATGATTATAGTAAATAATTTTGTAATTATTGTTGATCATAATCAAATTTACAATGCAAAAAATATTTAAAAGAAAAAATGAATAAATGCTACAATAAAATTGCTGTCATCCTTCGTATTATATGATATGCATGTATGTAAGTATCAATTTCAAATTAATAATATGTTCCACTAAATGGCCAAGTTGTTATTAAACCGATCCTAAATTTACGCAATCAACAACCTTAAAATCTAATGAACCATTCTACTAAATACAATATATGTGTATTAGTCTGTGTAGTTAATTTATATTTTTATTGGTAGTGAATAGAGTCTGTAGTCTTTCAAAGACAAATAATTATTTTTTGTACATATTTATTGTATTATATCAAATCATTATAAATCTAAAAAACAATAAAAACGAACATGTAACCACTAACGTCAATATATTGGAAAATAAAACAATATTTGAGAAACTATTAAAAATTAAATTAAAAAATTAAAGTACTGCAAAAGTGTAAAAGCAATTAAAATTTATTACTTAACAAAAGGTCTAGGGTTTGTTGTGTAATTATTTGTATATTTATAACTTATATATTGTCTTAGACCGGAGAGGACAATATTAATTTTGGTTAGATTATTTTCGGGCATATATAAATATACAAGTAGAATTGGTTTATCACCTTTAATAGGCCAATTTAATCTCAAAATATTTATTGTGATTTAAATACAAATACTAAACTTTCAGATATTATCTATTTCTTAATATGTTCTATTGGAATCGGACTTCAAATAGTACGGAAAGTCAAAAATTTAAATATATTTTCAGAAGATTAAGATTGCTTCGTCGGGTCTAAGATTATAAGAAATTATACCTTAATTATTGTGAAATTTACCAAAAAAATTTCATAATAATAAACAAGTTTCAAAGATAAAGTTTCTCATTTTACAAAGAAATATAATTCTAAGTTATTAAAGATTTAAAGTGTTTCATCCATTTTAATATTTCTATCTTTCAATAACGTTTACAGTTCTTCCATAGTATTTATGGTACAAGAAAATCTTCAGAAGTAATAAAAGTTCTTATTTGTGTATCTCTTTTGTTATTTGTAGTTTCAGTAAAGCACTAGAAGTATGCTTCAACACAAAACAATATATTTCTAAACCCATAAAAGAGTTCTTCACCTATAATAGACTTTAACAGTTATTGTTTCAAGACGCTGTCGCTACAATTACGGTGAGCTACCTTCTATTATACTATGAAAGTGGTGTTACAAATACAATTACACATAATACACTTTATTTCTATATAGTATATTATATAAATTAATGTACCCGTAAGAAATATTCCTCTTATAGATTCTGTGTAAACATACACTAAACTAAACATAATGGACATTAGGTTTAGTTTCGTTTCAAAGTGACAAGTAGTATTGGTTCACTTAAATATTTTAAAAAATCTTCTTACTTTTGTTAATACAACATTTTATGAAGTTTTTCCGTAGTACACGCTAAAAAAATTTGGTACTCTAGCATTAATCGACGATTTAGAGCACTGTTTTCAGTATTTGTGAGGATTTTTATTAAATAAATTACGTTATATGTTCACAAAAAAGACACCTTGAAGACAACACTGCGATACGATTCGAAAGGATTGTTTTCACTTTCATTCCTTAGAAATTCATTGTTTTAATTTATTGAGATTGAAAGATAAAATGGGGCCAGTCAGGAATTTATATTTTTAGGCTGATACTTGTTTTTATGTTATAGTATATAATTTGATATAATTTTCAATATTCTTAACGGTTTCTGTGCCTTAAATGTAAAACACGAACCCTGTATCAGAAGTATTCGATACATCCAGTACAGATTCTTTTGATGTGGGTAGACGCAGATTATCTGGTTAATGGAATAAAAATTACACTTTACTAATTATTGGCAATATAATCAGAATTCTTTACAATAACCACAACGTATGATTACCGAAAGGTTATTTCTTACTTCAATTAGCTATTTCACAAAGACACTTCACCTAATACATAATGCACATATGTCACGCGACTCTTGTCGAGTATTATCGACTAACGCTGGGGTTGTGTCAGAGTAAAGAAATGTCAAATATCATTGTCATCTAATTTCGCTTTTAGGTGACGTTTCTTAACACAATTAGTGACAGCACCGACAAATGTTTGAAAGGTTTCTATCTTAATATATAAAACACAAAGACACTCACTGACTGACTCACTCACGCATTCATCGCTCTACAGCCCAAACCGTAATTCCTAGAAAGCTGAAATTTGGACTCAAGACTCCTGATATATTGAATAGGTGCAACAAGAAAGGATTTTGCAAAGGTCCAAACCGTTCTAAAGTTACAGCTAAAAAACTGCAAAGTTTACCCCTCGCCGTCCGTCGCGAAGCACGAGTAACCTGCTAGTAAGTAATATATAAACAGAGACTATTTATATTAACTACATACATTTTTAATTTGTTTTTGCATGAATTCAATACTACGCAGTCATTATTATTTTAAACTTATACCAATAAAAAGCGTAAACCATTATCTTACAACTACAGACCGTCATTTAAATTATCAAACAATGCATTTTGCCTGATTTGGTGCAACCAAGCGTTTCATATTTTATTATTTAATATCCGAAAAATACAGAATTTTGATCATTATGACGTCAGAGCATTTTCATTTAGAAGAACGCCTGGTATTGGTATTTGGAACGCCTAAATAAAGAACTTTCGTTAAAGCCGAAAATACAACGAATATAGCAGGTATTATAAGCAACTGAATTGTGCGTGCCTACGACGCTATCTACTGCCTACGATAGCTTTTGTTTGAACTAGAGAAAATAATTCAATGTTCAACACTAGAAATAGTTAAAATTAAGTTAACCTTGCTTAGCAGAAATTAAGCAGCCTTTGCAGTAATTAAACATTTATTCAAATAGGTGTACCGGCTACGGCAGCTATTCTTCATATATAAACAAATTTACAAAAATTTATTAAACAAAAGGTTATTTTACCGAAATATTTCGGTGACATCTCTGTCCTTGATAGTAATTGAATATTATAAATAGATTGATAGATAGGACTTGGTCAACTATTGAGACTCACATATTTATTTTTAATTATGATTTGGATTACACTGACCTCACATTTAAATATTCCGCTAGAACTTTTTTGTCGCAATTTTAAATAAAACAAAAAATATTTTAAAACCTAAAGAATATTTGATAACCCGTTTTTATAGACAGCAATCTGTGTTATGATATTCGTATTGGAGACTGACCATTATACAGAAAAAAAAAACTATTTGATCATTTCTGCGTCTATATTTGTTCTAATAAAACAAGGGATATATTTTATAAATTGCTATCACGGAGTACCACCATTATATAAGGGGGGAAATATTTGGTGAAGGCCTAACTTTAAAGTTATGCCTCTTTGAACTTTCTTGCTCGTTAAACAAATTTTCTTTTTCCTAACTTATAATTGCTGCTAACTTACTTACTCGTAATAATCTTAACTTCATAAGATATACAAGGCTTTATTTTGTCCTTAATTATTAATTTAGTGGAGTAAAGACCCGTTGTAAGTTGTTTCTGCACTTCATCCAATTGTATAAATGAGAAATTATGAATATTTCCTATACATTTTTTATAATTGGCTTTATGTTTTAAGTTTATTGTAATTTATGTTCACAGAATGTGAATTCCTTCTATTATCTAAGATATACTATCTTCTAATATTCATTATAGAATGTAAGGTACTGAAATGAACATAAATGGTGAGGAAACGCATAGCTTTATTAAAATATTACAATATAACTTACTAAAGGAACTTTATGGATAAAAAATACAACTTAATTGAAAGTGATCAACTCCACGATAAAAAAAAACTATAGAGGAATGTATCTTTTGGGATTTGTCTTTTTTTATATTCCGTTTTTACTTGTGATAAAGTAAAGAATAAAGAATATTTTGAAAAGAAAACACTATTTTTATTATAAAATATGTACCACAAATGTATTTAAATGATAATAATATACTAGAAATAAATAATATATGTAAACTATGTTTGTCTCTTTCATTTATATTATATTAAATATAAGATATATAGTTATATGTATACTTTATGTTGTTCCGCTATACACTATACGTATAAAATACAACGTTTTGGGTGTCATTAAATTAAGTTTACTTACTATAGTCATTTAAAAGAAAATTACAATGTGAAGTTTATTGTATCTCAATATTATAATTATTATAAATACAGGTATTACAGACTGTCATTGTGTAAAAATACATCAAATAAAATGACTTAAGGTAATAAAGAAATTTAATATTAAAATTACAAAGTTCCTAAAAAGTAACATTTTAATTAAAATGGTTCCCGCAATTTCAGGCCACCTTTTTCCTAACAGAAATTACTTACAAAGTATTTATATGAAATTACAAGTTCTTGGTATTTTTTGGTATGTTTTCATCCAATCCTTCTAATTGAATATTATACCTCATGAACTTCAGAATACCATTATTATAATGCGTACTTAATAATCCATTTGTAGATTACAATTAAATAAATATTTTATATGATCTTAACAGTCGTGGATAGCAACTGACATTTTATGACAATTGCTTTATATTTACAAAATACCTTCACGTCTAAAAATTTATAAAGGATTTGTCTGTAACTAATGATAAATATTTGTTAAATAAAATGGATTTGATTTTATAACATTTTATTATGTAATTATATAATACAAATTACAATACAAATTTACAAAACAATTTACTTTGCATATTAATATTTTTTATTGTTCTATGATTTTATTGTTCGATATAATCAGTCACTTGGACCAGCGACCGGCAGAAGGTCTCCTTCTTTTTGCACCAATATCTAATTTCAAAGATATTTTCATATTATTAAGAAAATATTTACAGTTATTTTAAATAACATTTTAGATTTTCAAGTGTGAGAAATTAATTATTTTCTACTTAAACATAAACAATTATATTATGCAGTCTGTTTAGAACCTGATTCACTTTAGTTGAATCTGATTTATAAGTTATTTTTACTTCCTTTCTTTATTACTTAATATGTATATTTATAGGTAACAATAATTTAATACAAAATTAGGCTTAGGCATCGTCTAGTTTGTACCATATACACCTTAATCGTACCTTACTTAATTTACCATAACCATAAATACCTTAATTGTATTCATAGTTTCGATTTCTTGTATAGTATCTGTTAGACTATAAATACTAACTTAGCATTCTTAAAAGGTAGATTTAAACAAAATAACTTAATTTTATTAATTTTTTTGTTGGCTATAAACATAACTCCGTCCCGCCTGTTACCTTTTTAAATGTTTTTTTGTTAGAAGCAAAACATTATTATAAAGCTACATTATTGTAGTTGAAGGCAAACTTAGAATATATAAAACAAGTAAACTAAGTAATATATTTGTCCTCCGCAACAAGCTTTTAGATTTAAACATCTTGTAACAATTTAGTATCACGTAAGGGCACGATTATACTGTGTACCTAAATTGAACAATATTATCATATATAAATTATCAGCAAAACGTCTAGAAATAAACGAGTCAAACATGATACACATAAGTATTGATTTTTATTAATATATATATTTTTTTTACATTTATGTAGGTCTATTTACTATAATAAAATAATAATAATGTACACTATTGTTGTTTGTGTACACTATTGGCGTTGGATACGTTGTCCCTTAATGGATATTATAATGAGATAACCGTTAATTTAGTGTTCAGTCCACCTGCTCCGTACTGCTTAATTATAATCAATGAGTGTATTATGTCTGTTGAGGGGGTAAGTGTTATGTTAAAAGATCATTTTTTATTTTATTTTAAATGACGATTACGAGTACGACACATACTATACTTAAGTTATAATAAATAAGTTGTAAGTCAAAACAATATAAAATTAAATACTTTGATTAACAAAATATTATAATTTCTGTGACTATAATAGAAGTTTGATTCTGAACTACCAAGGAAAGGGAAATGAACAAATGAACGGTAGTTATTATTGATTGGGAACACTTTCAACAAAAGACATAAATCTCTATAAGAAAAGTTTTAGAAATGTTATGAAATAGAGTCCTGTATGAAATAGAGTTATTGTTGTTCAAACAAATCTCCTATGTCTCAAGATCAGTAAAAATATAATTTCTCTAAACTGAGAAAACGTACCGTTTGAATTGATTGGAATCATTCTTCGAAAACTCTTCATTTGTCGAAAAATATTTTCGTATTAATATTTATAGTTTAGGCTTTTAGACTAATTAAATAATTCTCATTTAAAATATTTTCTTTTTGCTCTTTATGGCTTTTGGCTCGTATCAGACACATTTTCTCAATCAAAGGATTCGTATATTTGATGAAAATAATAATATCAATAATAATTACTAAGACTATCTTATAATATCACTACGAGACAATGGCTTTATATAGTATTGCTTAGGTGTTCTCAATTTAGGATGCAGGGACTCGATTTTTAGCGGCTAAAATGTTTATGTCTTCATTTTCAAAGAATTCAATAAAACGATATATTTATAATTTTGTTTAGAATTGAATTACAAATAGAAATTAGTTAACTTTAGGAACATATTGTAAATAAATCTTGATATTTAAAATATCAAACTAATGAGCCGCTAGCACAGAACTAGATTCATATAAAAGTGAATATCCTGACAACTAACACCTATTTATTGTCTATACTAAATTGGAATCAGTACTTGTATTTCATATCAACTATCTACAACATGCCAACTAGTTAACTTTTATTACAAACATAAATAAATCAATCCACGCAATCTGCCAAGTCGTAAAAATTAAACCTTACTCTGGTCCCGAGTGATTCACGGACGCGTGATCGACATTCTTATTTAATTTTAGGAAAATAATGAATAAATGTGTTTTTTTCTGTAATTTTTCATATTCTTTTCATTCGCACTATTTGTCATTTATCCAATCCCGTGGGTAATAATGTAATGTTTTTTCAAATAATAATTCCAATCAATGGATTGGAATTATTATTAATATTATATAATTAATTCCAATCAATAGATTGGAATTATTTCAGAGTTTTGCGTATGTAAACTTACGAAAAAAAAATTTTTGAACGGAATCTAATTTACTTAATATTAGCTAGGTGCCGGTTTATTGAAAAATATAAGTTTTTTTATAAAATGTTGCGTAATACTTCCTAAGGAATATACAAACTAATATCCTGGTAAATGAGGTTCATGTAAGTCACGTTTCTCCAAAGTTGTAGTTGGTTGTTTTATTACATTGTAAACGAAGTTAGCTCATTGAGATATATCTGGGTTATTGAGGCTGTGGATAAATTTGATCTCAAAATACTTTTATGATATATTATTTTTTAATATTCATAAAATGCTATTTATTTGCAATATTGGAGTATTTTCATGACTAAAAATACCTCAAGTGGGTTTTTCAAAGATAAATAATTTAATTGGATATATATATATATATTGGATATATATATATATATATCCAATATATTTATGATATATATATATATATATATATATATATATATATATATCATAAAGATGGTAAAATGTGTAATATGTAAAATATATAAACGGATACGGTATAATTCAGTTTTCTCTAAGGATTTCTATGAAATGTAAGGGACATTTGATCAAATCAAAATAAATGGAGTGGATAGTATTATTTATTGTTATTGTTATTTTATAATTGAAGACCAAATGTCTTGAATTGCAAAATATAAAGTTGTGCAATTTTTGTTATAAAATTATATTTCTTTACATCTTAATTAATTAACATTTATAGATAATATATCCATATCTTCTCTTTCTAATTTAGTTTGAGATTCGACTACCAATTTTTTTAATTTTTTTAATATAAAACTATTCCTTTGCTACAGAATGAATATCTAAATAATATACTCTGGAAAAGTGTTATTAGAGACGAAAAGAGCGTATAGAATATCTATTAAGGTGTTTTTGTTGTTTTAAAAATATTATTTATCACCATTCAATTAGTAAAGTATCTTTTAAATGCAATTAAAATATCTTTATTTGAATTTAAAAATATAATAGAGATATTAGCATTAAAACAATATTGTATAAACTAGATACCAAGCTACGAAAGTTAAAACTGATAATGTTATATTGATGGCAACAAATATGAAAATTACAATCAAATCATCTCTTGCAAGCAACTTACAACTCTATTACAACGATAGAGAGGTTAATATCTTGTTGTTATTAAGTAATCGTTCTTGCGTACAGAAACACGAATCATGCCTAAAAACATGATTGATGAACATTCAAACATGCTGAAGGCGGAGAATGTGTTGAGTAATCGAAGAGCATTAGAGGCCTTAAGGATACTGAAACGTACTTCCAAATAGTCCGTAAAAAATTGTAGTAATAAAGTTCTTTGGGATTTCTAAGTTGATCAAAATCAAATAAAATGTAAATACAAAGACTATAATGGTTCTATTCTTTACTTCAGTAAATGTTTATTTCATTGTATTGAGTATTACCATCACGACCTTAATCGGGTCAACTTAAAGGACACACAAGGTGCTAAGGCCGGCATCACACTACCTGATCTGAATAAAATATGATTAGCTTATTACTCTACGATATATAAGTATGGTTAGGAGTCACAATTAACAATATCTGATATATTGTTAATTGTGACTTGTAAGGAAATTTAGTATAATATATATAAATATAAGTCTTAATGTTCTAGTAATGTAGTTTGTTTTTTTTTACCATGCATGTAAATCCACGTATCCACGTATGTGATGATTTTTATGATTTTATTATTGTTTATGTTCTATATATTAGGATAATGATAAATAATATAAAATAAGAAGTAAGTTAAAAATACTTGATGCATGAACTCCGCTTTAATATAAGAAGATGTCAGATCTAAATTACAAAAGTCTTTTCACATTTTAATTATTATTTGTTAGGTAATTGTTATTTTACATTATAAAAAATATATTCTGTCTTACCTTTGCGTAGAAAGTTCAACAAGACTTTCTTGTAGTTATGTAAACTTTGAGCCTGTTCCCTTAGCGAGAAATCATTATTTTTTCATATTAAGTACAATTTAAATCATTTAAAGTTGTCATAAACTCCAGTAGAGAGAGTATACAATGAAGATCGATATTGAAATTGCTATTGTACCGTAATGTTTATAATAAATATTTATTAACTGGAGACGACTAAGAATTACTAATCTAATAAAAATTATAATATAATATATATATATATATATATATATATATATATATATGTTTTGGTCGCAGGTGACTTGTTCTTGTGACTTGTGACTGAAAATGTGCAACAGTATATAATTATTATGTTAAGTTATAGTTTAATACATACTCAAATCTTGTATTAATTAAAAAATATATATATTAAATAATGCAACAGCTTATAATTTGTATACATTTGTATATTATTTTCGGATACTCATATTATTAAAACTAAAATATGACATAGAACGAACCAGGAATAATAGTTGTAAAAGTAGTTTCAGATAATGAATTACACTTATAATGTAAGTTAGAATAACGTCATTAACGGTAGTTTCCTTCACGAGTACTTAAAGGACGCTTAACTTTAAAGTTATGCCTCTGTACTTTGTTGCTGGTTATACTTTCTTTTAAATTACATTTTCCTAACTTATAACTGCTACTAACTTGTTTACTTAGAAATCTGAATTACGAATATATAAGAATATTAGCTTTTTTGAAATTACTGATCAATTATTAATTTACAGTTCTTCCAATTTTAATTGTTTCCTTTTGCTTAAACTTAAATATGTTGATTGTTTCAAAGTTACTCAAAAGATATAATTGGAATTTTGATAGAGACTTAAATATAGATTGAAAAATGTTTCAATGTTTTTACAGTAAATATTATTCGTGTTTAAATCGCGTTAATCAAGCAAATTAACAATATTATGATAATATGTTTGTATTGCTTTACCTAAATATTCGATTAAATACTTTCTAAATTTAAGACAACGTTCTCAATTTTTTATTCTCTAAAATTATTTAAAAGTAATATAACCCGTCGATGCCTCCCCGATATCAGACTCCGAGGGATCAACTTACTCCGTTACGCTTCATGAAGTAAATATTATGGTTTCAAGCGAGCTCCTTAATTAAATTAAATATTTAATTGTTTTATTTCTAAGATAATTAAAAGACAACCTTGCTACAGGCTGTAAAGTCTCTTTACAGAGATCACTCAGCTTGTGTGCCAGTAAGACGTGCTGGTTTGACATCCAATGGGGTGTTAAGCAAGGTTGCGCTATGTCAACTTGGTTGTTCAATATGTATTTGGATAGTTGTCTCCAAGGTGTGAAAGACAGTGACAAGGGAGTGAAAGTAGGTGACGTTAAAGTCAATTGCTTGCTATACGCAGATGATGCAGTGCTCATTGCATCATCAGAATGCTATCTGCAGGCATTGGTCACCACTCTGAAAGATGGGTGTGAAAATAATTGTCTAAACTTGAATGCAGATAAGACGAAGGTTCTGATATTTGAAAAAAATTAAGAAAGAACAGAATGTAAGATCAACGTGAATGGTAAGATAATAAAACAAGTGAATGGAGTGGTATATTTAGGAAGTATGTTTAGCAGAGACGGAAGATACGAAATGGATGTGGAAAGACGTATTGCTGCCGGTAACAGAGTCAACGGTGCTCTGGCTGCATTGTTGAGACGGCAAAACGTCAGCATAGCTGCACGTTTGGCTGTACACAATGCGGTTTTGCTGCCGACGCTGTTATACGGCAGCCGAACGGGGGTAGAAGAAGAATGTAAGAAAGATGAATGCTGTGGAGATGCGATCTCTTCGCAGAATATGCGGAGTCAGCCTAGCTGACCGAATTCGTCATGAAGAAATCCACAGAAGGGCAGGTACTAGCGAAGATGTTAATGGTGAGAATGACGAAGAACGTGCTCAGATGGTTTGGGCACGTGGAACGAATGAGTGATGAAGGAATAGTAAAAAAGATTTATAAAGGAAAAGTGAGCGGTAAGAGAGACAGGGGGAGGCCTCGCGTAACCTTCGAAAACACATTAGCTACGAATTACTGGAGGAACATTACTGGAGGAAGGTCACGTAAAAAGCATGAGGACCCCCCGGAGGGCATGTATGAAGAGGTTGATGTCTGTGGACGAAGCGAAAGAGGTATGCAGGAACCGTAGCGTTTGGCGCTCCGTCGTCTGTGGCTACCCCGCAAGGGATATTGCGTGAAGCTAAAGTAAAATTAAGTAAAGTAAAAACAATAAAATTTATTTATTGTTACTAAAGAAATAGGAATTGTTGTACGACTGAAATCTAAACTAAATATTTTTATCATAATTGGTATTTTGAGTTATTAGTGCAATGGTACGTAGATAGAGTTTGTGGTAAGTTGTTGTCGATATCAAATTTGGATTCTCGTTCGATTATCAATTTTGATGAATAGTTGTTTTTATTTTAAACATTACCAAATTATCGTAAAAGATAAGGAAAGTAAATTAAGTTAAGGTGACTAATGGTATGAAACAGTAATTATATTCACAGTATCATGTTATGAGTAATGCATCAAATATTGAGACTACATTTCTACTGCAAAAGATTCTGTTCAAGCAATCTGTTGAAATTCCAGATACTTTGATTTAGATAATATAATATTAAACAACGTTATTAGTTTGTTAGAGTTATGGTTGAACAATAAAAAATAGAAAAATATACCCACAACATTTTTAAAACTAAGTTAAAGTGCTCTATTTCAGTTACGAGTACGTAACAGGCAGCAATGAGTTCTTGATACAGATGTGGTCTTAATACACTTTCAGTACATTAGAATAATTGTTAACTTTGAAAACGTTGTCACTTCTGCCAACATTAACAAGTTTACCTTTGATTATCCGTGACTTTGATTCACCGATGAATAATTAACACAAGATTACTACTGAGTCAAAGAAACTTGGAGTTTTATTACATTTAATTAAATTAAAATTTACTTTTTATTTTAATCAATGAAATTTAATAAAATAAAAGTAGTAATAAGAAATTTTACCAACTTTCGAACTGCTAAAAATCTTATTTGTTTTTTATGTTATTTGGTAACGAAGTTAAGTTTTCTATCTTAAGCTTATCGGTTCACAATCAAACGTACATACGAGTTTTAAATCTAAAAAGTGTTCAAAGTGAACATGCGAGATCAAATGACATTATTAATTTTTTCTGTAGTCTCTAGAACTTGTTCTTACCGTACAATTAATCGTATTAATGAACGTTTGCCAGGACTCGGACACGGCATGACCTAATGCACTGAACTATCTCTGCGGGTCAGGTGTGTGTTTATTGTGTTACTAAGATATATTTAATTATATTAAGAAGATATATTGCAAATGTAATATGTATTTGAATTGTATTGAGGTTACCTTGCTGGAAAAAAATTATTATTAATATACTCGTGTAATTGTGTTATTATTTAGTGGGAATTATTATCAAATTTATACCTTAAATTAAATGATGTAATATTGGTAAATAAATTGTGTCATTATTGTTTTGATGTTTTCTTAACCCTTCTGTCATATCAGAAGTGGGATTTGTTACCTAAACTACGCCTATGAATGTAAACTGTGTCAGATTACAAAAAAAAATGTACATCAATGATGAAATAGCCGTATCATCGGATGAAGAGCAGCGGCATCAGCCTGCAGCAACTTCACAGGAGTCCAGTGGAGTGATGCAACGTCCGATGTACACTTCACCGATCCTCAGGCTAAATTCTCTAACTTTCCAAAATTCAGTCGCTCGAAATAAAGAAGGTGCGGCTGATGGCAGCACAGCTCCGAGGGATGCCACGATTACCCAAAGAACACACGTGACGTTTGGCAGTCATGACCCAGCGAGTACAAACAACAATCGGGATTCATGGGAAGTAGAATTTGTGCCTTTGAACTTTATGCAGAATATGATGCAACAAATGATGTATAATAATGATATTTCTGTCCTGGGATATAATTAGGAGTCAAAGTTTTTATAGTGGTAATTAATTAATCAATTAATAAATAAAAATCAAGAATTCTATACAGTAACAGAAGAAGTAGTGAAAGACAATCTTCAAAATTACTTATTTAAAATAAGAACATTTGGAAAAAAATATTGTATATCTCCCAACATAGTTTATGTCGTTTATCAGTCTTATCTTATTGTATGTATGACTGAAATAATTAATAAAATTTATTGTTTCCATTTAATAAAAATATGATTTGACAAATAATGTTTTAGTCAAATAATGTATTATTAAAAACCTAATTACTAATTTAATCTTTTTTAGTCTTTATGGATAGAATTTGTTTCTTATTTTTAAAGCATATAATGAAAATGTTTATACCAATTAATATAATTCGGTTTGAATTTAATATTCGTCAAATATTATGTAGATTAATTGATTTAAGAAATTGCAACAAATATATTTTACGTATTTATTTTTGTAGCGGTGGGAGCCGGGTTATCCCCTCCCTCAAATATGGTGAAGGGTGTGGTGGCTGACCTTTGAATAATACTAGTGTACCGGTGCTGCTGGCAGTGACTTTGGTGTTAACTAATCATTTCTAAGTATGGTAACAAAATATACGCTTCTACAAATCCTATTGGAGCTAAACAAATGATAACTAGGTTTGATTCAAGGTGAAAAAGATGAAAATAAATTATATTGATCTTTTTATCATCGTTAACCATTTTATTTTTAATAATCTGATCATAATTAAGTTGGAGCTTAAAAAAAAACTTTTTTATTGTAACACATTTTACAACGTTTCACGACTAATTTTTTTCTATTTCTCCGACCAATAAATAATAAAATCATAGAGACGAGACGGGAGGACGAGTCAACACAACTGGACACTAATAAAAATTTCCAAACATGATGTCAAAAGTTATTTATTATTCATTCGAATTCCCAACCATACCTGTTACCTACATTGCATTGTTACGGATGAACTCTAAGAAGTCTATGGCTTAAATATTTTATTTAAAGGAGATTTGTTGTGTACTTATCTTTATATATAAAGCACAAAGACACTCACTCACTGACTCATTCATCGCTCTACAGCCCAAACCGTAATACCTAGAAAGCTGAAATTTGGACACAAGACTCCTGACATTTTGAATAGGTGCAATAAGAAAGGATTTTGCAAAGGTCCAAACCGTTCCAAAGTTACAGCTAAAGAACTGCAAAGTTTACAACCCGCTCCCTTAGTTCTCCCATTCCATTGCAGTAGAAATTAAAATGATTTGGCCTCTCACTATGTTTATTCGTAGGATTAGGGTGCCGCAACTCACATGCAGTTTGTGATTATTTGTGATTATTTTCTATTTACCTACATACAGTAGGTGTGATAATTTGTAATTATTTTCAATCTACCCACAAACAAATTGTGATTATTTTCAATTAACCAACAGTTTGCGATTATTTGTTATTATTTGCCCAGCAAAGCAAAAAGCAAAACACCATATAGTTTGCGATTATTTGTTATTATTTGCCCAGCAAAGCGGGCGCGAATCAGCTAGTTATTATTAAATTTAAAACGTTTTAAATGTTTTATAATAATAAATAAGAATTAACTTTAACCGTACGCTTTTTTCACTTTGCAATGGCTTAATATCAACTAAAACATGTTGTATTAATACTTTGATTTTTTTAAGCACAGCGAAGTTTTGGAGAAAAGAAAATAAAAGATGAGAGAAAGTTTTATTACTTGCCAAGAGTTTTTTAGACGTGATTTGTTGAGAGTACAATAAACAATGTGACTTGAAGTTTTAAATCTCTTGGAGTTGTGATTGCTTCTTATTTTTGTTTTGTTTTATTTTGGTTATTTTTAATTGACGTAATTTTTAACCATTATGAATCTATTTCGTAGTAATCTGATTGCAGGTCGTTATGGTTGACTAAAAGGCTGTGATTATAAAATTTGTATTCATTTCTGAGGTCTCTAAATTTTAACAAATTTTTTAAATCACGTTACTGAGCAAAATATAAAACCGATAAGATATTAGAAAAAAAACTTTTTTAATCAAGTAACTGGAGTTATTAAAATAATTATATGTTGTAAATTATTTAATTTCTCCATAAATTATTAAATAATTACGTCATCTAGATAACTTTCGACAATCACACAAAAGAAAGCAGTTTAAGTAATCAAGCTCGCTGTATTATTCATTTAAAAATAATAATAATTAATTTTACGAAAACGGGAAAGTCAATAATGTAAAATAAAAATAAAAAGGGGCCCAGAATTGATCCTTGTGGAACACCCATCTTTTGGTGAGGATCAGCTCATTTAGAAGTATTTTCATTTCTATTTTAATGCGTGTACATTTAACTGCTCATCTTACCCGTTTGGCACGGTAAGAAATTGAAAATAAACATTATATTAATATTGTAGTAATCAAAAGTAATAAGTCTAAAGGCTGCAATTAATTAGGCACTTACAATATATGTAGTTTAAATAACTATCATAATGTCATTAATAAAACAATAAAAAATATTACTACAAACCAAAAATACAGAAAAGGGAGATGACTTATATGAATTTTATTTTTTCCAATACAACGCTTTCGAAAACTTTTAATTAATTTCCCCATTCACTTCCCCATCTTCTTCTTCTTAGGGTAAACCTATTTAAATTTCTATGCCACTGATATTGTGTTAAAAATAAATGAATTGCTTTAAATAAACTGTTAAAAATATTAAATACTTTTGCAAAGTTTTATATTATTTCTGCTACAAAAGACTTTTTTATATAATATATGGTTTAAGGTTAACTGTGGATTTATGAAACATCAAACTACACAAGGAAATTATGTTCCACAGTAGTTGGTATCCAAAGGAAAGCTTGAGTTGCTATATCGTTGTTTGCTTTTCATTTAAAGTTCCAACTCTTTGACCCACAATTTCAATAGGTAAAGCGCTTAAGCTTGCACAGTGGAACGTTAGAATGAGATCTTATACTAAAATTATTTGAGGTAATTTTATAAGAAATATATTTATTTTATTGCGTACCACAATTGTCGTTCTTTAATCATAACAAACATTCAGTCTTTAAAACTAAAGTCTAAGGAGTTAAGAGTATTTTAAAGTTTATTATAAAAAGTAATTAATTATAACCATTTTATTAGAATACTTCTAGAACATTTTCTGAAAAATATTATTATATTATAAGAAATCATTCAACTCCATGTAATGTGCAATTTTGATGAAGACAAATAGAGTTGTTTCCTGAATACGAATACGATACTAGGAAAGATTGCGATTTACTTATTTAAAAAAATACTAATAATCAATATACTAGTTACATTTAAAAGAACATGGTGTAACCAAGAACTGTAAAAGTAACAGCGAAGTGAATTGTTATATTAAAAGTATTATCTAAATTATATTAAATATATATTTAAAAATATTTATTCCTATTACACGTTTTTAAACAATGTATTAGGTAATATTTAAACCTTAAATTAAAGTCCTTTAGCTGGAAGATATCGAAAGAAAAACAATAATAATGTTGCACTTCACAAACTTCCTAGATAATCCAAAGATAATCTCATCTTTGACAATGCAAAACAGAGCGGTCGGGCGTTATTAAAAAATACAAAAATAAGATATACGGTCGAATAAAAGTTATAAAGATTTTGCATGTTTTTTTCTTTTGCTGTGTTACAAAAGAATTGAAAACCTGAAACATGTTTTAAAATTGAAATGGTAATTTCTAATTTAAGGTTTGCCTCTTTGTTGTCAGCAAGAAGCTTTATAATTTTATGGGTAATTTACAATCCAAAGCATTATAATAGTAAGTTTGAAAATCAATGAAAACCAGTGAAGATGCAAAATACCCAGGGTATTTAACTTTAACAAAATTATAAATGTTAAGAAAAAAACAATTGATTTTTAAGTAAAATGATTATTATTTATTGAAGGAAAAAAAATGTTAAATACATGTTTATTTATAATCACTATTTCAGTAACTATTTTTGAACTAACAAAATAGTAATATAATGAAATATGAAAATCAACTTAAAAAAATTTCCTGTCGGCCATCCGAGAAAAGTGAAAACAATACAGAAGGAACAAAGTTCGTTCGTGAAAATAAGTGTGACGTAAAGCAATTTGTATGTAATATCTGTTTTTAAAATGAAACCTTGCTTACTTTTATAATATAAATGAAATTGTAACATAATTTTTGTATTTTATGATATGATATGAGTAAAGTTATTTTAAATAACGTGAGCTTATTTTTTTGTATAAAATATTAATAAGTAAAACATTTTTAATTACTAGTAAATAATTAAAAAAAAAAAAATTAACAGAAGAAACACAATTAAAGCAACTGTCAATTCGTTGTGGTAATTATGCGGTTAAAAACTTCATCATATTTATGTATCTAAAATATTGCATGGGATTATAATGACAAAATATTTCCTGAGATTTAAAGTACTTAAATAATTAATAAACAATGAGTAAAATAGTATTTTCAACTGATTCTAGATATTCCAAGAAAATAATAATATGCTAATAGACTGTAATATCACCAGTTGCAGCAAACAAATCACGTATGGTATAAACACGCGATATTAATAGAAAACTCATTGTGAATTCATTACATTTACTGTTCATAAGAGGAGTTTATATTTATTATATTTGTTCCAGTATCATACATACAAACATTACGCAGAACAATCTTCTATTGACCTCATTTAAGCATTTAAAGAAAACTGGTATAAAGCACATATATTGTCATTAGTACTCTTTGTTGTATATTGTACAATGGTAAAAAAAAAATATTCCCAGTGACCGTTACTGTCCGTTGACGCGAATTAACATAAAATCGCTAAATACATATCTCATACACCAAAACTTGAGCACGCTTTAAAGCTTTTTAATATATATATATATATATCTGAATGTTTTGCTTTATTATTTTTAGACTTTTTTTTATTTCAGCATCCGTCGATGATTGATGGAATAAAATTAGTCAGAAGGAAAGATAATATTTAAGACTAATATTGTCTGAAATATTTTATACGTTGTTCTGCTAAGCATTAAGATATCAAACAAGTATATAATTTGCTTTGTTTTGTTTATAAAAGCGGGATTATTTAAGAAGGGCACATTTTATATTAATGCTATGTTTTCGTAGACAATGTATCCACAATGATAAGATACAATTATTTTATGTTCCGGGAAAAATGGGGTGCTAAGAAATGCATTATCATGATCTCATTAGCAAAATAAGTTGTATCATCAGCAATCATATCCTAGATGATCGGGCAAAGTGTGGTGATTATTGTTAAAAGCTGACGCATGAAATGGCAAAATAGAAAAAAAAAGCTAGAATGTGGAGTGAGAAGTTTGAATTTAGTTAATGTTTTTTTTGCATTAACTATATTTTATCAAAAATTTGTCCTTTTATTTGTTATTCAAAACATGTTTGTTGATGTTTACTATTATATTATAACGATTTAAATCAATGTTTCAATCAGTAGTAAGTCAATTAAAAAATACTTTCATCGTAACTTTTTTGTAATTGTTTTAAAATTGCAATATTTAAAGAGCCTAGTTCTAATGAATATTTGATAAGTTAATGTAATTAACTTAACATGAAACGGAACACTTATTCCTTTAGCCTTTTTTTACCTAGGATCTAAAATCTGTTTTTTTTATTCCATATAAACCTTATCATACAAGCTACGTATAACGTTTCACATATAAAATTAAGAATCGCTACTCTGTGATTTTCTTGTGTCATTTGATATCTAATTGCAAAGAATTAACACTGTAATTATTAGGATTAAACAAATACATATCCTCTTTCTCTTCAGATTATTCAGTAAATTTAAGAAAACTATTCGGTGATTAGGATTTAATGTCTAAGACTGCTTCTGAAAAATTGTTATTTTAAAAAATAATCTTTATTTAGCACAAGATATTTAATTGATCTCAACAATTATATATACCCGAATTTCGAATTTGGAAATTTTTTTTACACGAGGTCTTCTTATGACCCCCTGAATCCAAAATAACCATTGGTCAAAAATTTTATATATATATATATATATGCGTGCGTGCGTCCAGATTTGACTTTTGTCAGCACGATTGCGGCCGCAGTTTCGCTCGGATCACTTTCAAACTTTGCACAAAAATAAACCATCCAAAAATGAAGGTCAAGTTTGTTAACCAGAGAAATCCGGCCACTGGGGACGCTAGGGCCTCACTTTTTCTCATTTCAGTTTTTCGACCATAACTTTTTCCCTATACAAAGTAGATCAATCGCGTTCATATTATATGATGTCTTTGATGAATACCTATAACTAATGACGACAAACCGAAAACCTAACTTCAATAACCTAGGGATAGGGGTAAAAAAACCGAAAATTTTTGGAAAA
This sequence comes from Melinaea menophilus ssp. n. AW-2005, assembly GCA_918358695.1. Taxonomy (NCBI): domain Eukaryota; kingdom Metazoa; phylum Arthropoda; class Insecta; order Lepidoptera; family Nymphalidae; genus Melinaea; species Melinaea menophilus. The sequence goes on from OU911048.1 coordinate 1,543,701, forward strand.
AAATCATAACTTATTTCTGGTAAACATTCTTACGTCACAAGTATTTTTAATAGAAAGGTTATTTTATACTCTAAATTTAAGGTAACGCACTAGGTACTCCTTTGACTAAGCCAAATAATGTTACCACAGTTTATTCTCGAAAGGAGGAAAGTTATTCTAAGGTAGTGTTTGGTAGGTAGGGTTTGGTAGTTATATTTTAAACGAGTTACACACGAGGTCTAATCACGCGTGTCCCCCTGCGGGACCGATTTTTTTATTTTATTCTCTACTATTGGCTTTTCTAAATTAATTTAACAAATAAACGATTATTTCGTTTATTTTTTATCTTATTTTTGAATAATAAGAATAAATGGAACAAATACTAAGAATATATGAAATAATAGCAGATGTGAACATAAATTTAATGTCAAACAAATTAATTAGTTACGAGTATCTTATGTTTTTAGTAGAAACAGTTTCAATTTACAAATCTTATATTAGTCATAATATTGTCCTAAAACAATGATAATTTATAATAATTACAAATTTAATTTCTGTACAATTTTAATATTTACTAAATTAAATTCACGATATTGTATTTACACAAGTAATTTTTTTATTGTCTGTCACGTTAGGAATAAAATGTCAGATAAATAAAAAAAATTAAATGTAAGATATTTCTTGTAGAGTTACTTCGTTATTTTCCATTTCTGATCACCTAGGACCTTCCTGCTGTCAGAACAATTTAATGGTAATTTACGTTTATATTATGAATCTCGTTGGCTTTTCACGTATTTCTTGTTCAATGTTCGTTGAAATTAACAAAATATCATCTGATGTGTTCTTTATATCAATATGATAATAGAATTTTATATTTTGGGAACTATACGTTATGTGTTGGCCCAACGTTGTCTTGCGTTAAAAATATTATGAAATCTAGAAATTGATAGCAGCGCCTACAACTCCAATAATTCTTAAATCCACCAAAAATATTTTACTTTATACAATATGGCAGCACCGTTTAGTGGCACGTACTAGTAAAGTCGATGGGAGTTTTATTTATTTTTTTTATGTAAGAGGAGGGCAAACGAGCTGGCAGGTCACAGATGGTACGTGATCACCGCCGCCCATGCACTCCTGCAACATCCGAGGATTCACAAGAGTGTTGCCGACCTTGAAGATAGGAATATATGCCTTTTTTGAAGGTACCCATGTCGTATCGATCTGGAAATACCGCCGAAGGAAGTTCGTTTCACATTTGAGTGGTACGTGGAAAAAAAAGTCCTTGAAAACCGCACAGTGGAAGATCGCCACGCATCCAGGTGGTATGGATGGTAAAGAAGGCGATGGCGAGCTGTGCGGTGGTGAAAATCGGCGGTAGGCATCACATCGAATAGTTCTTCGGAACACTCCCCGTTGTAAATGCGGTAGAAGACGCACAAACAAGCCAAGTCTCTACGCAATGCCAAAAAGTCCAGCCGTTCGCAGAACACTGGGTCCCTGACAATCCGAACGGCTCTCCGTTGTAGGCGGTCAAATCGTAGAAGCTGATATTGGGGTGATCCGGACCAGAGATGAGAACACTACTCCATGTGTGGCCGGACCTGCACCTTATAGAGCGCAAGTCTTTGGCCCGTTTCGAGATACTCAAATAATATAGTTGTCTCCTGGTCACCGCTGTGCGAACCAGTAGATATAGGGAATACAGGATTTTTTCGTTTCCTGTGTCTGCTAAAACCCATAGTGAAGAAAATGTGGGGTCTTCGGTGTGACCGAAGCGCAGGATACAGAGGTCGTTCCGCGCGTACACACAGACCCCGGCACGAGAGTGAAAGTTGTGCTCTAACGAGTATCCGGGATGATCCAAGTACGCAGCGTTCAAAGGACATTATATCTGCGTCTCCGTCAAAAAGAGCAAGTGCGGTTGCTCTGTCTCCAGGTGGTGATGGACAGGTAGGAGATTAGAGTGCAAGCCCCTGATGCCCCTGATGCCCCTGAGGTGCACTTTGAATGAGGAGGAGTGCAACCACTGTAATAACTTGTTCTTTTCTTTGGACTTTTTCATAAAAAAAATATAAGAGTGAATAGGGTGAGAAATGGCAGTTGAACGAGGCGGTACGTATCGAACGGAAAATTACATAGTAATTGGCTATTTCTGAGCTCCTTGCTACCGAATTTGCTATCCTAAATAATTTATATTATATTTATACCAATTTAGGTTTTATATTCCTTCAGGGCCTTGCTTCTCAGTCGCTATAAAATAATACTTTGCTTAAAGATAGCCGAGAGTAAAAAAATTACATCCCAAAATGTCACACTCACTAATATTTCCTACTTCATTGATTATTTTTACTATTATTCAATTATTTATGACTATTTAAATAGCAAAATATACTTAAACTATAAATATGTTAATATTTAAATAGAACTTTAATTGGACGGATCTAACTAATGTCGTTTGTGCAACCTTAAGGTACGTGAGGGCGGGCGCTGTTGAAGGTTGCTTCATTTACGGCCCTAAAAGATAAAACGCTCTAAAGTTTTTTTTTGCTACAGTACTCTCAACCGTTTAGGAAATAAATATTAAAATTTTTAATATTTGTATATATTTTTTTAATTCTTCGTTAACTTGACAGTTACAAACACAATCATAGCTAGTATATAATATAATAACTTAAAATTTGCTACATTTATTAACATACAATAGGCCTGAAATGAAGCGCCTAAATTAACAAACTAAAACAACTCTGACCTTTTGTTTAAATCATAATAATAAACGCAGCTGGTGTAGTATAAGAATGTCTCTAATGAAATATTTTAATTAACTGAAGGCCCTCTACCCTACATTTAATAAAAATATTTAAATAGTAACAGTAGTAAGATTTACACAAAAGATTTGACTTAATAGAAATGGCTATATTTAAAAGGTCATGTCAATATATATAAGGTGTATAAGAGATATATAAACCCAGTTTAGTTCCAAAGCATTTAACAAGAACATTTATGCAAGAGTCTGTAGACGTTGTCTCATTTTAGTCCTTTTATTCATTATTTCGAAACTCGATCCACCAACAAAGTTTACTTTACTTACATTATTTGGGGAATGAGAACGTCTTTCCAGACTTTACCGTAACTATTATTTACTTAATGCTATTTTGATTTGGTAATTTATTTAATATAAGAGCTATATATTTACCTAAAAACTAATTATTTTAAGCGTATTGTATGTAGTTATATTACTAATTTTATATACATATATTTATTATTATATCTAATTTATAAATTTGTATATATATGTATGTAATATTATATTATTTACTTTAATAGTACTTCAATTATTATTACTATGTTATTATTCTACTAAATATGTAAAAAATCAGTTTTAATTATTAGAAATTCTTTTACTCATTTTATAGTAAAAATTAATTTAAAGTTATTTTTAGGCAGGACTTCTTAATCTTAAGTAATGAGTATATTTCTTTAGATAGAACATACTCTTTGCAAAATGGCATAACTTATTAAATATTGTAACAATATTGTTAATCTTTGTATACGAATTTACCTTTTACGAAGTACAATAAAGCGATGGTATGCGGTAATGTGAAGCAGTTAAGTTAATCGTCGCGCTGACAATTCCGTTAGGCCTTCGCCAAATATTCCCCGCATTGTGTAATGGCGACGATCCATGACAGCAATTTATAAAAGATGTGTTTTTGTTTTATCTAAACAAATGAACAGAACAAATTTTAGAAGACCTATAAATATGGAAATGCTTAATTATTTTTTATTAAATAGTAAGGTCATTAATGATTCAGACTTTTGTTACGTGAAATACATTTTTTTAATATAAAAGTTAAAATAAAAAAAAAAATATTAAAAACATACTGAAAACATGAAATAGTACATAAGTGTGAAAAAAAATGATTTTGTAAGATTATTTCTAAATATAAATAAATAAAGGTTAAGTAGACATTTATGGCCTGTATTTCAAAAAATATTTTATAATATCATTATCAGTTGCATATAGGCTATATATTGATATGGACTATACTGGTAAGTATTGCCTTCTATGGAATTATGACCAATGAGTATAATGATAATTCTCTCAATAATTCTAAACAAATTTTTGAACGTGTAACGCTTTCTGTAGTCCACGTAGAAAAGGGCGCACAGACATAATTTAGCGACGAATAATACCTGCTATGTACATTCAACTTTTATATAATATTTACAGAAATTATGAGAAACTAGAAGAATACAAAACAATGCATAAGATCATTGATTATTGAGTATAGTTTATAAGTCTTAAATCCATAATTATAGTACTTAATTCTATAAGAATGTGCTACGGAAGGTCTTTATAAAATTTGTTATAAATGTCCTAACTCTGTTCCAAAGATCGTCTTCCTTGCAATTCCAAGGAAGATATTCATCATTTATAATTCAAATTTCACAGCGCCACTAATTAAAAATGTAAAAAGTATTAAGTAAGTATATGTTTAGGGCAGACGTTTACAAAACTACACATTTCTTACGAATACATAAGTTATACTAATATACATTTACATAATATACGGACATATGTATTACAGTAATTTAATATATAAATAAATTATTTCATATTATTTTGTATAACGTACTACTATTTATGTGACGCCTTAATATTAAAACATCTAAATACTAAACGATAATCAGCTGTTGATCTTATTACAAAATTACAAATAATCTGTTTTTGCTATATTCATAATATATATTTGTAAAATTTTATTATCATAATTGTATACGTGAGAAAATCTTTATGACTTTTGAGATAAGTAGTTTCTTCCTCGTAAATGTTGTTTTTCTTAATAAGAAACTTACCTTCTATAGGAATAAATTGTTATTTAATTTTAAATGCTCTATTAAGACAAAACACTATATAATATATTTAAATCCTATCCATTTTATTGAATAATAAATCTTAATCTGACCAATTCAAGAAGAAGACTATATATAATAAACAATATTATATACTAATAAACACTTGACTTAACAAAACATTATTAAACTTTCTTTTTTTTCACAAAATAGTTTAAATCTACTATTTTTTTACATTTCAGAAGCTAGCAGACATATATAAAATAGATGAGACACATGAATTAAAATCGATAAAGCAAAGGTGGCTTTCAGAACAGATAGTAAATATATTTTATATGTAATTTGTTTGAAAAAAATTGTAGCTTTAGGGTTACATCAGAAATAAGTGTATGTATCAATTTTGAAAAGACACTGATGTGTTTTCTTTTACTCGATTGCATGTTTTGCTTATAGTACCAGTTAAAGCTTAAAATTTAAAGACTAAATCAATAATTCCTTCAGTGATGTAATTGTTTTTACTAAAAAGATCAAAGACCGTTTCGACAAAGCCTACTCGTGCAGAAAAGTTACAAACTTATTTCATCTTTAATGTTAGTAATTTAACACAAACAATGTTTTTATGTCAATGATTTTGATAGTTTTATCTAATATTCATTATATATAAAAGGTAGTTATAATTTGTTCTTTAACTTATACTTACCTACATTTTCTTATTTCGTAATCACAGGTATATATTATATTTTATAATATATTTGAGACAAAACTTCTGTATATAATTATTATATCGTCAACAGTATGTAATACGCAGAATATTATTTATATTAAACAGATACGTACTTGTAAGATTAAGTAAGTTACGGTTCTTTCTTTTTTATTTGTTATATTACTTAAACTTATCAGACAGTTGGAACATTTAACTTTGACGTTACGAACCTAATGTGACTTATTAAGCTTATTAAGTCCAACAAGCGAAATACTACGCAATAAATGAATTACGTCGCGAAATGATTGTGAATATATGAAAAAGTAGAAAAATTGTATTAAACCCATTTTACATCAAGTGTTTTATTTTCCAGATTTATATTTTTAGATTTCTTGTTGTTTGAGTGGAATTAGAAGTATTTTACACATAAATACATTTTGAATAAACCGTAACGTACTAATACATAATGTACATTGTATTTCACTCATTTACAACGTACATGCCTTCTATAGCATTACGACCCGTCTATATAATTTTCTATATTTATAATTTATTTCCAACAACGTATGTATTTGTCAAAATTTACATTTTACAAAAATTTACATTAAGTTTTTAAATTAATGTCAAGGCACAAATAACAGTTTTATAAATAATATAAAAATGTTATAGTATCTTATTTCTGACGTTAAAATACCTTCAATCAATAAATGTTATATTTTAAAAGCGAGTGAGAGAGAATATAAAGTGATTTAACTCAAATTGGCAAGAAATAGATCTGAACGCTAGAGCTGGATGCAAGGCGAAATTAAATAGACAATTATGTTTCTTGTACCGTGTTATTGAAAACTTCGATTGCTTTGTTATTTAACCACCTTATGGGTTTACCCATTTTACTATTCAATTAAGCATAATAACAATAAAAATATTATTATTATATAATACAATAAAATCTAATACAAAAAATGAGTAAATGAAAGTAGATTTAGTAGATGTATTCGTGGACGTAGTATAATCAACTGTAATGTGAAATAGATTTTTTTTGTTGATTAAAATGAGAATCAATTAAATGAAATTGAACATCAAGGTGACATATTTATTTAAAGTTATTGATGTTTTAATTATTTATATTAATATTGATTATTCTTACTATATATTAATTATAATTATCAATAAAGTCAAGTCGTTTCTGAGACATAAAAGTACATACATACATCTAGATTAATACTGAATTACTATTTAACTATTAAAATACTCGTATCATAAATTTACTTCATTTCAATATCTATATATATTAGATGTATTTTATCTTTATCATTAATAATATTTTAACAAGACTATATAATTATTATCCTAACATATGAGAGAAACCCAAATAATATTAATCACTTTCATAAAATGTTTTGGTAGTTGAAGATATGGCTGACCTTGATGTAAAATATTATCGGAATTGTTAATAATTCTTATTCAGTCAACAAGTAGTACAGAACTGGAACTTAAAAGTAATTAAACTTTTAAATTATATCAATCTACTTGAACCAGTTTCAAACTCTTAAATCGATTGTGGCAGATCTATAATCTTATAATTTTTCATCTTATCCTGGCAGTAAATTTAGTTTGAATGTAGCACGTTTATATATGCATATGTAAACGTGCTACATTCAATATAGATATAGCTACTCGTATTTTCGTAAAATTTATTCAAATTTTCATAAATTTCTATACATATATAAAGAATTATAGTAATTTTTTAGGTTTAATCTGGTCACGGTAATGTAAAAAATTAGTGACAAAATTAAATTGGTATATCTTTATTCAAGTAGGCAGTTACACGATCTTAATTATAGGTAGTTTAAGTTCTAGACCTGCAGCCATACTGACAACAACCTATACCAAAATTAAAAATACTGTTTTCACTGTTCCAATTAAATGCTTACGACAAACACATGGGTTTTCCTTTTATTGGACAAAGCTACTTGTCCACGAGTCTCAGGTTGTGTATTGTGAAAGTTATACTTAATATGTAATTGTGTCTACCGTAAATTAGATTGATTATAATTGTTGTCTATTTTTTATTAAAATAATAAAATATTGTTATCTAAAAAAAATAACATGTTTTAAAATACATGAAAAGAAAAATTTTTGATTACTTAATTGATAATATATAATTATTTAATTTATTGCCCTTTATCAATGAATAAATTAATAATGAAGATGGAAACATTGATTAATTATGATGTTTACGTTTTAATAATATGTCAATATAGCTTAACATGTATATAATAAAGTTAAAAAACCAAAGTGAATTCTATAACGTATTTTAAGAACAATTATATATATTTTTTAAGGATTTCTGCTTTAATAATAATAATAAATAAATTACTATAACTAATATATAACTGGTATTATTAGCGGTTAAGTATATAGTATTGATCATTGTTATACAAAAATAGTTTTACGACCTTTCATATACTTGGACATTAGATATACTGATATGGCCTTGCACGGCATATCGTAAGGATACTATGGGTACGCGGTCTAAGAGTCTACGAGCTATACTAACAAGGCATATATTATTCCTAACACGAAATGAATTGAGGTCCGAAATAAAATAGTTTTTGTGGGAACGGAAATAATAGAGCTTAAAAAGGACGCTATTTTCTATACGAAGTAAAATAAGAAGAAAAAGCATTGGTTGCTTTTGTAAAAGTGTCCTGGTGTTCTCGGCATTAAAATTCTTCATAATTACCGAACGCCTGCAATGTTTTACCTATTCCTTTCTTTTTATAAAGCTGTTAAATGAGACGGATCTCTCTTAAAGCTCATGTTTAAAATTTATTTCGCAATGAATAAGAACAACAGATGAACATTGTGAAAAAATAAAATTATCAAATTATTAATTTTGATTTGTAAGTCAAAATAGTGTTTTTATGGAATGAATAAAGAAAAACGATTGACCATAATAAAATTGTTAACATTTATGCATGTTACAGATGCAGTTTGTTTCAAAGTATCCAAACATTCAATATGTTTCAATTCTATAAGCATTCTTAACTCAAAAATAAATTACGTAACTATATAAGAATCTATTATTATCTTTTAACTGTGAATTGTGAAAACATTATATAACTAATAATGACGTGGGTTTTTATTTTAGTCTTCTTTTGCTGTCACGTGTTACTTGAACGCTAATTTCTTCTCACACAGGCAACTATGACGCAACAGTTGATACTGTAGTATTAAACAATTTAAATTAATAATTAATAAAACGTCTTGGACCTGCTCTTTGGAACATATTAGAAATAAAATAAACTAAATATTTTAAGTGAAATTAAGATATTTACTAAAATGAAACAAACATTGATTTCAATCACGACTTCTACAAAAAGAACATTTTTCAACAAATGAAGATTATTCCTTAAATATGGCTATTTTTGAGCCGTCAAATTAGAGTATACTTCTGATGGAGTAGCAAAATAAAATTAAATGAATATTTATATTCTGTGTTGCTTGGAATCTTTTTACATGGACCACAAAAGAAGTTAATAAATTAGGGACATTATCTCAGAGGTACTTTTTAAAACCTTCGAGAAACAATATTACCTTCGCATTTTTTAGATAAATGTGTTTCTTTAAAAATCTATAGTCTAACCTTCCTCTTTACTTATTAAATACAAAAAGGGGTTCATTACAGTAAAAATAATTTTAAAATAAATAAAAATAAGACTGAAAATATATTATTTAAAATGGCTATTTTATATCTTTTATATAGACTGTAAATGTAACATGGCTTGTAAACTTTTATTAGTAACATAAAACCAAGCAATCCCCAAAATAGATCGCAATATAAAAATGTTGTTTACAATAAATCCAGAAAGATTTGTACACATTCCGATTGACTGCTCAGAGCTATATAGACCTTCATTTTAGTAAATATAAACTTAGTAGTCCAGCTTTAAAAAATATTTAGACAAAGATTTCTTTAAAAATAATAGTGATTGCTTCATTAAAAATATTTCTAAATTAAGGTGACATATAATATGTTATTTGTTCATAACAAAAAAGTTACAAACAAATGAAAAACGAATTAATATATTATTATAAAATAAAGAAATATTCAGACATAACTATATATATATATATATATATATATATATATATATATATATATATATATATATATATATATATATATATTGTTATATGTTTTCTATCGCTTAATTGTGAGTAACTTTTAAGTAAAGACAGTAAATATATTATTTTAAACATGTTATTCAAGTAATGTAGTAAAAAAAGTTACAATTGTTTCCAACGAACAGATTTAAAAATAAAAATTTCTTATTTTTCAAGAAACGGTAGTAATAACCACCAAACAATATTTAAAATATTTTATTTGTTCAAATTAAATATTAAAAAAAACAAAGAAAGTTTATTTATAGATATACTCGTATATTCTTTTATCTTTCTCACTAACTTATAATAACATATTAATAAATTAACCATTACCCCTATATTTTACAAGTATTAGGCGTCCGGATTACCACTAACCATTATAACTGGAAAATTATTTTTTATTAGATTAAGGTTTTGATTCTAATATAGATTATCCTTTAAATTCTTTCTCGAAAAGACGAGGCATTTAATACTTTGCTAATTAATATATTATATACGTTAATTTGTCCTTTTTAATTACAACATTATCATTTATATTACACACCTCGATTGAAATGAGGTAATATGGAGCAGGTGTTCTGAACTGAGTAAATTAGCGTTTCCCTTGTTATGGTATTCATTAAATAAGCAATGTACACAACGCAGCAGATGTAAAATGAGCTGTATTATTATTTTTTTATTTATTAAAGATGTACATTTGTTTTATTTCGCTTAAAAATAAATATACCGATTTTTTTTCTTGGCTATTTATGTAAATCATATTGTACTAGTAATAACTAAAATATTATTGTTTAATTTACACAAAGTAGTGGCGTTCTTAATTAAGACTAAAATGTCACTAGAGGGTTAAATGTAAAAGCTTGTTGCAAAGGACTAATTTGTTACATAGTTTACTTTAGTTTACTGATAACACTACTTAAAATTATGCTTTAAGTTTTAATTACATAACTTTTAGGAAATAAAATATGTTTTAAAAAAACCTTTTTAAAACTGTCATAATGTATACTAAAGAAAAATAAAATAATATTATGTATCATCAGATTAATAAGCATAGGCGTTACATAACATCTTAAATATATAATAAAAAAGATTCTTTAGTTATACTATTGTACAATATACGCTGTTGCGTAGCTTACTACCATAAGGAAAGTTACATGAAATAAGCCCTTTATTTGTAATAAAATTTGTGGCATTGTTTCGGTGTTGTATGAGTAGAAGCTGAATATTGTATGTAAAAAAAGAGAGTAATAAGAAAAATACAATAAATATATTTATCTCTTATATATATTTATAATTATCTTTCAAAGGGTATTGTTCTATTTACGTCCATTAAACGTGGATGGATTCGTTTCTTATTTAGGGTATGATTATTTTATTTGAAATCCATAAGGACATGTTGAGATAATTTTTAGTGTACAATCAAATAATTTATTGGTTTTGGATTATGAAAATGAAAAATATTAAAAGTTCGTTTTTCTGCCAAATTCTAATAATTCGGTTATAATAAAATGCCTTTTACATATTTATAAATAAAATAACACTACATTTTAATTTATGGCGATCGTTAAAACAAACCTTGTGTTTTTAGTAAGTAAGTAATTAGTAAATGTAAAAGATATACACTAGTTTAGATGACAACTTTTGCACTAAATTTTATTAGATACATACCGCATACTCTAGGTTCATTGTTATTTATTGTACCTCTACCTTTGTAATTTTAATTTAAGAATATTGTAACATACTACACCCGGAGAGTGTCTGGGTGACCCGTAATATATTTTACTTTGTATCATGAATAGGAGACAAATAGTTCTGAGAAAATATATTTTGGCAATTTAAAGTAACAATCATAAAATGTTGGTTGATATTCGCGACTGATAATAGGAAGTAAAATATTTAAATGTGAGCTGCAAAAGGGTTATTAAGCAGCGAACATGATTACAAACATTAATAATTAAATGGAAAATTCTTTCATATTGAAAAAATTAAAAATAATGATTATTTTGATGTAAACACATATTTATAACTGCACGTTATATTTGATATGAAATATTCTTTAGAGATATAAGAGTATCATATTTTTCAGTTTCATAGTTTCATATTAACTAACCAATAAACTGAAACTCACAGAATGGAATAGTATTAGTATGAATATGAAAATGAATTTTTCGTTTGCTAATTTAACATTTGCTATGCAAAGTACATGCCTTAATAATTGTAAATAAAAAAAAGTAATGATCTTGCTTTCAGTCATATGAAAACATCTGGTTTAAAATTAAAATTTAAAAAATCATTGTGGTAAAATCACAATATAAATAAAGTTATGAGCAACAACTTGTAATTTCTTCATTAGTTAACGAATTGTAACATTTTATACACAATTAATTGTGTAATAATTAAAAAATTATACGTCCAGTAATTTGGATACAGAATAATATATAAATATATGAGGAGTATAATAATAATAATATCAAAAGCACTTTAACATATTCATAAGTCACCAGGCACCGAGAGGTCAGAGTGAAATTACCGAAACCATTTTAATTAAAAGGCATTATTTTAGGGACTTTGTAATTTAGAAGTTGTATTTTCTTTTCATCGTCTGAGTGCTGTTTCCTTTGTAATATTTTAAGCACTGACCGAGCCTAATACCTATACGGAATTATTCCTATGTACCTCGTGGTCTGTGTTGCATCTAACAAGTATTTTAAAATACGCCTAATCAGTGAAATATAAAAAAATACGTCGTAGCTTTAAAAATACATATAATATATGTGGATAAAACAAGCACGTCTACCAAGGTTTCAATAAAACCATATTATGTGAACGTGATTAAATCATTCTAAAAAAGAGGCTTATTTAATAGAAGAAAAAAAATCTTTTTCATTTGTATTTTTATTCTTATGTATCAGTGAAATAAAAATAAAAACATGAAATGGACAACGGTCATATAATAATTATTTTTTGAACAGTAATAGTATTGTAATTAGTTTGATTATACCAAAAACTTACTAATTAGTAAAAGGTATAGCAATTTCAATAAAAGTTTATTCATATGGCAACAAAGTAAAATGAGGAATAACTTTAAACTTAAGCGTCTTTCACGTATGAAGCAAACTACGGTTATTGGTTTTATAGTCTAACTTACACTGTAAGTGTGATAAAATGTCTGCAACTGTTAAACCAATTTTCTAAGTATTATTCTTCGACACGGCAGTCATAGTCCTTGATATTATATGTTATGTTTTTTATAATGATACAACCACAGCTAAAGATAAGAAACATATTAATGGATAATTTTACTACAGAGCTGTAGTCAAATATTTATAAAATAATTGAAATTTACTGTAATAGTTTTAATATAGATTAAATGTAGAAGTCGATATTATCTCACATAATCAGACTAATTAACTTTCTTATTGCCTTTCTTTATGGAAAAATATAGAGAAGTAAAATTATTTTCCTATACAAACTATGTAGTTGTGTAAGTCAATAAAAGTATTGAATTAAATATTTTTATATTAAAGTATTAACGAGCTCCAATCGTGGACAAGGCGCTTGAAACAGTACGAAAATATCTAAAATTTAGGTTAGGACAAAGGTCTATTATAAATATGTAGTAAATTAATAATTCAAGTTTTAGTCTTAAGTATCGTTGCTTAAAATTCAAAATCATATGACTGAACCCTTAGAAACTTTAGTTTCAGCTTTCAATTTACCTCATTTAACAGTATTTTGGCAAGCATTTGTGTTTTAATGTTTTAGAACCTTACTTGTAACCTTTATATTTTGTTTTCATAAAAACATATTTTTTACGCTTCACCTATAAAATTATAAATGACATTAATACTTTGCTTGTATGACAATTTCTTATTTATAAGCTCAAAGTTTTAGTAAATATTTCGTGTACATATATAATAGTCATTAGTTATGTAATATAGTCATGGAGAAGTCAGAGATACAATTTAGTAAGCAAAGTTACAAATAGATAAATAAGTCATAAAAATTATAAGAAATAAATGATAAACTTAATTCTGTGAATAACTCTTGAAGTAAACCATTAAAGTGATGTTGTTTAGTAAATAAATTTTCTTTCTACTGCATGAGTGTCATCCGACCACTTGACGTGCGTCTAGACGCAGTTGTTAAAGATACATCGCACTGAGACGTAGTTTTATGTGAACCAAGAAATAAAATTTGATGAGAATAGTTTTTAATTTTGTTACTCATTTTAATTAAATAATAATTTTTATAAATCCTAACAAACTTAAGGTAAGTAAAAGAAAGCTGTTTTATAAATTTATACAAAAATAACTTAATAATATTTAATAAATTGCTTCTATATACTATTTTTTGAAACACTATATTATATGTTTTATAAACAAAAAATATTGGTTGGTTTTACTACAAGACTAAATATATTATGTTTTGGACAATATTTTTGTATACAGATTTAATCCCTATTTTGCATTTACAATAGAAATTTTAGTAGAAAAGATGAAATTATGATCGATTACTGATTCGGCTGTTAGAAATGTCGAGAAATTACAAAAATCTTAAGTACATATTTGATAATTTTGGTATTATTAGTGTAGGCCAACATTTTATTATTTGATTATATTTAAATTATATTACGTTTTATTTATACTTTATTTACACAGTAATGTTCGTTTAATATATATATTATATTGTTTTTTAAGTTATAATTCATTGGATTTTAAATTAGGTGTTTCATTTCCATTCGGCATCAAAACTAAAAGCTATATATTAAGAATGTGTCAGTTAACACACATATAACAATCAAACTTGGCTTAGCTTTATTTATTTATGCTTTATATCTTTTACCAACACTATGCAGAAATAATAAAGATAGAGTGAGAACCTACAATAGAAATGTATAACTAATTTTAATTGTATTTGGGGTCAGTTTTTAAATTATAAAAACAAAGAACCATTTTCAAAAGGTGTATCTAAAGTATATTTTTTAGGTTATATTCATTAATTCATTTGATGTGTTCATTATTGCTTCATACACTCATATCCATTATTTTCTATAAAACATTAACATCTTTATAAAATATTGGATAATTTTATTGAATTTAATTTATTAGCGAAGCTAATAAAAGCGTGTAAAAATAGTGAAAAGACCCCAAGAACGTGACTCGTCTTATAAACATAAAATGGCATTAAATGGTTCTGATAGCAATAAGAACAAGGGGTTCTCAGAAATTGACAACAATCTACTGTTTACAGAATTATATTTTCTTATATTTTATTTTATTTATTTATCTTATATTTTATTATTACTGTAAGCAACAATAAAAAAAATAATATAACGGGTATAAAAAATGGGAATTTAATATTATTAACTTAGTAAATATAAAAATGTTACGGATATGTTATGAAAAATATAGATATTATAAATAATATACATTAATAAGTTGAGTTTTTTATAATTATCTTTTCAAGATAGATGCCGTGAAGTCTTCTTTATTGGGCGGTTATATACGTAATTCAAAATAAAAAATGTAATATATTTATATTATAACAGTTATATGAAAAAACAGAAAAAAGTTAGTTTTAATTATTAAGTGTATTAAAAAGAAACAATTGCTTGAAAATAATATACGAAGTTAAGTATTTGATAACAAATATCCAAGATATAGAATAAAGCAGAATTCAACAACTTTTTAAAGTGTAAAAATATTATATAGTCATAATATCAACTTTTTTTTTCTTGCTACTTTCTAAGCATTCTAATATATTATGTTTAGTTTCATATCATAAAGACGATGAAGTTGTATTAATAAACTAGGTCTCGCAAGCGGGGTCGTAAGTTAACTTTAAACTATTAGTTATTACTTTATTTTAATTATTTATTACTTTAGCTATTCTTTTAACTTGAGGCGCTCGCCGGTATGAGACGTTCCATATGATAAGTCTATGGAAAATTTTCTGGTGAATCGAAACTTTTTTCTGTAATTCGAAAATTTACCATTCTTTTAGTGTGCTTCAAGCTCAATGTGAACTGCATTCTGACGAATTTATAGTCAGTTCTGCTATGTATGAGAGTAGTTATAAACTTTCTTAGATTTCAATCCATTCGTAACTCGTTTATCGAGCAGGCGCGCGCTGGTGAGTCACTAATCGAACGAAATTAGTTCTGTTAATTGTTCAAGATCTGTCGATCGAAATTATCCAAAATTTTGCACAGTCATAAAGCAATGTGGCATCAAACACCATGCCGAGTTTGGAAACTGTGGTATGCGTAGTTTCTGAGCTAGCACGTAAACGTACGTAAAAAATACTGGATTTAGTATTAAAAAAAAATTATATATACTTAGCGCCTTATGCTCGCAATCGTTGTGGCGAGTTTCGTTAACGTCGTTCGAATAGATTTTAAGGACAGAGAGTTCGCATTTTTTGCGATCTGACCAGTAAAGAGCTGAGCGAAGCGAAGCTCAATAATACAGTAAAGTATAATATTTAAAATAATTTTTTATGAACTTTTTCTAAATCCTCTTAACTTATAATGTAATATTTTTTTTCTCAGGTGCAGTTAATTAGATATCAAATCTTTAATCAAGGGCTGGCTTTTTAAAACTTAATAAGAAAGAGAAGAAATCCATATTTATTTAGATTAATACTAATTACTGTACAAAGTAAAACATGTTATATGTATTGGAAATTCTGTAGCGTTGATTCTTGGCAAATAAAGACTAAATGACAGGGCAAAGTCATAGCAAGGCTATTTTGTATTTTAAAAGACATCTTGTCTTATGAGAGTTAAGTTGAATAAAAAGTAGTAAAAATAGTAGACTTGAAATTAGAGGTAGAAAAATGTAATGTAGGAAATATATTATTTTATGAGAAGAGTTACGGTTTTGTTCCCGTCATAACAATAAATAACAACATCCACTCCATTTGTTCTTGTCCAAATGCTCCAGAGGAAATAATACTCTTGAGAAAACTATATCATACCAACACTTCGTTGCTATTCTTTCAAAGCTTTATACATTTTATGCTTCTCCTTTTAAATGTTGTGATATTATATAAGCAGTCCATTATTTAAGTAAGTCACTCTTCTAATCATTAACTGTCTACAATATTTTATACAAAGTAAAAAATAATATAACATAAAAGTATGTTTCGAATCTTTCCACAGCCTCAATAACCCATATATATCCCAATGAGATAACTTTACAATTTAATAAGCCAACTCAACTTATCAACAACCAACTTCAATTTTGGAGAATATACGTGACTCATATGAACATCACTTGCCAGGATATTAGTTTGTATATTCCTTCTAAGATATTCCTATACGAAAAAAAGATATTAAAAAAAAAAAGAAATTACTAATGTTTTATAATTAAACAATCCAAGCCAAGGAATCTAGGTAATGCATTTCTAAAATTACAATAAACAAAATAAAATATTTTTCGTACATTCCACATACCAAAGAGTTATTATTTATCGAATTAATCAAAGGATGGAATTAAATATAAATAATGAAACCTCTTACAACCATCAGATATCATTCAATCATTTAAAACTGCAAATCATTTAAAACCTATGTAACCCATACCCCACGAAATAATTTTACTACTAAACCTAATACGAGTACTCCTCGAAGCACTAATACGAGTAGATTATCAACACATGCACATCAATACTATTTGATTCGCCTGTTTGAACTAACATTCAGTCGTTATTTACTTTAAAAAGAACTAAAAATTATTTCTCACAGCAAAAAAACTAAGCAAGCAAAAAATAACAAAATACCAACACAAGTTAAAATTAAGAAAAGTATTGATATAATTTAATATATTCAAAGAGATCTAACGGTGAAAAAAAAAATGAAAGAAAACATCTCGTTATTTTAAGTAAGACGTATGCATTCTGTACAAAATACTATTCACTATCAAGACAGATTAATATTATTTCCATCTTTGTAAAGAAGTGTATTATAATTTAATTTACTTAACAATAAATCAATATCAAGTCCAATGAATGACTAAATATATAAACACTCGTATTTACTTCTGAAAAACGTTTGTTACAAATTTTATAGACACCATAATGTAATTGTAGCTAAGAAATATCTTCTATATTTAAATAGAATGCTAAATATATATTTCATCGATGTCCTATTTTATATCATATATTTATCATACATTTAACAAGTTTGTTCTTTTTTATAACTTTAAAAAATAACAAACTTGTTAAATGTAATAACAAACTTGTTAAATGTAATAACAAACTTGTTAAATGTAATAACAAACTTGTTAAAAACAACTTAATAATATATAAATTCCATACAAAAGAGCGAATAACAACAATTAACAATGTATCACAATTTTATAATTTTCTGAAAAATAATTGAAGATCTTTGAAAATGCAAATAACATCCTTGAAAAAGATAGATCCTGAACAACAAAAGTAAATGATCAAAAGCAGTCCGATGAAAATGTCTAGGTCAAATGTCGAATGTGTTTGTGTTAGTTTATTTATATATTTTTATTACTAAAATATTAACAAACTTAATGGTGGATAGAAGTTACAATTGTTATAATTGTTCTAAGTATTTCGAACAGGTTCAAAGCGATTGACAAAGTTTAAAAGATTAATTACTCTGAAGTTTTAGTTCTAAGGAGTTCTTCAGGTGGAAGAAAATTTTCTTTCACCTGAGAGTTTAAATTATATTATATCCATGCGGTAAACCACAATATTACTTTTCGAACGTTAATATAAGTCAGTCGTTTCAATATTTTAAAAAGTGTAGCCTAAGAGCTGAATTATGGATGAATTTCAAATTCGTAAATAACATTTGAAATTTTGTAATACGAGTCTGTTATAATAAAAAGAACCACAATATATATTATTAATAGATAATAGATGCTTTCCCTAAACTTAACTAATAATAAACTAATTATTTTTAATTTTTAATTTAGGTATATGATAAAAGTAAAGCATATGAAGAATTGAGCAAAGTATTCTATAGAAAACGAATACTTATCAAAGCACGTATAGTATTAATACATTCAGTATAAGCTTTATATACTAATTGGTAATTTTCGCTGGTTTCATTATATATTACATTATATTATACATATTAATTTATTAATTGTACTTTAATATTTCTGATAATAAAGCTGCAATAATAACAACATAGTCTGATCCTAATCCTCGATATATTTCTTGACATAGTAAGGTTATACGTTATATACCTGTCGTCTCCGGTTTTACATGTTAATAATTGTTGCAATGATTTAGTCATAAGTAGAAAAAACTTTAAGGTATTAATCTATTTATTTATTTATTTATATATTTTCCACTTTGAATCGATACCAGTGATCACTTGTGTACGTCAAATGGTAGTGACAGGAGGGCCTATTTTGATATGCTATGTTTCAAAATAAGCCCTTCATTTTTGATTGCACATTCACGTTAACGGACAGTAATAATTATTGTTAATCATTATTTCTATTCCGTGATGATATTTATATTAAAAATCAAAGAACGCTAAGCTAATACAAATAGTAATATATTATAATTTAAAGGATAACGTTAACATGCATCCTAAAAACATCACGTCATGCGCACATTGTTGTATTTAGGTAACCGTCAAAGTTTGACGTATAGTTCTGCTTGGCTATATACTCGGTGCTTGATACTGAGACTCATAGAGCATGCCGCACTTTCTTACGTGTCAATTTTTACCAAATTGCACTAAACTTCAAGAAGTATGAATGAGATTCGTCAGATTAAAACCGTGGGTTAAATGTCATTACGTTAAGACAGTACGACGCAAAAGAAGACATGAAACGCTGACTCTAATTATCTGACTAACACATAAGAAGTCTTCCACTACCGGGGTATATACTGAGTTTTATTTCGTAAATTTAAAATTTTGGTATGTGTCATGCTATTTCAAAGTTTATTGGTAAAAAGCTTTAGTATTTGAAATTTCAAGAGCTACAATGATAAAAAATATATTTTGTGTGTTTTTTATCTACTTACTAATAAATATGCGATATAATGTATGCAATTATAAATCATTTAGTACCCCAGAGTAATCAATATCACCACACTCGATTACGTATACTGCTTCGTATTATTTGTATGGCAAAATTAACAAGATTAAATGATCATCTTGAGCTCATCTTCATTTATAGAAAAATAAAATAACATTTGCGGATAGGTTACTTAAAGGAATTTATTTATTGGAGTACAACATATTTTTACGAATGAAAAGTAAAAAGAAAGTTTTTTTATGTCTCGTGAGTGTTCATCTTTCAGAAATGGAAAAAGGTAAAGGGAACTAAGTAAGGACGAGCATTACCACCACCACAAGAGCACCATACAAAATGTCGCCATGTAGCTACTTTACGCAAGTATTCTATGAAAAGAAAAAAAAAGGGCTGGCTCGAGCCAGCCCATACGAGCTGTCATATGTATTCGTAATCGTAACAAGAATATCATTTTCAATGTCCCTACTATTATAATAACATTATTTATCGTATTCTTAGCGAATTACTTCCAAGAAAATTTTGACAAGTAATAAAACATATTCAAGTTTCTTACTTTCTTTTCTATATAAGCCGATTTTACTAGAAAAAACCATAATTAAATTCTTTTATTATAAATTGAAGACAAATTAATAGTATTAGAAAAAAAGGCTAAATGTTTTAGCTCAATGAAATCTCGCTTCAATAAGAAATTCATGCCATACATTTATTTTGAATTCATCCGTCGCAATGAAACATAACTATGTTACATTGTACACCTGTCAGTATCGTTTTGGAGTCGAATGAATAATAAAAGAAAAAACTTAAATGTGAGAGTATTAACTCTCAGAATCGGACTATTTATACTAATAAAGCTAACTAGCTGAGTTGATACGACATGAAAATGACAGGGAAAAAATAATCAAAGCTCTATGAAATACTAAATAACTTTGTCCCCTTGTTTCTAAAAGTTTTATTAGTGTCTGGTTGGTTGGTACGTGCTCACGTCCCGTTGAATTTTTTATTTATTGCCAACACAAAAGTACGAAATATATTGGTCGTGAAACGTTGCCAAAGGTGTTACAATAAAAATAAAACGATTTTTATGATAATACATATAAGATATTTTATTAAATTTGAAATTTTTAACTACAATGATGATTAGAAGAATCAAATTGTTAGAAATGGATTTAGGTTTTTTAACATTTTATTTTCTTCTTCGGCTTCGGATGACTTCATTCAAGTATTCAATATCGCGCCAAGTTATTGACGTCACTAATTTGAACTTCATTAATGAACTCATATTTTAAAATATAAGATTTGAATTAGAATTCGTTTCTTTGTATAAATTAATTTTAAGTAAAACGTATGAAGCTTCAACAGGTTTGATGTTTTGTTGGCGGCTTACAGGAACTATTTTATTTTTATTTTACTCACTAGATTATCTTCTTTCATATTAAAATAGGTCTTAATATAATATTTGGGTGTCACTGTAAAGTAGAGTTCTTAAATTAATAATCAAAAAATATAAAGATAAAACTACGAGAGGATTTTTTTTCAATTAAATCCCAAACTATTATTATATAATATTGAACAATTAAATTTAGAAGAAAGTTAATCAATCAAAAGAATCAATGAAAAATATATGCATAGGAAAATTCTAAATTATGAAGTTTTCAAATAAAGGTTTGGTTGCGGTATAAATTATCGCTTAAAAAATCTTGAAACTTAGGAAAAATTTCATTGAATATTCTATGAATTGAGGAAATAGGTTACATTTTATAATATATTGCCTCTTATACTCTTTGATCACTTTTACAATGTACTTTACAAAAAAATATTACAAATATGCCAATTATTTGTTTTCCGAATTCGACCAGTACCTCAGTACCTCAGTATCTCAGTACCTCCGAATGTGTAAACCCTTTCTGTAATCCACATGATCGGAGTTACTGGAAAAAACTTACTGTAAATATAAAAGTCAACTATAGTTTTTACGTTATGATAATCTGTTCATATTGATATCATATTAAAATATAAAACTTCTTCATCAACTTTATAAAACGCTTCATAAAATATATTTGTTTTGCCTTTGATATTAGTAACATAAATATATCGCATATATATATACAAATATATTAATCTGCATAATATTTGGTAATACACAATTCAGAACGAACTATGTTTCCAATTGCTATAAATGTTATTTATTTCTAGTTTCTAATACAAATAAAGTAACAGATTCAATCTAAAAGGGTAAAATATTAAAAACGAATAATGTTATTGCTACGAAAAAATATATCACATGTATGTGTCTTAACTTAATATTTATTTTATTTAAAACATATATCTTAATTTGATCTTAAGACAGAATTATAACAGATATCAATAAATAGTATTGTACACTGCTTAATATTAAAAATTATTGTTCTTACTTTTAGGGACCCTAGGGACTACTTTAATGAACGTATAAAATGAAAAATGTATTAATTGGGTCAAATGTTTTCATTACCATTCCGAAAGAAAAAAATTTAAATATGTCAATATGTAAAGCGTATTTTTTTAATATATAAGTTGTTTCCTTAATTACAATTCAATACATTAAAAGTGGCCAAATTTCAGGCCCGGTTCAGTGGAAAAAATGAAATCACATATAATCAGCAATTATTTATTTTGTAAATAAATTTAAGCGGTTAAAAACAATAGTAGGTCTATAATAAACAAAAAGTTGGATACAAGAAGTTTGTTGCGGTTATTTTTCATGGACCTATCCTTTACCTATTCTATCCGTACAATTGGAGTCAGGCGTTTCATAAGAGCAATGTTTGCCCATTTTTCATAAAGTAATATTTACTTACGTACTACAAGAATAGTTATACTTAAATTAAATTAAAGTAAATATCAATATTTACTCAATTATATTATATTACTATTGATTTGAAATAGCCATTGATTTTCATTTTTAAATCTTTAAAGATTGTGGCAAATAAAACTTCTTTTCATTAAGAAATTTCAAAGGAATCAAAAACATGAAACACGAAATTAACTGTATAAACGCACTTCAATATTGTTTGTTTTTATAGGATTCATCTTACAATACAACAAATAAAGAATATTTTGTGATATTTTTATGAAGTCAATTTAGAAAGCGAATGAACTTTCGCATAAGACATTCTGAATCTAAGAATGTATCTGTTAATTTATTACCATGGGTTTTACATTCTGATGTAGTTTATAAACCTCTTGACGGTAATAAATAAGTTCGAAATGTAAACTGTAGGATCAGTTTGAAGCGATTTTCATGTAATTTCAATTCAATATGGATGACTCAAATTAATGCTTTTACATTTTGATAATAAAAATAATACTGGCTTTGAATTAAACACATTACAACGAATTTCAATTAATTTATGATATAGATATTGATTGATTCTTTTCGTAGACAAAGGTGGACTATATCCATTTCAAACAAGAAACTTGTTAGCATTTATTTAACACCAGAGACTTCTAGGAAAATCTTATAAGTAAATAAACAGAGAAGTCTCTCACAGGATATCTCAATTCAATTCTTAAGTTATAGCTTTCAGTTGGACTTTTGTGCAACATATATCTTGTCAATATCATGTAGAATGAAAAAGAAAAGACCAATATATTTACAAAACATACACTAATTTTTATTAGTTTTATTATTATTGCCGTGCATATATACAGAGAAAGAAAGTTAAATTATTTAAAATACTCCCGTTAATGAGAGGACTAATTACAACTACATTTTATTTTAATTAATTCCCTTAAACTCGATTGTATAGATAGTAACACTTTGAATATTAAACCGCATAATAAATGTATATAATGGGATTGTTGTAAAAATCTTTATAGGTTACCCTAAATTGTTTATAGGTTTATGGAAAATTTTAATAATGTCTGCATAATTGAATAATCTTAAGTGTCAAAGAAAATCATTTAACTATTTACACTAATTTGAAAATTAAATGTGTTCGTAGTTGCAAAATAAAATCTTATTGCTGTTTACTGGCTTATGCGATAGAAATAATTTATAAAAAATAATAATAAATGGCCACCACTCATTCTTTTTGTTATACTTAAAAATAGGGCAAATTGAAAAGTATATTTAGAAAGGAATATAGAAGAATATGTTTTAATAGCAGTTCGATGGAAAATTCATTGTATTGTCTTAATGTGAGAGTAACTTTATAACGGAACTTCGGAAGCAAACAATAGCTCTTAAGCTTCCCCTAGATTGTAAAGCGATGAGTGGTGTCATAAAGCAAGGATCACCTTTATATGAGCTATATGTTAACTACATAGTTCCAACATAGCCATGGATTTAATTTATTTTTATGGCAATTACTCTAATAATGCTTATATATTAAGCAAATCGAAATAATGCTAGGAATGAAAAATGTTGTGAAGAGGTTGATAACTTAAAGAAATAAAGTTTTTGTTTTTTATTTTTAAGTGGAGGAAATGTTCATGGATACGTGAAGTAATGCGGGATTCATACCGGCTAAAACCCACCACCTGCTTTCTTGCTTTCTGGTCCCCTGCCTCCGGCAAAGACGTTTGGCGATCAATGAGCTTGCCATAATTTTACTTTCACTGCACTTCAGAAGATTAAATGACATGTGTGAGATAAAATAACTTAAATTTATCTCGGCAAATCAATTTGTCAAGTATTGTTCTTTGAAATATTAATATTTGTAACACGAACGACACCAATTTTATTAAATTTAATAAAAAGTATATTTATTTATTTTAAATCTTGTTTTGATTTATCACAACCAATATTGCTTTCTTAAATTAATTAACCAAGCAGCATTAATAATATAATATCAAAATAATATTTATTAATCATAAGTTTTCTTCGCAATTAGGTAAAATAAAATACGTTTTTGTATAAATCGTCATATAAAATTTTTTTTGAAAATCCGCATAACGTATTATAATTATAGTAAATGTATAATACATTTATTCATTACCTATAATTACTACAGTTATATGTTTTACTATTTTATTTTTCAAAATTAAAATTCTATACATTTTTTTAAATGTTTGTTATGTTTTTAATTTACTATTTATATATTTTATTGTTAATTGTTGTCAGTGAATATTTCAAATAAAATTTTTCGTGCTTTCATAATGTTATTGTTATAATGCAAATATGGCATTTTTATTGAAATGGGTATAAAAGTTAATTAATTACTTTGCCAGTCCCAAAGTAGTCAAAGCTATACAAACAGTGAGTCCATACAATATTTTGTGTACGTTCATTCATTCTCATCTTTTTTGATCCCCTCATTCATTATTCAGCGAGTCGGTCCTATAAAAATATGTTATTCTTTATTGTATTGTCACAGATGAGTTTTTTATATTAACCGTTTATTTAATTAAGTGCTAATGAGTCAAAAAGACGTCTGTGTATTTTTTTGCAATATAAAAATAATTTTCAAACGATTTCTTATTTTATTTTTATATATTTTTTATTTTAAATATTCATTAAAAATTTATTTTATAAAATGTATATAGCAAATAAGACAGTAATTAGTACTTAAATTAAAATAATTACAATTTTTTCAGCTATATATTTAAAGATAAGGCATGAAGGTTCTTTGAAGCGATAAAGCATTCAGAAACAACATTCAAGTAACTTTATCCTGTTTAGTGTTCTGTGTAATTACTGAACTTACTAAATTGAACTTGTTAAACCATAAATATATTAAATGCATACGAGTATATGTGTACATGATACCTATATGCTACTAAGATGTGTTATATTAGGTGTGTTGTATGTCCCTTTTTTATCAAAATCGCTTAAAATAATAAAAAAGTAACTATCACTGAATAAATATTAATAGATACTTCTTTTATTCCTGTCTCCGTAGTCGGATTAACAGAGTGTAATTAATCACAGAACTGCTTATATTTTGTAAATTATTTTTAAAATTAATTGGAATATTACATAACCTACAGTAGAAAAAATATCTCTAATCATTTAAACATGTTTTGCTACTTCACTTTAGAAAATCCAGTAGTTAACAATAATGCACTTGAATAAATTGTACAATTCTGTGAAAAATGTATTGCAAGAGGTTGGTTAATGGACCATTGCTTTTGCGACACGAAATGCATTTGCAACTTTGGCTCTATTTTTGTATGTGCTTTATTGTATTTTGGTTTTATGAGTATTTAGTTTATTTAGGAACAACTCAACTGAAATGATAAAATTAACTTTAGAATGGGTGGCGGAGTAAGTCTGTTCCCGACTCAGATATAGCCGAGGCTTTGACGGATGAGTTTAGCATTTGACAATACTTATGTTTAGAATCTGTTTAAGCAATTAATATTTCGTGAATTTTCTCCTTCTTTACTTTATATTTAAGATTTAATTTATATTTAGAACCCTTGCCCGTCGAATGCTAGATTTTAAATAAATAGTAGATAATAAATGATATTAAATAAAAAATAGACATGTATATAGTCTGTTTAAGGTAAATATTGCTGATACTAAAACAGTTATTACAATAATTTAATTATTTTTAAACTTGTGGTTTTGAGTGTCATTACAAAATTAAAACACATTTATTTTTTATATTCTAGAAATTTGTAATAAATGGGATTTTATATTCAAGTTAATAGTTACTAAAAAATATAAGAGGTAAAGTTGATAAGTAAATTTATATGTTGGATATAATCTTAAATACTTACATTCAAAAATGATTAAAGCAATGTTTGAAATATACTTAGTTCTTTATGAGACCAATTACAAAACAGTCCACCTCTATAACCTTTTGTACTCTACGAGGACGAAGGTGCTGGCAAGAATTAGTTTAAAATTATTCTTATAAAGTATTTACCACTACTATATCTTCTAAAACAATGAAAACGTGCAATTTAATACTTTGTAAAGTTACGTATAATATAATACTAAAACCTTTACCACACTTACTCTCACGCTGCACTCTGATGGGTGAAAATAAACTGAAAAGCTTTCATTACAAGTGGGCTTCAAACAACCTAATCTTTTCAAGGTCAACAGACATCCGGGTGCGTCTTCAGTATTATTGTTTTATGTAGGAATTTCCATATAATGTTTATTATTATTCTTATACTTAACCAATAGGCATAGAAAACTAATAATCATAAACTCTCCTTTGCCTATTATTTCTCATTGTGGTATTGTAATTGTTTTTACATACACGTAGATGGTCAGTAATTAAAAGTAAATATATAAAATAGCTTCTTCTTTTTCTTACAAAGTATTATGACAATTATCAATTAAAAATGAGAATAAATGTTACAATATAAATTCTTCGAATCGTTAGAATTATGTAATATTATATGAAATTTATATTTAACTCTATCTTTGCTTAATTTCTCTCTTAAATAACCAAAAAAATGGTTTTCTTTGAGATTAATTGTTTTTTTTTATTGCAAGATTATTATTTAGAGACAAATATAAAAAGATGAAGTAACTGTTAGTGTTCGCCAATTTTTTTGTAGTGTGTTAAACAGTCTTCTTACGACTTGTCGTGGTATAAATTGTCGCAATACTTTTGAAATTATTTTAATGTATCATCTATCATTAACGATAATGATAATAATTTTTCAAAAATAATAAATATAAATATTATAATAATACATATATAAATTTATATTTATATATTTATTATTATAAGAAGTATCATTGAAGTTATATAATCTAATTAAGACCTGTTTCTCTTTGGAAGAGGGCATTTACAGTTTAACGTCTTATAAGGAATATATTACTCGTAAAATATTATAGTAAAACACGATAGTTAAGTTGACAGAACGTATTCCAGAGGCTGCAGGTTTGGGTCCTAGTATCGTGGAATATAAATAATGACATTTTGAATTCCTGTCATAAATACATCATATAATACATTTAATCTCAAACATGTACATTGCTATTTATGCTATTTATAACCTACATAATGATGTATTATTAATTAATGACAATATTTATGTTTTCATATAATACGTAACCTATATAAAACAAATCAACAAATCTTACGATCTTATTTGAATTAAGAAAATTTTTATTTCCTTCTGAATACTTTTAAGACTTGTTCAACCTATTTAGAATTAGAATCACATATATTATCAATTTATTTTATTTTATTTATACGTAATGGTTTACATATATTTAGGTAATTGAAGAATACGAAAAATACAGAAAGGTAAAAACGAAACTTATACTAATTGAAACAGAATATTAATTATTTATCCTAAAATGTTCTTCTAATCCGTATTATTTATAATAAATATGAAATTTGGCATCTTCGGATGTCCGTCCGTCAGTCAAATTACAAGTTTGAGTCTGGCAAAGGAGCGGTCATCATATATTATCATAATTATTATTTTTTTAATGTACTCCTATCAATATAACTCTTCCAAACGCAAAAAGCCGCGGGCAAAAGTTAGAATGTAATATATGAAATTATGTGAAGGTATGATCTTATTACAATAAATAATTTATTAATTAAATCCTTTTAAAAACTCCCAAACCATTTTCTAATTATGCGGAGTATTGTTAATTATTTGCGGAATCCCTTTTATTAAAATCTTCTCAAATAAACAGATCACATAAAGTAATTAACAAGCAATTAAGTATCGCATTATAAAACTCTTCGCTTTATTAAAATTTTCTTACAAATATTAAAGTAATACAAATTGTCAAGTGTGAAGCATATTTCGTTTAAGAGTATATATTATATAGGATTATTCTGAATATTGCTTTTACATCTACGTGGTATAGGAAACATTCAAAATAATCTTCGACTTTCCCATATTTCTTAATATCTCATATCTACAATTTTTTTTAATACATCCTATAAGCTCTCGTCAGTTACGTATTGGAGTATTCGAGAAAAATAATTCAAATACATCTTGTGATTTGTTTTCTACTTTCGGATAAAGTACTTAAGCGTTTATACAAATAGTACCATGGCTCTGTAAGAACAATTATTTTCTTAAGCTCTTATTTCATTTATTACGGAAAATTACAATATCTATTACATTTATACAGCGCCTTATACACTGCAAATAAAAAAGTTAATAAAAAAATATTGTACGATAATAACGATATTAACAATTATTATTATTATATAAATCAATATTAAATAGCAGCACATATTGATTATTTTAATTAAACAAAATAACAAGCTAACAAGATGCATTTTATTACATCATTAATTAAATTAAGCTCCTCTTAGTTCTCACTGACTATCACACAAGTCATCTCATGTAAGAGTGACATAAAATGTTGCCAACAAAATGCGACTTTACTTTTTAAAGTTAACTCTGACGAGACAATCTACATTCACCATAATAAAGTTACTTATCCTTTAGTGAGTAACACTGTGATGGTCAACATAAAATATGTTTGTCAAAACTGAATATTAATCAGAAGTTTATATACATATTAAAACTTGGTAGTGGTTTATAACAAACTTTGTCACTAAATTAATGTAAAACTAATATTTGTTTTTGACAAAATATTGAAATTTCATTGAGTCACATATTTATTTATGTTGTATTTCATAGCCGTAAGGGTTAGTAGCGCTTAATTATAAATTATTCGATTTGCATTTGAATGCGTTTTCTCGACATGCATTTTCTCTCATTAATTCAGAATGTTCAATGTCCATACATTTATATTTGTACACCAGTGGAATACATAAAGTGAGTTACATTAAAATATATATTTTTTTTTTTTCACAACCTTTAAAACTAAAGTTATATATTGAAAACATAAATTTCATAAAATCATATTAGCCAGAGGTAAGATTTAAAGAAAAAGAATTAGAACAACTCGTGTTTCTGGATTTTTTATTTTAAGTATATTCAAAAACTAATATGTATTTTTTAGTAAAGATAAAAAACAAAGATAAACAAAATGTGCTAGCGCTAATATAAATGTAATGATTGTGTGTTTTGTGCTCTAATAGTTCATATATTTTATAGATTAATACTTACCAGAAATAGCACTCTGCTTTACAACACTGAATGCATTCACTAACTGTAAGAACCTCTTTACAAATCAATTATACAGATGGAAACGGAACATTCAAAAGACTCGTCCTACTACTGACTTGACTAATTTACATTAGAGTCTATGATATATTGCCGTGATTGCTCTGTGCTAGCAGAATTAGATTTACTAAAGCGCAATTTCTTCGACCAATGTTCTTACGGAAATTAAATATCGAATTCCATTGAAACGATATCTATAACATTTTAAAAGTAAAAATCTTATTTTAAATTACATAGAACTTTTTCAAGATCACAGACTCAAGTCGATATGTTTTTTATTTTTTATTTATACCCATACTTATGGATATATAACTACTATTTCAAATGATGAATTTTATACAAAAGATAAATAGTTAAGAGTCCCCTGTTATCAGTAATAATAAAAGTAATATAAGTTTGCCCTTACAATAATACTTTTCTTTATTCTGAGTATTTACTGGTTAAAACGACCAATGGTTTCATATATAAATGTCATAGTTCGCTGACTGTTCATTACAAATCCATTATTGTTATAAGGGAGTATTAAGATTTAAATTACGTGAGAGATAAGGATTGTGACGCAAACAAAATAACGTTATTACAGGGTCCTGAGCCGTGGTCCGAGCCTCACACGAGGCGCCCTCAGGACGCGCGTTCCCCTGGGGCCCTTCAGGCCCCCTTTTTCAACGGCGGGTCTCTGCACCCGTCCATTCCACCGGTGACGCTGTCATGGCCAGTAGGGCTAACAGCAGAGACACAGAAAAAAAAAAAGTTATTACAGTTAACAATCAAACAAAAAATCAATTTTATAACCTTCTAGTGCGAATAGAGCTTTCACTCAAAAACATCTTGTTTATTAAGTTGTGAAACCATTCATTTCATAGTAAAGCAACTGACCATAATGTGTGTGCAATTAATTTATAGCGGCTAGCTATTAAACTTAATATACAATTGATAATTTATATCACATTTTCTTATTTTGCTTCTGACAAGTGTTGTGACCAAAATATAAATGTATTGATTATTCTATTTGTGTAAGTACAAACTTTAAAACTCTTCTCCCGCTACTCAAACTATTATTCACATGTAGTCAAAGAGAATCCGTTTATTATTAAGTATTTTCAGTGCAAAGCAAGAATAATAAAATATACTCAAAACAATTAAAATAATAATAATAGTTATCTTATTAAAATATATCTTGTATATAAATAAACATTATTATGTCATAGGAAAAATATATATAGTATAAAATAATGTTTAACTCTATAAATTGTCGATTAATATAAGTTAAGGTATAATACAATATATTTTAACACTAAAGTACTGTTTGTATGTTGTGCATAAATTGCGATAAATAATGATAATAAATAACATACGTTGTCAATAAGACAAGTAATTGTATTATATTCCTTCATTAATATTATTAATATTTTATAATTGGAGATTGTTCCTTTTAATTTAAAGAAAAGCGTACGACACAAATGACTAACAATAAACAAGAACAGTTTATTATATAAAAGTTAAAATAAATAAAATTCAATGACTTTAGTAATAATAACAAATATTTTACATATAAAAAAGAAAAACTAAGTTAATAATAATAATATATTAAGATATGTAGCTTAGCATGAATGTAAAATAGTTTTAGGTAAATGTGTCTAAGTAGAACGAGTTGTTAGTTTAGGACCGTTTCAGTTTTATTTAGTTTCAAGTATTTCCAGTAATTTAGCTGAAAGTTTTCTCAGGTAGATGTTGAAAATCATTACATAAATAATGATTACAACTAATATCAATACTTATAAAACTAACTAATTATAAATTCGTATTTTGGATGTCTATTTCAATGCAATCGAGTGACGTCACCCTGTAGAGGCACCGACTTATATTATTTGTATGAAATTGTGTTTTTAATATATAAGCAATTACAGAAATATATATGGTTTTATAAAAATATACAAGAGGTTTTTTTATCTCAGAATAATTTTTATATATTTTTTTTTCAATTGTAAAAAAATCTACACATTAAGATTTATATATAAATATTACTAAAATGAATTGATTAATATGATATGTTTAGTAAACATGAAGCTTACTAACAAAATATGTCGTGTGAAGTAAGTAAGCTATAAACTGTCAAAAACTGGACATTAAGATCCTTATTGTACAATTATTTTCTATAGTATAAATATTATGACATGAATTTCAAAACTCAAACAAAAATAGCCCTTAAATCTTTCTGAATTACAGAATAGACGTCATTGCGATCTGAAACGGACAATTATATTTTAGTCGTTTAGTTGTAATCGGATATAACTTATAATTATATATTATATATCGGTATAATATTTTTATTGGTAGGTATTAAAAGGTTCGGTAGGTACTTCGAAAAATTAAAATCAATAAGAACATATTATAATTTGTTTTATCTGTTAGCTCATCTCGCAAAATCTGCTGGATGTTTAATGAAACGTCGTAAAGGCTTTGTCCCGGTCCACATTTAATATTTTACATTCTGTTAATTTTCATTTTTTCATCGGAAAACTATTTTGGGTTATTAATAGTACAACTAATATTATAACTTTATACAAAACATCTCTTACTTGAATGTTCTCTATAAAACTGAAAACGCTTAGAATAAGGTTAGGAGCTATAAATTGTACCAAAATGCAAATTTAATCGCTAAGAACATTTGTATATATTATCTTTTGACGTCGACTTCGCTCCCGCTGAGGTCGAAATTGTTTCGTAATTTCCAACCTTACTCGCGATTTTTTTCGGAATATTCATTTTTCTTTGACCTCGTCCAAAATGGGCCTGATAAAATTCAGAAAGTACCAGCAAAACTCAATAAGACAATAATTAACACAAATGCATATGAATATAACACTATATATATTATTGAAAGCTAATAAACAAGTTTCGTCACTTGTATATCTATCTGCATCAGACATAAGCTTCACTATAATTTGGCACCTAAAGGTTTGTAAATTTCTGTTTAAATAATGCTCTGCGTTGCTTGGCGTATTATAAATACATATTAACACCGTAGTTATATAAGTCATAAACAAATTAATTTAGTAAAACAAAAGAAACAAATTAGTTTAATAGGAATATAATATGTAATTCAAACAAAATACCTTATTTATTTTAATTAAATACAATATCTTTATAATTTAACTTTAATGAGAAAATTAATAAAAAGTTTAAAATACATTAAGAGGAATTTGGATCCTTAAATCTTTATGAGAGCATTACGTGTGGTTCAAGTAACGGTCCATTACCCCAGTCCTTGCGAATGCATTTCGAAAATTCAGGTTACAAAATATGTTTAATATACCGCTAAGTATTTTAATTTTATTTTTTTAAATATTTTACAGCATATCAAGTTATAAAGTAAACTAGCAGGAGTTTTTAAAAAAGTACCGGTATTTCTAGAGATTAAACAAAAAATGTGCAAAGATTAATTTGAGAAAGAGAGATGTTTAAAATATTGGAGTATCTATTATATTTTATTATATATTATTACGTAAAGATGCTGTAGGTATTTTAGGAAGTGTTCGCATTTACTTTCTTCCACGTTCCTAAGTACTTAGGTGGTTGTAGGACAAGTGTAAATAACTTTACAAAAATAATTTGTAATAAACATTTATTATAATAGATTTTATACATATCATACAATATTAATGACACAATAACTTTCACAGAAGATAACTTATTTTATCGATTTTTGGGGTTTAAGTTCATCATTATTTATTAATGAATTTATTTATTTTATTTACGAGATTTTAAAATGTGCCAAACGAGTATAAATTCTTAATTTAATTAAAATCCCAAATAAAATCTTCATTCTAAAATATAATTTATGGTCAAAATTTCATTGTTTTAAACTAATGTTTTTTAAGATAATGATAACGATTCACTGATAATGAAAGTGATTGGAATTTCACTTCTTAATTTATAGACTTATAACAAAAAAATATATATATTTCTTCTCTGAGATGGCGCCTATTATCTGCCACATATTTAATTATTTCCTCTCTTGCACCATATTTCCCAACTCGTGGTCGCAGAAAGGGCAGGTAATTCTTATCAAAAATTAAGAAAAATTAAGAATCTTACCTTTTTATCTCGTTTCAAGCCCATCTCTATTCTTCCATTTCTTTCAAAAATTTAGTAACGCTTTTAACACTCTTGACTTTGATCCGCTCTTGACAGTCCTTAAGTTTACTACTACCTTCACAGGCATCAGCAGCGTGTTAAAGTGATATCTAATTTTCCTCATCCTGCACCATCATTGCTGGCATGCCACAAGGTGGGCTCCTGTCTGTTCTTCTCTTTGTTATCTACGTTACCACAGTTACATGCCTTCTGTCCTTTCAACTTCACGCTGTCACGCTTCACTTCAAGTATATACAGTCCTTCCTTTACAGAATATCTATACAGTAGTTGAGAATAAAAAATGTGATTTAAACAACATTAATTCTTGGAATGAGTTCTATGGTTGGCGTATTAAAAAAAAAAATCATAGCACAGCGTCGCATTTAAGTCCGTAATGTTTTACAATAATTATAATTTTAAAAAAATTGTAAGAAGACTAATAATTAGATTTAAACACGAAAAGTTTACACAAATATATTAAAAATATAAAATGAATTTCAGCCTTTTAAATAATTAATAAAATAATTTATTACCAGTTTAGTTCAGAATTATTATCGATAATGAATTTATACAGAGTAAACAAATGTCGATTCAAATAAGGTTGAAGTTTTACAAATTAATTATTTATTACAAAAATGGTTTTATTTGGAATCTTCAAATAAACTGCGCTCTTGTTAGCTCTAATTAATTGCCATCTAAACTTTTGGTTCATGATTTTTAAATATATGTAACAGATGAAATAATTTAGGAAATTTTAATAACCATTTTAAATTTACAAGTAAAATATGTATTTATATCAAAGTATATAATATTTAAAATTTATTCAATTTAAAAATATTTCAATCTTCATAATGATGTTGGCTACTTAATAATCCATTTGCAGCCTACATTTAAATAAATATTTTGCATCCTATTAGCAGATCGTGGATAGCAACCGACATTTTATGATAATTACTTTATATTCACAAAATACCTTCTCTGAGGACAATTTGTCTCCTATTCAAGATACCGGGACAGTATCTAGGTGACCCATGTAATATTACATGGGTCACCTAGATACTGTCCCGGTGTAATATGTCACATTCTATTTAAATTACAGTTATAGAGGTAGGGTGCAATAAATAACAACTATCCAGGAGATTGTGGTAGGTATTTAACAAAACATAAATTCTTTATTAGCCAAATTTAGTACAAAAGTTGCCATTACCGACCATAGAAATGATATGTTAATGGATGTAAAGATGAAGAATTTTTCCATATAACTTATAAAAATTTTACAATATTGCAAATAATATAATATTTAATTTATATTTTTTATATTTTAATAAAAAGTTTACAAAATATCATAATTGATTATTATATCACATTTACTATTTTAAAAATTAGGAAGAAAATACCTTTTGTCAATGGATATGAAGTTGGGTACAAAATAAAACAATTAAAATACAAAATGAAAAATAGCAAAAGGAATTTTGTTTGATACGCACTGCCAGTGAACGCTTTTATCTGAGCTGATGCAGTCGTCGTTGCGTACAAAAATGTAAAACAATTTTTTAAGTAGTTTTATCAGTAGACCCAAGTAAATAGTGTAACAGATTAGTCCTTCGCTGCAACCTTTTACATTTAACCCTCTAGTGACAATTTAGTCACATATAAGGGCGCAATTATCTTGTATAAATTAAACAATGTTATCTTATGAACATTATAAACAAAATCAATAAAGCTTAATGTACACTAGTTGATACTAGTTATACATGAATCAAGCGCCAGGTAGAAAAATCAATTCTCTTTCAATGCGATTAAATTTGAATGTGAATGAAAATACTTCAGAATATGAACCAAAAGTTTTTTTTTCGAATCATTACGAGCAAGTTAAATATAACATTTTTATATTTTTAATAAAACAAAATTATATACGGATGCAGCTGTTTTTGTCCACCGCTGTATTGAATACATTGTCCCGTAATGAATATTATAATGAGTTAACCGCTAATATGTTCCGTTCAGAACACCTGCTCCGTATTGCTTAATTATAATTGGGGTGTGTAATGTTTGTTGTTTGGTTGTATAAAGGTTGTGTTATAGGATCATCTTTTATTTAAAAATACGGTTTCAAGCACAACACATACTGTACTTAGATATATGTATGTGTGTCAGTCTATTTACTCGTAAATATCTATTAAATTATTTATTTTAAACATATTCCACTCAATATTATAGAGTGTCATCTCTATCAACTCAACTTATAAAATAATAATAACAAATCCATTCCATAGGGTCAGCATACTTAAAGATCCATCTAAAATATTGTAATATGTATGTTGTATATTTTATACTACGATATAACATAATAAAAACGTTTTTTTAAGACAAAATACAATATAAATTACGCGTGCTCATGTTGATAACCAATCGTATTAAACGTTAAAAAATGTATAAAAACACGTCCCAAGTTGTAGGAACTGATTTAAAATGACGTATTATGCGAGAAACCGTTTTAACCGAGATCGTATTAAGAGTGTTCTACTGTAGTTGGCGAAGGTCATTTAAAAGTGGGATACAATTGCCATTTTAGCAATAAATATGGCGCCTCAGTGTCAACGCTGCGACATATATTTTGTAGTAAAACAATGTTTTTGTAGCGAGGTAACAAAGAATAAAAATTTTCATATTAATTGACGATTCATTTTCATAATTATCGAAGGACGAATCGTTTGGCTGAAGGACTACGTTTCCAGTAGATAAGCCCATTCTGCTATTTTTCCGTATGTATTCCAGTACGTTTGTTCCGGCGTAGCCGGCGTATTTTTCATCCTATCGTCATTAAAATTGAAAGGCGGGTTTTTTGAATTATTTGAATAAAAAAAAATCCAAAATGACGACGTTATTTAGTTTTGTTTTTGGCGTAGCAAGAGCAATTTTCATCCGATCGTCACAAAAATTAGTAATCATGTTCTTTGAGTTATTTTGTTTTTTATTTTTTTTGCCATTTTTCTTACTGGGAGTAAAAATCTAAAATGGCGGTGATTTAAGTTTTTGTTTTGGCATAGCAGGCGTATTTTTTATGCAATTCTCACAAAAATTGGTAGGTATTTTCTTTGAATTATTTAATTTTTTATCTTGAGCCGTTTTTTTGCTTGGGCAAAAAATTTCAAAATGGCGGATTTCTGATCCGTACCACAAGTAAGTATTCTTTGCCGAAATCTAAGGTGTTTTTTGTTATTTCAAAATCCAAAATAGCGGCCATAGCGAATTATCAAAAATTTTAAAGTTCAATAACTCCGTTGTTATTTGGTGGAGCCAAATTTCGTTCGGTAGTTATGTA
The DNA here is from genome assembly GCA_918358695.1 of Melinaea menophilus ssp. n. AW-2005. Taxonomy (NCBI): domain Eukaryota; kingdom Metazoa; phylum Arthropoda; class Insecta; order Lepidoptera; family Nymphalidae; genus Melinaea; species Melinaea menophilus. The sequence goes on from OU911048.1 coordinate 1,580,956, forward strand.
CATAGGTATACTTATAGGTATACTTTTTGGAAAATGCACTCGAAACATTGTCGCATCTCCTAAAGTACTGAGGCTACTATTCTCAGATCGACTAGTAGGAGAAGATAATTTGAAATATATTAAATAATTTATAATTGCCTATAGAATTAAAGTTACAAGACAAGTATTTCGCAATAATTCTGAAATTGTGAGAGTTCATTTAACTAAAAGGTCGTTAAATAATAAAAAGCTGAGTTATAATAAAAGTATCATTACTTTGATTCATCGCGTGGCAGAAAAACTTTAATTCCTGAAATCAAACAAACTTTACTATATCTGGAGTTTTACAGGTCGTTAAATTTATAACCGTCAATACATACTCAATTGATTGTTGATTTAATTAATAATAGATTGAACCACTCATGTATAGTTGAGTTACAGTTACAAAGTGTGAATCATCAAATTACGCAGTGTCTGAATCAGATCATTATACTTGTTCCTTTGAGGTCTCTAACTTGATACAGAACTATATTAAGTTAATAGACCTTAATTTACTATCTACATAAATAAATAAAAAGTAAATGTTCTCTCTTTCAAAGTATCACAAATATGGTAATATAATTACCAAATTAACTTTTGTTTAAGATAATAAAAGTCGTTAAATAATAGTGACTTAAATATTTTTTAAGTGCTTCATTTATTCCATTTGTCAATTTTAACATTTTAATCATGATGTTTTCATTTTTTAATCTATTAGATATGTTTAAGTTTCAGGTTATCCTATATAATAAAACCCGTATGTATCATGATTATTACTAGCGGCTGATATTTTTTGGATGTATATAGACAGCAGACCTACCAGCTGCTGTTGCTTCATTTTGACCAGTTGTTGGTTCTACTCCTATTTTTGCACAATGTTATTTAAACAAATATGTAAAATGGTAGGTTGCAAAGATCTCTTTGCCCTTTGGTTTCATGAAACAAAACAAATAAATAAATCCTTTAAGCCAAGTGTTATGTTTTAATTTTTTATTTAGATTGTAAACGCTAAAAACCGCGTCGTTCCTTCTTAAGTCTTTTATATAACGATATCATTGTATATTATTTATTTTTATACTAATGAAAGTTTTATCTTCATATTAAAATAAGAATCTATAAAACCCCCAAGACTACACAGTCTATCTAATAGTGTATAAATCATTCGGGATTTATAGTAACTACACAGACAACTAAATAATATCTTTACGGCTTAACCTATTTTGGAGATTGTCTGGTTTTATGTAAGTGATAAAAGTTTACAAGGCTGCATGATTGATTAACAATGATAGTCTATAGACTATATAGACTATACCGAGTACACTCGGGGATATTTGGCCTTTGATTTCGATATTTGGATTTGTATGCACTGCAATAAATAGACGAGAATTGATGACCAATTGAATTCCGTAGCTACCGTATAATTCCGAGTTAATGTACTCAAAGTCCACTAAAACGGCACAGAGCTTGTAAATCGACATTCGTGAATTCATTGCAAATGGCGGTTTCTATTATGTTCGTAATTATATGATGTGTTAAATGTTTGTTGAAGATAAAAATATTTATAATAGATATTTTTGTTAGTGCAATATTGATAATAACATCCATAAATCTTTAAGTATATGCCTACAATAAAATTAGGTTGAAAATTATGTATTTGAAAAATATTATATATATCATAAAAGTTAATATAGTAAGGAATACATTACATTTAAATTTATGAAAGACGCAAATTCTAACCCAATGTCTCTTTTGAGGCTATCAATAAAACGGGTCAGCGTCTCATGAAACAATACCCTTATCAAACATTAACTTCTCTTTATTATCGAATCTTTGAGATAAACTTACTCTTTTAAAAATTTCGAATAAAATATCTCAAATAAATAATATATTTATTCACCACATTCTATTATTGCCGATTAAATATCTTTAGACATACGGGTATTTCAAGACATACTGCCTATTATTTTCACAAGAACGTAGGGCTTAATCTGGTGACGTGATGCGGGTAATGTAGAAAAGTTGTGACTATTTATCAGGTAGATTAGTTATTGATCTGAACCTGGACATTCTTCATTATTAAGTCTGTTGAAAAACTGCAAACGCTTGTTGTCGATTCTACTTTTATATATGGACTTATAACGTAGTCTTGTGTCAAACATACACTTGTTATTCTTTTCGACATGCGTTAATGCTACTTGTCTAGACTAAGTCTATATTAATGATATTAGTCAATTAGCCCACAGATATGGTTAATTAGCTGTCTAAAATTTATTTACTTTACTAATGTCTATAATTTTTGAGAATTCAATTAACAGAATGAACCAATAGTTATTTTCATTAAAATTATTTCTATTAATAGAAAATAGTACTAATTAATACTTTTTTGTGCAGCGATAGTTATGATTAAGTAAGTAAATATAAAAAAGTCATATTTAATTGGGCAAAGCGAGCGGAGCGCTCTATGTGAGAGTTTTTGCATCTCATGTCCAGGGTTGGTATGAAAACGGCTTTAACAATCTTCATGAAATTTCGCACATTTATAGCGATTGTTATTGCGATGGTTTATAAAAAAAAAGCATGTTGAGGAATAATCACAAAAAAATTACAGTCCGATAGACTTTGAAGTAAAAAAAATTCGCTTGTGGTATTTGATTATTCTATATTTTCACTGCCAGTTTCAGCTTTGAACGCTGAATTGAAAATGGGTTACACGCTTCATTCAATTCGCCGAACTCTACCAAGATTTTGCGAGCGCAGCGAGTCAAAATCAAAGACCGGTTCGCGTCCCTAGTTAAAGAATATAGTATTACCGTGTACAATTATATAATACTTGTACAATAAAATAATATGATTAAAATTTTTATACTTTAAATTTATTATACTTGCAGAAATATAATATTTTTTTAATAAAGTATTCAATTGATTATATGATTATTTTAATTTTATTGTATATTTTTTTATTTTAGAATTAGAATATCTTATTATATATAAAAACTTTTTCCGTACGTTTCATTGCTGTGTTAATTGTAATGATAATTATACTAGGGGCGCCAGCAGACCCTCAATTTCAACTCGCTGCGCTCGCGAAATGTCGGGTGCCGTTTGCATATTGAGTGAAGCGAGCCCAGTGTAATGACTCATCGTTTCCCATTGACTTCGATGGGCTATCTGTTTTAATATGATTAATCCTCAACGACATGAGATTTTTCAATTTTTTTTTTAACTTATAGTGAATAGTATCCGATTATTGTCAAATCAATTAGTTTATTTTAATCAGTGTTATTGCAATCATCGTTTCTTTATATTTTAGGTGTCAAACGTCATGCAAGTTAAACGGACTCCTACATTGCTTTTATCTCGTCAACATCCATATTTTTGCATAATTTGAAAAAAACATAATTTACTATCTGTTTTAATAGGAAATGCTTTCAGTTAACAGTAATTTAATCTCTAACCTTATAATAAAGCACTTCAGAAAGTAAATATTATCGGTGACCCGCAAGCTCGTTTGCCCTCTTAGGACATAAAGAAAAAAAACAAAAATTGTTGTTTTACCAGACCATTTCCATTCAAATTAATAATCTCTTAAGCACTGTTAATCAAAGGGGAACTTGATTCCACTTAAGTTAAGAGCCATGGCTACTGTGTATAGATTCAATGGGTTGGCGATGAAGATTTCAGATGTGAACCGAATAAATAATAAGCTTTTTTTCTTCCCAGAATTTGGTCATGTTGAAATGTAATATTTTATATCTGTTTTTTACCATTTTCGGGTGTGAATCAAAATTAATTTACAGTTGACATTAATACAACTATTATTAGTTACAACGAAGTGAACAAATACAAATAAAATTTACAAAAAAACTATATCAGTAATAATAATGAAAGTACGTCACTATTAATAATGCTTGAAAAAAAATATTTCACTAAAAAAATCGGTACCATTATAATACACATATTCTTAAAGAAGTCAAAAAGCTATTTTTTGTCATAAGTGGTAAATGTGTAATTGTTGTACGTTTTATATGTAGTTAGTAATCATTTAAGGAAAATTAAATCCATTATAAAGATATTCCAATATATTCGTACGTACAGAGCGCTGATGTTTTATATCCTTCGTTTAAAAATTTAATGTTTTAAAGTATTTTGAGCTCTAGTATAAGTATTCTCAATTATTGTATATTACTATGGACTATAGTTATACTAATTACTGTATTAACTTACACATTTATTATATTCTTAAAAATCTTGAACACCCCATTGTTAAAACTTAAAGTATTGAGAATAATGTAAATAACATAATAGTACATATGTTAGAAACACGGAGTAGATAATATTTTCAGATTTTCTCTTAAAATTGAAATATCAATAAGAAAAGAAAATACGATTTAGAAGCAATCTGTAAGAGAAAACTCATAATTCAAATTGCAAATTGATACATGGGTATCGTTCTGCATACCGGAATTTATTACAACCGGCAAAGAAAATCACATTTAATTTTTTTCTATATTTCCATTCAATTATTATAGACGTCTAGAAAAATAATAAAAATTCATTTATTGTTCGTTCGTTAATACTGTGTTTTTTACAATCATGTAATATTGTTAATTTTCTAAAGTACTTGGTCATCCTTCTGGTTTAAGAAAAGTACCTTGGATTGAGTTAACAATTTTTAACAAAATTTTAACTATTTTGTTAAATAAGAAAAGTCCTCAGTAAACACGAGTTTTTTTATAATTGTTTGCCTAAAACAATCTGTGACTAACTAATTAATCAAACTGTGTTTTTTTTTTTGTTTTAAAAGTTGTTTTTGTATTTTGTTAAATCGTAGTAACATTTAAAATTCATATTAAGACAACGTTCTCTATTCTAATGTCATGCATTTTTGTACTACACATGAATATAAACTGGAATATATGTTCTGCATTGAAATGCGACTGGAGTAATTTACTTATCTAAACATATACATAAGTATTTGAGTATAATAAAAAAGCTACGTGTAAAGTAATTGACTTAGATCTCAAAACTAATGTAGTATCACTTTATATTTGGTCACCCGTCGGCAGAACAAAATATATTTAAATAAACAAAATGATATATGATTTACTTATGTTGTTTGAACAGTTTAAGAAAACAAAACCAAAACTTACATTTGATCTGAAAAATAAATTTAATTTATTAGTAATAATATTAAGTCAGTACGAGTATTTAGTATGTTACGTGTATGATTGAAATGAAACACGTTTCGTGCCTACACAAAAGAGGACTGTATTTTGTCCACTTGATTATATACTATTACACTACCCTTGGCCTCCCGTTCACCTAACACTGTATCTTATCAAGGTTATTGAAGTCCTCAAAGGGATAAGTAATAAACATGTTTTGATACGTAAACTTAAGGGTAGTCTTGATTAGATCTCAGTTTTATGTAATCTAAACATGACAATAACTCAAATTATTACTCTCTGGGGTCACAAAGGTCGCAGTTTCTAATACCCGTAATGATGAACTTTTCATTTTATATTGATAAAAATTTAAAAAGAGGTTTTACGTTAATATGTGCATTGTATATTGCAATACTATCGCTTTCTATGGCGGTGAATATTTACTTTGATTCGATTCCCGTGGTAACTTACTTTTGGTCGCTTCTGATAGGTTATAAATTTGTACTATTTAAATATATGTGATGAATGTTATTATATGTGATGTTATTATAATTTTTTTATATTATTATTTTCGATCTAGTAATATATAATAAAAATCTATCAATTCATATATGATGTGGTATCCTATTATTAATATTTTAATGTTACCTGGATCAATCCCAAAAATGATTTTCTAAAAAATTACTTTCTCATATATAATTATGAGCTCTAAATTACTATTTCTACTTCAAAAAATAAATTTAAAAAAAGGGACAGGATATATAGAAAAAGTATATATATTTATTAGCCTTCATCGTGTAATATTTATCTTTGTTATAATAATAGGTTTTTATTGAAGATTATAGACAATTGAATATATGACTATACCCACACTAATATCTTCAATTTAATAAAAACACACCGTCGTTGAGAGTTACGAAGTGATATACCAGAAGGTTGTTGGTACATTTATTTACATTTCAATATATTTATATTGTAACGAATTCAGTTCAGTAACGTCTGTTCGTACTCCAACAAACCCAGTACAGTGCACTAAGCACTTTCCAGTTTGTTAAATATTGTTTCTCAAAGATTTATCGCTTCAAAGAACATTCAATATTTTCCTGTTTCAATATTTCACTAAGAAATTCGATTTTTTGTAATTAAGTTCTTGATTTATAACACTGTAATAATATTTAAAATGTAGAATTTTATACTTATATTTAGAAAAATGAGGATACAATAATGATATTATGATAAATGAACAAAATAGTTTAAACTTAGAACTAATTGAAATAATGTATCTTATGTCTCTGATAAAATAGAATTCATTTTTTATGACACTTTACCTTAGTGAGTGATGTGATGATGAAGATGTTTTGTTCTTCGTATCAATCGACCCAAACTAACGTGTAATTTATCATAACATAATATGTTTCCTGATTTACCACTTTATTTTTTGAAGAAGATGCTGCTGATAATATCAAAATTAATTAAACTAGCCGACCCATGGGCCTTGCCCGCGTAAAACTTTTAGCCTTTGTTATTATTATAGGCCATATTCTATTTTTATACTAAATTTCATTCAAATCTTCTTCATTCAGGCATACTTACTATATCAAAATAAAAAATCCGTGCCCGCAGGGGGACACGCGTGGGTAGACCTCGTGTGTAACTTGTTTAAAATATAACTCACTACCTAAGAATAACACATGATGCCGTTGTTTACATCAAAAATTTTCAAGCAAAAGGTGGTTTTTATTTTTTTTCTCGGAAAAGGTATCTTTTTTGGAAATACTTTTGATACTTAAATTTAAAGTATAAAATAACCTTTCTATTAAAAATATTTGCGAGGAGGGAATGTTTACCAGAAAAAAGTTACCGTGGTTTTACCTACCTTAAATTTTCAAGCTAAAAGTGGTTTTTATTTTTTTTCTCAGAAACGGTACCTTTTACGGAAAAACTTTGGGTACCTAAATTTAGAGTAAAAAATAAACTTTCTATTAAAAGTACTTGTGATGTAAGAATGTTTACCAGAAAAAAGTTATGAATTGGTTTTTTTACCCCCACCCCTAAGTTATTGAAGTTAGGTTTTCGGTTTATCTACATTAGTTATAGGTATTCATCAAAGACATCATAAAATATGACCATGATTGATATTCTTTATATAGGAAAAAAGTTATGGTTGAAAAACTGAAATCAGAAAAAGTGAGGCTCTAGCGCCCCCTGTGGCCGGATTTCTCTGGTTAACGAACTTGATCTTCATTTTTGGATGGTTGATTTTTGTGCAAAGTTTGAAACCGATGTGAACGAAACTGCGGCCGCTATCGTGCTGACAAAAGTCAATCTGGACGCACGCACGCATATATATATATAAATATATATATAAACTTTTTGACCAATGGTCATTTTGGACTCAGGGCGTCATAAGAAGACCTTCTGTGAAGAAATCTTTCCAAAATTCGAAAGTCGGGTACAAATGAATGGGTAGACCGAATTCTTCGAGGTCTACCCAAAATAAGAAAAAATGAAGTAATTAAGTAATGAGTTATTTTAATTCAAATGAAGATAATGGTAATGTGGAAAATATGAAATTTGGGTATAGATAGAAAAGACTATTTTTTTACTCGTGATAACTTAGAAATTAAATGTTAATAATAAAATGATATCCGTTCAATGTATTGACCAATTTTAATGATGTACAGACAAAAAATTATATAATTGAAATTATTTTAACAATGAAATACTTCACAAGGATTCGTGATTTCATCATGATACGATAAAGTGGTTCTAGAATATGTAGTAGTTACTTAATATTTTTTAAATTTAAATGCTTATACTGTTTATTTTTTAAATATAATAGCTTATTTTTAAAATATAAAAGCTTATTTTTAAAATATAATAGCATACACTGTTTATAATAGCTTAGCTGATATAAATAGATGTATCCACTCTCAAATTTCTTTCTAAATCGTCTTTAGTTCTACAGTACATTAGTACATCATATCGTCTTATCTTTTAACCGTTTAAGGAGCGCAAGCGAAGAAAGGAAATTTTTGAAATGATTTTTTACACTTTTGGTAACATAAACTGTTTTTTTGCACTTGTTTAAGTTTAGAAGTCTTATAGCCAGATAAAGTAGCTTTGTATTATAGAAAAAAATGTTAAAATAGTACTTTTGGAGCTTATGCCAAACAAATAAGCAAACAAAATTATATTTCCTCTTTATAATTTTACTATAAGTTACATATTTTAACTATTCCCAATTATTTTAATATTAACTAAAAATAAAATAGAATTAACGATTTTTTTTTATTCGATAATTTAGATTTTTATAATCTATTAATATATTCAATGACGACTGGACGGCCGGGATCATGTGATGAAATAAGGATTTGGAAATGCATCGAAGTGAACAAAGAGAAAGGGACGGATTCTGGTCAACCGGAATTACTTACTTTACTGTTAGGATGATGCTACCTCTGACCAGTGGCACGTGAAGTAGTAGCAATCTATAAAACAATAAAATAACCCTATTAATTCAAGTTATACAAAAGTCAACCTACGGTATAATACAATTATTTTATAGACGAAGTTTTAACTTAACTTTATACTTAAATAAAGAAACGATTAATATAAAAAATCCGTGCCCGCAGGGGGACACGCGTGGGTAGACCTCGTGTGTAACTCGTTTAAAATATAACTCACTACCTAGGAATAAGACATGATGCCGTTGTTTACATCAAAAATTTTCAAGCAAAAAGCGGTTTTAATTTTTTTTCTTGGAAAAGGTATCTTTTTTGGAAATACTTTTGATACTTAAATTTAGAGTAAAAAATAACCTTTCTATTAAAAATATTTGCGAGGAGGGAATGTTTACCAGAAAAAAGTTGCCGTGGTTTTACCTACCTAAAATTTACAAGCTAAAAGTGGTTTTAATTTTTTTTCTCGGAAACGGTACCTTTTACGGAAAAACTTTTGCTACATAAATTTAGAGTAAAAAATAACCTTTCTATTAAAAATACTTGTGATGCAAGAATGTTTACCAGAAAAAAGTTATGATTTTTTTTCCAAAAATTTTCGGTTTTTTTACCCCCACCCCTAAGTTATTGAAGTTAGGTTTTCGGTTTATCTACATTAGTTATAGGTATTTATCATAGACATCATATAATATGAACGCGATTGATCTCCTTTGTATAGGGACAAAGATATGGTCGAAAAACTGAAATCAGAAAAAGTGAGGCCCTAGCGTCCCCTGTGACCGGATTTCTCTGGTTAACGAACTTGACCTTCATTTTTGGATGTTTAATTTTTGTGCAAAGTTTGAAAGCGATCCGAGCGAAACTGCGGCCGCTATCGTGCTGACAAAAGTCGAATCTGGAAGCACGCACGCATATATATATATATATATATATATAAACTTTTTGACCAATGGTCATTTCGGACTCAGGCGGTCATAAGAAGACCTCCTGTGAAGAAATTTTTCCAAAATTCGAAAGTAGGGGACAAATGAATGGGCAGACCGAATTCTTCGAGGTCTACCCAATAAGGTCAAGAACTCATCTGTGTTAATGCAATAAGGGCCAACAGACATTTAGAGAAAGGCGTGACTGAATAATGTATGAAGGGACCAAAACAAGATGAGAACGGATGGATTGACACAAGATATAAAATATATTGCATGGACCTTGTTTGTATAGCTTTGATTTATTTTGGGTCGTAAACTAATTCCTCATTTTCGTATAAGTTACCAAGTGAAATTAAAGAATAAGAATAATAATTTTAAAATCAGATTAAACAGATGTTGACTTGAAAAGTTTATTATAGTTATGACGAATATTTACAGGATAACTTTAATAAGATTGAAATACAAATAAGGTAATGACACACATTTTTGGGTAGACCTCGAAGAATTCGGTCTACCCATTCATTTGTACCCGACTTTCGAATTTTGGAAAAATTTCTTCACAGGAGGTCTTCTTATAACCCCCTGAGTCCGAAATGACCATTGGTCAAAAAGTATATATATATATATATATATATATATATATATATATATATATATATATATATATATATATATATATATATATAAATATATATGCGTGCGTGCGTCCAGATTCGACTTTTGTCAGCACGATAGCGGCCGCAGTTTCGCTCGGATCGCTTTCAAACTTTGCATAAAAATCAATCATCCAAAAATGATGGTCAAATTCGTTAACCAGAGAAATTCGGCCACATGGGGCGCTAGGGCCTCACTTTTTCTGATTTCAGTTTTTCGACCATAACTTTTTCCCTATACAAAGAAGATCATTTGCGTTCATATCATATGATGTCTTTGATGAATACCTATAACTAATGTAGATAAACCGAAAACCTAACTTCAATAACTTAGGGGTGGGGGTAAAAAAAAACCGAAAATATTTGGAAAAAAATTCATAAGTTTTTTCTGGTAAATATTCTTACATCACAAATATTTTGAATAGGAAGGTTATTTTTTACTCTAAATTTATGTAGCAAAAGTTTTTCCGTTAAAGGTACCGTTTTCGAGAAAAAAAATAAAAACCACTTTTAGCTTGAAAATTTAAGGTAGGTAAAACCACGGCAACTTTTTTCTGGTAAACATTCCCTCCTCGCAAATATTGTTAATAGAAAGGTAATTTTTTACTCTAAATTTAAGTACCAAAAGTATTTCTAAAAAAGATACCTTTTCCGAGAAAAAAATAAAAACCGCTTTTTGCTTGAAAATTTTTGATGTAAACAACGGCATCATGTGTTATTCTTAGGTAGTGAGTTATAATTTAAACGAGTTACACACGAGGTCTACCCACGCGTGTCCCCCTGCGGGAACGGATTTTTTTAAATTTATTGTTATGATTTTATGATTTTATTTTCTTGACAGTTTAGTTTAATTATAATTATTTGAATATTGTTATTGACATTGTTATTAACGTGTTATCTGAGAATGTTAATTAATGAAGTAATGTATAAATTAAATTTTTGACGACTGTAACTTTGTAAACCAAAAATATTACCAAATAAACATGAATATGACTATGAATTATATTATATATACCTATATGAAAATTCCTAACAATTTTGAACATTTATTCTAATAACCGGGTATCAAATGAAATATTATAATTAGTTTTGTGGTAATAAATTTATTTTACTCAAATTTATCACAATTAAAACAAAAAAATACCAAAAATATATACTTAGTGTTAAAAATACAATAATGTTATATGATAAATGCAGTCAAGATTTAATTAATGTTAACATTTTTAATTACTATTTTAAATTTTTAAATAAGTTTTTAATTTATTTTACTATTAACCCATTACGGATTTTATCATATCTTCTTATATTCAGAGTAAATAAAATTAATTTAAAATTCCAAAAGAGGTGCACGAATAGAAACAAACTTAACTACTGTCATACCCAGTATTAGATAATAATCTATACTGTCTTCTCCGAGTTAACTGTAATATGATAAGTTTAAAATTAGCCGTCACTTTATGTTATGACATAGCTTTAGGAAACGCAACTTTGAAAAAAAAAACATTTTAATAAATTACGGTAATATTGTAGTAGTTAATAAGCACTTTACTGTAAAATATTATTTTAGATTATTAATTATGTGAATTCTTTATTTTATTCCGATATTTCATCTATGGAACGTAGGAAGGATATATAATAATTGTAAAACAGGTAATTTTATTGATAAGTTCTGATAATATTTTATTATTGTTTATAAAAAACACTTCTTTTTATATAGCTTAATAAAATTTTAATACAATTTAATGTAAACGCTTCACAAAAGGACATATTGTTGTTGTTAGAATTGGGTCTATTTAATGTCCAACATTTATTAAGTGAACAGAGTTTCTTATAAAGTTAATTCGGTGCTTCGAACTGTGAAGTAATTAATTAGTTTGTCGAAGTTTGATTCATATCTTTATTCTAAGTCATTTAATTGAAATTGTGCTCCAGTTTTACTCTTAATTTTAAATGAATAAATGGTTTAAAATAACAACACTAAACTAAATTTATATTCTGTTTCTACCAGAAAATAAAATTACCAACCACCATGTAGTTTATATTTGACTAAGAAGGAAGCTCTTTTTAGATAAAATAATAATTCCAATTCTTTGTAAATAGCTGGATTTAAAGATTATATTACTCTTGAGAAGAATTTATTAACCATTAAATTGAGTCATCCATATTATAGTGACATTACACAAACTTTGCTTCAAACTGTTAAGACCCCAAAGTTTACGTTTTATCTTAATGAAGAAACCACCGTGATAAATGATCAGATTGATCTTTAGATGTGAAATATTCGAAACTTTGATTGTTTCTTAGATGTGGACTTAATAATATCAAATGTGTTATCAACATGCAGTTATTATCATTATTGCAAAATATAAAATAATATTATAATATCTACTCCGTCCATACTTCATTTCACATTTCATATTAAGTTTATTAATATTATTTTTAATATTTGTTATCTTTAAAGAACGTAATTTGAAGCTGTCATTGTAGCCTATTTGCAGCCAATTTGTAGTGAATAATAGTTCAACATATTTTAATATTATTTAATTCAAATTGTGTAATAATTTTTAGTTTTGCTATAATAGTGGATATAGCAGTTGTAGATAGAATAATGTGAATTGAGTATTTATAGCTGGAGTTGCGGTTTATTATTACATATGGATGAAATTTGACTTGATTTTTTATGACTCGTAACTTTTAAATTGGCGGTCTAAGAAACAATAACACTATTATTTCTGTCATATAAGTGCTGTCGCTATGACATTTAATGAGCCCATTCGGTATTACTCGCTCTAAAAATCAACATTGCCGCACATTTGAACAAAATTTTGTGCAAAGTTCTAAACAACACAACAATCAAATTAGGTTGGATAAACCGGATTAGTTTTGTAATGGGTAGTAATTAAAATGGTAAATGCTGCTAATAATATTTTATAATAATATTTATACTGTATTAACATCAGCTTTAGCAAACAATTCACGAAGGATATATCCAGGAATATAAATAATGTAACCGGAAAATCATATATATCATTGTGAATTTAAAGCACGTTGCATATTTTTTACCAGTGTTTTAATCAACACATTATGTACTAGCCCTTGCCGGTGTCTTCGACTATATTGCACTTATGATTTCTTTATGTTTTTGTCAACGTCATATGAAATTTGATGTAACTTTTAAATATCACTACCATTGCAGAACTTAATTCAAAATTTCTCAAATACTTAAGAATCGATTTAACCTTTTAAGTTACGATATAAATATGGTATAATATAAAATATAGTTGTTGTTTACAAACTTAAATTTTGCGCGCATTATATAACTCTTCCGTTGTCCATCATTGAAGAGGAATATTATAGTTAAGGCAATATCACTTCGAAGTTTGTTGTTTTATAACTTACTCCTTAATGCTTCTTAAAATGTGAATATATATAACATACATATATCCAAAATAACATCGAGGATTAGGATAAGACAATACGCAGTATAATAGTGGTGCAGAATGCGATCTTATGTATATATAAACTGAAGTACGGAGAATAGAAAGTAATACATAATACAAAGTAACAGAAAATTATTCTATACATATAGGTAATAATTTTATTAGGAAACGTTTTTATAGCTGAATTGTTTTTTATATTATGTATTTTGCTTGTTTTCAAGCCTTACTGTTAACAATATGTATAAACAATATTAAAGTATAATTCTACCTTTCGTTCTATTTAGGAAGGACATTTTTTTATATAAATGTGCGTATTAATCGAATATCGTGCTGATTTTTGATAAACAAGCCTGTATTGGAAAGCGTCCAAAGTCAAAAATTCGAAATATGCAATTCATTTGAATTTGGGACTATACTTTCAGAAATTAAAAAACGGGGAATTTATATAAAAGTTGGAAAAGTTCTGCCGTGTCTTACCGCACGACTATAATATTCTCAAAACTTCGAGGAATGCTCTTTCATCTAACGGTCGCTTTAGAACTAGAACTGGAGTGATTAAACTTTTGAATTAAATCAATCGCTTTGAATCTGTTTGAAATTCTTATAACAATTATGAAGGATCTCTCATCTCTCATCCAGTGAGATTGTTAACATTTTCATTTCAATATACTACAGTTAGGAATATACTATACTTGCAGGCATTTCTTTAGTAAAGAAATAATATAATATATTTGGTCTTAAATATTTCAATAATAAAAATGATTTGAATTGCTTAGAATTAATTATTCTGCCTCACAATACAGGAATGAATTTTTCATTATGAAATGTGGATAACACTTCTTTGTTCTTGAGACTTTCTTCCAACTTATTTGAGTAGTGTTATTTAAATTTTTTTAAAGTTTTAACCTATCTCACGTAATTAATTACACAGGCACACAAAAAAAAAAAAACATCATGAACCAGAGGGGAGACACCATTATTCTTAGGTTTTTGGGATCGCTGAAATCGAATATGACAATAAAAACTAATTTTAAATGCCCGTTTTCCCGCTAGCACCCCCTTACTACTTCTTAAGGGGTGAAAATTGAAATTTTTGTATAAAATCAAGATAGATGTGTATTTCTACGTTTTTTGGGACGCAAAAACCGAAAATGATAACTAAAAATAAATTCATGATCACTATCACCCCCTACCACCCCTTACAGGGGGTGAAAATTAATTTTTTTCTATAAAATCAAGATAGATGTGTATTTCTACGTTTTTTGGGATGCTGGAACTGAAAATGATAACTAAAAATAAATTCATGACCACTATCACCCCCTACCACCCCTTACAGGGGGTGAAAATTATTTTTTTTGTATAAAATCAAGATAGATGTGTATTTCTACGTTTTTTGGGATGCTGGAACCGAAAATGATAACTAAAAATAAATTCATGACCACTATCACCCCCTTACCACCCCTTACAGGGGGTGAAAATTTTATTTTTTCTATAAAATCAAGATAGATGTGTATTTCTACGTTTTTTAGGATGCTGGAACCTAAAATGATTACTAAAAATAAATTTAAGACCTCTATCACCCATTAACACCCCTCACCAACCCTTACGGGGGGTGAAAATTTCAATTTTTGTTTAAAATCAAGGTGGGTGTGAATTTCTATGTTTTTCAAGATGCTGAGACAAAAAATGATTATAAGGTATATGGTAGCCTCATTGTTTGCATATATTTGTTATTATGATGCTAAGACTGAATCATGATTTTTGTCCTATTCTTAACAAGTTTTTTCATTTATTGTTTTTTTTTTGTTTTCTATTTAATTTTACTTATACTGTTATCCATCCGGCAGGAAAACTTGTAAAACGCTTAAAAGATGCTGAACCTAATTCTATGCCTCCGAAATAGAAGGGACTATTTTCCTGACAATTTTGGAGACTACAGTGAGGAGCAAGGTAAAAGGTTCCATCAGGATCTTAAGACAATGGAACAGCGCTATCAAGGTAAATGGGATGTCAATATGTTAGCAGACTACTGTTGGAATTTAAAAAAAGATTTGCCAGAACAGAAAAGAGGCAATAAAAGGAAACCACTTAGAAGCTCTTTTGAAAACAAGAGAGTTCGTTATCGTAGAAACAGGTAGACGCTGAAATAGTGAGAGGCAAGGGGACTCACTTTAATCCAGCACCCCAAAATTTTCATTTTCATTTTTGGTTGTCATATTCGGTTTTATCATACCAAAAAAACAGAAATTCCTTCCATAGACATTCCCCATAAGGGGTAGTAAGAAAGTGTTAATGGGTTATGGAGGTCTTGAATTAATTTTTAGTTATCATTTTCGTTTTCAGCATCCCAAAAAACGTAGAAATACACATCTTTCTTGATTTTATACAAAAATTTAAATTTTCACCCCCTGTAAGGGGTGGTAAGGGGTGATAGTGGCCATGAATTTATTTTTAGTTATCATTTTCGGTTTCAGCATCTCAAAAAACGTAGAAATACACATCTATCTTGATTTTATAGAAAAAATGAAATTTTCACCCCCTGTAAGGGGTGGTAGGGGATGATAGTGGTCATGAATTTATTTTTAGTTATCATTTTCGGTTTCAGCATCCCAAAAAACGTAGAAATACACATCTATCTTGATTTTATACAAAAATTTCAATTTTCATCCCTTAAGAGGTAGTAAGGGGGTGCTAGCGGGAAAACGGGCATTTAAAATTAGTTTTTATTGTCATATTCGATTTCAGCGATCCCAAAAACCTAAGAATAATGGGGTCTCCCCTCTGGTTCATGATGTTTTTTTTTTTTTGTGTGCCTGTGTTATTAATATGTTTTTGTCTGGCAAAAGAAGTCAAACAATAGAGTTCCATCTGTCAATATTCTTTCGGGTACGGAAGCTTTACTGGAATTGAGTTAAATTTGTTAAATAATAAAAAAAGGACCGTGGGGAATCAATGGTTGACCAAATAATATATGTTCTTTATTTTTAGTACTACTATTAAAAAAATATATATAAATATGGTATCTTCGCATTTCACAGATTTTTTTATCAAAATCAGCTAAATTTTAAAAATATGTAACAGAATTGTGATATATAAAGTCGGTATAAATTTATGTAACTTTTGTACCAGAAAATCGTTAAATTATGAAGTGATGACATTTTTGATTTTTTGTTGATTCGATGCTGAAAAAGTTAATTTAATGGTTTCTATTTTTGTTGTTGCTATATAATATACATATATTTATCTAAATTGGGGGTAAGTCATGGGATGAAAAGCAAATATAAAGAGGGTAGATATTATTTTTATATAACTGATATCAAAATATCAGGTACTTATAATTATAAATAGGTCTTAATGTAGTCATATATATATATATGACGAGTGAATAGTATTTCAAGTTATCTATAAATAGTGTATTTACACTATATAATGCTCAACTGAAACATAAAATAAAAAAAAAAATATCTTATTTTATTAGAGTTTCGCGTTTATATACTACTATTGATATTGATTGTTTAGTTAAATAAATGATATCTTAAGATATTTTATTTAAATATATAGTTATATGATCATGAATGTATGAATGTTTTTTTCAATCAAGCAGCCATTTTATTGTCAACTAGCATCACATCGCATTGTGAAAATTGTGTTGGTGAACTTTTAGTGATTAGTATTTATTGAAACTTTTAATTCATTAGTTTTTAAGGTTAAATAATGCGCAAAAAATTTGATATTGAAATAAGTCCATTATTC
This sequence comes from Melinaea menophilus ssp. n. AW-2005, assembly GCA_918358695.1. Classification (NCBI taxonomy): domain Eukaryota; kingdom Metazoa; phylum Arthropoda; class Insecta; order Lepidoptera; family Nymphalidae; genus Melinaea; species Melinaea menophilus. The sequence goes on from OU911048.1 coordinate 1,598,372, forward strand.
TAATGAGATACATTGCTATGAATCACTTCTACGAACTTGCTTTTCATAAATCATACAACATGAAAGACACCTAACTCGTAACTGTCAATAAGTCACTCCGATCAATGAAATCTACCTGATGAAATCACAGTGCATTTGTTTCTCGTACAAATTTCAAAGCAATTTTTATAGAACAAAATATAGGTGTTTTATATCATCTATCATATCAGCTGTCACAGTTTAATATCATTCAACATATTTTAATGCGTTTTTAACATAAAACTGAAGTTAAATTATTAGTAAGAAATTTATATTCACAATATATTTAAAATAAAGACCGACTGAGTGTCATCTTTAGAAATGAACGGTATTTATTTATTACCAGCGTGGCCTCTCTAGACTTTAATATAATATACATCTTCTTAATATAGACACTATAATGTTATATGCCAGAGAATAATCAAGTTAAAGTCAGAATTTACTTTATTTCTAATAATATAATCCAAACTAGAAGTTATGTATATTTTCTTAAAAGCGGCACTAATACACAGTTACGATCAGTACAAAACAAAAAATCTATAATAATTTATGAAAAATTGTAATAACAAAAAAAAAACTATAGGCATAAAACTGTGTTCTACATCGTGGTTGCACGAAATTATCAAAAGCATTGGTGATAAAATAAACACTGTATTAGACATAAAATTAAAAAATAACAGAATTGTAATTGTTTGGTACAAAATTGTAACCTTAAAAATTAATAAATGACGAAAATTTCTTTTATAACTTCCTCAATACTTTTGATTGTTAGTTACATAACTTTTCTAGATATTTGATTACAAACAACAAGAGATAGAAATAAAATGTTTTTTTACGACGAGATTTTTTGAATACGTAAATTAACTCTTACATTTAAATTGTGTTTTCTGTTACAAACTATCTGTATTTTGTACGCTAAATGATTAAATATTACCTAAGATAAGATACGAGATTTAAGAGAAAATTAATAAAAAATCTTATTTAATAAATTATCTGTATAAGAAATTGAAACAGAGTTAGTGTTGTTCAAACAAATCGCTTACATCAGTAGAGAAAACGTTTTATTTGGTTTCAAAAACGCAATCTTTAAATATTAATATTTATTATGAGCTTTTTTAAAAATATAACGGTGAAATGTTGTTATTATGTGGTTACAAAACTACAGAAAAGGTAACATTGAAAACATGCGGAAGATATCTTATTTCAATGACTTATTATTGCGCGCTTTATTCTTGTATGCATTCTGAAATCCGCTATTTAACACTATTTTTCTAATAGATTAAATCAAATGACTCTTATATGTAACAAAAATAATTATACCAATAATTTTGAAATATGTGAAATACCTAAGATTTTAAGGGCTAAAATCCATAAGGTTTCTTTATGTACTCGTAAAAAGTATGTAATAAACAAGTTTACATTACAATTGAATTACAAATAGAGATGAGTTAGATGTATTAGCTGTATTAGCTCCTCTCATATAAAAGTAAATATCCTAACAACTGACATTAATTTGTTGTCTGAACTAAATTGTATCCGGAACTTATTTTTCACATCAACTATCTACAATATGCATGCTAGTTAACTTTTATTAGATACATAAAATGAAGCAATCTATGCAATCCGCCAAGTTGTAAAAATTATAGTTTACCAGAGTAAACTTTTATAATCTTTCCACAGCCTCAAAAACCGGACCAGATCTGAATCTGGTCCGGTTATTAAGGCTGTGGAAAGATTTGATCTAAACATACTTTTATATATATATGTTATATTATTTTTTTATATTTATTAAATGTTCTTCCTATAAAATATTGCAATAATTGTTCTTTTAAAGTGCCTCACTTATTATGTAAGTTATTTGAAATTAAATATTTTGATTTATATTTCAATAGCTAATAGAAATTATGTGTAATAATTAAAATAAAGAAAATCGAAATACTGGTATGATAGAACTTTCTCTGGAGATTTTATTCAACTAGGCACCTCTAAATAAATGGCCCATGTTCTTATTTATTATTATTACGGGAGCAAACCCGTAATCTTCTCATATAATAATATATTTCACACATTATCCTTTACCACTTTGTTTTTAGAAATATTTCTCGTGGAATTGACCGTATTATATTAGATAACTATGACTTCTTCTGTATTAAATAATTATTCTAATATAAAACCGCTATATTATGATTTTACGTATAGTTAAGTCTTTAATTGTATACATCAAATAATGAGTATTTATAGAATAAGACATCTATATATTATTACCAACCAATTACATTTTGCTATATTCATCTCGTGAAAATAACTTTATTATAGCGACAGAGATATTAATATCTTCTAGTCACTTAGTAACCTATCTTGCGTACAGAAACACGAGTCGTATCTCAGAGCATTAATGATGTACATTCAAACATGTTGAAGGAGAGAGATCTATCTTATAAAAATTTTAGTAATACTTTTGCAATTTCTGGATTGCTTAAAATCAAATTCAGTGTAAATATAAGCCTAATAATAGTTTTAATTTTTACTTCAATAAATGCTTATTTCATTATATTGAGTATTTCCGTCACGACCTTAATCGGGTCAACTTAAAGGACACACAAGGTTCTAAGGACGGCATCACACTACCTGATCTGAATAAAATATTACTAGTGTAGTACTCTAGGATATATAAGTATGGTTGCAGATATTGGTAATAGAAAAATTAAAGAACATTTTCTTATTTTTAGAACATAAGAAAATTTATTAATAAATAAATAGAATGTAAACATAGTCTTATGTTTTATCACATGGCCGTTGAGATAAAATAAATTATCTACAACTATTCAATAATGTGATGAGTTTCTAACATTTGGTTTATAGAGCAAACATTTTTTGGTTATCTCATTTGTTTTAAATAATTGTTTGAAGTAGTCTACTTATATAATTTATTGCTATATGCTTTATCATGCCTCATATTTTCTGTGATATCATGTTTTTCGTACTAGACTAGGATAATGATAAGATAAATGATAATAAAAAAGCAGTATGTGAAAAATATTTAAAGCACGAACTCATATTTAATCTAACAAACAAAATGAGAGATCTTAATTACGAATTCATTTCGCATTTTAATTATGTTTTATCCTCTATATTTGCTCTTTTTTATTTAAGATAATAAAAACCATTATTATTTCGTTTAACTTTCATTATTCTCATTCTTAACATTTTACTACTTAAACTTTATAATATCTTTATAATTATATTTGTAAAGTCGCCGAGAACGATAGTATCAAATAATTTATAATATATTAGCGTATCATGAAAGTGAATATAAATTTAAGTTTAGATTATTTTACTTTATTAATTTTATACGACTTTATTATATATAAATGTGTTTAATTAATTGTAAGAAAATAATTCAATTACATTTGAATACGGTTTCTAACGTTGGTAAGGGTTTATAAAGACTCTTTATCATACTCTGGTCCGGTCCGATCCAGTGTCACACCTTTGTCAAGAAAGATCAAGAAGCATTTCTTGCAGTTATGTAAACTATGAAGCTGTTTAACAGAAAACTAAATTAAAATGTAGGTACCTGATTTTATCTCTATCGGTCTCTTATAATCTCTCTATAATTCTTTTTGCTTCTGTAATGTTCGTTTACTTCATCGTCATTTTAAGTTCAAATCATATAAAACTGTCATAAGCTCCACACAGCACATATTTAAATTAAGCTTTTGCTGATTTAACTTGCGTATTTTGGTTACATTTTCATTTCAACCTGACGTTTCAAATTCTTTGCACTAATTATGTTTAAGATTCATGTAGATGTTTGTAAATCAGTTAATTTTGTCTTGAAAATGACACGAAAATCATAGAAACTTTCATGTAACTCAATTTATTCTAGCTATTTTTTCCCTGATCCTCCCAATTTCGGTCTTTGAATTCAGTTCTTCCTCCTCGACATGGCATTATTGATGTCAAGTGATAAAGTTATTTAGATTATTTATCTTCATAATAATAAATGTTTTGAAAATAAACCTGTCAGTCACATTACCAAAAAAATATCGCCAAGTACAATATATAAGTTAAAAATTAAAGTTACTATTATGGTACTGTTTTGAGGATGATTACAGAAAACTATTTGCTAGGTCGGACCCAGTGTCCAACTTTTGCCTAGAATATTCAACTGTTTTTTTCAGTATGTAATAAAGATTACAGGGAAAGGAAAAGTATGAAATAAAGATTTCAAGTACAAAAGTATGTAATAAAGATTACAAGGAACGGAAAGGAAAGAAAACAGTATCAAAGGATGCTGTTTCCTTTGAGAGAAATCATAAATTAAAATCATTAATCATTTAATTTATTTCTTATTAAGTTTAATTTAAATCATTTAAAGTTGTTATGAAGTCCAGCAGAGAGAGTACAGAGATACACTTAAGATAGCAATGTGTATTGTACCATAATATTAAAAATAAATAATTTTTAACTAGAGACGACTAATAATGAATAATCAAATAAAAATATATCAAAATTTGGAGATAAACTATTAAGTAATATGATTGGTTTGCAAACGACTTGTTCGTTGTTGTTGGGTTTAACTCATCAATACCCTGATAAATAAGTAATATTTTACTACTCATAAGACATCAAATTTAATTTTATACACATATTTGTATCCTTTATTAATTCTTAATAATTGTGCTACAGTTTGTAATTTTGATACATTTATGTCCTTTTTGTATACCCACCTTTTTTAATAAAACTAGAATATAAAATAGAACCAACCAAGAATAATAGTTATAAAATTAGTTAAATAGTTTCCGATAATTTATTACACTTAAGCTGTAAGTTAGACTACGGTCATTAACGGTAGTTTCCTTCATACTTAAAAGAAGCTTAACTTTGAAGTTATGCCTCTCTGTACTTTGTTGTCGGTTGAACATATTGTCTTTCAATTTACATTTTCCCAACTTATAACTGCTACTAACTTGTGTACCTTGTGTACTTAGAAATATGAACTATATAAAAATATATATTAGCTTTTATTAATTTGCGGAACAATTATTAATTTTCAAAATCAGTTTTTTGTTTTCTTACCTCTTAAACTTCAATTTGTTGTAGAAATAACCATATGAATATTTTCTGTATAGTCCTATTTTTTGGTTAAGTATTTTAAAATTAATTAAAGTGATTTTTTTGACAAAATATGATATTTTATCATAGTAAAAATAAATTTAAAAAAATTTCAAAGTTATAAAATAACGCAACAATATCTCAGAAATAGACGACGAATGGAGAAAACAAAGAACTATAAAGGTACAAAAATATAATAAGAGACGGTTATGTTCAAGTAAAATATTACAATATTTACTTAGTAATTACACATTTTTTATCACATTTTTATAATGTAACTGAAAAAGTTTAATAAACACATTGGCTGATTTCTTGACTTCTTTGTATGTAGATATCCTCTTTAAAAGATATGTTGTTCTGACAGTAAACTATTGAAATACGTTGTTAATTTGATTGAATTGTGTTTGAAAAACAAACAAAATGGATAGACATAATGACAAAATTTTAAGAACTAAGTTACAATGCTTTATTTCAGTCACGAGTACATAACAGGTAGCAATGAGTTCATGGTACAGATGTGGTCTTGTTAATTTTAATTAGGTTAGGTTAATTGTTAACTTTTAAAGTCATAATTAGTAATTGTCACTTCTGCCATTAACAAGTTTCCCTTTGATTATCCGTGACCTTGATTCACAGATGAATAATTAACACAAGTTTACTAACGGATTAAAGAGACTTGGAGTTTTATTACATTTAATTAAATTAATCTTGATTTCTTAATCAAAAATATATTTATATATACCACTGTTGAATACACTAATGCGTGTACTTAATTGTTGATATCTGATAAACTTACGTGAATATAAATTAATTAAGTTACATTTTTACTTTAAAAAATGTATCTAATACGTAAAAGACATTTATGATTTGAAATGGTAATTTTTTAATTACTTTTTCAATTTGAAATAATATCTAATAGAAATAAATTAATTATAAATACAATATTGAAAACGTTTGGAAATAATATGTAATTTTAAATGGAAGTATACGTTATTTTCATTATACTAATTACTAAGGGCTCGGGTGAGAAAGTAAAACTTACGTCATTTACAAGGCACTTACACTCAGGAGTGGCTGGAAGAGATCTCTTCTAAGAGATAAGCTATCCCATGTACATCATTTATAGTTTTAAGTATATATGTAATAATGAGGTACATGAATAAATAAATAAATAAATAAAATCATAGATTAATAATTCAAGTTATATGAGTACCTTTAACTTTCGACAATAATTATTATGTAAAAGATATTTCCGGCAAACACATATTCAAACTTCTGAAAGTTGAAAGAAAAAGTTTCTGATATAGCTAAGTTATAATTACAGTTACACTTGTGTAAAATTAATTTAGCAGTAGGAACCGCGAAACACTTCCTAATAGGGTGTAGGGTACTTCTAAATAGAAGTAAATACTCGCGTCGCCACGATAAGATATTAGAAATCGTACGAGAAGCGGTTAGTCTTTCTGTAGCAAAAGCGCAAAAGGGTATAATAACCATCAAAATATCAGTAGATTTCGTAAAGACACGTTCGTCGGAAAAATCTAAACTAAAACCTTATTCCATCTTGGACGCGTCTCATGATAGACACGTATGAAAGGCAATACAAAATCCCTGGGAAACAAACATACCCAAAGATCATCATCATCATCAGGAATAAATTTATAGTTAATTTGTACGCTCTAGTAGGAGCGAGAGGTATAACAGCAAAATCTCTCTACGACTCATTGTAGGATCTCGACCTTTCTAGAACGATCATCAGTTCATTTCTAGAACGTATTTCAAAGGCTGCTTTAGATGGTTCTCACGATATTTGGTTAGGTAGGGAGAGGAGTGTGAACAGTGAAGGTGCCATAGTAAAGGGGCCCCTTAAACCTATACCTGAGTCGCAAGTCCCGGGCATTGTTGCCGCTCCTCTTCCGGTGAATCCATGGAATACTAAGAAGCTTCTAATAGAAGCGTCTAGCTTCTATTAGAAGCTTCTTAGCTAACTAGATTCTAGAAGCGTCTCATACATACTATTTTAAATTGATATAAAAAACTTGACTGATCCGAACTTTAAAAAATATTTCTTATTTTATTTGATATCAATAAAGATAAGTTAAAGCTTTTTGTCTTAATCTTATCGATTTACGATTAAACGTACATTCATACCTACGAGTATTATACCTAAGCTTGGTTCAAAGTGAACACTCAAGATCAGTGGATAAACACTTCTGTGGCCGCCAGAGCTTGATCTTACCGTTCAGTTCATCGTATTAAACATTTAATTTCTTTAAAATCTATTTCGTATTTTGAACAAATCTCACTCTTCTAGAACAAATATAGATTATAGATATGAATTATTAATACAACAAATAATATAACACTATTATAATATTATTTACCGTATCATATTACAGATATGCCTAATATAATATTTAGTGCCTTAATTTTAACAACTTTATGTACCACCTACATTGTACTCGTGTACTAATCACTATATTCAATTAGTAATTGATTTATTACTTTATCAAAAAATACTACAGTTATAAATTATACATTTCAGTTGTTTCTATAATAATACTAACTATTGCTACAAGTTAAGTTAATAAATAAAATTGTTTTTGTTTTATGTAACAGTATTTTTTTGTGTCCGTAATCGTTATCGCGTCGAACTATTTAGAAGAAGTATGCGGAGAAAGTAACAATCCTTATTATATATTAGAGATCAGTCCCAAATAACTCATAAACAATTTAATACGTAATAACCTAATTCTTGGTACAAAAAACCCTACTTGAATTAATATAATTTGACACTATTTTTATTATTACAGTATATATGTAGTAATAGTAGTTAAATTTTAATTGTTGCTTCTTTTTAAAAAACTTAAATCTAGTAATATCTATACAAAATACTGTTTAATTTTATACTATTTATTTAGGTTACCGTATAATTGTAATGTATGTTTGTTTGCTTGTAATTTATTTTGCCAAAATTTTAATTTCTTCAAAACATTTACTTTTTGTTTTTTTTTTGTCAAAAGGTTTACTCACTTATATAAATCAACACTATGGCGAGCATAAACCAAGTCTAAATCAACTCATAGATCGAGTCACAGCCAAGAACAAAGATCAAAGAACGGTAAAAAAGTTATGGATGCACAAATATGAATGCACCTCCTGTACAATTGTGAATCACGTCAATAAAGTTCTCTTAGAATACGGCGATTTGATATAAATAGTAAATAACACACCAAATGGATGCGTATGTTAAGAGCTTTAAAGATGTCGACATTATCTCGCATTGCGATTATTCCACAGTATCTCTTGTTGTTCTGTCGAATATCCTACATTGAAACTATGTCTATAACACATAAGCAACGTAATACACAAACATCGTTGATTTCCACACGGAGCATATAACTAGTACACAAAGTACACAAACACAACAGAGTATCTCTGAGTTCATTCTAATTGTCGTTCATTATGGTAACCACGTTAGTAACGTGTCGTACTGCAGTTACTGTGGGTAGTAAGTAACATTCAACTTGAATATTGTACATTATATTGTTTTGTATACATTACACATAACATGCATGTATACGCAAAAAATTGAGAAGCTTATATTTGTCTGATGTATAAAAAGTACCGAATGGATTGAATGAAATTCCCTTAACTTAGGTTAGGTTTATCTACATAAATAATACTATACTATTATATTTGTGTGTAAAAATATAATTACCTATATGCCTATATAAGTACCACACGGTCTTGTAAACCCTGTCTCGCACCAAAAGGTAACTGGGAGAGGTCTTTAAAAGAGATAAGTAATCAAAGGATACAGTACAAAGGTATGTACTACACTGTTTTCTGTTGTTTTGTATTTGTGATTTATATCATATATCATGAATTTGTGATATATACATAAATAAACAAAAAAATTATTTAATTAAATAAATAAAAATATTATTTTTTTCGGCCCTTAGCTATCTGATAAGCCATCACCGTCAACACTCTAGACTCTAGAATATTTGCTTAGTCGCTATATCATTTTTGATTCGCTCCATCTATGTATTCTTCGGTCGTTTTCTTGACATACAGACGCTTTTACACTTAAAATTCTTTTTGTTATATACTTTTTATCCCTCCACATTATGAGATCATACTTTACTTTACTTCTTATCACGAGAAACGATTACTTCTTATATTTTCTATTACCGGTGCTAGTTGCTACTTTTAGACTATAACTTACATAACAAGTTCTTGTTATATTGCACTTCACTTACATCTAAACATTCCTATGTAAGTAAGAAATTTAATATATGTCCAGGTCAATATAATCGTTCCTACTAATTGCCACGATTGATACGATTAAGTTAGTTAGTTAGTTAGTTAGTTGTTAGTGCCTAAGTTAGAACAGAATTATAATATATATTTGACAATTATATTCAAAATTATAAATTATAGTTCATGACTTCAAAAGTATACATTGTTTAATTTCATATTATATATAATATCGTAGATGATGATTTAATTAGTATTTTTAAACAATACTATGTTGAATGTTGTCTGTTACTGTATAGTACTATGTGTATAGATAGTATAATGCAGTTAGTATTACTACATACAAAAGTATATACTTTAGACTTATAATGGGTGTTTTCTTTAGAGGTATATAATTTTAGGTTCAAATAAAACACAGTTAAATGGAGTTAATTGCCATAAATTTAGTTTTATTTGAAAATTAATGCTTTGCCATTTTTATTTGAATATGATTTCCGGCATACGGCTACCTCGGCTGGCTCAGAGAAAATCCAATCGGGAAGTCCAATTTTCAATCACTTTTTGCAGCAACGGAGGCCGTATCAGTGATAACGTAGCGAATATTTTCTTAAAAGGCGTCAATCGTGTGTGGCTTATATATTATATACCAGAGACTTCACATAGCCCCATAAAAAATATTCCAGCGGTGTTAAATCGCATGATCTTGAAGGCCAATTCACGGGTCCATTTAATAATGAAATTATTCGTTAACCGAACGTTTTTTTCAATAAATCAATTGTAACACGCGCTGTGTGGCATGTTGCACCGTCTTGTTGAAACCACAGCGCCTCCACATTAAGGGCATGCAATTGTGGAACAAAAAACTCAGTGATCATGGCCCTGTAGCGGTCACCATTAACTGTAACTTTCTGGCCGGCATCGTTTTTGAAGAAATACGGACCAATGATTCCACCGGCCCATAAAGCACATCAAACAGTGACTTTTTCAGGATGCAACAAATTTTCGATAATGGCATGAGGATTCTCTTCACTCCAAATCCGGCAGTTTTGCTTATTAACGTACCCATTCATCCAAAAATGAGCTTCATCGCGGAACAAAATTTTCTTGTGAAACTCAGGATCAACAGTAAGTTCGTTTTGAGCCCATTCACCAAATGTACGGCATGCCCCATGGTCATGCGACTTCATTTCTTGCGTGAGTTGAATTTTGTAAGCTCGTAAATCCAAATCTTTCCGCAAAATCTTCCATAAAGTGGATGGACACAGCGACAATTGTTGAGCACGACGCCGAATGGACTCATTTGGGTCTTCCTCGATACTACTTTTTTTTTATTTTTTATTTTTATTTTAGAGGAGGGCAAACGAGCTTGCGGGTCACTGTTGGTATGTGATCACCGCCGCCCATGAACTCTTGCAACAACCGAGGATTCACAAGAGCGTTGCCGGCCTTGGAGAAAGGAATATATGCCTTTTTTGAAGGTACCCTTGTCGTATCGATCTGGAAATACCGCCGAAGGAAGTTCGTTCCACATTTGAGTGGTACGTGGGAAAAAAGTCCTTGAAAACCTCACAGTTGAAGATCGCCACGCGTCCAGGTGGTATGGATGATAAAGGAGGCGATGGCGAGCTGTGCGGTAGTGAAATTCGGCGGTAGGCATCAGATCGAATAGTCCTTCGGAACACTCCCCGTTGTAAATGCGGTAGAAGAGGCACAAAAAAGCCACGTCTCTACGCAATGCCAAAGAGTCCAGCCGTTCGCAGAGCACTGGGTCCCCGACAATCCGAACGGTTTTCCGTTGTACGCGGTCAAATGGTAGAAGCCGATATTGGGATGATACGGACCAGAGATGAGAACAGTACTCCATGTGTGGCCGGGCCTGCACCTTATAGAGCGCAAGTCTTTGGCCAGGTTTGAAGTACTGCCTCGCTCAATTGATCACTCCCAATTTCTTCGAGGCCAACTTGGCCTTGCTCTCCAGATGACCACGAAACTGACAACCGCTCGAAATGTCGAGACCCAGTATTTTGATACTTGGCGAGGCAATAAGAGGAGTGCTCTCGAAGAGCGGTGATACGACAAATGGGGTTTTCTTAGTGGTAAACGCGCAAACCTGTGTCTTTAGGGGATTGAACTGAACGTGATTCAGTTCACCCCACTCAGAGACCATCCCCAGGGAGGTCTCTATTGAAGACACAAGTTTCTTTCGGCACTCGTCGACGTTTTCCCGAGAGAGACCTGCACGGCCGGAATATACTGCATCCCCAACTCTGCTCCTCCTGCACATCGCACGCAGCCTTGGGGTACACCAGCGTTCACGGGCTTGGGGTCCGAGCAAAAACCGTCGAGAACGACCTGTATGCTCCGAGCAGTGAGGAAGCTGGTGGTCCACATGCATAAACTCTCGGGAAGCCCATAGCTTCGAAAGAAGCCCCTTGTGCCATACACGATCGAAGGTTTTCGCCATATCCAGACTAACTGCCAGACTCTCTCCCTTGCTTTCAATAACAGCTGCCCAACGGTGCGTAAGATATAACAGAAGATCACCAGCCGATCGACCATGGCGAAAGCCATATTGCCGGTCATTGACCAACTGGTGATCCTTGGGGTAGGTTAGGAGCTGCGTATTGATGATGCTCTCCATTATTTTGGAGAGAAGGGAGGTAATGGCGATAGGTCTGTAGTTAGCTGGGTCCGAGCTATCACCTTTTTTAGGGATCGGATGGACAAGGGCACGCTTCCATGAGACCGGGACTACGCCTTTAAGGTAGGAGTACCCAAATAGACGCGTAAGCACTGGAGTCAACTCAGGGGCACACGTTCGTAGCACTAATGGAGAAATGCCATCCGGCCCACTCGACTTATGAACGTCCAAGGAAAATAGAGACTGCCTGATAGTTTTTTGGCGAAAAACTATTTCCGGCATTGAACTCTGACACCGCGGGATGATAGGCGGTGTCTTCCCTTGGTCCTCCAAAGTCGACTTGGAGGCGAAAAGAGTGCCCAAGAGATCGGCTTTCTATTTTGCCGTGTGGGCCAGAGAGTCATTCCCCATGTGCAACGGCGGTAGGGACGGCTGGCTAAAGTTGCCCAGAGTGGCCTTGGAAAGCGCCCAGAATTTGCGCGTTCCAGGCGGGTACTTTGCCAGCTGATCTCCAATTTTGACGACATGCTTAAAGTTTGCTCTAGCAATTTTCCGTTTGAAGAATCTGGAGGCAGGATAATATTTCCTCTTCAGAACTCTAGAGTTCGGATTCTTAGTGACTAACGGATTAGCCCAAGCTTGATAAGCCTGCTGTTTGCCAGCTACTGCAGCCCTGACAGACGCATCAAACCAAGGCCGCGATCTGCCGCCAAGTGGTACCACATAGCTTGGTACAAATAGTTCTATGCCCTGAAGTATCACATCAGATACAGCCGCAGCGCAGTCACTAGGATCATTGGAAGGGAAACAAATCGGCCCCCATGGGTAGGATGCAAAAACAGACCGCATTCCATCCCAATCCACTGACTTATAGTGCCAAACGCGTCGAGTCGCAGGTCTACAGCAGCAATAGCTTCTACGGTACGAACTGTACGACGTCTCTGAGGATGCGTGTTGTCCCGTAGAGTAAAAGTGGTGCGCAAAAGATTCATGGTTGCTCGAATTAATTGCTCTGATGGACGATTAAGCCGACCGTAAAATTGACGAAGAGCGCGATGAGTTTCTCGAACTGGAAAAACATGGGTTTATCGTAAAAAATCTGCACAATTTGCAGACGTTGTTCAGGTGTCAGTCTATTCATGATAAAATGGCAAACCAAACTAAATACAAAACAAGTGACAACTATCAAAATATCGCGCATATTAAACAGTATTGCCAACTTAAAGTTATATATACTACTATACCTCTAAAAAAAACACCTAACACTTCCGCTTTTACCTTACCTTATATATTACCTTATCTTATGAGGTACCTAACGCTCGGGTTAAGTAGGTACTCAACTCTAATGACGCTTAGATTACAATCGAGGGCTGTAAAAGTTTCCTTTTTGAGTTTAACCTTATTATACTACTTAACATTGTGACTGTATTTTTCTTAGTTTGGTATAACGGCGATTTGTGTACATTTAGTCCTATACTTTGAATAGTAGTTTTACTAATTTACTTTGAATATTGTATACAGACGTTTGAAGATAGTGTTTTTGCTTTATTGATAAGGAAAATATAATTTAATTATTTAATACAATGTATTTATCTGTGAGATAATACAAGCAATGGACACACAATACACCCAGATGAGAAACCACAATCTGTGTATTTCTAACAGACATACAAAGAATTGTTCCTTGTGGATTTCGATCTCACCATCTTATGAATTAAGTGCGCTTTGTGTAAATAATTAAAAAAGATATGAGAAAAAATGCATGCCAGATGCAAAGTTCCATAAAAATGGCGACAATCAGTGACAACAATTTTTTTTTTCTTCCCCCACCCATCCCACTTTTACAAAAAGTCCTCTTCTAGAGAGAGACTCGATAGGAATAATACCTTGGCCCTAATATCCCTCCCAAACTCCGCAACCACGAGACCACTTTGTTATATTTTATTTTACAAAAAAAAATCTAGAAGCTCTAAGAGTAACAAAAGTCGGCATTTCTAATCGAGATATTTGAATTCCATAGCAAAACATAACTTTCAGGTCAATAAGGCGGCATGTAACGGACCCATAAAATAAATTTTCTATATGAGGAATCGTCACGATTTCTCTATATTACTCGCATGTCGTCACCAGATTAAGATCAAAAGTCTTTGCCGAGATAAATGTCTCTTATTCTTTACTTATGTACAAATATATTATGTCAATCCCAACCTAAACATGATCCCAACATAAAAATTTAGCAAACATGGGTACGTCTACATTGAATATAGTTTTTTCTATTTGTATAACCAAAGTGTTTTAATGGTGTAAATTAATTTTATTCCTACAAAAAAATTAAAAGTTCAGATATTAGAGATCTACAACAATCGATTCTAGAGTCTTAAGCTCCTTCGAGTTGAATGATATAATTAAAAAGTTTAATAACTTTTAACTTCTAGTTCTATGGCGCTCGTTAGTTCAATAAAAAATCTACACAGCTCAGTAAATAACATAGCTCCCTTCTTTCTCTTACTAATGATAAAAATACCTTCTATTACCATAAAGTTAAATATTTAAAATTTTTGAATTATATCTTTTTTTTTTAGTTTTACGGAAAGGTCAGTCTAATAGCCTTTAGTTTATAAAAGAAAAAAACGAATACTATGTAGATAGAAATAGAGTTATGAGTATGTTACCAATATCTAAAAGATTCAATTATAAAGAGGAGTTTTTTCAAATTTTTGCTAGCCCCATCTCAAACGCCTGATAAGCTTTTTCTCTGTCTTTAAGTTTTATTTCCTTGTGTCCCTTCTGTTCCTCCAGAATGGTTTGTTATTGTTAAAAACTGCTTTAAAGTTGTATGTAACATATCGTTAGTCTTATTTTAATCATAAAAGGATTTTAATAAATCATAACTAATTTGTATTTCGCTGGAAGCTTTAATTTATATTTTAATCTCCGAATTGATCAGAGTATTTTATTTATTAATATTATTGTAAGTTTATACAGTTTCTTTTCTTTTTTGTATGTTTCTTTTATGTATATATGGGAACAGTTCAATTTTGTGTTCTAACATTTACTTACAACTACAGTTAATTTAATATTAACGCCAAACAAGGCATGAAGGCTAAATTTAGTACTTTCTGTACTTGATTGTATGACTTGATAGATTTATAGAAATTATAACAATTAATGGTATACAAATAATTTATTATTTTTCTTACATATGATTTCAGCAACGTTATTTCAAAGAATAATTATATCAAGTATTGCTTAAAATACATTTTAATTTTCTGAAACTTTGTGTAAGTTTCAGAAAATTAAAAAAAAATGTAAATAATATTGTTCTTTATGTAAGTTCAATTTAAAAGAAAAAACTAATGTTTGCTACAATAAAATTACCGTTATCCTTTTTATTATATAATGTCTTTTTTGTTAACCTGTAATATATAATAAGAATTCCAATAAATTGCCATGGTGTTCCTAAAACACTCCTAAATCTGCGCAAGCAATAGCCTGACCACTAATTAAAAGAAAGACTATTTTACTAAATATAATATATATGTATAGGTCTGTGTAGTGAATTTACATTATTATTTGTAGTGAATAGAATAGTCTTCTTATGTATAAAAACAAATAAATAATTGGTTTGTATATATTCATAAATTCATTTCATTATATCTAATCTTTATAAATTTAATAAAACTATACAAAATTATGTTAACACCGATATCAATGTACTATAATATGGACAAAATTCGAAAGGTTATTTCAAAAGAAATCAATATTTTCAATTGGAGTTGGACCTCTGGGATACCACTGGTAAAAAAGTCAGTATTTTTTTGTTTATATTTGAGAAGATCAAGATTTCTTAATTTTGCACAAGTCTAAGATTATAGAAACATATACCATAATTATTTTGGAATTTACCACAAAGTTTAAATAATAATAAACACGTATAAAATATAAGGTTTCCTCTTTTTATACAAAGAAATACAATTCTAAGATATTAAAGTGTTTCTTCCATTTTAAGATTTCAATCTTTCACTAACGTTTACAGTTTTTCCATAGTATTATTCTACAAGAAACTCTTCAGAAATAATAAAAGTTTTTCTTTGTGTAACTCTCTTATTATTTATATTTTAGTAAAGAACTAGAAGTATGCTTCAATAAGAAACAATCTAACTCAAAAGTCATAAAAGCGTTCCTCAACTATAATCAACTTTAGCAGTTATTGTTTTAAGACACTGCCGTCTACACAACTTCGGTGAGTTATTTTATTAAAAAAATATTGTATAAAAAGAAGATTTTTATTTATTTATATTTTTTTAAATTTAGATGTTCAAATATTAAGGTGTCACAAAACAATAGATTGTCATAATAAAGTATAGCAACTATATATTTAACACGATTCAATTGTATCTATTCGTGTATATATTGATGTTTCCGTAAGAAATATATTGTTTCTTATGGGTCGTTTGTAAACATATACTTACTTAAATGTTTATACATTACTACATAATAGTTTCCAAGGATTTGAATTATTTTTAAATCTCAAAAATATTTTTCTAGGAATAGAACGATTAGAATTGATAAGTAGAATTATTTTATATTAACATTTTATAAACTTACAGTTAACAAACAATAGCTTTTTGCAACTGTAACAAACACATTCATTTAGATGACAAATAATTAGCCTCAAACATTTTAAATATAAAAGTAATTATTGTTAGATAACCATAATCATGGTATTGGGACTTCTTAATATTTTTGTAGATCTAAATTTCTTTAGTACATTATGTAGTTTTAACCAAAACCTTCCTCAAAAATTGAAATCAAATTACAATTTTAATAAGCATTAATCATGACTTCATTTATTAGAGTATCATAATCTTGATTTGTTTTAGGGGAAACACTGCAATACACTTTAAAGAATTTCTTACATCTCCATTCTTTTGAAATTCCTACAATTATTAATATTTTTATGTTTTAAATTCTATAAGTATTGTATTTCAATATTTGATAATTTTATGTTATAGAATTTGATTTAATAAGAATCCTTAATTTTTTGTTCTTTTAATGTAAAACCACGAGCCTTATACCAGAAGTTAATATACCATTACAGATAATACTTTTGATGTAGTAGGAGTACTAGTAGTAGGTAGACGAGGATAACAGGCTAGGAGAATAAAAATGGCACTTCACTAATTGTTCAGATTATAATCAATGTTCTGTACAATTATTAGAAAATATGATTACAGAAAGGAAATTTCAAATCTCAATTAACTATTTGATGGAGACAATTTACCTAATACGTAATGCACATATCTGATGCGACTCGAACGACTGACTGATCTGATTGTCCTCTGGATCTAAATCCAGTCACGCATTGTTCACTAGGGCTCGAGGGCACGTAAGAGTAAAGAAATGTCAAATATAATGACATTTGATTTTTTTTTTTTGGGATATAAACAACTTCAATTAATATTTACTACGTACATATTTGATTTATTTTTGTATAAATCTATTACTGCGCTTATAAAATTACACCAATAACAGACCTAAATCATTATTTTGTAACTGCAGTAATTTAAATGACCGATCATTTAAATTTCGTTTATTTTGGTGCAACTAACCGTTTCAAATTATATTGCTGAAGAAAAGGAAAATTCAGGATTTAAATATTGATGTATATAACAGCTGCATGTGACATCTGCGTGAACTAGAGAAAAGAATTCTATGTTCAAGATTCGTTTAAAACTTTTGAGAGAAATAGCATTACATACGTCGGTTAAATTTTAAAGGCCATTTACATAATTTTATGATACGCTTTTTAAAACTAGTTGTAATTATTTTAACTTCGTTCATAGGGCACCATTTAAAATACTAAAACATTCGATCAAATATGTGCTCTGGTTACAGCGGTTCTTCTTGCAAAGTCGTAAAAGAATAAAATACTCTTATATATTTTTCGATGATAACATATCATCTTTGATAGTAAATAGAAATTCGTTAGCTCTTCACATATACTTTTAACTGGCCTCATTTTTGTTGCAGTTTTAATCAAAACAAAGAAATTTTTTAAAGTCTAAATAATATTTTATAACCCCGTTTTTATAGGTAGCAATCTGTGTCACGGTATTCATATTCGGAAAGGACAGACAGGAAAATAACAGAAAAAAGCTATTTGGCCTTTTCTACGCCCACTTTTGTTCTAATAAAACAAGGAATATGTTTTATAAATTGTTGTCACGGATCGTCGTCACCATTATACAATGCGGAAAATATTCGCCGAAGGCCCGAGCGGAATCCTCAGCGACGCGACTCATTACCCTGACTGCTTCACATTACCGCGTACCGACTTTCTTGTATTTAGTAAACAAACGTTATCAATATTGTTTTAAAGTTTAAATTATGAATATCATTATAACAGCTCTTTGGAAATGTTATATTATGTATAGATATGAATGCTGTAAAATTATTTTTGGCTTAAAAATTTATTTAAGATTTTAAATTATGAATGTATTTTTTTACTTTATGTTTATTTCTAAGGATTCTTGGTCAATAAGTGACTTTCCCGAAAGAAATAAAAAACTACAAATATATAATATATAATTATTTTCTATATAATCCATTTACAATAAAAAGTTCCCTACACATGGTAGCGAAGGATGTAATTTCAGTTTCAACACAGACATTATGAAACAATTAATATGAAGATACAATATCATTTAAATCTAATTGGATAATTATTTATTTTCAATCAATTTTAAGTTTTGACTACAAGTAGCAAACTAGTAATTATAACTTAAAATGTTATTATTAAAAGCAATACTTAAAGACATTTCAATACACCAAGGAAAATATTTTAATGTATTTTTACGATAAATAAATGGTTCAAAAATATACTAAAGTAATCTGAAACCAATAACTTATTTAAAAGAAGTAGTTGCTTGTTACATTAAAAAGTTATTAATTAATCAGATATCAGAGCAATAAATATAAATATATTTATATAAAAGTTAATACGCTCAAACAAATCGTTAATAATTAAATAAATAAATAAAAGGTTTTATTAAAAAATAAAACAGTTATTTAAAACATTCTGTAAATAATCGCTTTAGCACAGAATGGAAAGGCTATCTTATTACCCAGAATACTATAAGCAAAGCAATATTCCTTGTTGGCGGACCGAGTTACTGAATAATGAATGATGGGACCGAAATGAGATAGGAAAGAATGAGAACTATTGTGTACGGGTTCTAGCTCCAATAGTTTATTTTTATACATTGCTAAGGAACAAGAATTTACTTTAAAATTCTCTTACATAGTGTCTACGACATAAAATATTTTTATTTCCACCACTAAGCAGTAACTTTGCGTTTGTATTAAGTTTTCATTTGTTTCGTACCACCGTACCATCCGAATCATAGAATGTCAAAACGTATTTACTTTTATTTTGTTTTCAGGAATTATCTCTCATAGGTAAACATACTTAGTTAATTCTACGAATCCTAACAGAACTGTGCCATAACCTTATTATCAATTTTCTAAATATTTTACAATAATAAATGTAAAAAATAATAATTAAAATGAACTATTAATGAGATGTATGGAATAGTTGCAGGTAGTTAGTGGACATAACTATTTTATGACTTTTATTAAGTCCTATTTTCTTACACTATAGAATTTATACGATGACTAGACTGTGATAACTATCAACTTTTTTTTTAAATAGATGGGATTTATGTTTGAATATCTGAAATTTTTATTACAAAGTCTCATGTTTAACTCTTGACAACTTTTTAATTCCATATTAGCAGCAGTTTGTCGTTCAAACCTTTTATTGCTGCAAATATTCCGATCGAAATTTCACATGTTTTTAAAAGCTTTGAAACATAAGTAAATTATTATTTACTAATCCTTCATGATGAGCAAATATAATAATTAAAACGCATTTTGAAATGATTACTCTGAAAACAGATATTTAATATAATATGTGATCTAAGTGCATCTAAACGCCGCCAGTGTTGTCATTCAAAGTACACTTTGGTACTCACGTTTATTTGTAGTAACAATTAGTACCAGTTGTAATGAAATGAATAAATTTTGTATTTATTTTTTGTATTTCTAAAAAAAAATTAAAAAAAATAATCTAGAATATTATAACACACATACAGTATTTAAAACTGTGTTACGGTGGAATGGAGTTACATAATCATAAATTAGATAGATCTAGACTTCGTCACGACTTATCAATTAATCATTAAAATTAATTGACAGTCAAGGTATATATTAAAATGTAAATTTAAGTTTTACATGTTATCAATTTTGATTATTGAATAAGTACATTAGCAACTTGATAGTTTAATAAATTGAGACTAAATAAACATTATATGTTTTGTTTATGGATGATAAATCTACATTACATCAGACTTGTTTTGATTTATTGTTCTTATGTAGTCTGTAGGTCTTTCAGATTATCTATCGAGTGTTTAAAGATTATATAATCAAATGTTCTAAATTATCCACATTTTCACAGAATGTTGATGAGATGTTAATACGCACAGCAATTATGACACGGAACTTTAACACAATGAACTCAGAGATATATTCCACTTCCTGTTCTCGTCTAAACTTCTTATTATATGCCTTTTATATAGTAAGGAGATATGCTTTATATGAAATTAATGTATCTAAACATTCGCCATTCGTTATTACTATATGTTTACCCTGTATTCTACCGTTACTAGTTTGGAACCCATTCGGGTCCTCATTCATTACCTGGATGCAAAGAAGCACAATATGTACATATACCAGTATGTGGTCATATTGTTAGTTTTGATAATATTAAGAAATAAACAGGTGTATAGAATATAAAAAATATTTTAAATTGCAAATATACACTTTTATATTTTTGTGTTAACATTCATAATAAAATATTATAAAAAGAAAAATAAAATAAAAAGATAAAAAGATAAGTGAATGAAAAACTACAATAAAAAAAAATCATGCTAGTCTTTGTCGAATAACAAATAGTTGGATTATATTTATTGCAGTAACTTCTGAAAAACTATAATTATAATATGTTATGTTGAAAAATAAGTTTGTAATTATTAAAGCTAAACAGATAATTAATATGTTAGGTACCGATATGCTTAACAGAATTTTCAGACTAGTACCTAATGAAACGACTTACTTTGTTAATGGTTACAGATTGTTACTTATTCCGTACATTTATTTTGAAAGAGGTCTATGTTAAAAGGCCAAAGTTCTGAATCCATGTTAATTTTTGAATTTCGTATAAATGGTAAGCATTAAAAAATAAATATCTGTGTAGTACTTTATAATTTGGAGTACATGACATAACTGCCTTTAGGATATTGTTAAAATATACTTATTTAAATGATTAAATTATATAAAACCATCATATGATTTTTGAAATGTATTCAGTAAAATTATTAAATCTAAAATTATATAAAACAAACTTTCTTTGAAATAAATAAATAGGCGTTACTCTTATTTTTAAATAAATATTTTGGATATCAGGACTAATGATAATAAATTTCCCCAATCCGTAACTTCACGAATACAAAGATAATAAAAGTGAATACTTACAAAACATTTATTATTTATATTAATTAAAAATTTGAGTAGCAATTATTGAAATTATATGATTATATCGTACAAAAATAAATCATTTTTTATATATATTTCTAAACTTACTTTTATTATTGAGTACAGAGCGTCTCCAAACACCATTTGACCTATATTGTAGATATCAAGGCAAATAGTATTTGGAGATACATTCGTAGATATTTGCCGAAACTTAAATTGAATTGCATTTGTATATAAACATCTATAAAATAAGATAAGAGGAATCCTATCTCTTCTGTTTTCGACTTTGCCTTTATTAGAATTGAACAGAGAATTGCATTATAAGGGAGGCGACATTTGTTCAACTTCACGTTCTGAATAACAACGAGCTTATCACGATTTAATATAAAGATACAGTGAATATTTAGGTAAAAATATGCTTTACAAATTCAATATATGAATCTAATAAACTAAAATTTACTTATATTATTGGACTGACATTCTATAAAGTAAATGTTATTCCGTTATAATTCTTTATTATATTAGAGATATAATTTCGCTCCGTAGCATAGCGTTTTAGGGACCATAGCGTTTGGCGGTCCGCCGTCTCTGGCTATCCCGCAAGGGATATGGCGTAAAGATAAATAAGTAAGTACAATTTCGCTCGTTGATTAATAAAGAAATCTTTAAAATATGAAAGACAAAAACAATTAAATTTTGCCAACATAAAATTTTAGCATGTTCGTTTCTACACGATAAAATATTAGTTACATGTTACTACAACATATTTTAAGTAAGTTGCTTTATAAACTACTTTTCGACTATATGGAATGATAAGTGATGGATACATTATTCTTTAATAATAAATGATATCTTTTACGTATTATATTAAATAAGTCGTTATTACTGTATGATAATATATTTAAATTTTTGTTTAAATTTAGAGTCCAGAAATTATTTTCTAATAATTTTCAACAATTTTATTTTAAGTACGCGGATTGATTTTACTGTTGTTTAGAATATTAGTGTTAAAAAACATATATTCCTCCTAGGTGATAAAACCTTTAGCTGAAAGCAGTTTTTCTTAATGAAGCAGTGACAATGAGAAATTTATTTAGAAAGTAAAAGTTTACTTTATATTGTTTGGAACAATATATAAAGTATAAAATAAATAAAGTATAAATGCGCGCTATTGATTAAAATTACAACTCTCGAACTAAAGAAATAAAAATATCTTCAATTTTATTACTAAAAGGTTTACCTTTTTATCATAGCTTTGTATTGTTACGTATTACGTGTTATGTGAACAATTAATATATTCAATATATTTTTTAAATACCAGAATGAGATTTCAGTCCTAAAGGAGTGTCTAAATAAGTAAAACAGATAATAGGAAGAATTGCGGTGCAATAAAATATATCCGTAGCCATTAAATTTACATTTGAGTATATTTTCAAAGCGTTAACGTTCGTTTAAACGTTCTCTTTTTTACGTTGTATATATTTTTAATAGTTGTACTGATGCATTCATTATCTATCATTATACTAAGAGAGCGAAGAGAGTTGGTATTTATTATTTTGCCCAAATCTTATTCTATTCCTCTATTCAACGTAGAGCTTGTTTTTTTATATTCAATTCTTATATATTTTGTAACAATAAAGAATGTTATTTTTTGTTGATTTAAAATGTGTAAATACACGAGCAACTACAGCGATTATCGATTTGTAATATTTTAAAATTGCATTTATTAAAGCTCATGGGTCCTCGGGGATGCGATCCAGTAACTTGACTGGTTTATGTTACCACGTGACGTATCTGATATATTACTCACACTTACTTTGTGCTAGTAGAATGTGATGTACTGAGATAAGCAGTACAACGTTTGATATCAGGAATATTGTTTGTTATTAAATCCACTATAATTATATATTTTAAATATCCTGATTCATAATGAGTAAGAAGTTTTGAAATGAAATAAAGATTGAAACGATTATTTATAAATGTTAACTTGTAATACTATTGTATTTTAATACTATATATATTTTTAATATTTTTTAATTATTGGAGTCTTAAATAAGTATCGGGTGGGCCAAGAATTCGTTAACATTTAAATGTAACTTACCACGCAAACTATTGCAGCGCGGGGCGCGGGTGCGGGCGGGGGCAATAGCTCGCTTCTTGGAAATTTAGTTGCAATGGATCGCTTCACGGGGCCACAACGCGCTTACTGTGTGAAACAGTTTTATTTAAACAACTTTTCGCTCATTACTGTGAGACGCTTATTTCGCGTTGAATATGGTTTACACGACTTAAGTCAGTGTCCAAGTGCTCCTTTAATAAAGAAATGGGTGAAGAAGTTCGAAGAGACGGGATCTACACTAAATGTGAAACAAACCGGCGGCCCGCGGACTTCTCGAAGCGAAGAGAACGTGCAGCAAGTTTCCGCTTCTGTTCGACGTGATCCAGATTTATCGACGCGCAAACGTTCGGCTGAATTAGGATTATCCCGCACATCATTACGCCGTATTTTGAAATTGGATTTGAAATTACATCCATATAAGATCCAGATAGTGCAAGAACTAAACCCTATTGATTTAAATTTGCGTAAGTCATATGCCGAAACAATGTTAACTCGATTCAGTAATTTTGACAACATCTTATTCTCTGACGAAGCCCATTTCCACCTAAATGGACATGTAAACAAACAGAATTGCAGGTATTGGAGCAGCGAAAATCCCAAAGCTAAACATGAAAAGCCACTTCACTCTCCTAAGGTAACTGTATGGGCTGCAATTTCAGCAAAAGGAATCATCGGACCTTACTTTTTTGAAGATTCTCGAGGCCGTTTAGTTACTGTTAATTCTGCCGGGTATGTGAAAATGTTACGGGAGTTTTTAGAACCGATGCTACTGGAATTTGCTGGCTATAATCGTAACACATGGTTTCAACAAGATGGAGTCACGTTTCACACATCGAACGAGTCCTTGCCGGTGGTCAAAGAAATGTTTCCGAAAAAGCTGATTTCCAGACGAGGTGACATCCCATGGCCGCCCAGAAGTCCAGATCTATCCCCAGCAGACTTCTTATTATGGGGTTATTTAAAAAGTCGTGTCTACATTGATAAACCGAATGCACTCCGTCAACTTAAAGAAAAAATCATCGAAGAGATGTCGGCGATCTCGCGGTCTCTTTGCAAAAGAGTATTCGAAAACTTCAGGACTCGCTTAGATGAGTGCAAAAACCGAAACGGTGGTCATTTAGAATAATGGTGGTCAAATAATTTTTAAAAAATAAATTACAACTAATTAGCTTTCTCGTAAATAAACTATTTCTAAAATATGTTAAATGGTTTTTTTTATACGATTTTTTCAAATGTTAACTAATTCATGGCCCACCCTGTATAATATTTATGCTTAATCTATGTTTTTTAAAGAATCTATAGCACAAGTGTATTAGTATAGTGGCGACCGACGGCTTTCAATAATAAAGCTCGTTAAGATGGAAGACAATCTGACCTGAAGAAACTTTGAGCCAAATTACTGAAAATACTTGAAATTAAATTAAATTGAAATGGTCCTAAATCAACAATTTTTGTCCGCTTGGAAACACTTAGCCATGTAGTAGCGATGTAACATTCTGAATAAATAGTCTTATCTTTTGGAAAACTACCTTCATTGAAACATCTACATATTTCAATATTTAACAATACTCAGATTTCTTTTTTATTTGTAAGATATTTTGTCTTTTAACTTTTATGTAGTAAATAGGTTTCTTATTTCTTACTTATTTACTTCTTTCTAGAATAGTTTCGTTTCACAGTTTATTTTATATCCTTATTATTATATTCTTTTATCTAATTATCTATTTAATCTTATCAAACTACCACTGTAATGTTTTCGTATTGACAACGTATGTAAACGGTAACGGTGTAAAAAGCAGCATGTTTCATTCTAGGTCATATTTTATTTGTATACTAAATCTTATTTAAAGCTGTGATCCTCCTCTTTTAGGCATAATTACTGCATCAAAATAAAAACAAAATAAGATTTTTGTTGAAAATAAAGTCGATGAGTTGTTTTATTCAAATAAAGATACTTTACTAGCAGTAGTAGCCACGGGGAAGACTTAATTTTATAAGTATTTACATTATCGCATGAAAAAGTGTATTTACATTAAGTAGTGGTTATTTATTAATTTTTAAAATATGGAAACACTTTTCTACTCTCTCCCTACTCCCTCTCGAACTATGTGCTTCCCTACTAGACTTATGTACTAGTCTAGCTATTCATGTAGATACTTTCTTTATGTACTAGCCTTATATAGTTCCCTTATATACTAACCTTATGTACTTCCCTTATGTACAAGCCTTATATACTTCCTTTATATTATTGCCTTATGTACAAGCCTTATATTCTTGTCTTATATACTTCCCTTATATACTAGCCTTATATAATTACCTTATGTATATACTTGCCTAATTTACAAGCGTTATTTACTTCCCTTATATATTAGCCTTATATACTTCCCTTATATTCTTGCCTTATATACTTGTCTTATATACTTGCCTTATGTACTTTCCTTATATAATGAATAATGGCAGACCATAAAGTTGTTTGTTGCTTTAATGAGCATTAACTGGTTTCATACAAGGAACCAAAACTTTAACTTAATAAATAATATTTTTTTAAAAACCTGTAAAGTTTTGCTCACCATAACGAATTATATTATCTTTCTTATTCAAATAAAAAAGCAATAAGTAAGATTGAATTGTATTTGTTGATGAAATCAAAGATCTTCTCATTCTATAAAGATATGAATTTATTATTGTATTGTTTTTATAATATAAATAAAACATTATATTTTCAACGATAATTATTCACCAAAAAGTCTGGTAAAATACAATTTTATTGTAAATATATTTTAATATTCCAATATATATAATAATTAATCCGAAGAAACTAAAAATATAAAACTCAATTTTATATTCAACCTTAACTTGTGATAGTCTCGTTTGAATATTATATTAGCTATAATACCCGTTTAATTTGTTCGAAGTTGAGAAATTAATTACAAGCGAAAATTAAAATCTAAATGTATTTAAGATAATGGTATTTGCCTCATAGTTAACTAACTCATGTATTTAACTCGTATGAAGTAATGTGTTACACTAGTATTAATACTTTAATAACAACCAATTTGTATTTTATAGCCAAGGTGCTATATACATATAAGAACAATGTTGGCTTGTGTGTTTACGAGTTTAATATTTACTCATTGGATTGTTGCTATGTTTGTTTGTTGTTGTTGATTAGAAGACTGAACCGAGAACGGGTGCAGGGTAAAGACGTAACAGTTCAATAGTTTCCTTTTTATATGAGAGATTAATAACCAACTATGAGATATAATAATAAAGTCGGTGGATTAATTTCAACGATTAACGTAATATACGTTAACACATATTACGGACGACAAGGCTTGCTAGTCAGCAGTAGCAGCTGCGAAAGTAAATCTATATTTTTCGAAAAATAAATCCATTCCAAATATCTCCGCTATATTCTTAGGGAAAAATGTACGAGTAAGTATCTTGTTTTTAGGGCGTTGTCTTTCAGAAATACTTGTCCAAAAAATAAAGCATTTATTATTTATATTTATTGTTAGAAACTTTTTAAATGTCGTAAAAGCGTCATAGATAAGCATAGTGGCATATTATATTATTTTAATCTTCTTATGACATCTCTTGAATTTACATTTTACTTGAATACTAATTAATTCTCAAATATCAATTAAATGTGCCTCAATTATTACAATATTTCAACGATAAATTTGATTAAGAAGTCGGGTCGCCGGCAAGGTTACCCATCACCCGGCAAGGTTACCCATCGAACAAAGTCGTGCCGCAAAGCGACCTAGTCGTGTTCCGGCACGTTGTTCGATGAAGCCGTCTATATGGGAAATGGGTCTGAACAGCTGCGTTGCGTAGGCGAACCAGTTTGGCGTTGAGTTGGTGTTTATTGTGTCGGGTGCCTAGTCGAGGAGGGTAGCGGGATCCGAAGCAACAGCTTTCCGCTGACCGCCCGCAGATAGTTGGGGGCCCAATTAGCGGATCAGCCATCCACGAAAGGCTGCCCCGTCAGTTGCGTAAAATCCCAGGGTGGCTCCATCGTGCTGATTGGCGACCAGACGAGGAGGCCCGATGGCGATCCCTGGAGGGGTTCGGGCGTCCCCGTAGCCTTCCAGTGGCATGACAACACCAATTTCGGCGCCGGGTTTGATACGTACCGCCTCGTCCAACTGCCATTTCTCATCCTATTCATTCTTTTATTTTTATTTTTTTTTATGAAAAAGTCCAATAAAAAGAACAAGTCTCCACAGCGGTTGCACTCCTCCTTATTTAAAGTGCACCTCACTAACATCAGGGGCTTGCACTCTAATCTCTTACCTGTCCACCACCACCTGGAGAAAGAGCAACCACACTTGCTCTTTTTGACGGAGACGCAGATACAATGTCCTTTGAGCGCTGCGTACCTGGATAATTCCAGTTACTCGTTAGAGCACAACTTTCGCTCACGTGCCGGGGTCTGTGTGTACGCACGGAACGACCTCTATATTCTGCGTCTCCGTCACCTTGAAGACCCCACGTTTTCTTCCTTATGGATTTTAGTAGACACAGGAAACGAAAAAATCCTGTATTCCTGTGTCTACCGTTCGCACAGCGGTGATCAGGAGACAACTAGATTATTTGAGTATCTCGGTGAGGCTGCTGATATGGCTCTGCATCAGTACCCTTCAGTGCAGCTCGTCTTTCGGGGGGACTTTAATGCCTGTCATCAGGGCTGTTCCCGTACCAGAAGACCGACCATGCTGGAAGAGAATCGCGGAGCTTAGCTTTGTCCTTCAACCTCTTACAGCTAGTGAGGCAAGCGAAGAGGGTACCAGATGTAGTAGGCCATACAGCCAATTGCCTGGACCTTTTGCTGACAACTGATCCCGACAGGTATCATGTAGAGGTGACCTCCCCCTTCGGAACCTCTGATCACTGTTTGGTGAAATCTGTATTTACATATTCCCCAACAGCTTCCGAACCACATGGTGTTAGGCGAGTATGGAAATACAAGTCAGCAGATTGGGATGAGATGCGGCACTTTTTTGCGCCTGCTTCTCTTTTTTGGATCCGTCGAGTTGCGCGGATGCTATAATCGATATAATACATCAGGCAATGGAGTACTTCATTCTTTATGCTGAAGTACCCATCGGTGGCAAAGCTCGCCCATGGTTTAATGTCGAATGTGGTCATGCTGAAGACAGAAAACATTCAGCATACCTCATTTGGGCTGATGCTCGAAGCCGCAAAGCTCCGTATGTACGTGCAAAGAAGAGAGCCTTTAACCAAGCTGCCAAGTCCTATAAAAAGGCATTTCGGAAAGCTAGTCGCGATCGTATCGCTAAGAATGGCGAAAAGCTCTCTCTCAGACCTACTGCCAGTCGAGTTTTCTGGTCTCTTGCCAAAGCGATCGAGTCGAACTTCTGCCAAACCTCACTACCTGCTCTGCTGAAGCCGGATGGATCTTCGGCCCATACAGCGACAGAGAAAGCGAATGTATTGGCTTCTCTGTTCGCTAATAATTCACATCTAGACACTGGCAATGCTTCTCCAGCACATCTTCCTCACTGCGGTATTTCGATGCTTGAAATCCGCATCACTAATAAAGAGGTATGGAGAGCATTATGTCGTCTTGATGTGAATAAAGCCAGTGGTCCTGGTGGTATACCAGCCATTCTGCTCAAGACATGTACAGCTGAGTTGTCTCCTGTATTGACACGTCTATATCGTCTCTCTTTCAAGTCTGGAATAGTGCCGAAATCTTGGAAGCTTGCTAACGTGCAATCAGTGCCCAAAAAAGGCAGTCGTGCCGATCCTGCCAATTATAGACCGATTTCAATCACCTCCATACTCTGCAAGATTATAGAGCGTGTATTGAACTCGCGTCATTTAGCGTACCTTGAAGGTAACGATCTCCTCAGTGACCGACAGTACGGGTTTTGCCGAAATAGGTCCATTGGGGATCTTCTAGTGTACGCTACGCACATTTTAGGCGAGGCCTTCGAGAAGAACGGAGAAGCGGTCGCCGTCTCTCTTGACGTCTCGAAGACATTCGGCAGGGTATGGCATGTGAGCCTTATAAGCAAGCTTTCATCATACGGCATAGCTCCTGGTCTGATCGGCTGGGTAACGGACTTTCTGAACCAAAGATCTCTCCGAGTAGTTGTCGACGGTTGTTCCTCGGAACTCTTTATAATAAATGCCGGAGTGCCTCAGGGGTCCGTTCTTTCTGCAACTCTCTTTCTGCCGCACACTAACGATCTGCTGAAGCCCGGTATCTATGGGTATGCAGACGATAGCACAGTTGTAAAAAGATACCTGCCGAGTAGTCGGGCTAGTAGAGATCAAGTACAGTCTGAAAGAAAAGCCATGGTGCAAAACGTTTGAATGACAAACTTCAGGCAGTCTCCGAATAGGGCAATGCCAATCTTGTCCAATTCCACGCCACCAAAACGTCACCGCTAAAAGGAGCCCTTTCACCTTGGCTCCTACTTTCCAGAGTTTATCTTTGGAATACAGCCAGCTTCAGTTTAACAACTGAAGCCGGTCTTAGCTTAGGCTTAGAGATTTCCTCGTACCTCAACTTTGGTCGTTGTATTGAGTCCAGAGCAAGAGTAGCTGCAGGAAAGCTTGCCGTTCTTTAAAAGGTCCGTCAGTACTTTACACTTACTTTACTTTAGATCCGGTCGTGTGTGGAGTACTGTGGGCATATATTCGCTGGTGCCGCAAAATCTCATCTTGCGGTTCTAGACTCAATTGAGAGGCGAGCAAAGAGGGTATAGGTGACCCTGAATTGGTTGAAACCAACCTCCACAGCCTTGAACACAGGCGTAGAATTGCTAGCCTCTCAGTATTATATAGAATACATTTTGGTGAGTGTGGAATTACACGATTTCATTTCCTCCGTCCCCCTTCCATTACAGGACGTTCCGACGCACGGCGGATATCCATCCTTACGTTGTGGACATTCCTCCTGTCCGAACGAAGCGCTTTGCTTCATCTTTTTTAATGCGTACAGCGAAGAACTGGAATAGCTTGCCTGCATCGGTATTTCCGTCCACATACAATGTGGGTGTCTTCAAGAGAAAAGTGAATAGGTTGCTAGGTTAATGCGCCTTACCACCTATGACTACATTTCCACTTTCCACCAGGCGGAATGTAGTCAAGCACTAACCTAGACAGTATAAAAAAAATAGTATTAATTAACATTTATTACTCTTTTGAAGAAGCAATCATATTTTTTGCCATTTCTTCTCTCTTCGAAAACCTGCAACTAGGGTGTGCGGCTTCATAAGTGAAATGTTTGGCTATTTGAAATAGAATTTTAACTTTAATTAAGAATGTTACTGTGACTTATTAGGTAATATATATTGCATTTTTATTGCCATTTTTTATGTTAAATATCAAATGTTTTGTAGAAATGAGATGGGGATAAGAAGTAAGATAAGAAGAATAAATTATTAAAATATAACGATAAACATGTACTACTACGATTTAATTGCGATTTAATAAAAAAGCAAAGTACATAAATACGAACCAGTCTTTTAATTTTTGAGTTCTTTGCAAATAGGGGCTTTCTATGTGTTAATTAAGAAAGTGCACCGAACCAACGAAAACTCTGATGTAGTGGAGTATATTGAGACTTGAATCTGAAAGTTATACATTGTTAATTTCCTACAACCATCAATAGCACTGTGATTAATTAATACGAGATGACGAAGCGAATGATTACGTGAAACTACCAATTTGTAAGTTGCAGCATCCGATTTAACACTTTTTGTGATTGTAATAGGG
The DNA here is from genome assembly GCA_918358695.1 of Melinaea menophilus ssp. n. AW-2005. Taxonomy (NCBI): domain Eukaryota; kingdom Metazoa; phylum Arthropoda; class Insecta; order Lepidoptera; family Nymphalidae; genus Melinaea; species Melinaea menophilus. The sequence continues at coordinate 1,629,880 of OU911048.1, forward strand.
TCTAAAATATAAAACTAATAATCTTATAAATCCTGAATAAGAACCGTCAAGATTCGAAAAACCGATTCGATTACAGATTTTGTGTTATATTCAGATAGTAATAGTTTTGGTTAAATAGTTGAGGTACACTATATAAGTGGTAAGTAGAAACTTATTTCTTTAAAATTTAAAATATTATTTAACTTATGTAAACAAGATAATATTTAATAGTTTTGGAACATGGTATTTTCTATAACATTATATAATTTCTTTCTGGAATCTCATACTATAGTTAAAAATACAATATGTTTTAGTAGCAACCTGCAAGCTAGAGTTCGTAATTCCAAAGCAAAGTAGTACAAAGGTATAGTTTTGCATTCTAATATAAACTATCGTAACCCGCAATGAAACTAGCAACTATATTCTTTGGATTCCGGTTAATAACAGTTGATACAGACTTCAGTCTTAAAACTATTGAATCCAAATAAAAACGATATTCATCATGGAGTTATATTGTTTTCAATAACATTGCTTATAAAATATATTTTTATGTTAAAAACAATATTATCAACATGATTTATAATAATTCTAATAGTTAAACACAATCCAGATAAACAATATTTTTAATAGATTCAATGACTATTCAATGACTAGCCCCTGTTTAAAGTAACATTCTAAATGGAATGGATAGATTAAGAAATGGCCCATTATCTCCAATTGAATTACCGAGTAAATAAGAACCTGTTCTGCCAAAAAAGAAAAATCCGAAAACACGGATTTTCTTACATTTCTGTCTTTAATTATTATCTCTGACTAGTTTCGTTCGTATATACGTTATTATGTTTTCAGTATATTATTGTATTTTTTAAAATAAAAAAAAATAGTAATAATATTTTAACATTAATTATTATAATGTAATTACTGTATGTATTCTACTGGTGTACAAATTTTAATATTTTATTAGATTGAACATTCTGAATTACTCATCACTTAAGACTCTGAAATAGGACTTGGAGATAAGAGTAATCGTAAATAAAAATAAAGAGTAATTTTAAAAAGACACTAAGTTTTACTATGCATTTATGCTTTTAAATAATATTCAGTACTACTCAATGAAAGATAAGTAATTTTACGAGTATTATGGTGAATGTGTACAAGTAAAGTCCCGTTTTGTTGGCAACACGGGAACAACTTACGACACTAGTACATGGTGATATTACATTGAGAATACGTGTGTCATAATCATTAGAAATAAAAGAAGTTTAAAACAATAGATGGTATGGTTACATTAATATTTTTCTATACAATATTTTTTGCTAGCAATCAAAATATAAACATTTTCTTTCACAACTACACATAGAAATAAACTTTGTATTTCCGAGTGAATTGTTTTCCTTTTATTCGTTGAAACTGTAACTTGTTTTTATAGCATAATGCGTCAAAGTTCTACAACGTAATGGACCTCTAACTTGTCGTGTTGAATATGTTTTAGAATAGGTTGTTCTTAAATAATAAATAAATTTTAAATGTTGATTACTTGATATTTTTTTTAGTTCATTAAGGACTCTATTTTGTTATATTCTTTTTTTTCTAATTTTAGTAGAAGTAAAATTTATCCATATGAATTTGCCACTTATAAACTAATACACTTACATTTCATTAATTTCATTTATTTCAGTAGTAATTAAACTCACCCTTTTATATATAAAGTTCCTTTTATATTCGTCAATAATTATACGATTCGCAGAATCATAATATGTTTATACATATATTTCTCAATATTTTTTATTTAATATAATTTTATCTAGATTGATAAATAAAAATTTACAAAAGAACGTAATAGTTTGTGTATATAAAAATTAAAACAATAAGGTATACTACATTATATTATAATTACAATACAATTTGTTGAAATTAGAGGTTTAGTTATTATGTAGACAATTTTAGCTCTTTATTATATCCCTAAGGTTTCCAAACCTGTCAGAAATTGTTAGTTTAGAAGAAACCCTTAAATTAAATTTAGTTACCGGTATCTTCAGTTATTTAACTTAAAGTTAGCTCGGGTAGAGTATCTTGCTTCTTAAAATTTAAGGCTTTGATATTCTGTATCTTCACCTCTATTACGCTTATACAAAAGGGTTAAGTAATAAGCATGTTAAACATATACATAATATATTTGTATACGTATTCAGTGAGTAACACAGGTCACAAAAAAATCTTTTGTAATTGTTTGATTTATCTTAAATTATTACACAGAGATGGAAAAACGTAAGACTGATTTGTAATAAATACAAAAAAAAAACGAACAGATTTTTATTAAATTTGGTACCTGATTGTGGTCCAAGTCAATAAATAGAATTTAAATGGGAAAATATACAAATTGCTTTTGAGTGTATTTACAATAAAATCTGTCTGTAAGCATCCGTATCAACATTAAGTGATGATAGATGTCTTATTATTCAAGTTGTCCTGAAGCGGAGGGGCAGACGAAGTCTCTAGCAACAGTCAGCATATAAATTAATATTGAAAATTGTTAACTAGGGATACTTGTGTGTTCTCACACGTGTTGAACTCTAAAAACACTGTTTAAATTACAGTTCTAACAATTGAACCACTCAAGTGGTATAGAGAAAATAATTGAAATCTATATGGTGGTATTTAACTTTATGATTATTATATTAAAGAAAAATTCTATATAAAAAATGGTCGAGCACTATCAGTTATCTTATTTTTTATTTTTATAATATAATTAAAATAATAAATCTTAACAATATATAAGAAAATATGTTATATTTAAGAAAACCCATTTTCATCTCAACTAACTTTTGTTGTTATTATTCTTTAATAAACAAAACCAACGAAAACACAAGGAATTAAATGTTAAATTTTCATATTTCATATTTCATATTTCATCATTCTAATGATTCAAAGAATTTTATGATGCCATTTATTCTAAATTTTAGTAGATAATTCTAAAAATATTTTGAAAGGATATGGAGGTGTTATTATCTTTACTATCCATTAAATATCGACCATCTACGTGGCCAAACGCAGTACGACAATTAAAAATAAAAAAGTAGAGGAAAAATAAAGATATTTTTAAAAAGATAATTTTTGTTAGTTTCCTATACCTATGCCTATAAGTGGTAAAATATAATAAATTTAATACTATGAGTTATACCGATTTTTACCAATACTTTGATCGATGATAAAAAAAACGAATAATAATAATAAAGATAATGATACTTAAAGAGAGATGCGGATGTCTGTTGACCTATAACAGTTTTGGTTGTTTGAAGGTCACTTGTAATGAAAGCTCTTGAATTTATTTTTACTCATCAGAGTGTAGTGTGGTCGAAAGTAAGGTAAAGTAAAGGGTTGTGATAAAATAAATATGAAAAAGTGTTTGAAAACACACATTGTCCCATACTTTTAGAATACGCGTCGAAATTAATTAATTAGTAATACACGTCGAAATAATAGAACGAAAGACATCACTTGCATGTATACAGATATCATATTCATTTGAAAACTACTTCGACTGAATTCTTAAATGCAACATAAAATGTAATATCTAAATCTCGATCCCTGAGTGATGATAGATTACCAATTTATTGCTGTACAAGATACTCAGGGACCATTTATAAGTTTTTTCTTTCCTCAAATTACAACAGACGCCCCCTCCCAATCTCAAACCAACCAACTATACGTAATTAATGTACATATGTCTGAAATAAAACCTTGGTTCACAAAATATTATTTATTAATGAAAACTGTAACCTAAAATCTTATTAACTTAATCAGTTAAGTATCCTAAGGCTAAATTTTCATTCAAATTTTTACCTAAGATTAAATTCTCTACCTCTCGTAAGAATTGATAGTATTTAGTCTACACCTCCCTTACGCCTTGCATAATTTATAAACCAGCCAAGAGGAGAAAGGAATGGACTTGGTCATTCGGCTACATAATTATAATAGCACGCCAATATTCTCTGCAATTGAAACTCACAATAATTTTCTGATTACTCATTTTCGTATGATGAAAACCTAATTTCAAACTACAGCGCGCCAAAAACGAATCAGTTATAGATTTTTGTACAGTTTAAGAATTATAATAATTTGACTTAAACCAATATACTACAATAATCCGAATTCGACTAATCATCTTAAAATCTGATTTAATAAATAAATAAAATCTGTGTAGACCTTAACTTGTAGTGCTAACAATTATTTCAATAAATCCATAAGAATTTACTCAATGTGCTAGTGAGAATATTAAGAAAATATGCTTCATTTAGGGATCTTATTAAATAAATAAAGATTAATGTTTTCCCTAATTTTGTAATTAAGGAAAATGAGTTTTAATTAAGTTTGATCAACATTAATTTTGATAATAATATTTATTTTATTAAAGGTTTATTTTATTCAATCGGGATTATAACGAATAACATTTTTATATCAATATAAAATAATACTTCTATAAAAATATGATTTATTACGGTTACATGCATAACAAAGAATTTTTTTTTTATTGTTTTTAGCAGCAAAAGAGGAATCACCCGTAAACTTTGTGACAAAGTATCGGAAGTCGGATTACAAAAGAATAATCCAAGCGGTATTTTAATTTTAATTTTTAATTTCTAATTTTCGTAGTTGTTTAAAAAACGCACTCTTATTATTATTTAAATTTCTATAAACTTTAAAAATACATCATCATGGAATATGAGGCACATAATTCTAGTAATATTCAATTATTTATAAATGGCAGATGCTTATATTTTCTTAATGTAAAATAAATATACTTAAACCATTAAAAACTGTAAATCTATAATGTCATATAATACTATTATGGGCTTCAGATATGGATATGGATTTTTACTGCAGAAAAGATACTTCTACATGAGGCCACGAGATTAAACGAGTAGTTAAAAAATAAAGTCAAAGAATTGAAAATTACGCCTATGAATCGATATATTTATGAAAATGTAATTTATGTACATAAATATGGTGAAGGGTGTCCTTTGCGTAATACTCGTGTACGGGTTTGAGTTACATCATTTGAGTTACACAAGGGATCGCTGGGTTTGATTTAGAATGAATAATATATAAATAAATAAATAAATTACATTGATGTTTCGAACCATCATTAACCATTTTAAATTCAAGCTGATCATAACAAAGTTGGAGTTTAAAAATCATTTTACAAAGTGTAATGACCAAAGTTTTTCGTATATTTTTGTGACCAATACATATATAATATAATCATAGTGACATGAACAAGAGCCAGCACAACTGGACAGTAAAAAACTTTTCCAAACAAGAGGCTGAAAGTTATTTAGTATTTTATAAAGCTTTGATGATTTTTATTTATTATTCATTCGACTTCCCAACCATACATGATACCCGTTGCCGTATATTGTATTGTTACGAATGAACTCGAAGTCTAAGGCATGAATATTTTAGTTAAATGAAATTTGTTACGTACTTTTAGGTTTTTTTAATTGTTATATTTGAACTGTTTTGTAATTAAACTTTAACCAACCTTAATTTTTACTTGTAATGGCTTAATATCAACCAAAATATTATTAATACTCTGTTTATTTCAACATAGTAAAGCCTTGTAGAAAATATAATAAAAGACCAGAGAAAGTTTTTTTACTTGCCCAGAGTTTTCTTGAAGTGATTCGCCGAGAACACAATAAACAATGTAACTTGAAGCTAAAAATCTCTTACACTTGTGATTGCTTCCTTTTATTGTAGTTATAAAATAATTTAAAAAGTTCCCCTATTCATTTTATTATTTTTGGGAATTAACGTAATTTTTTTTGTCATTGCGATTCTATTTGTAGTTATTTGACGGCAGCTCGTTTAGGTTGACTGAACCGCGATGGTAATGAATTTCCAATTATATTTTAAATCACATTAGTTAGCGAAAGACAAAACAGGTTTTATAAAAAATTTTTTTTTTTTTAAAGTGAGTTTAATTAAATAATTATATGTTGAAAATGATTTTATTTTCCTATGAATGATAGAATACTTATATTGACTAGTTAATTTTCACCAAACACATGAAACGTAGCAATCTAAGTAATCAAGCGCGCAGTGATATTGATCCTTCGTTGGGATACCGAATGATTTATAGCCGCATATATCACATTGAGAAGATAGGAGTAAGAAGATACAAAAAACACAAAATTACAGTATTTATGTTTAAAGTCTATTTATTCAATCTCAAACATTAAAACTGTTCTAATAAACCTTAAAATTGAAAATTGTTAGCATAATTTTTCACAAACAATCATTTAATTAATTCATAATGTACGTACGACACAGTCTTCATCCTTACAATGTGTATACATTGCATTTCAATACATTTGCGTATTAAAAGATACGTTATTTTTTTGTTACTTCATATATAATGATAATTTTTTTGTAATTAAATTTATCAACGTGAATTTCAAGAATAAATAAGATAACCAATAAAGTGTGTAAAAATTTATAAATCATCTTGTAGGCTCTCCATTGTATTGCAAAATTATTTTTACTGTTATAAATTTGATATGTAGTAATTTGATCATGAATTACTGAAACATATTTGAAATATAAGTAAAATTATTAGTTATAAGCTATTATAGTAAAAATGAGATTATTATTTAATAATAACCAACCAATATAGAATACGTGATAGAGCTTTGTTCACCTGTGGCCTTTTCACAATTAACTTTAAAAATAAACGAGGTATTCATTGTGGAACATCCATATTTAGATATATAGATTTAGAAATATTTAAATCAGGCTTCTGGAGTCTTTGCTTTGATTCTACTAAGTATAAAATAAAAAAGAAAACTAAGGTTTTAAAAGATTATGCGACCAGAATTATTGTGAAATTTATTGAAATACTAAGAATATTTTACAATCTTCTTTCTATAAAAGCTTTTAAGACTTTTTCAATGCAAAGGAAAAGAAAAATAGAAATATTTTTATAAGAACAATCGTGGCTATGGCATACTTTTAAAGGTCTAAGGTACTTGGAAAATACAATAAAACTTGTAATAGTAAGAGGTTGAGATGGCTGGTAAAATTTTTTGAAGGATTTTTGTTACAAACCGATATATGTAAATAGTGTGGAGCAACTGATTAATTTTACAAATACTTGAAATATGATACATAAAACTTTTACATTATATTCTTATTCGTCTTTTAATTATAACTTTCTAAATATTGTAACCATAAAAATAAGATTCATCAGTATTTCTTTTGAAGATTTTTATAGAAATAAAAGCTAGAACAAAATAAGGGATTATCAGAATCTTAAATATTATTATTTAAGATTAGATAATTTAAGCGCAGTATTTGAATCTTAATTGAGATACTAGATATATCAAAAAATATCATAAATCAAAATTAATCGGTTATAATAAGGACTTATCAATCATACTTTAAATATTAATTTTATATCTATACTTATAATAAATCTGTAGAGAGGTCAATTCTGTACATGAAATATATTTACAAAATAAGTAGCAGGGGGTGATTAGTGTTCGATACTGATGCCAAAAATGCAGTTAAAAAAATTTTTGTCTGTCTGTCTGTCTGTCTGTCTGTTTGTATGTTATTTATAGAAAAAAAAAACTACTCGACGGATTTTAACGAAACTTAGTACAATTATTCTTTATACTCCTGGGCAGGTAATAGTATACTTTTCATCACACTACAATGAATAGGAGCAGAGCAGTGAAAGGAAATGTTGAGAAAATGGGAGAAGTTGCTTGATTTTTTAAGCTTCCGTCGCGTGTGCAGCCTTAATGGTTAGAGCTACATAGAAACTATGTATAACGGAAATATTCTACATAAAAATACACGAAAAATATTCCAAGACAGCATATATCTACCTTTTATAGTTAACTCACAATAACACGCATAACTCTCGATAGCTTAGCAGTTCGGAGATTTCTTATTATATTTGTTTACTTTTACGTTTATAAAACCAATAATGCTCACCATCATTCCTAATTAAAAAAAACATTAGCACCAATTCAATAAAAAAAGAATCATTGAAATCGGTATAGAAACACCAAACTTATACTTACTTACATGAAATACGCCAACAAGACATCGCGCGTGAATAGTGAATCAAGCTATAAGGATTATTTTTGCGTAACGGTTGCCGCGCTCGACGGGGCTCGCGGCGGCAGAGTATAAAAGGGGCGGGAGGCGAGCGCAAGCGTCATTCAATATTTGGCTGTTGATGCGTTCAGAGTGTTGAACTTTATTGACAGACAATAATTGTTATTTTATAAACCGTGCTTATCAGCGCGACTTTTTGTCTTTAAATAGTTTATTTTAATTTCTTTTGTTGTTATTTTCTAAATTAGTTTTAGTTTTGTTTAAATTCTTAACTATTAATAGTTCCTATTTTATTTCTTTTTAAGTAGATTTAGATTCGATTTTTAGATTAGATAATAGATAGATAGATTAGATTATTGTTAGATTTTTAGTTACTGATAGGTTAGTTTTGGGCATTTTATGTTTAGTTTTTTTTGTATTGAGTAGATAAAAGCGTAGGTAGGTACTTTTATTAATTATAGTATTCATAGGTATTTTTTATTTATTTTTAAGTGAAGTAGGTATAGGTAGATATTGCCTACTATCTACCTATACTGCACACGTGTTTTAGCTTTATTTTCATTTCTTTTTTTTTTTGTACCTAAGTTGTAGGTAGGTAGGTACATATTTCTTAGTTTAATTCTATTAGAATATTAGGTATTTAAGTTTAAATAGGCACTTAGATTTATATTTTTTTATTATATAGCAGCTGTACTTAGAACATCTAAGGTTTTTTTTGTATTAGCATAGGTACTTTGATTAATTACAGTAGTTGTAGGTATTTCTTATTATTCATTTTTAAGTGAAGTAGGTAAGTGTAGATAGTATTGCACACGCATTAAGTATAGCTTTATTTTCATTTTTTATTCTTTTGTAATTTGTAGGTACCTACGTACATATTTATAATTCGATTAGAATATTATTTTAGTTTTAATAGGCACTTAGATTTATATTCTATTTATTATATACTTAGCTATAGTTAGGACCTCTGACGTAAGTTTTTTGTTGGGTAACTAAATAGAATTTAAGTTACCGTCGATTAAAAATAAAATAAACGATGCCACCTAAAAAACGACCATCTTTATCTCGAACTTCGAGTCAAGCTAGGAGAATGAGAATGACGCGTTCTCAAGAATCGGAAGAGGAAAGAGCACATCGGTTAAACTCTATGAGAGTTAGTGCCTCAACATCTCGAGCTAATGAAAGCTCTCCAGAAAGAGAGATGCGATTAGCAGCTGAAAGAGCGAGACGAGCTACAACACGGGCTTCTCAAAGCTCTTCTCAACGAGAGCTAAGGCGTTCCATTGACCGGGAACAACATGCGTTATCCCGAGAAGCTGAAACTGCTTTACAACGAGAATTGCGACTCACAGCTGACCGCGAACGGCATACATTATCTCGCGAGTCTGAAACCTTCACTGAGAGGGAATTACGGCTTACAGCTGACCGCGAACGTCATATTTTATCTCGCGAGTCCGAAACCTTCACTGAGAGGGAATTACGGCTTACAGCTGATCGCGAACGTCATATTTTGTCTCGAGAATCTGAAACTTTTACTCAATATCAAGACCGTTTGACAAATGATAGGGCGCACTATAACATGATTCGATCTCTTGAAGATGTGAACGAACGAAGAAGAAGATGAACGAGGTGTCTTTAACCGTAGACGCCGAGGCAGGCCTGTAGATGGCGAGACAGGTATTTTCAAAGAACCTGTTCTTGGTAGAGTTTATACTGTTCATCCTAACAACGCAGAGTGTTTTTATTTGAGATTATTATTACATACAGTGCGAGGACCAACATCATTTATAGATTTGAGAAAAGTAGACGATGTTGTTTATCCAACTTATCATGCAGCTTGCCAAGCGCGTCATTTGCTTGAAAATGATCAACATTGGGATGACGCTTTAGCAGAATCCTGTGTTAGTGATAATCCACGACGGTTACGCCATTTATTTGTAACATTACTCACATTTTGTAATTTATCTGATCCTGTCCAATTATGGGAAAAATATAAAGAAAAATTTGCAGAAGACTTTCTTCGGAATTTATCTCACAATAATGAAGGCGCAACTAATGATAATTTTCGAGATCTGGCTATAAATCAGTGCTTATTAGCTCTTCAGGAAGACTTAACAGCAGTAGGCGGTAAATCACTTTGTGAATATGGTTTGCCAACGCCAACCTCAGTCGGAGAGGTTACCAATAGGGAATATTCCGCAGAGATTGGTTACAACCCAATGGAACTGCTGGTAACATTAGAAAACGGTGTCCCAATGATGACTGCAGAACAACGCTTAGTCTATGATCGCGTGTGCGAGAGTGTGCAGAATAATTTAGGAACAATATGGTTTTTAGATGCACCTGGAGGAACTGGGAAAACTTTTTTGACTAAATTAATATTAGCTTATGTTCGAAATCAGCGTAAAATCGCTCTTGCCGTGGCTTCATCAGGTATAGCTGCAACATTGCTACCAGGAGGTAAGACTGCTCACACTATGTTTAAAATACCAATTAATTTAGATCGCACGGAAAGTCCAACCTGTAGTATTTCAAGAAATAGCGACAAAGCTAAGGTATTGCGTGAGTGTAATTTAATCGTATGGGATGAATGTACGATGGCCCATCGAAAAGGAGTAGAAGCAGTAGACAGAACTCTAAGGGACATAAGACAAAATGATCGACCAATGGGCGGTATTACGGTTTTATTTTGTGGTGATTTCCGACAAACCTTACCGGTAATACCACGGGGAACCCGAGCTGATGAGATTAGGGCTTGCCTGAAAAGCTCTTATTTGTGGCGTGATATACAATCGGTGCATTTGACTATAAATATGCGAGTAAGAACTGGAGACAACGCAGATAATCGTGAATTTTCTGATACATTATTGAAGATTGGTGAAGGTACCTATCCACAACTACACCAAGGAAAACTTATTCTGACACCTGAGTTATGTTGTATAGTGCAATCCCAACAACATCTTATATCTTCGGTTTACGGTGACATAACAATTATATTAAATAGGGACAATTCTTGGCTTTGGGAAAGGTCCATTTTGACTCCTCGCAATGACCAGGCATCTGAAATTAATAATAAAATACTGTCTAATATACAGGGAGAAAGCAAAGTTTATAGTTCAATAAATAGAATGGTTGATGAACAAGAAGCCACTAATTACCCGATAGAATTTTTAAATTCTTTAATTATGCCTGGACTACCTTCTCATATAATTTGTTTAAAAATTAGCATACCGATAATTCTGCTCCGAAATTTAAGACCACCTCAACTTTGCAATGGAACTCGGCTAAAAGTAACCCAGTTGCAACAAAATGTAATCGAGGCTCAAATTTTAACAGGTTGCGGTGCAGGAGAAACTGTCTTTATTCCCAGAATTCCCATAATACCAAATAATTTTCCATTCCAATTTAAAAGAACGCAATTCCCAGTATCGGTGTGCTATGCCATGACTATCAATAAAGCTCAAGGGCAGACTTTTAGTGTTGCTGGAGTAGATCTCGGTGTTAGCTGTTTCTCGCATGGTCAATTATACGTCGCTCTTTCCCGGGTTAGCAATTCTAGGAATCTTTACGTTCACGTGCCGGACGGGTCGACTCTTAACATAGTCTACCCAGAAGCTTTGCGCTGAAACATTTTAATTTGATCTAAAAATATTAGCAATATATTATCTTAATAAAAAACAAGGAGTTACACGCTGACCGAGTCGTGGGTATAGCGTGGGTATATTATAATATTCTGCGGTTACTTATATTTTTCAACAGTTTTGTGGATTGGCATATTATATTACTATTGCCCTTCTAAAATACGAAAGTGAATCTGCCTGTTACGTCAAAACTATGAGGGAGGACATCTGCTAATTTTTTTTCGAAAAACGACGGAAACGCGGACGAAGTCGCGGGCAAAAGCTAGTAATATAATAAAATTTTCTAAGATTCGAATTCCAGCAACAATACTAAGCGCCCTAATTGTAATTTTTTGTTGTTATATTGCTGTATAGCATTATTTTAATAAATAATACAGTAGATCAAAGGTGCTTTTTGTTAAATAGATTCAAACTTTGTTTGAATGTCCCCATGACATTCGAACCGTAAAAACTACCCACCCACAGTTCAGTACAACTCCGTTGCACATGTTTAGAGCACGGTTGGGGATAGCCTGACCTTTAATTTCATATAGTAATTACCTCAGCACAACTGCTTCTTCAATATTAACACAATTATGTCTTTATTGATTTGATATAAATAAGAATTCATGTTTATTTATTAAATAATTATAAATAGAATAGTTTTACTACAACAAATCACTTATGCTAGATACTAGTACAATGATCTAAACCTTTGTTTGCTGCCAAAGATTTCTTTTTTCTTTAAATTTCTGAACTATCTAAATATTGAACCGCATGTCAAGGGGTCGATGCAAAACAATTTTCTACGGAACACAAGTTGTAAATACAGTGATTTGTTCAGTGCCAAAGATTAAATTAATTATTTTTTTAATAAAACGTTATTAACATATTAAGATTGTATAAAATGGAAAAATAAAATAATATTATGTAACATCAGAATAATAAGCATAAGCGTTACATAACATCTGAAATAGATAATAAAAAAGATTCTTTAGTTGAAATGTTCAAAGATTTTTTTGCTTTCAAACTCAAATGGTTTGATTAAAATAAGGAAATCACTTTTATATATTTATTTAGTAATTGAAGTCAAACCTTAAAATAATCGTAAAAAAATTACTCTAGTTTAGGTGAGGATAGTAAATAGTCAGTTTATTTTAAAATAACAAAGAAATCTCCGTTCATGGCTAAATTACATTATTTTTTTCCGAAACCACAGAAAACAAATCATTTTTTCCAGAGCTTTGCTTCATAATAATAAAGCTTTTATTTCCTTATGACAACTTTATTGAAATCAATTCATTAGAGAAAATTTTCTTCATAAGAATATTATCTTTTTTATTCAATAGTTTTTGAATCAAAGTTTTATTATTTTGTACAAAGATGATATATTATATTACAATTCAATCGATTATTTTCTTGCAATGTGTAAATTGATTTATTTTAATAAATCAAATTTATCTCAGCTATTTTTATATTTTTACACCTAACAGATCGTATAAGAGCTTTCAGGGCCAGCACGTGTCAAAAAAAATCTTCTTTTGCCATTTTTCATTTTATTCAGATTTCTTTAATTTGTATTTAACTGCACATCTATTAGTATAAGTTAGTATCTTTGTGGAATACTTTAAAGAGAAATGTGCTAGTCACTTGGCTCGCTACGCTAATAACATTTTATAAACTTTCTGTTGAAACAACTAAAAACTATTTATATTAATCTCATTCATATTGTAAATGATGCCTACTTTTTTTACTAAATTTGGTTAATATTTAATGTATGTGCTTTTAGATATATAGCACATACGCCAGGATCATTAGTAATTGTACTCTACCTCTATAAGACTAATTAAATAGTATGCAATATATTACAACGGGACCGGGAAAATAGTGCTTGCAATCCAATACTGCTAATATGATATAAAATGTTAATTTAAATGTAAACAATGTATGCAATTCAATTTAAAATCTTTGATTTATTTTTTTATTCAATGAAGTATTTTGTGTTTTTCTTGATTCGTAGTTATCCTAGTCGATATATTCATTCATTCTTATATATTCAGAAAGACCTTTATATGATATTTGTTTCTTCAAATTTGATAGAATTTACCTTTAGTGACAGTGACAGTGACAAATCACTGTCACTGTCACTAAACAATAATACAGCAAGGAATGAAATCGGTTATTGAAATAAACACTATGTAGTTTATAAAAATAAATTTTAACATAAAATTTATTTAAGACATTTCAGTAAAATCATATTTTAACAACATAAATGATTGAATAATACTAAAATATAGATCACATCTTCTTTTTATACGTTTGTTTATATTTATGACCAGAGCAATAAAAGAAAATAAAAAAAATATTATGATGTCTCCTCATTAGTAGTTTTTGGAACAGAAATAACATTTAGTAATGTTATATAATTAATATTTTAAGTTGTAGTAGCAATTAACAATCTAATAAGAGAATCAAAATTCAAAGAAAATATATAAGTCCAACATCAAAGTATAAAAAGGCATAAATTTAAAGTTAAGCGTCTTTTAAGTACTCGTATGAACGAAACAACCGTGAATGGTTTTATAGTCAATTTACATTATAAGCGTGACAAAATATAAGAAACTATCAAATCAATCTTATAACTATCATTCTGGATATTAATTATAATCATTTTTGTATAAAGTAGACAAAAAGTCGATATCCTCCACTACAGTCAAACTGACTACACTTCTGTCTACTGTCTTTATGGGAAAGAAATACAAAAGCAACATAATGCAATTATATAAATTTGGTTTATAAGTGAAAAAGTATTCTATTAAATGTTCTTATAGTAAAATATTTTACAAAATAGCTCAACTATTATATGAATAATAATTTGAAAAAATATATGATTGAAACTTACTTCGTTCTTACTTAAAATTATTACAATTAAAGCGATATTAACATGTTCAACGTGTCACTTGAAACAGAGAAAAAATATCTATAATATAAAATATCTATAATTCATTACAACCGTATTAAATATAAAGTTATCCATAACTATAACTATTATAATTCTAATTTTATTATTTTATTAGTTACTAGATTCTTTATTTTATATTGGTGCTCTAAAGTCGTCCTATAAAATTTATTTCAGTACTCAAAATTGAAATTCACATGCGCTTAAAAACTTAGTAACTTTGGTTATAAATTTCAACTTATCTCTCACTTGGCAGTATTTTGGTATGGAGTTAGGTTTCAACATTTTACTGCTTTCTTTACAACTAAAATTTTAGTTATATAATATAATAATCATATTTATAATTTTATATAAACATTATTTATAATTTGTAAAATGAAACCTACTAAATTAACCAAAACAACGATTTTGGTTTTCCATTGCAGTTAGGTAATTAATGTTCTCTAATATGTCAAATCTGTCAAAAAGCTTTCATCATATCAAACATCAAAATTATTCAGGTATCTTTTTAATTCAATCTTCTAGTAGTAAAGGAAATAAACGTCCACTATTTTCATTTTACTGGATGAAAAATTGCACTAGCAAGGACTTGAGCGGTTCTCTGTTTTGGTTATATTAAGAAAAAATTATAGGTTCAATTAAATATGTAGCCTGATCATTATTTTTTTACTATTAAATATTTGACCTTTTATATAATACACATTAAACCTAAACGAGTGACGTCAGATTGTTTATCGAATAAAAAATAATTAATCTCGAATGATGAAAATCATTTGAGTATTTATGTCAATTAACGTTCTTTAATTAATAAAGTTAGCCCATAATATCAAATGTTTCTTGCGGGTTTTTAGACCAATAGCAGTGAAATATGATATATATAATATATATATAGGTCATAATTTGGTCAAACTCCAAGAGATTGTAAGAAAATTGTAAGTAATAATGTATCTTTTACTTGAAAATAAAGAAATGTTAAACCCATGAGAATTGTTCCTTCTTTCAATAATAAGAAGAGAGATCACGTATATCTTTAATTTTCATATAGTTTCCAGACTCAAGAATTTTCTTGTGATTCAATAACTACTTAATTTAATAAGTTAAATGCACAATACTTTCCTTAATGACGACAATTTAGCTGGTTTTTAGCTAAGCTGTTTAAATGATGTTATGTAAGTATACTGGAGGCAGTGCTTGTATGACAATATCACATATAAAAGTAATCTTAATTAGGTCCAAGATTTAGTAAATATTTCGTGTATATGTATAGAAGTTGTGAGTTACGTAATGCACTCATGCAGAGGTGAAAGATCATAAAATATAAAAACGAATGATTAGCTTAAGTGTGTGAATTACTCTCGAAGAAAACCAGTAATGTATTATTATTTAGCTAATAAATTTGATATCTACTAAATGAGTGTCACTCCGTCTACTGTCTAGACGCAATCGTTAAAGTTACATTACACTTGACAAATAATTTAATGTTAACCAAAAACTAAATTTCGAAGAGAATAGTCTGTGTTGTAATTAATGTAATATTATAATTATTTTTTTTTGTTGTTTTTTATCAAATCTGAAGAATTAAATGTTAATAAAGAAAAGATGTGATATAAATTTATCTTTTTTTGAAATAAGTGCAGATTTAACTTAGAAGTTTAAGCTTAATAACATATATAAAATATTCAATTACAAAAAAATATAATGAGTTTGCCTTAGCATATAATTTTTTTTTTAGCTATATTTATTTATTTTCGCAATGTAACTTTACCAACTTTATGCAGAAATAATAAAGTAACAATGACAATCTACAATAGAAATATATTTAAAAAAACCAATTTACATGTAGTTTTAAAGAGGCTAAACACTTGTCAAATTGTAGTTTTCAGTATTCAGTTTGTTACAAAAATTGCATAATACTGTTATCCTTTATCAATGGACAGAGACAATGGATTTTATGTAGAGTACGAGATTAAGAAAAGTCCTTTTTTGAACTTGTTAAATAGTCCCTAACACATATTTTTCAATAACATTAAAAGAAATTTGATTCTATAATGTTTATTTGAAATATTTACAGAATTAATTAATTATTTCCTTAAATCAATGTTTTACTTACATTCAGGATATTATATTAAAGTTACATTTCTAATAAAAGATTACACTAATTTAATATCATTCAATGTCTTTTTTTATTTCATTGCATTTTTTTTTGGTCTGTGACAACAGGTATATATAGGTAGATCAGGTTAACAAATGATTTGAATTGTTTTGACAATTTTTTTACATAATAATAATTAATTTTGTCTATTTTAAGCCAATAACAAAGCTTGTGTAAATAGTGATTTTATAATAAGTAAAGTATTTAAGTTTGTTTATAATATTTAAAAATGTAAACAAATGTATCGTCGTTAATGTAATCCATCACTCAATAAAGAAATATTATTGAGTGATGGATTACATTAACGACGATATGGTTTGGGAATGAATCGTATTTTAGCGATTAGCTAGTAACTGATGCAAATTTTGTTACTCTTGTTGTGATGCAGCCATTAAATCTCTACTGGCTGCAACACACCGCTTCTTTAGAATTCATTACTTACGGTAGCCATGGGGGTTGCGGTTGCCCTCTTCCCTGCAATATGGCGAAGGGGGTGATGGCCGTTCATGAACATAATGTAAGGGACATTATGTTCATGAACGGGTAGTCGTATTGTTTATCACGGATTTTCTTTTTGTTATTATTAACTAATCATTAAGTCAGCTTATTAAAATAATAGCAATAGTTCTAGTTATTCGTACATTGCATTGAGTTCGTAAATATATTGATTTTTGTAAAACAGTGATCACAATAAAATAAAAAAACCGGTTGAGTTTGTTGTGTGTTTTTTTCAGACCAGGGTGCGATAGGAACCCTCGTAGCCTTATTATAAAGATAAGTATGGTATGAAAATAGGCCCTTCTGGCACCCCCATTTGACGTACACAAGTAATCACTAGTAAATAGTAATCGTTATTAAATAAAAACAAATCTTCGAATGCCTAGTAGATGTAGATGTATGTAGATGAAAATAATATCAAAATACCGAACCCATATTAAGTATTATGTCTAATAATATTAAGTTCTAAAATTTGCAAATATTATACTGTCGTAGCTGGCCCTTAATTTTAAATATATATTCTATGAAAATAGAATTTAAACAGTATGCATTCAAGTATTATAATTATATTTCAGTGAAATTCACTTTATTGATACATGCCAACTAATGTAATCAAAAATGGTGCTGAAAAAAAAAACAATAGTATTCAGTAATTTTGAAGTATTTGAGATTTCTTTGGCGTTGTAGGCAGCGCTGCTATCGCATTCCAAATTTTATAATATTTTTAGTGCGAGACAACGTGGGGCAAACTTATTATTTTATATTTTTCAAAATACGGTGAAAACCATGGTAAAGTATGACAAGTAATATAAAAGTAAGAAGAAAAAGTAACTGTTTACAGGAAAATATCGTCTGACATTTTATTATATTTATCTTTTTTTGTACTATATTTAAATGTAAAATACAAAATACTGGTATAAAGATAGTAACTTAATAATGTTCTTAGTAAATATTACAATGTTAGGGATATATTATAAAAAATAAAGAAAACAGCTAGTATTTTTTATTTATTGTTACTATTTAAAAATACATTACAAGATTAGACAAAATAGATGCCTTGACATCTTCTTTTGACAGTTACAAACATAATGATACTATATCAAAATATAATGTCCTTATCTTATAACAGTTATATTAAAAAAAGCAAAAACAATAGTTTTAAATATCAATTATATTAAAAAAAAAAATATCACTATAAAACAATACAGGAGTGATTTTTTTAACAATATCCAAGCGATTGAGTGAAGTACATTTTAACAACTATTCAATATGTAAAAATATTAAACAGTCATAATAACAGTGACAAGTTTGTTTAATGTTATGTTACAGTTAAATTAGATTTCATTTCAGTTTTAACAGTTAAGATTTTAAGACACGGTATTTAACAATATATAAATAAAAATATTTTGATTATCGTTATTTAAAGCATCAAATATAGTTAAAAAAATAAAGCGAACAAACAAGATCAAACGTAAATGATATAAAAGTTTAAATATTAAATTAACTTACTTACAAAAAAGCAATTGTCGAGGACAAAATAAAATTAAAATGTAAGGGGACTTTTTAATTAAATTATTACATTCTCTTTATTGTATTTTAGCTGGATTAACAATTTAAATATTTTGCACGTAGTCTACTACATAGTACATATTACGAACTGTATATATATATATGATATTAAAAAGACAAAGGGTATATCTTAAGAATAAGTATATATATAATAAAATCCTATTAAACGTAATGTTCACATTTTATTATTTTTAACTACAATATATCAAGACAATTTATTTAGTCACAAGACGGGCAATAAAAATAAAGCTTTCTTCACCATTTATTTATCTACATCATATTGGCTGAGTAATTATTAATGTCTACTTCAAAATATTCAAGTTTATTTCATATTAAAATAAATATAGAATAAAACAATTATCAACAAGGACTGGATTTTAACCCGTCACTTTTTTGATCCGTCACGGCGCTCTAATAATTGTCAATTGAGCTACCGTGTCACTCGCATTGATGAGTCTCTACTCATCATCGATTACTGATCACATTCTTCACCTTGAACATGTTTGAATGTTCATCAATCATGCTTTTTAGATTTGAGTCATCTATGAGCAAGAATGGTTACTAAAAATAACCTGTGTGCTTTCAAATTTATTTACTAACTTTGTTTAGACAGTGTGGGTTGGTAGACACCTAAAGAAAATATTAATAGTTTTCACAAAACTTTTTAAGTATCCTAATTTATTATGTTTTATTACACATATAATAAAGATGATGAAGGTTTAAATAATATAGTATAAATATAAGATTTTACAATATTTATTTAATAATTAATAACCTTTTGCTTAAACTTTTCCTCTTCATTTATAACATAATGTCCATTTTTCCATTATATTCGACATCCTAACATAACGAAAAGCTTTCTTTTGCAATTAGTTACATGTCAAAACTTTAATTAAGTAACCGGCTTTTTAAATCTTGATGTCCAAGTTATGACCAAATAGGAAAGAGAAGAGATCGATATTTATTTAGATATATACTAATTATTATACAGAGTTAAAGATATTATGTGTAACGGAAACTACACAGCGCTGATTCTTGACAAATAAGACTTAGAAATTTCCTTTTAGACAATTATAAAATATAATGTATAAAATGTAATTGTCGATGTATATTAATCATTTATGGAATCATAATTCTAATTCAATTCTTCTCTAACATTTGTTATTTTCATCTATCTCTTCAATTACTATCCTTTTCTGCTATGAGTATTATGGTATCTGCCCATCATGTCAAAAGTGTTATTTTTGTTTTATTTAAATTAAAGTACACCTAAGTCTGTTTTTACCCGGTCTTTTTTTACACGGTTTTGAAATAACACGGTTTGAAAATAAAATATTTTTAATTTTTTTACACGATTTTATTCCATTTAGTACGGTTAAAAAACTTTTGGGTTTAATTTTTTTTTGTCAAATTTAATTTCTGCGAAATATGTTCATATCACAAATTTAGGGGAATTCCCTTTTTGTGCATACAAGCAAATTTACTGGTCAGAGCAATTGAAATATGCTAATATTTTGTGAATAATCTACAATAAGTATGCTTGTAAAAATAAACATTGTATATGTGATTTAATTAAATAAACAGGAATACTTGTTCTTAAAAAATCCTTGTTTTTCACTAATTTTAATAGGTTTTAGAGATTAGGAACCAATCACCTATTTTTGCATACGATCAATGTCTTTTTTTAATCGGTTTTTTACACGGTTTTTTCTGGAACCAATTACCGTGTAAGAACAGACTTGTATTCCAAAAACTTTAGCTTGATCATAATGATGAAAGTTTATTTTGAACGTTACCAGATCTTGTTGAAAATTATATAATGTTTACATTGAAGGTCTTGAATATCATCAATACCGTGACGGGCCATTCAAGCGCAAAGAGATGAGAAACACTAGTGTTTTATAATAGCCTAGTCATCTTGAGAGGCTACACTCAGTCCTTATTTACTTCAACAATAGCAAAAAAACGTTCATGTTCAAAAAACATTAAGATAATTGAATATATTGAATTGAACAGTGATAAAATATGACATTGCTTTTCAAATTTCTGATCATAAAAATTTGTTATATTGAAGTTAAAGTGGATATGTAGGCAGATTTCATTGAGTAGAGCGACTTATACAGTGATACCTTACCTAATTGGGTAGACCTCGAAGAATTCGGTCTGCCCATTCATTTGTCCCCTACTTTCGAATTTTGGAAAAATTTCTTCACGGGAGGTCTTCTTATGACCCCCTGAGTCCGAAATGACCATTGGTCAAAAAGTTTATATATATATATATATATATATATATATATATATATATATATATATATATATATATACGTGCGTGCGTCCAGATTCGACTTTTGTCAGCACGATAGCGGCCGCAGTTTCGCTCGGATCGCTTTCAAACTTTGCACAAAAATCAACCATCCAAAAATAAAGGTCAAGTTCGTTAACCAGAGAAATCCAGACACAGGGGGCGCTAGGGCCTCACTTTTTCTGTTTTCAGTTTTTCGACCATAACTTTTTCCCTATACAAAGAAGATCAATCGCGTTCATATTATATGATGTCTTTGATGAATACCTATAACTAATGTAGTTAAACCGAAAATCTAACTTCAATAACTTAGGGGTGGGGGTAAAAGAACCGAAAATTTTTGGAAAAAAATTCATAACTTTTTTCTGGTAAACATTCTTGCATCACAAAT
This sequence comes from Melinaea menophilus ssp. n. AW-2005, assembly GCA_918358695.1. Lineage (NCBI taxonomy): Eukaryota > Metazoa > Arthropoda > Insecta > Lepidoptera > Nymphalidae > Melinaea > Melinaea menophilus. The sequence continues at coordinate 1,651,477 of OU911048.1, forward strand.
ATTTTTAATAGAAAGGTTATTTTTTACTTTAAATTAAAGTATTAGAAGTTTTGCCCGTAAAAGGTACCGTTTCCGAGAAAAAAAATAAAAACTACTTTTAGCTTGAAAATTTAAGGTAGGTAAAACCACTGCAATTTTTTTCTGGTAAACATTCCCTCCTCGCAAATATTTTTAATAGAAAGGTTATTTTTTACTCTAAATTTAAGTATCAAAAGTATTTCCAAAAAAGGTACCTTTTCTGAGAAAAAAAATTAAAACCACTTTTTGCTTGAAAATGTTTGATGTAAACAACGGCATCATGTATTATTCTTAAGTAGTGAGTTATATTTTAAACGTGTTACACACGAGGTCTACACACGCGTGTCCCCCTGCGGGCACGGATTTTTTTAATTTTGTTTGTTTTATTAAAAGCTTGGACAGATTTGAGTTCATAGAAAACATCTCGTTATATTAAGTAAGAAACATCCCTATCATATAGTATACATTTTTTGGAAAAAAAATATATTTTTTTACATCCTTATAAAGTAGTGTGCCATAATCTAATTTACTTAAACATTAATCAATATCAACTCAATTCCAACATACACCTAAATATATAAATACTCGTATTTACTTTTGAGAAACGCTTGTTATATATTGTATAGACTTTAATTTAACTGTAGCTAACAACATGTCTCTATATTCAACCAGAGTGCTAAATAATCTTTAACACATATTAAGCTAATCATTTTTATAAGTTATTAAAAATATATAACAAAGTCATACAACAGAGGTAATAAAAGCATCAAAATAAGATCATTTATTTAACAATAATTGTGTAGGGATAATTCGTCATATACCAAAAAATATGACAAAAATTTTAATACAGAACAAGTTTGTTTTAAAATTTACATTATTTCTTAATAAATGCCCTTTAACTATTCTTTGTATTTGTGTAACCAACGGAAAGTCATAGAATGTCTTTAGACTATAAAAAATATTAAATTTTTAGGTATTTTATTGATAGCTCGACCTTTTACTTCTCACGATTGCGCCTTTGTTACTTAAAGAAATTTAACTCCATTGTAGTAGGGTTTCCGTACCCAAAAGGACGGAACTCTTTTGTTGACTCCTTTCGTGTGACACAAGCCTCTTTTTAATTTATGTCAAGTAATAGAAGATTTTTGAAAATTCAAATAATATGCCTCAAAAAATATTTGGAGTAAGTAAGAAACAAAAGTAAATTATTTAAAACAGCCCAATAAAAATGTAAGTATGGAATTAGGAAATAACCTTTCAATATTCTGTAAGAATGTATATAATTGATTTGAATCATTCCTATTATTTAATAATGTCTATACATTTATAGCGTATAACGGAAAACCTAACTTTACCTTCTGACAAATTAAACAAAACATATTAGAAATCACAAACTAGGGATTCCATTATAAAATATTCCTTTACAGATTAATTTTCCTTTGAAACATTTTTAAGCGATAATTTTATAACCATATTAAAAGAAAGTTAATAAATAAGTGAAAAGTTTTGCTAATGAGTTCATGACGACGAATTTTTAAAAAATCTTTTCTTTGAGACAAATATGTCACTAAATTTAGATAAAGAGGTTAAAACTTAATTTAGGGTCATCTGACAAGCGTGTTTGTGTTGTTTTATTTATACATAATTATAATTAAAATATTAACAAACTTAATTTGTGGATAGATGTTAGATCCGTTATATCTGTGACACAGAAAATATTTTGTTATTTAATATTTGAGTATAATTTATCTCAAATTTCTCATTCTAATAAATTTAAAATGAAATGAATAAATTTGAAATGAATACAGTTTCATACATTGAACTAATCATTAGCCTTTATGTTGTCATATACATTTAAAATATAATTTAAACAATAATAATTTACATCTTCTAATTATAATTGTATTTAAAATATTTTGTAATAATCCATTATCTATTTGTTATGGATCATATTTAGGTAAGCAAAAATGATTGTTCAATACAGTGGAATGTTCCTTATTGATTACAAGATCCTAAAATAGTATTCTTTCACCCTCTATTGAGAAATTTATACCATGAGGTTGACATTGATAATTTTTAACATTTTATTATTGTGATATGACGTTCTCTATAATAACACACAGGGAATGTTTAAAATGACTACAAACTACAACATCTTTCTTACCTAAAAATAATGTTATATTAAAATTATATATTTCAGTTGCAAAACAATAAGCAATCGTATGAGGTAATCATGTTTGTTATAAATAAAGGTTAATTAATAATACATATAAAAAAATATACATTTTATTACAATCAAAGACTGTTATAATTTATAATTATGCGTTCATATAAAAATTGTTTTAAGAGTTAGAATATTTCAAAATGATTGGCAACATGGTTTTATATTTGATTTTAAATGATAAAAAGCGTATATTTTGTATGTTTTGTATCTATTTATTAATAAATAGTCAATATTATTCATGAGGTTATAAATCATTTAGTACCCCAGAGTACTCAATGTCACCACGCTCGGTTACGTATATTGCTTCGTATTATGTGTATGGCAAAATTCACAAGATTAAATGATCGTCTTTGGATCATCTTCATTTTTGTGAAAATAAAATAACATTTGGAGTTAAGTTACTTAAATGATTTTAGTTATTTGAATATAATATATTTCTAAGAATCACAAGTAGAATGAAAGTTTTTACGCCTCCTCCTTTATAATCTTGTTTATAATCTTTATAATCTGCTTGTATACGTTTAAAAAATTGCTTGGTGCTTTACAATCGTTTAAAAAATCGTTAGTAATTTAATTCATTTCTTTTTTTGTATGACATACAGCTTGACTCAAGAGCAGACGATAAAACTAATTTTAAGTGGAATGTTCGCCTATGGACATTTGCATATATATATATATATTTAATGTAAATGTCACCCTTCAGAAATGGGAAAAGGTAAAGGTAAAGGAGAAGGGAATGGAAAGGCATGAGTGGGTATGGCAAGTATGCTTCCGGCTTTCTCACTCACCTAGCTACTTTACGCCAGTATTATGTAAATGACTACAAAACTTATTTGTAGCCATAAAAAAGTATAAGTACTTCATTTTAAATTTTCTTACTATTACAATACAATACTACACAATAAAACGATTCAAGCTTAGGTCGAAGAGATTGTAGAGTTAAAATATATATCATATATATTTGAACTATTAATATTTATCGTATTCTTAGTGAAGTACTTTCAAGTAAATCTTGACAAGTAATAAAACATATTTACGTTTCTTACTATCTTCTCTATATACGAAGCAATTGTACTTAAAAAAAAACAATGTTAAACCTTTTATTATAAGTAAAAGACAACTTATTAGTATTTATAAAAAGCTTAAATGTATTAGCTCAACAAAATATCGTTTAAATAATAAATTCATGCCATAGATTTGTTTTGAGTTCATCCTTTACAATGTAACATAGTTGTCAGTATCGTTTTGGAGTCGAATGAATAACAAAAGAAACTACTGAAATGTGATAATATTAACTCTCAGAATCTAACTATTCGTACTAAAATTAACAAGCTGAGTTGATGCAACATAAAAATGACAAGACAAAAATAATCAAAGCTTTATGAAATACTAAATAGCTTTGTCCGCTTGTTTCCAAAAGTTTTATTAGTGTCTGGTTAGGTTGGTACGTGCTCAAGTCCCGTTGAACTTTTTATTTATTGCCAACACAAAAGTACGAAATATATTGGTCGTGAAACGTAGTAAAAGGTGTTACAATAAAAAAAAACCATGTTTACGATAATATATATTTGAGCGTTTTATTTAGTTATAAAGTTGAAATATGTAACTACGATGTGTAATGATTATTTGAATGATAAAATTGTTAGAAATGGATTAAGTTTTTTAAACATTTATATGTAAATATTTTGATGTAACTAGAATTATATGCTTCATATCAAAAAAGGACGTGTTTTTAAGATTACACAGTATTATAGACACAGTGCTATTTAACAAAAGTTTAAAATAAAAAATAAGAGTTCATTCTAAAAGTTAAGAAAAAGACTGACTGAAAAATATACATAAAAAATTATGTTTATATTATGTACGTCTTTTTTTTTTTGTTTGTTAACTGACGATTTTTTTTATTGTTACTACATTAGTTTATTTCTTATTAAAATGGGTCTTAATGTAACATTTGGGTGTGTAACTGTAAAATAATTAGATTACAAAATCTATTAATCAGAACAGACAAAGAAGCCTTTTTTAAATTAAAGCCCAAAGCCTTATAACATAATATTGAGTGCTTGAGTTTTGAAAAAAGTCAATTAATGAAAAGAATCAATGGAATGGAAATGCAAAGAAAAATATTTAAAATTTATGTGTCTTAACCTAATAGTTATATAGTCAAAACATACGCATTTTTTAAATAAATTTCTGATTTTAAAAAATTATATTGTATTAAATGATAACGATATTGATTAATTTTATAAACAAAGATGAAAATCATTTCAAACAAGAAACTTCCTGGCATTTATTTAACACTAGAGACTTGTAGGAAAATCTTATAAATAACAAGAAGAGTAGTCTCTCAAAGGATATTTTTTATTCTATTCTTTAGTTATTTAGCTGTGACTTGGGATAGCCCAAGTATTGCACGATATATGTCGCCAATATCATGCAGAGTAGAAAAAAAAATTACAATAATACATAGAATAATAATAATTCCGTGAAGAAATGAAAGTTAAATAAAATAAAATATATGCGATAATGAGAGGGCTATTACAAATTATTTTTGTAAATTAATTCTTTTAGTCTCGATTGCCTTTATTAACACTTTGTACCTGTACGTACGTAATCTGTACGTACGTAAAAGTCTTAAAATATTAAAATACAGCTATTAATTTAATAACAAAATTGTTTGAAGGTTTGTGGAAAATTTTATTCATGTCTGAATAATTGAATGATCTTTCTTTGATGTTTGCATTCTTGTTAGATATTGTAAAGGATCAAAGAAAATAACTTAACTGCTTACATTAATTTGAAAATTTAATCTGTTCATAGTTGCAAGATAACATTTTATTGCTTTTTATCATCTTATGCTATAAAAATAATTTGGCAAACTAAATAATACATTAACACCATCGTTATACCTTTTATTGAAAATTAATTAATATATTTCCTTAAATATATAACAGTAAGGCAAATTTAAAACTATATTCAAAAAGGAATATAGAACAATACGTTTTAATAGCAGGTCGTAAAATTTCGTATCATTCTAAGGAGCTTTCATTGTAGGACAATGTATTGTCTTAATGTGAAAGTACTTTTATAACAACTTTGGAAGGAAACAATAGATCTTAAGCTTCCCCTAGAATGTAAGGCGATGAAAGGTGTCATAAAGCTGGGATAAACTTTATATGAGCGATATGTTAACTGCATTGTTCCAACATAGCCATGAATTTAGTCTATTGTTAGTTAAAGCAATTACTGTAAATAATCCTTATATACCAAAATTGTCCGTTATAAATCGGAATAATGATAGGAATGAAAAATGTTTTAAGTATATTGAAACATGCAAAAAATCATTTTTTTGTTTACGATTATGAATTAAAGCTAACAAAGGCTAAATGAAGTTTTATTTTTATTTCTGTTTCAGGGGTCGTCATGGACACTGGGGGAAGGATTCCAGGTAGTGCCGGACTCTTACCTGCTAAAACGCTTTACCTGTTTTCCTGCTTTCTAGTATACCTACCATGGGTATGGCCGTTTGAATTTACTGCCTACTTGTTTCTTAGCCTAAGTAGTAGGTAAAAAACGAGATGAAATAACAAGATATTCCTTCATAGTGCCATCATTCTCTAGCAGTTATTAAATTAACAAGTTTTTTTCTCGGCGATTCAATCTATGAAGTGTTTATCCATTGAAATATCGATATTTGATGCAATAACGACACCTATGTCTTTAAAATAAATAAATGCAACACTTGTCTTTCCCGAGCAGCCGCCATTCATTATCAGCGATAAAATAACATAAAATTGATTTATAAAGATATTAAACAACCTTAAAATGTTTAAAAAAAAACAAAAATATGTTTTTATTTTCTTAAAAATAAGCTTATTTAAGGAACATAAGCTCTTGAAGAAATTAATCAATACGGATTTCCACTTTTTAAAAAATACATATTGTTTTTGGACAGTTTGGACAGATAGACAGGACAAGCTTTATAAGAATTTCTTTGAACATTTTGAATAAATTAAAAATATATTATAATATTTATTAAAATAAAAAAAATATGTAAAATTATATTGATTTATACAGCTAAGATCACTTTTTAAAAGTATTAATACAGTTAAACTAAACTAGCAAGCAGCAATAATAATTTAATAATATTAAAATAATATTTACTTATCATCACAGTCTCATTATCGTAATTAGGTAAAAAATTACATTAACCGTTTTTGTAAAAATCATCATAATATCAAAATCTATTTGAAAATCCGTATAACGTAACATTATTATAGTATAGTAGATGTATTTATTCATGATAAAATCGAGTGTGTATGTTTTTGCACTTTGTAAATTTATTTTAAAAAAAGTAACGTTGGATATCAATAAAACATTTTTTTTAATATATCGGATAATAAGTAATATTGATTAAGTAATATTTTATCATTTTAAGATAATTTTCACTATAATGTTTCACTATAATGTTTTTTTTTAAATATAGTGCAAGTTAAACACTCAATAACTTAAATAAAGCTAAATATTTAAAGAAATAACTCGAAAGCTTAAAAGCTAGAAGAATATCTTTAATCGCTTAAACATGTTTTGTCACTTTACTTTGAAAAACCCAGTAGTTAATAATAATAAATAACTTGAAAAAATTTTACAATTCTGAGAAAAATGAATTGGTTGGCAAGATGTTGGTAAATGGACCATTGCTTTTGCGACACAAAATGCATTTGTAACTTTGGCATTATTTTAAGTATTTTATTTTATTTGGGTTTTATGGAGTTTAATACCGACCATTTCTTTAAATTTAAAAAGGCAATGTTTCGATTTATTAAGAGAATTGATTTTAAGACAAATCTAAATATAACAGTTATAAATATTTTAAATATCTGTCGAAATAAAAATCACTGAAAAACTAAAACGACCGAAATATTAAGAACAAATTTATCATGCGCATAGAAATATTTAATTAACATCAATTGACTGTATTGTAATATTAAGAATATATACTGTTTCTTAAACATTTATCAAACTGCCTACATCATTAGTACCAAAATATTAATGTGCGGGGTAAACTTTATTTTTTTTAAACTAGAACTCGTGTACGTGTTAATTCGATTAGTTTACTTTTACTATTTTTATTTTATATATTGGAATATTTTCAGTAAAAATAAATTAATCTTGATGTACCATTTTATGTGGAAAAAATACGAAATCGAGAGTTAGTTTTAGAATTGTTCTTTAATTATTTCCGAGTTGAATAGTTTAATATTTTAAACAAAAATCTCGGCTGAAAAGACAATATTTACTTCATAAAGTGTAGCGGAGTAACTCTGTTCCCGACTCAAATATCAGTAAGGCTTTAACGGATTATATTATTTTTAATTAGTTTAGTTTGTCAAATGACAATACTTTCGTTTAGAATCTGTTTAAGCAATTAATGTTTTGTGAATTTTCTCCTTCACTTTTACTTTATATTTTTTACATTAAATTTGTATCTTCAAAATAAAAAAATAATAAAAATATAGGCAGTTAAATTTAAATAATACTGTCACTTAAACAGTTATTTCAAAAGTACAATTCCTTTTAAAACTTATGGACTTAAATTATCACAAAAAATAAATCACAGATGATTTTTTTTTGAATATTTTGTAAACTTACCCATATACATAGTGCAATAGAAAATTTTCCAATATTACTAAAATTTACCCCCATACCTTACCACACTTACTCTCATGCCTCATTCTGGTAGCTAAAAATAAACTCAAATGCTTTTATCACAAGGCTTCTAACACCCAAATCTTTTCTAGGTCAACAGATATCTGGGTGTGTTTTTGAGTATCATTGTTTTTATATAAGAATTTCCATACAATGTTTGTTCTTATTGTTATACTAATTAAGTACGGTGGCAGCCGAGGATCCAAAAAAAACCAAAATTATAAAAATACTTTATTTAAAATTACAATTTAAGTTACAACTAAAATGACGACTGCTTGCCCGATATTAGAAAACAAGAGTGACAATTATATTTTAAATTAATTATAAAGAAATACATTTATGTCAAGTGCACATTCAGCTTTTTGATTGTTATAAAATTATAATGAAATAATAAATTTATGTGAAATGCAGATTCAGCTTTACGATTGTTAATATTCCTGGATTCTGATGCAATGCAATGTACATATTGCACCAACGCTTGCTAAGCGGTTCCCGCGATGCATGGGAATATAACTTACTTAACAAATAGGCATAGAAAACAAATAAACATAACTTTTCATTTGCCTATTATTTATGTTTTTAAAGACACATGGTGGTCGGTAATTAAAAGAATTTTCTTTGAATTGTCAGAATTATGTAATATTGTATGAATTTTACATTTAACTCCATCATTGTTTGATGTCTGTCTTAAATAACCAAAAAAGTTACAAAAAATAACCGAGAGAAAAACAGCGTTTCCTAAAGTTATTTGTTGTTTGTGAACCAAAAAAATATATATTAGTAATGTAAAAAGTATCTATGGAGTATATGAGACCCGTCTCTCTTTGGAACAGTAGATTTACGGTTTATCGTCTTATAAGAAAACATATATGCTAGTTGTGAATGTCCATTTATATGCTGACTGTTTGCTAATGACTTCGTTTGCCTTTTTCCTATATACTAACTCAAATAATAAGACATCTTTCTATGTTGCTACACATCTATATATTATAATATATTTTATTTTAGTTATAGATATTTTGTATGGCGTATATTTTTGTGAGTAAATAAGAATTTTCTACCTTGAAAGCAATATATTTACTGACTTAGGGAAGTCTTTACCAAATAAAAAATAACAATTGATGTTTTGTTTTGTCTTTTAGGCCTTTTTACCGAACTTTTTGCATGATGCATTATACCAACATACAAATAGTCAAATAATTTAGATAGATTTTGCGATCAGTGTCACATATTAAATATGTATATAGATTTTAAAGAGATATTAACTTGCAACTATTTGATAACCCTAATACATATATTCATACACACAATATCAAAGCCTTAATTGTTAAGGTGTAAAACACTTTACCTGAGGAAACTTTGAGTTAAATTACTTTGCGTTGAAGATACCGATAACTAAATTTAATTTGAGGGTCTCTCCTCAATTAGCAGTTTATGGCAGATTTGGAAACCTTAGGGCTGTATTATTTATTTATCATTAATGAAATATAATATACATGTTGTTTTTTTATAGTTATCAAATGTCATTATTTTAAGGTCTAGTAATAAAAAGAGGCTTTCAGAATAAATGCATAAATAAACCTTGTTTCTGCGATCTATCGTATTAAGATAATGTCTGTTGTAGAGGTTTATTTTAAAGGGTTTGTTCACTAAGATAAAATTTTACCCCTAGGATATAAGTAAGGTATGAAAGTATTTATATTACAATGCCTTAATTTTCGATTTTTTTGTGATTTATAACAATGGAAGTGAATGTAAAAATCAATCTGTTATAGTGATGCAAAACATTTTACTTTTTTATGAGAGAGCAAACCTCTGGTGGACAACTAGTTCATATATAAATAAAATGTCTTCTATAAATTGAATGCCTTATCATAATATTAAAGGCGTGAGTACACTGCATGCGCAGCGTTAAGATATCTTTTAGGTTGAGTGATAATAAATATAGCTAACGGTACAGGCAGGTACAAAAATATCAACCACTAACCACCGATCATCGATCAGCAACCACCGATGTTCTCATTATTGGAATGTCCTCACATCTTATGACTTCTATGGAACACGTAGTGCATTGCCATATATATATTTTTTTTTATTGTACTCCACTAGTGACAAATTTAAACATTTCATATAAAAACACTTGCCACATTTAGAACAAATTAGAGATGTGCCATCTTTGGCTTGTTTAAAGCACACGTCACATTTCATAATTGTCAGATAATATTTAGCACACAATATTAATTATAAAATCTGTGACACGTCCGTATCGTACGGCACCCGCTTTCGTATGTTTACGTACGTTTCGCTATCTTCTTAAATAAACAAATCAAAAAAGTAATAAACAAGCAATTTTGTGTCGCTATACAAATCACTTTGCTTAATTTTAAATTTTAAAGTAATAAAAACTGCCAAGTGTGAGCCATATCGCGGTCTAGAATGTAGTCGCATGTATAAGTATTATTCAGAACAATGTTCGATTTTCTAATATTTCTAAAGATCATAATTTATATGTATAATATATTATCTTTCATTGTTTTTTTTCATTACATGTTATAAATAAATATTATACTTTTTATTCTTATCTCCATGGTACTTAAGCTTAAGCTTAAGCAACACATTTGTTTGGGGCATTAGACAAAAAGAACTCTAATACATCTTGCGATATGTTTTCTTCTCTCGGATACAATACATAAGTACAATTTATACAAATAGCACCACGACTCTATTAGAACAGTAATTTTCAAGCTCTTAACTTATTATCTAAAATTGTATAACTATTAAACTTGCACCGAACCTTATAAAAAGAAAACTAAAGTTTAACATAAATATTAAATAGCAGCACGTATTCAAAATGTGGTATGTATTTTTAAAGCCCTTTATTAAAACTACAAGAGTTTATCACACTAATAATTAAAATAAGCCTTTCTAATATATTTCTTATACACACCAGATGAGACACGTGTTTTATAAATATAATGTCACTATAAATTGCTACCATAATACCGACAAAATGGGACACAAACTTTACTATTTAAACTCTGTCGAGATGATGTACATTCACCATAATAAAAATATTTATACTTCAGTGAGTAATACTGTGAAGGTTAGCATAAAACATGTTTGTCAAAACGATAACCTTTTAATATTAATTTTAAATTTTCTTCCCCATATTTAAAATATTAAAAAGATAACGTTTATAGAATCCAAAATGAGTAAGAGATAATATTTAAAGACAGAGAATTAGAAAAGACCGTTTTCCCGGATTTTTTTTATTTGCCAGAGCAGAGTTTTTTCCTTGATAACTCAATGTAACATACGTTCATTTCTTAATCCAACACAAGGTTCCTTTTATTAAAAAGATTACTTTAAAAGAAGAATCTACCTTTAAGTCTAATAAAAAACTTATATGTACTTGTTATAAGTTGTATCTATGTGTATAGTACTTTGAATTTCATCTCGTTTATATAGTCTGAAAGCAATGTAATCTAAAAGTAAAATCTTTTATTATTCGATTTCGGTGTTTATTCAACACGATAGTCGTCTCATCTGTAATGAAACGAAATGCAGAGAAACCAAATTTAAAAATTTATGGGTTATGATAGATTCTAAAATACAGAACGATACCTTTGCAAATTTTATTATAACTTTTTTATTTTAGCACGTTTTGCAATAGAATAAAGTCTGAAATCGTATTCGAAAATAAACCAACTCTTGGTCTAAAGTCTTTGCCTCGTCATATCGTATTAATTAATCACATTGCTATGATGATGATGATGGTTGTAGGACTAAAGCTAACAATTTATTTATATAAGTACTTTATATCATTATACTACACTAACTCGTTGAGCCAATGTTCTTCCTTGATTAACATAAAGGAAGCCGCCATTTATAATGAACTCTTAGATCTACATACTCTGTTTCATCTTTATGTACTGTGCGTATATTAAATTAAAGTTAATTCAAATGCACTTTGTAAACGGTTTTTTGTTTTCCTATTATTTATTTATAAATTTTATAAGACAACTACTTTATAAAGCTATATTTACTTTACTGTATAAAGGCCCATTGTATTTGCAATATCAGAAGGTATACAAGATTTGGTGGCTTTTAAAATATGCAAATGGCTTTTATCCATATATTAATATATTGATAGAACGTGAATATACTGATTAGTGTACATTTCCAATTGTTGACTTTAAAAAATTCATAGCGGTCTAGAAAATGCTGATTGTACCTGTGCACAAGCTTATGAGACGGCTCTCAAAAGCCTTATTCCAATATTAATGTGCATAAAAGTTTGTATCTTGCACATGCTTATTTTACGTCGAGTACAATATCCAATGTTTATTTTATTTACTAGCCAGGTTCATCCGAAGTGCATATGTATATTTAAAGTAGTCTTAACTGATAAGCGAAGATTCTATTGTTTGTAAAGACTATCGTAACTCAAGAATAATTTTCATTCTACTTTATTCACTATATTTATAGTATATATATTCTACTACTACTACCTTAATTTACTACCACTAATAACTTTAAAATATTTATATGATTAAATAAAGGTAAATATGTGTATCCTGTATATATAGCAAAACATCTAAAGTATTCCTAAAAACTTGGACAACCGAAATACGATTAGCATTTATGCTTCAGCATAGATAAAAGCATATGTAAGCGTATTAAAATATAACATTTTCTAAAATCCTCCTAATAATATTATAATGTGAATGCTGGTGAGGATATATATATATATATATATATATATATATATTTTTTTTTTTATACCCTCTGGGTTAGTGCTTGACTACATTCCACCTGATGGAAAGTGGAAATGTAGTCATAGATGGTAAGGCGCATTAACCCAGTAACCTATTCACTCTTTTCTTGAAGACACCCACATCGTATTGGGACGGAAATACCGACGCAGGCAAGCTATTCCAGTCCTTCGCTGTACGAACTAAGAAAGACGAAGCAAAGCGCTTTGTTCGGACAGGGGGAATGTCCACAACGTAAGGATGGATATCTGCCGTGCGTCGGAACGTCCTGTGATGGAAGGGGGATGGAGGAATTAAATCATGTAATTCCTGCGCACACTCACCAAAATGTATCCTATAGAATACTGAGAGGCTAGCAATTCTACGCCTGTGTTCAAGGCTGTGGAGGTTGGCTTCAACCAATTCAGGGTCGCCTATAAGCCTCTTTGCTCGCCTCTCAATTGAGTCCAGAACCGCAAGATGAGACTTAGCGGCACCAGCGAATATATGCCCACAGTACTCCACACACGACCGGATCTGTGCTTTGTATAATACAAGTAGCTGTCCCGGTGTAAAGTACTGACGGACCTTCGCAAGAACGGCAAGCTTTCCTGCAGCTGCTCTTGCTCTGGACTCAATACACCGACCAAAGTTGAGGTTCGAGGAAATCTCTAAGCCTTACAACTGAAGCCGGTCACTGTATTCCAAAGATACACTCTGGAAAGTAGGAGCCAAGGTGAAAGGGCTCCTTTTGGCGGTGAACAGACACGTCTGCGTTTTGGTGGCGTTGAATTTGACAAGATTGGCTTTGCCCCATGCGGAGACTGCCTGAAGTTTGTCATTCAAACGTTGCACCATGGCTTCTCTTTCAGACTGTACTTGATCTCTACTAGCCCGACTACTCGGCAGGTATCTTTCTACAACTGTGCTGTCGTCTGCATACCCATACCGGGATAGATACCGGGCTTCAGCAGATCGTTAATGTGCAGCAGAAATAGAGTTGCAGAAAGAACGGACCCCTGAGGCACTCCGGCATTTATTGTCAAGGGTTCCGAGGAACACCCGTCGACGACTACTCGGAGAGATCTTTGGTTCAGAAAGTCCGTTACCCAACCGATCAGACCAGGAGATATACCGTATGTTGAAAGCTTGCTTATAAGGCTCGCATGAGAGACCCTGTCAAATGCCTTCGAGACGTCAAGAGAGACGGCGACCGCTTCTCCGTTCTTCTTGATGGCCTCGCCTAAAATGTGCGTAGCGTACACTAGAAGGTTCGGCGAAACCCGTACTGTCGGTCACTGAGGAGATCGTTACCTTCAAGGTACGCTAAAAGGCGCGAGTTCAATACACGCTCCATAATCTTGCAGAGTATGGAGGTGATTGAAATCGGTCTATAATTGGCAGGATCGGCACGACTGCCTTTTTTGGGCACTGGTTGCACGTTAGCAAGCTTCCAAGATTTCGGCACTATTCCAGACTTGAAAGAGAGACGATACAGACGTGTCAATACAGGAGACAACTCAGCTGCGCATGTCTTGAGCAGAATGGCTGGTATACCATCAGGGCCACTGGCTTTATTCACATCAAGACGACACAATGCTCTCCATACCTCTTTGTTAGTGATGCGGATTTCAGGCATCGAAATATCGCAGTGAGGAAGATGCGCTGGAGAAGCATTGCCAGTGTCTAGATATGAATTATCAGCGAACAGAGAAGCAAATACATTCGCTTTCTCTGTCCCTGTATGGGCCAGAGATCCATCCGGCTTCAGCAGAGCAGGTAGTGAGGGTTGGCAGAAGTTCGACTCGATCGCTTTGGCAAGAGACCAGAAAGCTCGACTGCCAGTAGGTCTGACAGAGAGCTTTTCGCCATTCTTAGCGATACGATCGCGACGAGCCTTCCGTAATGCCTTTTTATAGGACTTGGCAGCTTGGTTAAAGGCTCTCTTCTTTAAACTTACATCCGGAGCTTTGCGGCTTCGAGCATCAGCCCAAATTAGGTATGCCGAATGTTTTCGGTCTTCGGCATGACCACATTCGGCATTAAACCATGGACGAGCTTTGCCACCGATGGGTACGTCAGCAAAAGGAATGAAGTACTCCATTGCCTGATGTACCACATCGGTTATAGCATCCGCGCAACTCGACGGATCCAAAGAAGAGAAGCAGACCTGCCGCCAAGGATAAGACGCAAAGAAGTGCCGCATCTCATCCCAATCTGCTGACTTGTATTTCCATACTCGCCTAACACCAGGTGGTTCGAAAGCTGGTGGGGAATATGTAAATACAGATTTCACCAAACAGTGATCGGAGGTTCCCAAGGGGGAGGTCACCTCAACACGATACCTGTCCGGATCAGTTGTCAGCAAAAGGTCCAGGCAATTGGCTGTATGGCCAACTACATCTGGTACCCTTGTCGCTTGCCTCACCAGCTGAAAGAGGTCGAAAGACAACGCAAAATTCCGCGCTTCTCTTCCAGCATGGTCGGTCTTCTGGTACGGGAACAGCCAGTCCTGATGACAGGCATTAAAGTCCCCCAGAAAGACGAGCTGCACTGAAGGGTACTGATGCAGAGCCATATCAGCAGCCTCACCGAGATACTCAAATAATTTAGTTGTCTCCTGATCACCGCTGTGCGAACGGTAGACACAGCAATACAGGATTTTTTCGTTTCCTGTGTCTACTAAAATCCATAAGGAAGAAAAAGTAGGGTCTTCAAGATGACGGAGACGCAGGATACAGAGGTCGTTCCGTGCGTATACACAGACCCCGGCACGTGAGCGAAAGTTGTACTCTAACGAGTAACCGGGATGATCCAGGTACGCAGCGCTTAGAGGACATTGTATCTGTGTCTCCGTCAAAAAGAGCAAGTGCGGTTGCTCTGTCTCCAGGTGGTGGTGGACAGGTAAGAGATTAGAGTGCAAGCCCCTGATGTTAGTGAGGTGCACTTTAAATGAGGAGGAGTGCAACCGCTGCAAAAACTTCTTCTTTTTATTGGACTTTTTCATAATAAAAATAAAATAAAAGAGTGAATAGGATGAGAAATGGCAGTTGAACGAGGCGGTACGTATCAACTCCGGCGCCGAAATTGGTGATGTCATGCCACTGGGAGGCTAGTCTGGAGACTGCGGGGACGCCCGAACCCCCCCAGGGATCGCCATCGGGCCTCCTCATCTGGTCGCCAACCAGCACGATGGAGCCACCCTGGGATTTTACGCAGCTGGCGGGGCAGCCTTTCGTGGGTGGCTGGCCCACTAATTGGGCCCCCAACTATCTGCGGGCGGCCATCGTCCCTTTGCCTTCCTCAATCCTAATGTTTATATACAAAGCAGCTCAACCCCACCTGCCCAGTTGGGCTTATAAGTTGAGCCGCTATTCATGTGATCCAGGTTTTACCCCGGTCACATGGATCATTGTTACGGCAGATCTGACCCCCGAAGTCATCCGACAACGGCACTATTAAGCCTAGTAAGCTCGCAAGGCTATCGGTCATAGACAAGTCCAATCGCGACCACGGGCGAAATCTGCGGGCGGCCAGCGGAAAGCCGTCGCTTCGGATCCCGCTACCCTCCTCGACTAGACACCCGACACAATAAGCACAAACTCAACGCCAAACCGGTTCGCCAACGCAACGCAACTGTTCAGACCCATTTCCCATATACGGCTTCATCGAACAACGTGCCGGAACACGACTAGGTCGCTTTGCGGCACGACTTTGCCCGATGGGTGGTAACCTTGCCGGCGACTCGATGTTATGGTCTACCACCGAGTATATATATATATATATAACATCACCACCCAAATACTTCTGACCGGACTAAGATAAAACCTTACAATAATATAGCTTATACAATGTATTAAGATTTTATGTAATTTGTGCTTAACATAAAGTTAAATAAATGTTGAATAAGTCGGAAATCCTTCTTGTCCTCTGTATCCTATCTAAGAAGGTAGCGTAGGTGTGAGAAAAAAATATAACGATGCGGGTTCAATTGGATTTTACCATCCAGCATCGAATTTAGCGTGTGTGAATCCACGGACAAAAGCTAGTGTACTAGAAACTAGATGTATAAAGGATTAAAATATACGCTGCCATATG
This sequence comes from Melinaea menophilus ssp. n. AW-2005, assembly GCA_918358695.1. Classification (NCBI taxonomy): domain Eukaryota; kingdom Metazoa; phylum Arthropoda; class Insecta; order Lepidoptera; family Nymphalidae; genus Melinaea; species Melinaea menophilus. The sequence continues at coordinate 1,668,280 of OU911048.1, forward strand.
CCACAAATATGTCTACTGATACAATGAAAAAACGATACTAAGTCTTTTTATTAAGTAATAATGATTAAAAGGATGAAACAAAAAATTGTCCATCGTGCTAATGACATTTCATGAAGCGAAAAAGTAATGTATTATCGGATAACCGGCATTCCTTGCCATCTTTAAAAGATGGAACAACTTTTTGTTTGTTATATATCACTCTATTAGTCTTTCCAATATGTTTAAATAAAAAAATAAGTAAGCATTATCTGAGATAAATAGAAAACTAATAAACAGTTACGAGTTTAATCTACTTCTGTTCTCGGTTTCTTATTGTAATGTAAAGAACAATTTATCAAAGTAACATGGCACTCCAGTGACTGAGTTGGAAATATTAAACGCATAACAACAAGCAAACATTTTTAAATTATATGCACTATGATAAAATACAAATCAGTTAGATAAATAGGTTAGTTAACTATAAGGCACATACTATTATCTTAAATCCATATCGCTTCTGAGTTTCGGTTGTAATTAATTTTTAAACTTCGAATAAAATTAAACGTGCATTATAATAAATATGATGTTTAAAAGTAAATCTCTTCAGATTGATAGTATTTTACACATTTTTTTCATGTTTCCTTTAAAGTACTGAGACGTAAAAAAAAATTTTAATGTCGTTAAACTTGATTTTATCAACAAAAACAATTCAATCACCCAAAGAAATATTGATTTTATATTGCGTAATAAGCAAATCTTACAAGTTTCTTGTTAATGTATACTCAAAAGCCGTCAATTGACGACCTGGGGAGGATATAACTATATTTGGTAAGTTGAAATATTTTATAAATTAAAGTTATTTTTCATAACTATACGTTTGTAATTAATATTTTAGATACCCAAAATGTCATCTAAAAGATTTTTGAGCCTGAAAGAAATAGAGAATATAATAGAGGATATAAATATAGTCGAACTGCCACCAGATAATGTTGATAGGCTTTCTGATTGTGAAGACATTGCCGAAGATATTTTAAAAGGCACAACGACGAAAGATGTTCCCGGTCAGTTTAAAATATCATTTACCCAAATCGAAACGAAAAAAGGCTAAAAATCTGCAATCGGTTTGGAAGAAAATCGATGCAAATTTTCCACCATTCTTTTCAATCGAATCATGTAGATGATATCTTTAAAAGTATGCAAGAGAATTTTAAAGATAAATCGCCTGTTCAAGTTTTTGAAGAACTTGTAAGTATAGATATTTTGGAATTTGTACTCTTCACTCACTGGATATTGTTTTCATATGAATTTTTATGAAAGTAAAAATTACGAATTTTGTTTTGACAGTTTAGGATCTTTCGTCGTTTTATCTTTGGCGTCACATTTACTACACCCTGAAGAACATTCATCATATTTTGATAATTTTTGCGCAAGTTTCAATTTGATGTACAAATTAAATGAAACTGGTGTAAAAGGCACCGGAAATGTAAGAATAAATAGAATGAATAACTGTCCTATAAAAAACGATACTGTAGTGAAAAAGCGAGGATCGTATAATTACGTTTAAGAAAGAACCAATTTAGATTTTTTTTATATTGTCATAAAAAGATTATTTGTAAAATATAATAAAACAAATAAAATTTCTTTTCACTATGTCAATAACATTAATATGTTTTAGTTACCTTTAATAGCCACGGTCGTCATTTGACTGACATTATTAAGTTTATTTCCACAGGTAAATACTACAACTCAAAACTAAAATTTTCCTTTATTTTAATGATCAAGCAAAGTCACTCCGGCAAAAAAAAAATGGTCCTTAATGGGTTAAGGCTAAAGTTTTATGGACAGCACTCCGCCGCAGTGTGCCCGTTATACATTTGTGCTGCTTAATTTATTGATTTTTGGTTTGCAGGTAAGTTATTCTGGTAGCAAGTAGATAATGATAAGTATTGAAAGATAATAAAAAATTGTTGATTCCTTATTACAATGTTTATTAAACTTAAAATATAAATAAACAATATTTACAATTAGCGACTTTTTATTATTTTTAATAATTAAATACTTATGTTAAATGGATGTTTTACAGCTTAATATCTGAACAATTAAGAGCTATTAATGTAAATAATTTGTAAGCACTAATAATTTTCAAATTACAATAATACTAGTCGTTTTGTGAATAGTAGACATAGTACGTTAGGGGAAGAGTCAATGTTGGGCAATTATTTATAGTGCAAGTCCGTTTTTGTGGTACGGATCAGAAAGCGGCCATTTTAAAATTTTTCGCACATGCAAAAAAACGGCTCCACATAAAAATTAAAATAATTCAAAGAACACACCTACCAATTTTCGTGACGATTGCATGAAAAATACGCCTGCTACGCCAAAACAAAAACTCAAATCACCGCCATTTTGGATTTTCCCTCCTAGTAAGAAAAATGGCCGGACAAAAAAAAATCACTCAAAGAACATGATCACCAATTTTTGTGGCGATCGGATGAAAATTGTTTCTTCTATTTTTTATTTTTCTGTCCAATCAAAAAAACGGCTAGATTTTATATATTTTTTTTATATTTTATATTGTTTAAAGATTAAACAACCTTTTTGGAAAAGACTTAGGAATATGGCATGTATCATTCTTAAAACCAAGTAATTAAAAAAAAATCATAATAATTATAACAAATAAATATAATTTAAAAAAATAAAAAAATAAAAAAAAATAAAACAATAATAAAAAAATAATAATAATTATTAAAAAAAACATACTGTTTTTTTTTGTATTGTATAGGGGACTGTGTAATGGTAAAAGTGTTTGACTACTATAAGTAATTCGAAAAATCTGTTAACATATAATTAGTGTCGTGCTTAAAGTGCCGGATTGAATTCTGTAGTTAAGCCGGTAGACACAAGTACGATCCACATCGAGTCGCCGTATTATAATATTTTTAATTTAATTTTAAGTTTATTTAAAAATAACTAGCAAATAGTGTTATATTGTTATATTAAGTTATTAGAAGAATTTTAAAAGTAATTTCAATGTGAGTGGTCGTGTACTAGTAACGAGTTGAAAATATCAATTTACCGACATTTAGATAATTATAATATTCCGCTATTGTACATGGCTTTGAGATATTGTTAATGTGATTGAGACGTGTATTAAATCAAACTTTTGTGTTAGATTATTGTTTAGTCCAGGGGTGGGTTTGTGCCCAACATTAATTAGTAGATTAAGTAAGTAATATAGTTAAGTTTAGTGTTAAATTTGTTTTTATTTTGTTTGCCTATCGAAACGCCTTTTCTTGAAGAGGTCTTGAGGCAACCCATGAGATATCTAAGTTCGAATCAATGAACCGATGACTAGCTATTCTGGATGTGGAAGGGCATCAGCCACCTAATACCTTGAGCATAACCCTCCTGGCGCTCAATTGTACAGATAATAGATTTAAGTATCTCATAAGTATTATGGAATAAATTATGTCTTGTAATCTTAGTGTGACTTTGATTCCTAATACTTATAGTGTATTTAAGCCCATAACAAACGTTCAATATTTCGCAGCTTAAACAAATTCGGAAAAAATCTATTTATTCTGAACTAAAATGACCTACAAAGTTAGAAAACTCTAGGTAAATCCAGGTGATGACGAAATAGACTGCAGCAAATAGTTACGTATATTTTTGTACTTACAAAGTTATTAAATAAAATTCTTATTATTCATTTGTTTAAAATAATTTTATCCTGGTCAGACGTTATCGTTTTGTCAAACGTTTCACTTAAGTTAATAGTTAGGATTGTTTCGTCGGATGGTACCATATGTAGCTCTTTATATCCCCAAATAAAAGAATAATTCCTTTTTTCAACATTTAAATATATATATCGGATTTTACATTACAGCACAGTTACCATTCTGTATTAATCCCGCATTACCTAAATCGGTTAGGGGCCGTTCAATTATTACGTAAGCACTATGGGGGGGCGGGGGGGTCTTTGCTTTGCTTATTTTGGATGACATGGGGGGTAGGGGAGTCTAGATGATGATTACGTCATCGGTAGTTATTTTCTTTTTTACACGAATGGCAACCCACACATTGTCTTTGCTTGAAAACGAAAAGCATTTTCGGGGATTCCCGCAAGTAATACATACATTTAGTGAACAGTCCGCGGTAATTCTACTCGCTTTCCCCTACTCGCTTTAGAACCGAGTAAGGGAATTACCGCGCGCTGTTCACTTGTCTAAATTTCCTCTATCAGTGTATTGTTTCGTTTGGCTGCTATAGCGAGTAGACGTATTGTAAGCATAGTAAAGCAAGTTAACATTTGTGTTACCATTCATTCCATTATCCAAAGTTTAATGTTTAAATACGATGTCATTTCAAATAGACAAATCCAAGTTATACCAAAAATTGTTTGAAAGTTTTAAAAAATCTCATACAAGTACGAAAGTACAAAATGTACAAAAGTTAGTTAACGAAGTGTGGCGAAATTATAAATTACAAGCAAAATCCGACAAGGAACTAGATATTATTGTATCTAAGAGAATCGAAGAAGAATTGCAAGCAGCGACTAAGAATAAATCCAATTTACTACATTTTTTTTCTAAGGTGAGTGACGAAATCATTTTAGGTACCTATGAGTACCTACTAGAAATATTAGAAATCGCCAAAAAGTTTCTCTTTGCTAATTAGAAAATATTATGGCCTATCTTAAAGTATAGAGGTAATATTCATTATATAGATTTATTTCTTATAATTGATTCCGTCAATTGGTCACAAAATACAGGATGTCAGTTTTATACATATATATATATATATATATATATATATACCTACAGAAAACTATACTCTATTCAAATAGGTATTTAACAGAATGTAAACAATCTTTATATGTCTTTTTATTGAAATATGTGGTTTAAAATTGTAAACTGTGTAAAATCTGTTGTGATTCATTTAAAAACTCAACCAATATTAAAAAATTGCTTTTCTGTAAGTACATAAAGGTGCGTACAAACATCGTGAGGCGTGCGCCGCGAATGGTTCGCACGTATACATGTGCCGTAGCATGCCTCAGGTTGATGTATGCGAGACGAACCATTCGCGGCGCAAGCCTCGCGATGTCTGTACGCACCTTTACAGATATCTGATTTTATAATTGCATATTTCAATAAAAAGACATATCAAGATTGTTTATATTCTTTTAAATACCTACTTGAATAGACTATAACACCCTGTATTTTGTGACCGGAACGATTTGCTCGTTTAAAGATATTAGATTTAAAGCCATAGGGTTTTGTATTTACCATATTTATTGCCATACTTTGTATTTATGTAGCTTAATAAGAGAATTTTTAGCAGAACCCATAGAAAGTTTTTATTTTTAGGCAACCTGTAAACCTGCAGAAAAAACACAAATTACACAGCCAGCTTCAAATATTAAAAAACAGGAAGAAGATAAAATAAAAACCGGTAATGAATCACAACAGCAATGCGAAATTAATAAAAATACAGATAAACAGAGACCAAAACCTTCTCAGGAAGCTATGAAAAATAAGATTGCTCTATTCGAAAAAAATTTGAATGCTTTGTATTCTGCCAGAGATACTATGTCAAGCCGTGCTAAAGTTGATAAACAGATCATTAAGTTGCGCGAGGAAATAAAAACAGCAAAACAGTCTTTAAACAGGAAGGTTCAAAACGCAGTTGCCCAGAAGAAACACAGGGATGGTATGAAAAGAAAGTTAGAAGATATTTGTCATGAAAATCCAGAAATAAAAAAAAGACTATCTCTGAGGGCTTCAGTGGGACGTCCTAATCTTGAAAGCAATCAACCTTTACTATTGAAAACAATCGCGTATATAGCTTTATTTGGGAGTGCAGCAGATGATAGAAGACGAACGGAATCAATTCGCAGCGTAAAAACTCTTGATGAACTCACGCAAGAATTACGTAAAATGGGATTTGACATTAGTCGCAGTGAGACATATCTTCGTTTGATTCCCAGAAAATCTAATTCTGCAGAGGGACGAAGACATGTATCGACAGTCCCTGTTAAGCTCATTCGGGCTCAAACTGATCACCACAAGAGCCACTTAGATAGCAAGTTCGCTGAAACATCAATCCATTATTTAGAGAACATAGCATCCATAGTAGGACCAGATCAAGTATTTTTCATATCTCAAGATGATAAAGCTCGAGTCCCTATTGGCGTAACTGCGGCAAATAAGCAAGCACCTCTTCTAATGCACATGGAATATAGAATCAAATTGCCTGATCACGATTGGTTAATCGCTGAGCGTCATAAATTAATACCATCTGTTTATGCTGGTATCAAAATCACTTCCAATATGCTAGGACAACCGCAAGCCGTTGGATATTCTGGACCAACATACATCGCTATTCGAAGTGGAAAGCATAGTTCATCTACTGCTAATACTCATGCTCAGGATTTCGAGACGCTTCTCGAACTTGAAGAGTTTCGACCATTAGCTAAAACTGACCATGGACTAGTAAAACCAGTGGTAATCATGACGGTTGATGGAAGGCCAGATGAAAATCCGCGTTATCAAAAAGTCATAGGGTTTGCTATACAACACTTTAAGCGACATGATCTCGATGCATTGTTTTTAGCTACCAATGCTCCCGGAAGAAGTGCGAATAACAGAGTAGAGCGCAGAATGGCTCCTCTTAGTCGGGAACTGGCTGGTTTAATATTGCCTCATGACCATTTTGGGTCTCATTTGGATGAACGTGGCGTTACAATTGATGAACATTTAGAAAGATCTAATTTCGAATTTGCAGGAAAAGTATTAGCTGAAGTATGGAGTTCAATGGAAATTGATGGCTATAATGTTAATGCAAAATATGTTGGGGCAGGTGAACAAGATCTTCCTGATTTTCCAGACATTAAATGGTATTCAGAACATGTGCGTGAAAGCCAATACTTGCTCCAAATTGTAAAATGTAGAAATACAGAATGCTGTCGTCCAAGAAGTGGACTATTTAGATTACTAGACAACAGGTTTCTTCCACCACCTGTAAAAGTAAAACAAACTGTTGATGACTTGGTTTTAGATGAAGGAGGGCAATTTCTTAATCTTCCAGTCAATTTAGCTCTACGCTTAAGTGCTTCACTCAAAGATTTCCTGCAAATGCCATACGATTATTTTTGTCCGACGGTACAATTGAGGCTATCAAGTCGAACATGCAAAACGTGTGGTCTTTATCATGCTTCCGTCAAGTCACTAAATCGTCACATCGAAAAGATCCATAAGAAAGTAAACACGCACACTGATAGGAAAGTTAGACCTGTAAGAGTCGCTGCTCGTCGTGCTAATGAACTGATGTGTATTATTCAAAATTTAGAGCACCATGATGTTGAATGGCACGATGAGAATGACGTAGACATTCTAAAATCGGATGAAAGCGAGCAGACTGACAACAATGAGCAGCAATCGAAGCAATCCAATGTCATCGAAAACTTAGAATCATGGATTCGGGTTTCATGGACTGAAGACTGTTAATTTGAATTTAATATATGTACCAAAAATTTAAAATAAGTTTGTTATGTTAGTAAGATATAATATTTTTGTCCTTTACTCTATGTTGAATACCGTTTCAGTAAAATATAATCTCTATCCTAAATCTATTTTCTTATTTTACAAATTATAATTATAACATTATAAAATTAAAAAAACAATACATTAATTGACAAATGTTTACGTAAGCATGGGGGGAGGGGGTAAGAGCTTTGCTTACTTTTGCTGACAAGGGGGATGGGGGGGTAAATAATTGCAATAAATCTGCTTACGTAATACTTGAACGGCCCCTTAATAAAATTTCATAATTAATTTTTAAATTAAGTTTAAATATCTTTTGTAAAAAAATGCGTATTTAAAGTACGTAGCTTTCTATTTATATAATAGAAATAAATATCTATGTTTAAGTTGCTAAGGCTGCAGCTACTGACAATACTTCACGGAAGTTCCCGTGAAGTATTAAAAGATTATTACCTGGTTTCTCCGCCACATTCTTAGCTACAGTTATGATAATGTTCTCGGAGGAAGTTGAGTACATTTTTTTTTACCTATCAATAATAATTTTAAATGTTAAAAGCGTAAACTTTTTCTTTCTTTATTTGTTATATTTATTAATAACACATGTTTGTAAAATTTAAATTAGTAGTCTTATCATTAATGTAATCTACAACTAATTAGATTAAAAAACTCTAAAAATACTATACAAATGCAAAAAATAAAACATGTAAGAATTTAAACAATTGTACAGCATTATTTTTCACTGTAACTAAATAATATATTGAATAAAATGTCATTTCAAATATATATATTAAATAAAGAAACTAAACGTTCATATTAAAGTTTAATCGAAACAGTTACCTTGTTAGTGGTGTCGCCAAAATCAATGTATTGTTAAATATAACGATATACCTAAACTTTTTTTGTGGCATTTCAGTCTGCAACTTCGTGTAGTATATGAGATACAACAATAAATAATAAATAATTTAGCGACGAATAGTTTTTTACAATATCTTTTTTATCTTTCAACGCTTAGTCAAATCACTACGCCGAAATTTAAATATAAGTATATTTTTCAAGTTTAAGTATCTTCCAAAGAAAATGTTAGGTAGTCCTAAGTAGACTGAGAAGTCGCTGCTCTTTTATGAAAATAAATGAATGATATCTTCAATAGAAATTAATAAATAAGTATTTTATAATGATATTCAATAATTTTACTCAAATGAAGGCAGGGCGCGTCTGTTATGCTACGAGTACATAATAAAACCAATATTTTTATACTTCTTTAATGTTTAATGAATTCTCTTTCTGCTATATGTTGATTTAATAATTTATTTATTCAATTTCCATTAAATCTGTATATATAAAATTCATTATTATTCGTTAGTAATAAAAAAAACTACTTAAAAGTTACATTCATAGCTTATTACATCTTTATATCTCGAACAAATATTACTCAATATTAATAGCGAGCGTACTTAATTCAATTACTTTGTAATTATGATTGGTATTTTATAACTCGCAACATAGAGATGATAGTGGTGTTATCTCAGACATTCAGCACGTAATTTCAAAGGTGTACAATGTATTCTGTCCGTCTGTTTTGGTGCAATTACGCGGTTCATGTTAAAGAAAGAGAAAGTATTTAAACGATAAAAAGAAATTTTAATTTCATAAGTTGCTACTTATACTTGTCGTATATTCGTTCGGATCGTTAATTCAGAAATATTTATCGAACTTAGGAAAGAAGCAACTTAATCCAAATATTTTTTTTTGTGAAAGGTTCTTTCACTACTTTCATTTTTTTTTATAATGTTTTATAAAAATAGATCTTAAAAAAAGTAACTTTCTAATCCTACTAACAATTTCAGAGATTAATAAAATCAACTAAAATATAAATTCCTCAGTCATATTATGAGTATAGATTGCAAAATCGTTAGAAGCTTATGTAAATAAACTGTTGTAGAATCTTCAACGGATTTTATATTGACACGACGATTTCCGCGCTATTTCCTGTTAAATTATCCGTGACCGCGAGTGAATCTGTTGTATTCTACCCATGATTGTAGTGTTGCGAGGATTAATTACTTACGCAGATTAACTCGTACTTTGTATGTTAAAGTTACTATACTGATCTTTTAGTACTTTGCTCTGATATTCTTAATAGAAGCGATTAGCACCACGGCGTAATAAGTGTGTGTATTTATATTTTCATTTCTTCAATAGTTCAACAGTTTCATGTTAACGTCGATTTTTTTCTTTAGTATTTTTAAATATTATAACAGTAAATGAAACATTTGTTGTAATGATAAACAATGATATATTTGTTAGTTAAAACTTAGTAATTATAAATTATATTGTGAAGACTATTCCTAATTAAATTATAGATTTATATTTAATCTTAACATGTTACAATGGAAAAGAGTTGAAAAGTGATCATCACCTAAATATTGCTAGGATTATTTCTTTCGGTTTACAGTAATATGGCTTTAGACCAAAGCATTGCAGTATATCTTATGCCAATATCTTCTATATTACAATTTGTATCTAAAGATAAAAAAGCGTTAGTATTTTTTTTTATTGTCGTTTCGAAGTGTCGCTGTCGTATGATTTGATATTTAAAATACCTTACCTATACATTTTTATATCATGCTGCTGGAGAAGCGTTTTTACGTAGAGAAAAGGCGGAACTTACCCATTATTGTTGTTGTTGTCAAAATATTTTACTTTCTATTTTAATTAAATGTCTCACTAACAAGTGGAATCAAGTTTCCTTTTGATTAATTATGCCTAATAGAAGATTATTAATTTGAATGGAGAAATTAGTTTGGCTGAAATATCAGTATTTACTTTGTAAGGTGCTTTATTAATAGTGAATTGCATATGTTGTTAAGCTAAAGAATAAATATTAAATTCTAATTTGAATAAATTATTTGTCTTAAATATTAAATTATAATGGACATAAGTTTTATGAACTCTGGATTAACCACAGAAGCACCTTTTGTTATTTTTTATAATGAATATTTTAATAGGACGGTTATTAAATTCAACTTGATGAACTGATCTTCAGTTGTCCCCTTTTCGATATAATTTCATTTAATATTAATAGGATTTTGTGTTTTTATGTAAAAGATTTTTTGTGATTAACATTAAAACAACTATAAAAATATATCTTAAACGATTATATATATTGTGCTCAACGCACAATATACACAAGTATGTCATACATTTTATTTTAAATAATATGATGTTACATCATTTATATGTTATTATATTACACATATTAATTTACGTTATTTGTGATGTAATCATGATATAAATAAAAAAACAAACAAGCACCCGAAAATTAACTGTAAAATATGACATACTTAGATACATAGATAAGTAATTAGGGAAATAAGTGCTTTTATAAATCTTATCAGTTCTATAATATTATTATTTAAATAATATTTTACGAGTATATCATAAAATAGTATTTTCGCAAGTACATAGATTAATGATTAATAAACCTCTGTCCAAATTTATAAAACAAATGAAAATGTAACATTCAATAGTACCTGCAGACTCTACCTATTAACTTGACTGGCTTACATTGGAGTCTGTGATATATTGACGTGATTTACTCTATCCTAGTAGACTGTGATTTCTAAAGCGCAATTTGTCCGGGCCATGTTCTTACGGAATTGAAATATCGAATTCAAATGAAATGATATTTTTAAAATTTTATAAGCTAAAATCAAATATTAAAAAATATTTAAGTACATTGATCTTTTGCACGATCGCAGACTCAAGTCCTACTCGTGGTGTAGTGTTTATTTTATTATTTATTATAATATAAATGGGCTTATAACAACTATTTTAATGATAAATTTTATACAAAAGGTAAAAAGGAAAAGGTCCCCTTGTTGTCAGCGACAATAAAAGTCATATTAGCTTGACTTCCTAAGGATACCTTTCTATATTTTGAGCAATTGCTGGTTAAAATAACAAATGTTTTTCATACAAATGTCATAGTTCGCTGGCTATGAATTAGAAATCCAATGATGTAATCAATCATAAGTTAATTTTATGATTTGAATTACTGAGGATATTAAGGATTGTATAGAGTAAAATATAACCTTATTAAAGTTTACAATCCAAAATTAATTTATTATTCATTACTCTCCAGCGCGAATAGAGCTTTTACTCAAAAACGTCGAGTTCATTGAATTTTAAAATCATTCATTACATAGTAAGCCAACTTACGAGCCGTAAATAATTTGAAATTAATTTAAACCTGGGTGTTTAATTTATGAATTACGAACTTTCCTTACAATTGATAATTTATAATATTTTCTTATTTAGGTTCTGACAATTGTTGTGAATAAAATATAAATATATTGTTTATTCTGTTTGTGTAAATATAAAGTTATTCAATAACTAACTAAAGCTAATTGATGTTCCAAAATCAAAATTAAATCATATCTAACAGTAATCAATATCTATGATATTCATAAGATAAGATAAGACATAAGATACACAACTCCATTATCTTCAAAGAACATTGATAAAAAAATAAAAATAATACCATTGCAATGTTATTAAATATACAAACGTCAAAGACGTATCAGAGGAATTTATCATAAGTTTTATTTAATAAGTAGATATTCCCAATTATAATATAATATTATTTTACAAAGTGACAATTTATTATGAAAATCCATTAAAACTCTTCTCCAGTTATTCATAATACTGTTCGCTGATATTCAAAGAGCCTCCGTTAATTATTAAATGTTTTTAGAGTAAACAAGTATAAGTATCATACTAAAATAAGTTCTTGTATATTATTTAAAGTATTCATTATAAATAACATACGTTGTCAATAAGACATCTAATTGTTGTAGATCAAATATAAGTAAAATATTTTATATCTATATATTTACGGTATAATATTCCATCATTAAGATTTCTTAATAGGAGTTTTATTTATCCACATAGAAAAAAGATAACAATAAATTAAGAAAATAAACAAAAACTATTTATTTCACTAGTCGTTCTGTGAACAGTAGTCAGACAGTCACAGACCGCAGTACGTTAGGGGATGAGACAATGTTAAGTGCCGTTATGCCGTATGTATGTGTGTAAATACATAACCATCGAACGAAATTTGGCTCCACCAAATAACAACGGAGTTATTCAACTTTAAAATTTTTGATAATTCGCTATGGCCGCCAGTTTGGATTTTGAAATAACAAAAAAACACCTAAGATTTCGGCAAAGAATACTTAGACGAAATTTCAGCCCGCAAAGTCTGTTTTTGTGGTACGGATCAGAAATCCGCTATTCTGAAATTTTTCGCCCAAGCAAAAAAACGGCACGACATAAAAATTTAAATAATTCAAAGAACACACCTACCAATTTTCGTGACGATTGCATGAAAAATACGCCTGCTACGCTAAAAAAACTCAAATCACCGGCATTTTGGATTTTTCCTCCCAGGAAGAAAAGTGGCCAGACAAAAAAAAAAAAACTCAAAAAACATGATCACCAATTTTTGTGGCGATCGGATGAAAATTGCTCCTGCTACGCCAAAACAAAACTAAAAAAAACCGCCATTTAAAATTTTTTCGCCCAATCAAAAAAACGGCTCGACATAAAAAATCAAATAATTCAAAGAACACGCCTGCCAATTTTCGTGACGATAGGATGAAAAATACGCCTGCTACGCCAAAACAAAAACTCGAATCACAGCCATTTTATATTTTTCCTCCTAGTAAGAAAAATGGCCGGACAAAAAAGAAATCACTCAAAGAACATGATCAAACAGAAATACATACGGAAAAATAGCAGAATGGTTCAATCTAGTGGGAACGTAGTCCTTAGGACAAACGCTTCGCTACGCTCAGCATTCGTCCTTCGAACAAAAATTAAAATGCTATAGCATTAGTAATAATGAAAAATATTTTACATATAATCAATCAAAACTGAGTTAATACTAATGTTTTAATATTAAGATATATATATATATATATATATATATATATGTATGGTATATAGTAGACAAAAGTAGTTACTTTAGGACCGTTTTAATTTAATTTAGTTCCAAGTATTTCCTAATTTAGCTCAAACTTCTCTCAGGTGGACTGTCTTTTATCTTAACGAGGCTTTATTATAGTGAGACTAACTGAACTATACTTGTGAAGTACTTGTAAAAAGATGAACTGAAAATCTTAGGCTCAATAATGAAACATACAAAATTTTTAATATTCACGTAATTAGAAAAAAAAAGATTTTACATCATAAATTATAGTATTTTTATATAGTATTAAAAATATGTAAAAATTAAGAATATAATATTAGTTTAAATTTATTTATTTAAATTTGATTAAGAGGTTCTTTACCGTTTATCGATCTGGATATTTAAAAAATATAATTAAAATGTATGCAATGAAAATAATCACTATCGAATATCGAACGTTGTAGAGGTTACCTACTCGTACCAGGTAAAGAAATTTTAATTTTATTTATTATAGAGCAGGTATATGCAGAAGGAAATAAAAATTTATTCATTTATTTATTTATTTACCTTCACGCCATATCCCTTGCGGGGTAGCCAGAGACGTCGGAGCGCCAAACGCTACGGTCTCTGCATACCTCTTTCGCCTCGGCCACAGACATCAACCTCTTTATACATGCCCTCCGGGGGGTCCTCATGCTTTTTACGTGACCTTCCTCCAGTAACATTGATACTGTGTTTTCGAAGGTCACTCGCGGCCTCCCCCTGTCTCTCTTACCGCTCACTTTTCCTATATAAATATTTTTTACCATTCTTTCATCACTCATTCGTTCAACGTGCCCAAACCACCTGAACACGTTCTTCTTCATTCTCACCGTGACATCTTCGCTAGTACCTGCCATTCTCTTGATCTCTTCATTGCGGATTCGATCAGCTAGACTGACTCCGCATATTCTGCGAAGAGATCGCATCTCCACAGCATTCATCTTTCTTACATTCTTCTTCTGTGTTACCCACGTTTGGCTGCCGTATAACAGCGTCGGTAGCAAAACTGCATTGTGTACAGCCAAACGTGCAGCTATGCTGACGTTTTGCCATCTCAACAATGCAGTCAAAGCACCATTGACTCTGTTACCGCAGCAATAAGTCTTTCCACATCCATTTCGTATCTTCCATCTCTGCTAAACATACTTCCCAAATAAACCACTTCATTCACTTGTTCTATTATCTTATCATTCACGTTGATCTTACATTCTGTTCTTTCTTCATTTCTTTCAAATATCAGAACCTTCGTCTTATCTACATATTCAGATTAAGACCATTAATTTCACACCCATCTTTCAGAGTGGTGACCAAAGCCTGCAAATTGCATTCTGATGATGCAATGAGCACTGCATCATCTGCATATAGCAAGCAATTGACCTTAAGGTCACCTACTTTCACTCCCATGTCACTATCTTTCACTCCTTGGAGACAACTATCCAAATACAAATTGAACAACCAAGCTGACATACCGCAACCTTGCTTAACACCCGATTGGATGTCAAACCAGGGCGACATGCCAGCTTCTACTCGCACACAGGCTGAGTGATCTCGGTAAAGAGACCTTACCGCCTGTAGCAACGGTCCGATTACATTGAATCGAGGCAGTATCTCCCATAACTTCTTTCTCACAACCCTGTCAAACGCCTTTTCCAAATCCACAAAAGCACAGAAAACCTTTTGGTTTAGGGCCAAAAACTTTTCCGTGATCATGCGGAGGGAAAAGTTCTGATCTATACACCCTCTTCCAGGTCTAAAACCGCCTTGGGCCTCCCACAACAGCCTTTCAGATCTCTCTTGCATTCTTCTCGCAAAAATTTTAGCATAAACTTTACCGCCCAAGCTAATCAAACTGATGGCCCTATAGCTTGCACAGTCTATCTGTGAACCTTTGCCTTTATACAAAGTTACGATGACTGCACTTCGCATGTCGTCTGGGATCTCCCCGGATTTCCAGCATAAATTGCACAAAAACCAGAAAAAGTCCCAGACGCGTGGCCCACCATATTTGATCATCTCGGCAGTAACTTCATCTGCTCCCGCAGCCTTACCACATTTCAGACTTCGAATGACGCTCTCTACTTCTTCTAAACTGATTTCACCATCGGCTACATCTTGATTCAGCATTACGCTTGTAGTCAAGACCGAGGTGTCCTCACGTTCATACATCTCCTTATAGAATTCCGCCCACCGCTGCAAAACGTGTGCTTGCTCAGTTAAAATTTCACCGCTCTTCGAAAGCAACCCTTTCATTCTACAAGTTACCGAATAACCCCGGGAACCCCTAACTTCTTGCCAGAAAAGCTTCGTGTTTTCCCGGAAGTTGTTCGTTAACCTTTCATCCCTTTCTCTCTCAGAATTTTCACGCTTCATCTTTATAAGTGCTTTCGTTTTGTGCTTTTGCAGCTTGTACGCTCTTTTTCTTATCTCTCTCATACTTTTATCCTTACCAGAGGATTTATAATCCAGCCATGCTTTCTTCTTTAACTCTACAGCGTCTTTCAGTTCATCATCCCACTATTCATCGCGCTTTTTACTAAAACCTCTTTTCCTTTTACCACATACTTCTGTCGCTACTTTCACCATACCATTCCTAAGGTTCTGCTAGCATACTTCAACACTTTCATTTCGAGAATCACAGCATTCAAGCTTCTTGGAAACCCTTTCTTGATATTCCTCTGTGATCGGTGGATCTTGAAGCTTCTAGTTCCTTATGCGATAATTCGACGCCAAGCTTGGACACGTCATGCGGCTGCGCCAACCTGCAAACAAACCTCTTATTCTAGCAACGACTAGATAGTGGTCCGTTCCCAGTTCAGCACCTCTGAACACTCGCGTGTCCATAACTTGACTTCGAATACGCTGGTCCACTAGGAATAAATCAATCATACTTCTTTCTTCCTCTCGCTCCCATGTGTACATGTGAATTTGTTTGTGATCAAACATCGTGTTTCCCACAAACAAATTTTTCTCCATACAAAATTCCAAAATAAGCTTTCCAGCCTCATTTACCCTCCTATCACCGTATTTGCCTAGCACGCTTTCGTAACCGCTTCGCGCGGTTCCAACCCATCCATTCATATCTCCACATACTATCAACTTTTCATTATCTCTGACACTACTTAGAACATCCCTGACATTGTCCCAAAACTCCTCGAGCTCGCTCATTTGAGCTGAAGATACTGGCGCATACATGGCTAACAAGACTACTCTTGGTATCCCCAGCTTAAAGCGAACCCAAAGAAGCCTCGGGTTGATCGCCTTCTATTCTACCGTTGCATTAACCATTCGAGAGGACAATAATACGCCTACACCTTGGCAACCTCGCTCACCCTCTGGAACCCCAGCCCAGAAAGCGACCCGGTTGTCAGGCAAATCGGTCGTATCATTGCCTTTTCGCTTGGTCTCAGATACACAAATAATATCCAGATCTTTGTCATCCATCACATCTAATAATTCATTCATCTTCTGTTCCATTCCTCCTCTTACATTCCACGTAGCTATTTGTAGCTCCGTCCTCCACCTTCCGCCGTTCGGAACATGGCGTGTTGGTTGGCGGTTCCCAACGCCGCATTCGTTCATTCTATCATAAAATTATATTTAAAATTGGTTATTACATAATTACAACATATTAGAAAATATAATACTAAATTAGAATTAACATAAATTATAATTAAACAATAATACAAAAAAAAATACAATAATATTATGATTAGTAAAAAAAAAAAAATTAATATATTATTTATATATAATTATATAATGTCGTAACTAAAATTTTTCACTCTGCTGTAAGTCTTTTGGAAAGCTTCTAACTTGCATCAGGACCAGGACTTAATGATTAAGCACTTGACACAATGTTTAAACACATACTGCGGTGACTGCAGTTGCTGAGATTTATTTATAATTAATAGTAACGGATGCTGTATGAATTAGGCTGTTACAGGTCTGGAATACGGATCACTTAAGCTTTTATTTGTCACTCCACCACGGAGTCTTTGATGCTGAACTAAATTACCTCGTCAAAAGTCTTTTCGCTTTGTTAACTTTTCGAATAAAATTTAATATTATTTTTGTATTGTAAAACACAGGCACACAGGAATTTTAGATTATTATGAAATAATAAAATAATAAATTATTATAAAATTTAAAATTTTTACTTGACACTTGACACTTGTCAACTTTCTTTTTCTTTTCAAATTAAAAAAAATGATTTTCACTTTAGCTATTCAATTTCTAAATAGCAAAAGCCTTGAGCATTCCTTACAGTCTAATATTTTTATATCCATATTTAACAATGTTTTAAAGGATTAAGGTATAAAGCTAAAATAACTTCTACGGAAAAATTTTACATATTCTAAAATGTGATTTGCAAAATTTTATGAAGACTCTTGTTGTATAAAGTGGGTACTTTCGCAAACAGTGAATTCGCCTCAGTAAATCACATTCTACTACTACAGAATAAGCGTGAGTAATATATCAGAGACGTCATGTGGTAATGTAAACCAGTCAAGTTAATGAGGCGCATCCCCGAGGACTCTTGGGATGAATGTGCCTTTTTCATTAGTACAAATTATTCGTTGAAGTGGTAGTTAAACACATATATTCAGTGTTGTGTTGCTTTATATTGGTTCTATTGAGTTATCCTATTCAGTTGCCAAATTTTTTTATGTTTTAATTGAAAGTTGTAATAAATGCACATAGCATTTCTAAAAAAAAGCTTTTTTCCTACAATAATGTATAACAACAAAATATAAGAAACTAGCTCCACGTTAAGTACAGCCAAGGAATTAGGCTTAGTAGTAAATACAAACCCTTTTCAGTGGTATGTACCTAACAAAGTAAGTGCTTAAACTAATCTAGAAAGTGCAGTCTACATTAAATTTAATATTAAGTTAATTGAGGCTACTCAAATGGAACATAAGTCCTTTTAATGTACTACTAATCAATATTATTATAGTATTATTGTTATACGGCGTAAAAATAAATGTGCAATGTTCACATATACTTGTGTAAATTGCAATACCTTAAGTTTTTCAATATTTTTTTGTATTAAATCAATAAATAGTATATTCTTTTGCGGATATACTATTAATTAATAAATAGCATATCCATAAATAAATTCTAATATTACAATATAACAATATAACAATTTTTTGATACTAGTAAGAAAGTTCGACATCTGATCTGTTTAAAATTAGGAGTTGTATGTTTTTGAGTTATTATAATATTGTGTTGATAAATGTAATCTATTCCCTATTCTGTTAATCGAGTTAACTTAAACAAGTAAAGTTGAAATCTTATTTCGTTTGAAATATATTTTTGAATGACACAAACATTTTACTGAAGTAATGTAAAGGAATACGAGTACCATATGCATGAGAGGAGTGAAATAGGCAATGCAATTCCTATCTCAAGTTGCATTTGAGCAAATATATTTTTAAATCTAGATAAAAATAACTCTTCAGGTATAGGTATGGTATGAATTAAGTACTACTATTATTATTATTATTTGATACAGTAAAGCTATTATTTTAGTAGAGATATTGATATTTTACAATTCAGAATGAATATTTTGAAGGATATTTAAAATTATTTTATCCTATTGTAACGCATCGTGTCGTGTCGTGTCGTGCCGTGTCTTGACGTATCGTTTATTTAGTAATATTTTTGACTTACAAATTTTTAACAATTTTTGTTATTTCTATAAATGCGGTTTCAAACATTAGTATTAAAAGAAACGAGAGTATTAAATGAAACTTTAACACTACATAAAATTTTTATCTCAAGGAGTATATAATGACTACATAAAAAAAGATTGTTAAAAATATTCTAACATATGTATTAGATTATTGTGTTAGTTATAATATAATTAACTTAAACCGTATTTGCCCCGGGTGATAGAGTGTTTTCCTTTATGTGACGAGACTGAAACAAGTTTTGGAAACATATTGCGTCAATGTAACAGGGCGATGGGGTTCGAACTTATCTCATTAAACTTGGCTCCGACGAAACAGAATAGGTTTTTTAAATATACGTTTACGATGATATGTTTGGTAGACATTTAAAAACTTACTTTACTTGATGTTTAAAGTTTAATGTCTATAATGTAGTTTGTAAACATTATTATTATTATTTTCCCAGAACGAATACATATTGTTTTATAAAAATTTACGTTACGAATGACTTTTCTAATATATTTTTCAAATAATAACGAAATTTATGCTTTATAAGATAAACGTAAAAAACAAATTGATTAATTTGTTGTGTTGTAAAAACAGCGCTTAGGAACATGATATGTCGTGTATCATCATATAGGGTATAACAAATTTGCTATAAAACTGTCAATTATTTCTAATAAATTATATTTATGGTGTACTTTGTCAGTTAAATTGCATTAAATATCATATAAATATTGCAGAAAATATTACACCACGTCCTTATCGATAACGTTGATTCAATTAGTACTTTTTCAGATCATGATATTAGTAATCAATGTGCCAAAACTTATCCATTTCTATATTTTATGCAAGGGCATGGTTGTAGTACAATTGTAAATAAGGGTAGAATTATGAAATAATATGTGTTGTGCCATTTAAAAAATAAATTAAATATTTGTAGTAAACATTTTTCATAAAGTATTAATGACATATATAATAACTATTATAGAATAAAGTTCATTTATTTTAATGGTTGTTGCGAGTTCATCATTATCTATTGATAAATGTAGACATTTACTTATAACGCAACTTTACCTACGAACTTTTGAAAAGTATCAGACGATTATAAATTCTTATTAAACTAGCATCTGATACTGATACTAAAATATAATATTTTTTGGAGAATTTTCATTGTTTGGACGCATGTTTTTAAGATTTCATTATTAATAGGTGAGTGGAATATTACTTCTAAAAATATAATTTATAGCAAAATCTGATCAAGCGTTTCCTCTCGTAACGCAGTGTTTCGAATTTTAATAAAGACGAAAACAGCACAAATAGTGAATCCCTTATCTTATTGTGCCGAGATATTTAATTTAATATAATTACTATAAATAATTGAAATTATTAACAATTAAAATTAACTGAACTGTAAAATATTCAAATTTGTAAACAAAATATTAACTAAATTAGCCGTTTCTCGTGGTCTGTTTTGTATAATTCTAGCTTGCTTTTAATAATATTCTGCAGCTTTCTTTTGTTAATTATTTATAAAGCAAGGTTAATTGGAACACGTTTTATTGAGCGAAGCGAGCGTACCGTTCTACTGGAGACTTTATCACATTCTTTGTCACGAATAAGCTCGAAAACTATTGGACGGAAAATTATGAAATTTTGCAATCAAAAAGACACACATTAGGAGATCATTTTAAAAAAAATCAAAAATATCAAAAACAAATAAATGAAAAATGTCATGTCAAAAAACTGACATCTCATTGAAGTCAATGGGAACTGGTGGATCATTACACTGGGCTCGCTTCGCTCAATATGCAAACGGCACCTGAGATTTCGCGAGCACAGCTAGTCGAAATTGAGGGTCTGTTGGCGCCCCTAGCTAATACTGAAAAGAATAGTTAATTGAGCGAAGCGAGCGTAGCGAGCGGAGCGTTCTACTGGAGACTTATTCATATTCTTTGTCACGAACGGGCTCGAAAACTACTTAACGGAAAATTATGAAACTTTTTTTTGAATGATTTTATGAAGATTTTTTTTAATCAAATTGTACTGTCGATCGACATTTTTTTCGCGCGAGCTTGCTTCGCTCAATATGCAATCAGCACCCAAGATTTCGCGAGCGCATCGAGACGAAATTGAGGGTCTGTTGACGCCCCTAGCTATCTAGGGATTAGTTAACATAACTGTAAATAATTTTAAGAAATATTTTCACTTAAGACACATTTTACAAATATATATTTCATACAACATTCTAAAAACCGATAATACCACAATGTTCCCAAAGTTCCTTTCAGGAATGGTGCGTATCAATTAAGCAATGGGTACTTTTATTATAAACATAATGTATTTCAGTAATAAATATAAAATGTGTATATTTTGTATTATAGCAAAGAATTGTCTAAAGTTTAGACAATTCTTATAAAGAATGTTAGTAAAACGGAGATAACAAATCACTCATAAAAAACTTTAAGGATAAGCTTAAGTTATATTGTTCGTCTTCAAAGTTTTTTTAAAGGTACCACATTAACACAATACATTAAATAAAAGGAATAAAAATAAACTCGTAACGTCTAAATTTAAAAGTATGTATTATTTACTATTGTATTATAATATTCAAGAGTTTTGAGTGGATCGAAATGTTAGCTTGCGTTAAAAATCAGGTTGTGTACAGAAGTAAATAGATTTTTATTATAATGATAATAATAGGTTATACCATTCATTTATTATAAGGTTTCTTTTAAAGAAACAGAAGGAAAGATTATTCAATAAACTCACACAAGAAGACTTATAACATAAGATGAATATTTATTCTGAGAAATTATAAATAATGTTTTACTTGCATTTCACATTTTCAAGTCCAGACTTGCAAAAGTAAATTGTAACGTATGTTACAAAATTCTTGGGCAAATTTCTCATTTATACAAGTATAAAAATAGTTTTAATTATCAAACTGGTGCAAACTTATGCTTCCACTAGTTTACTTTAATCTGTGTTGCAGCATGTATGCATGTGGTCACAGTGTGGTGACCGTAGATCGTGTATTCGTGCAAATGTCTACTTACGCAAGTGATATAGTGTGAATAAATTTCAACACAAAAATAACTAATATATAATTAAATAAAAGTCTAACAAAGCAAAAGAAAAAATATATCTTCAGAATTAAAATGAAAAGAAAATATTATATTTTTATTCGAGAAAAAAAATAGTTATAAGTACAGTAATAATACATTACCATAAGCCTTGGCCTTCGGAAGTAAGTCATTAATCACTCTTATCATATTGTATGTCACAAGAAATATTAATCAATACAATTTAATAACAGTAACCTTGTACTACCTTACTATTATTAATTGTTAATATCAGTATGTTTTTAATAAAAAATAACTTTGAATTATTATTTAATTGAACAGCGTCAATATTAATAGAATATTTTAAATATTCCAATACTACAAAAATAAGTAATCGAGTATTTTACAGTAGCATACGGTAATAAGATATATCATCCACTTCAGGTTATATTTAAGTTACTTCACGTTTAGTTCAATTAGTGTTCAATTTATTATTAGTTTTAATTCAATTAGTGTTTTGTGTAATCAGTGGGTCCCTTTATATCAAATATCCAATTTAATATTTAAGACTCAATTTATGGATATTTAAATTTAAATGAATACAGTAGATAATATACCAGATAGACTCAGCAGTGGGACACTTGCACCATATATCACCAGATATCTTCTTAATATGTAATGAAGATCAGGCATTTAAAGGCAAACTTCACATGCAGCATCACATGCTCACAACAGATCAGGAAACAGGACATGCAGGCCGACGACCCGAAGTTTCACGTATACGTGGCAAAGATTTATTATAGAAATAAAAAAAACCTCCTGTAATGAATAATACATAGGTTAAGCTACGAAATAGCACTGGTCACGCCCATAATATATTCAAATAATATCATATTATAGTATGTACCTTATTATGAAAGAAGGTCTCACAAGCAATAGTAAAGCCTATGTCGACGCCAATTGTCGAAACAGGACAAATACTGAAATTATACAATAAAACATTGAAGAAAGTTATGAAAACTAAAGAACATCTCTATATTAATAGTGAAAATTCAAATAACCTACCATAAGTCCTTCAAATGAAATTTTAAATTGTCCAATACCGGCAATACGAATTATGATTAATTCATAATGTTTTATCAACACTGCAAAAATACACTTGTATGATTAAACGGATCAACGCCTTTTAAGCGTTTCTAATAACACTTATTTTAGTTATTTCGGGTGCAAAACCTTCTTCTCATATAAAAAAAATCTTACATTGGCCTTTACCACCTTGTTTTTGAAATATCTCTCATGGAATTGACAGTATTGGATAAGATAACTATTCTTTGGGGTTAAATAATTGTTTTAATGTAAAATTTCCATTTTTCATTCAATTGTTCGTGCTCTAGTCTTGAATCTTGAATTGAAATATCTTTACATGGTAACATTATACTCTTTTTATTTAATGCAAAGAAACAACTCACTATTATATTAAAAAGTAGTGTTTAATAACTTGTCGTCACTTAGTAACCGTTCTTTAGTACAGAAACACGGATCATGTCTTAAGAAAATGGTTGATGAACATTCAAACATGTTGAAGGCGGAGGATGTGGTAAGTTATTGAAGATGAGAGCACTAAGGCCTTAAGGATACAATAACGTACTTACAAACGATCTATTTAATAAAAATTTTGTAATACTGTTTTTTTTACGATTTCTAAATTGATCGAAATCAAATACAGTATAAATACAAGGCCAATAATGGTTCTAATTCTCTCTTCAATAAATGTTTATTGCATTGTATTTGGTATTTCAGTCATGACCATAATCGGATCAACTTACAGAAGACACAAGGTTCTAAGGCCGGTATCAGACTACCTGATTTTAATAAAATGAGACTAACGATTACTAGACTACTCTAATATATAAATATGGTATCAGATATTAGTAATTGACAATTACTTAATTACACTTAAAGAACATTAATTTATTTTAGAACATTTAAGGACATTTTTTAATAAATAAATAGAATGTAAAGAAGTACGCGAGGGGATATATCGGTCGGATATACCCCAATTTAGTGATTTTGAATAGTATAGTTATGTTTATTTTAATAAAAACAATTTTTTGACTTTATTTTCCACTTAATTACTTAATCTTTACATTTACATTTAAAAAGGTCTCCAACAGTGATAAGGGTTTGTAAAGAATGTTTGATTTGCCTAGATGTATACTCTGACACTGTTTCCTTTGAGAGAAAATCACTTCGTTTATGACGTAAGTTTAATTTATCATCATTGTAAGTTAATAATTTAAATTTAAGCTTCAGAAGAGGGAATATATAATTAAGATCGCCATGTGTATCTTACCACATTGATATACATTATGGTAAGTATTTATATTTACATAATGTAAAATATTTTTAACTAGATACGACTAACTATTATCGAACTAAAAAATATATACTTGTAAATACACTTTTCTTAATAAAATTTTATATTTAGGGACATTTTGTACAATTCTGTACCTGTTTATTTTAATAACACTAAAATATAATATATAACCAACCAGGAATAAAAATCATAAGATTAGTTAAATAATTTCAGATAATTAATAACACTTATAATGTAAGGTAGACTATAAAGATCTTTCCGATAGTTTTCTTCATTTGTAAAAGACAGTTAAGTATAAAGTTATGCCTCTTTGAATTTTCTTGCTCGTTGAATAAATTTTCCTTAAAGATACATTTTTCTAACTTATAACTGCATCTAACTTGTGTACTTAGAAATCTTATAAAAATATAAAAATACTAGCAGTTTTTTTATTTTGATCAATTATTCATTTATAGAATCTCCAATTTTTTAATTTTTCTGCGATCAAAATTTATAAATTTATTATAGAAATAAGTATTTACGAATATAATCGATACGCTTATTATCACTAGCTCTGCGTTTTAAAATTTTTCCAGTCATTAATATTGACTAAATATGATTAACTTCTGAATAATAATAAAATAGGGCAAACATATTTTAGATGTATACCAAGAATGAGGTAAAAAAAGGATATGCATATAAGAAGTAAAAGAAAAACGATTTACACCTTTATTAAATGATTAAAACATTTTCTTAGCAGAGTAACATCAGTTTTATCCCAGTAGGATAAAAATAATTTTATCTAGTAATAAATAATTATTATTATGCAATGAACTAATACTCTATCTCATCTCAATTAAAGGGTCGAACGTAAAAAACTATCTACTTAATCGAAACTAAGCTGTATTTATTAAGCAGCCGTGGTTTGTTAAGTATGAAGCTAAATCAAATAGTAGTGTTTCTCATTTTAAAATGTTACAAAATTAAATTACTCAAAAGATTAACGACGTTCCAACTTTCATTTTGGTTTGAACCTTGTATTGCCTTATTTTATCTAGGTTACCTTAAGATACAATTTATATTAAAGTTACGTTATAAATACGCCATTAAAAAAATTGCTTTTAAATCAGTATTTATATTTTTATAGTTTAAGATAGATATCGAGATACTGTAATATTTGGAAGAATATAAATATTAACTTGTTATTTTAGCAAATAGATTGAGCATCGTTCATGTTACGATCCATTACCCACGTACTTGCGAATGCAGTCCTCAGAATTGTACTATATATTATAGTTATTCGTACTATTTTGAGGTACATAGGACGGTATGAAGTAATTAACAAACATAGCAGTCTTGAGTTTCGAGTCATAAGATGAAAGGAAGATTTATTGTAACAAGTAGGATAATTATATTAAATAAGGGATTTCGCTGATTAAAATTAAGTACGATGTTGGGAATGGTGTTTTCGACATTTCATCGGTGATCCTGGTTTTGCATCTGTAAAGGTCTCGTTCTTAACACTAAACCTACAGAGTAAAGGTCAAATTGACCTTTCTTAAACTTTTGTAAAACTTACACATTTTTAAACGTCATAATATCGTTATCAAACTACATGACAATTCTTAGAATATGCATATAATATTTTCTACACTCTTTACTTTTAGTTATTTCCATTATTACCTGTGTTATATAATAAAATAACTTTTACTTACCGGTCAATTTGACAGCGTGCGGCAGGAACAGGTACACAGGTCTAGGAAGAATTGTCGCTAGGTTTAGTGTTAACCATATTAAGAATACAAATTTAATGCAATCGTTTATTTTTATCTTTACTTGGTAAATAGTATTACCTGCACCAATCATTATTTCAGATTTTTATTGATTGAACCACGTCATTCACCTCATTCGCCATATATTTTGCTATAACCATCTCTCATATTCGTTTCATGAGTAATGCTGCAGTAGACAAAGGTCTGAAGCATATATATTATATTACTGTACTTGGTCGTGGTAGTTGTAATTTTAAACCTTTTATTACGATGTGGCTAATATGTATATTCATGTCGAATTACAAGTTTCTCATACAAGTCTGTGGTCTAGACTACGGAGAAATGAACGGACGAAATTTTAAGCCTTCCTCAATGACTACGAAATCCTAAAAAGTAAATTACAGTTATATATAAGCCTTTAATCTAAAGTGATTTTTTATAATGATTGATACCAAGGTACGATTAATGTGGCTCAGTTTGTAATGGCGTCATATTTTAACATGTAAAATTAGTTATAGTGACATAACTGTAATAGTTAGACATATTATATCATAAGTAGTGTATTATCTTTCTCTATTACCAATAATTACCGGAGCGTAGGAATATAAGATTTTTTATTATAAGGGTTACATTATCGAAATTTTCATATTCATCCCTATCCTTTTTTGAAAATATTTTATTATTCACCAGTTAATGCAGGATTGTAACGTTTTTTCTTCAAATCGGACAATTGATTTTGTTAAATAATGAGATTTTTTTTTTCCCCGATATAACCATATTTGTATAATTATTGTTATGTGTGTCATGGTTCTACTTTCATTTACGGATATATATTTTGCAATTATATATCCGTATACCTTAAAAATCCGATATTTATTGTAAACGGCTTTTATCACTACGGTGGATCATCCATTGTCCCGGTACCACAAGAAGACTTAAAAGAACTCGAAGACATTAGGAAATGATCTGTATTTGAAAACATTGACAAACATTTAATAATTCACAGCTCATTATTTTGTAACATATATAAAATGAATCTGGACCATCGTCAAATTAAGTCGATGTCAACGGCTTCCATTATTTCATTGTCTCTGTTTTTCACTAAATGAAATATTCGTATAAACATTGTAAAGGACCCATCTATAATATAACAATAAATGGTAAGATAAGTTTGTGGAGGACCGAGTAAGTGCATTGTGAAGAGTGAAGGGACCAAATAAGACGTGATGAAATGAACTTACTCTACATTTATTGAATGGATTCTTTGAAGTTTTTACCACTTTTGGGGTCGGTAAAGTAATTACTTGTGATTTTTTTCAATATAAGCCTTTCTATAGTAAACTTTTGAACTTGTCTATAATGATTACTTATACACAAGTTCTAAACGTACGACCAGTATGAAATTATTCTTTCTGATATTAGTGTTTATTTTTAATTAATTCTGTTCTTTTACAAAACAGCAGTAAATCTTTTACAAGCAATAAATATATCACTCGACGCTTACGCCCGCTATCCTCTGTCAGCGTCCAACTGATACTCCTCGTTCTTTTAATATAGAATATTTTCAAAATCTCGTTTTAGTCCGTTTCTTTGAAAATTCAATTAAATTTATAATGTTACAAAAGTTAACATTTTTGGTACTAAAATCATTATATATGATACCAACTTTTTTAGTTGATTTAGGACAATATAGGAAGTTTAATTTAGGACCTGGAGATCAACAAAATTACTCAGTACTTAAATCCTCTTTAATCACCGCCATATTTTCTCCAATCTCCAATACAATTATTAGAAACTGACAAGTCGCATAAACAGAAAGTTGCAATCAGCTATATATTAAAGGCGTAATTGTGAATGTAGCCTGGATATTCTAATCATTCATTTTTACTTTCTAAATAGCTTTTATGACAATAAATACTTAAAGCTTTTTATAAAAAATTATATACAGTATAGATACCTACCTTTACTACCTCAAAACTAATTATTTTACCAGACTTAAATTTAATTTATTTCTATTTTTATATTTCAAAAGAATTCTAAAGTTTTGAAAATGATAATGTATGATAAAAATAAATAAATATCAAAACTAACCATATACTTACGACTTCGTATAACACTATAAATTATTTGAAAGCTTTATAGCAACAAGTATGTTTTAGTGTATTTTTAAGTATTGAACAAAACAAACATCATTACATTCATATTCACGGCATCGCTTGCGGATTTAATTTTATGTTCAATAGACTTGAAAATGGGTTCTCGTAAACAACATTAAAATATTTTTTTTATTTTTAACTCCATTTCAATATTTTTTTTTGAAAACTGATACACATGGATCAAAATACCTAAGTTGTTTCTATTTTAATTTCTATTTGTATTCTTACAAAATAAACAAAGCACCCAGTTCTTAAAAGGAAGTATTATATTATTTACGAATTACATATATTTACATATTATTATATTTGCAATACTATTTCTGATACATTTATGTAATAGATAGCACGTCGGTCTTGCTTAGACTGTCTTACTATCTGTATAGTTAAATATGAACACCCGACAAGGATTCAGTGGATGTCTATGCACAGGGAACCCTAGATATACAGGATGAGAAGACATTACTGTTATGCATTACCATGAAGTGCGCATTATACTTCATAAATAAATTGTTAATAAATTAATAATTTTGTTGTGCAAATTAGTTTATAAATTATTAGTAAATTAATAATTAAGTCATTAAGTTTATTTCAAAAGTTAATGACAATAAATAAATCTATTTGAGTAACTAGAGTTTAATTTGCGCATATTTAATTACATTTTAAAATTACTGCGCAAATACTGCGCAGTTATGCATTTACCGGAAGATGAGAATTCTGTCACAAACAACTGATAAAATAGGTAACGCCTTGAAGAATGTTTACATAAGTAAGTTGTAGACCACGTCAAAAAATGAGTTAGTTCTTGAACTAATTTAAGAGTAGCCTTTAATTAAAAGTTTTTAATTTAAAAGTAGCCGTACAAATTTAGGTACAAAAACTGTGATTATGATTTTTACATATTCATAAAATAAAGAAAAGTTGTCTGTACTAGATTTAGGGAACATATCTGAGATCTGAAAAATAAGATAATGTATAATACATATATATTGTAAAAAATACATTTTAACAGCAACTCCACAACGTGACCACGTGTATTGAAATTATACAATGTAACTGTGCAAATTTATACAAAATCTGTTAATTGCCGGACAATAATTAAACGAATACCTATTAAATTAAAATTGAAACCATTAACTATTGCGTTCATTGCATTATTTTATTTGAATTGGCACTTCAATAATTAATTAACAAACATTTAAGAAAATATAGTTACTGATTATATTAGTTTTTATGAATGAAATATCTCATTAATATGACAAAATATGTAAACTGAGTTTTTGACTGCGTCATTATTTTTAATATTATTTTAAACATTATATCATTAATTCGCGTCAAAATGTCAAAAGCGTTGTTACATCATTAATGTTCTGTCAGATTTAATATTTTTCTAGTAAATAATTTATATGACAATTAACACAAAATTATAAATGACTAGCTTTGTGACTGCGGTTTCTTTCAAGTAGATAGATAGTCGTAGTCTATTTGTGTGCAAAATTTCGTTAAATGTCCAACACGTACAATATCAAACAAACAAACTTTCAAAGTTGTATTAAAATTTATTAATAACAATAACAAATATTCTAAAAGAAATAAAAAAATATTTCTTTTTCTAGATATCAAAATATTACTCAATGGTTCTCAGGGTCACAATTAATCAATTAAGAGCAAAACTACTTGGTACAATACGAGTACGAGTCCTCAGAAATATAGGCAAAAGTTTAAATAAGTCTGAAATCAGTAATTAAAGTAGGGTCAACCACCATATCTTAAAGACGACAGACGCTTTGAGTACAGAACTTGATAAATGCCAAACGGACTGAATCTAACTTAGAATATATTTATTATAAAAAAATGGCATTCGTTTTTATTTCAAGCATACTTCCAACACCATTCCTTTTTCCTTCATTCTCGCATTAATAAAAACTTGTACCATTCACCAATTTCTCTCGCTTTTGATCCCTTTCATTTCGTCACCTGTAAATATACTAAAATACTAAATAACATATCCAACGTGGACAAACGTTGAAATAAATAAAATCTTTTAGTTTATTTTCACAGTATTATATCATATGGCATATTATAAGTTATGATTCAAAAATGTATACTATATTTCTACTTCAAAAGACAATGTTCGATCAATCTACAATATGAGATCACGAGATCCGTTAAGAAACAAATAAATCAAACTTATGTCTGTGTACAATAGATTTATTCATAAAAAATATATTAATATTAATAGATTCAATAAACAAAAGTTGTCTTGTGTTCTTTCGTTTTTAGTTATATTGTTAGTATATTTTAAATATGTTATTGTATACGTGTATTTTGTCCGCAATACCCCCAAATACAAAAACAAAATAATCATTAAAATTAAAATCAAAATTGACAAATTAAAAAATCAATCAAATCAAACCAAATTAAAATTAATATTATTTTAATTTGGTTTGATTTGATTGATTTTTTAATTTGTCAATTTGTACTACAAACTAAAGTACAAAAATAAATGAATTGCTAAACATACACACATAATAAAAATCAAAGCAATCAAAAAACATTACTTCCTCGAATTCACTTTTCATCATATCACACTGATCATTTTTAAAATGATTTAAAGTTTCTAATTACTTACATTTAGCTGCTCGATTAGACGGTATAATGGTTATGGTTAATGCATGATGGTTATTAATTATTTGATAATAATAAAAATATATTGATTTAGACAATATACTATTAAACATTATTAATTTTTTTGAGTTGTTTTTAAAAAACAAAATAAAGAAATATACTGACAAAATTTGGAAGACTAAGTTAAAGTGCTCTATGTCACTTACGAGGACATAACAACTAGCAATGAGTTATATATTAAACGAGGGCCCGTTAGTGTTGCACGAGTTAGTACTAATGCTTTTGGTTCAATTAACAGTTTTTGTGATCTATGTGAGAGTATTTATCGATTTTGGATGTATTATGAGCAGTGGTAGACGTGTCACTCATTACTTCTAGTTAAATTTACCTCTAAAGTCTGGGAATTATAATCTACAGTATTTACTTTTTCTATAGTGACTTATAATTTAAAAAATCATAGACCTCATAGAAGCTCAAAGTAACTCAGAAAATGGTGGTGAGGGCTAAATTCGTAATTTTCGAGATCGAATCAGAAGGAAGGAGATTCAAAGAAAAGCCTTTAATTTAATTTACCACAAAATTATGAAGCTTTTATATAGAATAGGATTTAAATATGTTCTGAATTGCAGTCATCGTAATTGATTGTATAATTAAATTTGTTGTGTTTTGTGTGATGTTATTTATGCCTGACAATTTTTTAATTACATTATTATCATCGAATACTGAAGGTAGTATTCTAATATTACAATTTGTAAGGCTTAGTAAAGCCATTATGTAGATCATATTAGGTTAGAAAATGGGTAGCGAGAACCGTATATGTAAATTATAATGACTGTGTAAGCACTGAACAGGTTATTACAATGTGAAAACTTAAGTCGACTGTTTTGGGACCGTATTATTATGAGCCGAAAAGACCTTTAAGATGTTTATATTACAAATAATTTAGTCTTATTTTTAAATAAATGTGAATAATCATATGCAAATAAAAATTTTAAGAATAAACAATAAGAACAAGATATTGTGTAACAAGTGCTTTAATATGTTCTTTAACCAATTTTGTTTCCTTTTTGTCTGTCGGATGAAGGAACTACTAATATACAGTGTAAACTCTCTATAACGAAACTCAAAGGACTGAGCATTTTTCATCGTTATAGAGAGTTATCGTTATATGGAGTGAACAAATAAAACAACCAAATTTACAATAATGTTTAGATAAAATACGCATATATGTACATATATTGTTATTTACACATGTAGTCCGTTAACTTTGTCTGACGTTTTTTGCTATGCCAGTACTTGTTTTGTATTACCTTATGTATCCTATTCATATCTAGATACATATATATATAAAATTAGCTAACTTGTAAGACGCTAAGTGTATTAAACCTTTTGGAATTCTCAAATGTCGTAATACCTTGAAGACAGGAGTACAAACTGTCTTCATTTTTTAGTATGATCTAACTTTTTCGTCACTTCTTTTGTGAAGAGAAAAATTAGGGCAGGCAGGAATGTCGGCAACTTGCTGCCTCAGATCTGTGTCTTTCTCTTTCTCTAGGGCGTCGAATTTTTCGTCTGCAGTTACTGTTTCAGTATTTCAAGTTTCAGTTTTCAGGAAACTTGTGCGACTAACTATCTAAGTATTATATATCAGGGTCACATAAGTCACGTATTTTATTTCTTAGCGATGTCACTATGAATTGCGCCTAGATAGAGATATGAACAAGTAGTATGTTTTTTGTATACCGTGTATCCTTGCCGTTTTCACTCACGATTAAGTTTACATCAAGGAAGGTCAGAGACCTGCCTACCTCTATTTAGTATCTAAAGTGGATACTTGAATGAATAGTAATACAATTTAGGGAAATTGTAAATGGTTTTACTTCCTGTTTAGATCATAATTAACGTAGTAAATTTGCGGTGAAGATTTCGCCATTCAAGTAACAATATTAATTATTATAAAGGATACTTATAGGACACAATTCTATAAATCCACAAATAAATCTGCGAAAAATATTTATACAAAAACAAAAGTTTGAGGTTTACTCTTACTCTATGGCTTCAATTACTAAAACAAACCAAATACAAAAGTTAGTTTAATTGTGTTTCTTATCGCTTTAGCGCTCCACTTTACTTTTTATCTTCTAGCCACTTCATTTCTTACGACTGATCCTATTAAATCTCAGTTTGTTTCTTACATTTGATGAAAAGATATTGATGGAGGTTATTAGGAAGTTTTCTGTATATCTAATAAAACTATCTTATCGAATTTAACTTTATTATAATTTGATTTAAGAGACAAGGGAACTTCGTTCACGACTTATACTGTTGCTTATAGAATAGCGATATGATGGCTCATCGTGTCTACTGAGTAGAATAATTGTAATTAAGAGGTCATCTATTAATGTTACAATTGAAAATAATATAAAATGGTGTTAAGATTTTTCCAAGGACAATATAATTTTAAGTAATCGTTAGTTCATTGTTCTAGTCATTCATATTTCATTTACAAAAGTTAAGCCAAAATTTTCCGTTTTGTGTTGTGTTTTTTAATATTTATAATAATTACTTTATTTACAAAAATGAATAACATCCTAACTTTGATAATTTTTTTACTAATAGAGCAAAATGCATTAGCAACGAAGCAAGCTAATAAGGCCATATCTCATATGATTATTAATTTTAATTAAGTTTAATTTATTCACTGTCGGTAAGTTTTCGGACCTTTAAAAAAACTAGTATAACTAACTATGTTAAGATAGAAATGAACTTCTTTACCGTATTGATATATAACTCACTTGTAAAACTCATTGCTAATACATATTTATATTATTGTAACAAAAAAATGTTTATGTTCTAAAAGTTTACTTCAAATATTAAATACGTGTATACGTACTTTTCATTAATATACAATAAAATATATAAAAACCTTACGATCTTTGTTCTTTTTCGTGTCGGACTAGTTAGAAAAAATATGAGGAGAAATTAACAACCTTCATCTATTAGTGATGTACTCGTAATTCGCTGAATTAGAGGTCAGTCCCAACTAACTGTAAAGCAATTTAATACCTTATTATCTAATTTTTGGTCGGGAGAGCCCCACCTTTAATAGTATATTCGTATATATCACATTTTAAAACCCAGGTTTAATGTTTTTAATTTGCATTCTTACATTAAAAAAAATATATTTTTACTGCATTTATTCCACTATGTTAAAAAAATGATAATCATACCTTTACTATTAAAAAATACAATCCATTTCATTTGATACTATTTAATTAGGAAACCGATGCGATATATGCTTATTACTATTTCATTTTATGAACTATTTAACTACTTCAATTCTTATCATCAATTCGTTTCAATTATCGTTATCGTATTATCGTTATCAATTCGTTTTTTCTTCTAAAGGTTCACTAATAAATACTATGGCGGCAACACAACTCTAAACCAACTCATAGATCAAACAACCACTAAGACCAAAGATCAAAGAGATGTGCAGGTGTACAATTTCCTGCGAAGTTACAATCGCAATTAAAATCGTAACAAAATTGTTTTAAAATCACAATGAAAGGCATGGACAAATGTCTACTGTAATTAAAAAAAAAAAAAAAAAAAAGAAAAAGATCAAAGAGCTTTAAAAATTTTATGCATGCAATAATATAAATGTACTGCCAACTTATCAATCTTGTCGATAAGGTTCTTGTAGAATTTGATTTGATGTAAATACTTAATTACACCAAAGGAATGGGTGTATTTTGATAATTAACGATTTACGTATGCTTTGTACAGACCTACAACATTTGGCTTGCCGCTTACATCGTCATTGGTAATTACAAAAAATTATCTCGTTGGATGAATAAATTACTTTTAAATTACACAATATCACAAGGTATTATTAAATTGTAAATAGTATATGTATATATGTCTTAAATTTGTTTGTCTTTGTTAAATGAAAATTTAATATTATATTAAAATATTTAGTCTCCTTTCCTCTACAATTTGTTTGTTTCTGCCTACGTGCAATTTTCGAAACAAGAAAAGAAATGAAGATGAAATATTATAAATAGTGATGTAAATATAATAAGATGTTTAAAAGTTTAATAAACTCATAATAATGATAGGCTGTAGTTTTGTAGTAACTTAATATGTTTGCGATTAATTATTTGTAGGACTTATTTTTAGTATAATTTGTATAAATTTCTTTTTTCTCATTTTGTTTAATCGTTACAGACTAATGAAGTTTATGGATTCAATATTATTGTCATAATTTTTTATACTAAATCTACAACACATGCTAAATTTATACATAACTAAGCGAAATTACCAGAGCATAGTGTAGAAGTGTATTTTCTATTATTTATTAAAAAGTAATCATTTGATCATATTTTTATTATGTGATAAAATATTAATCTAACATTCACTCTTTGTTCTGACATGGAATATTATTAATGTAATCGATTTTTAACTGACAATCATATATTTTCTATAATGTATTGTTCCTTGTTAAAAAAAACATTTTTTTAAAGTATAAATTCCATTTTATTTTTCTCTTTCGAATTTATTGTATACTGTATAAAAGAATATATGACGATTGAAAATAAATTATTATATTAAGAGCTTTGACGTGGCTTTTTATTGTAGGTGAGAAGTTTAATTTATATGTATAATATTAAAAAGATGTTTTTCTTATTAAAAACAGCAAATCAAGAAACGAGCTGAAATTAAATAATATTTATTTATTTATAAACATTTCTTAAAATTTTAACCAAGTATGACATTATTTTTAAAATATATTAATTTTACAAAAAATGTAACATAACATGACAACTTACAATGTAATCTAACTGTTAATACGTATATGGCGACAGAACCTCAAACTAATCCAACATTATATTATACTCTCTGGCACTTTACTCTAACTAAGATATATGTATAATTATTATAGATATTTCGTCACTTATTATTTCCACCTGAACGTTCGAAGAGTAACTCCCAACACACAATTCTCAACTTTCAAGTCCTAACTCCTATTGATCTATTATTATAATTATAATCGCTTATAATTTACAAGTCACCGTGATAACATGTGATACCCTAATTACCCTTAAACTAAAGGGAAGAATCTATAAAACCATCATTAGACCTGTCGTTATTTATGGATCGAGTGCTGGGCTATGAAGGTGATAGATGAAAAGCGTTTGCATGTAACGGAGATGCGAATGTTAAGATGGATGTGTGGGGTAACAAAAGAGGATAGAATAAGAAATGAGTATGTTAAGGGACGCTTGGATATTCCCAATTGGGTAATTTTTTTCAGACAGAACAAATAGAGATAGCCGTTTGTCATGGTATGAGCATGTTAAGAGTAGAGATAAAAAGCATGTAACCAAAATGGAGCTGGGTATGGTAGTGGAGAGTTAGAAAGGTAGAGGACAGTAGAAAAAATGAAGGGTGGATTGCTTGAAAAATTATATGAAGAAGCCTTCTTCTATCTGTACACACTCCCGTGAGTGTGTTATATGACTAATAACAGGAGAGTATGGAAGGAAAAAAACATACTGTGCTGACCCCAAAATTAGGATTAGCGCAAGAAAGTGATGAAGAATTTAATTATAATAATTCTATGTATTTTAAGAATATCACTTATTTATTATTATTTTAATTATTTTATTATTATTAATTTTAAATATTACATGTTTAGAAAATAGTTTTTTTTATATTAATTATAGTTTTTGAAAGATACAACCTTTTAATAAAATTGAATTTTATTTCTCCTTTTCTGTGTTAAACATTGGTGATTCATGATTACGTTTATATAAATTTACACATCTGTACTAACGTATATGCTTTAAAGGCATTCACTTATTTACCTACCACATATCATAGCGGTAACTGATAAGATAACATAGCTATTTTTATAACATTAATACTATCTTTCGCCCCCATTTTACCTCCAACTTCTAGTGTTAAGCGTTACGTGAGGGAAATTTGCCGAGATGAAAATATAAGGATCGCCGCACATTACGGAGTAAGAAAAGTTAGGATAGCAATATCTGTCGGTAATTGATAGCATAAGAAACGACTCATTACATATATCATTATAGAACATCCGTTTTAGGTGAGGGAAAAAATGTATGGTGTAAAGTACTTAAAATTATTAAAATCGTCTATCTAATTTCATAATGGTGGTTGTTCTCCTCAGCTTGGAAGTTTTATTAAATTTATCCAAAAATAACTAAAACCGATAATGTTAACACACAATCCACAACAGCTTAGGGTGATGAACACCTTCACGATACAAAAACATTCACCCTTCTACACCCTTTGAGCCACCCCCAGAGAGCTGCCGCACGCAGGTCATGTCGTGGTTCCATCGTACTCTGAGATTATGACTTAGGATTCCAAATGGATACGAAACAAGTAAATAAAAATCTATTGATTCGGATGAGTGCCAATAGAATAAATGATACCAATTATCAAGAATGAAGATCTTGGAAACGTAAAACATAAAGGTAAAGATTTTATTCCATTCAGTATTAAGAATCTTTAGAAATAATTATAAACTTAAATAAAAGTAACAATCACAATTAGAAGTTTAAAATAACAATAATTAAATTAAGCCGATATAAATATAATATAAATGTGTTTACTTTAAATTATCTTTATTGGCAACCCATTTTTGAGATTATATTTTAACTTTAATATTAATTTAATATCGTAAATTGCTCTAAATTGTATGTGGTAATATACAAAGAATTTAGTATACATTTATACTAAACATATAAGAAATAACAATTTCTTAAAAAAAATATAATGTAATGTATTGTGAAAATAGAAGTAGGAAGTACATTATTTGTTATAACGCGGAACACTTTGTTATCTTAATATCAAAAGAGTTTTAATCGTATAAGATTTTAGTTCTTTTACGATAACAATATTTTATAACTTATTCATAAATAAAAACCATCTGAATATACAACAGCATCTTAAAACACCAATTTACGATGATATTATAAACAGGGAAATATTTTATTACTTGTGAGATAAACTGTTTCATGTTATGCACTTTTAGTATTAATTTACTTTACTACAAATACAAACAATAGAGTTTCGAACATTAATATATTTTGTAATATTTTCCTTATATATTTAAAAAACGTAAAGAGATCGGTATTACTAAAGAAAGTAGTTGTACATTTTTTGTTTTATTATTCTTAATTAGGCAATAAAATTCTAGACACAATAATACATCACAACATGACACAAGAAACCGTTTTAATTTTTTTTAGCTCGGTCCATTCAATTTTAACATTTAGACTGGTTTAATGCCAATTTGACATAAATCACAAATTTTTGCCTACAGACTACTTTCAAAATATTGAAATGGGGATTATTTTAAGTAATCAACCGAATAAATAATTAGAGAACTGTAAAGGGATAAATTAGAATTATAATTATATATACTTATCCTTTTTTTATTAGGTTATATTTTGCGTAGTGTAATAGTAAAATTATTATTACGAGTGGGTTATATTACGATCATTATAAAATGGCGCCAATAATTCTATTAATATGTGGTAAAGCCTTGATGTAGTCGCTGTAGAAAATTACAAACAGCTACAAAAGTATTAATGGAAAAATTTGCATGTGGTTAAATGAAAGAAAAAATTAAAGGACTAATCTCGTAATTTTATTCATACTTTTGATTATGATTAAAAAATATTGCTAAATTAATCACTGATAATAATTTTAAGTTAATAATTATAGGTTGTTTTGTAATTCAAAAGTACATTTATAAAAATGTATTAAAAAAAATATTTTTTTTATTTTGGTGACCCGGAAAGGCTTTGAGGTTTAAAAGGCAACAACCGAATTACTCTTACTTTTGCTCCGACATTAGTTTGGGTACAGTGATTTAAGAAAATAAATTCGGTTCAATAAGTACAAAACTAACTTCTTAAGAAATACTTTCTATTTGATGTTATTACTCACTGAAAATGGATAAACGGAATTCAACCTTTAATCTCTGAATTAATCAATGTTTTCTTTTTTTATTGTAAGTTTATACAGATGGTCTCTGTTGCCTAATATTTTTTTTTATGTATATTTAAGACCAGTTACATATTATTTCTTAACATAGACTTAAAACTATTAGAAGTTAAGGAATAATTTAGTACTTTCATAACGGTGTATATAGCTTGGATTTATATAAATTATACCAACTAATGTTATAATATAAATAATTTATTATATTATTCTCAGATACGTATTTAGCAAACCTATTTCATCAAATATTACTTGACGTAAGTTCTCTATTCTCAGTAAAACGTTATGTAAGTTGAAGTAAAATTAAAAAATGTGTGTAATTTAAGAAAACTATACATAACTATTATATTGTCACCGACATTACTGTATTAAATAATAAAGAAAATATTTGAGAAGTTATTTCAAATGAGATGAACAAGTTAAATTTATGAAAGGAGTTAAAGCGATGAGAAAACCATCGCTTCTCCTTTCTATTGTTCTTGAATTGAGCGGATTTAGATTTATTATTTAACAAAACGAAGAAAGTTTTTTTGAGTAATCATTTGTTCATTTATTATTAATACATTTGAGTCTTATAACGAGGAAGGACAATTTTAATGTATTGATAATATATTGAAGATATATTTAGTGATTTAAATCTAAAATAAAATGTAAAATATAATACTTTACTGAAAGATTTTATTTATTTTAATACGTTCGATCGCAGTCGGACCTCTGGGAGTATTCAGGTAAAAAGGTCATTAAAAAATTTGAATATTGGAAAAGATACCTTCTTTTGGCACAAGTCTAAGATTATAGGAACGTACTATAATTATACTGGAATTTGCCAAAAAGTTTAAATATTATAAACTCGTATAAAAGATAATATTTCAGATTTTTACAAAGAAATAAGATTAAGATTTTAAGATTTCAATCTTTCACTAAAGTTTTTCCATAGTATTGTGCTGCAAGAAACCCTTCAGAAGTAATAAAAGTTTTTCTTTGGTTATCTCTTTTATTATGTATTGTTGTAGATAAGTAGAAGTATACTTCAACAAGAAACAATTTATTTCAAAAGTCATAAAAACGTTTTTCATCTTTAATCAACTTTTGCTGTTATTGTTTCAAGACGGTATCGTCTGTACAATTTAGGAGTATTATTTTGATTAACAAATATTGTATATAATATAAATAAAAACAAGAGTTTTATTTATTTATATCATTTTAAATTTAGATGTTCTAATATTAATGTGTCACAAAATCATAGATTTACGTTATAAAGTATAGTACTGTCTATAATACGATAAAATTTTATCTAGTCGTATATATATTATATTTATTTTTCTCCCAGGAGCCGATATTTCTTTACTACCGCGTGTAAAGGGTTAACATTAATCATTATATTTCAATTATTTCCAATTTACATAATACTGTAATATACTTTTTACAAAAACTTGCTCAATAATTGCGCCATGTTTGAATTTTTTCGTAGAAACCTTACAAAAATTGGTTCACGAGCTTATGTAAAAATCAATTACATACAGACAAGCAGCTTATGAAAACTTTGTTTTGTAAAGATTTTATGAAATCCTTCCGTAGAGATAATATTTACCGTTGACTTTAAGGATTGTATTTTTTTGTTGATGTAATTATTAAACTACCTACTCTGACAATTTTTTTATCATTTACTTCAAAACCTGTTTTAATCATTTTATTATTGACGGCAAATACAAAATCAAATCGAAATTTTAATAAATAATAAACCTGACATAATTTATTAGAACTTCTGAATTTTATGATTTAGCATATTATTAAAACCTTAATAATATATTGTTTTAATATCGGCGAGGTAAAGGTACATAAAATGAGATACGCTTTAAAAGACTTCTTCATTTCCATTCTTTTGAAATTCCTACATTAATCATTTTAATTTTCTGAAGTTGAAAGATAAAAAAAGAGCCCTTCAGGAAAGCACATATATTTTTAGATTTTAAATTATTTGATTGGTGTTTTTAAGTTTTTAATAATATTATGTTATATAATTTGATTTAATAAAAATCCTATATATGTTCAATGCAGATAATACTTTTCAATGATCAGAAAAGATGATTACAGAAAGATAATTTTAAAGCTCACTTAATTATTTTACACAAACATTTCACCTAACACGTGATGATGGATAACCTATAATGTCGTTAGATCCACATCACATATTGTCCACTAGTGTTAGGTCATATTTTCGTAAAAGGCAATTATCATAATTTTACAAAACTCTTTTTAAATCTAGTTGTATGTATTTTAACCTTGTTGAACTGGATTAATGCAGCCTTACTGCACTGGTCACCGCGGTTATTCTTGAATAATCTTCACATAATGAAATATTCTTATATATATGTATATTCAGTATCTTTATCTATATCTTTGTCTTTGATATGTATATATTTGTCTTTGATAGTAAATAGAAATTGGTCTTCAATTAAGACCCACATATATATTTAATTGTGTATTCGGATTACACTGATCTCACATTTAAATATTCCAATAAAACATTTTTGTTTAAATTTTAATTAAAACAACGAATGTGTTTTGTTACTGTAACGTATATGAAAAGATGATAATATCTAATTTAAGTTCAAACCACTT
The DNA here is from genome assembly GCA_918358695.1 of Melinaea menophilus ssp. n. AW-2005. Taxonomy (NCBI): domain Eukaryota; kingdom Metazoa; phylum Arthropoda; class Insecta; order Lepidoptera; family Nymphalidae; genus Melinaea; species Melinaea menophilus. The sequence continues at coordinate 1,710,133 of OU911048.1, forward strand.
CGGTCAACAATTATCTCTCTTAATTAATCATGAAATTGAAAGACCCCAAAAATTTATTTGCAGACCGATTACAAGAAATAGAATGCGCACTTTAAAAAAAAATATTGCGAAAATAGTGGTTAAAGAAAATGTAACCAATGATAATCCAAATAATTTAAATAATACAGTTTTCGATTTATTGTTAAATTAATTTAATAATATTTTTAGCTAAAAAAGTTAACAAAATACTTTAAAATTAAATTTAGTGATGGGGTTACCGTAGGAATATATAGAAGCAGAGAAAACTTTTATGATTACATGGTGAAAGGCAATGGAATAATGATCCGGTATTCTTGAATAGAGCTAGGAATTTCTCTAAAATATTAAAGAAGTTAAAATAAAGGCAACTTGGGATGTTTTATCTAGTTTTACTGGAAAATCTAGAGCTGCCAATGGGCCTATAAAGATATAAATTGATAATATTGAAATAAATAAAGATACAAGGGTGCCGGCAGTTTTTGAGACCTTTTTTACTGAAATCTCAATAACAGTCACGCATAATTTAAATTCTTCATCATCTGATGCAATCGCCAAACTGAACAAAAACGTTAAAGTCAATAATAAATGTTTTGCTTTTAAACCTGTTTCATCAGATGAAATAGTTTAATCAAATAGTTAAACATTTAGAAACTTAAATCCGAAGAAAACCGGTGATCTCTGGGGTATGCCAGTTAAATTACTTAGCACTATTATAAATGATATTGCATTCAATTATCCCTTATTTTCAACAAATGTATCGACCCGATATATTCCCAGATTTGATGAAAAACAGTAAAGTAGTTCCTTTGTTCAAAAGTGGCGATAGATTGGATCCCAAAAATTATAGGCCTACCTCGGTTTTACCGACCTTAAGTAATATCTTCGAGAAAATTATTCTAAATCAGATGTCAGAATTTGTGTATAGCAGTGGGATCATGCATAGCGAACAATATGGTTTCTCCAAAGGCAAATCAACGACTGATGTGAGTGCCGCGCTTCTTAAGCACAATTACGACGCATGGGAGAAGTCCCAGAATGCAATTGGGGTGTTTTGCGATTTGTCCAAAGCCTTTGATTGCGTGGACTATCGGAAGTTGCTATGCAAACTTAACTACTATGGTGTACGTAGCGCTGCGCTTGATCTTATTGCCTCTTACCTGAATCAAAAGTCGGAAAATTTACGTAAAGAATTCTAAATCGTCTAGTTCTCATCTAAAGATGGGCGTTCCACAAGGATCTATTCTAGGCCTCTTTTTGTTTTTACTTTATATTAATGACTTGCCCTTTTTTGTTGAGGGTTTGACATTGTACTTTTTGCTGATGATACCTCGCCTATTTTTAAAGTTGAGCGTGATAGGATTAATTATGACGAAGTAAACACTACTTAGTCACGAGTCCTTCATTGGTTCGAAATTAATAATTTAGTCTTAAATGCTAATAAAACTAAATGCACACTTTTTAATGTAAGAAGTAAAAATTTTAACTTGCTCTTTAACAATGAGGTGTTAGAATTAATTGAATCAACACATTTTTTAGGTATAACTTTAGATAAAAAGCTCCAGTGGAATCCCCATCTCTTAACACTCGCAGCCAAACTCAGCTCCGCCGTAATTGCAAAGCAATTAGAAAAGTTAGGCAATTAACGGACGTTAATACGTTATTGTTGTTTATTTTAGTTATTTTCATAGTATTTTATCTTACGGTATTTTATTATGGGGCAGTGCTGGCGAAATTAACTCTATATTTATTTTACAAAAAAGAGCTGTGCGGGCTATTTATAACTTAAAAACTAGAGATTCTCTGAGAGATGTTTTTAAAGAAATAGATATTCTTACAGTTACTTCGCAATACATATTTAATAACATATTATATATACGTCAAAATTTAAATAGTTATATAAAAAACAGTGACAGACACGCGATAAATACGAGAAATAAAAACAAATTCGTAACGCCAAAATTTCTTCTCCAAAAAATTTATAAATTCTTCATGGGATTGAGTATACGCATATAAATTTCCATAACATATCTTAGACCTTCCATTTCTTAGTTTTAAATCTAAAATCAAATATTTATTATTAAATGAATCTTATAACGTTCAAGAGTTTTTAGTGGATCGAAATATGTGGAACTTTAGTTGTTGAATCATTTGCAGGATTTATATTACAATGTACATCATCTAAGATTTTAACATTTCTTTTATAAAGAGCAACTGTGAAATTTCTGGCCGGCTCTTCTCAACAGAGCAGCATTCCAAGCCGGTGGTAGCTTACTTACGGACTGACTACACTGACCTTTATTTTGTATTGTAATAATTGACGATTCAAAAGGGCGTGTAAATAACTACTTGAATAAAGATAATTTGAATTTGAATATTTTAAGGTCTAAATAATTTTTGTATAATAATGATATAACCTCTTTTTTATAGGTATTAATCTATGTTATGATATTCGTAATAGAAACTGACTAATTTACAGAAAAAAAAGTTTTTTTTTTTAGGACTTTTTTGTTTCATCCATTTTTCGTTCTAATAAAATAAAGAATATGTTTTATAAATTGTTGTCACGGATTGTCGTCATTATGTAATGCGGTAAATATTCCGCGAAGGCCTACATATAATCGTCAGCACTCAGCACTCGATGTTTATTATATATCTATAAAGATATTCACCATATTCTTCATTTTGGTCGAGCTCCCAATATTTCGACGCAGCTGAATATAGTAATGTGTACACGAGTATACTAAAGCAAAGAGTGAATCTACAAACGCTTAAAACGTTATATATGTGTCTATTGAAACAAAATATATTAACAATTTAGTATATGTACCTGCAAAATGTACTTAATATGTTATTTATTTTTTTTGACTGAAATTCTTCAGACTGAACCACCCAAACTAAACTACAAATTAGCCTTTTTATAATATAAATCGCAGATCACATTGTATCGAAAATATATAATAAGTATTATCATTTATATTTTTTAAATTTTATTTGAAAATCTTTTACATCTATTTAGTATGATTTATTTTATAAAATGCACTTTAATTGTCAAATTCAGAAAGTATATACATAATTATTATTTACTATATTGTAAGAAAATATTTCTAGTAAACTAAAGTGTGATATGTGAATTGTATATTTTTAGAATTGTTTATTAAAGAAAATAAATGAGATTGAAATTAAATAAATACCTTCACGAATTTTAACTTCGTGATGGTACTTTTTTAATCTCAACGATCATTAACCAAAGCAGAATACGTACACAGACTCGAATTGTTCTGGATAGCGGAGTCGGTCGCAGGGAGCTTAGAAATAGCCAATTACGATGTACTTTCCCCAATTAAGAAAGCCAATTACGATATTAAAAAAATATCTTGTATATAATCTTGTTTATATACATTATAAAAAACATACTGGCTCTAAACTGAATTTTCTTTTAGTATATATTGGTTTTAAATAATATGTTTTTTATGAACCTATTAGCGATACAACTAGAGAAAATACTATAACAATCGTCTTCAAATCCTGTTTCAATAACTAACTATATATCCTCTAACCTTATATAACTTACCTCGAAAGTTTCTAATTCTGAATAAGAACATGACATTACTCGTATAAGAAATATTGAGCAGGTTCTTTAGGATAGAACTGAATTTGAAAAAAGACTATAAAATATATTTGCTACGGTAGTAATATTTCTTCCAAATAAATATAATATAACACAAATGTTTTAAGAAAAAAGTTAAAGTGGTATATAATTCTCTCTGATTTATTAAGAATTTATTTAAATAGATTTATAAACTCATAACTTACCAAAGAAATGATATAAAGTATATATGGGTACAAGTCATATTACTATTTACATTTGCTTTTTTTTACATAAAGATAATAGTGAATAAATATAAAATTACTAATACTACATACTCTTTTGAAGAATCTATTCTTAAAACTATTCTACTTCAACAAACTCAATCCGAGTTTGTTGAAGTAGAATAGTTTTAAGGTTCATTTAAATCTAAATAAATTGATTATTGTAAATTTCTGTTATTTAATTATTACGTGAAACTCTTAATTTAGATTATAAATATCACATTGTTATAATTATTAAATCCGATGAGTAGACATAAAAATAAAGTAATATAGAAATAAATCGAATTATCATTATGGTACGTATAAATAATTCAATAAAATAGAATGAATCCATGAACATTTTACTTTATTTCATTATTTATGTTTTTTTTACCGTTTTTTTTTCAAATATTTTATAGTTCGTTTGTTGAACAAGATTACCTTATAATTACTAAATTTATATATAATTTAATGAGTTACAGGTATTTAGAGTTAATGTTTCCATAAACATTGTAAACATTGTTTTACTGTAGGCACGTTAATTATTCCGACCGCAGTGTGATTATGCGTGAGCGACTGCTGATTTATTGTTACCGCCAAGTCTTGTATTATTGTATTTGTACATTACTTCTTTATGAGATACACATTTGAATGCGATACTACCTTTTATAGACTTACTTGATAAAAATCACACGTTGCATAAATCACTATCGTCAATAAAAAGAAAAGCCTTTTATAAACCATTATGAAGATTGAGCTGTTTTTACTTAGTAGGTCGTGGTTCGTGAGTAATATATATATATATATATATATATATATATATAAAGTTTAAATTTAAAAAAACGGAATCCTTTATTATCCGTCTGTATATCTGTCCGTCTGCCTGTCTTGCGATAACGCGTGGAGATATCGTGTTGAAATAATTACCATATACTACTATAGTATCTTGACACTGTGAAATATAAAACTTTTTAATTAACGTAAGAAAAGATATGGCCGTTAATGCCACAAATAACGTATATTTTGCCACTCTCAAAAAAATCAAAATTGATAGATATATATTTGCCTTTGGCCTAGTAGGTTCTATGAAATATGATATATTAAATCATACAAATGTAGCCATATAGGCTGCCTAAATTTAAAATTGAAGCTGCATGTTCACGTGTGGTATCAGAGGAAAAAGTTTATGTGAATATTTCTAAACGTATTTTATAAATTTTTACGAGACATGAATTCTTGATTATAATGAATGGATGGGATATACAAAAAAAATCGTCCTCTCTTTATCTTTAAAGAATAGTTATTATTGATTTCTGCATTGTAATTATGTTTTCTTGGAAAATGTCAGAATATTACAGTTTGTACGAGGTTTTAGTTTAATTTAAATTAAGAGTTAAAAGTCTGAAATAAAGTTTCCGTACAGAGTGAGAGTACGTGTTTTTACAGGCAGTAGTTCATATTTTTTATATTATGATCCAATTAATGACTTATAAGATTGTAATGTAACGATTTATTCATTAGCAATGTCTTTACGAAACGCATTTATTTAATCGTTTAATTTATTTCTAATTCTACACTATTTAAACAAGTTTCTTAACAAATGTATAATATCATTAACACTAAAATTGTTAGCGTAGTGAAATGAAAGTGGCACAGTCTGGTATGTTTGCTATATAAATACCTAACTGTGACGCAGTGCTGCAGTGTCTAATAGTTAGTGGATATGCTAAGTACTGGTACACAATGCAACAGCGTAGCTGAATATATTTGTTTTTGATCTTTTAGTTGAAACGTATTACCTTTAATGATTGATTTATCCATTTTAATATTTGAATCTTGTTAGATCTGCTTTTGAATGAAAAAATGTGTTCTAAACTAGTTACTCAAACATAAATATGATAGAAAAAACCTTATTTTTATATTATTTTAAATATACTCTATTACAAAAAAAATACAATAAATTTTTAATTCTTAATATAAAAATTAAATTTTAAAGGTCACCATTAAATTATTTATTTTATTTATTTTAATTTTAACTTCATGCCATAACCCTTGTGGTGTAGCCAGAGACGACGAAGCGCCAAACGCTATGGTCCTTGCATACCTCTTTTGACTCGGCCATAGACATACAACAACAACCTATTTATACATGCCCTCCGGGGCGTTCTCATGTTTTTTACGTGACCTTCCTGCAGTATCACAGATACTGTGATTTCGAAGGTAACTCGAAACCTTCCCATGTCTCTCTTACCGCTCACTTTTACTTTATAAATGTCTTCCGTTCGACGTGCCCAAACCACCTGAGCATGTTCTTCTTCATTCTCACCGTAGCATCTACGCTAGTACCTGCCACTCTATGGATCTCTACATTGCGGATTCGGTCACGTAAACTGACTTCGGATATTCGGCGAATAAATCGCATCTCCACAGCATTCATATTTCTTACATTCTTTTTCTGTGTTGCTCACGTTTGGCTGTCGTATACCAGCGTCGGTAGCAAAACTGCATTGTGTACAGCCAAACATGCAGCTATGCTAACGTTTCACCGTCTCAGCAATATAGCCAAAGCACCGTTGACTCTGTTACCGGCAGCAATACGCCTTTCCACATCCATTACGTTCCTTCCGTCTCTGCTAAACATATTTCCCAAATATAACACTCACATTCACTTGTTCTATTATCTTACCATTCACCTTAATCTTACATTCTGTTCTTTTTTCATTTCTTTCAAATATCAGAACCGTCATATTATCTGCATTCAGGTTTAGACCATTATTTACACACCCACCTTTCAGAGTGGTGACCAATGCTTGCAAATCGCATTCTGATGATGCAATGAGCACTGCATCATCGGCATATAGCAAGCAATTGACCTTAAGGTCCCCTACTTTCACTCCCATGTCACTGTCTTTCACGCCTTGTAGACAACTATACACATACAAATTGAACAACTACGCTGAAAAAGCGCAACCCAATTGCTTAACACCCGATTGGTTGTCAAACCAAGGTGACATGTCAGTTTCTACTCGCACACAGGCTGAGTGATCTCTGTAAAGAGACTTTACAGCCTGTAGCAAGGGTCCGCTCACGTGGTATCGAGGCAGTATCTTCCATAATTTCTTTCTTACAACCCTATCAACCGCCTTTTCCAAATCCACGAAAGCACAGAAAACTTTTTGATTTAGGGCCAAAAACTTTTCCGTGATCATGCGAAGGGAAAAGATCTGATCTACACACCCTCTTTTAGGTCTAAAACCTCCTTGAGTCTCCGACAACAACCTTTCAGATCACTCTTGCATTCTTCTCGCAAATATTTTAGCATAAACTTTAGCGCCCAAGCTAATCAAACTGATAACCCTGATAGCTTGCATAGTCTATCTATGATCCTTTGACTTTATACAAAGATACGATGACTGCACCTCGCCAATCGTCTGGAATCTGTCCTGATTTCCAGCATAAATTGCAGAACAGGTCCCAGACGCGTGGCCCACCATATTTGATCATCTCGGCAGTAACTTCATCTGCTCCCGCAGCCTTACTACATTTCAGACTTTGAATCGTGCTCTCCTCTTCTTCCAAACTGATTTCACCTTCGGCTACATCCGGACTCAGCATTTTGCTGGTACTCAAGGCCGAGGCGTCTTCATACTCATACGTGTCCTTGTAGAATTCCGCCCACCGCTGCAAAACTTGTGCTTTCTCTGATACAATTTCACCGTTCTTCGAAAGCACCCCTTTCATTCTACAGGCTACCGAACAATCCCGGGAATCACTAACTTCTCGCCAGAAAAGCTTCATGTTTTCCTGAAAATTGTTCGTCAACCTTTCATTCCTTTTTCTCTCAGAATTTTCACGTTTCATCTTTATAAGTGCTTTCGTTTTGTGCTTTTGCAGCTTGTATTCTCTTTTTCTTATCTCTCTCATACTTTTATCCCTATCCGAGGATTTATAATCCAGACATGATTTCTTCTTTAACTCCACAGCATCTTTCACTTCATCATCCCACCATTTATCACGCTTTTTACTAAAACCTCTTTTCCTTTTACCACATACCTCTGTCGCTTCTTTCACCATACCATTCCTAAGGTTCTTCCAGTACACTTTCATTTCCAGAATCACAGTTTTCAGGCTTCTTGGAAACCCTTTCTTGATATTCCTCTCTGATCGGTGGATCTTGAAGCTTCCAGCTTTTTATGCGATAATTCAACTCCAAGCTTGGACATGTCGTACGGCTGCGCCAACCTGCATACAGACCTCGTATTTAAACAACGACTAGATAATGGTCCGATCCCAGATCAGCACCCCTATACATTCACGTGTCCATAACTTAACTTCGAATACGCTGATCCACTAGGAATAAATCAATCATACTTCTTTCTTTCGCTCGCTTCCATGCGTACATGTGAATTTGTTTGTGATCAAACATCGTGCTTGTCCCATACAAACAAACAGACATTAAATTAATTAAAATCAAACAGGTCAAGAGACTTGAAATAAGTTTTATAGTAAAATTTATATTTGTAGACTAAAACCGAAATTTATTTAAGAAAGTTCTATATAATTATATAAAAGTTTTAATTATAATAAATCTTTAATGTAGGGAATGAAACGAGCGAGAGGGGACTAATATGTTGCAGAAGTTAAACAATAATCAGAAATTTGTTAATGAATTAATGATTTCACGATCTTTTGAAATTTTCGTTAACTTCAGGTAAACTTCTTCTATTATATATACCTTAAATTAAGTCCAGTTATAGTTACTATGATAATTATTACAAACAAAAAAAGACAAGAAAAATTGCAATCAAACACTTTTTCCTAGTTTTTAACCTCTTAATAATAAATATCTGATCACTGGCTTTCTTGAAATATATATATATATATATATATATATATATATATATATATATATATATATATATATATATATATATATATATATTTATATAAATATATATTTTATTTTTAAGTTTTAGATGACTTTCTCACGGAGGATTATTACCCAGTTTGGGAATGATTTAAGAAAAATGATAATCTTTAATAGCAAACATTTGATTTGTATTGACAATTTATTTTAGGCATAATTAAAGTTTTATTTGAAGTATCGATAAAACTATTCTATTTATGAATTAAATAATGGGACCATTATTTATCTGAGTCGGATCGGGTGTAAAACATAAGTGTCCTAAAAATAACATTACAACACTCGTAAACAAAATGAATGTAGTAATTATTAGTTATATTTTTAATTAATAATGCTACAGTTAATGATAAAATAACATTAATATAACATCATTGTGTAATTGAGTAATGTTTTTTTTATATTAATTGTAAGCAACACTTTTAGTTCTATTATAATATGGGTTAATATATTATCTATAAAGTTATATTTTGTATATCATCCGGGTGTTATTTAAGCACACACACGCCGAGGACTGAATCGCTGCGATAGCAGTCTTATATTTTTCAGTCTACCTAACGCTGCTAAAGATTATAGATCTTTGTAACCGAAAGAATAAAAAAAATTATTTAGATTCAATATCAAAATTTCAAAATGTAGTAAAATTATTATATAACGATTAAAAAATACATAAATAAATAATATTAATATAAAAATAATAATTTAAAAATGTTACAAATGTAGTTTTTCGTTATTGTAAGTAGCCTTTATATATTTTATAAACTCATGTCTATTGTAATAAATTCCACCATGAGACTGAAAATAAAGATTTTAATTATTATAATATTTTTCATACTCAGAAAATAAGAGACAATTTCAGTTCTTTTAATATATTTCATATTAAATAAAAGATATAATAGAAAAATAACCACTTACTAATTCTTCATGATATTATAATTAAACACAATTTGTGATTCAATCAAATACGTGATCTAAGTACACCTAAAAGCCACAAGCCTCATACAGTATTTCCATTCAATGTACTCTTAGGTACTTACGATTAATTGTAGTGACAATTAGTACGAGTTGTAATAATGAGGCAGACCAAAATTGTATTTCTTATATTTCTTATTATTATCGTAGCGATTCAGACCCCGGCTTGTGTGTTTTTTAAATAACACCGGGATATAATTCGGAATAGAAATTTATAGATTTAAACCCTTATGGTAATAGAATTCAAAAATGTTCAAAAACAATTATTATTAAAAAAGACATTACTCAATCACACAATGATGTTCTCATTTGAGTTCGAGTCACAATGTCAAATATTTTAATTATAGAAATTATTTGTGAATATCTATTTTTATATATATTTCGAATAAATAAATAAAAAAAAAACAATTTATTTTTGCTTGTGAAATCCGTGGAGTGTTTGCTAATATTAATGTAATAGTAATATTAATAATATATTTCTAATTATTTATTATATAAAATAGAATTATGCACTTTTCTTTTTCTAAACAAACTTTAACTTTTCCAAATTTTATACTGATTATAAATAAATAAAGAATGAATAAATCATCAACACTAGTAAAATTATTTTTAGTGTTAGACTGAATTTAGAAAAATAAATCTGTTTTATTATATTTTATTATTGATAATAATATATTTATTATCATTAATCTATTATTATTAATAATGTAATAAAAGGACTTTGTTCCATCATATATGAATCTAACTTATGTAGCATACAAACTCATTGAGTTCACACACGTTCTTATTTGAAGACCTCTTTATTTGGAGAACACTTGAGGTTTGACAGAATCCCAAAATCGCAAAGACAAAGGATATGGATCAAAATTTGTTGTAGAAAATGTTATTTTAAACTTTAAGGCTTAAGTAAACAGCCTTTTTTAGCGTACGCAACCTTTTTTTGTATTACTTAAATAATTTTTAATATTTTTATATTTTCTATACACGATAGTATCTCTGTAAAATTAAATATGCTATTAATTTTAAAAATAAATCAGGTAATGAGCCACAGGTCGTGAATGAAAATAAACATAAAGTTTTTGACGAAAATCATTTTGCCTTACACCTTTTACACCAATAAAAACAAAAGTAGATTTGAAATCATGTCTTTATTTTTATGGTATATTTTGTCCCATCATAAGATGGGACAAAATATAAATTACAAAAATTATAGCTTTTTGAAAACAATCTCAATTCCATTACCCACAATTCAAATGCAAATTGCCTTCAAATCGTTCTGAACGACAAAATTGACGTCAGTGCGCTCTGAAATTAACAATTGTACTTTTACTCATTTAGTTATACAGGAAATAAATTATGACTTTAGCATCTTGGTCTCCTTTATGCTTACAAACTATACATATTACAAAATTGTGGCGGCAAATAATACCTAATAACTTTAATGTATTGTTTAAAATTATAAACTTTTAGAATAACGTTAACGCTAAGAAAATATACCTAATTTGAATCATTACGAACAGTTATAGATATTATTTTGAATCTCCAATACTCACCTTCTGTCGTCTGTTATAGTTACTTGTATGATCGCCTTTAAGATCATTAATCAAGTATCATTCAGGTAGACCAAAAGACTCAATTGGTCTGTGATCGTATCATTCGTATATATTGAATTATGTCAGATTTTAATGAATCTTCGTATTGATATAGATGTATTGACATACACCTAAACAAAGTATAGTAAACTTTTACTTCGGAAAACTGTTTCGTCGCAAGGTTTTATTAAAAATAAAATCCTGAACAATTTAGAAAGCAATCTACAGACTTAGAATAAAAAGAATAATTGATGGCACATAAAAATATATTTATATTTAATAAAAATAAATCAAAGGGTTACTATAATCAGGCCTTAAGTTAATTCAAATAAATAATACTTTTGTGCTTTCTTATTCGTACCAAACATCAGACATTAAACATGTAATAATAACAACTCCACAATGATTCATCTGTCTTTTCTTAAATTCTCAATAATAACATTTTGTCTACTTTAATTGTTTTATCGTATTTATTATTGATTTTTTTTATATAAAAGTTATTTTATTTTATTAAAAAAGTGATTATTAATGTAATTTCATTCATTGTGCGTACCATAGAGTTTTTTTTTTTATTAACAAAATCAATTATAATAAAGATAGTCAATTATTTTAATATTTGAAGTATGTAGTACGTATAAAGTAGGTAGTTCATATGTTAATCACATTGATTGGAAAAGTTAATGTATTGGTTTTATTACACGATAATAAACTAAGTTATCCAACTGGGATATCAGTTGATTAACAATGGTACGACGGGATTTTATATTGTAATAAATAAAAATGTTATATTATTAATCATATTAGGAATTTAACTAATAAATAAACAAATTTATCGATGTAAAATATGCTATATAAAATTACCTAATTGTCTGTTATTTTAAGTTTAGTAAGTAGTAGTAAACTAAATTTTATAATTATTTAAAAATAGTGTATACATATATAACAGCTGGCTGTTTCCTTTCGTATAACACCGTCTTAGAGTATTTTATATTTCGTTTGAAACATTTTTTTAGATCTACTTACTTATTTTATATATTAAAACTTACATATTTAAAGATTATCATATTTAACAAACAAACTTTTTTATCATTATATAATGAAATAAGGTATTATAAATTTTTCTATACGTATTTTAGAATTCACTAGCGTTTACTCCTTTAATTAACCCTCAGTACTTTGAAGGAGATAATTGTAGTAGGCCTAGTACGAAGAAGTTATTAATTGTTATGTTTACAATTGAATTGTTTCTTAAATTACTTTGTACTGTAATAATCATTTATCATTAAAAGTAGTCGCAAATTTAATGCAACTTTATCTACAATATATTTGTAGTTTCATATAGCTAATACTTTATTGAAATCTCATTTTAGCAGAAACATAAACATTATAATTTTTTTATTTATGTTGTCCAAAATTTCATCGTTTTTGTCTCCATGTTTCAAAGATTATTAATCAAAATTTTATCTCTGAATATAATAAAGACGAAATTAACAAAATGCTTCAAATTATTATTTTTACTTTATAAGATACAGCCATTAGTAAGTTATAGTTTTTTAGAAGTAAATTTTTAATTTATAATCTATACTATTACTTAAATGTTTACTATATCTTTATATAAAATGGTATTTAGCTTATTTGTCATGCAGAAAGTGAAGCAGAGCAAGTGTCGCCGCGCTTATAACGCAATGATTCGAATTTTAACAAAGGCAAACTCGATGAAAACAAAGAAGATAAGAGTCCTTTTGGCTTATTTTTTCTAGATATTTACATACAAATGCAATTCAATTTAAGTTGAGGCAAATAGGTATTTGCCGTACGTAGGTACATCTCGCAACATTATTTTACCGATATCTGCAATACGAGTCAATTGGTGTCATGAGACCAGAGAGAGGTCTGTGCTAAGATAAGGAAAATGAGGTTTTGTTTTATATAAAATGAAGCTTATTGACTACACCTTTAACTAAATTTTTAGTTTTCACAATGAGAACAAAAAATGAATGTTTTGTAAATATTAACTTTCATTATATAGTTCCCTCGTATTCATTAAGCATTGGATTACGGAAATTGATTATCATGATTACGGATATCAAAAACATTGAATAAAATATAAAAATACCTCTTATTTTTAATTTCAAAGGCAATTTGCGATTAATTATACTATATAAACCTAAAATCACTAATACTAATTATTAACTTTGTCAATTTACAAAATGTTATATATTTATAAGATTATATGAACTATATATTTCCTATAACGCGATTTACCAATAATAATTCTAGTGGATCTCATAATTTTGTTAATTCATTTTAGTTCTTTTTAGATTTAATACTTTTAGAAATTTCAAATTTAATATATTACAAATAAATAAAGTTGTTTCTAATCAGAAAGACATTGTTTTTTTGTCATACTGTAGAATGACTGAACGTAGTAGTTCTGTCGTTGCGTTGATAGTCAGTCAAAATAAACGATTTTATTATAACCCTAATGAATAGTTGTCGTTGAATGCTTGGTTTTTAACATTGCAGCATAAGTATAACTACAAGTCAAAATTGTTTATTGCCAAATCTTAATTTCTTGTTTATTGTAATTAAGAAAGCTTTAGTTATACTTTTGTTAAAAATAAACTAATAAAAATTGGTATAATATATATTTTGAAACGACTTAAAACGCTTTCGACTAAAGGATAATAAAGATAATTATCAGAGCGACCTACATCGATAAATCGGTCTTTGGATCGGTCGTTTAGCTTCTCTAACGAACGGTTTTGTATTAGATAAGCAATTTTTTTTCGGCTTAATTCTTTTACATTCATTGTCGGTTTAAAACTTTTGACTTGTAAGTAGATATATTTATTTTTTTAACTTATATTTTCATAAAAAATAATAACGAAGGACAATTTCTTTGGTTTTTATATCTTGCATATCTATGTATAATTTTCTATTATACTTATTCTATAAATTCATGAAGAATTTAGAATATCACATAAAAGCCTACAATAATGCGGCGCTCATTATTCATGACATGTGAAATATAATGAGGGTACAGAACCTACATTCTGCAAAAGCAAGTGAATTTTATCAAACTCCTCAAAATTTAACAATAAACATTTGTCAAACGTCAAAACAAACTAAAAACTAAATTGAAAAATTAAAAGTAGAAAATTTATTAAAATATGAGTAAATATATTAATAAACTGAGTAATTTACACAACAAAAGTTACTGTTTCTTTACAGCTCCTCTTCTAGTAGAAGAAGCTGCCACGGGATCTTAAATCTCAGTGTTTATAGGAGATATTGAGTTCGGTACAGGAGATATTGAGTTCGGTGTACAAATACTATTAAGGTCGGCAAGACATTCGATGGTGGGATCCGTCCACGGCAATTACATGAATGCACCCTTCCCGTGTCCAGCATTTACCAACGCCGTAACGTTTTCGAGCTTCAAGAAACACATTGTGACGACTTTTAGTAAGAAACTCGGATTGAGTTATGCCGGCGCCCTTCAAGTTGGTTTTTGTAAACCAAACCTTATCGCGGATAGAAGTATCTGTAAACTTAATCATGATAAGCCGAGGTTTATTTTCGGATGCGAAAAATTTTGAAGATCTAAATGCTCGGCAAATATGTTTGTAACTCGCACTGATTAGTTCTCAGCCTTATCCTCAGCGACACCATGTAAAAGAAGCATTTTCTTTCTACGTTGGAGCTCTTGGCGATCAATTTCCTTGGCTAGAAGTTCAACTAGCCTTTGCAGCTCATTGAGAGCAGATAATATAAAGCTTCTAAATGTAGTAAAATCAGTTGCAAGGGAACTTGAAGATGTAGTTTTGTGAAGGTCTTGCTGAAACTCGTTCATCCTACTATTGAACATATTGACCATGACATCAAGAGAGTCTTTGATGGAATCCATTTTGTGGTGACTTTTGTTGAGATAGTGATGAAGTTGTTTAAGATAGTGATGAAGTTCAAATGAAGAGATATATAAGGATTTTATGCACTGGTGGGTAGATTAATTCACATTTATAGAAATGAATTACTTTGTTTAGGAAATTTTACACTTTAACTATTTAAATTAATTAGACAAAGATGTAAGGCTCAAAAAACGATGTTCACTTTTTTCACTCCTACCCACGAAAAAACATATATATGTAAGGATATATTTGGCGTTTAAACTAGCAAATCTTCAGAATATACAAAGTATTATTTAAATAAAAATTACGAACAGTAATTGAATCTACGATTGTGCAAGAATTCTATTAAAAAGAGATTTATACAAAAAAACTGTGATAAATATCATTTAAATTGAATTCGATATTTCAATTCCGTAAGAACGT
This sequence comes from Melinaea menophilus ssp. n. AW-2005, assembly GCA_918358695.1. NCBI lineage: Eukaryota > Metazoa > Arthropoda > Insecta > Lepidoptera > Nymphalidae > Melinaea > Melinaea menophilus. The sequence continues at coordinate 1,725,819 of OU911048.1, forward strand.
TGAACTTGACCCGAACAAATTGCGCTTTAGTAAATCCCATTCTACTAGCACAAAGTAAATCTCGGCAATATTTCACAGACTACAATGTAAACCATTCAAGTTAATACTCCTATTATATATGCCTACATGCCTCCGCATCTGCAGGTACTATATTGTATATTCCATTTTCATCTGTATAATTACTTTGTACAGAGGTTTCTACAAAAAGGTTTTTGGTAAACATTGATCTATATACTACTACTGCCTGCGAAATGACCTTATTTTATGTTATTTTACCTCTTATATTAACGAACGATCTGATACTCAATACTCAACACACGACCTTAAGATTTTTAATTAGCACTCATTTCTTAGGTTACCTATCGTTTGTAAGCCTTGTATATCTATGATATATGAATGAACTCAGAGTATGAAATATCACGAAAAACAACTATCGTATTTGTATTAAAGTATTTTTCAACAAATAAAAATATTTTTAAAGCAATTTTATTTACAATTTAATCTTTTAAGAAAAAAGTATAAAATGTATAAAATCCATTTACTAAGAATTTTCATTTCTGCCAGCAAAATTTTATTATTTGGGTTCAGCACAGTATGTCACCTGTTTTCATCACTTTAGACATTCCCTGTTTTTTAGACAACGTTATTCAATCGCTACATTCATGAGGTTTCTCCGGCCCTCTTTTTTTATAAACTAAATTTTCATACTTAAGACTCTCCTAATTATATGTTTTTCATTCATTCACATTGCATGACTATACTGCGGCCACAATTATCTGTTATTATCACCAGTGCAGTTTTTAACTACCTCTTAGACACTTATTTCTTTAATTGTCTACATCTTAGCATTTGCATTTTACTAGATAAATCTATTTATAGCCCTACCTTCCTGTCTATACATAACTCAATTCATAATACAAAATATTATACAATGCTGTTTAATATACTTATGGTAAAAAAAGAGAATTAATACTTTCTTCTTATTAAGCAGATTCTACTGTAATCGGAATTATAAAGAAATATTCAAATATTTTGAACAATTTATTATTGTACGCTTCCATCAAATTAAATTTGTTCATAATAAATTCTGTGCTACTTTTCTGCTGTGGAATGAAAATAATTAATTACCTTAATCGGTTTACATATCCGCTTTCATATAAATAAATTAATACCTACATTCGAAATTGAAATTGCAGCTATTTGATTGATAATATTTTCCTTTGTATAAATTTATACCGAGAGCGATACCACAATACTTGTTATCTTTTAGAGCACCGGAAACAAAAAATTATAAATTAAAACTTATTTTGACTATAAACCATCCTGGTTACAAACAACCAAAATAGAGAGCACCTACCGCACCTATTGAAACTGCCACTAAAGAAGTAAAAGACACTTTGTACATCTAACTACATCATAAAGAATCATGAGGACCCCCCGGTGGGCATGTATGAAGAGGTTGATGTCTGTGGCCGAGGCGAAAGAGGTATGCAGGGACCGTAGCGTTTGGCATTCTATCGTCTCTGGCTACCCCGCAAGGGATATGGCTTGATGCTAAATAAATAAATAAATAAATAAATAACTACATAATAAAAACGAACTAACAAACTATAAGAATAGCTGTAGAGAATTAGTACAGCACAATAATAATTATGGGCGATTTCAATAGTCAAATATGCAAAAGGGAAAATAGTGAAAGTCAATACATAGGGCCGTATATGAGTGGAAAACATAACAAAAAAGGTCTACGGCTCGTAGACGATGTTCATGAACATAACCTATACATTATGAACAGCTCGTGCAATAAAAAACCACAAAGCAGATGGACTTAGATTTCTTAAAACGGCAAGATCAAAAGCTAATTAAAACTTATATTAACAAATAAACCCAAAATGTTTATGGATGTTTTTAAAAAACTTCAATTTCGATTACCGTATGGGAAAATCAAAGTTCTGAAACCACCAACCTAAACGCGAAACAGAAAGCATGATAACAAAATCAAAAACTAATCACGATAAAAGAGGAAGCAAGAGAATATATAGTGAGATGACAGATGATAAATACAATAATAAAAGGACAGAAAGAAAATTATTTATCAAAGAAAATATAAGGAAACATCGAAAAGAAAACAAAACAAAAAAATTTAAATCGCCTCCAAAGAAGCGGAAAAAAGTTGGAAAGAATTCCACGAGAGGACCGACTGGATGCCTAAACTACAAGATGTAAAAAGCAAGCAAGACAAACTAAAGAGAATCGATATACTAAGTATTGCAACAGATTTCTATAATGCCCTTTATAGCGAAACTATTTATAAATAGTGACAGATGGATTACGCAGATGAGTACACATACGAGTTAACTCATCCTGGAAAAGCTATAGGTCTCTAAAATCATTCCACACCATTACAAATAAAAAGGCAAGCATATAGTTTCTACATTCTTCCCTTGATGATATATGGTTGCCAAACATAGGCTCTCACTAAGGACTAAGGATAAAGAAACTGAAAATTTGCCAACATCATATTGAGCAAAGTATACTACATCTGAGGAAAAAGAACAAAGTAAATTTAAAACTTATTAGGGACAAAACAAATATCACAGATATTACCTACACCGTATGAATGAATGAATTCACTCCTGTGTCCCATTCGGATAGATATGAGTGTTAGAAAGTCAAAAGCTGAGATCCAAATAACCCTCTTTCGCTCCTTCCACATTTATTTATCTCAGAAAAGTTTTATAATATGTAACTCGCAGTAAAACAAAGTTGTAGGTAAAGATTTGTCTATTTTCTACATATGAACACTGGTCCAGCATTGTGATATCACATTTATATATATAAATGTATGGATAACGTAGTTCCAATGTCAAAGCGCATATTGCTAATCCTTATTTTCAAATTGTTTTACGAAATACAATAACATAGTATTATAATGGGGGTAGGGGGTAATATGAAGCAGTCAAGTTAATAGACCGTATCGCCTTGACGATTTCGCTTAGACCGTTGCCAAATATTCCCTACATTTTTGGGCAACAGGCCCTGCCAAAAAATACTATCACTTTTTAATTTTAATGATGACATAAGGAAAATCTTTTTAATATTCTTTATAATTTTGATTTAATGGCACAATTGATTATACCCGAAGAAAGCATACCTATTATTTCGACCAAGGTGAATTTTGAACTTAATTGCAATTGTAACATAGATAATAAATGAAGGTACAATTGAATGGAGAATATTTTTTACAACATAATTTGAAAAAACTAATACAAATTATTCCTTATCATCTCAACTTGTCATTGAATTATTGAAAAATCATAAAGAAACATTTCGACATTTCCACGTTCTAAACAATACTAGAAGTGTATAAATGCATTTAATAAACATTTTACAAATTGGTTATATTAAGAATAACAGAGAGAACTACTAAAAGATTAGTATATTAGTAATTAATTGGCTCAATGCTATGGTTAGGGGTAGAATACAACAGTCTCACTCAAGTCACGGATATTTAACAAGTATTAGTACGGAACTCTTCGTGTTAACATCAAATAGTTTGTATATTTCATTCACATAAACTTAACATATTGTATTTTTTATCTCTGGAACTGCCTGCCAGTCGAATTAGAATATTTTTAAGATTTATTTTCGAGAAATTACAAAAAAACAAATTACAAAAAAACTGTTCTGGTTATTTATAACTTAAAAGCTACAGATTCTCTGAAAGATGTTTGTAAAGAAACGTTTAAATAAACTTGTTACATTTAATTTGTATGTATTTGAATAATAAATATGTTTTTCTTATTAAAATCAATAAATTAAGATACTAACTGAAAATAAATATTATTTATTTATTACATTACTTATTATTTTTAAACATTACTTCAATATTTATCAACTATGACATTGTTACTAAAACGCAATAATTTTACAATTGTTGTTACATAACTTGACAAGTTACTATCTGGCACTTTACTCTATGATATATACATATTGTAGATTTCACTGTCACTTATTATTTGCATCTGAACACCCGAACAATAACTCCCAATTATAAATCCCAACTCAACCTACACCCCAGTATTTTAACCCTTCTTTATTAAATCGCAAACAAAGAAACTTAAGAAAGTGACAATGTTACAATTGATAATAATATCAAAACACTTATTAAATATTACATAAAGATAATATTCTTAACTTGAGATTTAATGTATTACAATAATTATTCTAGTTTTATTTAAAAAAATATAAATGTTATATTGGCATATACAATATATATTATAATATCTATTAAATGTTAATGTATCAATTTACAGTAGAGTCAAACGATCGATTCATGGAATATTACATTTACAACAATATTATATTGATAAATATATACTACAGTAGTCACTTATAATTTAGGTACTAATTAAATCATAATTATTTTAAATCTTTTAATGATATCTAATTGATATTTTTATATATCACATGATCAATTACTAACAATCAACAACAATACAACAATAACTTACAATCAAATCACTGCTTGATTAAATTTAACATCAGGCTTATACTTATAAATTTCAGTTGTATAGTCTCCTCCTATCTTTATTTTAAACATACAATTCTCATAAATACATATCATATTTTTATATATTCAATCACACTCGTAATAAAACTTACTAGAAAAATAAAGAAACTGACATAAATATATATCAGTTTCTATTGAGCGTAATTTACTAAAGGTTAATAATGGGTTTAATTTTTTACCCTTCAATTAAGATAATTACTAGTCGTTCTGTGAACAGTAGACCTCAGTACGTTAGGGGATGAGACAGTGTTGGGAAATTATTTATAGTGGATTTCACGACGTGCAGTGATTCCGATATCTCATCCGTGAACCAAGTATGATCGCCACCCCAGTATCCTCCGAACACTGGACCTAAAACAAAACAAAGGAAAGAATACTTAGACGAAATTTCAGCCCGCTAGCTGCCCCAAAGTCCGTTTTTATGTTACGGATCAGAAATCCATCATTTTGAAAATTTTCACCCAAGCAAAAAAACGGCGCGACATAAAAATTTAAATAATTCAAAGAACACACCTACCAATTTTCGTGACGATTGTATAAAAAGTACGTCTCCTACGCCAAAACAAAAACTTAAATCACCACCATTTTGAATTTTTCCTCCCAGTAAGAGAAATGGCCAGACAAAAAAAATAAAATAACTCAAAGAACATAATCACCAATTTTAGTGGCGATCGGATGAAAATTGCTCCTGCAATCAAAACTAAAAAACCCCGCCATTTTGGATTTTTTAGTCCAATCAAAAAAATGGCCGGTCATAAAAATTCAAATAATTAATAAAATACGCTTGCCAATTTTCGTGACGATAGGATGAAAATGATTCTTAGTGGTAAACGAACAAACTTGTGTCTTCTCGGGATTTAATTGAACGTGGTTCAGTTCACCCCACTCAGAGACCATCCCCAAGGAAGTCCCTATAGGAGACACAAGTTTCTTTCGGCACTCGTCATCGTTTTTCAGAGAGAGACCTGCTCGGCCGGAATATACCGCATCTCCAGTGCTGTCGTCCACATAACAATGTTTATTGGAGATATCCAACATGTTATTGATGTGCAGGAGAAACAAAGTTGGGTATATCACTCTGCTTTGGGGTACACCAGCGTTCACGGGCTTGGAGTCCGAGCAAAATCCATCGAGAGTGACCTGTATAATCCGCTCAGTGAGGAAACTGGTGAACCACTGGCATAAACTCTCGGGAAGCCCATAGGAAGGTAGCTTCGAAAGAAGTCCCTTGTGCCATACACGATCGAAGGTTTGCGCCATAGTCAGACTAACTGCCAGACCCTCTCCCTTGCTTTCAATAACAGCTGCCCAACGGTGCGTAAGATATAACAGAAGATCACCAGCCGATCGATCATGGCGACAGCAATATATGTGATCTGGTGATCGTTGAGGTACGTTAGGAGCTGTCTATTGATTATGCTCTCCATTACTTTGGAGAGAAGAAAGGTAATGGCGATAGGTCTGTAGCTAGCCGGGTCCGAACTATCACCTTTTTTAGGGATCGGATGGACAAGAGCACGCTTTCACGAGACCGGGACTACGCCTTTAAGGTAGACGCGTTAGCACTGGTGTGACACCAGGGGCACATATTAGTAGCACAACTGGAGAGATACCATCTGGCCCATTAGACTTATGAAATTCCATGGAAAGGAGGGCTTTTCGGATGAGTTTTTGCTGAAAAACTATTTCCGGCATTTAGCTCTGACACCGCGGGATAATAGGCGGTGCCTTCCCCCGGTCGTCCAAAGTCGAGTTTGAGGCAAAAAGAGTGCCCAAGAGATCGATTTTCTCGTTTGCCGCGTGGGCCAAAGAGTCGTTCGCAGTGTGCAATGGCGGTAGGGATGGCTGAAAAAAGTTTCCCAGACTGGCTTTGGAAAGCGCCCAGAACTTGCGCGTGCCAGGTGGGTATTTTGCCAGCTGATCTCCAATTTTGACGACATGCTTAAAGTTTGTTCTAGCAATTTTCCGTTTGAAGAATCTGGAGGAACGATTATATTTCCTCTTCAGAACTCTAGAGTTCGGATTCTTAGTGACGGATTAGCCCAAACTTGATTAGCCTGCCATTTGCCAGCTGCTTCACTTCGCTATACTACGCTCGCTTCGCTACGCTCAGCATTCGTCCTTCGGTCAATAAGGTTTAAGACCCATGTATAATATTACATAAGAATTTCTTTAACTAGACTTACTAATTTTGTCTGTGCCCTGATAGACTAAACAAACGATTTTTTTAAATGTAAATTTCTAATTAAACTACTTTCATATTGGAACTAGAAGTTACAGATTCAGGTAAAGTATGTCGTTATATTACACAATTCGTTGAATTTGGCAGAACCACTAACAAGGTAACTATTTCGATTAAACTTTAGTATGCAATATATTATTAATATTATTAATATTAGGAATATTATGTTCTATAAGATATATTGTTGACCTTTATTCAAACACAATTAAATTGATGATATTGTACAATATTTTTTTTATATGCGTCTTTTTCGTATCTTTATAGTAGATATTTTTTATATAGGTTATAGATTGCTTTAATAATAAGACTGCTATTTCAAATTTACATTTGTAAATTTATATTATACATATTTATGTGTAACATCTTATAATAATTTTTTTAGTAAGCTTTTGAGAAAATCTAATAATATTAAAACATACCAGAATTTCCTCCAAGAATATTATCATATCTCAGCTATATAGCAGGAACGCCAGGTAGTAAGTAGCTTTAAATAAGATCCCATGAAATATTGCAAGAAGCTGCAGTCTTGGCTAATCTAAAGAGAAAAATAGTTTGCTATTAGATAAAAAGGAATACTTATGATACAAATGAACTTTCATGTTGCAATAGGTATTAAAAAATTAGATTTAGATATTAATATTAAATTTGTATGTTAAACCAAACTTTTGTTTTTATGTACGAGGAGGGCAAACCAGAATACAGCATGGGTCCGTGATCACTACCGCCCATGAACTCTTGCAATATCCGAGGATTCACAAGAGCGCTGCCGGCCTTGGAGGTAGGAGTAAAACCCTTTTTTGGATTTACCCATGTCGTACCGATCTGGAAATACCGCCGAAAGGAATTCGTTCCACATTCAAATTATATGTGAAAGAAATGTCCCAGTGGAAGATCGCCACGCATCCAAATATATTAGATGTATATAACCAATAATGAGAACTGCTTAATAAAACTTTGACGTCGTGTATTGTAAAGAATGAGAATATTTTAAACAAACGGATTGTAATTGGCATATCTTTGGTAACAATGCATATAATTTTCATTATTTTTATTTATAACACCCAAAATATACGTAATAATTTGGTGCCTTCTATTTTGATCTATGATATACTTAAAATGGACCGTTACATTACCAGATTTGTTGCTTTTCTAGGACAAGTTATTTTTAATGTAGTTAGATTAAAAGAGTACACGATTTCACTTAGATTCAGAGTAATTTTACATTTACTAATTTGAAAGCTGTTTATAATCATAATGTAATGCTATTTTAAACGATTCTAATTGTAATGTACATATTTATAACATTTACTTTTATACAAATAATTTAAATTAACCTAACCCGCTGATGCCTCCGCGATTTGCTGCCAATTAAACAAATACGCTGTGTCTCGCTTCTCAAAATAAAATATTAACAACTTAGAAAACCGCTTTAATTTAATTAATAATTATTAGGCTATAAGAATAAATATAAAAGAGAAATCGTCATTAAATCGTTAAAATTAACACCATTTTTGTCGTCAAAACCGACATATCATACAGTAATTTTCAATATCACAAATGTGAGTGTTTGCTCTATAGAAGCTTGTTTTGAGAATTTTATAAAAAAGTTTATTACTAATGTAAGAAATATAAAAAAAATACTTTTTTGGGACTAAATATTTTACAAACAATATTCTAATATTAAATCGTAGATACAGCAATAATTTTTCTTTAGTAAAAGTAATGTTAGCCTTTGAGTAAAATCCTTAATTAATGAAAATACTTGAAAGTGGGGATTGAAGGTTTTGATTACTGCATAGGAAATGAAATCCATTATACAGATATTTCAATCGTATCGATGTATTCAGTGGTATTTTTTTTTATATATTTAAAAGATTTAATATCTCGAAGTATTTCAAACTCCAGTATGAGCATTTATAGTACTACACTAATTTCCGTAAATGAATGCCAGGATTAAAGCCGTTGTTATTTTAAAGTCATCTTGTAATAATATAAATTATAGAGTTCTATTTAAATCAATTCAAAATTAACATTATTACAGTTTTAAGAACATTGCAGTGACTTAATTAATAAACTATTGTAAGAGATTCAGAAGTTGTTTGTTATTGAACCATAATGGATCGGAAGAAACAATAACCATACAAATATGAAAATGTTCTTATACACAATAATCTTTAATCTGAAATAATTGACATATAATAATTAAATTTATTATAAATTCAAAGAAATCTATTAATTAAACTTCAAGACAGCAGACAAGAGAGGCTAGACAAATGTTAAGAGACAACGGTCAATGGTACGCTTTATCACTTTTAACAACTATCTTTTTCTCGACCACTTGAATGTTATTTTGTATTTCTTTTAATTCCGTACATTTTTGTAAATTAAGTTTTAATGTAGTACAAATCACACTTTAGACATTTATATAAATGGTTAATTAGTTCCTAAGGGGCTATAAATTCGTATAGATCATTATGATTCTGGAAAAAAAATTGTTGTGGTACAAAAAACTGTAAATAACAATGTAAGAAAAACTAATTGAATCTGTAAAAACATAACTATAAATATTACAATAAGATTTGTAATGTATAAACTGAATGATGTATCAAGTTCTTAGTTGGTTAGAAAATCAAAGAACTTTTAGTTACCTGTATATACCTGTCGGTTTCGCTTAATGTTTGCACGTCCATTCGTGTATTCGTTGCTACGAAAGTTTTATTTGGTTAAAATTGTAGGGCAAGGTGGTGAAGCAATTTATGGCAAAATAATAGCATCATAAAATTGCCGTCAAACAAAGTAAGTCTTTCTTATGCAATAATTCTATAGCAGGTGCGAATAGATTTTTACTATTCATTTAAGCTTAAATTCTTACTTTACAAATGTAATGCCTAAAATAACAAAATGCAGAGTTTAAATATAGTCTCAACTGTTCAATTATTTTCAGTTAATAACAGAGACTAATAGCCGACTATGAGAACTAATAATCAAGGTGGTTGATTAATTAAAGTTTATGGGAAAAAGTGATATTTAAATTGCCGGTAATGTGAGATAAAAATAAAAAAAATGTTATATCTTTTATTAAGGAAAGGCCTGCCGGGTAGCAGCTAATACGAGTATATTAAAGTTCCACTTTACTAATGAAATCCTATTAGCACGACGCAACATACGAGTATATATTTTATTGTGCCGGTTTTAAATGCTGTCTCTGAAAATTATTTCAGTGAAGTGAAGTGGTATTTTATTTATTTATTTATTTATTTACCTTCACGCCATATCCCTTGCGGGGTAGCCAGAGACGACGGAGCGCCAAACGCTACGGTCTCCGCATACCTCTTTCGCCTCGGCCACAGACATCAACTTCTTCATACATGCCCTCCGGGGGGTCCTCATGCTTTTTACGTGACCTTCCTCCAGTATCGTAGCCACTGTGTTTTCGAAGGTCACTCGAGGCCTCCCCCTGTCTCTCTTACCGCTCACTTTTCCCATATAAATCTTTTTTACCATTCTTTCATCACTCATTCGTTCAACGTGCCCAAACCACCTGAGCACGTTCTTCTTCATTCTCACCGTGACATCTTCGCTAGTACCTGCCATTCTGTGGATCTCTTCATTGCGGATTCGATCAGCTAGACTGACTCCGCATATTCTGCGAAGAGATCGCATCTCCACAGCATTCATCTTTCTTACATTCTTCTTCTGTGTTACCCACGTTTGGCTGCCGTATAACAGTGTCGGTAGCAAAACTGCATTGTGTACAGCCAAACGTGCAGCTATACTGACGTTTTGCCGTCTCAACAATGCAGTCAAAGCACCATTGACTCTGTTACCAGCAGCAATACGCCTTTCCACATCCATTTCGTATCTTCCGTCTCTGCTAAACATACTTCCCAAATATACCACTTCATTCACTTGTTCTATTATCTTATCATTCACGTTGATCTTACATTCTGTTCTTTCTTCATTTCTTTCAAATATCAGAACCTTCGTCTTATCTACATTCAGGTTAAGACCATTAATTTCACACCCATCTTTCAGAGTGGTGACAAATGCCTGCAAATTGCATTCTGATGATGCAATGAGCACTGCATCATCTGCATATAGTAAGCAATTGACCTTAAGGTCACCTACTTTCACTCCCATGTCACTATCTTTCACTCCTTGGAGACAACTATCCAAATACAAATTGAACAACCAAGCTGACATAGATAGTGGTATTTTAATTTATATATATATATATATATATATATATTATCAGTTTATATTATGTTAAAACATAACTTACAATTCAATGCATTTAATGTACTTACGTCTGTATATTGATGATCTTTACATAATAGTGATACATCAAAAGAGTATACCTCAGAAAGATACCAGCTTTGATGAAGATGGAGAACCACTGCCCGAATAAAATCAAGGGAATAATTCTCGGATTTTGCTCGAGCTGTCGGTCATATATGAGGCGGGAAAAATTTTGTGTTTTGTGTTTCCAAAGGAAAAACGACGGCAAACAGCGGTACTCCGCTTCTCTTTAAATGGGGATTTTTGCAACATTCGGAGAATTTGCTCTAACCTTTACGACGACCTAGAGACCTACCTAGAGACGGCGCACACTGATTGTTTTTGGCGGAGACGCAGATATCTCAACCCAGTGATCTATCGTACCCCCGGGATAAACTAGTATATAATTTTATACCACACGCTGGGATATCTGCTACCGTAGCCTTCACAATTTGAAGGTAATCAGTGCTGCGGTTGCGCATAGATATAAACGATCATGTCAAGGTTTACGCATGCTTCTACAGATCTCATACTCATCATACAGAAATGGATAAACTCTTGGCGACGTCTAAGCGAAGATTGACGGCCTGCTTTCACAGGCTCCCTCCGTCGAAGTGGTGATCCTCGGGGACCTCAACGCGCACAATACCAATTATCTAGAGTTACATGCCATCCAATGTTTGATACTACAAGTTAGCGGATTGGGAAAAATGTGTTCTCTTCCATAGGAGACGATTTGTTTCCCTTCCAATGATACCAGTGACTGTTATGCGGCTGTAGCTGTTGTCATAATTTAATATTTGTATGAAAATAATATAACGAAGGGTTTTGTAATGCGATATTTTAATTACTTGTTAATTACTTTATTTGAGAATATTTTAATGAACGAAACCCTTTAAATAATTTACAATACTGAATATTGGGAAGAGAGTTTGGGAGCTATTAAAAGGATTTAATTACTAATAGTTTCTATGTAAAATAGTATAATATCTCTTGTCTATTTCACTTTTTATTTTCATATGACTTTTGCAAAAGTTTATAGGTAGTCGAGGGTCACATTACAAAACTAATAACTGATCTCGCACCAACTAAACTTGCGTTTGAAGAAATAGACTTCAGGTAAGACTCTGCGGGTTTGCAGATACAATTAATATTTGTAACTGACTGACGGATGACTGATTTGTAACTGATTGACTGATCTGTAAATACAAAAAAAATGTGTATTTAATATAATAATAGAATATTTTAAAAATCTCTTTTTCGCTATTAATATGGTTTTTTGGTATATTAATGTTACAAATCCCAATCCACAATTGACAGAAATCAAAATATTGCATATTGTTAATACTAGGCCAATAGAAAAGTTTTTGCAATACGACTTTAATTCATAAATTCTTGAAAAATAAGCAATTTATAAATTTAATCTTTCGTAAAAACTTGTTGTCAAAAAATTCATTCCTTTTGTCTTCTGGGAGTTCTGAAAATGCTTGGCCCCACGCTTTATAATAACTCAGACTCGCTCCCAAACTTCCTACATTTGAGTTGATCCTTTGGAAATGAATTGGAAACAAAGAAAAGTCACAAGGAGCAAGATCTGGACTGTATGTAGGATGCTCAAGCACTTTTATACCAGTGTTGGTCGAATTTCTTTAGAGTTTCTATACAATTTTAGGCAAACATTCATTCATATACCTAGAGGCCGTAACTATGCACTGACTATCCAAAACAACTCGTTCCAATATTCCTCGTCTAGTACAAAAGTAGGCTTTTCCTACGTTTTCTAGAGTAATACAATACTTCTAGAGGACGACCTGATCTTGGAGCATCAATAACACTCAAGTTATTGCGTAAAAATTTACGATACCACTGGTAAACAGTTGTGAAATGAGAACACCTTTCTTGGAGTACAGTCTCTATTTCCTTAAAGCATTTATCTATGGATAGGCCAGGTATCAAATTGTAGCGAATAATTACGTTTAACTTTTTTCTTGACCACTCAGTCACTTTTCACTCTTCAAAAACTCTCTTTTGTAATGCAATGACACATAATGATTTCTTATATATACTACTTACTACTTATAAGTTGTAATTTATACATGTATGTATCCTCTGTTTAAAGAAACTCTGTATTGAATAAGTTTTCCTACGCACACTATACCTACTATGAACGTACCTAAATTTCTCTATAAGAAAAATTAATAGAAAAAAATTAAAAATTGCTTAAAATAATAATGGAGATAATAAAAAAAATAATTTGATTTTTATTTTATTTTATTTTATTTATATATTTTCCACTTTGAATAAATACCAGTGATCACTTGTGCACGTCAAATGGAAGTGACAGGAGGGCCTATTTTAATATCGTATGTATTAAATATTCAATAAGCCCTTCTGAAAAGACACTTTCCAACTTAAAATAAGGCTACGAGGGTTCCAAACGCGCCCTGGTCTGAGAAGAACCACACAACAAACTCAGCCGGGTTTTTTTTTTTTTTTTTTATTGTGATCACTGTTTCACAAACGTCAATATATTTAGTGAGCAATGTACGAACTACTAGAATAAATAATAGTTAAATCAATTTAAGCAATATTTTAAATAATATGAATGAAAGACTTCCACAAAAAATAATAAATATATTAATCATAAATTTATAATTAAAGTTAAGGCGTTATTTTTAATGGTTGAGATACGTGGTGCACAATGTATGTCATATACATACATTGTGCACCACGTATCTGTATGTATGTATATTTATATTAAATATATATATATATATATATCCGTATATACGATTACTATACATTAGTATACTATTATATAAGTATATACCAATTTTTGAGTAACTGTACATATTATGCATTGCATTTTATATATATTTTTTAATTTACAACATTATACATGTGCAATAGATTTTACTACCAAACAAAATGTTAAAATGGTTAAAAAAGTATATTCGTAAGTTTTCTATAATTTTTACCTTAATATTATATTTTTTTTTACACAACTTTACATACAAATAATCTTTGTATTCCCGAGTGAAGTGTGTTCTTTTTATTCGTTGGGATTGTAACATGTTTTTATAACATAATGCGTCAAAGTTGTACAACATAATGGGTTTCTAACTTTATATTAAATTTGGTTTAGAGTAGGTTGTTCTTAAATAATAAATAAAAATATACTGTGCATGCTTTGTTCAACTTTAGTAGAAATTAAATATAAAAAGTTTAATTAAGTAATATTTTGTGCTCATTAAGTAGTCTTTTATGATATTCTGTTCCTTGTAATTTTGGTATAAGTGATATTTTTAGTAACATAAAGAGCTTACAGGTTACTACCACAAATTATTATTATATTAACATATTGAATTCATCTTTTTATATTTAACGATTGTTTTACATCATTCAATAATCACATGACCCGCTGAAAGAAAAATGATTTACACATTAATTATTTTCATAACCAAGTAATTTTTTATCTTCCCATTAGATTGTATGTATGAAAATAAAAATAACATAAAATACAATCCATTTTATTGACAATAAATACAATTTTAGATATTATTATTAATTTGTTGAAATATTAGATATACAATTATTATATAGCATATCTTAACTCTTTAATACAGCCCTAAGTTTTCGAAACTGCTATAAATTGTTGATTTAAATTGTTGAGAGACCCTTAAATTAAATTTAGTTACAGGTATCTTCAGTAATTTAACTCAAAGTTTCTTCAGGTAAAGTATCTTGCTCCTTAACAATTAAGGCTTTGATATTGTGTCTTCACCTGAACTATACTTATGTAATAGGGTTATTGAGAAACATCTTCTAAACTAATAATTAAATACTAACGAGTTAATTAATATAGATATATTAATTAACTCGTTAGTTTTTATAGATATAAAATCAATATACGTGTTCATTACGTGGCACAGTTAACACAACAATTCTATTTAAATTGTTTGACTTTCTACTCTTTGTACGTTAAAAATATGGAAGTTTTTGGGAAAAACAAAAATACTAATTCATGATTTATATTATATAAATTTCAAACATGATTAATGCGAATATATATAACAGTCCAAACCAATGACTTATTACAAAAAAAATTGTCCTATAAGCGTCTGGATCTATATCAATATTGATTGATGATATATGGTTTGTTCTTCGAGTTAATGTTTTTATTAGAACTAACTATGGAGTCACTTAAGTGGAATAGATAGAGGAAATTGGAATGTATATGCTGATATTAGAGCAAAACCTTATCACAATTATTACAATAAAGGAAAAAGGAAATTCAAAAGTGTTAAGTAACCTTATCATAATTGTTACACTAAAGGAAAGTTAAAAGTACTACAATTATTACACTAACTAGCACAAACTAGCAGAAACAAATAGAAAATGGAAAAGTGTGTTGGTTAGTTTCCTATGCCTTTTGTTGAATAGTATAATTTAATAAATTTAAAACTTTTAGTGTTATCAATCCCAACATAGCTTAATAAATTATAAAACATGACAACAAGTTCGAGTATCGATAGATATAAATCTATAGCTACTCCATCCGCGGAGGTTAAAGGTTTTTTTTTTCAAATTACTTTGCAAAATTTATAACCTCAAACTTTCCTTTTTATTTTAAATAAATGTTCAAAAATGTTCAAAATTATTCATCATTCATAATATTAATAGTCTATATTTTTTTTATAAAATATTTAAATTATTTAAGTAACTGAAGATTCCGTTTTCAGTAACAGCAATATATTAACTTTCAGCGCCCGCATACTTATATTTTTTTAGAATGTTATTTTATTTTTATATTAGCTTGCTGCATCATTTGAAGTCTTACAAATCCCGTACAAGGTATCTTTACTGACAATATAAATTTAATATTTACAAATTAAAATAAAAGCGATTGGGAGAATTCACGAAACAATAATTGTTTAAACAAATTCTAAACACAAATATTCTCGAATGATAAACTAATTAAAAGTAATATAATCTGTATAAGGAATTCGACGCCGGGAAAACAGATTTGATTCGTCGCGCTTTATAAATTGAATATTGTAGTCGCAAGTGGTTTAATTTAAAATATTATTGCTTTTACCTCGAAGAAAATTAAAGCGACACTCATACCTAAGTAATGGTGTAAATAAAAGTCTTGATAATAAAAATCTAATTTTAAGAATATAAATTAATGTAAAGTTACATATTTTTAGACTATTAATATTACAGGTTGAAATAACATTACGAAAAATTTAAAAAATTCATAAGATTACAATGAAATACAACCCTTCAAATAAGAAATTTAATAATAATCTGTGTATATAAAATAAAACGTATCTTCAGAAAATACTCTTTATTAATAAACAACAACATAATTCTTAGTACTATAAATTGGATTAATTTATTGCGATACTGTTAGTCGCATTAACTTATAACAGTTTTTTATTCTAAGGTAAATTTTTAAATTTAAAATTTTACGTAAGATCAAATTATCTACCCTGTAAGAATAAGTTAATATGTATCTGTAACAAACTAAACTAGACATGGGGTTGGTCATTCTGCTATATAACTATAATAATTGTTTCACGCCAATATTCTTTAGCAGAGTAGAAGTATGCTAATTGTACCGACACGTACACAAGCTCCAGTCAAATTAAAAAAGCTAAACCCTACCACATATAAAAAAAAATGGTACTGATGGTAAATTTATTTTGACAAATGTGAGTTAAAGAGTATTATTTTTTAACTCACAGTAGAGTAATATTAATATATAATAATTAAATCTTTCTATTGAGTTTTAACGATATTTTAAGAATAATTCTTTACAAACATTGTTCTAAATATTTCAACCATTTTTGAATAGTCACTTATTAATCCTTAGTATGTCTATATTTTGTGATGGTAACATTTTTTAAATAGCCTTTTTATATATTGATAAATTTAATTATTTAGTTATGAAATTTGAGACGAAACATTTTTTGGCTATTGAGAGGATAAAGTTAGTTGAAAGTTGTTTCTGAAATCTTTGTCGTTTCAAAGAACTTTCAAAATTTTCCTTTTTTAGTATTTTGCTATAAAAATTTAAAAGTTTTTAATCTTTAAGTTAGGTGCCTAATTTACTTTACAATTTATTATTGTTCGTCTTATAATAGGAATTAAAAAAAACGTTTTCCCAATATACAAATAAAAAAAAAACTTGTCGACAATTATCTTTTGGAGAAAGTGTCCTGAAATTGTATTTACTTTCAATTTCATATATAGTTAGCGTAGTTTGTCACAGTATTCATTTTATTTCTTTGCAATATTGTGAGGATGAATTGTTAATTTATATAAATCAAATATATTTAATTGTTTTGTTGCCCTCAATTTTATTCTCCTTGGTGATAATATTTGTTGACTGATATAAAATGCTTTACCATCCAAATCCACTATTTCTATAGTTTTTTTATTGTGCAATAAAGGTTTTAAATAAATAAATGAATATATTAACTGGATCAAGTCACTGAATAATTAATGAAGAGACCATAATGTGATGAGAATGAATTAAATCTACACAACATATTGTATAAATGGTATTTGTATAGCAATAAATTCGAGAATATAATGAAAATACTTTTTTTTGTAATGAAAACTAAATTTTTGGTGTAAGTAACATACACATAACTTCATTGTATCAGAAGTTCTGATAAAGTTGTAAGCAGAATCTCCCTTTGTCTAACTTAATTAGAATAAAACAAACAAATAAAGCAACTAATAAACAAACAAACATACAAACAAAAAATACACAATCATCTTCCCGCCTTTATCCCAATTTTGGAATTGGCGCAGTAGGTTTTTTCTTTCCATACTCCATACAATAATGCTATCGTTTTAGACGAGAGAACTAAGTTAGAGCATACTGGTAATGGTACTCCATCCAATAAAATAGGAACAGAACCGGAGATACCAGCAAAATCGCAGAACATGTGCTCTGTTTTTGTTCTGCTTATTTTAAGGTCAACACTCTCCAGATTTTGTTGCCAATTTTCCAGTCTACTCTGCATCTCAAGTCTGTCCTCACCGACAAGAACAATGTTATCAGCGAATAGCATGCACCGAGGTGCCTTTTCCTGTATGTCCAATGTCAGAGAATCCATTGTCAATAAGAAGAGGTACGGACTCAAAGTCGACTCTTGATGTAAACCTACTGCCATATTGAACTTGTCGTTATTTTCAGCGGCCGTCCGGACTTGTGTACTATATTGACTGTACGACTGTACATTGTACGAACCAACTCCATCTACTTCCCAGATATACCCTTCTTTTCCACCATATCACATTACGAGGAAGCCGATCGTTAGTCTTCTCAATATCAACGAATATCATGTGCAGGTTCTTGTGTGCTCGTCTGTACATCTCACGCATTTAGCGGAGAGCAAAGACAGCATCTGTCGTACCCTGACCAGGCATAAAACCGAACTGGTTCTCCCAGATATCAATCTCGTCTCGCGTCCTTTTCACTATCACTTTCTTCCACACTTTTATAGTATGTGACATGAGCTTTATACAACAATAACTGTTGCAATCTTGTACATCACCCTTATTTTTATTAATGGTCATTAGGTCTTTACAGCACCATTCATCGGGGATCACTTTTTCATGCAACAACTTATTGGGAAACAAAGCCAACTTATATTTA
Source organism: Melinaea menophilus ssp. n. AW-2005 (assembly GCA_918358695.1). Lineage (NCBI taxonomy): Eukaryota > Metazoa > Arthropoda > Insecta > Lepidoptera > Nymphalidae > Melinaea > Melinaea menophilus. Next base: position 1,744,587 of record OU911048.1, read on the forward strand.
TAAGCCATTTAAAACCTTTTTAAAACGGCCCTACAGCTTTTCCATACTTCATACCTTGCACAGTAGCTTTCACTTCATCATTCACTAATCTTTAATTAGTTTGTTTTTTTGAAGTACAACCACAAGTTTCCTCCATTTCTATTCCAATAGATTGAATATGTTTCTTAAATATAAACAAAATTAAAATAACAGATACATTAATACCTATTTCTAATATTAAAGACGTAGCGAAGGCATTATGCAAATTGTGCTAATGTTTAGACAGGTTTCAAAAATTATGATATTGAAAAAAAAATGTATTATGATTACAATATAGGCACTATCATAGTTTAAATAAAAAACGTTGATTTCTTAGGTAAGTTAAGTAATGCCAGTAACTTTTCTCGCGTTTATAAGACATTAACTTGTATCGTTCGTGGCTATTATTCGATATATTTTATTAATAGAAACCGGAATACAAATAGCATTATTAGTTCGTAACATATTTTGGAAACTACATTTTCATTATAATTACAGTGATCACAATATATAGGTTCACTAATCAATAGGTTACTGTATAGAGTTTAACCCCTATATCTTCGATGAATTGTGAATAGTAAAAATTGATGGATCTAGAAATTTGTGGATCGGCAATTTATATCAACGAATATTAATTACCACCAACCAATGGAAAGTACTTGTATCTTCATACTATTCCATTGAACCGAATGTACCACCTGCTGTATAATATAAGTTATTACAACTTAATAAAAAAAAATCAATACTTGTAAATTTCGTGATTCCAGAAAAAAGAGTTTCCATTTCATTATACATTATATTATAAAGCTTTAAGTCTAGTAATCGTTTAATGAGAAATATATAAGAAATATATATATATATATATATATATATATATATATATATATATATATATAATTAAATAGATGGAGAATATCGCTCTTGACATTAACATGACATTATCTATATTTCATATATACTACACGAACATGTTTCTTGTACCACATACATGAAGCTAACAAAGCAGGCAACCAGTGGAGACTGTAAGTTTTAAGGAAAGTTTAAGTTTGATTGAAAATAAATTAATTTAAACGAAGATATTAGAACGATCTGTAACACAATCGTCATGTTAAAATCTGAACTTCACAAATTAAAATTATATTTGTTGTCTCAATTACTTGGCTTGACAATTGACAATAAATATTTGAATAATTTCAGAAGAAACCATAAATTATAGCCATAGATTTAATAAGAATATAAAAAATATGCTAAAAGTGAGAAAATCATTTATTTATATAATTATATTTTCCTATCGTTAAATATACAAAATCTCTATTAAATGTAATCTTAAAAATTATTACATTTTTTAATGTGAGGTGAACAGTTTTAATGGTATTCAATTATTTATTAATGTCATATAGTTTATATTTTATTTATACTGTTTAAAAAACTTTATCCATTATTAAATATAATAATGATCTTTGTAATCATCATTGACCATATCAATACTATTAAACTGATTATTATTAAGTTGAAGTTTACAAGCTCGTTTTATTTTGTTGTAAAACATTTTTTTACATTTCACGACCAATATATTTCATATTTTTGTGTATCCAATAAACAATAAAATCATAGAGACATGAACATGTACCAATTGGACACTAATAAAACTTTAACAGACAGACCAAAATTATTTAGTATTTCATAAAATTTTTATGATTTTTATTTTCAATTCTTTCATTTATTATTCATTCGACTTTCCATCCATATTCTGATACCCTATATTGCATTGTTACGGATGGGCTCCAAATAGCAGGAATATTTATTTAAAAGAGATTTGTTGTGTTAACCTTTAGGCGTATATTTCTTCAAGCACAACGGCGCCATTTAGAAAACAAAATAAGAAACGAGATAAAGTTTTGAAGACAATATTTTTCTGTTAAGCATAAAGAAAGACAATTTAGGTACTCTATAAAATAAATACATATTTTTATTTATATTACAATTTATAATATTTTTACAGTTCACAGTATTTCAAACTTCAACTATTTTAAATATAGCATCAAGTAGATTTAGTTTATTCTAGCCTTTCAACTGTGATTCCTAAACAATTGTTAAAACTCTGGGTCAAACAGTGGGATCTGTAAATGAAAAGCAAACAACGATATCACAACTCAAATCCTCCTTTGACTATCGACTCGTATAAAACATTGTTTCCCCGTGTAGTTTGATGTTTAGTAAAAGGCTGTGTGGTATAACCACACGGCCATGTATATAATAATATATTTAAATGATTTTGTTTTAAAACTTATGGTAAGGACAACTTTCTATTTGAAAGTTTATAATAACAAGGTTTATTATTTGAAAATGTATTTAAAAATAAGAATCGTTATTTTATGTGTTTTATGTCTAGTTACACCTAAACAGTCCATGTTATTCATACGACTATTAATCATTCGGTACCCAGAGTAAGGATCAACATCATTGCGCGCTCGATTACTTACATTGCGATTTATGGGTTACGCGAAAATTATCTACATGATATAATTATTCAATTCTTTATAGGGGAATAAAATGACCTTCACTATTAGATTACTTAAATTATCTCAGATATTTGAATACAATCTTGTATTGTATGTTAATGTCAATCAAAAGTAAATTATTTATTTTATAATATCTCTTTATCTGTTTTATAGCTTTTCGGCTAAATTGATTAAACAAAACTTATTAATAAGCATATATAATTCAGAAATACGAAACAAAAGAGTACCATTTTCTTACAATTACGATAAAAAGAAACATTTACTGGTCTGAGAAATTGTAAACTTGAAGTCACATTATATTTTAATCTCAGCGAATCACTCTTGACAAGCACTAATACTTTCTCTCGTATCTTATTTTCTTTTCTAAAAGACGCCGCTGTACTTGAAGAAATCAGAATATTAATAGGACATATATTAGTTGATATAATGCCAGTACAAGTAAAATAGTGTTTGTATAATTATAAAAATGATCTTTTGAAACTAAATAATATTTCTAAATATAAGCTTAAAGGTTAACACATTTTTTTTTTCAATAAATAAAAATTTTTTTGATCTTTCAGTGCCAAAAAATTTCTATATCTAAAGTTTTTGTTCTCCGGTGTTTCTAAAGTGAGTAAATGAACGGAAACAATTTTTTTATTTTATAATTTTAGTGTCTTAAACGGTTAAAGCCCTAAATCGGAAGTATTATTATTTTGAGTGGCGTATTTCTTATTTTCTTTTGTATTAAATATTAATACTTTACTTTACTTTACTTTACTTTACTTTACTTTACTTTAGCTTCACGCCATATCCCTTGCGGGGTAGCCAGAGACGACGGAGCGCCAAACGCTACGGTCCCCGCATACCACTTTCGCCTCGGCCAAAGACATCAACCCCTTCATACATGCCCTCCGGGGGGTCCTCATGCTTTTTACGTGACCTTCCTCCAGGTTCTTAGATACTATGTTTTCGAAGGTCACTCGAGGCCTCCCCCTGTCTCTCTTACCACTCACTTTTCCTGCATAAATCTTTTTAACCATTCTTTCATCGCTTATTCGTTCGACGCTCCCAAACCACCTGAGCACGTTCTTCTTCATTCTCACTGTAACATCTTCACTAGTACCTGCCATTCTGTCAATCTCTTCATTGCGGATTCGGTCAGATAGGCTGACTCCGCATATTCTGCGAAGAGATCACATCTCCACAGCATTCATCTTTCTTAAATTGTTCTTCGGTGTTACCCACATTTGGCTGCTGTATAACAAAGTCGGTAGCAAAACCGCATTGTGTACAGCCAAACGCGCAGCTATGCTGACGTTTCGCCGTCTCAACAATGCACTCAGGGCACCGTTGACTCTGTTACCGGCAGCAATACGCCTTTCCACATCCATTTCGTATGTTCCGCCTCTGCTAAACATACTTCCCAAATATACCACTTCATTCACTTGTTCTATTATCTTACCATTCACGTTGATCTTACATTCTGTTCTTTCTTCATTTCTTTCAAATATCAGAACCTTCGTCTTATCTGGATTCAGGTTTAGACTATTATATTCACACCCATCTTTCAGAATGGTGACCAATGCCTGCAATGCAGATCGCATTCTGATGATTCAACGAGCACTCCATCATCTAAATGCAAGCAATTGACTTGAAGGTCACCTACTTTCACTCCCATGTCACTGTCTTTCACGCCTTGGAGACAACTATCCAAATACAAATTTAACAACCAAGCTGACATAGCGCAACCTTGCTTAACACCCGATTGGATGTCAAACCAGGGCAATATGCCACCTCCTACTCGCACACAGGCTGAGTGATCTCTGTAAAGAGACTTTACAACCTATAGCAAGGGTCCGCTCACATTGTATCGGGGCAGTATCTCCCATAATTTCTTTCTCACAATCCTGTCAAATGCCTTTTATAAATCCACTTAAGCACAGAAAACCTTTTGGTTTAGGACCAAAACTTTTCCGTGATCATGCGGAGCGAGAAGATCTGATCTATACACCTTCTTCCACGTCTAAAACCTCCTTGGGTCTCCCACAACAGCCTTTCAGATCTCTCTTGAATTCTTCTCGCTAATATTTTAGCATAAACTTTACCGCCCAAACTAATAAAACTGATAGCCCTATAGCTTGTACAGTCTCTCTGTGAGCCTTTGCCTTTATACAAAGGCACGAGGACTGCACCTCGCCAATCGTCTGGGACCTCTCCTGATTTCCATCATAAATTGCACAAAAACCAGAACAAGTCCAAGACGCGCGGCCAAACGTGTTCGATCATCTCGGCAGTAACTTCATCTGCTCCCGCAGCCTTACCACATTTCAGACTTCGAATCGCGCTCTCCACTTCTTCCAAACTGATTTCACCATCGGCTACATCGGGACTCAGTATTTTACTGGTATACGAGGCCGAGGCGTCCTCACATTTATACGTCTCCTTTTAGAATACCGCCCACCGCTGCAAAACGTGTGCTTGCTCGGTTAAAATTTCACTGCTCTTCGAAAGCAGCCCTTTCATCCTACAGGTTATCGTACAACCCCGGGAATTACTAACTTCTCGCCAGAAAAGCTTCGTGTTTTCCCGGAAGTTGTTCGTCAACCTTTCATCCCTTTCTCTCTCAGAATTTTCACGCTTCATCTTTATAAATGCTTTCGTTTTGTGCTTTTGCAGCTTGTGTGCTCTTTTTCTTATCTCGCTCATACTTTTATCCTTACCCGAGGCCTTATAGTCTAGCTATGCTTTCTTCTTTAACTCCACAGCGTCTTTCACTTCCTCATCCCACCATTCATCGCGCTTTTTACTAAAACCTCTTTTTCTTTTACCACATACCTCTGTCGCTACTTTCACCATACCATTCCCAAGGTTCTGCCAGCATACTTCAGCACTTTCATTTCCAGAATCACAGCTTTCAAGCTTCTTGGAAACCCTTTCTTGATATTCCTCTCTGATCAGTGGATCTTGAAGCTTCCAGCTTCTTATGCGATAATTCGACTCCAAGCTTGGACACGTCGTGCGGCTGCGCCAACCTGCAAACAGACCTCTTATTGTAGCAACGACTAGATAATGGTTTGTTCCCACATCAGCACCCCTAAACACTCGCGTGTCCATAACTTGACTTCGAATTGCCTTGTATTCTACCATAGCATTAACCATTCGAGAAGACAACAATACGCCTACACCTTGGCAACCTCGCTCACCCTCTAGAACCCCAGTCCAGAAAGCGAGCCGGTTGCCAAGCAAATTGGTCGTATGATTGCCTTTTCGCTTGGTCTCAGACACACATATAACATCCAGATCTTTGTCATCCATCACATCTAATAATTCATTAATCTTCTGTTCCATTCCTCCTCTTACATTCCACGTAGCTATTTGTAGCTCCGTCCTCCACCTCCCGCCGTTCTGAACATGGCGTGTTGGTTGGCGGTCCCCAACGCCGCAAAATTTGTTTACTTATTTAATATTAATAAGTAAACAAATTTTCTATTACTTTTAAAAATTATTACTAAAAACTGTTAAATAAAAAGAAGTAACATAATTAAAACCAGTAGTTAAAAATTTATATCTTATCATACTTATATATCGAAAAATATGCATGGTTTAGAATGAAAACATTTTATCTCCTGTTATTTAAAACACTTAAAATTAATCAACAATCTTATCTGATTAACCAAGCCAACCTTACCCAGGTTTATACTCGCAGAGCAAGTTAATAATATTCTGGACTAGTCTGACCTCGATAACAATCGATTATGATGAAGCAGTAATCAAAGAATCAGCTCGTGGCTACTATTTGAATATTCAACAAACACTAGAAAAAATATTCTACTATATTTTGATTCATTGTGTAAAGATGGATTATATTTAGTTCTATAAAAATAGTATTATAGGTTGATTTTAGATATTCCAACATATAATAATATGCTAACAGATTGCTTTACCATTAGTTTCAGGAAACAAATCACGTACAGTATAAACACGGGATATACGTATTTCCTTCCTCCAATGCGTTGTTGTGAATCCCCGAATGTTGCAAGAATTCATGGGTTGCGGTGTTCACGTATCATCTGTGACTTACAAGCTCGTTGGCCCTATATATATTTATAAACTATAAAAGTTATTGTGAACTCAAAACTTTTACTGTAAAGGGGTTTATACTTCTTATTTATCTGTTGTTATACACAGAATAATCTTCAATTGTCCTCATCTAAGGTTTTAAAGAAAACCAAAACCTCCTAAAGATATTGTTAAAATATTATTGTTAGTTCCGTGGCTTCTATGGCACCGTAAAACCTAACATATTTAGGTTTTGTCGATGACTCTGGATAGTTAAAAATATTTTTTTTAGAAAAAAATTTAATCACTCTTAAATCGTTTTGATAGAAAATGTGGTAAGAAAGTGCGGTATGCTATATGTGTGCATCAGAGTATCGAGCAGACTATAAACGGATTGAAACTTGAAGCTTGAAACTTTCGCGATTAAATATTACAACGATTAAAAAAATATTACAACGGTAACGGCACATAGCGATATCTGTTTTAAAAGTACATAATAATGCTTTAAAAAAAATCATTACCATTAGTTTTGTCATTAGTTTTCTAAAGAATAATTTTAAGGACCGTTAATGTCCATTGTGTAATTACATATATTTTATTTATTGTATTTATAAGTAACGTGTGAACGTTTTGGTGACAAAACCTGTGCAAGCTTTAAAGTTTTATAATATTGAAAACCAGTTTCCAATCAGTCAGACAGTTTTCAAGAGATATGCGAAAAAACAGAGCGACAAGATTAAAAAAACGGATATTAGCATCTACAGCCTTACGAACCCTGAGTCATTCTTTTATGCTAAATGGTCACATTTTTTTACCAGTTACCCGTACAATAGTATTTGAAAAGTTAAGCAATAGTAGTAGTAAGCATATATAGGATATCTATCAAAATAATATACAATGAATAGAAAAGATTGAAAGATAAAATAGTACATAAAAATAATTGATTATACCATCCAAATCCAAATATAAAGAAACATTGTAATATTTTAGCATGAAAACTTCAAAGAAATAAATGTTAAAGAAGTAATTGTTGTCAAAATTATTGAATTTTTCATCCTTTTTATAACAAATAAATATAACCGCGATACATCCCTCTTCCAGAGGTTGTAATTAAAAAATATGGATCCAATTCTTCAATGTTACAAACTTTTAATTCAAAGAATTCTCTTAGTTACAGACACAATTTAGATATTATTCTTTATAACTTATTTTATTTTGGCATAAAGACAATTTGTTTTGTTTTTTGTATTTAGTCCATATTTATGTTAATCATGTGGTTGCTTTAAACAAATTTTGTTATGAAAAAATATATTAATAGTTGAAGCTGGCATATTGAAGTGTTACGTTATGAATGTAGTTAGTAAGCTTTTAAATAAATATGAAATACTCATAAAGTTTACATATTTAGAAAATATAAAGTTAGAAAATGTTTGAATTTGAAAATGTATTTACCATGATGCATTTAAGTATTCGTATATATATCTACAAAAATCCATTAGTAACATTAATGTCAAGAAACAGATCAAGGACGAAGGTGAAAAAGACTATGTAATTTTGATTGCTGTCTTATTTTTAAAGAATATGAAGTACAAATAATAAATTAATATGTTACAAGGAAAATAGATGAAAATATCAGTTATTATATAGATCTACTACTAAATATAAATATTATACGTAGCTGTGCTAAGTATTTGTTGTCTATAATATATTTTGCTTGATATCTTTCCATGTACATACATTATTGAAACGAGATTCTTGCAATATGTTTGATTTAAGAAGGGCACATTTTCTATTAATGTTATGTTGTCTTATTCATATCGTAGTCCTTTTTGTTTTAACAAGCTAGTGTTGCAAAATATTTAAATTTAGATTCAAGGATGAATATTTTTAAATTTTAAAATAAAGGATTTATAGAAATGTTTAGAAGTATTGAAGTGATTTAACATTGTTATAAATAATCAAAACTCTGAGAAATGATCTCTTCTATCTAACGAACGCTGTAGAACAAGAACTCAAGAGCAATTAAACTTTTGAATTACATCAAACGCTTTGAACCTGTTCGAAATACTTAGAACAATTATAACGGATCTAACTTCTATTCACCCATTACGCTGTCAAATTGAATTATAATTATAAATTCAATACAAAGCAAAGATGCTAACCAAATGTGACAGTGAAAGGGAACTCCTCAAATACTTCATGGTGCATTTCTGGAAGTTAGATCCAGATTTAGTTGTGGGACACGGCATTCAGCAAGACTTTATTAATATCCATATTGTCATTGAAATTTTATTTTATTTTGTATTTTGTTTTTATTATTATTTTTTTTTTTTGAATCGTTGACACATTTATTGTATTTTTTTTTGTTAATTTTATGTGACATTTATTAATTTTTATTTTTTGTAATTTTAAATTGATTTATAGTGAATTATTTATTTTCGAAATAATGATTTAATTTATTAAAATTTAATTGTAAAATGAACGAATGCGGCGTTGGGGACCGCCAATCAACACGCCATGTTCCGAACGGCGGGAGGTGGAGGACGGAGCTACAAATAGCTACGTGGAATGTAAGAGGAGGAATTTAACAGAAGATGAATGAATTATTAGATGTGATGGATGACAAAGATCTGGATGTTATTTGTGTGTCTGAGACCAAACGAAAAGGCAATGATGCGACCGATTTGCCTGGCAACCGGGTCGTTTCCAGAGGGTGAGCGAGTTTGCCAATGTGTAGGCGTGTTGTTGTCCTCTCGAATGGTTAATGCAATGGTAGAATACAAGGCTATCAACCCGAGGCTTGTTTGGGTTCGCTTTAAGCTGGGGATAACAAGAGTATTCTTGTTGGCCATTTATGCGCCAGTATCCTCAGCTCCAGTGAGCGAGCTCGAGGAGTTTTGGGAGAGTGTCAGGGATGTTCTAAATAGTGTCAGAGATAATGAAAAGTTGATAGTATGTGGAGATATGAATGGATAGGTTGGAACCGCGCGAAGTGGTTACGAAAGCGTGCTAGGCAAGTACGGTGATAAGAGAGTAAATGAGGTTGGGAAGCTTGTTTTGGAATTTTGTAAGGAGAGAAATTTGTTTGTGGCAAATACGATGTTTGATCACAAATGAATTCACATGTACACATGGGAGCGAGCGGAAGAAAGAAGTACAATTAATTTATTCCTAGTGGATCAGCGTATTCGAAGCCAAGTTATGGACACGAGAGTGTTTAGGGGTGCCGATATGGGAACGGACCATTATCTAGTCGTTGCTAGAATAAGAGGTCTGTTTGCAGGTTGGCGCAGCCGCACGACGTGCCCTAGCTTGGAGTCGAATTATCGCGTAAGAAGATGGAAGCTTCAAGATCCACCGATCAGAGAGGAATATCAAGAAAGGGTTTCCAAGAAGCTTGAAAGCTGTGACTCTGGAAATGAAAGAGCTGAAGTATGCTGGCAGAACCTTAGGAATGGTATGGTGAAAGTAGCGACAGAGGTATATGGTAAAAGAAAAAGAGGTTTTAGTAAAAAGTGCGATGAATGGTGGGATGATCAAGTGAAAGATGCTTTAGAGTTAAAGAAGAAAGCATGGCTGGATTATAAAGCCACTGGTAAGGATAAAAGTATGAGAGAGATAAAAAAAAGAGCGTACAAGCTGTAAAAGCACAAAACGAAAGCACTTTTAAGGATGAAGCGTGAAAATTCTGAGAAAGAAAGGGATGAAAGGTTGACAAATAACTTCCGGAAAAACACGAAGCTTTTCTGGCGAGTGGTTCCCAGGGTTGTTCGGTAATCTGTAGGATGAAAGGGCTGCTTTCGAAGAACGGTAAAATCTTAACAGAGCAAGCACACGTTTTGCAGCGGTGGGCGGAATTCTACAAGGATACGTATGAAAGTGAGGACGCCTCGGCCTCGAATATCAGCGAAATGCTGAGTCCCGATGTAGTCGATGGTGAAATCAGTTTGGAAGAAGTGGAGAGCGCGATTCGAAGTCTGAAATGTGGTAAGGATGCGGGAGCAGAAGTTACTGCCGAGATGATCAAATATGGTGAGCCACGCGTCTTGGACTTGCTCTGGCTTTTGTGCAATTTATGCTCGAAATCAGGAGAGGTCCCAGACGACTGGCGAGATGCAGTCATCGTATCTTTGTATAAAGGCAAAGGTTTACAGAGAGACTGTGCAAGCTATAGGGCTAATAGTTTGATTAGCTTGGGCGGTAAAGTTTATGCAAAAATATTAGCGAGAAGAATGCAAGAGAGATCTGAAAGGCTGTTGTGGGAGGCTCAAGGCGGTTTTAGACCTGGAAGAGGGTGTATAGATCAGATCTTTTCCCTCCGCATGATCACGGAAAAGTTTTTGACCCTAAACCAAAAGGTTTTCTGTGCTTTTGTGGATTTGGAAAAGGTGTTTGACAGGGTTGTGAGAAAGAAGTTATGGGAGATACTGCCCCGATACAACGTAAACGGACCCTTGCTACGAGCTGTAAAGTCTCTTTACAGAGATCACTCAGCCCGTGTGCGAGTAGGAGCTGACATGTCGCCCAGGTTTGACATCCAATCGGGTGTTAAGCTAGGTTATTGTATGTATTTGGATAGTTGTCTCAAAGGCGTGAAAGACAGTGACATGGGAGTGAAAGTAGGTGACCTTAAAGTCAAATGCTTGCTATACGCAGATGATGCAGTGCTCATTGCATCATCAGAATGCGATCTGCAGGCATTGGTCAACATTCTGAAAGATGGGTGTGAAAATAATGGTCTAAACCTGAATGAAGATAAGACGAAGGTTCTGATATTTGAAAAAAATGAAGAAAGAACAGAATGTAAGATCAAGGTGAATGGTAAGATAATAGAACAAGTGAATGAAATGGTATATTTGGGAAGTATGTTTAGCAGAAACGGAAGATACGAAATGTATGTGGAAAGGCGTATTGCTGCCGGTAACAGAGGCAACGGGGCTTTAACTGCATTGTTGAGACGGCAAAACGTCAGTATAGCTGCATGTTTGGGTGTACGCAATGCGGTTTTGCTACTGACGCTATTATACGGCAGCCAAACGTGGGTAACACAGAAAAAGAATGTAAGAAAGATGAATTCTGTGGAGACGGGATCTCTTCGCAGAATATGCGGGGTTAACCTAGCTGACCGAATCCGCAATGAAGAGATCCACAGACTCTCGTGAATACTGAAGTTATTATTTTGTTTTAAAATTTGAAATATTGATTATTGGATGTTTTTGTGATTTTTAAATTTGAACATAGAATTACTTCAACTATAATAATATCTATAAAATGGTATAATTACGATCCAAAAGTAGTTGTGTTTTAAAAAAAATATTGAAGTTACAGAAATGACGTAATAATCATATGTCATAATTTTAGTATTATTCATGTAGGTTAATATGCGGACTAGCGAAGATGTCACGGTGAGAATGAAGAAGAACGTGCTCAGGTGGTTTGGGCAGGTCGAACGAATGAGTGATGAAAGAATGATAAAAAAGATTTATACAGGAAAAGTGAGTGGTAGAGAGAAAGGGGGAGGCCTCGAGTGCCTTCGAAAACACTGGAGTGTACACTGTGTAACCACTGTATCCAAACAAACCGAGGAAGGTTTTTGAGATTTTTAAACTGTTCTGGTTAATTACTAATTAAGGAAAGCTCGGTACTCCGTTATACACCATAAATATAATTTCGTTAAAAAAATCGTATAAGAAATGTTTCTGATAAAAATTATAAAAGATTATCTAATCATAGAATTTAGTTTCAAAGCACTTTTTAATGTTCTTTGTCTTTTTAAAATAATTTTCTAACTTTTATAACTTACGTTCCAAATCGTTTTTAGTGATAATAATTCAATTTTCAGGGGCCTTACTTCCTTAAGAAAAGTAAAAAGAAGTTTTTGACACCCAAAAGGAGTCAACAAAAAAATTCCGTCATGACCCTTTCGGGTACGGAAACCATACTAAAATGGAGTAAAATTCTTTAGGTAACAAAGGCACCATCGTAAGAAGTAAACGGGCGACCAATCGAAAAAATACCTTTAATTCTGGTTTTCATATTTTTTATGAAATATTTTTTGTTTTAAAAATTGATTTTTAATAAAGGCATCGTATCAATTTTTTACTCAATTCGGTAGTTAATGCGATATAATCGACTATATATATTTAATCCATGAATGTAATGAATATCTTTCATTTGATCTTATAATACTTTTATTTTTGTCATTTGACTTTATATAACATATTGTCGTTTAGTTTAATTATTAGATATATGGCTTGACTAATTAGGTGGACTCTCTGAAATTATTAAAATAATTTACTGGTAAATAATATCTCAACATTAAGAATATATAAGTAGTAAGTGTGAAATGTATAAGGCGTAAAAAATAAAAAATAAAAGGAAAATGGTATAGTTTTCTCTCGGAATTTTCTTGAGCTCTCGAGAATTTGGACATGAAAATAAATTGAGTAAATGTTATTATTTATTGTTATTACCTATATTTCTTTTCATATAATAACATATTTCTTACATTATCTTTTTTTAACTCGGACTTAAAATCTGTATCTTTTTATTCTATATAAACCTTATCATATAAGCTAAGTATATATAATATATATAAAATAAAGAATCGCTACTCTGCAATTTTTCTGCGTCATTCGGTGTCTAATTGCAAAGAGTTAACACTGCACAGTTTCCGTTACATAATATGTTTTATTTTACACGTTAATTATTAGGGTTCAATATATATCAATCTATCTCTTCCTTTTGTGTTTTATTCCCTTTTTAGTTATTTATAAATTTAGGATTTAATGTCGAAAAACTGCTTCTAAAAAAATATAATGTTAACAGAATGGAATAGAAAAAATGCATTATGTAATAAATTAAGGGATGTAGCAAAGGTGTATGCAAATGATTAAATCATTTTTGTAATTTGAAAATATTATAATATACAAAAAAAAAGCTATAATAACATAAATACGACTTCATTATTTTTATAACGTTATACAAAAATAGACTATACAATATTGTATTCTAAAAAAAAATAAGTATTACCAACTGTAAAACTAAATTTATTTTGCTAAAGATGTTATATTGAGGTTAAATTTATACTCAAATCTTCTAAACGACTTAATACTTTCAAAGCAATAGAGTTCTTGTTTTTGTCATTTAGTAACAACACGAAGACACGTCTGTCTGAAAGGCATGATTGATGAACATTCAAACATGTTGAAGGCGCAGTAATCGAAGATAAGTATAAAAAGTTGAGTATAAAAGAGTAATAAAATGTTTAGAAATATAGTTTTCGCAATCTATAAACTGATAAAAATTCAATAACCTGTAAACATATAAACTCAATTTTATGATTTCATTCTTATCAATAAATGTTTCTTTAAACATTTAATAATTATAAATTTATAATTATTAAATGTTTAAAGAAATTTTCAAACAAATATGGTTGAAATATAAATTTTTACTAAGCCAATACGATATACATAAATAAAATAAGAAGAAAGCTTTACGTTTTATTGCGTCGTCCTTGAGACAAAATGAATTTTGTTGACATATTGAAGTTATAAAATTGTTTTAAAGGATTTCAGATTTGATAGGACTAATAAAAAATTTTTGGTTCTTTTATGTCGCTTGCTCTTGATATTAAAATTGAAATGCTTCCATAAGATGCGCTTTTAATGTCACACCATATATTTTATGATATCTACTAAGTACTAGAGACTACGTAAAAATATTTAAATCATGAACCCAGCTAAAATATAATATTGAGAATGCAATATCTTAATTACAAAAGTCCTCCACATTTTAATTAAGTGTTGTTCTCGACAATTGTCCTCTTTCATTTAACTTAATTTAACTTAATAGAAATAACCGTCTTTTTAGACGGTTATTTCGTTTATTTTTGATCTTGCTTTTTAAGTAATAAGAATTAATGGAAAATGATAAGAATAAATGGAATAATGGATATAAACTTAATATTCAAGATGTCAAACAAGTTTGTTTGCCCATTTTCAACAAATTAATTAAATGTCTTAGTTTTTTATTGTTAATAATTTGCATTTATAAAACTTAAAATAAACATAATATTGACCTTAAATAATGATAATTATAAAATACTCATCTTATTTATCTTTTTCTTAACTTCTAATATATCCATAATATTTTAATGTTTACTAAATAAACAATACAACAATGTTTACTAAATAAACAATACTAATTTTCTATTTGCATACTCTGTCAGTAATATTATTTTGTTATTGTCTGCCATATTTAAAACAAAAATGTAAACTAATATTTTCTCGTAAATAGTTACTTCGTGATTGTCCATTACTGTGTACCCAGTAACTTTTCTGCTATCAGAACAATTTAATGCCAATTTACGTTTATATTGCGGATCTCGCATATGGGTGGCTTTTCACGTATTTTATGGCTATTAATATTAACTAGATACCATTCAAAGATTATTATTATTTATTAAATTTATGTTATATATTTTTTTATTTTTTTTCTAACAATCTTAATCATTATAATATCTTTTCAAAATTTTATGTTAAAAATTCGTAATTCAGCTTAAAGAAGGAAGTCCTTCTTAAGATAAGTATAAAGCAATATATTTGTAATTTTTCTAAGTAAAAATGACTAACTTTTTTCAATATTTACACCAAAATTAAAAATTTTACAGACATGACCTAGAAAGTCATGAAATTGGGCCTCATGTTTGCTTTTAATAAAACTGATTTAGTTAAATGGTCCAATATCTTAACAACGGTACATAGACAGGCGCTAATCTATTCGGCAAAAGATTCGCGCTGTAACGTACTCATTTATGTTGGTAAAAGATACCTACATAAACCAATAAAGCAAACAATAAAGCTACGTGATTGTCGAATTAATATATTTGTTCCTTAGTATTGTATTTAGTTATGATATCTATTCGTAAACATAAAATTAAAATCCAGTAAATTATATTTTTTTTACTAAAACCTCTTTTCCTTTTACCACATACCTCTGTCGCTACTTTCACCATTCCTAAGGTTCTGCCAGCATACTTCAGCACTTTCATTTCCAGAGTCACAGCTTTCAAGCTTCTTGGAAACCCTTTCTTGATATTCCTCTCTGATCGGTGGATCTTGAAGCTTCCATCTTCTTATTCGATAATTCGACTCCAAACTAGGGCACGTCGTGCGGCTGCGCCAACCTGCAAACAGACCTCTTATTCTAGCAACGACTAGATAATGGTCCGTTCCCAGATCGGCACCCCTAAACACTTTCGTGTCCATAACTTGGCTTCAAATACGCTGATCCACTAGGAATAAACCAATTATACTTCTTTCTTCCGCTCGCTCCCATGTGTACATGTGAATTCATTTGTGATCAAACATCGTGTTTGCCACAAAAAAAAATCTCTCCTTACAAAATTTCAAAATAAGCTTCCCAACCTCATTTACTCTCTTATCACCGTACTTGCCTAGCACGCTTTCGTAACCACTTCGCGCGGTTCCAACCCATCCATTCATATCTCCACATACTATCAACTTTTCATTATCTCTGACACTACTTAGAACATCCCTGACACTCTCCCAAAACTCCTCGAGCTCGCGCACTGGAGCTGAGGATACTGGCGCATAAATGGTCAACAAGAATACTCTTATTATCACCAGCTTAAAGCGAACTCAACACGCCTACACCTTGGCCAACTCGCTCACCCTCTGGAATCGACCTGGTTGCCAGGCAAATCATCATTGCCTTTTCGTTTGGTCTCAGACACACAAATAACATCCAGATCTTTGTCATCCATCACATCTAATTATTCATTAATCTTCTGTTCCATTCCTCCTCTTACATTCCACGTAGCTATTTGTAGCCCCGTCCTCCACCTTCCGCCGTTCGGAACATGGCGTGTTGGTTGGCGGTTCCCAACGCCGCCGAGTATAATATATATAATATAAATCCACCAGATACCTTAGACCTTCCATTTCTTAATTTTAAATATAAAATCAAAAGTTTTTTCTTAAATAAATCTTATTATAACGTTCAAGAGTTTTTAGTGGATCGAAATGTGTGGAACTTAACATCACCTGTTGTTATATTTCTTTGAAAAGAGCAACTGTTAAGTTTCTGGCCGGCTCTTCTCAACAGAGCAGTATTCCGAGCCGGTGGTAGCTTACTTACGGACTGGCTGCACTGACCCTTTTTTGTATTGTAGTAATTGACGATTCAAAAGTGCGTGTAAATGCCTACTTGAATAAAGATATTTTTGAATTTGAATATGAATTTGAATTTGAATGCATGGTGATCTTTTAATGTCCGGTTTTCAAGGACTTTTCTTCCACATATTACTAAGGTTCAAAACGAACTTCCTTCGGCGTATTTTCGGATCGATATGACATAGGTACCTTCAAAAAAGACGTATACTTCTACCTACAATGCCCTTGTGATTTCCCAGATGTTCCAAGAGTTCGCGGGCTGCGGTGATCACTTTAGTTATCCGCACGCTCGTTTGCATTCCTCTAGTATAAAAAAATACAGAGTCAAACGATTTAAATACAATTTTTTGGTCATCTGTGTCACGCACTGAAAACGTATACATATTTTATAGATATTTTACCCGCTACTAATTTACTATAACTTTATAAGCTGTTTCTCAGTAACCCTATTACATAAGCGTAATTGGGGTAACGAAACACAATATCAAAGCCTTAATTGTTAAGGAGCAAGACACTTAACCTGAGGAAACTTTGAGTTAAATTACTGAAGATACCTATAACAAAATTTAATTTAAGGGTAAATTAACAATTTATGGCCGTTTTGGAAACCTTAGTGTTACATTAAAGATTTATTCATAATGTGTATTATAATTATTTCTCTAATATAGTATTTGACTAAATTGATATTAGTTTGTGAATATTATTTGTCATCCATTAAAAATACCTTTTGTTATTTTTTTATTATTATTTACCGGGCCCATTATGTTTTGTTCTTAATATTTATTTTAAAGTTTAGTTATAAAAATTGCTTTAAAAATCCCTACAATATATAAATGAGATTTGTTTTAAGGTATTGGTTCACTAAATCATATATATATATATATATATATATATATACATAATGCATTTTATTACTTAAACCTGACGTAATGATATATAATTTGTTAATGACATGATTCATACATTTATTTTTGAATTTTCAGTTATTTGAAAAAAAAATTACGTGTGATAAAGTATTTAAATTTCTGCGTAACAGTGATTTAAAATTATTATTATCTGAAACAGAACCTAATTAACAGAGGGTTAATTAAAGACTTGAAAGTGAAGAATGTTAAGTAAAGATGTTGCTCCGTTATGTGCTAGATAGGGATTCGTGGCATTGATCGCCAAATATATTAATATAAAGGATTAAATTTCTAGAACATCTTTAGATATTTAAGATCAGTATCATATCAATGTGAAATTTGTCCAGTCACGTAAAAGTACTAGATGGCTTTATGAAGTTTTATCTTTGAAACTACAAATATGTATGGCGCCTGGGAGCTGTTACTATATGGAACCTAAGTGATAAGTTTTGTAATATAATTCTTGGCTCTCTATAATTTTGTATACACATAAATAAATAAATAATAATATTAAATAATTTAATATATTTCGTTATATAATAAATAGTTATATAACAATATGTGTATATAATTTATTAATTAAATCCTTTAAAAATTTACAAACCATTTTCCTGTTATTCATCTATTGGAAATTATTAAAAGGGCCTCTCTTATTAAAATCTTATCAAATAAGCAGAACAAACAAAGTAATTAATAAAAATAGCGCTTAACAAATCCCTTCGCTTTATTTTAAATTTCATACAAAATTTAATATATTAAAAACTGGCAAATGAGAGTAATGTCGCGCTTTAGAATAGGTGATAAGCAATATTCACATTAATCTAGGCCTTTCCTATATTTGTAAAGACAACGTCAATGTAAAGAAATTAATATGTCAATAAAATATATTACATTTATTATACCCTATTTTATATTCCATAAATAAAACTACAATCATAATCAGATGTATTTTATCATACAATTAATTAAGTTAAGCTCCTTTTAGTTTTCACTGACTATAATATAAGGTATATCAAAATAAAATTGCCATGTTAAGGTGCCAACAAATTCAGACAAAAGCTTTTTTGTTAAAGTTAAGTTTGTCGAGACGAAATACATTCACCATAATAAAATGACTTATCCTTCAGTGAGTAATACTGTGAAGGTTATCACAAAACATGACAGTGAGGTTATATCACGTCCTACGCCGTGAACATGAAAACCAAATTTTTCTATATAAATTAATTAACAATATAATAGATTCTCCTTATCTTCTTTGACGTATTAATTAATTGCCCGAGATTGAGTGCTCGCACTAAATTTGTATTTCATATTCCAGTTTGTAAAACCAAATACGCCCGAAATCGTTTCGTGACAAGAGCTTGTAATGCACACAACGATTACTGTTATGATATTGATATATTTTGTTCTAAATTGATTATGTATGTATCTTTGGTTAGAAAAGTTGTTCACAATTAAGTTGTTTCCCAAATTTTTTTATGTAAAATTTTAGTTCCGATTATTATCGATATTTTTTTTTATAGTTTGTAAATTAATATTTTCTTTTCTCTCTTTATCATTTGTTGTATTTTTTTTTCAAATCCATTAATGCTTTTAGTAAACATTTTTAATTCACACTCGCTATGTATAAATTAGTAGTGAAAACTTTTTGGCTTGTTGCTTTTAAAAAAAATTGCTTTAAAAAAAAAACTAATTGTAATAAATGAAACATTGTAAGCTGTATGTGGTCCAAAATAAATAAATAAATAAATAATAAAATAAAATAAAACACGTTTGTCGAAATTGAATATTAACTAGGGGCGCCAACAAACCCTCAATTTCGACTCGCTGCGCTCGCGAAATCACGGGTGCCGTTTGCATATTGAGCGAAGCGAGCCCAGTGTATTGATTCATCGTTTCCCATTGACTTCAATGGGATTTCAGTTTTTTTGGCATGAAATTAAAAAAAAAAAATTTTTTTTTTGGGCCTTTTTTTATTTTTTTTTCTTATAAAAACCATCTCAAGTTGTGTGTCTTTTTGATTGCAAAGTTTCATAATTTTCCGTCAAGTAGTTTTCAAGTCAATTCGTGACAAAGAACGTAAAAAGTCTCCAGTAAAACGCTCCGCTCACTTCGTTCGCTTCGCTCAATAAAATTTAAGTACATATTAAAACTTGGTAGTAGTATATAGCCAATTTTGTCTCTAAAATGAAATGAAATGAAATGAAAAATTAATATTGATTGCTGTCAAAATAATGAAGTTTTAACGAGTCACTTAAAATTGTTAAAGATTTATGTTTAAGTGGTCATATTTCATACCCATAAGGGGTAGTAGCGCTTTTTTATTAATTATTCCATTTGCATTTGAATGCATTTTCTTGACGCTACTTCAGGATATCAAATCTCCATACATTTAAATTTATATGCTAATGGAATACATTAAGTGAATAACATTAAAATAGATAACGTTTTAATATTAATTTTCAATTTTCTTCACTATAATTCAAAATACAATAATGTATTGAAAACATAAAGTATTTAGATATAATATTAGTTACAGACTAGCTTTTGCCCGCGACTTCGTCCGCGTTTCCGTCGTTTTTCGAAAAAAAATTAGCAGATGTCCTCCCTCATAGTTCAGGTTCAGTTCAGTTCAGTAACAGGCAGATTCACTTTCGTATTTTAGAAGGGCAATAGTAATATAATATGCCAATCCACAAAACTGTTGAAAAATATAAGTAACCGCAGAATATTATAATATACCCACGCTATACCCACGACTCGGTCAGCGTGTAACTCCTTGTTTTTTATTAAGATAATATATTGCTAATATTTTTAGATCAAATTAAAATGTTTCAGCGCAAAGCTTCTGGGTAGACTATGTTAAGAGTCGACCCGTCCGGCACGTGAACGTAAAGATTCCTAGAATTGCTAACCCGGGAAAGAGCGACGTATAATTGACCATGCGAGAAACAGCTAACACCGAGATCTACTCCAGCAACACGAAAAGTCTGCCCTTGAGCTTTATTGATAGTCATGGCATAGCACACCGATACTGGGAATTGCGTTCTTTTAAATTGGAATGGAAAATTATTTGGTATTATGGGAATTCTGGGAATAAAGACAGTTTCTCCTGCACCGCAACCTGTTAAAATTTGAGCCTCGATTACATTTTGTTGCAACTGGGTTACTTTTAGCCGAGTTCCATTGCAAAGTTGAGGTGGTCTTAAATTTCGGAGCAGAATTATCGGTATGCCAATTTTTAAACAAATTATATGAGAAGGTAGTCCAGGCATACTTAAAGAATTTAAAAATTCTATCGGGTAATTAGTGGCTTCTTGTTCATCAACCATTCTATTTATTGAACTATAAACTTTGCTTTCTCCCTGTATATTAGACAGTATTTTATTATTAATTTCAGATGCCTGGTCATTGCGAGGAGTCAAAATGGACCTTTCGCAAAGCCAAGAATTGTCCCTATTTAATATAATTGTTATGTCACCGTAAACCGAAGATATAAGATGTTGTTGGGATTGCACTATACAACATAACTCAGGTGTCAGAATAAGTTTTCCTTGGTGTAGTTGTGGATAGGTACCTTCACCAATCTTCAATAATGTATCAGAAAATTCACGATTATCTGCGTTGTCTCCAGTTCTCACTCGCATATTTATAGTCAAATGCACCGATTGTATATCACGCCACAAATAAGAGCTTTTCAGGCAAGCCCTAATCTCATCAGCTCGGGTTCCCCGTGGTATTACCGGTAAGGTTTGTCGGAAATCACCACAAAATAAAACCGTAATACCGCCCATTGGTCGATCATTTTGTCTTATGTCCCTTAGAGTTCTGTCTACTGCTTCTACTCCTTTTCGATGGGCCATCGTACATTCATCCCATACGATTAAATTACACTCACGCAATACCTTAGCTTTGTCGCTATTTCTTGAAATACTACAGGTTGGACTTTCCGTGCGATCTAAATTAATTGGTATTTTAAACATAGTGTGAGCAGTCTTACCTCCTGGTAGCCATGTTGCAGCTATACCTGATGAAGCCACGGCAAGAGCGATTTTACGCTGATTTCGAACATAAGCTAATATTAATTTAGTCAAAAAAGTTTTCCCAGTTCCTCCAGGTGCATCTAAAAACCATATTGTTCCTAAATTATTCTGCACACTCTCGCACACGCGATCATAGACTAAGCGTTGTTCTGCAGTCATCATTGGGACACCGTTTTCTAATGTTACCAGCAGTTCCATTGGGTTGTAACCAATCTCTGCGGAATATTCCCTATTGGTAACCTCTCCGACTGAGGTTGGCGTTGGCAAACCATATTCACAAAGTGATTTACCGCCTACTGCTGTTAAGTCTTCCTGAAGAGCTAATAAGCACTGATTTATAGCCAGATCTCGAAAATTATCATTAGTTGCGCCTTCATTATTGTGAGATAAATTCCGAAGAAAGTCTTCTGCAAATTTTTCTTTATATTTTTCCCATAATTGGACAGGATCAGATAAATTACAAAATGTGAGTAATGTTACAAATAAATGGCGTAACCGTCGTGGATTATCACTAACACAGGATTCTGCTAAAGCGTCATCCCAATGTTGATCATTTTCAAGCAAATGACGCGCTTGGCAAGCTGCATGATAAGTTGGATAAACAACATCATCTACTTTTCTCAAATCTATAAATGATGTTGGTCCTCGCACTGTATGTAATAATAATCTCAAATAAAAACACTCTGCGTTGTTAGGATGAACAGTATACACTCTACCAAGAACATGTTCTTTGAAAATACCTGTCTCGCCATCTACAGGCCTGCCTCGGCGTCTACGGTTAAAGACACCTCGTTGTTTATCGTAGGTATAATACGATGGAACTTCTTCATACAAAAGAGACTTTGCGAAATTATCAGTTTGGCAAAGTCGAAAGAATGCCAATAAAGTTGTTTGTCTAGGGTTCTCTAATCGTTCTGTAACATTTTCGGCGTTAAAATATATACGTTGACCGCCTTCCAGATGAACATCCAGATGGGTCACAGGTGGATATCTTTCGTGAATATTAAAACTTAAGATCCGCCACACAGCTTCTGAAGAGCTGATATATCTGCCTGACTGAAATCTAGTAACTTCATCATGTTCATTTCTTAACGCAAACGTAGCTTGGTCACTGCCCTTGTTAATGTACTTACAAATATATTTAATTGACTCTACACTATTACACATTTCTACATTTATGTGAGCTTGAAATGCTCTGGACAATACAGGCGAATACGGAACGACCCACCTATTATCTAAAGTAACCTGTTGTCCAGACATTCGCTTTTCAACAGTAAAACCACCATTGTCTCTTGAACGGCGACGATATAATGGGTATCCATCATGTCCTGTTACAGTTTCATCCACTAATGCTTTTGGATACCTTTTAGTGCAACGACCGTCTTGCATGCAAGGAGCATTTGCGTTAAATGCACCACATGGACCATGTATCATATGAGTTTTAACAATGTCGTATAACAGGGGATCTGCAGTCGGATCTGGAATTTCAGCACTGATTAATCTGTCTACATCATTAGGTCGAACCTTATCTTTTAACCAAAGCAAGATATGTGCGTGAGGTAAGCCGCGTTTTTGCCACTCAACACTATACATATAACACAATACTTCTCCAAAAATGTTATCTTTGGTAAGAAGATCTATCGTTGATTTTAATTTTAAATGAAACACTCTTGCAATAATATCATGGCGGTCATGCGGTGCCTGACCCTCAAGAAGCTCCCGAGTGATTTCATCCCACTTGGGATTGGTAGTTACAGTAACAAATAAGTCGGGACGTCCATATTTTCTTACGTAACAAAAAGCGTCTTGAGTACGTTCATGCATGTAGCGTGGACCACCAGTAAAAGAAGAGGGTAAAATAACTAAACGACCCATATTCACAGTATCGTTATCTTGTTGCATGGCATCGCGAAGGTGCACGTATTCTTCAGCGCGCAGCTGCCTTTGATTAGATCGTATATAAACTAATCTTTCGGTTTCAATTTTTGCGTACATGTCAACAATAAACTGATTAAATAAGCCACGAAAACGTTGAAAGTATACCAATCTATTCCGTCTCACTTGCAGGTGGTAACAATAAAATTGAAGGCATGACACCTTTTTATTATAATTAGGTGCGCCTGTGCGCGGATCGGTTTGGTATACAGCGAAATTATAACCATCTTCCCCTCGACAGTATATCATAGGATATTGCAAACTGTCGTAAGCCCTGTGGGTTTCGAAAATACGTTGCAAACGATTGTCTCTGGAACGTATAACGATATCACGCCTATCACATTCCTGGTCGACCAGTACTACAGCAACTTCATTCGTGGATGGAACGTTATGACGCCCAGGGTGTTCCTGAGTTGGACGCTTATCGGCATTTATAACAATTTTATAATTGTTATTACCATCTTGAGAAAGGGCTTCTAATGCCGATTTAAAACTGCATACGTACGAATTAACCTGATGTAACATGTTCTGAAGTTGTGAAATGAGTTCAGTATTTAAATTCGGAAAATATTGATTTCTTATATTCGACTGTTCGTTGTAATCGGATACAAAATATATTTGAAGAAATTTAGGTTGTTCTTCAGGCAAAAGGGACCCTATCAAATGGTAAACCTGACCTTGTACCTTAAAAGTAGGCATGAAAGGGCTGAGATTTGTTTAGCACCAAAGGATGTCATTTGGAATGCACTATTATAAGTGCGAATATTATCTAAAAACTGTTTGGATTGCAAATGTTCCCCTAAAAGTAGTGATTTTAAAGGTTCCGGTGGGTCTTCGAACGAAGGCAAATTTATTTTACCTCCAGAACAACAGAAACCAGCAGACTCCTTCCTCCACTTCGAAGCATTACAAAAGGAACATACTACGTTCATATCGCCTATCTCAGAAGATGATCTGTAATCAATTGTGAGGTTATAAGCAAACCCACTTTTATATTTATCGGATCACGCCACCGAATTTGTAGATTGATCTACCACGTGTATATCTAAGTCATTAAGACCATGTCGAAATCTATCTGCAGTAAGACGGGCCTCTCGCTGTTCTTCTGTTTCAAGCGACCGAATATTTTCAATTCTTAATCTTTCATTAGATAAAGTAATCAATTGTTCTTGTCTCAAAGAATTGTAATAATCGCGTCCCGACTCTAGTCGTTGTTCATGCTCATGTTCATCTTCAAGAGATCGAATCATGTTATGGTGCGCCCTATCATTTGTCAAACGGTCTTGATATTGAGTAAAAGTTTCAGATTCTCGAGACAAAATATGACGTTCGCGATCAGCTGTAAGCCGTAATTCCCTCTCAGTGAAGGTTTCGGACTCGCGAGATAAAATATGACGTTCGTGGTCAGCTGTAAGCCGTAATTCCCTCTCAGTGAAGGTTTCGGACTCGCGAGATAAAATATGACGTTCGTGGTCAGCTGTAAGCCGTAATTCCCTCTCAGTGAAGGTTTCGGACTCGCGAGATAAAATATGACGTTCGCGGTCAGCTGTAAGCCGTAATTCCCTCTCAGTGAAGGTTTCAGACTCGCGAGATAATGTATGCCGTTCGCGGTCAGCTGTGAGTCGCAATTCTCGTTGTAAAGCAGTTTCAGCTTCTCGGGATAACGCATGTTGTTCCCGGTCAATGGAACGCCTTAGCTCTCGTTGAGAAGAGCTTTGAGAAGCCCGTGTTGTAGCTCGTCTCGCTCTTTCAGCTGCTAATCGCATCTCTCTTTCTGGAGAGCTTTCATTAGCTCGAGATGTTGAGGCACTAACTCTCATAGAGTTTAACCGATGTGCTCTTTCCTCTTCCGATTCTTGAGAACGCGTCATTCTCATTCTCCTAGCTTGACTCGAAGTTCGAGATAAAGATGGTCGTTTTTTAGGTGGCATCGTTTATTTTATTTTTAATCGACGGTAACTTAAATTCTATTTAGTTACCCAACAAAAAACTTACGTCAGAGGTCCTAACTATAGCTAAGTATATAATAAATAGAATATAAATCTAAGTGCCTATTAAAACTAAAATAATATTCTAATCGAATTATAAATATGTACGTAGGTACCTACAAATTACAAAAGAATAAAAAATGAAAATAAAGCTATACTTAATGCGTGTGCAATACTATCTACACTTACCTACTTCACTTAAAAATGAATAATAAGAAATACCTACAACTACTGTAATTAATCAAAGTACCTATGCTAATACAAAAAAAACCTTAGATGTTCTAAGTACAGCTGCTATATAATAAAAAAATATAAATCTAAGTGCCTATTTAAACTTAAATACCTAATATTCTAATAGAATTAAACTAAGAAATATGTACCTACCTACCTACAACTTAGGTACAAAAAAAAAGAAATGAAAATAAAGCTAAAACACGTGTGCAGTATAGGTAGATAGTAGGCAATATCTACCTATACCTACTTCACTTAAAAATAAATAAAAAATACCTATGAATACTATAATTAATAAAAGTACCTACCTACGCTTTTATCTACTCAATACAAAAAAAACTAAACATAAAATGCCCAAAACTAACCTATCAGTAACTAAAAATCTAACAATAATCTAATCTATCTATCTATTATCTAATCTAAAAATCGAATCTAAATCTACTTAAAAAGAAATAAAATAGGAACTATTAATAGTTAAGAATTTAAACAAAACTAAAACTAATTTAGAAAATAACAACAAAAGAAATTAAAATAAACTATTTAAAGACAAAAAGTCGCGCTGATAAGCACGGTTTATAAAATAACAATTATTGTCTGTCAATAAAGTTCAACACTCTGAACGCATCAACAGCCAAATATTGAATGACGCTTGCGCTCGCCTCCCGCCCCTTTTATACTCTGCCGCCGCGAGCCCCGTCGAGCGCGGCAACCGTTACGCAAAAATAATCCTTATAGCTTGATTCACTATTCACGCGCGATGTCTTGTTGGCGTATTTTATGTAAGTAAGTATAAGTTTGGTGTTTCTATACCGATTTCAATGATTCTTTTTTTATTGAATTGGTGCTAATGTTTATTTTTTTTTTAATTAGGAATGATGGTGAGCATTATTGGTTTTATAAACGTAAAAGTAAACAAATATAATAAGAAATCTCCGAACTGCTAAGCTATCGAGAGTTATGCGTGTTATTGTGAGTTAACTATAAAAGGTAGATATATGCTGTCTTGGAATATTTTTCGTGTATTTTTATGTAGAATATTTCCGTTATACATAGTTTCTATGTAGCTCTAACCATTAAGGCTGCACACGCGACGGAAGCTTAAAAAATCAAGCAACTTCTCCCATTTTCTCAACATTTCCTTTCACTGCTCTGCTCCTATTCATTGTAGTGTGATGAAAAGTATACTATTACCTGCCCAGGAGTATAAAGAATAATTGTACTAAGTTTCGTTAAAATCCGTCGAGTAGTTTTTTTTTCTATAAATAACATACAAACAGACAGACAGACAGACAGACAGACAAAAATTTTTTTAACTGCATTTTTGGCATCAGTATCGAACACTAATCACCCCCTGCTACTTATTTTGTAAATATATTTCATGTACAGAATTGACCTCTCTACAGATTTATTATAAGTATAGATAATAGTTATCGGTGTCGATTGTATTTTAAAATGAAAGCTCTGTATCATCTGTAATGGAACGAAAACCAAAAAAATAAAATTTATAATTTCATTGCGGGTTGTGATAGCTTCTGAAATGCAGAACGATACCTTCAATGATTTATTTTTAAATTGTGAACTCTCGGTTACAGTTTCTTATATTTTTATTTGTGGAGACTTCTGAAAAAAAATCTATATTATAAAATATGCTGTATTGCTACATTTTTTTTTTTTGTTATATACGTAATTTTTAACACTATTTTAAAAATTTAAAGCAAGAAAATTTACTTTTCCAATCATATTACGCACTAAAGAATCTTTAACTTTTTAAAAGAAAAACAAAGAGTACATTTTCATTTACTTTTGGAATATAACCCGGAATCCATAATCACATTAATTTAACCATCGGTCAGGTTTTTCGAATCATGACATTGCTTAGTATTCATGATTTTTAAGATTACCTTTATATTTTAGTACGTATTGCAATTATATAAAGTCTTAAATCGTATGCGACAATTAACAAATCCCCTTACACCGCTGCTTCGTCATGTCGTATTAATAAATCACACCGCTACTGATGGTTGTAGGATCGAGTTAACAATGTAGAACTTTCAGATTTATAAATATACTTCAGTACATTAGAGTTGTTATTGAGTCAATGTCCTTCCTTGAATAATATAAAGAAAGCCGCCATATGCAATGAATTTATCGATCTACTTACTGTTTTGTTTATGTGTACTTTGCGTATATAAAATTGCAGGGAACTGGAATTATAACCTGGAACTGATAAATATTTTGATAATTTATTCTTGTTTTTTATTTTAAATTTCATTTTACATCGTGAGACTACATAAGCTATAAGCTAAAAAAAACTTTGCAATAAAAATTTTACAACGATATGTCTATCTACTAAAAACTATCGAATTTTAAAATATATTGTCATGGTCCAAAAAGTTTATATTTCAAATAACCGAACATTACATTTTATAAACAACAATAAACTCCATGAATACTCTTTTGACTTACATCATAATTTAGATTTTTTTTTGTATGACGTGAGAACAAAATAGAATTGATTTTAAGTGTGGAACTAAAAGAAGACTTAAATACCTAAACACGCCACAACTAGTTTTATAACGTTATCACGTTTACAAGATCTTATAGTAATCTGACAATTATAATAATAGTAATTATTTATTGTTTTTATTCTTTGCATAAATAATTCTAATAGAAGCAGTTACAGCAATACACAAGTACGTTTGTTTTTCTTGATGGGAGTGGCGCGGATGCACGGTATAAATGAGTCCATTAATTATGGTTGGTCCCACGATGTTTTGAGAAAATGAGGTTAATATGCCAAGAGCAATTGTTACACAGACTTTTTGGGTCATATTTATTTATAAAATTTACATGACGACTACTCTTTAATGGTATAAAAGTTGTTTCTATTTGTCATTGCTCACGGTATGTTGCAATATTTAAATATGAAAATGGTGATTTATTTCATCCATACTTTAATCTATTACTACGAGTGACTTGTAAGTTTTATTACACTATGAAAAAGAAATCCTTCTCCTCATACAATTTCAGTTCAATATGTGAGTTGGAATGTTAAAAGCATATACAAACAAGCCAAAATTGTTTAATATATAGATAGCAAATATACTGTACAAATTGGTTGTTATTAAAGTTTGAGTAGCTCAGCACAAACTTGTAGTTAGATACATAACTTAGTTAACTACGAGGCAGATACTATTATCTTAAATCCAAATAGGTTCTGAGTTTCGGTTGTAATTAATCTCTAAACTTAGAACAAACTTAACGCTTTTTAGTATAATATTTTCAATTTGTTTGAATCAATTGTTATTTATATATTACAATGTTTTGACAATTAAATTGTACCTAAGTAACTTTATGTTTAAGAAAACATTGTGTTTACTTTAAAATACAAAGACGAATTATTTAAATCCTTTTTTCTACTGATAATAATTTACATTGTTTCAACGACAACAATTTCTAAAAAAACGGATTTTAATGTACAATTTTTTTTTAACACAAAAGTCAAAATAATAAAAAAGTGTATTAATATTATTGTTTCCTGTTAATGTAAACTCAAAAGTGTAGCAAAAATTTAGACAACAGATAAGTTTATTCTAATTAAGGTCAGTCTTATGGACAGCACTCCGCCGCAGTGTGCCTAACTATGTTACAACCATGGAGCTTGATTTATTGATAGTTTACAGGTAAGTTTTTCTAGGGGTTAGTAGATAATGATAAGTATTCAAAGATAATAAATGAATTAACAAATTATGTTTAATAAATTCAGGATTTTAATAAACAACATTTGTTAATTGCGATTAACTCTTTATTATCCTTTAGAATTAACATATCGAATTGTGTTAAACAGTTTCTTTAAATTCTTACAAAGATATTAAAATAAATAGTTTATAAGCAATAATAGTTAACAAATTATTAAAATATGGAGTAGTGTTTTATATAGTATTAATGATTTTATCTGCGTATATTTTATTTATATTTTCGGACCCTGATATAAATGACTACATCATTTCTATGAAGAACACAGCTGGGAGTATAATTGATACGGGATTCATATAATTATACTCTCCACTAAAAGCAAGGTAAAAGAACTTTCAAAGAAAATAAATGGCCACGATAATGATAGTTGTTAAAAGTGTTAAAGCGATAAGAAAGCCATTTGTCTAGCTTTTCCTATTTACTGTCCTAAATATCGTAGTCTGTTCCATCGATCTATTTGGATTTATTCTTTATTTACCAACACAGTTAGAGCTTTAACATGCAATCAACATTTGTTGACTACTTTAGATTCAGGATTTATGTTTCAAAATATCGCCATGTTTCTTTTAAACCGTTTTTGGTTTGTCACAATTTTCAAAATCTCATTTAAAAACAGTTTATTATTAAAGTAAATGCAATGTTATTAAAATTATAACAATGTAAAATTCATAAAAATTGAAATCAATATTTAGATTTTTCTTACAAATGCCTAAAAAACTACTTTAAACCTGGCCATCATAGGAATAAGTAAGATTATAAAATTTAAGTTACTTAATTTAATACTTCTCAAAAATTTATTATAAGTTTTATTACTATTTTCTAAATTTTGTAATTAATGGTAAAAGGTGTAAGTAAAAAAAATCCGTGCCCGCAGGGGGACACGCGTGGGTAGACCTAGTGTGTAACTCGTTTAAAATATAACTCCCTACCCAAGAATAACATATGATGCCGTTGTTTACATCAAAAATTTTCAAGCAAAAAGCGGTTTTTATTTTTTTTCTCGGAAAAGGTATCTTTTTTGGAAACACTTTTGACACTTAAATTTAGAGTAAAAAATAACCTTTCTATTAAAAATATTTTCGACGAGGGAATGTTTACCAGAAAAAAGTTGCCTTGGTTTTACCTACCTTAAATTTTCAAGCTAAAAGTTATTTTTATTTTTTTTCTCGGAAACGTTACCTTTTACGGAAAAACTTTTGGTACCTAAATTTAGAGTAAAAAATAACATTTATATTAAAAATACTTGTGATGTAAGAATGTTTACCAGAAAAAAGTTATGATTTTTTTTTCCAAAAATTTTCGGTTTTTTTACCCCCACTCCTCAGTTATTGAAGTTAGGTTTTCGGTTAATGTACATTAGTTATAGGTATTCATCAAAGACATCATATAATATGAACGCGATTGATCTACTTTGTATAGGGAAAAAGTTATGGTCGAAAAACTGAAATCAGAAAAAGTGAGGCCCTAGCGCCCCCTGTGGCCGGATTTCTCTGGTTAACCAACTTGACCTTCATTTTTGGATGTTTGATTTTTGTGCAAAGTTTGAAAGCGATCCGAGCGAAACTGCGGCCGCTATCGTGCTGACAAAAGTCGAATCTGGACGCACGCACGCATATATATATATATATATATATAAACATTTTGACCAATGGTCATTTCATACTCAGGGGGGTATTAGAAGACCTCCTGTGAAGAAATTTTTCCAAAATTCGAAAGTCGGGTACAAATGAATGGGCAGACCGAATTCTTCGAGGTCTACCCAATATCACAAATAAAAAAAGTTGTCGCTATCAGAATTTTACAAAAAAAAATATCAAACGTGAATTTATAAATATGTTATGTTGAAAGTTTTGTATTTTATTTCATATACTTTTATTTCATTTTACTTCTTTCTTATATTTCATTTTACTCTTCTTTATAGAGTTTAAAGAAATGCCGTTAAATTGAAAACTGATACCATACATTTTATGTACATTTTAAATTGAGTTCAAATTATTTATAACGGAAAACTGTTGGTCATGCAGACAGTAAAATTGTTGGGTAAAGAAAACATTTGTTTATTGATAGCGGAAACATCCTTGGATCCATGGAAGCCATGGATCAATATTTTTTATTGCTATTTTTATATTAAATTTGTTGAAATACCTTCTAAATTAAAGAATGTGCAGTATCGTGTAGTGCATATTTTATTTGTGTTTAATATGATATACTCATGATACGACGCTCCATGTTAATGCTAAAATACTAGAATCCGCCAACCATGCGCGGCGAGTTGCTGAGCCTTTCATCTGAACAGCTACAGGAAATATCGATTTATTAGGACTAATTGTCACCTTCTAGCTCAGCACATTGCTCGCATGCGCAGGGCAGCTCTAATGTATTGTCTATGGCAGGAGTGATCTTTTTTTGATAACTTTTGAATTGTTAAATTTTTTCTCAATCTGTTTTTACTATAACATCCGCGTTCGGCTCAAATATACATGATAAAATTTTTAGCTAATTATCTCGTCGCATTCTGGAGACAACTAAACACAAAAAAGGTCTCCCAAACGGTTAAGAGCTTCGCTTACGCTCAGCTCAATAAATTATTTTTATTTTTAAATTGTTTATATTATTTATTGTTATTGACGTTTTATTTTGTGTTAAAAAAAATATAGGAATATGTTATCAATTAAAATACTATTAATTAAAATGACATTCATTTATATTAAAAATAAAAAATGATATATGCTTTTTTGTTGTCTTATTTAAATTTTATTAAATTTACTTTAAAAAGGTTTAATACGGAGAAATTTATGAAAATATATAATTCATGACTTCAATCAATCAAGCAAAAGACGGAAATGAAATATTATTACCACCATATTCAAATTCCATAGTATTAGGTAGATATTTATGTTGAATTAGGCATTGCACTATGCCAACACATTAGCTATTCGCGCTGCAATATGTTT
This sequence comes from Melinaea menophilus ssp. n. AW-2005, assembly GCA_918358695.1. NCBI lineage: Eukaryota > Metazoa > Arthropoda > Insecta > Lepidoptera > Nymphalidae > Melinaea > Melinaea menophilus. The sequence continues at coordinate 1,777,176 of OU911048.1, forward strand.
TCATAAATCAAGTTTTTTTATTATAATTAATGCTGAAGTATGTAAATACTTAATTATTAACCTTCATTTACATGAAGGTTAATAATTAAGTCTACAATTTGTAATAACTAAAATAATAACATATAATTTTTCGTCTTCATTCAGTTTTCAAATTAGTTTTATCCTGACTTTTTTATAAATATATTAAAACTTAAACCAAACAACACCCTCAATTTTATTTAAAATATTACGTTCTTCACCGCATATTAAAATTTATTAATATAGATCAAAAGTGAAGCGTATAAGCGTTTCTTCTCAGAGCTGAGCGTTCGGTTCTTTTAAGACTTTAGATTTAATATTTAATATTAGATTTCTACGAATTAAACTGAAGAGGGCAATGACAATTCCTAAAATTCAAAATAGGACTTACGATAATACTGATAAAAGCAAACTATAGGCCAATCGTATTGGGTAGTATTATAGCTAAAGTGTTTGCCGTTCCGTCATAATATTCTGAGGCATAGGGTGTATTGGTCATGTACGTAGTGCTACAAAGTCACTATAGAAACAGGTAGGTACTTTTATGAATTGAACTCAACGTTGTAAAAATAAGTTGTTGTGGATAATATATTTATTTATTTATTTATCTAAATATTTTATTTCTAAAACGACAAATTATTCGTATCAAAAAGTTTTCAGCTCCAAAATGCGGCGAACTAACGTTTAATGGAAGGCCCTTTTAGATTATTACTTCTTCACCCTTATATAATTTATTTGGATCTTAAGGTTCATAAAATAACCAGATTTAAGTGATCATATTTGCGATTCAGAATTTTCATAGTCTAAGACATTGAGTCTTTATTATTTTCGTACTTTACTTAATAAGTTGATTGACTCTTTTCCTATAATGCCAAAGGATTTTAGTAAGAAATTGATTGTGATAAAACTTTTAAATAAGGTGACTTTAATTGAAAGAACAAATTTACTTAATTGCAAGAAACAATAAATAAGTTTTGCTAGTATAAAGTATCACTGACGAAAATAAATATTCTCAATTCTTATTGACCGATGGCCGGCCTGAAAGTTAAAATAATTCTGTTAATAAAATTGTATTATAAACTTTATTCATATTCTGATGTTATGAATATAAAAACACGTATTGCAAAATTAAGAAAGTAAAATAATGAAAATTTATACTACGTATTGTTTGTTATGTTGTAAAATGTTAACAAAATATCGTGTTTACTGATTGCCTGTTGACGTTCTTAATAGTGTGTGCTCGAGCGAGTGTAAGTAGAGTGGAAGGTTAGGCAAGGAGGCAATCAATACAGTTTTATTACCACTTTTACAGACATGTAGTTACATGACGTTATTATAAGTTATATGAAGTTTGAATTACAAGCAAAAGCGATGCCTTAAAGAATATATAATATGGATTTATTAAATATTTTATATTATAATACCTTGAAAATATTAGTAACATTTACTATAATGTTTTACATAATAAATAACAGAATAAAATATTTTATTTTATATATAAGTATTACATAATTGTTGTGATTAAAACTGGTCTTATTACATAAAAATAATAATTTTTCCGCTCATCTTTATTAAATGAAGTCAAACCCTAAATGTAGTGAAACGCACGTGTCTTTTAATAACATATTATTTTTCTTGGTCGTAGCGTTGTTAAAGTTTTATGTGTTTTTTAATTTAAAAGATATCATTATTGTAAAACAGGTTGTGTATCAGTAATAGTATTTGATACATAGTATTCATAAAACGTAATTGTTTACATGGTTATGTTAAACAATGGACTTAAATATATAGAATATAACACAGTGTGTATTTTGTGATATTGCTATAGATCAAAACTTGAGTAGCCTCTGGATATCTAATAATATTTTAAAATTAACCGCCACATTAGGTCCGATTTATTCTAATGAAAAACTAATATGATAAATCATCAATGAAGATAAATATAGCCATTTGTCTTTTTCCACTGTCATTGTTTGTAGGCTATCAATTGTACCTCATTCGTAGGTACAAATGAATCTAGTGGACAAATGTTTTTTAAACGAGCTAGAAATGGACAACGTGATAAATATTTGATCAAATTTAAATACAATAGACACTTGTATTACTGCTTAAACTAAAATAATTATACGCACAATAACAAAGACCCTTTATCAAAGATAAGCTTAGTTACAAAGCTTATATAAATTACGGTGTCAAAGTTTAAACCGACTGTAATTTATTTAAAACCACACATCAAAGAAATATTCTTAAGGCCATGAAAACATTTACATATATCAGGTCCAAAGCATACAACTATTTGTTGTGAATCAAAATGCTTTTGCTTTGATGTAGCTTTACATTTATTATTTTAATTTACGTTATATTGCTCATTTTAATATTAAATATTAGTACATTATATACTATTACTATTTTGAACAACTAAGTCACTTTAGATACAATGAACAAAAAGCCTCGATATTGAAATATTGAAGAATACATAACAATTATTTTCTAGAACAGACAGTGTAACACCATCAAGATTTATGGTAAAATCTCTTAAAATCTCTTGGGAATTGAGTTTCCGATACAATATTAATTAAAAAATTTAAAGACTTCTTTTCTAGATAGTAAGATTTGGTTTCCATTAAATATACATTATTTAAACTTTAATATTTATCTATACAATTTTAAATGGTTTTTGTATTATTAAAACTTTCTTAATTTTTAGCTTTTTCTTATAATAAAAATGTACTATTTTTGGATTTTGTATTCTAAAATAAAAGAATTGACATACGAACATTTTGAAATTAGTTATTTATTTAAATACTGACAGTAAGTGAACTAATGTGAACAAAAATATTTATTTGGTCGTATATTTCCCGAAGAGTGACATATTTAGCCCCCGGTTTATTTTCATTTGTTATTATGGGGGCAAGTCTCAAATCGTTGTGGGAAAAATGTTATAGTTACTTAAATGATATCTATTAAGATAAAAGTTATTAATACTAGATATCTAAAAAACCAGTTTTTGTTTAGACTCCATTTACTTTCAGCGTTATTAAGTATAAGGACAGTGAAATGGTGAAAAAGAAATCTAAAATAAAAAAAACATACATATATTTATAAAATCTTTTATTACTGATTTACAAACACAATTCTTATTATTTAAAAAGTAGTGATCTATGTTGTCTACAGTTATATCACTTAAAAATGCTGCTAGAGAATTGAATACCTCATGCCTTGCGTAACCAATATACCATATTACAGATGTTAAAAAAAAAAACCTTATTAAATACGCCGTTCGGTACAAATAAAGGCGGCGATCGGGGGCGCGACGGGCAGCCGGCGGGCGACGCGTACGCAATGAGCATTTCGACAATTACACCTTGCATTAAGGGTTTACGTAGGGATTTTTAACTCTTAACACATTTTTTTATATCTGGAAAACCCCTCAACGAATTGGGACTAGCCCCCATTATAATAAAAATAAAATATCTAGAACTAACAACTTTCATTTTACTAGATATCATTTAAGTAACTATAACATTTTTCCCACAACGAATTGAGACTAGCTCCCATAATAACAAATGATAGTCATGAAAAAAGCTTTCTAACGACATACGTCTGGTCGTTATTGGTCGTGGGTACGCGTCCCGTACATTTTTGCCCATCATCTTTTGGCAATAATATTAGAAAAATGAAGAAAATGTGATATGTCATGCATAATATAAGAAATAAAAAAAAATCGATAATTTTTTGAATAGAGAAATCATAAATCAAGAAAAAATATTTATGCACCTGACTAGTTATTATTATTATTATGTTGCCACGCTTGACAAAATATTATTTGTGGTGATGTGGTATTTTGTTATAATTAAAATTTAAAAGAATTCGTACATTCAGAAGTATCTTAACGTCCTAATGATACTTTTGGGATAAAACTCATGTTACATACTTATATTTCTTAGTATAAAGAAAAAATGGCCTTTAATATATTATAATATAAATTAAATAAAAACAAACGTATTTCATTGGCAAAAGCCATCTGGTGTAAGTAGCAAGAGGTTTACAAAATGGATAGGCTGTCTTTTAGTAGTAACGACCCAGGTTGGTTTCCTAGCCATTGCATTTGTTAGGTCGGTGAAACTTTTCATTAATGGTTTAATTAAAGTTTTCCCCCATACCTTATTTATAAGAAGGGATTAAGCAACAGGTATTGTTAAGTGAAATATTAGACTTTCGCAGGTATTGATAAAAACAGCTAGTAAGGCGACCGCGTAACACCAAAAAAAAAATATATAAGCATTATATGATGAGTTAATAAATGTAATTGCGAATAGATTTTAAATATTAAAATGGTTATTAAGTAAAAGCTTATTTTAGAAATTTCGTATTATGTAGAGAATATCGATAAAGACACCATCATAGTAGTCTAAAACCTCTCAGTCTTAACCCTCTAGTGATACTTAAGTGGCGTACCAACTTCTCAAATTCAAGAATTTGAATCGATAACATGTTGGCAGTATGCAATGCTCCTAATGTAACATTATTGTCGACCCAGTTCTATAGTATTGAATGAACTTATATTTGTAATGTGTTTAAAATTTGTGGTATATTACTTTTAACTTCATTTCTTTAGAAATATAACAATACGAACATACTTTATTATCATGACAGTGTGTAGTATAATATAATAGACCATTTGTTAATTCCCTAAAAATTGGTTAAAATTATATTAAATTATATAAACTTAATATTGTAATAGTGAATTAAACATATCAATAATAATTAATATATTTTTTTTAATTTTCAAATTACTTATTGCGCATTTTTATGTAAAAATCTACATTAATACTAATTTTACCATTTTAAGATTTTCTTTTAGTATACATTTATCATAGTTTCATATATTATCAATCAGCATTTATTGTCATATTAATTAAACATGAGTGATATGAGATAAATCCTTATTATAACAACAAATAATATATTCCGTTAATAACTGAAGCTATCATTAAATAATACGGCAAGATAAGCTTGTATCATAGATGAAATTAAATTTCTGAAAGAATTTTTTTCTCAGGGTTTTATCGTTTTTTTTCAGTAGCTTCCAAGAAAAGTAATGCAACTTGTATTACTTTTCTTGGAAGAATTACTTTTGTTTCCGTTTGTTTTATTTTTTCTAAGTCAACTACCGGTAAGTTAAATCGTCTCATAAGAAATGCAATATAATTATAAAATATAATACTACTATTTGTATTTAAGATAAAATAAATTATACTTTAGGTTTCTTTATCTTTACATTTTTACAACTTGATATTTTATTCAATTCAAGGTGTTCAAAAAGATTGTAATAATTTTGTCTTTTATTATTATACTTTTTGTAAAACTATTTTTTCTTCAAATATAATCATGGGTTATTTATAAGTTATCTGAGGAGAAGGTTAGAAATATCCAAATTCTTAAACAGATAATCTCACAGTATTGTTAACTGTAAATGTCATCGCTGGGTACAGCTAGTTACTTATTAGTTTTCAAGTAACAATTTTATGTGGGTTCCATCGATGAAGTTGCCATTGGAAAACTTTAAATTTGTGCCTTTATTGATAAGTCTAGAACGACGCAATAAGTTACATACTTTTTATTGATAAATACGATACATTAATTTGTAAAATTTTATAAAATATTAATTATATTATATAAACAAAGAGTTTTTACTATTATTATTGGTTGTCTTCAGACACAATATGTTGTGTAGTATTATGTATCTCAAGGCAACCGACCACGACTTGGAGCAACGTCGAGTTGTTATAATCGTAAACAAAACGATGAAGTACTCTTAGTCAGTGACTTAAGTCACACATTTAAAGGCAAAAGGAAAGGGAAGGATAGAAATCCAATTAACAATGTTAACTAAAGATTCAATGGTAATATTAAACTGAAAGTTATTCAACAAACAAAAGAGCAAGACGATTATGTAATAAGAGAAAATTGATGACGAGTTTAAAGTGTTAATTTTAATTTCCAGAATGCAATCTTATACTTAGGATTTTTAAATGTTATTTGTATTATAATATTGTTAAATAACTTAAAATTGCTACATCTAATAACACAATTGGATGATACAAGTAGGCCACTTATTTGTATTATGCGCATTTGCGTGTTTGCATAATTATGCAACGGCCTAGTTAGGTAAAACAGTAATATATTCGTGAACAAAAAAAGGAATGTGATAAGAGGGTATGTGATTTCAATATGTAGCATATACGATTGTTATACTCCTATTAATAGTGCGTTGGTGTTGAATTCGATTTCTATCTAAGCACCTTCTCTTCAATTCGTAAATGGATATAAAATTATTTATTGTTTTAGTTTTCAAAAGTCATACCTATATAATTCATTTATGTTATATAACTTAACACGACTTAATCAGACAGGTGTTTGTTTTTTTTTGAGAAGTCACACCTATTTAAAATTTACTTAGGATTGAAACTATATATGTTAATTTTAGGATGTATTGGCTATAGAATTTCTCGAAGTGTGGATAAATTATTTAATTGAATTCCAGTGGAGCATTGAAGTACCTACAAGGGCTCGGTCAGGATGCCGTTTCTCTCAAGTTGAATACGAAATTCAGAAATAATGCAATAGCATAGGTAACAAACAATAACCTTCGTATTTTCATGCATAGATAGTTTTTTTATCATCGCATGCAAATAATACAGTTCAAGGCTTGTAAATCAAAGGGAGAATGAAGTGGGAGAATGAAATTTTCCTAATATTAGGAGACCTTCATTTGTAATTTCGGAAATCGTCATTATTAATTTGAAAAACATGAAAAGAAACCAGAGAGAAAACTGAGTTTTATGTATAAAAATGTTACTCTCAAACTCCAATATACAATATTAAAAAAAGGAAAATGATACTCCAGATTTACTTTGAAAGTTACAACAGTGACAAATACTTTTAAAACACAGTAGACCACTATTACAATTACAATTACAATTATCCACGGATATGACTCATCTAGTTGAGTAAATATGCAGCATTACTGTATTATATTTAAAATTTTGTTGAAATTTATATTTTATAACTTAAATAATATTCTACGAATATGTAACAACGAAAAGATTGAAGTATTATATGTACATTTAAAATTCACGTGTTAGATTTGCTTAATATTATTTAAAAACATTATTCGTTTCTGCGAGTTGTAATCAACTTAAAGAATATTTCACTTCAAATATTGAATATGTTTTGTTATGAGTTACAACATTATCTTAGTGCATATTATATATATATTTCTTTAACGTGTAGTTTTAGGATTTGTGGGCTTTTATTTTATACAATAAACAATATTAAATTTCCTGATCATCTCAATTACATTACTTATATTAAAATGGAAATCCTAAAATGTAAACGTGTACAATATTAATTTTTTTACATTCATTTATACTTATTTTAGCAACTTGTAAAAATATCACAAAATGTGTAAAATTATTTTTAAATAATATGCAGTTAATTTCAAAGTAATATTAGTAAATTTTATGTTTTACGTTTTATAATTTCACAGAATTTAAAATTTAGGATAAATTTAATTATAAATATCTTATTAAAAAAAACTTATAAACATTCAGCATCAAAAATAAAAAACTAGTCATTTCATGTCCATCTTTTTGCTCAAATACAAAAAAAATTGCAATTACCAATACCGAAGAGTCAAAATGAAATTGCCCAAACAATTTTAATTAAAATGTAATAACATTTTAGGGACTTTAACTAAGACGTAACAGTTTCTTTATTACATTAATTAAGTTCTTGGTTTTTTGATCTCGGACCCCATTTAATTACTGTTTATTTTTATTTTCCCTCGCTTAATTCAAGTTTGAATAAAAAATTACAGAATCGTATTCGATTATGGTGTGTCCCGTAATTGAAAAATATAGTAATTAATAAAATGAATAATTGCGTTATAACTACCCACTGAATAATCTAATATATTCATATATAAGCGATTTATCACTCACTGACTTATCACGAAATCTCCGAAGCTATCTGTCCGATTAACTTAAAATTTTACATAGTTACTTCTTTTGTGAAGTATACGTCCACTAAGAACGCATTTTATGGAATCTGTCCCAAGGGATTTCAACTTTTTACATTTCGCCAAATTTTAAATCTATATGAGGCTATGTAAACGATTATCGTAGCAATGGTTGCCATGGCAACCAGATTTTAGATGAGGTAGGGGGGGAGACGCAAAAAGTTAAAATTTGAAAATTAAAAATTGTCATAAATAAAAAATCAAGTACGTAAAAATATAATTGATTACGAAATTGAATTAAGAATAAAATTGTAGATTAATTTCAATAGACCAGAATTCTATCTTACATATCTGACATATCTTAAATGTGCAAAATAGGCGAACCTTAATGTTTGCGATCTGTAAAAATTCGATAGACGAGCCCAAACGTTAGCTCTGATTTGGAGTTTCTCTTAAAACATACAAATCTAATGATTTATTTTATAGTAAGCTTTGTCACATAAACCTTTTGTAGTAAGAATTTCATTCAGACAGGATAATAATTTCGAATAGGACTTCTTTGTATATAATTTTATTAGAATGAAAATGACCAACAAAAGAAACATAATACCATAAATATTTAAACAGCTATATAATTTCATAAACTATCAAAGAATGAAACTATGACTTTAAATTTTTGAGTAGCATATGGAGGCTGAGAAGGATTTTTTCGAATTACTAACGAATGTAAAGTAAATTATTTATGTATGTAATGTAAAGAATGAAGATATTTAAAGGATTTTAATACTATAGAGTGTAATTAAGAATGGTGAAAATGACGGTGTAAAAAAATTATAATATTTCTATCTATACGTATTCCGATGTAGGGTTAAAGCACTAATCCATCTTTTTCTCATTATAAAGACAATTGTTATTTATTAAATAAGAACGAATTAGTCTGAATTTCATAACCAAAGGACCGAATTTTTCAAAACAATCAAAAAATATTTAAAATCAATTAAATTTTAATTAAGCCGTCTAGTTCAACACCTTGAATTTATATAACTACTTAACTTAGTCTTATTCCAGAAGTAGTCATATTTTTGATATTTATATAAGTTAATTTTGAAATGTTTTTGCTAACGTTAAGCTTTATATCTTGATCCTATGTAATGTTTTGAAAAAAAAAATTGTAATTGTAATTTTAATTAAAATAACAATTGCAATAGCATTCACTCATTATCCATCTGTTCTTATCCCTATCATTTTATCATATCATGATTGTCAAAATAAGTCAATTTCCGCCGAGATTTTCTATTATAGGTCATCTCAATGAGACATGCTTTTTTGTCATTATACAATCTTTTCAAGGGGTAAGAGAACATACCCCATCTCAACTTATTTTCTTTGCCAGCATCCTGTCTTTCTAACCTTTATCCTATTCTATTCTACAAGTATACAAATCAACTTTGTATCTACCGCTTTTATGTTTATACACGTACAGGAGCAAGGGTATACAATTTGAATTAGTTTTCCGATCTTCTTTATCGTCAACATCAGGGTTTTACCATAATTCACGTTTTCTTTTCTAACGGCGTATAAATCGTCTTTTGAATTTAATACTCGTTATCGAGTCACGCTCACACCCTCCGCGAAAAAAATTGCATTTATGTAACGAATTTTAGATAAATGTAAATTTAGTTATATCTATAATTTCAAATAATAATATAGGACTTCTAGAAGATGTAATTCAAAAATAATATATTCGTACGTTACATTATCAGAAATAACATAATGTATATTTTATGCGTAATAAATACTTTTTGGTTTTCCGTAAAAACATTATTGATATCTGCCAATGCAAATCTGATGATCCATCAATCGTTGTGAATGTATGATCTGTACAATAAGTATTACGCCTAACACAATTTTTTTTCTGAAATATTGCATTAGTTAAAACAATCTCATATTTTTTGCCTTCGGGTAAAGTCACTTTTAATAGTTTAAATAAATAAATATGAAGCTAAGTCAAATGTGTATATAAATAACTCTTTATATTTTAATGTGATGTTATGGACAATAAAGGGAAAAGTGTGTATAATTTTATACAGAAACCTTATACAAGTCTCAATTTGACGAATCAATTTACGAAAATAGTATCTTTATAAAAACTAACTTTATATATACAGAACTTCATTTTATAGACGGAAATAATATCATTATTACGGATTATGTCTTTTAGGTAATTTATAATATAAAATTTATTTCTGAAATATTGCAACGAATTTTGATATTTTAATCCTTCTGAATTAATAATACGTTACTAGGATTTACATTTATTATTATAAAAACCTTGTTTGTGTTTTTTTTTATACAATCTAACCTAAGTTGTATCAAAAAAAGTATATTATAGTTTTAATTAGTTTAGTTTTTATATATTTATTGTTTTTTCTAATCTTATACCTTAAAACTATAACTATGAAATAAATATGAGTATTTCATAGTGAGCCGACAATTTACCGATAACGAATTGAAATATATATATTTTTGATATTCAAAGTATATCCAATATTCAGTGAAAAATATTATTTAAATTGTTGAGAGCTGCGAATGATACGTGCTCAGAGAAATAAATGATGAGTTAAATTGACAGAGCTTGTACTCAGACTTAAACATAAATATTTTATTTCATAATTTCTGTTCAAATTAAAAAGGTAAATAAAGAGTCTCAAAACAAATATGTTCTATTATCAAATATTAATCAACTAAGGACTACACTTAGGTATTACAAGTATTAGGTTTCCAAGCGAACGAATAACCAGTATTACAAGATTGCCTCTATACTCGCCCAGTTGGAATTAAAAATTAAATCTTCATTACATTTGGGTTGTGGTTTACGTTTAGGTTTTACAAATTAATCCTCTAATTCTTTTAATAACAATGAAGCCAGCACTTAGTATTTGGTTAATCAGAGTATAGTAAAGCTGCTTGTTTGAGCATATTTTATTTAGAACAACACGGCATTTATCGTATTCGTATCCGTACTTTTACATAAAAGCAGACCCTGTAATATTAACCCGAACGAAATAAACATATTACATACCTTGATTATAATTAAGCAATATGAAGCAGGTGTTCTGAACGGAGTAAATTAGCGGTTACCTCATTATAATATTCATAAAATGGACAATGTATTCTACGCAGCTGGTGAACAAAAGCCGCTCCATTTATCTATTATTTTATTTGTTATTAAAGATATAAATTTGTTTCATTTTAGCTTGCAAGTAATTATCAATCAGAATATTACATATGGTTTAGATTTTTATGTTTTTTGATTTACGTGAAATTCATTGAAATCTAATCGCCTTGAAGTAGAATTTATTTATCTTCTTGTCCACTTAAGTCATGTAAAACTTGTATCAACTAGAATATATTAGGTGTTGTTGTTTGCTAATAATGTACACAAAATAGGGTTGTTTAATTTATACAATTTAATTGCGTCCTCATGTGAGACTAAAGTGTCACTACAGGGCTAAATGTAAAAGCTTGTTGCGAAGGACTAATCTGTTACATAGTTCACTTGAATTTACTGGCAAAACTACTTCAAATTATGCTTTAAGTTAACTATTATAATTTTTTTTTAAATTAAAAATGTGAATCGTTTTATTAAATTAAATATATCCTTAAAATTAAATTATAGTCTTAAAATACCTATATCTTTAGAATAGGATTTAAAATGAAAAGATAATATACGATTATTATTGATCTGATTTTATTTTTAAATTATGAATAACTCAGGTTATTATAAAATAATAGAACGAAATCTGTTTTTATAACTCCTAAGCGACCGCATAAGAAATTTTCCACTAACTTGCTTTTTTTGAAAACGTTTTCTTATGAAAACTTCATTGAAATCAATTCGCTTGAGAAATGATAAATACTATTACTTTGAGATTTCAAATCTTCATAAAATAAATCTATTATTTTAAATGTTGTATAAAAGATTGTCGTGCATGTAATATTTCGTTGAAGATTTATTTTAATGAAATCAAATTTAACACAATTACTTTTACATTTTCGCATAGAGCGCTGACTACATAAGATCAGATAAGAGCTTTCACTGCCGTTAATTTCCTTTTACCGTTTTTCGTTTTATATTTAGATTATTTATTTTTTAACAAACTAGATATCCATTGATAAAAGTTACTTTTTTTAAGTTGTAAGTAATATAGTCAAGTGAAGTGAAATAATATACCATAAATTACACAGGCACACAAAAAAAAAAAGTCATGAACCAGAGGGGAGACCCCATTATTCTTAGGTTTTTGGGATCGCTGAAACCGAATATGACAATAAAAACTAATTTTAAATGCCAGTTTTCCCGCTAGCACCCCCTTACTACCTCTTAAGGGGTGAAAATTGAAATTTTTCTATAAAGTCAAGATAGATGTGTATTTCTACGTTTTTTGGGATGCTGAAACCGAAAATGATAACTAAAAATAAATTCATGACCACTATCTCCCCCTACCATCCCTTACAGGGGGTGAAAATTTCAATTTTTCTATAAAATCAAGACAGATGTATATTTCTACGTTTTTTGGGATGCTGGAACCGAAAATGATAACTAAAAATAAATTCATGACCACTATTACCCCCTTACCACCCCTTACAGGGGGTGAAATTTTAAATTTTTCTATATAATCAAGATAGATGTGTATTTCTACGTTTTTTAGGATGCTGGAACCGAAAATGATTACTAAAAATAAAATTTAAGACCTCTATCACCCATTAACACCCCTCACCAACCCTTAAGTCTGAATCATGATTTTTGTCCTATTCTTCACAAGTTTTTTCACTTTTTGTTTTTTTTTTTGCTTTCTATTTAATACTACTTATACTGTTATCCATCCGGCAGTGTTGTAAAACGCTTAAAAGGTGCTGAACCTAATTCTATGCCTCTAAAATAGAAGGGACTATTTTCCTGACAATTTAGGAGACTACAGTGAGGAACAAGATGCAAGGTTCCATCAGGATTAGAGTAGAATTAAATCATGAATATATATCAGATACTTCTGATCGATAAAGCATTTGAATTTCTAATATAAGAGCGAGAGAGAGAGTAACCTCAAACTAGTTTGATAAACATGGCACTTACTGTAAATCGTTAAAATTTCTTCATACATCTTGATTTTATTCAAAATTGAAACCCCCCATTAGGGATTGTTAGGGGGTGGTATTGAGTAAAAGAGGTATCAAATTCACTTTTGGTTGTCATTTTCGGTTCCAGCATCCTAAAAAACGTAGAAATACACATCTATCTTGATTTTATAGAAAAATTGAAATTTTCACCCCCTGTAAGGGGTGGTAAGGGGGTAATAGTGGTCATGAATTTATTTTTAGTTATCATTTTCGGTTCCAGCATCCCAAAAAATGTAGAAATACACATCTATCTTGATTTTATAGAAAAATTGAAATTTTCACCCCCTGTAAGGGATGGTAGGGGGAGATAGTGGTCATGAATTTATTTTTAGTTATTATTTTCGGTTTCAGCATCCCAAAAAACGTAGAAATACACATCTATCTTGATTTTAAACAAAAATTTCAATTTTCACCCCTTAAGAGGTAGTAAGGGGGTGCTAGCGGGAAAACTGGCATTTAAAATTAGTTTTTATTGTCAAATTCGGTTTCAGCGATCCCAAAAACCTAAGAATAATGGGGTCTCCCCTCTGGTTCATGACTTTTTTTTTGTGTGCCTGTGAATTATTAAGTAGCCAACATCACTACAAACATTGAAATATTTTCATATTAAGTATATTTAATGTCTTGGTTTAAGTAAATATTTTAGGTGTATTCTAAATTTTAAATGGAATTTAATTTTTTTTTGATATAACGTTATATAATCGACATTATAGTTGCCCAATATGAGCGTATATTTAAAAGCAAGAGCCTTGGTAATGTTAAATTATAAAAACTAATATGGTTGCTTATAACTGTTAATATATGAAAACTTTCTGGTTCAGATTTAAAAATAGAAAAAAATTATAAAAATAATAATATAGTCAATATATGTATATAATAAAAATAATAAATAACTATAATAAAATCAACGGAATAATATTAATTCAGACATAATACTTTAAGTACTTAATATATATATTAATATAAATGTAATTTAAATTTTAGCTATTAATACTTATATTGAATGATTTCGATGTATCTCTTTGTCAGTGTTCTATCTGATTTGTCTATATGTTATTTAATAATAATATTGAATATATTATATTATTGAATAGCAGCTTAGTGAAATATAAACTAACAACGTCAAAGCTTTATTTAATAAAAAAAAACAAAAATATTTTTTTTTAATTCAGAAACTTCTAACTAGGTTGATTTATTAATTCAATTGTTAAATATAAAGTTAATAGAAAGTAATGAAAATTTACAAAAAATACATCAAAATACCCTATTTTATATAATAATATTTGTAGAAAAATTTATATTTATATTTTGAATATTAGCAAAACGTCTGAAATAACCACTTCAAAAAGGAAATTAGTGGTAATTTAAGTTTTATTGATAAATCCTACAGCAAAAGTTTACGTAGTTTTATTTTACAAGAGCGCAGTTTATTTGAAGTTTCCAAATAAAACCATTATTTTAATTTTTATTAAAAAACTGTTACGGTTTAGAATCGATATGTTTGCTCAGTACCTATTATATCATTTTCGACAATAATATACTGAAATTTTAGTATTTACATACGTATTATTATTGTTTTACAATATTATAATACAATGTTGTAAACTGTCTTTATAGCTTATCGGTTTTTACAAGTTTAATTTTTTTAATCTTATTACAGCAGTCTGTAGATTATATTTATGAAACACGATCTTATGTTCTCCACAATACCCCGGAACTAGAGTCCCTAACATTTTTAGTTTTTGTATGAAATTAAAATATTATGGACTCCAGTTCCGGGGTATGGCGGAGAACACAAAATCGTGTTTAGATATTCAACGTCATAAATTTAAGTTAAAAATTTATAAAAACGTCGTAGAGGAGAAATATGTATAAACCTGGAAAATTCTATCCCACATACAGAAATACATACACAGTCACGAATACATATATAGAGAGAATAATTCATACGTATGTACGTAGAGAAACCTTAAAGTAATTATTCTAAATGCATAGTTATGATTACTTTATGAGGAATATACATGTGTACGAGTCTTATAAAATTCTGCTATAAAAATAAATTTACAGACTTATCATATTATACATTCAAAAAGATGTTTATGTATAATTCACGTTACGTCTGTCACCTGTATCTAAGAGAATATTGTAGTAATGTCACTCGCACCCTAGATGAATCTTAGTCTCAAAGGTCACGTTCACTTTTTTTATCTATAAAATAATTAATAACCTGTGCATAAGATACAATTATTAAATAAGATTTCAAATGTTATTTGAATAAAAATATTTGCAAAAGATATTGTGTCTACAAAAGGATCTCAGGGTTCCTTATCGCTTTTAGCAATTTAATAATTAAATTCACTTGATTTTAAAGCATGTAGGGTCTGCAACCTCCTTATATTTCCCATCTCATGAATAATAGACATCATATTGTCGTAGGCTTTTCCGTGAAATTGTAAATTCTAGTGGATGTGTAGAATATAGAATATATATATATATATATATATATGCAAATATAAAAACAATTTTCTAAAAATAATCGTTATTAATATAAGATTTACTTTTATATACGAGTAGCAATGAAATTCCCAAAAAATATTGAAAAGAACTAGGTGATCACCACAACATAGGATATAGAGAAAAAAAAATATTACCATTTTGTAGACAAAGTTACCTACCATTAATAAGAGTATTAGTGATTATAGTATAATAATTTCGCAAATTGCATTAAAATAAAAAAATCGCTTATTTTTTTATTTTAATTTCGTTTTCCTTTTGTTTTTTATTCAATACCTTGGATATCAAGTTAATAAATGTTTTCTATAACTGTATAGTACTATTATTATGACCCAAAATTGTTATTGGTTTTGCAATGAAAATATAAAACTTACCAAAATAAAAATTTGATATGTTGACCGGGACAGAAATTATACCACATTTCAATAAACACATCCAGCTGATGTTACGAGATGGGCTAAAAGAAAAAAACAAATTAAAATATCTTCTTATGTGTTCCCTTATAGATTAGATTTATACAAAGTGCCTACCGAACCTTTAAATATTTTAATACGTAAAGTTTATAAACATTACTGAATTTAAAATACCATAAAATAAGCATCTATCTCCGTAACTTATATTCGGTTATAACTAAACGACCAAAAGTATAATTGCCCATTTCGCAGCGCAATGACGTCAATTCTGTCATTCAGAACGATTTAAAGACAATTTGTGTTCGAATCACGGGTTTTGGAATTCAGATTGTTTTAAAACGCTTTAAGGTTAATATTTTATAAAGATAACGAATAAAAAATAAAGAAACACCACAATTATTTTTAAAATAACTAATTGTCTTATTTATTTCGTGATATTATTCAAATTCTCTGTTTTTTTATATTGACGTAGATAGCATGAGGCATAGAAAAACATTTTTTTTTAAAGTATACATTTTAAGTAAATGTATGTACAGTGCAAATAAAAAACGCTTTTGGAAAGTATTTTAGTGATACAAAAAACTTGTTATACTTTTTTTATGTCTTAAGCTTTAAAGTTTTTTTTTTGCATTATTCATTTTACCTAAAGTATTCTCCGTAAAAGAAATCAAAACAAAAACTTCTCAACGAAGTAAATACCGAGTGACGAAAGCGAATCCACTGACAAAACTCCTGATATGAATTTTGCGGCGAAAAAAACGACGAACATTTTTATTCACAAACGTAAACAAACACAAAAATGTGAATGTGTTCGGAACGTTGCCAAACAAACAAACAAACAAAAAAAATACAAACAAAAAATGTGAATGTGCTCGAAACGTTGCACAAATTGCATTTTTGATTTTATTTTATTAGATTGATCAAGGCAAGTTGGCAACGTTCCGAACACATTCACATTTTTTGTGTTTGTTTACGTTTGTGAATAAAAATGTTCGTGGTTTTTTTCGTCGCAAAATTCATATCAGGAGTTTTGTCAGTGGATTCGCTTTCGTCACTCGGTATTTACTTCGTTGAGAAGTTTTTGTTTTGATATCAATAGTTTTGTAAAAGGATTGGAAACAAAATGCTGTGCGATTATTTTTCATGCAAATATATACTCATTCATTTGACCAACACATGGAACTATCTATAATGACATGAGGGACTCTCGTAGGGCCTTTAAAAACAAACTTAAATGGTGCCAAGACAATTCAGAACAGATTAAAATGGACATACTGGCTACGTCATATAGAAACAAACATTTTGGAAAATTCTGGCAACAAACAGACAAACTGAATACGAGATCGAATATTCCGGCTGAAGTAGGGGGAGTGAGCGGTTGCCGTAACATAGCAAATATGTTTAAAACACAAATTACAGTGGATCCCTGTGAGTTCAATTTCGCCGAGGCTGGCAGGGGGGATATTATAAATAATGGGGAAAGCTTTGTACGTTTCACGTCTAGCGAAGTAGTAGATACAATAATGGGTATGAAGCGTGGAAAGTCGCCTGGACATGATGGCCTGAGTGTTGAGCATCTGCGACACGCTGGTGTCCACCTTCCTAGAGTCCTAGTTTTGTTGTACAATATTTGTATAAGCCACGGCTTTCTGCCGGACTCGATGACAAGGACAATAGTCGTGCCTATAATCAAGAATAGGGCGGGGGATGCGGCGGACAGAACCAACTACAGACCGATATCTCTTGCTACTATCATAGCCAAAGTGCTTGACGGCTTGCTTGATACTCAACTTAGCAGAACAATTAACATACACGATGCGCAGTTCGGTTTTAGATCAGAGCTGTCAACTGAGAGCGCAGTATTGTGTCTCAAGCAAGCTGTAAGGTACTACACGGATAGAAAGACCCATGTGTTTGCGTGTTTTTTGGATCTGTCGAAGGCATTTGACCTCGTATCCTATAAAATTTTATGGCAGAAGCTTGAAAAGGATAGCAGTTTAAGACCGGAGTTGATATCACTATTAAAGTACTGGTATGGTGCCCAAAGTAATGTGGTAAGATGGGGTGATGTACTTAGTGAACCATATAAATTAGGGTGTGGAGTAAGACAGGGGGGCCTGACGTCACCCAGATTGTTCAATCTTTACATAAACGGGCTCATAGAGAGGCTTAGCGGGGCAGGCGTCGGTTGTTCGATAGATGGCGTAATGATGAACAATTTTAGTTACGCAGACGATATGGTTCTGTTGAGCCAGTCGGTCAGTGGTCTTCGAAGACTGATAAAAATCTGTGAGGAATATGCAAATGAGAATGGACTGAGGTATAACGCTAAAAAGAGCGAAATTTTAATTTTTCGAGGAATAAACAAACAGTTAAATTTCATTCCTAAAATACATCTGTGTGGAACTTCTCTGAAACTAGTATCTGAATTTAAATACCTTGGTCATATTGTGAATGAACGCTTGGGTGATGATAGTGATATCGAGCGGGAGCGCAGGGCTCTGTCGGTTAAAGGCAATATGTTGGCCCGTAGGTTTGCACGGTGTTCGACACAGGTAAAATTAATATTATTTAAAGCCTATTGCCAGTCCTTTTACACGTGCAGCCTATGGGAGAACTATACGCGGCGGACATATAGCGCACTGCGTGTTCAGTACAACAATGTGCTGAGGGCTTTGTTGAGGAAGCCTCGATACTGCAGTGCATCGGCAATGTTTGCGGAGGCTCGTGTAGACGACTTCTATGCGATAATACGAAAGCGGAGCGCGTCCGCAATGACAAGATTACTGAACAGCTCCAACAGTCTTCTCAGCATATTGGCGTTAAAGCTAGACGCTCCCCTCTGGAGGTGCTGGGATAGTGTACACGTAGCATCGAAGCGTAGCGTATACTGACTGTAGGAGTATAGCGTTGAGTTATTTGTAGAATTAAAAAAAAAAAAATAATTAGAACGATGATTTCCATGAATTTTATTTTATTTAATTTCTTTAATAGTATTTTATGATTTTAATTACATTTGATTTGAATTTAATTTATATTTATTTGAATTGAATTTATATTTAATTTTAATAATTTTATGAATTTTGTGCATTTTATTAATTTTATTTTTCTGTATAATTTGAGATTGTTATGTTGAATACTAACTACGAGTACTATTATAACATTAGTTACTTAAGTTAAAATGTTACTAACACTTATTGATGAATTATCTGAAATAAATTGATTTATTATTATTATTATTATTATTATTTGGAATAGTTGCCTGTGACAAAATGAGAGTGTTTTGGTTGAGAGGATGAGCGTTGTAATGACAAAGACGAGACCTCGAGTTCGATTCCCACAGGTGCCCGATTTTTTTTTCATTTGATTTTTTCAGTTTCCATTTATTTTTTTAATTCATTGCTTCAAAACAGAATTTCTTCAGAATTCGGATTTTTTTCTGTAAATTTTGTTTTATTGTTACAGACGGCAATGCGTTAGTGAGTTTATTCACTGTGCAACTAGCATTGAATTTTAACCGTGTTGTGAGTACGATTCTGGCTTTAAAAGTCATTTTTTGGCAATTTTTGGTCATTTTTCATGATTTTTTGAACTTCTCACGGCCATATCTCGAAATAACGAGTTTTCCCAGATATATGCTATATACCATATTTTATCTCTAATTTGGGGCTACGAATGAGGAAATTTTCGAAAAAATCGTTGGCGCCGTTTTCGAGAAAATGGCCGATCTGTCCCCGGCCAGTTGGCCATTTTTTGCCTTTTGACCAAAAATGTCACGCCAACAAATGTTTTTGCCATTAAAATGGACATTATTCAAAAGATGAGCTTGAGACCTTTCTAATGATGCCCAATTTGTCAATGTACGTCAACTGGTTTGGCCACAGTCCCTGTACGAAAAATGGCCATTTTTGGCCTTTCGAGGGCTGGCCACGGCCAACATGGCGGCCAAATCGAAATGTTGTAGAACAAAAAAGTCTTAGTTTTTGATGTACTTCAATCCCTGAAAGTTTGAACAAAATCAGTTGAAACTACGAATATATCCACACACAGACAAAGTAATCATCGATGGAGGCGCCAGTCAAAATTTTCAAAATATCATATCTCATCAACCGTTGGTCGGATTTTGGCGTTTTTGGGCTTGTTGAAAAGGTCTCGACGAGGACCTTTAGGAAAATCTTTTTCAAGGTGGAAATAAGTGATTTTATACTGGTGCGGAGCCAAAAACTAAATTTTAGTCTCATTTTTCAAACGGCCGTAGAGGTGAGGCGGTAGGTATATTGCTAAGTGTAAATGCATTTTCTGGGTCTATGGGCCAAGGGCTTTCTAAAAATACCGCACTCATACCAGAAGGTCTCGTGTATAAAAAAATCGATATTGCGCGTATATATACAGAGTTAGACTTTCAGCACTATGGGTGCTTTCGTCACTCTGAGCTAGCTAACGCCCGCTTTGATTTCAAATAAAAATATCTATGAACTGGTTGAGGTTTTACACATACATTGTCTTGAACACAATGAGTTAGAGTCATATTAAATGGTTATAAACAAAATCATTTTATTACAACATATAAAATAAACATTAAAATACAAAAATATTTATAAAACATATTATATACGTTTATGTCATTAGTAAGATAAAATGAATAGATTTTTTTGTGATTTTTTTTTTGTCAAGGTACAAAGTTTACCATGTTTTTCAGGATATGGGTAATCTAATTATTTGAAATAAAGAGATGGATGAGTTTAGACATAATGATCAGCTTAGACACAATTAAGATTTTGATCTGAACTAAATACCTATACATACTTTATTGTTTTAGTTTATCATAATAATCAACTTATTATAGTAATATTTATATATTTATCTTAAAATGTATATTTTTTGTAAATAATTGAATAAATCTTATAGGTTTTATATCAATTACTTAGACTTAGCTTTAGTAAATAATTCGTACCTTCAGGCTTCATAAAGCTATTTTTAAATGTTTGCTGAACACGTCATCGTAAACTTATATTTAAAAAACCTATTCTGTTTCGTCGTATCAAAGTATAACGAGCTAACTTCTTAATTTATGCGTTATGCTACCAACATCTCTCATCTGTATCATCAAATGAAGGAAAACAGTATACGGTAATGGGTTGAGCGGATTTTTTTTTTGCTATTTGGAAAAAGTAATTCAGTAATTTTGATTGATTTTTTATACAATGCAAAAAAAGTTATTTTTATCAATATTTTAGCAAGTATACTGTTACTTAAATGCTCCTTGAGAATAGAAGTAAACACGTAGTCGTACGAAACTCTGTTGTTTTAATTCAATAACCACGTAAATACTGTCTTTTCCAGTGCAATAACATGAGCGAATGAAATATAAACTGATAAAGACTATTATAAATAAAAATAACTGAGTGAGATCTAAAGTTATCTGTCATCTGTCAGCCAACAACGCCAATCATAGATAATTTTACCTTTAGTTGTTTAATCATAGATAAACAACAAACAAAACTTACAACAGCTTCAAACAATTATTATATTCAAAATTTTAACATGTTATGATATTTTAATACTATATATGAAGATTATAATTTATTCTATAAAAACTTTATATTTTTTTAATTATTAGAATCTTAAAACCTTTTAATGTTTTTTATCGAACCTAAACTTTCCAAATATAATTGATTAAAAGTACACTATAACAAACCCTAGTTAAGATAAAAGACAATCTACATCCGAGAAAGCAAAATAACTGGAAATACTTGGAACTAAATTTAATTGAAATGACCGTACATCAACAACTTATGTCTACTTGAAAACATTTATAATATAGAATAGTGAATTCTGAATGAAATATTTAACTTAATGAAAACTACTTTTATGTAGATATTAAACAATATTTTCTCAGTTTTTCTTGTTTACATGTCAAATATTTTGTTATTATTACTAATGTCATAACTCTGTTCTCTTCTCTCTGTTCTCTTTTATCATGTTTAGGTGCACAGTCTCCGATTGTGAAATCTATTGTTTGATGATTCTAATTCATAATATTTTATAGTTGGGTCTTCAATTATACCTTAATTTTAATATGTGTTATAATATACCTTGTATAAATAAACAAGTTTAAGAGGCTAACTTTATTTTCTTTTTAGAAAATAAAGTTAGTTTTCTTAGGAGAAAAACAATATTTATTTTAATAAAAAAAGAAAATATTTTATTACGATACGTCTGATTTGGGTTTTTTTTTTTTTACTTGTTTTGAAAATAGTTAATAATAAACGGAAGCCCTTTGAATACTGCTAAACAATACTTTAGGAAACTGGGGAAGGCTTTGAAAGTTTTTAAAGGATTTGCCGAATAAATTTTCCCTTTGCTAAATAATAGGGTGTTTTAATAATTGTAGGCCTATTTGTTTGTGAATATCTAATTATTTAAATCTTCTGATAAAACGATTGCTCAGGTATTAATTGCAATTTAATGTTATTATGTTTATTTTATGATCAATGATCCTCTAAGATAGTGGAATTGTGTATATGAACTTCAAGTGTATATTAAACTTTATAGCTTCTTATTAACTGTAGTGTTAAATACTACTAGACATAATTCAATTTTGTTTCTGGAAAACAAAACAACATTAGCATATAGCGTTATTCAATAACTTTGTGTATAAATAAATAGAATAAACAATATATTTAATATATTTTGATTTTAACAATTGTCAGAACAACAATAAGAAAATGTTTTATAAATTATCAATTGTAAGTAAAGTTCATTGTTCATTAATTATCAATGAATTTTGAACATCCAGCAACTATTAAAAATTACTTACAATTCGTCAGTTGCTTTACTTTGCAATGTATGGTTTCACAATTTATGAAGTCTATGTTTTTGAGTAAAAGCTCTATTCGCACTAGATGATTATGAAATAAGAAGGCGTTATGATGTTATTAATATAATTTTAATTAAATTCGATATTTCAATTCCGTAAGAACATTCTACTAGCACAGAGTAAATCACTGCAAATTTTGAAACGTTTATTTATATTTTATGTGTACTTCTATATTTCTTTCATCTCGTTAAAATATATATTTGTGTGTAATTTCCATGAAACAAAATATACAGACTGCTTAATAAAAAATGCTTTTAGTTAAAAGTAATTTAATCTATAACCTGATAATAGATATAATTAGCACCTCAAATATCAATACCAATAATGTCGTTTCACCTGCTTTTTGAAAATCTTCTTCGAAAATGATAAGATTATGCTTGAAAAATCTCAAGCATATGTTAGTTAATCAAAAGGAGGTCGGAGTAGTGATTACTGTGTGTATACTCTTTGACTTCACATACTATTAGAGAGATTATTTTTAATTAGAGAATACTTGATGTTTGTAAAGAAAAAATATTTAATGTCCATGAGAACATTGCTTTAGTAAATCACATTCTACTTGAAGAGAGTAAATCACAGCAATATATCATAGACTCCAATGTAAGCTACTCAAATTAATAGGACAAGTTTGCAGGTACTATTGAATGTTCATTTTTATTTGTATGAGTATTTTGACAGAGGTTCCTACAATTAATTAGTGTTCAGTATTAATTAATATTATATAATCATTTATATTAAAGAGCCGATACACAGTACCATAGTTTTTTTTATTTAATTTACTTTTTTGATTGTTGTTTGAAGTATCATGGATAAAAAGTACGAAATTTTTACTAAGATTTTTTTAATAATTTTTACAACTGTTTCTATCATTGTATTTACAATAGTACCGTACCGTAAAAGGTTTAATATGTAACATTGCCATTCGAAAACTTTATACTTTCTGTTTTCAATTAAAAGCAATTGAATTTAGTAACAATATCTTCAAAATATTGTAGGTTCAGTTGTTCTTGAACAATTTTATTCTTTTTAAGAAAAACTGCAACACGCTCACACTATTGTCTAGCACAGTATTGATGAGCACATTATTTATGGCACGAAAAAAAAGGAGAAAAAATTATAACAATATAATCACTTGTAATATAATATATATCATCATCATGATCTTATCTTAATTCTTTGGATTCTTCTGGATTTCTCTATATTAAAATAATATTCTGTCCCTTCTCCATCATACCTGATCACAGCTCAAACTTATTTTTTAGACATCATTTTTCACGCACTATATGTACCATATAACCATCAACGTTCATAGTTAGGTTATTATTATTATTGTTATTATTATATGCTTTTTATTTTGCCTCATTGCGTGAACATACCACAACATTCGATTACTTCTTGTATTTTCTATCAACGAAACTAGTTTCCAACTACCTCTTACATACTCATTTCTTAGTTTATCCTACCTCTTAATATTCTTATTTTAGCAGCAAACACATATTTATTAACATTTATAAAATATTTATATACTTAACTTATAAATGTATAATTTATTATCTTAATGCTTATGTCGAATTAAAATAATTTTAAATAAATACTTTACTACTTCTATACCCACTTTATTTGCAACAAAAATTTTATATTCAACCCGATATTTAAAATTGTATCATGTTTAAACAATGTTTACCATTACCGTCTTATGAAGCACTATTTATAGCGTGTTATTTAGGGCCTTCACGTTTAATGGCCAGCCGTCACTACTTATATTTGTCAAAGAGGCCCGGCTTCAGAGGAAAACATCTGAGAAAAAACTTCTCAAAATATGATATATTATATTTCATGCTTGTCACACATTGGGACAGGAAAAGAGGTTAGAACAACTAATAAGCTATGGTCCAAAAAAACCTCCTTCGCTTCACGCGCATTATTTATTTCAAAAGAATTCGATGATATTAAACCAGAAACAAAACAACGTTAAAGATTCATCTTCACCTTCTTATTAGCTTGTATGCTAAACGCAACGTTGTGATATAAAAAATATAGGTAATGTGGTTTAACGTCAAAGCACATTTTGTTAATCTTTGTTGTTAAATAATATTTAATGAAATACTGTAACATAGTATTATAACGGAGGTACGAGGTAATGAGAAATATTCACGATAATAGACCGCGCCGCGCTGATGATTCCGCTTAGACCTGTGCCAAATATTCCCCTATAATATTTAACAGCGAGAGTCCGTGACGAAAATTTAAAAAGTACAAACACTTTTTTATACATTATTTGTATCATAATCTAAAGGAATAATTTAATAAACCCAAATAAAGAATACTTATAGCAAAAATATTTAAATGATGGTAAATTTTCAAATCGTTTCAATTGGAAAATTAAGATATTAAATTTATTATAAGGAGTGTTTTAAACATAATTTATAAATGCTAAGTCAGTTTTGAACAAACATAAAAAAAAGTATATACCTCTTTGAATTATTATATTAATAAACAAAAACTTTAAACAAATATTTGGAATTTACATGGTGGAGGTAATGTCCCTAAATAAGGGGAAGCAAAAAATTGGAAGGCAATGAAAGCATAAGCATATACACTTTATGACATAATGACAATCACATGTATTAAGAATATCAAAGGGTAGTTATTCATAATAAATAATTGATTGCTATAATCACGGTAGAATACAACAGTTTCATTTGCATCACGGCTAATTTAACAGGTTAACTCTTCGAGTTACGATAAAATCGTTTGAAGTTTCAATAAAATTTAATTGATATAATTTTGTATTAGATTATACAATTTGCAGTCATAATATTTGTGGGAACTTATTTTATTGTTGTTTTTTTTAAAATCTCTGGAATTGATAGTAGTAGAAACTTACACTTGAGATAATATCATATATCAAGGATATAATACTCTGGCCCTAACAAAATAAAAATAATACCAAAGTATTGGAAGCTGGCAGCTGCTTCTTTCCCAAGTTCGCTTAATATGTTAGTGCTGAATCAACGATCCAAGCAAGAGAGTAGCAAAATATGAAATTTAAATTCACAAAGAATTTCCTTTTATCATTTAAATACACATTCTCTAACCTGAATCGCTTAACTACACCAAAACAGACAGACAGAATACATTGTGTACTTAAAAGACTATTTAAAAGACCGCCTGAATTTCTGAGATAATACTGGTTCATCATCTCAATATAATGATAATTACAAAATACAAATTGTATTAAGTATGCTGTATATTATAATAAATATTTTGCCGATACATGATAAAAGAAATACAACTTTTAAGTACTGAAAGTTTTTTGTCTTTTAAATGCATATTCCTAACGAATAATAATTTACTCCATATTTATTTAAGAAAGCAATTTGAGTAAAATTATTGAATACGATATATACTGGTAACATCATGATATTCTTATTAATTAATTTTTATTAAGGACTGACAATATCGTTTCTTTATGAAATGAACCTAAATTAATACGTATTGACTTTCAGCGCCTTGGAAGGTCCACGCTAAATTGTATTTAAAAAATAAACTTATATTTCTAATTTTAGCTTTTTATAATAAATAATAGTTTCCGCGTTTTCATGGACCACAATCATATAACATTACATTATAATATTTAAGTATATTTACATTTATTATTGAACTAGAAGTTGCAAACTGAAGTGTAACTATCACAAAAGAAGTGAAGAAAGTGTCCTTATATTAATTACACAATGCATTAAATTTGACGAAACCATTAACAAGATTACTATTTCTACTAAACTTTAGTATACACGTTTAAATTATTTTGTTCAATAAATATCTGAAATGTTACCTTTTATTCAATATTATTTAATATTATTTTAGAATCAAACTAAGTAAGTTTGATTCTAAAATAATTCTGTAGAATTATTTAATTAATATGATTTATTTTCACATTTGTTTAGTATCCTTAATTATAGTTTACCAATTTAGGCAACTCTAGAGTAATGCAAGGTGTAGGGAAGAAGCAGTTACCATTTTTTTTTGTCGATATAAACGAATTAATCCTGACTACCCTAATATGAATCGTTTATAAAACGTTGAGAATTATTTTAAAACCAGTAAATTCTAATCAGGTTTTAAATAATAAGACTTAGTAAAATTTTCATAATTAAATAATAGCTATAACACACAAAACTGTGTGTAGCCCGCTGTTTGTCTTCATGAAATACTTGAAATTTATAAAAATATTTTTTTTATTACTTTTTAGTTTTATAAAAATGAAATGTTGGGTAAAAAAATCAATTCATTTACTCTTTTTCGAGTTTCTTGAACAGAAAAGTGAGAAAGCTGGTTTTATACATGTGAATTATGAGTTTATTTCTAAGCCTAAGTATAAACTCATAATAATGTCTAAACATGTATCTCATGTAATTTATATAAATGACAAAACAATTGTATGTCAGTTTCAATTTCTATCAAAGATTACTTTGAACAAAGTTGTTTTTTATGTTTTATCGGCAGTCTTCTGATGTGACATATTGAAATGCTTTATTTGAAAACTAAGAATCTTAGTTAAGATCAGGATAAAGATAAATCAGAATAAAGATATTCTAACACAAAAAGTTTAAACTCTGTATCGTAAGTATTTCATTAAGGTTTTGCGCCATTTTTCTAAATTCCGAAATATTTATGACGAAATGTTGATCCACCATGTGACCGTTCGTGACAAATTGTATGATTTTGAGACAAGAAATTATTTTTAAGTTAGTAAATTATAAAAAAGATACTAATTGACTTAGATTCATAATAATTTCTAATTTATCAGTTTAAATACATGTTACAATGCTTTTATAAAGGAATAAGGTCAAATATAAGTCTCATCAAATATTCAAATAATTTAAAGTAACTTAACCCGCTGAAGCCTTCTCGCGATCCGACGCTCATTGAACTGATACTCTCTGTCTCGCTTCACAATGTAAATATTGTTGATTCGGAACAGCACTTTAGTTAAATTATAACCTAATAAGGATGGTTAATCAAAGAGAAACTCGTCTTAAACACCACCCTACTCCTTATATATTAATTCAAACTTTCAGGCTCAGGATGTTAGTCTTTTTTCGTATAAACATATAATTGAAATTATCTAAACATTTATTATTATTTATTGTTTATTGATTTATAAATTTCATAAACTACTTTATTTCTGTTGTCAAAAATATATGAAAACTAACATCTCAAAAATTAAAATTTGTCTTTAGTTCTGTAGCAATCAGTATACGTATAATACTTTTGAGATCAATATTTATTTTTTCAATAATTTTCGAATCACGATGTAAGAAATTATATTATATAACTGTTTACTCCGGCTTTTGTTCGATAAAATAAAAACAATTAAATTATTAAGATTGGTCAAACGAACAAATACTAGAAAAAAAAAACGTTCGTTCGACATCCGACCGATTAAGACTATTTTATATAAATTCACTAAACCGTGATACGATGCTATCTCTCAGGTGGCATAGTCGGATCCAAAAATCCTGAGGATACAAAAACGTATATATCTTGAAAAAGACGTTTGTTTAAAATGTTAAATGTTATGTAAATCCCAAAGCCTTGTAAAGGGTATCTGAACATGAACATTATTAGTTTTAATTTAAGTAATACTTATTTACGTCCATACTACACCAAGTCTTCTTGAATATTTCAGTAAATTAATAAATTGTCTTAAGCAAGGTTGTCATAATCATGCACAAAAATATTTTTAAATGAGAAAAATCTTGACATGACTTCTCTGAAACAATTAATGTGATTTTTTAGACATGTTTTAATTGAAACTCAACTGGAGAGAAAAATCCTTAATTCTTTTGTTAATACAAGGAGTGAAATTGTACAAAATCGATAAAGTAGCCTGTAAAAAATTAGTCAGTTCGGTTTATGGACATTGGAGTTAAATCTAAGTCCAAAACTGAGTAATGCTAAAATCTTTGTAGCGTAATTAAAAAATGGTCGTATTTAATTTAGATTTAATTTGCAAATATGTAAATAAACGTAAGCATATGCTCAGGTATCTAACTTATAGACGTATATGATATTACTTATTATACTACACGTTTGTATTACCCCATTGTATTAATACATATTGTACTGAGCATATTAAACAATTTTTTTTTAGTTATATTTATTGATTATTAAATAGAATAATTTTGCAAGAGTAAGAAGTATACATTTGATATTAGACGTCTGATATTGTTTGTCTAATAAGATACAAAACTCTGTAAATAAGAGCTTCAATTTGAATAAATCATTATATATTAAAAGAGAAATTAAAAAAACCAAAAGTCAACTAAGTATTTAAATTAAAATAGTTTTAAACTAAAACATTTTTGTTTACATAAAATAATCTAAGGTTTTCGTTTGATCGTTTGATAACTTTGATCTCTGAGTTTGTGAACTTAAGCTAACCTAACCTCAGCTAAATTCGCTATAGTATAGAAATAAATATTTTAGTTCGAATACTAATTGTATTAATTCAAAAGTAAACAATAAAGTAAGAGCCGATGTTTCAATCCTCAGATAAGATTTAAGAAAGAAATGAGATTGATATTAAGTATTTTTCTCTGTTTAAATATTATATGTCAGGTAAACGTCAATCCGTATTTGAAATATCGCAAATTTAGTTATCTTTCAATATTCATATTTAAAATGAATATTTATAAATAAATATTGAAATACATTCTTATAAACCACTGTCAAAATATTAAAAACAGTTGGTAGGCAATATAGTAAGCGACAAGAATTCGTAATATTCTTTAC
The DNA here is from genome assembly GCA_918358695.1 of Melinaea menophilus ssp. n. AW-2005. Classification (NCBI taxonomy): domain Eukaryota; kingdom Metazoa; phylum Arthropoda; class Insecta; order Lepidoptera; family Nymphalidae; genus Melinaea; species Melinaea menophilus. Next base: position 1,807,000 of record OU911048.1, read on the forward strand.
GAAACGAAATATGTCCTATTCTTGAGGCTGGTAAGATAAATAATGTAGCTTTTTCCTCTATCATGTGCTTTCAGGCTATGAAATACTCTATGGAAACAAAGAACAAAGGAATCTAGTATAGGTGTCTTTGTGAGGAGTTGTCATTAAAATTTAATATCATAGATTATATACTAATGCACTTATTACATCCATTTTATCTTCATGTAAATCTTATTTATTTATTTATTTATCTTCACGCCATATCCCTTGCGGGGTTGCCAGAAACGACGGAACGCCAAACGCTACGGTCCCTGCATACCTCTTTCGCCTCGGCCACAGACATCAACCTCTTCATACATGCCCTCCGGGGGGTCCTCATGCTTTTTACGTGACCTTCCTCCAGTATCGTAGATACAGTGTTTTCGAAGGTCAAATGTAAATCTTTGAACGGTTTTATTATATTTGAGTTGTTTTTATAACTTTATCTAAATTGAGTTAGAATAAAATATTAAAAGGTAATATATTATCTCCTAAAATGCCTAAATAATATTAATATCCACACAAAAAAAAGAATAGCATTTTTACGATTTATGACATATGAATATATTTTTGATGTCCCTAGACATATTATTAAATAATTTTTAAGTATTTACTGACTATTTACAGGTCTTAAATTGGAGGATTCGTTCCTCCTCCTCCTATTATAGTCCCTTTATTTATTATTCATTGTTGGTTTAACACAGAAGGTCTATTTCTTTACAATGCGTTGTCACGGTCGAATTCGTCGTTTATATACTTATTTAGAAATAGGATTTCTAGAATCCATTTAAATAATATTAAAAACAAATATTAAAAAATGAGCGTGCTTCATTTAATTAAGTAAATTTCAATAACTCCAATTGTTTATTATTTCAATATTGTTTTTACTATCAGAAAAAATACACAAGACGACAACTTTTAATATTATTTGAAATAACTCATATGTAAAAAACGTTACATTAAAGTTACTTTTTAACGAAGCATATAAACAAAGCAACATGTCAAGCATAACTCGACAACATCGTATTAAATTGTAAAGACGATTTATACGCCATTAGAAGAAAACGTAAACTATAGTAAAACCCTGATGTTGACGATAAAGAAGAGCAGAAAATTAATTAAAAATGTACATGTATAAACATAAAAAGTGGTAGATACAAAGTTTATTTCTGTAATGGTAAAAAGGATAGATAGACAAGATTGCAGCAGAGAAAATAAATAGTGGTGGGGTAATAAGATAACACTTATCACGTGAAATGATTTTATAATGGCAAAAAAGCTAGTTTTCACTGAGAAGACATTTAATAAAAAGCGTGTCAGAAATTTACATATTTCGACAATCCCAAATATTTGGAATAAGGACAGATGGAAAAATGAGTGAATTCTATTACAATTGTTAATTTAGTTAAAAAAAATATTTTATTTATTTTAAAACAATACATAGGATTAAGAAAGGAAGCTTAACGAAAGCAAAATAAAATCAAAATTAACTCATTGAAATAACATAAATGTGACGACTTCTTGAATAAGAATTTAAATTAATCTAATAAGGGTATACAAAATGGTACACTAGACGACTTCATTTATATTTAATAATTTTAATTAGAATCTACTCTGAAGTTGAAGGTTTATTGTGATACTTATTAAACTTTAAATGAGGTTTATAAATTCGTTAATTTGTCTATGAAAGTAAAATTGCGTAAATCGTTGCTATTAAATTAAAAGCAATCGTTTTTTTGTAGTAGGAAAAAAATATATAAATAAAATAAATACTATCAAATTTTAGATATTTAGAAAAGCAATAACATTAGGAATATTGCAATCGTGTATACAAATTTAAATTCTATACACCAGCTTCTCTATTTTCGTTTAATTTGTTTGCAATATATTATATATATATTGCAATGTTACCTAATTGGGCTATATGATTATGCAAACACGTAAATAACATTAAGTGGTGTACGTAGGTGTAATACAGTTTTGATATTAAATATAACAGTTGTAACTTTTTTACAAATATAATATACAACACTTAAGAATTCCTAAAAATAATGTTGTTTTCTAAATAAAACTTCTAAATAAAAATAAAAAACAAGCACTTTAATTTCGAGAGATCTTTTTAACATTAAAGAAATGTGTGTGTTTAAATAATATAAAAATATTTTTTGATTATTGTATTATTGTTACCAAAAGCGAATCACAATTTTCTCAAATTAAACGTCTTGCATGTTAATTTGAACGTGAACTTCAGAAAACATGTTTTACTTTCCTTTATTTATATTAACTTAATATTACTTTTAATTAAAGAACTAATAATAAAAAAAATCCGACAAAAAAAATAGTAAACTTTTTTGCGCGCTCTTTAATTAAGTTACAACCATTAAGTTACTAAAATCGAAGGTTAATAAACCTAAAGCATAATATTCTCTCTAAAATAAAAAGAAAAGACATTATTCTATTTTTTAATAAAATTGCATTTCTTATGCGACCACTAAGCTAATAATTACATTTTTGCGGTAGTTTAATTAGAAATAACAAAGGCTGGAAACAAATAAGATTTTTATTACTTTCATTAGAAGCGATTTACTAAATAAGATAATAAGACTTTTAAAATAAAATCTTTCAGAATTTCATATTCTTCTTATGATAAAAGTATAATATTTATCATATACTAATACCATCTAGTTTGAAGTTCAGTTAAATTGATTAAAAAAACATAATTTGTTGTGACTTTAAGAGTTTGTTAAGTCATTAAATCAGTAAATTAAATTAATAAATTGTATGAATCTTGAACACATTACAAAATAAACTCAACTTTAGAACCGATTTAAAATTATAAAATAAGTATTAATTTGGATACTATATTTTTAACATAACAATCTTGAAAAAAAAATTGTAATGTATTACACAAAAAACATCGCCATAATCAAGGACAGGACGAGGCGGGACTATCGAAGAATTTGAAAGGCACTTTATAAAATATCAATTCTAATATGAAATATTAACTATTATAAGCTATACAAATAGGCTTATTTTCAAGGTTTTGTTTGTTGCCTTCACGATTTTTTTTTCACAAACGAGTATTTTGTTTAGTCTAGACATTGAAGATATATTTTATGTGAATCAAATAACTTAGAGTACACAAAACAATAAATTCTTCTAGCTAATTTCTTTGACAAATGTCTATTAGTAATGTTTTTTTTTAAGTTTAGATATAAGGACTAGATTGAAGGCTATTTTACATGATATCCTATTTCATTTATGTGATTATGAAATATGGCGAAAATAAAGTTATCTAGTTTAGTTGCAATATGGTATCTCCGGTGGTAGAGCGATTGGGACGGTATCACAGAGGTCACAAATTCAAGTCATGCCCAGATGATGAATGTTTAAGTCTATATATATTTAAAAATTATAAGCATTAAAATATTAATAAACAAACTGAATTAATTAAGATGTTTGTATGTCAACCTTGTTTTATGTTTTTACCACTTTATTTATATATTAATATGGATGGGATATTTAATAAATTAGACGAATATTTAGAGAATTAACAAATACGCGATTCTAATAGATACGGTTATGATAATAGCGTATGTGAATATTATTATTTTTGTACATAAATAAAGGTGAACTTCATATACATCCAGTTACACCATCTATCTAACAATCTATATGTCAATTTACAACTAGAGAATTGGGTCGACATTAATGTCACATTAATGGCATGGCATACTGTTAACCAATTACCAATTCAAATTCTGTACGTGCGTCTCATACACTTACTCGCTTTACTTTGTTTGTGTTACAGAAGTGGGTACGCCACTTAAGTATCACTAAAGGGTTAAGACTGAGAGATTATGACCACTTTGATAGCACCTTTAAAGGGATTCGCTCTACGAAAAGAAGATTCGGAAAACAACTTCCATTTATAAATATTTGAATATGTAAAATTATTTGCATTTGAGGCATATGAATTATAAGCATTTTGTATACACATTGCTGTAAGCATTTTGTAAATTTCTTTTTATTTCACTATGTTATATATTTTTTTATTAATATCACAAGGGATAAACCTTTAATTTACTTAATATACTTCACTTATCAACACCTGTTGTTTAATCTCTTGGTATAAGTAAGGTATAGTAATATCGGCTAAAACCTTTAATTAAACCCTTAATGAAAGGTTTTCACCGACCGAACAAGTGGAATGACCGGGAACTGAACCTGGGTCGTTCCTACTGAATGGTGGCCTATCCGATCCGGATAAATATGACGTCCGGATATAAAACGTCTTTATACCTACGCCAGATAGTCTTCGCTAATTGACAATGTTTGTTTCTATTTAATTTAAGACATTTTATATTATTAACTATTTTTCTTTTATATCATGAAACATAAGTATATAATATGAGTTTTATCCCTAAGGTGCCATTAGGACGTAAAGGTACCCTCATAAAAAGGGGTCCCATGACATTATCAGAGATCCTCATAATGCACTCCTGTATGCACACATTCTTTGAACTTCAATATTAGAAAAAACATTATTAACACCATTTTTATTAATTACGTTATTAACACCACAAATGTTACTTTGTAACTGCGGAAAATATATTATAATAATAACTACTCACGTTCATCAATATTTTTTCTTCAATTATATAATTTTTCTATAATTAAATATTAATAATACCCAGAGGAATATTTTTGAGTTTCAATTTAAAAATTTCAATTTATGAACCAATCATATTCATAGAATAATAGAATTTTTCTTTTTGACATGTAATGAATTGTGGAAATAAAATATTATGTTTTTATGTTAGTCCAATGTTTATTACATTTTTCCCTTTGCCTAATAATAGTATTTCCAAATTCGTAAGTTAATTTTTAACTTATAATAACCTTATCTTTACATTTAAAAGTCATAAACATGTACGTATAAAACCAATATTTCCTAAAATAAAAAAAAAATTGAGTTTCTATTGAAATTTAATTATATAAAAAAAAATTAATAAGAAAAGAAATACGAAATAAATCACAATAATTATTAAAAGATAAAAATATAGAATGGAAATACAGTACATTAAAAATATTTTTGCTGACTAAAATTTTATTAAAACGTAAATCTAAAATACGGATACCCACTCTTCAGGAAATATACGAGCAAATATTTGGTTCATATAATGTCAGTATTTAAATAGCATTTGTTATAAAATATTTTTAGCTCGATATTTTTATTATAGAATGAAAACCTAAGAATAATGCATTTTTATATATTAGTTTCAAAATAAATCAAACACAATGACAATATTAGTTGTTTCATAAGTTAATATATTTCTTTGAACTTGAATACAATCAGATTACTAAATACCTTACTAACAAAGTAAAAGAATTAATTAAACATTACAACAACAAATAGCTGACACTATAATTAATTTAAATGATATGTATTTCTCAAAATTAACATATATCAAATTAATAATCCGTCTCTCTAAATATGACATGTACAATAGCGGCTCGATTTTAATAAGTTTTTTTAACTTTCTGCTGTTAATTTAATTATACTGCAAGGTTAATTGATACAGGTTTTATTCATACTAGCCATGTTTGGGATTAACAGTTAATATCTAAGGATTTTTTAACATACTTCTAAGTGAATAATACAAGAGCAATATTATAAAATACTTTCACTTAATACATATTCTACAAATATGTGTTTTAATATCTTCGTAGGCATTGATTTCACCATGATGCTTTTCCTATGTTATTGCTATTCCTTTGCTAAATTTCCACAGAAGTCGTCCACGTCAGGTAGGTAACTATATTTAAAACACTCAAAGAGCGGTAGTACACAAATATTTTTATTAAGTACCACTTTATTAAAAGTAACAAAAAATACAATATAATGTAACTATACAATTATTTACTTGTAACGGGCAATAAGTTACTATTTATATTTTTTCCCCATTATGTTTGACATTCTTAGTAATGCCTTTCTTCCAAGACAGTTATTACCGTTAATTTTAGACGAAGAAAAAATTGAAATAATTACCTATTAATATGACTACTATGATTTCGATTATTAATTATTCAAAAACCGTTAAAAACTGCGTCAACAACGGTACCATTGTGTATAGATATCTAGTTCGTTATTTTATGTATGTTATGTAGAAAAAATATACCTATTTAAATTATCAATCGAAAACAACTCTAACTCTTTTTATAAATATTGTATAAAGTCTTTTCGTTCACTGTATCTAAAGTAACTTAGTTATTTTAAATAGTATATAGTGTACTATTATTTAATGTTCTTAATTCAGCAACATTTCTCAATACTTTAACAGAAAAAATGTAAATTCAAATAATAAAAGTCAAACTATATCAAAGTAATAACATATAATTCATCACAAAAAGTTGTATGCTTTGGCTCTGACACCTTATTTCATATAAATGTTGTCATAAACTTAAGACAATACCTTTGATGTTTGAATTTTAAATACGTTACAGTCGGTTTAAACTCTAACACCATAATTTATATAATCTTTCTAGCTAAACTTACCTTTGTTTTTTTTTAATATGTGTATATCTATTTCAATTTAAGCATTAGTATACAAGTATCTATAGTGTTTGAACCGAATCAAATAAAGATTTATTACTTTTAACGCTAACGTACCTAAGTGGAGCTCTATTCAAAATTTGTTTACGTTGTCTACCTCTAGCTCGTCCAACAAACATTTGTGTACTAGTTTCATTTATACCTAGGAATAAGGTCGCAACACATCTGACAGCCTGCAGACAGGCAACAGTGGCAGTGGATAACGGTAAATGGATGTATTTATCTTCATTCTTCAGAACGGTGCATGCTCCGTTGTATATTTGAAATGCGAGGTCAACATTTTTGAAGAACTCTGTATGTTTTTAATAAAATTTCGAAACATGAAATAAATATATTTATTATGTTTATTATTTTATTTACAATTTATTCGGGGGATTTAGCATGGTGTAGTAATTTCGAATGTTTGTAAAAAATATTTAACCATTTACTATTATATTATAGTGCAATGAGAATGGTCATATTATTTGCCAGGTCAGTGATAAATAGATTTTTAAAACTCCATACAAATTTATGCATTACTTTAAAGTGAATGACAGACGGACACCCAAAAAAAACCTATTATATTTACAAGGTCAGATTTCGATAGGACTGAGAAACTCGATACTAATTTTTAAATTTTTCGAAGATTTTCTGTCTCTTTTTTAAAAAATAATATATTTTTATTGAAATAAGTTGGAATCCTAAATTGTACTGAATTTAAATTAAAGATAATTTTATCATGTATTATATTTTATTTTAAAAAATTATAACACATTTTTCTATCAGTCTTAAAAGTATACACTTCAAATTGTTTTAGTATAATTTCTTATACCGAATAACATCATGTATTGTGGATGTTATAAAATAATATTGCAAAAGTTCCTTACATTATTTAAGGTACTATAATAGAATAATTTATAGAAGATTTATACTGAAGATCAACTCCACCGCGACACGTTAAACATCAACTCCGTTAAAAAATAAAAATATAATTTTAAAAGCGATTTTTACAAATGAAATTTAAGAAGTAGTGGAAAATCAGGAAAAAAGAATTGATTATCTGGAAAAACAATCAAGAGTATTAAAATTGATATTTTTCGGGATAGATGAAAACGAAACATCGTATGAGAGTTTTGAAAAAAATACAATAAAATGGATAGAACAAAATCTTTCCATTAAAATTACCTATAATGATATTCAAGAGTTAAAAAGATTAAGAAGGAAAGGAGAAAGACCACGTCCAACTATAATAACTTTCACAACACTTGGCATAAAAATTAAAATATTGAAACAAAAAGCGCTGAAACGCTGAGCGCTGAAAGATACACAATATTACATAAAAGAAGATTTTCCTAAATATGTACTTGAAAAAAGAAAGGAACCACAAGAACAACTTAAAATAGAGAGAGAAAAAGGAAATACAGCTATAATCAAATATGATAAATTAATTGTATCAAAATACAACAGTAAACGAAAATTCCCAACATCTCCAGACAATGTAACGTTAACCAAACCGGATAAACATATTCAAACTAGTAAAAAAACGAGACGCAACCTAGCAAAATAGTCACTAGGTCAAACAGCATCTCAGAAGGAGTTTTAAAGCCTAGCATGCTCAACTTCCTAGTTAACAATAATACAACCAAGAGCCAAGTAAGTAAAGATAAGAGGACATATAGCAATCACAGCCCTCCTACCATACAGATGCCGCAAATAAACAATAATATGGCCAAAAACATCTTCCCGGCTGGTCACCGTGGAAGAATACGACCAAAACCCTCCAAGGAATACACCAATAGAAAATAATTATACCAAACACAAATATCAACTATCGATTGCAACGTACAACGTCCGGACTTTATTATCATACGATAGCATACTTGAACTTGAGAAGGCTATAAGAAGTATAAAATATGATGTAATTGGAATATCGGAAATGAGACGATATGAAAACAAAATAGAGGAATACGAAAACTTTATAATGTACTACATAGGACAAATTCCTGGCAAATATGGCGTCGGTTTCATAGTCAACAAGTCTCTTAAAACCAATATACTAAGTTTTAATGGATTTTTAATAATGAACAGACCGAGTCGCAATACTAAATATTAATATACAAGGTCATAAACTATCCCTCACTCAAGTTTATGCACCAACGGAATCAGCAAGCGATATGATATTGAAGTATTTTACAATACATTTCATTTCACAATAGGGAAAGCTCTGTATACAACCTATAAAATCAAAATACTCATGGGAGATTTTAACGCTAAGATTTCATTCCCAAACCGGAAGAATACTTAGTTACTAGAAAGCACGGATATGGTGAATGAAACAAAAGAGGACATAGACTAGTAGATTTTGTGCTCCAACATAAGCTGATGATAATAAACACATGCTTCAAACAAAATGTAAATCGAAGGTGGACCTGGCGATACCCCGTGGAAAATATAAGAATGATCTCTATTTTATCATATTAAACCAGCCAAAAATATTCCAAAACATTGAGACGCTGAACCTGAACTACAAATCGGACCATAATAAGATCAACAATAACACTAAATAAACAAAAAATATCTAGATCCAAATTCATTCATAGCCAAATTAGCCAATTTAAGAGCTAAGAAGAAATAAATAAATACAATAAAACTCTTTTATCACAGTTATCAACAACTCTAACTCCACGTGAAGGCTCCACAATGCAACACTGCTACGACAGAATAGAAAAACAATGCCACAAAAAGAGAGATAAAAACAATCAACACAAAATACTATCAGCAAGTACAGTAAGGCTATTAAAAAGAAGAAAGGAATTACAGAGAACTAAAAATAAATCACGAAGCGAATTAATGAACTTTCCGCATTATATAAGGTAGTGAAGAAATATATAAAAGCAGACTACACAAAATATAGACAAAACACAATAAAAGAACACGTACAGCGCACTGGAAGTACAAATACAACATGAATAGAAAGACTGAGAAAACAAGACTCAGAACTGTACACTAGAGGTGATATCATTACTACCGCAACAGAATTTTACAGAAACCTCTACAGAAACAAAGACACATTAACCATAATCGATAGAGAAATAGTTGATACACAAAAAAGAAACATTAAAGAGATCGACGCTACAAAAATAATAGAAGCAATAAAGAAACTAAAGCCAGAAAAAAGCCCTGGCTCAGATAATATCATGATTCTGCAAAACTCTGAAACACCGTCGCAGTGATCCGAATCCAACATCATATTATTATATAAAAAGGCGACCTGAAAGATATTGGAAACTACAGACCAATCAGCTTGCTACTGAGCCTATACAAATTATTATCCGCAATTATAAATACAAGGATTAGTAACACACTAGAAAAAAACAACCGGTAGAACAGAAAGGGCTTTTCAAGGGTAGACCACATTCACACACTTGAATTAATTATGAAAAAGTATCAAGAAAACCAAAGAACACTTTACATGGCATTCATCGATTACCAAAAAGCTTTTGATACGGTAAGATACACAAGCATCTGGGAAAGCCTGAAGGAAAAAGGAGTGGAAGAAACATATGTGAAAATAATCAAATCCATTCACAACTATAACAAGGGGAAAATCAAGCTAGAAACCTTAGGCTTTCCTAGCTACCAATAGAAAGCCTAGCTTTCCAATAGAAAGGGGAGTCAGGCAGGGTGATCAGCTGTCTCCAATATTATTTATAGCTGTCCTCGAGATGATCATAAACAAACTAGACTGGAGCAAACAAGGACTTTACATAAAAGGACACCTACTTAAGCCACTTAAGATTTGCAAATGATCTAGTACTTCTATCAGAGTCATCCTCCCAGCTCCAAATTATGACAGAAACCTTACACCTAGCTAGTGCAAAGTGGGACTAGTTATGAACACAAGCCTCTTGCCATGTTTAACATATGGCTGCCAAACGTGGAAGTTCACTGTCGAAACAAGAAAAAGAATCAGCGTCTGTCAAAGTGGACTTGAACGAAGCATGTAAAATATAAGGCAGATGGATAAAATACGGCTAACTAAAATAAGAAAAATAACAAAAGCCACAAACGCTCTAAGTTACGCACAAAAATTGAAATGGAAGTAGGCAGGACATGTCGCACGGCTAACTGATTCTAGATGGACCAATAGAGTAACATTTTGGAATGGCCCAATAGGCAAGGGAATGAGAGGGAGACCTATTGCAAGATGACATTAAAACAATTAGCTGGTCCAAACTGGAGACAAGTAGCTCAAGACAGAGCCGAATGGGCATCACTGGAGGAGGCCTTTATCCATTCTGGGGTTCCGGTAGATTAAATAAAAGTAGATTAGTTAAATAATTAGTTAAGTAAAGATAAACTAAACTAAATCTTGCATAGTTTGTAAGAATTGTACATTTACAGGAAATAAAAGGATTCTTTATTTTTATTTTATTTATTTTTGTTAATAGAATAATATAATTAATTGGAAGAACAAAATATTCGTTAAGCCTATATTTTATAATTAATATAATATCGCTATCGCCTGTAACTGGAACTTCAAAAAGTTACAATAATCACGTGTAGTTTTCTTTTTAAACGGTAATAAAACTGTTTTAATTGCCTTCTTGGCTCAACTCACATTCTCTTTAGTCTCCCGAACACATTATTAAGAAAGAAAACAGGCAGTCGGTAAACGCGATATTTTGTTAATATCTTAAATAATAGCAACCAATAAGTGTCTTAAATTATCATTATTTTATTTATTTGTTTGGGTTCACAAAATGGTAATAGTAATGAAGTTAATAATATAATTTCATTACTGAAAATATTCCACTTTCTTCAAAAATTCCATAACTTTTAACAAACAGCGCAACTATTAAGAAGTACGATTTGATGTATCATAACAGCAAACGATCTTAGCAAATTATTTAAAACAGTTAATTATTTATTGCCATAATTATAATACAATTACAATAATTGTACAACGTAGAAAATAACAAGACATTAAAAACTAATAATCTAACGGATAGTATTAAGTATTTGAACAAGAATTAAACTTCATTTGCAATTTGTCATATTGGTAAACTTTAATAAAAGAATACTTTAATAAAAAAATAAATTTAAATCTGAATCCTCACAATTTATATATCTAGAAACGTTTCACTAAATTATAAACAAGTCTTAAGTTGCTATATTTACAACACATGCAGTAATCTTATAACATTATATTCCATTTATAATGTAAGCAAAACTATTCATATTATAATAGAAATATTTAAATTCAAATTAACTAATTATTATCATTAATTATATTTTTTATCATTTTAATTTTTGTATACAGTGAGTTAGAATATACGTAACATTTTAAAATCTCATTATAATTAAAAACTATAATGAAGAAAAAAATCCGTGCCCGCACGCGTGGGTAGACCTCGTGTGTAACTCATTTAAAATATAACTCACTACCTAAGAATAATACATGATGCCGTTGTTTACATCAAAAATTTTCAAGCAAAAAGCGGTTTTAATTTTTTTTCTCGGAAAAGGTATCTTTTTTGGAAATACTTTTGGTACTTAAATTTAGAGTAAAAAATAACCTCTCTATTAAAAATATTTGCGAGGAGGGAATGTTTACCAGAAAAAAATTGCCGTGTTTTAACCTACCTAAAATTTACAAGCTAAAAGTGGTTTTAATTTTTTTTCTCGGAAATGGTACCTTTTACGGAATAACTTTTGATACCTAAATTTAGAGTAAAAAATAGCTTTTCTATTAAAAATACTTGTGATGCAAGAATGTTAACCAGAAAAAAGTTATGATTTTTTTTCCAAAAATTTTCGGTTTTTTTACCCCCACCCCTAAGTTATTGAATTCAGGTTTTCGGTTTATCTACATTAGTTATAGGTATTTATCAAAGACATCATATAATATGAACGCGATTGATCTACTTTGTATAGGGACAAAGTTATGGTCGAAAAACTGAAATCAGAAAAAGTGAGGCCCTAGCGCCCCCTGTGACCGGATTTCTCTGGTTAACGAACTTGACCTTCATTTTTGGATGGTTGATTTTTGTGCAAAGTTTGAAAGCGATCCGAGCGAAACTGCGGCCGCTATCGTGCTGACAAAAGTCGAATCTGGACGCACGCACGCATATATATATATATATATATATATATATATATATATATATATATATATAAACATTTTGACCAATGGTCATTTCGGACTCAGACGGTCATAAGAAGACCTCCTGTGAAGAAATTTTTCCAAAATTCGAAAGTAGGGGACAAATGAATGGGCAGACCGAATTCTTCGAGGTCTACCCAAAAGTTTATAGACCTCAATTTAGGTTTTTATTAAATAGAGCGATATAAATTGGTAGCCGATTTTATTTGCTAATTCGTGTGGACGTGAAGTTTGAAATAAATTTAAGGAGGTTATATTTTTTCCTACTAATATAAATATATATATAAAAGAAACAATAAAAGATAGCAAAAAATTAAATGATATCACACATCAATACATTTTCAATATTGTGGAATATTAGTTAAAATAAAAAATCTCGTTTTATGCATACAAAGTAGAGCATATACTGCTATGGGATACTCATACAGTATTTAAATTGCTTTATATAATGTATATATGTATATGCATATTGCATCTCAGTATTTTACTTGATATGAAATCATAAATTATATATTTTCACAAATTTCTCCTCTTAAAACCTTTTTTAACTAACAATGACAAAATACATTAAAAGAATATGGAAAATAATGTATTTCTAATATGAATTAATAAAGTTTTAATTGACTCTTTTTTTTATTTCATTATTCATCTTTAATTTTAATAGAAAACAAGATAAAACATCAATAACTATATTATAAATATTTATAAACAATTTCTATTTATGGAATTAGAATGGAGCGTATATATCATGAAAATTATATAATATATGAGTTTTATAAAACACCTGCCACATTCTTTATTTCGTTTTAAAAGTAATTTAAGAAATATGTATGTTTAATCGGCTGTATATAATTAAATCGGAATTTGAATTACGATCTTTACCTTTTCATTCTAAAATTTACAAAGTACTAATTAAAATAACTTAACTTTATTTTCTTCCTTTGCAAAATAAAAAACGGTTGTCTTATAAATATACGGGTTATCTCTAGTAGTTCTAAAAAGTTTCAGCGCTTTAAGGAATATCAAAATATTTCCAAGCAATGGACACACGCACAAAATTCTGTCTCTACTGGGTGTGCATTGAAATGCAAGGTATTGAAAGTGTTGACTCTGATTTCTGAGTTTTAAAATCAATTGTGATTTATATATTATGTAAAATAGATATTAAATACCATTTATAGCAATTTAAGGTCAATGATAATAAAAGTCTTGTTTATAAGCAACAAAGACCTTAATTCATATATTATTCCATTAAAAAAAAGTGATGACAATGTTATTAACTTTATAATCCGGCTTTTGTTTAACAAAAACATAGTGTAAAAATCAATATAAATCAAACTATAAAATAAAAAGCATTCGTTTTATCCGTCCCCATCAAGATTATCATTTTTAAAATCAAAAAAGCCTGAACTGATGCGATCACTCAGATGGTACAGACGGTAAAGCCAGTTTCAGATTCCCAGAGATCGCAAATAAGTTTCGTGCTCTTGTTATTATTGTATAAATCGTATGACATAAAGGCGTACATAATATTTATAATATAAATAATGGACATTTACGTTGATATAATATCAGGACTTATTCAAAATTAAAGCAAAAAGTTAGAGTTAGAGTCGTATATAAAAAATAACGACAGCCTATCTAAATTAGATCTACTGATACTTACAGAAAACTTATCACATGAGGCAAATTTAGACATTTTTACTTTGATAACGAATGTGAAGGTTCAGATATATTTCAAATAAATATTTAAAATAAACCGGATAGCAAATTCTTTAATTATCCCTTTAATTCATACAGTTAGGTTTTACATATCATAGGTAACGAATATAATTAAAAATATGAGTCCAATAAAACCTTAAACGGGCTTCACTTGGACTAAATTTATTAAAATATAGTTAAGCTGAACTTATTGACATATTGTATGGAGTTATTTGACGTAACACTGATACATATTGTACTGAGAATATATAAAAAAAATTTAGTTTTTAGTGAATTATTTATTAATGATGAATTAAAAATATTTCGAAACAGTACTAAATATTCAATCGATATCAGACATATTCGTTTAATATACCAGAAATCCGTAAATAAGATTTTTCATTTCCATTTTCGACATAATTTACATTTCTTTTATTGCCTAAAATAACCTAAGTTTTTTTAGAAATTTCTGACTTTGTAATCTTAAGCTAAGCTCAGCTAAATTTACAATAATATAGATTCAAATATTTTAATATGAATACCATTACTGTCTCAACTTGAAGTAGACAAAAAACAGTGCCTGTACGTTCTATAGAACGAAACGAACGAGACAGATCTACATCTTAAGAGCCGATGTTTCAATATTCAGATAAGATAGATAGATAGATAAGCTCTTTATTGTACACAAAACTAATATAATGAAACAAAAAGGGTATAAAAAAAATAAGTAAAAAATTAAATAGTTGTTTTATCATTTTTCTCTGAGTATTATATGTCAAATAAAAAAATAATTCCTTGTTTGAAATATCGATTATTAAGGTATTTCTCTCAATTCAAATATTTCAAAGAGTTTAAGTATACATATATATATAAATTTAAAAATCAATTGGTGGGCATTATATAGTAAGAGACTTAAAAGAGAAATATTCTTTACGAAACAAAGTATGCCCTATTCTAACATTCCCTTTAAATATACTCTATAGAAATTCAAACTAGGACCACAGGAATGCAATATGAGTGTCTTTATGAAGGGTCGCTATCATCAATTAACATCATAGATTGTCTACTAAATTTATTTTCTCAAAATATCACATATATGAATATTTTCACCTAATAAGGTTCTTCATAAATAAAGCTAATATGATTTTATTAGAAATTTGCAGCGGTAAGATTTTTTTACATATTATTTTTTTTCCATTGAGATCATTGATAGTTGTAAGATAGTTGACATAAATAAAGTGAGAAATATAAATCATATAAACAAATTAAAAATTTAGTGAATAAACTATAAGAAAACTAATATATATTTTAAAATAAAAGGATTGAATGTTGAAATGATTGTTTTTACATTTGTTACACTTTATTACATCCATTTTTATATTCACTTCAATCTTTGGCTGTTTTTGTTATATTTGAGTGGCTTTTATAAATTTGTCCTAATTTAGCTTGCGGAAAAACCTTAGCACTTAAAATATTATATATTATAAGACCAATATAGTTAATAATATTAATAAAAACAGGTAAAAAACCTGACCCAAAATTTATGATTCATGAGATATTTATGTTTTTGATATCTGAAGAGAAACTATTAGATAATGTTTGACTATTTACTGAGGCATTAAATTTGAGTATTCTTTCCTCCTCGTCTCATTTTGATCCCTTTATTTATTATTCAGTGTCGGTTCACAACAAAGGCATTTTGCTTTATAACGCATAGTCATAGACGAATTCATCGCATATATACGGTATAGGTATTTAATTTGAACGTGATGCTTTTGTTATTTAGAAATTAGATGTCTAGAGTTCATTTAAATATCAAAGAGCGAGTTTAAATATCAAAGAGCGAGCGAGCATCTTTGAATTAAGTAAGTTTCAGTAATTTGATCTTGTTTAGGTGATAAGTAAGTAGGTGAAAGAATAAGACTTCTGGATTTTATTTTTAACATCTCAAAAATAATAAAAGTCATTTAATCGTAACAAAAAAAAGAAAGAGAAAGTTTTAACTAATGCAATATATCAGAAAAGAGTATGCTAGGCATTGTACGCACTGCATTGCAGAGGCCCATCAATCATAAATTTACAACGTATCCTGCCGTTGTGATCGTGATGGATCATCAGATTCATACTGGAAGACGACAGTATTGTTTTTAATATGATAAAAATTAAAGAAGACCAAAAAGACTTTATTGTAGATAAAAGTATATTTTAAAAATATAACGTGTGGAAATATAATTATATAATTGTTATTAACAACATCTACATGAAGTCCTATTTTATTAATTGAAATATATAACTTATTTCTTAAATACATTATATTTTAATGCAATTTTTTTTAACGAGGCATGTACTAATGAAAGATAATGTGAGCATGACCAGACGACACAGTATTAAATTGTAAAGGCGATTTATACGCCATTAGAAAATAAAACGTAAATTTATTTAAACCCGATGATAACGATAAAAAACCTCTATAAATATAGAAATAGGTACATTCATAGTTTGTTTTGTATTCTTGTAGATGGTATAACGGACAGATGGAGAGGAAGTCGCGCGACGGCAAAGAAGATGAGTTGAGATGAGTTCACGCCTGTCTTACTCACTGTCTTACTCACCGCGTGAAACGGTTGTACAATGACAAATAAGTAAATCTCCGATGCGTTGACGATGATAGAAGAGGGTGATTATATCCATAAAACTAAATATTTATTTCAAAATATTTTATACAATCACGACAAATTTTATTAGTAGAAATACTTAGTCCAAACTAACTCATTTAAATAACGAAACTGCAACGAGTTCAGTGCAAAGACTTTAAGTTAATTAGATATACAAGAAGTTTAAGATGGTGCACAGGACTTCTATTTAATATTTTTAAATAGTATCTTAATATAAAGTTTCTATCATGTTTATAAAATTTTTAAAGGGTCCTAAAAATTCGATAATTTGTGTATGGAAGTAATGTTAAGTCATTTTTATTTAATTAATAGCAATAGTTTTTTAAATTTAATAACTGCTTTGCTTTTACACCGAAATAATATAATGGCATAAAAATTCTTTAAATGTCTTTACTGTAACAGAATATTTCTGATATTATTTATTAAATCACTGTATACAAAATATCCAAGACTATTAAAATTAAATACGAAACACTGACCTTATTTAAATTTAACACTAATATAATGTAAACTTTTATTACTAATACTAGTAAAAGTACAATAATAAAACTTTAAAGAAATAATTCATGTTTCAGAATAATACACAGTCTATCATTAAATAGATACTATATGCGTTATTTAATGTAAATTATATTATGTTTAACGATAAGTGTCAAGTAAGTCGAATAAAACTATCATCTGCGAGCTATTTTTGCATAAGCTGAAAACCGTAAAAGTTAGAGTATGTTAAAAATGTTTCTAAATTTTTCTTACAAAAATGTCAGCTACAGTACACCTATATTATATGTGTAAGCCATTATTGTAAAATTTGGTACTTTGTTGCAAAAGTATGGATTAATATTGTAATGGTTAATATTCTTACATATATGGAATGTATCTATTACAAACATAATTAATTTTAAACAACTTTATGGCTTCTAGTAAAAGGAATTTAATCGTAATAAAATTAATCTACAAATCTGCTTTTGATCTTCAGTAAGATGAGTCATGACTTTTGAGAAAGATTGATGACGCATAAAAAATCACAGGTATAAGTAAAAGAGGATAAAAGCTTTCACGAGACCAAAATAAGATACTTAAAATATGATAGCAATACAAATAAAATAGTGTCAAGCTATATCAAATAAATTTAATTTATTAAAAAAGATAGTAATTTATACCAATAATAAATTTAAATATCTTATTATTTCTTACTTTTTACAAATAAGTCGGGCTTACGTCACACTACCCTGTCTGAAATATCATATGCTTAATATAATAATACATAAAATTCTTACAAGGAAAGGATTTTGCTCCGCCATAATAGTTGCGATAAAATGTATCATTAGATGTGTATGTTTTAAGTGAAACTTCAAATCAGAGATCATGGTAGGGTTCGTTCATTCATTATTTATTAAACATTCATACACAGATTCAAAACTTTAAAGTCCGCCTATTTTGACATCTGAAATATGGTCCCTAATATAAGCATTGCTTGATTGATAGACGACACCATATAAATATAATATTCTTAGAAATATTTGAAAGATGATTGAAATTAAAAAATATCCTAAATTTATTACAGAATATGATTGGTTCTCAAAAATCTTACTTAAGAGACTAGCTCACGAAAAATATAGAATCCCACGTGTATAAGCACAATGGGAGTCCCAGAGATACAGTGAGTGTATTTTGTGTGCAACATACATTCTGTACCCGTAAAACAAGTAAACATTGCAGGTAGATGAAAATATATTGATTAAGCTAAAAGCCACCTACAAGTACATCTCGTCTTTCCGCGAAGACGCTTGCTGCAAAATATCTGAAAGGGGTTAAAATAAAATGTAATAAATATACGACAGTTATGTATAATATACATAGTTTTTTTCTTTTGTTACAAGAAAATAAATTTATTTTATAGGTCATTAGACAACAAACACATGAATAAATAATAATATATTATCAGTTATCTCATTTCAACAAACAAGTAACCAGTTGAATAGATATATTTAAACGATAAAATAAAAATAAACAGTACCTAAACGGGCCAGGGATCAAAAAATCAAGAGTTTAATGTAATAAAGAAACTGTTACATCTAAATTAAAGTCCCTAAAATGTTGTTATACTTTAATTAAAATTTTTCGCGCAATTTCATTTTAAATCTTCGCTGTCGGTAATTGCTAAATTCTTAAACATTTTAGAGAAAATAGGGCACTAAAAAAAGGTTTTTATTTTTAATCCTGAATGCTTATAATTTTTTATAGATATATATTATTATAAAACGTATGATATAAAACCGTATTACTAAATATGTTGCGTACATTTTTATTAAACTATTATTTTATACATATAAATAAAGAAATGCTTTTTTGAAAAATAATAATTAATCTTTATACTAATATTAAATATATTAAATACTGTTATTAGAGTAGGAGTCTAAAATGTTTTACATAAGTACAAATGGTGTAATAATTTCTATATATGAATATAACTAATTAAAAAAAAAACACCATTACCTAATTGATTTTAAGGTTATTATATTAGGTTACGGTTAGGTTAACCTTTTGGCTTTTCACTTAATTAAATTTTTACTTATACTTAACAAGTAAATAAAATTTCACTGGGAATAAATTTAAATGAATGAAAGAAATTTAAAGTATTATCTACTTTTGGAATACAAAAATCGATAAAAATCCCTACAACCTTATTATTTATATTAAACATTGATTATTGTTTAATATTGTTAAAAAACAGCTTTGTTCCATTTATTTCCTACCAATATCTTTAAAAAAATTAAAATTTATTTAATACTATTGTTGCAGACAATATTCTAAAAATGTTAACCTCCTAAGCTGTGATCGAAAAATTCCGTAACGGTGCTAAAGGTATTTAAGGTAAAACTCAACTTGGAAATATGTTGAAGTTTATATTGTTAAACAACCAACTCATTTTACACACATAGATATATCAAATTTCTGATATCTAATTAATTATATGATATATATCCAGAAAAGTAAACTAACCAATTAAACCTAAAATTATGCTACAAGTAGTTAAATGTATATATATATATATATATATATATATATATATATATATAAATATATATATATATATGATAATGTTAATCAAATATTTTATTTGTCCTGTGTTGATGGATACTTGGCTATACAAAATATATTCAATATGTGAAGCGACATATTCTTTAAGTTTATATGAACAGGGAGGAATGAAAAGTGATCTAAAATAATCAAGCTTTCGAGCTTGAATATTTTAGAGCTTTATTGTTCGCAATATGATACTCTAATTTCAGACACTCGTATAATATATAATATATTGATAGTTTTAATTTAAATCTTAATTAGACAAATAATTGTAATATATAACTTATTTAGGAAAGTCAAATTGCAAGTTAAATTTATCATAATAAAATAATGCTGTATATTTATTAAATCAACGAAGTCACATCCGTAGACCACAGCTGGAGTTTATTGTATTTTTAATATATTTATCATCTCTTGAAACTTTTTGAATGAATGTGGAAATCATTTCCTATTTTGAAATATTTTTCTATCACTAATAGAGCCCAGGTGTATCATTAATATATAAATAAACTTCCCTTTTTCTTTTATGGCTTAGAATAATGTTTCTGAAATTAATTATGAAGGTCTCCTAATATTTAGAATTTCTTAATTCAATAACTCATTCAAAACTTTCATTTAAAAAAGTAAACACCTATTATTATTATGACTTCCGTAAAATTACATAAGTTGTTTATATCGAAATCAAACATTTTACAATTTTAACTTTTTAAGGCAATCAATTAGTAGTGTTACAACGGTATGTGCCACAAATTAAAATCCTAAACTCCTATAATCCTTTTTCTTTTTTTTTTTTTTTTATCAAGGAGGGCAAACGAGCTGGCGGGTCACAGATGACTTGTAGTCACCGCCGCCCATGAACTCTTGCAACATCCGAGGATTTACAAGAGTGTTGCCGGCCTTGTAGGTAGGAGTAGAAAGTCGTACCTTTTTTCATGTCGTAGTATACCCAGTAGTCATACCCATGTCGTACCGATCTGGAAATACCGCCGAAGGGAGTTCGTTCCACAAGCGAGTGGAACGTGGAAAAAATGTCCTTGAGAACCGCACAGTAGAGGATCGCCACGCATCCAGGTGGTAAGGATGGAGCGCGCCATTGGAGGCAATGGCGCGCTGTGTGGTGATGAAATTTGGCGGCAGGCATCAGATCGAATAGTTCTTCGCAACACTCCCCGTTGTAAATGCGGTAGAAGACGCCAAAGAAGCCACGTCTCTAAGCAATGCCAAAGAGTCCAGCCGTTCGCAGAGCACCGGGTCCCCGACAATCCGAGTGGCTCTCCGTTGTACGCGGTGAAATGGTAGAAGCTGATATTGGGGTGCTCCGGACCAGAGATGAGACCAGTACTCCATGTGTGGCCGGACCTGCACCTTATAGAGCGCAAGTCTTTGGCCACTTTGGTTTGAAGTACTGCCTCGCTCAATGGATCACTCCCAATTTCTTCGAGGCCAACTTGGCCTTGCTCTCCAGATGACCACGAAACTGACAACCGCTCGAAATGTCGAGACCCAGTATTTTGATACTTGGCGAGGCAATAAGAGGAGTGCTCTCGAAGAGCGGTGATACGACAAATGGGGTTTTCTTAGTGGTAAACGCGCTAACTTGTGTCTTTAGGGGATTGAACTGAACGTGGTTCAGTTCACCCCACTCAGAGATCATCCCTAAGGAAGTCTCTATAGAAGACACAAGTTTCTTTCGGTACTCGTCGACGTTTTCCCGAGAGAGACCTGCACGGCCGGAATATACCCCCGGAATATATCCGCATAACAATGTATGTTGGAGATATCCAACATATCATTGATGTGCAGGAGGAACAAAGTTGGGGATAGCACGCAGCCTTGGGGTACACCAGCGTTCACGGGCTCTGGGTCCGAGCAAAAACCATTGAAAACGACCTGTATGCTCCGCCAAGTGAGGAAGCTGGTGATCCACTTGCATAAACTCTAGGGAAGCCCATAGGAAGGTAGCTTCGAAAGAAGCCCCCTGTGCCATACACGATCGAAGGCTTCCGCCTTGCTTTCAATAACAGCTGCCCAACGATGTGTAAGATACAACAGAAGATCACCAGCCGATCGACCATGGCGAAAGCCATATTGCCGGTCATTGACCAACTGGTGATCCTCGAGGTAGGTTAGGAGCTGTTTATTGATAATGCTCTCCATTACTTTGGAGAGCAGAGAGGTAATGGCGATAGGTCTGTAGTTAGCTGGGTCGTAGCTATCACCTTTTTTAGGGATCGGATGGACAAGGGCACGCTTCCATGAGACCTGGACTACGCCTTTCAAGTAGGAGTACCGAAATAAACGCGTTAGCACTGGTGTCAACTCAGGGGCACATGTTCGTAGCACGACTGGAGAGATACCATCTGGCCCACTCGACTTATGAACTTCCGAGGAAAGGAGGGCTTTTCGGATGAGTTTTTGCCGAAAAACTATTTCCGGCATTAAGCTCGGACACCGCGCGATGATAGGCAGTGTCTTCCCCTGGTCGTCCAAAGTCGAGTTTGAGGCAAAAAGAGTGCCCAAAAGATCGGCTTTCTCTTTTGCCGTGTGGGCCAAACAGTCGTTCCCAGTGTGCAATGGCGGCAGGGATGGCTGACAGAAGTTTCCCAGACTGGTTTTGGAAAGCGCCCAGAACTTGCGTGTGGGAGATGGGTACTTTGCCAGCTGATCCCCAATTTTGACGACATGCTTGAACTTTGCTCTAGCAATTTTCCATTTGAAGAATCTGGAGGCACGATTATATTTCCTCTTCAGAACTCAAGAGTTCGGATCCTTACTGACTAACGCATTAGCCCAAGCTTGATAAGCCTGCCGTTTGCCAGCTGCTGCAGCCCTGACAGACGCATCAAACCAAGGCTGTGATCTGCCACCAAGTGTTACCACAGAGCTTGGTACAAATAGTTCCATGTCCTGAAGTATCACATCAGCTACAGCCGCAGCGCAGTCACTAGGATCATTGGAAGGGAAACAAATCGGCCCCCATGGGTAGGATGCAAAAAAGGATCGTATTCCATCCCAATCCGCTGACTTGTAGTGCCAAACGCGTCAAGTCGCAGGTCTTGTGCGAGCTGGGTGTTCAATGGGCACTACACTCCGTACCAAGCAATGATCACAGGACCCTAAGGGCGCCTCGACAGTGACTTGGTACTTTTCGGGATGTGTAGTCAGCAGAAGATCCAACAAAGAAGGCATATGACTGTCCACGTCCGGTAGACGAGTGTACGTCTTTACCAATTGGGACAGACCATTTGCCAGAGCAAAGTCAAACACAGATCTCCCGCGTAGTCGGTGGCACGTGACCCTAGCCAATCGGCATGGTGCGCGTTGAAGTCCCCGAGGATTACGACTTCGGCGGAGGGAGTCTGTGAAAGCAGCGTCAATCTTCGCCTGAACATGGCCTAAGAGTTGATCCGTTTCTGCATTGCCACTATAGGACCTGTAGAGGCACGCGTAGACTCTGACATGGTCGTCCATGTCCACGCGTAGCCAAAGTGCAGACAGGTACCGACCTTCAAAAACATGAAGGCGACGGTAGCAGATATCCCTTACGAACACAGATAACACCCCGGCGTATGGTATAAAATGATGTTCTAGTTTATACCAGGGGTATGATAGGTACGCTGTGTCGCTAGGTTGAGATATCTGCGTCTCCGTTAAAAAACAACAAGGCTGGCTGCGCTGTCTCTAGATGATAGTGGACGGCGTTCAAGTTGGAATGAAGTCCCCGGATGTTGCAAAAGTCCACATTTAGAGTGGATCGGGGTGCCGCTGCGTTGACTCGTCGTTTGCCCTCAAGAAACACTAAAGGCGATACTTTGCCCGCCCCAGATACGGTGGGCAGCCCGAGCAAATTCCGAGAATTATTTCCCCGATTTTGCTCGTGGAGGGGGTCCCAGGCTTCATCAAAGCCGGTACTCTCCTGGGATATTTTTCTTTTGAGCATCGCTTTTATGTTTTGGCGGGGGGGGGGGGGGGGGGTTGGGCACTCACAGACGGAACATAATCAAATGAATTTGGTTACTACGCGTCGGTCTTTTGTCTTCTTCCCCGGTCGAGCCAGCTCAATACGAGCTGCAGTTACATAACTACAGCTAGGCTGTACCACCTAAAACTGTCTTTTCAACAACTTTCACTGTCTTTTCTATTTAAGTTATATTTTGATCGCTAATGTATTATTTCATTGTTATCTAACTATATATTTTAAATGAAAATTATTAATATATTTAATATATAAGTATTCAAATATAAAAATGAATAATAAAATACATTTTTAAAAAAATCTGTGGTTATCACATGACGGATAATATGTAGCGACATCTATCGTAAGTAAGATGGAATGAATGGACTTTGACGTCGCACGGAACACATCTTATTAAATAGCAAAATATCTCACCAAATAATACATACCTTAATTTAATTCTTTACGTGAGTTAACAAATACGCTATTATAATACATGTCGTTATGATAATGGTATACAAGTATGTCTGTATAATTTTTTTCTATATAAATGAACATAAACTTAATATACTACACAGTTACAACATATTACAAATATATATCCAATAAACATTACAAAATTGGGTCGATCTTAATGTGGTGTGTTGTAATTCTGTACGTGCGTCTCATACACTTACTCACTTTACTTTGTTTGCATTAGAGAAGTAGACCACTTAAATATCACTAAAGGATTACGAGGGAAGGGTTTTGGACCATTATAATAGATTCTTTAAATGTATTATCGGCATAAAACGAAGATTCGAAAATCAACTCTCATTTAACATTTATTTGAATGTGTAAAATTATTTTCATTTACATATTTTTTTAATCTTTCTTTTCACTATTGGTTACATTTTAAAAAGTTTTTTATACGAAGTAAAGTGCTTATAGTTTTATGTATGTTTTATATAGCGCAGATATGTCATATATTTTCATTAATACCATAATCAATGATCCTCTAATTTACGTCACTGAATCAACACCTGTTACTTAATCTATTCTTCTTTAATTAAACCATTAGTAAAGGTTACACCGACAGGACAAATGGAATGACCGGTAACTGAACGTGGCCAATTACTACTTATCCGATCCAGATAAATACATCGTCCGGATATAAAACATATTTCTACCTACGCCAGGTGGTCTTCGTTGATTAAAATTGTTTGTTTATATTTCATTTAAAACATTTTTCATTACTAGCTACTTTTCCTTTATACATACGAGTAGAAACAAATATTTAACCTGAGTTTCATCTGTTATATGTATTTTTTGAATTATATGATTTCGCTTTAAACAAAATATTACTGAATACTCCTAAGTACTTAAATTGAAATTTTAATAATCTCGCAAAGGTATTTATTTATATTACCGCTATATCAGTTTGATATGCCAGTGTAGTAGAGTTGTTATAAAATTTTAGTTTGTTTTGAGCGGATATTTATAGTATGATTAGATATTATTTGTGGGATATAATAATAAATTACTGTATGATTGACCACATTTTCTCCCTTTTCCTAATGTTTTTTGCCATTTTTGTCAGTTAATTTATAATTAAAAAAACTTTTTTTTTAAACTAGTCGAGGGCAATTGAGTACAAGTGAACACCCCCACCCACAACTCTTGCAACATTCGGGAAATCACAAGAGCGTTGCCGGCCTTGGAAGTTGGAGTATACGCCTTTCTTGAAAGGACCCATGTCAAATCGATTGCAAATGCGGTAGAAAACTAACAATTAAGCCACGTCTTTAAGCAGTTCCAGAGAACCGTTCGTAGAGTACCAGAACCCCAACAATCCATTGTATGCGTTCAAAAGATACTCGTAGAAGCTGATATTGGGTTGATACGCACTAGATATAAGAACAGTACATCATGTGCACCGGACTTGCAACCTATAGAGAGCAAGTCTTTGGCCAGACTTAAAATACTACCTTGCTCTCCAGATGACCACGAAACCGACAGTCATTCAAAATTCCGAGAACAAAAACCGCCGAAAACGACCTGTATACTCCGCTCAGTGAAAAAGCTGGTGATCCACTTTCATTAACTCTAGGGAAGCTCATAGAAAGACAACTTCGAAAGAAAACCCTTGTGCCATAAACGATCGAAAATTGTTGCTATATTCAAACTAACTGCCAGACAATCTCCCTTGATTTCAATACTAGATGCAAACAGTGAGTAAAATATAACAGAAGATCACTAGCCGATTGACCTTGAGGAAAGCCATATTTCTGGTCACTTATGATATTCACCACAACTTTGGGAGAAAAGAGGTAATGGTGATATAAATAATTTTTTTTTAAATTTTGAATGGTGATATATAATAGGTCTGTAGTTAGCCAGTTCTGAGCTTTTACCTTTCTAGGGATAGGACACCGGGAATACACCTTTAAGATAAGAGTACCAAAATAGACACGTTAGGACTGAAGTCAACTCAGGGGCACATGTTCGTAGCATAATTAGAGAAATACCATCTGACCCATTCGATGACTTTTATGAAGAGGAAAATAACTTTTTGCTGCAAAATATTTCCGAATCAAATCCAATCCAATTCCAAAAATAAACTATAACAAATGAGCTCTGCGTCATTTTGGGCGGTGTCTTCCCCTGGTTGTCCAAAGTCAAGTTTGAAGCAAAAAGATTGTCCAAGAGACCGGCTTTCTCTTTTGCACTATGGGCCAGAGAGTCATTCCCAGTGTGCATTGTCAGATAAATTCATTGTCAGCTAAATCGTCAGTTAAATTTTGCTCTAGCAATTTGCCGTTTGAAGAATCTAAAGGCACGTTTATAGTTCCTAGTTCCTAGTTCAGAAGTTTAGAGGTCGGATCTTTAGTGACTAGCACTTTAGCTCAAGTCTACAGAGCTTGGTACAAATAGCTCCATGCCCTGTAGTATCACATCATATTTATTATAGGTACGCTGTATCACTGGGATACCTACGTCTTCCTCAAAAGCAACAAGGCCGGGTGCGCCGTCTCTATATGTTAGTGTACAGCGTATAGGTTGGAATGAATTTCTCGGATGTTGTAAAAGTCCACATTTGAGTGGAACTGGGGGCCGCTGTGTTGTTTTGTCATCCGCCTTCTGAAAACTCAAAATGCGACACTTTGCCCGCCCCAGATACAACAGGCACCCGGAGCAAAATTCGAGAACCCTTCCCCTGATTTTGTCAGGGAGGAGTTCTGTGACTACATCAAAGTCGGTACCCTCCTGGGGCATATTTTTAGAGGCATCACTTTCATGTTGCTTTATTGGGTTGGGCTTCCGGATTCCCTCATTCACGGACGGATCATAACCAAATTAATTTGGTTACAACATGGAGAACTTCGGTTAGTTTTTATATATAGTCTTAAAATATTTTTAGCATTTAGTCTTTATTTTAGAATAAAAAATCTAAAAATAGAACATATTGATAATATATATTATTTTCTTTCTCCCTTTTATTAAAATGGAACAAAAAAAAAAGAGGGTATAACAAAACCTAAAAATGATATTGTTAGTTGTTTAATAAATTGATGTGGTTATATATTGTATATATTTTTTATTTTACTATAATTCGTTTCTAAAAAGATCGTACCTAACAAACCAAAGTTAAGTAAAGTTTCTTATAACAATTAAGAAGTAAAATTATATACAGATAATAATTACAATTTACCTTATTTATATTAAAATGTTTAAATTTAATAAAATGTTTAAATATTAACTCAATAAACCTGTGTGCTGTGTAAATCTTTTACGTATAATACCGCCTGTTTTTAATAAGGTTCTGCAACTTCCTGTTTTTAATTAAATACTGTAAGGTTAATTGAAACAGGTTTTATTAATACTGGTCGCGGATTTGAGAAGAATAGTCGCAAAATCTAGAGATTTGTTAATATAAGTAAACCTAAATAAGTAATAGAGAAGTAATTTTACAAGATACTTTTATTGCATACAAGTTTTACAAATATATATTTTTTTATAAAACGCCTCGAGGTGTCGTTAATACCAAATAGTTAACTAGTAAGTATATAAGTGGTAAATATGATGTATTCGATTTCAATATTGTCTAAACTACAACAATAATTAGGCAATTACTTTAGTATACTAGGAGAGGTAGTAAAAATATATTATTTTTAGGTACCGATTTATTAAAAGTAGCTTAAAAATGACAAATGTCCTGTTATTTAGTTGTAGCACAATAAGTTATTATTTAATTTTTTTCCAATCATTTTCGACGCTCGCCAAAACCACAGGCCTTAGTTATTATTATACTTGATAACACTTTAGTCACTCAAGTTGAATTGGAAAATGAAAAATAAAAAAAATGTCACGCTTGTATTGTGTAATTTATTGTATGTTATAACATACACAAACTATATATAGTGGTCTAAATATGTTATTGTGTTAGCTTTTTACAATCTAAATATTTAACAAAACAACACAAACAGTGTATTAGCTCTAATTTATTTTTCTTATAAGGTAAAAGGCTTTGTGTTCTTAGTTCTGGAACTTCATAACCCCTAATTTTTCTCTTCCATTGGCGTAAACTATACAGTTTACTTGGAAAACATTAACAACAATTTTTATAAGACAATTTTTGAATGTAGATATAATATGTAACCTTACCAATTTAGAGTTTTAGTAACTAGTGGGTCGCTTTAAATCAAATATCCAATTTAATATTTAAGACTCAATTTATTAATACTTAAGTTTAAATGGATACAATATCCCAGCTATACTCAGCAGTGGGTCACTTGATGTGAAAAATCAAATACTAATATCGAATAATATTATAATAATATAATATTAGAATCTCTTAAATTTAATTCCTACTGACAATGTACAAGTGAAGACATATAAACAGTCCTCTTGTTTGTCAGTGAAAAAAGGCTCAGTCAAACACTTATTCTTCAAATATAAATTTAAAGTGTAGAACAATTATATACAAAGTAGAACATCACTAGATAGATTCTTAATATTAAAGGAGGATAAGGCTATAAAAGCAAACCTCATTTGCAGCTATAGCTACAGCAACAAATCAGGAAGCAGGATGCAGATCGAAGTCACACGTATGAACGTGATAAAGATTTATTATAAAAATAAAAAACCTTCTGTAATGAACAATATACAGGTTAAACCACGCCAACTTATCACGCCGTGATCTATTCAAATAATAACAAATTATAAATTAAGCAAAGTAAAGCATTAAAGAAAATTATGAAATCTAAAGAACACCTCTTAATTTAAAGTGAAAATCAAAATTAATTACCATAATATATCCCTCAAATGAATTTCTAAACTGACCGGGAAATGCCGGCAATACGAATTATGATTAATCCATAATATTTTATCAGCCGTGCAATATTCTACAAGTATCATTAAAAGTATCAACGCCTTATAAGTGTTAATAGAAACACTTATTGAAACCACAGTCATCGGAAGCTCATTGAAAAAAATATCGGAAGTGCTTTCCATAGAAAGAAACTAGAAAAGTCACGACGTTGAGTTCTAAACAACCAATAAGAGAATAGTGTTACGCACGAAGAACGTCAAATTAAGCGTGGGTTGTTAATGTTAAATATAAGAAACAAAGTAACTAATTTAGTAATATTAAACTAAAAAAAATGAATGTCTTTGGAAACCAATGAGCTTTATTTTGTACCAACATTTTGATAAAATCTAAATATATCAATATGACAACGTAGGCTGCATCAAAAATTCTGAAACGAATGACAGCAATTTTTAAATAATATCAGCAGTAGGCACTGAATCTAAATGATAGAATAGTATGATCTTTCGAGGGACCAAAAAGCGTTCTAAAGCTGGCAACATCTAATTTTCTAAAATATAACGAAATGTCACAGACTGTTAAAGTCTTTTGAATTAACTGTCAACAGATAATTAAGGGAAATAGAATTTCTACGTAAAAAAAAATCTCATTTTATAGAGCGGTATTTTATGTATTTTTAATTCGTTATAAATTTTAGAAATAACCGTATATAATAAATAACGGTTGTAATTAATAAATGTATACCTAAAAGTTCATTTTATATCATAATTATCACGTTTATTATCTTAAATTATTAAGACTGTAACAATATAAATGAGTTATTTTATTTATTTATTTCTCTTCACGCCATATCCCTTGCGGGGTAGCCAGAGACGACGGAGCGCCAAACGTTACGGTCCCTGCATACCTCTTTCGCCTCGGCCACAGACATCAACCTCTTCATACATGCCCTCCGTGGGGTCCTCATGATTTTTACGTGACCTTCCTCCAGTATCATTGATACTGTGTTTTCGAAGGTCACTCGAGGCTTCCCCCTGTCTCTCTTACAATTTTCCTATATAAATCTTTTTTACCATTCTTTCATTAGACTCACACTCATTCGTTCGACGTGCCCAAACCACCTGAGCACGTTCTTCTTCATTCTCACCGTGACATCTTCATATAGTTATTTTGTTTCTTTAAAACCAAATAATTGGTAATTAATAATAAAAGCATCGTTTACATAAAGTTTTAACATGGCTGTGAAATTGAAATAAAACTGTTTTGATATGCTGTCGTATATTTATAGGACAGCATATCAAAATAAATAGTTTTACATATTGAGTTTTAATTTAAAAGCTACGTTTCTATTGGTTTGCAATAATTGTTTTTAAACGAAGACGTGATATATGAAACTGTCTGTTAGTAAGTCAGCTTATTACTCAATACTAAGAAACAGTTGGAGGTACTGAGTTATTCCCATCCCCTATAAATATCCTATATAAATCCCCTAAAAAAGTTTTATTTAAATATGTAAACATCTACCTGTAGAAATTTAAGAACAGAACAGAACAGTTGCTTGTTTAGTTTAAATTTAGAACATGAGTTAACAATAAAGACATATGTAGTTGAAAATTAAGAGTAAAACAGAAACAATATACGTTAGAACAAAAAGTAAAACCTCATTAACTACAAGGATACTTGCACTGTCGTACCTTCGTTGAAATTTCTTACAAACATCCAATAATAGAAAATGTTATTAGCACCCGAAGCGATTTTACATACGTTTTTTATATTCATTTCAATTAAGGCTTTCAGAGAAAAAGTGATATTTATTAGTATATTATTTTTAATTACATTTTATTTCTACTCTAATATAATAGTATCTGTGGAGCTGCTCATAAGGATATCATATTATAAAGTATTGTGTTTATATTTCTTTACCACATTCTCTTCATATTTTGTGTTTACGATGAGTAAACTTTAGGTATTTCGATAATGAAACTTACAAAGGGATACTTACAATTTTTTTTATGTAGTACATTTTATTTTAATTTTTGGTCGATAAATCAATATAACTAATAATAGTATATTTAAACGAAAACATATTTGTTTAATTAAAATCAAATGTTAAGACATTAACTGTGCTGGTGGGGTCTGAAGGAACATATAAAAATACTAAAAATGTTCTGGTCAAAGTAATATATATATATATATATTTCATTGGAATATGACTTTACTAAATTAACCTAAAAATAATGCCCTTCTTTTAAGACAGTTATTACTGTTTATTTGAGACGAATAAAATTTGTGATATTTGCCTGTGTTCCCGTATTTAAAAATTTTGCAGAAACTGCGTTAATGATTTTAAGCTAAAAACAGATTTTTTAGAAATAATGAGTTAAAAATATCTAAGTAGAGTTTAAGAGTTTTAACAATCAAATTTTTTTGGGGAAGCCAGAGCAAGAGCTTTTATTTTATTTCTTTCCTACATCTTTCAAGTCTATAAATATTTGTAATCTAAGTTATAAAAATTCTATATGCGGTATTTTTTGATTGTATTTAAAGTGACTTAGTTTTTTTAAATAGTAATAGTATATAATGTATTATTTTTTTTAATGTTGTTAATTGAGCAATAAAGGTAAAGCTACATCAAAGTAAAAGTACATTATAATTCAGAAGAAGTAGTTGTATGCTTCAGCCCTGACACCTCATTTCATATAAATGTTTTCATAGCCTTAAGAGTATGTTCTTTGATGTATGAATTTTGGATGAATTACAGTCGGTTTAAACTCTTACACCATAATTTATATAAGCTTTGTAACCAAGCTTAACTTTGGTAAGAATTTTTGTTACTTAAATTTAACTTTAACTATTTAATCATTAATATACAAGTACCTATTTATTGTATTTAAATTAGATTAAACATTTATTACCTTTAATGCTAAATGGATCTTTATTCAGATTTCTTTTGCGGTGTCTCCCTCTAACTCGTTCAAGAAACATTTGTGAACTATATTCATTTATACCTAAGAATAAACTCGCAGCATATTTGACAGCCTAAAGACAGACAGAAAACTACAAATAGTTATTTATCTTCGTTCTACAGGACGATACATACATATATTTGAAATAACAGATCAGCATTTTTGAAGTTTTTCATGTTATTTTTCTGAAAAGGTAATAACTATATACTAACTATAATAAAAAGGAAGTAACGTATATTTTAAATGAGTTGGATTAATATACAAACTGCCTGTGAACATTATATATTTCTAAGATATCCATAAACTATTATAATTTTAATAAGATAAATTGCCATACTTTTAAATATTATTATGATAGGTGATCACACCGCTGATGGTCTTTTGCAATATCGCAGAACACATACTGTACTTTATCGAATATATTTTTAGTACTTTACTATATTTAACTTTCGAATTTCTCTGGTTTTATATATAAGCTACATACACACTTTTTATGAATACTATGTAACTATTACTAAAAGTAATATAAAGCCTTATCTACAATAATAACAAACTAAAACAACATGGCTCTTTAAAAGCACTACGACCTAGAAAACTTGTATTTTGTTTAACTACACATGCCTTACACTTCATTTAGGGTTTGGGTCTTACATATAATAAGACCAGAAGTAAGCCTAGTATATATATAATATTCACTTATAAAATGTAATATCGTATTTTATTATTTATATAAATAAATAAAATATTATATTCAATTTTCTTTTCTCAGCGCCCAACAAGTATACTCTAAAACCACTTTAAATGTTTCGTGTTATTTCTTATACGAAAAAGCATAATATATTGTGAATGTTGAAAAACATAACTCCTTATATTACTTATATTATGAAATTACTATAATAAAAAAATATTTTAAATACATATCCATACTATATATTGCTTATGATATCGCTTCTGCTTATAGCAGGAACTTCAAAAACCCTATAATAATGTCGATGGTAAAAGTGGTAATAAAACTGGATTAATTGCCTTCTTGTTTTAACTTACATTTTCCTTAAGCACACACTATTAAGGCCATCAGTAAACAAGATATTTTGTAAAGATTTTACAACATAGTAAACAATAAATACAATAAAATTGTTATTATTTTACAAGTTAATTTTTTCACACGTATGTTTTTATTTTATAAAATCGCAATATTAATAAAGTCATCAATAAAATTTTATTACTGAATCACAGTTTTCCACATGCTCCACAATTTTTGACACACGTTTTAAGAAGTAATATTTTGTATGGAGGATAATATCAACAATATATCAAATTCTTTTAATCAAATCAATCATCAAATTTTAGAATAATTGTACAAACTAAAATAATATTATATAAAACGAATAACCTACGCAATGATATAAAATAAGTTAAATCGTTATCAAAAGCATCAATCTGAGTCGTCACAACTTATATTGCTATTTATTAAAACGTAATCTTTTAGCCTTCTGAGATTCATTTGAGAAATAACAGATCAAGTTAACATTATAATGTCTTTCACATCATCACATATGTTCTCAGTAAAATAATTTTTATTTTCGCCAGTGATAGGCTTATGTGACCTAAATTCTTTTTTTTGTTTGTTGCGATTAAGTAAGTTTGTTGTTTAAATAAACGTCAGTATAATTCAGATTTTTAAAGATATCAAGTTCTTGTTGAAGTCTTTAAACAAAATAATAAATCAACGTCTTTACTAAAGGTGGAAAATATGAGACTCACATACCTTAATACGAGTATAGACTTGGAAAGTTCTAAGAGGCAAACTATATCACATAAATCAAGTTGATTAAGGAACTAAGTTTTTATGCTATGGTTCTCAAGATCCAGATAAGTTATTTAAGGATGAAGAAGTACTTGATTTTCTTAAAGTTAAAATAAGAAACAAAACTTTTGATGCTTTTTGACGCATAAATTATAATAAAAATGATCTAAAAAAGCTTATTTTATATAAACAAAGTGAAGCGTATAATTCTATGAGATACGCATACAGGATTAGAATTGCTAATGTGGTGGTGCAATGCCTAATTTAACACAAATGTATATATAATACGATAGAATTTGAATATGGTTGTAATAATATCGTATCTCAGTTATTGCTCGATATGAAGCCATAAATTATAATTATATATATTCATAAATTTCTCCCTTTAAAACCGTTTAAAACTTAATTACAAATGATATAAATTTAAATAAAGAAAAAACATCGAACGTATGCCATTAATATATCGAAAAAATGTTACTTCATATTCATCTTTGATTTCAACTAAATACAAAGTATAACGTCATTAACGAATATGTATTTAACAAATAATTTCTATTTTTTTCATTAATGTAAATCATATATATAATTATCAGATTATCATATTTTCGAAAACAAACAAACATATTTCGGTAATATTAAAAGAGATTGAAATAAAAATGGCAATAACAATTAAAATTTATGAATGGCCAACTATGTTACTGCCTGCATGACCCATTTTTTCCGTAATAAACAATTTGAACTCAATTTAAAAAATACATACATTTTATGGGTATTATTTTTCAATGTACATATTTCACTCATATTAAGAAAAGGAACGCGTAAAATGCACTGAAAGTAGTTCCGATACAATGCAAATCATTCGAAATAACAGATATTTTTATAAATTATATTTGTTTATTTTTATTCACATATTCTTGTTTTGTTAACTCTTTATTAATTTATTATACTTTATTTAGATCGTTAATTATTAGTCACTACAAATTGGCAGTTTTGCTAAAACCAACAACACTTACAATTACAATAAACCTTTTGCAAAGTATTATATTGCATTAATATATTCATACGTAAAATACGTACTTGCACCTTTTGTGTTGTCTGATAGAAAATGCTTTAACGTTAAACCCGATCTCTATACCTTTTTGAGTAATAAAGAATTTAAATAAATAAATGTAACATTAGCAAAAAAAAATAACAATAATATTATAAATTTACTGGTTAAGCCAAGTAGTTCAATAAAGTTTCAGAGCTTAAATGCATATTAAAATATTTCCAAGTAACAGACAAACTCACAAACATCTGTCTGAATTAAGTGTCTGTGAAAGCAAAGTTTTGAAGTTGTTATGTTTGATCTTTGAGATCAAGAGCACCGGTATTCAAATACTATGTTTCAAATTCGCTTACAGCTTATATATTATGTAAACTACTTTCTATTAGTAATCTAAGTAAAAACAAATAATTTCTCCGCTTTCTGCTATTTCTGGAACAAGACCAATTATTACTTTATGGATGAAAATTATATTAATCAATATGTTATTCTATTAAAATAATATATTTATTTAAACTATCAAAACCAGGAAAGAAGACATTCATTTCATCAGTAGCGATAAAGACTATTTTATAGAAATTGACGAAATCTCATATATCTTGAATAAGATGTTTATTTAAAACGTTAAATGTTATTTTCATCATAAAACCGTGTTATGGGACTACACATAAATGTGTACAAGATATTTACAATTTAAATAATGCTAATTTACATACATGTACCAATCACCACAATTTGTTATAAATTTAAGCAAAATTGATAAATTTTCTTAAAAGGAGAATTAATGATTTTTCTATCGAGTTGACTTTCAATCAAATGTCGTAAAGTGTCTCTTTTGGCATGTTTCTCTACTATAATAATCTTACTTAATTCATAAAGATACAAAGTCGATAAAGTAGTCGGGAAAAAAATGTTAGTACGGCTTATGAACATTGGACAAAAATATAAGTCTAACTGTGATCTGGGATTGTGACCTTAAGCTAACCTAATCTCAGCTAAACTTGCAATATTACAGATTCAAATATTTTAGTACGACTACTAACATTGTCTTAACTCAAAAGTAAACATTGCCTGTACCTTGTATAGATCTAAGCTCTAAGAGATATTTCAATCCTCAGATAAGATTTAAGGAAAGAATGAAATTGATGTTTTGTCATTTTTCTGTTTAAATATGTTAGATAAAAAGTTGTTCCATGTTTGAAATATTGAGAATTGAGGCATTTTTCTGAATCATCATATCTTAAAATTTATATTTTTCGAAGCCATAATATATATACATATATGTATATAAAATATATACTCGTATATATATAAAATAGCTTGCATTTGGACAGTAATTAATAGTTTTAGACACGTTACCTCTGTCATGTACCTTCAGGCTATCAAACATATTCTATGCAGACTAGAAACAAAGGAATATAATATGAGTGTCTCTATGAGGGGTCGTAATATAAATGTTAAATAAATGATTGTATACTAATGCAATTACTTTCGTTTATATATATAGACTATTAGTAAAAAGTCAATGTGTTTCTTAATCACAACTAAATATTTTTAACTGTTTGGCTTTTTCATAAATAACAGCAGTTATATTTAATTTTAATTTTGCAGAATTAAACTTTTAGGTTTTAAAAACAACTTAATTTCCTTTAGAAACACTGATGGTTCTAAAACAGTCCACAACAAACTAAATAAGAAATATAAATGATATAAAAAAAGGAAATAGTAAAATATCCAAATCATATTTTTTTGGAAATCGGCAAGTGTAAAAATATTCCCAAATATCAACCTTTTATAGCTTTCCAAACTTTCACTGAATTTAGAGTTCTGATAATATTATTGAGTAAGTAAAGCTTTTCTGTTAAGGTTGGAGGAGAAACGAATATTAAAGTTTAAACAAAGATAATATATAAAAATGTTATAACTTGTAATTAGTAATAACATACGCCTCTTTTAAAAAGACTGCGGTTTTTATTGTATATATATATATATATATATATATATATATATACATATATTCTTATATTTACGTAAATCTTCGCCTAGTTATATTATACTTGAATCGCTTTTATTAACTATACCTTAATTAAGATAGCGAAAAAAGGATGCCCAGTTAAATTAGAATCTCTTATAGGACCAACATAGTATTAATAATATTATGGATATTATACATACAATGCAATAGAGATAGAAATGATGTTTACGATTTATGTGATATTTTTAGGTAGTAGTGCCTAGTTGTAGTCATCTAGTATTCTGATATTTGGTATTAGAAGGAAAATTAGGAAGGACCATCCTCTCACAGAAGATTGACTTGTAGAAAGCAAATTCAACTGGTTATGTCCCGTCAGTGAGTTAGAGAATTCGGAAACCCAACTCCCCTCCTCCTCCGCCAAACATGAAAGCAATGCCTCTAAAAATACATTGGCTTTGAAAATGCTGGAGACCCTCACCCCGAGCAAAATCAGGGTAATGTTTAACGGATTTCGCTCAGGCTGCCCATTTATCTGGGATGGGCAAAGTATCCCATTTTATGTTTTCAGAGGGCAAAATCCTATGCCGGAATGATTGTTTATTCAAACTTAAGTAAGATTGTCAAAAAAAAAAATTTAAACCAAATAGCAGAATCTGTTTATAGCACCCAAATCATGTATATTGTTCACTATTACCACAGTTAAATCAACAACTGCTGCGGGCGTCATGTTTCTTAAGCCTATTTACGACTCATGGCAAAAGTCGCAGAATGCAATGGAGTTATTTTGCGATTTATTTAAAGTCTTGCGTGGTATACGCAAGTCAAATATTAGTACGCAAAACTTAACCACTATTTGTACGTATCGCTGTACTTAATCTTATAGAGTCCAGTCGGTTGATGTAAATAATTCTAAATCTGCTTGTTCTCACCTAAAGACCGTGTTTCATAAACTCCGTTTTATTTTTACTTTATTTTAATGACTTACCCTTTTTCGTGAAAGGTCTCTGTGAGTTTGTACTTTTTGAAAACTCACTAACTTTTAAAATTAAGTTTGATAGGACTAATTATGATGGAGTGAACAGTACTTTGTTACGTGTTTTCCTAATGTATAAAGTAAAAAAAAAAAATGCTTATTTCTTAACAATTATGTAGAACTGACTGACTCAACAAATTTCTTAGGTATAAATTAAAATAAAAGTAGAATTCACATCTCTCAACATTCGCAGGCAAACTTAATTCGGCCGTCTTTGCAATTAGAAAAGTTAGACAATTATCGAACGTTAATACGACTCGACTTGATTATTTTAGTTATTTTCATAGTATCTGTATTATGTGGTGTTGCCAAAATTAATTCTTTATTTACTTTACAAGAATAGCTGTGCGGGCTATTCTCTGGGAGATATTTTAAAGAAATTAATGTAGTATTTTTATAGTCGCTTCTCAATAAAAAAATGTAAGTTAGTTTCAGTTTAAGCTGCCGGACATTCTTTTGTATGACAAATTATATGGAGTAACATCTATCTAAACAACTTTGGACCTAGAACGGGACATGTATCATATAACGAAGGTTTCAAATATTAAAAAAATACTACAAACCATAATAAGCATTGCTAATTTTATTTATGTTATTTCCTTTACTTTTTAATATGTATAAGTTGAGTGACTTATTAAGAGTAAAAATAATTTTATCATATTATACACGATAAGACCACTCAGCGTTGCTATCGAATGTTGAGAATTTACAACACAAGTTTCTGAAGGAAACCGATTAGAAATTGTTTTGAAAACTATGTTATGATGGAAAAATAAATACCTGTAAAAAGTTAGTAATTATCAATCGATCAAAATTACTGAAGACTTTAATAAAGAACATGTTATATGATTGATCTTTTATGAAATCTTGCAAATTATTGTTTATTATTATCAATAAAAATTACACAAATGTAAAAATTTTAACTGGACCAAAATTAGCGATGATGACCTGAGATAATCTAGTTAAGAATTTCGATTACTCTAACTTTCTTTTGCTTTAAATATTTTAACAATAAATATATTGTGCATATAACTGACCTTTGATTGTATTAACTTCTTAAAAAGAACATTTTAATATAAAGCCTAATAATAAAAAAGTAGAATTAATCCAATCTCTTTTAGCATCTTGACATAAACAAAAAATCTAGTTTTAAAACTGCTAGGTTAAAGAAATCTAAACTATCATTTGTCCTATCTAAAATGCTATTATTTTAAAATTGAATTGCATTTCTTAGGCGAAGGTTAAATTAATTATATTTTTCCGTCAGTTTGCTTGGAAATAACAAAAGATGGAAACAAAGAACGTTTCACTACTTTTCTGGGAAGCGATTTACTGAGAAAATAAATATTAAGACTTAAAAAAATATTTTTTCGGAATATTATTGTCTTATACAAGTAATTATGACGATTCTTTAATGATACATTAAGTAATTTAAGTAATAAATCATTTGTAGCTACAATAAGTGTTAATCTAATAACATAAATATTTAAATATGATGTCAATAAACCAGGAAACTATCTTTGAAAATTAATATGAATTGGAAAAATACAAATAAATTTTTCCATTCCCGCTTTCTTCACATTACATATAGAATAGTACAAGCAAAACAATTGTAAGCAATTGAATATATAAAAAAGTAAAATACGCTTTAATTTGCATATTATCTTTATATACATATAACAAATACGCAATAAGTAATTTGTAAATTAAAACAGAGACTTACAAAATAAGATTACGACATATTGAATAA
Organism: Melinaea menophilus ssp. n. AW-2005; assembly: GCA_918358695.1. Classification (NCBI taxonomy): domain Eukaryota; kingdom Metazoa; phylum Arthropoda; class Insecta; order Lepidoptera; family Nymphalidae; genus Melinaea; species Melinaea menophilus. Next base: position 1,847,078 of record OU911048.1, read on the forward strand.
TGAAATAATGAAATTTTTCTGTTAGTATTTCTTAGAATGTGTCTCATTATAGAAGAAGAAGATTTGTATTCCATTTAATAATTATATGAAATAGTTCTAATTTTTTACCCAAGTAATAAAACTTACGTGTTATATATTTTTTAAAAACGACTTGCTTTTAACAAAATCTGTGACAAATGAAATATTTTTCTTAGACACAGTCAATAACAGATTATTTGAGTTTGAAGCGAAATCTATGTTATTTATTATAAATATTGTAATAATTTTAAGATGCCGGGGCCAGGTTTTAGGGTTTTATTAAATAAATAAAAACTTAGCCAATAAAACTCTAAAACCTTTTAACCCATAAAATCGAAGCTGGTAGCATGACAAAAGGCAGAAAGAGGGTGTAAGGTCAGTCGTCCTTAAGAGCTTTTCATCTAATAAGTCCATAGAAAATATTCATAAAGTGTTATTTAGTTTGAACAAATATACATCACAATCACCTAATTATATAGTAGATATACAACTAAAATGTTCTTGAAGACGACATAAATTATTATGTCTTTGATCGTATTTTTAAAATTTGTTATAAAAAAACTTACAGTAACGTTGAATAAAAAAGTCATAAAACATTTTCTTTTTAGGGTTTACTAAATATAAAATTTATTCCTTACATTCTATTTCAATTTATAAAATACTAGCAATTGTCCTGACTTCTCTGGCGCTTGCTTATTATTAGAAACTTTAAAACAAGGTATAGTATACAGTTGTTGGAATTTTAAAAATATTTACATATTTTCATAAGTATGTATAATATGTTTCATCATATTGCATCTAAATGAAAATGCTAGACTGTAAATAATGGATGTTGTGAAGGAAAAGAAATTTGTAATCTTATTTTGGTTTTAAATTCTACTCGTCACATCATTATTTTTGCTACTTGTATAGAATTTATTCAAAGCTCTAAAAAAAAAAGTAATTCTATAAGAGCAGATAAATACCAAGATCAAGAAAACATATAACATTTAATGGAAACATAAAAGATAAGATAAGCTTTAGCCGTTTTTATCACTAACTTTACATAACTTTTATTATTAGTAAAGTTGCGTTCGTTTCTTAAAATTATGTGACTGTGTGTAAATTTGTAAAGTATTTGTACCAAAGTTAGTATATTAGAGTACAAAGATACGTAGTAGAGTACATAATGGTACATTTTCCACTAGTTCCAGTGATAATTATGTTCCAAGAAAACAAAAAATAATCCCTTCGTACGTACGTGTATAACCTGAGTATTTATTTGGTTGTGTTGTAATTTTTTTTTGTTCAGTCTAGACATTGATAAACTAATATACGTAATTCAAATTAATTTGAGTAAACCGAACTTCTCCAGCAAATTTTTGTGACAAATTATATTGTCAGTTACGTTTTAATTATTATTTTAATAGTTTAGCTCTATATAAAATATCCATTAAGATTAATCTGGATTAAAGGATACTTTAGTATTTAATTATTTTTTTTATCCTATAAAATATAATATAGGAGAAAACAAAGTTGTCATTTCTAGTTGCGATGTGGTAGCTCAGTTGATATAGCAACGGGGACGGAATCTGAGAGGTTACAGGTTCAAGTACTGTCCATGTTGATAACTATTTTTTTTATATTTCATAAAAAATTAAAATATTCACTCAAGAATTGTCAATTAAATAAAGTATTTTAATTATAAACCACTATGTTTATATGTCAACATGGGTAGAATATATTGTATAATTTAAACCAATATTTAGAGAATTAGCAAATACGCTATTATAGTACAATATGTATGACAAAGTTAAACTTAAAGTATTCACACAGTTACAACATATTACTTGATATTAATTGATATTATCCATTGAACACTACAAAACTGGGTCATCATTAATATCACATTAAGGGCATTGCATACTGCCAATGAATTACGAATTGAAATCTATTGAATTGGACTACTATATTTAAAGGTATTCCCTGCATGAGACGAAGATTCAAAAAACAACTTTCAATAAAGAACCATTTGCATATGTTAAATTTATTAGCATTTACTTCTTCTTTAGACTTTTCAATATTGTTTTTTTTTTCTAAAGGAAACTTTTCATACAAGGAGTAAGATACTTGTAATTTCATGTATTTCTTTTGTATTACTACATTATTTATTTTTTAATTACCACCGTAATAGTTTAATCTCTTATTTATTTCACTTAACAACACGTGTTTCGTAATCTCATCTCATAAGTAAAGTAAAGTATTAGTGTCTAAAACCTTTAAAAGTAAAAGTTTTCACTAACAGGAGAAATAGAATGGCCGGGAACCGAACTAGGGCCGTTACTATTTAAAACCATCCAGCTAAATATAACGTCCGAATATTAAAAAAATATATATTTTTATCTACGCTACACGATTTCCGTTATTAAATAAGTTTGTTTTTATTTTTCATTACAAGCCATTTTTCCTTTATGCCAAGAAACATAAGTATATAATAGGAGTTTGATCCCAAAGGTACCATTAGGACGTAAAGGTACCCTCATAAAATACGGGTTCCATGAAATTATCCAAGGCTCTCTGGAATGTACACATTCTTTTGAACTTTATTGTTTGCCAAATTTTACAACTTAAAAGGACGATATACACCACAACAAATAAGCGTGGGAACAATATATTAATAATAATTAGTCTAGTGGATAAAATGTATGCTTTAGTTACATGATTTCTTTACAATTCAATATTACAGAGTATTTCTAAGTATTTTAAGTAATATTAAATAATCTCGTATTTGAATTTTACTCCAATTATTGTTTTAAGCCAATGACATTTTTAATAAATAAACTAATTACGTTCCAAATTAAAATATATGAACAAAATGAATGTTGTAAATATGATATTATAATGCATCAACAAATATATAACATGTATGATTTTTGTTTTTGCAAGCATTGTCAAATCTGTAACACCATTAAGGCACATTCATCAGCACACAAAGTGCTACAGTAAACAAATAATTTTAATCATAAAAAGTTACTAAAAAAATTACAACAATACAATTATTTAATAGTAACAGACGATTCGTTACTAACTTTTTCTCGCATTATGTTGAAGGCCCGCTACTACTACAAAAACTACAGGGCTTAGCTTAGTTACTAAACTTGATGCTTTACTTAGTCAAGTTAAATGGAAATGTATCTTTACTTCATTATATGTTATAATATACACAAAAAGTATACATAGTTGGCATAACATATAATTAAATATTAATGTTATATAGATATAATTGGTTTATTAAAAACAACAATTAAAAAACAACTACTTCCAAATAGTTTTTAGTGTTAGCCTGCTCATAGTTTTAAATAAATAATGTGATGTAAATATAGTGAAAGTGAAAAAAGTTACTGCTGTCCATAAATTTTTTTTATCTTAAGCTAAAACCACCAATCTTATTTCTAGAACTTTTATACCCTTCATTTTTTTCGGTTGCAGTTGCGTGAACTATGTAATTTATTTAAAAATCTTTGGCAACAACTTTTGTAAGATCAGTTTTTTTCATTTTATAGAGCTGTATGGTATGAAGTTTTAATTTGTCATGAATAAAAATTTTGATGACTTTCGATATAAATATGGTTTATATTTTATAAATATTACCTTATCTTCATATTACGTTATTATTATAGATTTGTTTATTTTTAAGTTTTCATAACATTCATATTAAGATTATTACTTTAATGACTGTAATAAATGTTGCTTTAAGATTAAACTTTCATATGCCTTAAATATTATTTTTTTACATGAGATAAAATTGAATCAGTTAATTAGTCAGAAAAAAAATCTTGGGGGTAAATAATTGATAAATAAATTGAGTTATATCCACTCAAACTTAAAATTATCAAGCTAATAAAACTAAATACTAAAATATTTGAAACACTGAACGAGATATCTGTTTCATTATTTTATGTACGAGTATGTTATGTAAATGTTTTGCAAATAGATTATACCTATTTAAATTATCAATTGAAAAAAAATCCTATATTTTTAATAAAGATTATATCAAGTCTTATTGTAAATTTTAACTTTGTCTTAGTTGTTTCAAACAGCAGTAGTATATTTTTAAATCAGCAATATTTAATTATACTATAACAGAAAAATGTACATTAAAATCCTAAAGGTAAAGCTACATTTAAAAAAAATACATTATAATTCATAACAAATAGTTGTCCTGACATATACTGATTTCAAATAAATAGAGTATTTCTTTGACTTTTGTATTTCTATGAATTTTAAATAATTTACAGTCGGTTTAAACTCTAACATCGTAATTTATAAAAGCTTTGTAGCTAAGCTATTTCAATTTAGCATAAAAATACAAATATGTATGGCATTTGATCCGAATCAAATAAAGATTTATTAAATACTTTAGACGCTAACGAATCTAAGTGAAGTTTTATTCAAATTTGTTAATGTTGTCTATTTCTAGCTCGTTCAGCAAACATTTGTGCACTAAATTTACTTGTCCCTAGGAATAAAGTCGCAATACATTTGACAGCCTACAGTGAGTGACGGTGGAAAACAAATGGTTCTATTTATCTTCATTCTACAGGACGTTGTATACAACGGAGCGTATATTTGAAATGCCTGCTCAGCATTTTTGAAGTATTTCATGTCATTTGTCATGAAATAATTTGAAAATAAAATAAGTACACTTCGTACACTATATTTACAGTTTATAGTTATTATTTTATTTACAGTTAATGCAAGTATTTTAGCATCGTTTAGTAATTTTCAATGTGGTTCTAAAAGTTATTTAATCATTCTCGATAGTATATTGAGAAGAGGCATTTTGCTTTCAAAGTAATTGATAGATAAATCTTCGAACTCTATCCTTATTTATTCAATACTTTCAAATAATAGCCTTATAAAACTGAGGATTAATGTTAATTTTAAGCTGTTTATAGAAAATAAAAAACAATAGGTTTTGTTATTTAAATCTTTTTGTACTTTTTATGAAAAAAGGATAATCGAGCAATCGGATCATTTGGTGATAAATGTGTGCATGTATGCAACAAATACTATTATAGTTATAGCAATATACTCATTACATACTACAAAAACTTAATGCTTAGTTTTGTAAGAAACCCTAAAATGTGAAACCACTAGAGTAAAAATATCATACAAGCTAAATAAAGATTTTTGAGTTTTTTTGTAATATTTTAGTAACTCCGGGCTCTGCCAGTATCTCTCCTTGTGCCTCTTATATAATATTATAAATCGTACCAGATCCCTGTAAGTAATTGTATACTGCATTCTGGTAATATTAAAATTGTTAGAAGAATAATACGTAATATCGTTTATATAGATTTTAAGTTATAACGTTCGTAATATTGTTTATAATATTTATATTTTATAAAAACTTATAGCAACCAATTTATAACGACGTAGATTTCAATCCTTACATTAATCATATGAAAAACAACAGATCTAGTTAATATTGTTATAACTTTCACATTAGCAATCCCAGAATAAAGATTCAGAATATTTGTTTTTGTTAGTACTTACTTTTATCTTATATTACCAAAAGTCATATTTTTATTTCTTGCGATTAAATAAGTTTGTTGTTTAAATAAAAGTCACTATTTTCCAGATTTAAGATAATCAAGTTTTAGCTGAAGTCCTTTAGCATTATGACCAAATAATAAATCATCGTCTTTAGTGAAGAACATATGAGAGAAATATTATTTTAATAATTTCCATTGCTTCAATATTGACAAGAGTAATTGAGTCTAAGAATAGGAAAGTTCTAAATCACAAATTAGATCACTTACATCAGATTGATTGGGGTAATAAGTTTTTATTTTATGGACCTCAACATCTAGATAAATTACATAAGAATGAAGAAGTAGCGATCTAAAAGTGCCTTTCATTATCCGTTAGTTAGCTGCTTTTTCAGCTGAAAAGTTTTTAAAACAAGACATGTATCTTTTTACAGATAAATTATTAGTATAAATAAACAAATAAATAGAACTTGTTTATTTTGGAACCATGCTCCATATTTTTGTTAGAACAAAATAACTAATATATAATATAATTTATTTTAATTTATCAACAATATTTATTGATTTATACTTGCCTCAACAGTGCCTTTGAAGTATTACTTGCTTGTATTCTTCACGTTTGATCTATATTAATTAATTTTAATACGTGGAGAAGGACGTAATGATTTAAATAAAATTTTATAATTTAAAAAAAAACGAACAATGACGAAATAAATTAAATTGAAAAATGTATAAAATATCCTACTTGTAATATAAATAAATATAGTCTATATATAGGTTTTAAAAACGCTTGGCAATTACTTTATCCCTTAGTTTTTAAGTTATTCAACGATTGTATATAATTATTCTGCCGTATTGTCATTAATTAAATCGGAAATATTGAGAGTACGATCACTATTTAAAATACATTGAAAAATGTAACCATGTATTTATATGTGAATATTTTTATGTATAAGTAATATTCTTAAGACAACACAACACTTTACATATTTTAATTTCAAAGGGAATATTTAACAAAAAATAGCAATAACAATTAAAATTTATAGAAGTAATCATAAATATATTCTTTACTCAACTGTTTTTTCTGCTTCACCAACTACTTTCTTTTGGTAATAAATAATTTTAACTCAATTTGAATAAAAAAAAACTTATTTTTTTAGGGATATATCATATTCAATATAAAGGTATTTGACTGTATACAGGAAGGCATAAAGAAAAAGTACTTTAAGATGCACTAAATGTACAATTAATAGAATATAAAACATTCGAAATAATAGATATACATAGGTATAGATAATATATAGATAAAGATATTACTTGGTGGTATTTATTCAAAAATTCTTTGTCGCCATTCTGACAACAACTTTATTAATTTGGTAAACTTTTTAGATATTTAAATATTAATACTACAAAAGTTATTATATTATATTAATACATTAATTTTATTTTCTTCCTTCGCAAAACAAATTACAATAGCCTTATAAAATAATGCTATTCCAAATTGTTCTAGAAACTTTCAGGTTTTAAATGCACACCAAAATACTTCCAACTAAGAGACAAACACACAAACTTCTGTCTGAACTGAGTGTGCATTTGAAAGCAAAGTTTTGAAGTTGTTAAGTCTGATCTTCGAGATCAAGAGCATCGGGATTCAAATACTATGTCTTAAATTCACTTCCAGTTTATATATTTGTATTAACTACTTTTTAAAACTTTTTTACTTTAAAACTTTTTAAAATAAATTGTTTTTTAACTTGTTGCTATTTTCTGACAAGTCAATAGTACTAAAAGATTACTTTGTGGAGAAAGTTGATCTTAATCAATATATTATTATTAAAAAAAAGAAATGCACTGGCGGATCATCACGAAGAGTCATAAGTGTGTTATATAATTTGGCTTTTTTGATTGATAAAAAAAACAATAAAATAATCAATATAAGTCAAACTGTAAGATACCAGAAAAGAAGCTATTTGTTTTGTCCGCTCCAATGAAGACTATTTTATATAAATCCAGAAAGGCGTGAAACGATGCGATCACTCAAATGGCACATCCGGATTCAAAGTCTCAGAGGTCGCAAATACCTATTCTACTGTATATTTAAAATCTTAAATGTTATGCAAATCGTTTAGCCGTGTGACGGATATCTGCACGTATAAATGTTTGATATAAAGCTCATTTACGTCCATAATACTAAAACTTAATAAAAATTTAAGCAAAATTTATAAATTATCTTCAATAACCTTGTTATAGTTGATGAATAATAATTTAGTTGTTTCCGAACATTATTTATTTATTTATTTATTTATTTAACATTTATGTACACACAAAATATATAAAAAAAAAACAGAGTTATTTAAAGATTCGTACAAAGGCACTGCTTATTTCAAAATGAAATCTCTTCCAGCAGACCTGTGAAAGGAGAGTAGAAAATTAAAGGCAGTAAAAGTGCGCACCGCATACAAAATATTTGAAAATCAAATAAACATAAAATTACAAAGACAAATAAATAAAAATTCACTAATTATAATAATCTATATAACTAAAATTACAAATACAAATATAATAAATAAAATTTTAGATAAATAAACACTTACAAATACGTTGAATATATTTACATCTATATAGAAAGGTAGTGTTCGATGACTCGTTTTTTAAAGTTTGTTACAGACTTAGAATTCCGAATATTGAAAGGAATTGAGTTCCATAACCTCACTGCTTGAACCGTGAAAGAATGAGTGTAAATTTTACTTTTATGTGTAGGAAATTTGAGGTTCGTTCTAAGATGTGGTCTACACGGAGATTCGGAATTGTGTACAAAAGAGAAGCGATCGCGCAAATAACGTGGGAAAGTGGGGTTAAAGAGAATGTTGTAAAGAAGACATAAAATGCGAGTATTTCTGCGAAAGCGAATTGGGAGCCACTTAAGCTTTTTACGAAAGTTGGAAACATGGTCAAACTTTTTCAATCCAAAAATAAATCTGATGGAGAGATTTTGCAAACGCTCAAGTTTATTAATAAGCTCCTCTGTGGCATCCAAAAAGCAGGAATCGGCGTAGTCAATGATAGGCTGAATGAGAGTTTGAGTGAGGGATACTTTAGTTTTCATAGGCAGGAAGTTTTGGAGACACTTCAATGAATGTAATGCATAATGCACCTTGCGGCTCACCTCATTAACTTGGGTATTCCAAGATAAGGAGGAATCCAGAAAGATGCCTAGGTTTTTAACAGAGTTAGAGAAATTGATCACAGTGTCGTTAAGAAATAAGGGAGCAAGAGTAGGTAAGGAATTAAGATGATGTCGAGTACATAAAAGCAATGCTTGAGATTTAACCGGATTCAGGATCAAACCGTAAGACCTAGACCAATTATATATCTGTTCAAGGTCTAAATTAATTGCAGCTATAGCCTGATTAACATCAGCAACATTAAAATGACGGTATAACTGCAAGTCGTCAGCATATAAGTGGAAACTGGAAGAAATTACTTTAGTGACAGAGTTGATAAAAATGGAAAAAAGTAGTGGAGAAAGGATACCACCTTGAGGCACACCAGCCGTGAGATAAGCCCAGTTGGAGAAGGAAGAGTCAAGACGAACACACTGTGAGCGACCTCGAAGATAGGAATCAAACCAAGCAATGGTAGAAGAGGTCATGTTCATTGATCGCAAAACAATATATAGAATTAAGATAGAAACCATTATAGTAGACAAACTTTGTCAAAATTAACTTATTTAAATATCGAAATTGCGACGACTTCTACAACAAGACTTAATTAGATATAACATACAAGTTCAAGATGGTGAACTAGAGGGCTTTATTTTTTTTTAATTAGTATCTAAGTATAAGGTTTATTGTCATACAGATCATATAATAAAAAAATAAAAAAAAATTCAGTCATTTGTTTAATTCTACATCGGAATAAGTATAGATATATTATATTTTTATAGCGTCGTTTTTACAGTTTGAGTTAAACTCTATGGCTTAAAAATCGATTTATTAATAAATAAAGACATTTACGAGGACTCCCCGGAGGGCATGTATGAAGACGTTGATGTCTGTGGCCGAGGCGAAAGAGGTATGCAGAGACCGTAACGTTTGGCGCTCCGTCGTTTCTGGCTACCCAAGGGATATGGCGTGAAGTTAAATAAATAAATAAATAAATAAAGACATTTATAACAAAATATTGCAGTTTGTAGTCGCAAATCCCTATTATATTTTTTAACAGGAAAATAGAAATGAAAAATGAAACACTAAACTAAGATAGGTGTCGCGTAACCATAAATACAAAAACATGTGTATACCCAATGCAAATTTAGCATGAAGAAATTGATTTTCGCAAGGATAATACTTTTTCGATATATATCACGTAGCAATTGTAAACAATATTATGCCTTAAGGTATTATAAAAGAATTTACTCGTGTTAAAATTAATCTAAAGATCTGCTTTTGGCTTTCAGTATTATGCGTTATAAATTTCGAGAAAGAATGATAACGCAGACAAAAATCACAGCAAGATATAAAATAATAGAAGATAAAAGCTTTCACGAGACAAAAGTAAGATCCTTAAAAACACGATGACAGTACAAATGAAATAGTTTCAAACTATTTTAAAAGTAATATTGTTTATTGATAAAAAATACTAATTATAAATTTAATTTTTCTAACTTTTTACTTATTAAAGGTGTAATTACTCAAATCAAATCAGAATCAAAGATTAAAATTAAACATTTAATTTTAAAATTTAGCAACATCCGACAATTACCAGCAGTTAGGAGTCAAAATAAAATTATCCGAACCATTTTAATTTAAATGTAACAACATTTTAGGGACTTTAATTTAGATGTAACCTTTATTAAATTATGTTCTTGCTTTTTGATCTCAAACCCTGCTGCTGCTGTTTAATAGCTGTTTATTTTTATTTTCTCTCGCTTTAATCTATGTTTGAACAAAAAATGACAGAATCGTATTAGATTATCTCGTGTACTTTAATTGAAAAAAAAAATGGACTGGTAATTTGTTTGCCCAAATAGCCGATTACCATCATTAAAATACTCGTAAAAGTATGATTATGTGATTTGGTTTTGCTTTAACATAAGAAATAAATAAACGAGCAGGCGAACGGCAAGCACTTTTCCAATCCAATATATCCAATCTACGATGTCATCTATCGGTCACACAATAAATTTTAAAGTTAGGGATAAAATGTTAAAATATTTGAAACGTGCAAAATAGGTGGACCTTAGAGTTTATTTATAGGTAAAGAGTAATATTAATAAAAAGTAGAAACTTGTACAAAAATTTTGACGTAAAAATTTACATACCATTATTAGTGTAGTAATTAGTTGTAAGGAATGGCGAAAATTTTCATTTATTACACTAATTTCATTTGATAAAATAATTAAAATACAATCATCTCTATAAAAAAAATACTAAGTTAGAAAACCTAATTAATTATTTTATTTATTTTAATGCAATTTCATAACATACTTTTAAATAGTTCCTAGATTGAGAAACTTGGAGTGACGTAATATTTACTTTACTATTTATGAAATACATATATTATTCAATAGAATGGATGTTTCAGGAATATATTATAACAAAATATAAATAAAAACCATAATGGATTTAAAATATATTATAAAAAACATCTAATTTAATTGCTAACAAAATTAGTTCATTTATTAAAAATTTGATTGGCTTATTAAAACAATAATTCTAGTAAAATTCATATACGAGATTATTTAATATTGTTTAAAATACTTAGAAATATTCTGTAATATTTAATTATAAAGAAACCAAATAACTAAAGCATACATTTTATAGACTAGACTAATTACTATTATAATATTGTTTCCACGCTTATTTGTTGTGGTGTACATCGTCCTTTTAACTTGTAAAATTATTCAAACAGTAAAGTTAAAAAGAATGTGTACATTCCGGAGAGCCATATGAGGTTCTCGGATCATTATCCGAGACATGACATTTCATGGAACCCGTATTTTATGAGGGTACCTTTACATCCTACTGGTACCTTTACATCCTACTGGTACCTTTGTGATCAAAACCCATATTATAAACTTATGTTTCTTGGCATAAAGGAAAAATGGCTTGTGATGAAAAATGTTTTCAATTATATAAAAACACACATATTTAATTAACGAAGATCATATAGCGTAGGTAAAGAGAGTTTTTTTGTATATCCGGACATTATATTTAGCTGGATTCGATAAGCTGCTGTAAGTAGTAACGGCCCTGCTTGAGTTCCCGTCTTCAGTATGTCGTCTTTTTAATCTGTTAAATTTTGCTAATACTAAAGTTCAAAGAATGTGGGCATACAGGAGTGCCTTATGAGGATCTCTGATAAGATCACGGCACCCCTTTTTTATGAGGGTACCTTTATGTCCTAAAGGCACCTCAGGGATAAAATTCGTATTATGTACATGTTTCTCGTGTAAAGAAAAAGTAGCTTGTAAAGAAAATTATTTTATTAAAAATTATTTTCATCTGGCGTAGGTACCAAGGGGTTTTATATGCGGAAGTTAGATTCCCTTTTAGTAGTAACAGCCCCGGTTCCGCTCCCGGCCTTTCTATTTGTCCGGTCGCTAAAACCTTTCACTAAGTGTTTATTTTAAGTTTAAAGTTTTACTGAATATAGATTTTTTTAAAAAACATAGTCATACAAGAAGAAATACATAAAATTATACGCATTAAACCCATAAAAGTTTCGTATAAATAATACAAGCGATATTGAAAGGCCTAAAGAAAATGTAACTGCGAATAGATTTCACGTATTCAAATGGCTGTTAAATGTAAGTTGTTTTTCGAATCTTCGTTTTATACAGGGAATAACTATAAAGGTACTATAATAGTGCAGATCCAAAACCACTCAGTCTTGACCCTTTAGTGATACTTAAGTGTCGTACCCACTTCTGTAACGCAAACAAAGTAAAGCGAGTAAGTGTATGAGACGCACGTACAGAATTTGAATTGGTAATTTGTTAGCAGTATGCAATGCCCCTAACGTGATATTAATGTTGACTCAATTTCATTGTTGTAACTGTGTGATATGTTAATTTTAACTTCATTTTATGTAGAATCATAATAATATACACACTATTATCATAACAATATTAATTATAATAATGTATTTGTTAGTTCTCCGAAAATTGGTTTAAGTTAGATAAAATAAAATAAAATCTAGATAGATTTTCCACTCATATTGACATATATACAAACTGGAGCATAAGGTAAATACATCAAGTGTTAAAATTATAGACAGATTGATGATTGAAATTGTTTATTAACATTGTATTGCTGATTTTAGTTTTATAAAAAAATTATATCTACATCAACATGCTACATGAACTTGTGACCGTCCCCGTCATTCCACCACCTGAGCTACCCCACCGCAAATAGACTTGATAACTTTGTTTCTTCATATTTCATGGGAGATAAATAAAAGAAGATATTATTTAAAATAATCTTCTACTCTTGTGTTTAGATCTAAACATTTTAAAGCAATGAAAAAACGTAACTGTCAGAGAAATTTGTTAGGAAAATTATTGTTCTGTTTGCTTTAAGTTATTTGAACAACGTTCAAAAAACCTTTAATGTCTAGACTGAACAAAATACTCATTTGTCATCAAATAAATAAAAAAATTACAACACAACCACAACACGTACGTACAAAGCATTTATTTCTTATTTTTCTTGAAATATGGTGATCACTGGAACTAATAGAATATAGTTATACACCAATTTTAGTACACGTTTTAGTTTACTGTACGAATTTGTGAACTTAATGAACTGAATAAGATTTATTGATAATATAAGTGTAAAAGTAAGTAACGCTTATCTTATCTTCCTTTTAGTAAATATATTACTAGTCGTTCTGTGAACAGTAGACCTCAGTACGCCAGGGGTACAACGGAGTTATTCAACTTTAAAAATTTTGATAATTCGCTATGGCCGCCATTTTGGATTTTGAAATAACAAAAAACACCTTAGATTTCAAAGAATACTTAGATGAAATTTCAGCCCGCTAGCTGCCGCAAAGTCCGTTTTTGTGGTAAGGATCAGAAGTCCGCCATTTTGAAATTTTTTACAAGCAAAAAAACGGCTCGACATAAAAATTCAAATAATTCAAAGAACGCGCCTGCCAATTTTTGTTGAACAAACATGCTGAAATACATACGGAAAAATAGCAGAATGGGTCTATCTACTAGAAACGTAGTCCTTCGGACAAACGCTTCATCAATTATATTTATATATATTATATATATATATATATATATATATATATATATATATATATATATACGAGTATATATATATTTTTTTTGATGGATATTTATTCGTTTTTATAGAATTACAACCATATTATTATATTATTATTATATTATGGTACTTATAAATTTAAATGAATTTTTGCAATTTGCAAAAAAAATACAGATTAGGAAACAAGACTTATAGACAAGAATAGGTTAACAAAAAGTTTTTTTTTCTGTTACAATATCCATAATTTTCAGTGTAACATTTGATGTAATACAATTAAACACATTTTGGATATTTCAGTAGAAAAACTTAAATATAGGATACAAAACTGTCGAAACGACACTTTAAAAATAAACAGTATATACGGAGCTTATACTAATAAATAGTCCTCATTGAAAAGGATATAAAGTGCCTCTTACTTTTTTCGATAGTCTCGTATCCCGTCCTCGATTGTGGCGAAATGTTTTGTAATGTTATTGTTTTTGTCATTTTCCATTTACATGATTTACGTATTCCTAATTAAGGGGTTTGAGAAGCTTATACAGATATATAAGTTTTATATATTATTATATTAAAAATTTATCAGTTTTTTTTCTAAGATAAAGTATTTGGCGAAATTCTGTCTTAGACCTTAACCAGATCCAAAGTTGTATGAAAATGCCATCATTTGTTAAACAATATACCTATTTTTCGTAAATTTTCTAGACACTGCCCTTTGTCATGCTGTCATTTTCTATTATATGGGTTGAAAGGTTTAGGGTATTATTGACCATGTATAACCCTAAGGATCTTAACAGTATTAAAATAAATATTTTTAAAAAATAACATAAATTTCTATTATTTCAGGCTAAGAAACCTTAAACTTAATATTTTTAATATAGTTACATCTGTAACTCTTTTGTGTATTTTATTCTATTCGTAACGTGACGGTTTCTTAATGCATAAAAGAATTCTGTATTTTTAACCCTATAAATTTTCAAAGATATTATAATAATAACTTGTTATTATAATAATATAAAAATCTGAAAAATACATTCTTGAAGACTTAATATTTGTTTTCTCAGAAAATCGTTTCCAAGAAAAGTCATAGAACTTTCTTTGCTTCCATCTTTTGTTATTTCCAAGCAAACTACGGGATAAATATAACTAGATTGGGCGTTGCAAAAGAGATTCAATTTAATAAGAAAATAGAATACTATTTTCTACTTGTACTGCAGTTATTTTTTTTTAACTCCACCTTTAATAACTTGATGTTCTATTTATATAATTGATGAAGCGTTTGTCCGAAGGACTACGTTTCTAGTAGATAGACCCATTCTGCTATTTTTCCGTATGTATTTCAGCATATTTGTTCAACAAAAATTGGCAGGTGCGTTCTTTGAATTATTTGAATTTTTATATCGAGCCGTTTTTTTGCTTGCAAAAAAATTCAAAATGGCGGACTTCTGATCCTTAACACAAAAACGAACTTTGCGGCAGCAAGCGGGCTGAAATTTCATCTAAGTATTCTTTGAAATCTAAGGTGTTTTTTGTTATTTCAAAATCCAAAATGGCGGCCATAGCGAATTATCAAAATTTTTAAAGTTGAATAACTCCGTTGTACCCCTGGCGTACTGAGGTCTACTGTTCACAGAACGACTAGTAATATATTTACTAAAAGGAAGATAAGATAAGCGTTACTTACTTTTACACTTATATTATCAATAAAACTTATTCAGTTCATTAAGTTCACAAATTCGTACAGTAAACTAAAACGTGTACTAAAATTGGTGTATAACTATATTCTATTAGTTCCAGTGATCACCATATTTCAAGAAAAATAAGAAATAAATGCTTTGAACAAAGTTATCAAGTCTATTTGCGGCGGGGTAGCTCAGGTGGTGGAATGACGGGGACGGTCACAAGTTCATGTAGCATGTTGATGTAGATATAATTTTTTTATAAAACTAAAATCAGCAATACAATGTTAATAAACAATTTCAATCATCAATCTGTCTATAATTTTAACACTTGATGTATTTACCTTATGCTCCAGTTTGTATATATGTCAATATGAGTGGAAAATCTATCTAGATTTTATTTTATTTTATCTAACTTAAACCAATTTTCGGAGAACTAACAAATACATTATTATAATTAATATTGTTATGATAATAGTGTGTATATTATTATGATTCTACATAAAATGAAGTTAAAATTAACATATCACACAGTTACAATAATGAAATTGAGTCAACATTAATATCACGTTAGGGGCATTGCATACTGCTAACAAATTACCAATTCAAATTCTGTACGTGCGTCTCATACACTTACTCGCTTTACTTTGTTTGCGTTACAGAAGTGGGTACGACACTTAAGTATCACTAAAGGGTCAAGACTGAGTGGTTTTGGATCTGCACTATTATAGTACCTTTATAGTTATTCCCTGTATAAAACGAAGATTCGAAAAACAACTTACATTTAACAGCCATTTGAATACGTGAAATCTATTCGCAGTTACATTTTCTTTAGGCCTTTCAATATCGCTTGTATTATTTATACGAAACTTTTATGGGTTTAATGCGTATAATTTTATGTATTTCTTCTTGTATGACTATGTTTTTTAAAAAAATCTATATTCAGTAAAACTTTAAACTTAAAATAAACACTTAGTGAAAGGTTTTAGCGACCGGACAACTAGAAAGGCCGGGAGCGGAACCGGGGCTGTTACTACTAAAAGGGAATCTAACTTCCGCATATAAAACCCCTTGGTACCTACGCCAGATGAAAATAATTTTTAATAAAATAATTTTCTTTACAAGCTACTTTTTCTTTACACGAGAAACATGTACATAATACGAATTTTATCCCTGAGGTGCCTTTAGGACATAAAGGTACCCTCATAAAAAAGGGGTGCCGTGATCTTATCAGAGATCCTCATAAGGCACTCCTGTATGCCCACATTCTTTGAACTTTAGTATTAGCAAAATTTAACAGATTAAAAAGACGACATACTGAAGACGGGAACTCAAGCAGGGCCGTTACTACTTACAGCAGCTTATCGAATCCAGCTAAATATAATGTCCGGATATACAAAAAAACTCTCTTTACCTACGCTATATGATCTTCGTTAATTAAATATGTGTGTTTTTATATAATTGAAAACATTTTTCATCACAAGCCATTTTTCCTTTATGCCAAGAAACATAAGTTTATAATATGGGTTTTGATCACAAAGGTACCAGTAGGATGTAAAGGTACCAGTAGGATGTAAAGGTACCCTCATAAAATACGGGTTCCATGAAATGTCATGTCTCGGATAATGATCCGAGAACCTCATATGGCTCTCCGGAATGTACACATTCTTTTTAACTTTACTGTTTGAATAATTTTACAAGTTAAAAGGACGATGTACACCACAACAAATAAGCGTGGAAACAATATTATAATAGTAATTAGTCTAGTCTATAAAATGTATGCTTTAGTTATTTGGTTTCTTTATAATTAAATATTACAGAATATTTCTAAGTATTTTAAACAATATTAAATAATCTCGTATATGAATTTTACTAGAATTATTGTTTTAATAAGCCAATCAAATTTTTAATAAATGAACTAATTTTGTTAGCAATTAAATTATATGAACAAAATGAAATTAAATATGAATAAAATAGATTATACAAACACATTAATTATTATAATATAAAATATGGAATGAATAAGGGATACAAAATAAATTCAAAATAATTAAGCTGACTTTAAATGAATTAAAACGTAAATTTAAACCGCAGATTAAATATGTCACTCTTCTAGAAATATACGACCAAATATTTTGGTTCACATTATATCAGTTTTTAAAAAGTCTGTTAGTTCAATTATTTTATAATAAAATACAAAATCTAAAAATAGAACATTTTTATTATATATTATTTTCTTTCTGAATTCTAGTATTATGGAATGAGCCTATATAAAGAAACCAAACTCGATGTCATTGTTAGTAAGTTCAATAAGTTTCTAGAATTCTGAATTTCATACTAACTACAATTAATACACTAATTATAATAAATAACCAATATCATAAGGAGATAACAGTTTCCGTTTTCGAATCCTTACACCTTACTTTAAGGTTAAGAATTACACTGATTGTATTAACATAGTCATTTGGCTAACAGAGTCAGTGTCAACTTCAACACCTACTGCAGCAAGAGTTATGTTCAGTCTGAGTAGGCGCTTAGAAAAATATATATATACGTTCGAAATCATGTACATAAATATAAAATGCCAATTCCAAACATTTTTTGACAAAATGAAAATAGAGATGCACAGTAAAATGCAGAATTGAAGGATTCTATCACTGCTATTATTATGAAAAAGATGGAGAAAACTAGGAGTCTTTAATGGAAGATTACAGAAATGAGAAAAAGAGAGTAGAAAAATTAGAAAATGAAATAGAACATTTAAAGAAAGAGAGGAGAAAATCATCATCAATGCATCAATAACGAAATATTGAAACAAAGTTAGGAAGTATTAATACCTGTCCTCATAGATATGTTAAATGAAGTTATGAACACTGAGATCATTATATAGCAATGTACACAGTCAAACATTAATGTATTATACAATAAAAGAAGACAAATATGACGTTGAGAACTTAAGTCTTGTCTCTGAAATTATTTTCAGCAGTACTAAAGTCACTATTTAGAATAACGCAATTGGAACCATCTCGGGATCAATGTAGATGGTGCAGCGTTGACGCATTTGAGATTCTCTGATGACATTGCATTGTTTGCCTTATATTAAAATATTGAAAGCTTAAATAGAATGATAAAAAATTTAGATACTGGAAGTCGAAAAAAAGGATTTAAATTTCAGCACGATAAAACAGAGATTCAGAGACAGATTTCAGAGCGATGAAATGAAATGGAATTAAAATAAAAATTGAATTAGGAAAAACAAAAATGATTAAAGTGAGGATTATATCTATTTAGGATAGCTTATAACCAAACAAAGACCGATGCGCAGAGAAGAAGAGATAAGAATAAATAATTTTGGAAAAAATACTGATCCTCAAAGGGTTTTGAAAGATAATGAACACCACATAAGCAAAAAGAGCAAAATAATTAGCGCCTGTATACTACACGTTCTTATAAGTAAGAAAGGCTGCCAAACACAGGACTTGGCATGCAAGTTTACTGTCTACCACCAAGCAATGGAAATGAGTATGCTAAATATGAAAAAATCTCATAGAATTAAGAACAATGTAAACATAGAACAATAAAATTATTGATAATGAGATAGGCAGGACATATGATTCGAGGCCATGACAAATGGAGCAAAAAATTATCATATAGTAC
Source organism: Melinaea menophilus ssp. n. AW-2005 (assembly GCA_918358695.1). Lineage (NCBI taxonomy): Eukaryota > Metazoa > Arthropoda > Insecta > Lepidoptera > Nymphalidae > Melinaea > Melinaea menophilus. The sequence goes on from OU911048.1 coordinate 1,866,239, forward strand.
CCCAGAAAAGCGAAAAGAAAAAGAATCAGACCACAGACAAGATAGGACGATAACATAAGGCAGGTGGCGGGAATGGATCAAAATAGGAGGAAATGGAAAAGGTTGGAGGAGGTCCTTGCCGATTGGTTTGCCAGTTGGCAAAGACCTCCTTCTTAAAGAAAAATAAAAATCAAGAAATTCGAGGTTAGCAATAACTTAATTTTAGGAACTAAGTTCATAAAATGTAATTGCAATCTGAATAAGGGTCTATATTTTTAATATACAGTTAACATTATATCTCAATTGTTGTAAATTTTAATTCATAAATTTAATAAAATAAACTGAATATTACCTAAATAAGCCGTTTTTGTAAATCTGTCATGTATAAAACCAGCTCGCTTTATAATATTCTGTAGCTTTCTGCGTTAATTAAATTATACTGCAAGGTTAATTGAAACACGTTTTATTAACACCGGCCTCGGCTTTGAGAAGAATATTTAATGTCTAGAATTTATTAATATACCTCTAAGTGAATAATAAAAGAGAAATATTATAAAATACTTTCATTTTATACATATTTTAGTAATATATATTTTTTATTACTTTCTAGGGACTAATTACACAATCGTCAATATCAAGTAGTTATGGGTAAGTATATTCTAAATATGATGTGTTCGATTTCAGAATTGTCTAAGCTGTAACAACTTTTAGGAGTATTATATCTATAGTACCAATAGCGGTTATTTAAAAATTCACTTAAATAGAATTACAAATGTAATATGACAATACTAATATTTCCTATTAAGAAACGATAACTTACTACTTTTTTTTTCCAATCATGTAGAAAGCTTACTAAAACGATAGAACTGAGTTGTTTTTCAATTTGAAATGGCTGAATTTAGTTACAAAATTTGATGATACTTAAGTTACACAAATTGAATTGAAAAAAAAATGTAACATGTAAATTTTAATTACATAAATAATTATATTTTCTGATATTATGCTTGTGTTGTGTCATTCACTGTACACTATACCATAAACAGCCTATAGATGTTATAAAAATACTTAGTGTATAACAATCGTACAACTAGCTCCATCTACTTAAATTAATGATAACCTTCATATGGACTTAATGTATAATGTTTATTCTCAATATTTAAATATATTAAGAACATTGATATTGTCTTTTTATATTTTTTAATTGTAAGAACAATTTAATATATATATATATATATATATATATATATATATACATATATTAGGTCTTAAATTAGAACGTTGACGATATCTTTGTAAAAATCACCCATCTTATTTCTAGAATTTTATATACCCTTCATTTTTCTTTCGATTTGCTTAAACTATGTTGTTTATTTAAAAAACTTTGGCAACTACTTTTACAGGACAAGTTTTGAAAGTCCGATATAGTTAGGACAGAATGTTACAAAGTTTAAAATAAATGAAGTTTCTGTTATAAGGATAAGGCATAAAGTTGAGATCAGACTAAGATTGTAATTATATAATAATGAGTATTTTGTTTCTTGAAAACAACATCTTGGCTTATCATTGCTATAAACATTGTTTACTTTGTCGCCAAAATCTAAGCCAAGGTCAAACATATTTTTCTCGTGTTTTTGATGATATTATAAATGTAATATTTTGGACCATTTTCACTCCAAATTTTGTGCTAAAGATAAGTAAACTTCTAGCAATTTTCGTCTGTAACTTAAAATGTTTTTATGTATTACATTTTACTTTAATGTTTAGCTGAAAGTACTATTTACTTTATTTAGTGAAATTTCAATCTATAGTACATTAAAACTTAGTCTATCATTAAAAGTCAATCGTTTTGTTCATAGTAACTAAAGTGATTTGTTTGTTTGAAATAATAATAGTGTATAATTTGTTCTATACTACAACAGAAAAAAATGTAAAATCAAATAATATAGATAAAGTTACATCAAAGTAAAGAAAGCATTGTAATTCCTAACAAAAAGTTTTGGACCTGACACCTCATATGATATACATGTTTTCATACCCTCAAGAGTATTTCTTTGATGTGTGAATTTTAAATACATTACAGTTGGATTAAACTCTAACACCATAACTTATAAAGCCTTTATATTTAAGCTTAATTTTCGAACAGGTTGCTATTATGTATATAATAACGATATTTATATATATGGTATTTGAGCGAATGGAATATATTTTTATTACTTTTAGCACTACCGGCTCTAAATTTATTAAAATTTATTAACGTTGTCTACCTCTAGCTCGTTTAATATACATTTATGTACTACACTCATTTCTACCTAGAAATAAGGTCGCAACACATTTAACACCCTGCAGAAAGTGGCAGAATAGTATGCAAATGATTGTATTTATCTTCAGTCTACGTTCTATACTTCGTTGTATATTTGAAACATCAGCTCAATATTTCATCTATAATAATAATATTGTTGACGTGACGTTCTGAGTGGTGTAGTAATACTATTCGCTTATTGTTTGTTATGAATTCAACATCATGACCTTTCTAGTTCTGTTCTATCGGGAGCACTTCCGATATTTCTTTTTTATTATATTAGACTCCGGTAAGTGTGGTTGCAATTAGTATTCTTAATTTCGCTTATAAGGCGTTGACCTTTATAATTATACAAGTGTATTATTGTAGGGTCGATTAATATTACGGATTAACCATAATTCGTATTGCCGGCATTCCCCGGTTAGTTTGAAAGTTCATTTGAGGGACATATAGTAATTAATTTGAATTTAAACTATAAGGTAGGAGGTGTTATTAAGTTTTCATAACTTTCTTTAATGATTTACGTTGGAAAATTTCAGTATTTATCCTGTTTCGACAATTGGAGTCGACATAGGCTATAGAATCTCTTGTAAGAACCTTATCCTCCATAAGGTATTATAATTTGTTATTATTTGAATAGATTACTGCGTAATTAGTGGTATTTCGTAGTTTAATCTGTATATTATTCATTAAAAAAAATCTGTTTTTATAATAAATCTTTACCACGTGAATAAGTAACATCGGGACGTCGACCTGCATTCTGATTTATAGCTGTAACTGTAACTGCATGTGAGGTCGACCTTTAAATGACTGATGCTCGTTAAATATTAACAAGTTATCCGGTGATAGATATACCTTATATGTAACTATTCCAAACTATAAATTAATATCTGAAGAAAAAGTGTTTGACCGCAGCCTTCTTGTAATGACATATGGTAAAGTTTTTTTTGAATCGATTAAAATTCAATACAGTGGCCAAAACCAGATATTATATTATTATATTATTATTAGTATTATTATTAGTATTATTATTAGTATTATTATTATTATTATTATTATTATATTATATTATTATACTATTCAAGATGGCGCATCCAATATGACTAACAATACTCGATGAATAGGCATTCAATATTGATTTTTCACTAGAAAAAGTCGGAACAAATATGGAACAATTATATAATAATTAATATATATATATATATATATATATATATATATATATATATATATATATATATATATATATATATATATATATATATATATATATATATATATATATATATATATATATATATATATATATATATATATATATATATTACATATATATTTTTTTATTAATTTATATATTATATATATATATATATTTTTATTAATTTAAATATATAAACTATTCAAGTTTGGAAGAGGTATATAGAGGGTAAACGCACATATAAAAAATTATTGATTAATTTCTTTCATAAATCTTCTCGTAATTTTTTATATAAAAAGGAGGTAAACGAGCATGCTAATCACCTGATAAGTGATCACCACCGTCCAGGGTCTATTGCAGTATTACCAAATACAGGCTGTGTTTAAACGAATATACCTTTAGTACTTTTTAAACTTTCAAGATGTCCAGTTTTATATGCAAGTAATTACATGTTATGGATACAATGTAACAAATACTATTACTGAAAGTACTACAAACCTTATTAACAATAATAATGTCTTTCAAATTAAAAAAGACATAAAACTTTAACAACACTACGACCTAGAAAATTTATATGTTATTAAACTACACATTTGCTCCACTACATTTAGGGTTTGACTTAATTTAATATTGAAGAGTGAAAAAATTACTTACTATATAATATTGAACTGCATTTAATAATACTTTTTATTTAATAATTAGTTATTAATATATATTTTATTTTGTTACTTATATAAATTATTCCGTCAGCCTTAAAAAGTATCTTCTAAAACCAATTCAAACATATAGTGTATTTTTGTGTAGTTGTGTGTGAATATTTAGAAACATTCTTGCAAATATAAGTTATATTTTGAAGCTATAGTAATAAAGTAATATATTCTTCAAGTCGATATTGCTTATGATCACGCTTCCGCTTGTGACTGGAACTTTAAAAACTTGTAATAACGTCGTGTAGTTGTCTGTAAAAGTGGTAATAACACTGTATTAATTGCCTCCTTGCCTTAACTTACATTCTCCTTAGACTCGCTTGAGCACACACTATTAAGGAAATCAGTAAACACGACATTTTTTAACTATTTTACAACACAAGTAGGGTACAATTTTTATTATTTTACTTGTTTATTACTGCAAATGTGTTTTTTAAATTATAGAATTATAATATTAATTAGGGTAATAATATGATTTAATAACCAAAATTGATTCCACCTATCATTATTAAAAAAAAGACACAACATATGATAGCAAGGATATAACAAATTATTTTATTTAGTGCTTGAGTCTTTTAAAGAGTTAATTTTACAGTAATTTAACAAATAAAATCAATAGTACCTTATTTAAAATCAATAAGAGAGAGAGAGAACATAAAATAAGTTAAGCATAATCAGCAGTTTATAAGAAGTATTACTACAATAATTAAATTTCACTTGCAATTTGTAATTTTCTACTTAATTTTGTTATATTTTAATAGAGAGCAATACTCCAATCTCATTCAATCAAATTCAAGTTATTAGTTATATTTACTTCTAAGAATTATAGTAATATTAGTTTTTAAAAAAATGGAATCAAAACTTTATAGGTTCGAAGTGCAATAAAAAGATTTCATTAGTTTTAACCACTTACACTTTTAGACAACTACTATTAACGATTATTAATAAATTCAATTGTTCTTTTAAAGTTTTTACATCTAATTGGAGATTTTATGAATATAATATAAATGAAAGAAAAATGATTTTCTTTGAAGTATTCGTGATTTTTAAGTTATCATATTAAAATATTTCAATCTTCTATCAATTAGAACAGTTAAGGCAAATAAGTTTCTCAGAGAGTACATAAAATAACGAGATTATATTTCCTTTTAAACAGTATGTATTTACACTATTAAATAAACTTAAAAGTTATACAATTTCAAACCCATAAAACTCTAATTAGATGTTTTGAAATTGAATATATTGTTCCGGTTGTATTAGACAATAATCCGATTCACAATTGAATGATTTTGGATCATCAATTCAAGGTCATCAACACCTCCATCATTACTATTACCATTATCATTTGATGTATTTGTATTTATATCGGGATAAAAAGTCAATTATTAAGAAGTTAATAGTAATATACTTACAGAAATCATAAAAAGTTATTTATATAGTTATAGTCAAACCATAGATATAACATTTTTTTAAGTTGCTTGTCAAAGTTAGAGCTATTGAAGCAGTCGCATTATCATGATTGTCAAAAGTTCATTAAAAACTTAAGCGTATAAAAAGATATTTTTTCATAAAGTTTAAGTCGAAATTATATTAAGATCCAAAATAACCTAAAAAGCAAGCGGTCAAATGAAGGTCTCCTATCTAATAATTTTTACTTAGTATAATATATTTTATTATAAAATAGTCTAAAAGATAGAATCTTGTTCTACGTTCAACGAAAAAAAAGATGCTGGTCAAATTTCAAGAAATAAATATCCTAGTGTTTCGTTCGGTATTTCCATCATTAATCGGGACGCATAAAAGCAGCAGGTACCACATATAAAGGTAGGGTCACACTGTTCTGAAAAGTAAAGCATAGATCTTATTAGATTTGTGCATTGCTACAATATTTATCATTATGATATTAATTTAATAATAATATTATTTATTAATATTGAAGAAATATCTATCTTGATATCTAAAATGGTATTATAAAAACGATTTTGTTAACAAATATTGTAAAGTATTTATTATAGTATGGGTAGATCTTTGTTTTTTATTACGTGACCTTTAACTTAAAATGAATTTTCTTAATCTATTAGATTTAGAGAGTATAAACTTACGTGATACATTAACAACAATTATTGGAAGGGTCACCATCATTTTGCAGTTTTGTTAAATATATTCAATACTAAACATATGTCGTTTTTAGATTAAAATTTTGGACAAGACCTTGGATTATATTCTTCCACTAGAGCTTGACTGTTAGACGTATACTGACATGTTCGAATTAAATAGCGTATTGCATTATACAGCGTATACGTACTGTTTATTCTAGGTGGAATTTCTTTTGTTTTCTTTAACATTTAATAATGAACAGAAAATTTCACATTTTCTTTGTATTTTCCTTATAAAGGTATTCCACTGGACAAACAAAGTCGAAAGAGAAATACATTAAACATCAGAACTCGAGTTTACAACATGTGCTTTCCAGATTTATCTTCATACATAAAACACGAGGTTGTAAGCTACGATCAAATTAAAATTTGCTTTATACACTGCTTAGTTTCCTAAGTCTACGTGACAGTATTTTATTAAAAATATATGTATATTTTAAAGAAATTTATGATTTATTAAGTTAAAACAAAAATTACGTCGGCAATTTTTATTTCTAATCAGATTACCTGTGTATTTTAAACCAGCAGAGAGGTCATCTGATTATAAATAAGTGATACCAGTGACAACTGTAAAAAGGTAATATTTCAATTGCGTTACCACCGCTGAGGAACAGTGTGATCGAAAAAGACATTGAGACACGGAGAGAAGGTGACTTTTCCGTTTGGGCACTAAATTTTAGTGTTTAGCATATTCATAATTAACAATGAATAATAAATAATGTTAAACAAAATTTTACACTCAAATTGTAAATTAAAATAATCTTCTGAATATTATAACGCGTCGATAATTATACTAGCTTTTACAGTGGCTTAACCCGCACTCCACAGGAAAATAAAACAGCCTTGTTTTATCGCCTCCGAAAAGTCATTTTACTATTTCTACGGTATATAACTTTTTCGGATAAAAGGTATATATGTACATACTTTGTACACTTTTGATAATGTGTAAACAAAATTTAATAATAATATATCTTAAGCAATTATCATGTCATCTGAAAACTTTTTCACAGTTATTTGATTAATACTGATTTGAATCTTTGAACTATTTCCTTATCTTTGATATAACTATGCGCCTGTTTATGATTATAATTTATGTTTAAAATTTTTAAAACACCAAATATGAATCGTAAGACAAATAGCATTATTAACTTAAAAATTGTTAATAAAGCGCTCCCAAAACTCTATAAAACCTACAACAATGTTCATGGTTCATGGTATCTGTAAAAAGGTTATAAAACTGGAGGAAATGCTTTCTTTTTTTTAACTCACATTTTCCTTAGACCCACTTGAGCACACACGTTAAGGATGTTAACAGGTATTTTCCTAATCCACATCCAACCCTCGCTTCCCACCTAACGGCTTCCTGAGCCGTGGTCCGAGCCTCACAGGAGGCGCCCTCAGGACGCGCGTTCCCCTGGGGCCCTTCAAGCCCTCCTTTTTCAAGGGCGGGTCTCTGCACCTGTCCATTCCACCGGTGACCCTGGCCAATATGGCTAACAGCAGAGACACACAAAAAAAAACAGGTATTAAGTAAATACAATATTTTGTAAACATCCTGCAATATACCTTACGACTAATAATATACTTAAATACAGTAAATTGAGTATTTTTTTATAATATGTACTAAAGACCATAGCATTTAGTTATATGTATATTTCTCTAATACTCGTACTTATACGCAGTTATATCTTTTTTTCTGTTGACTAAGCAGGTACTATAAAATTATATTCTATGCCAATTTCATCCATTTGTTTAACTGCAGTTTGCCTCAGTAAGTTTGAAGGTAACCTGGAAGATATAATCAATAATAAGACTATAATATAAATATAAGAATCGTTTTAATAAAAGTTTTGTTGAATGTAATAAAGATTTATATTGTCATGTAAATTACAAGAAACTTAAATGCCATTTCTTTGCATTTACGATTAAATATGCTGACCAGTGTTAAAATGATGATTTAGTATTTTAATATTTTATAATATTATTCTGAGGACAGACTTAGAGAAGAAAATAAAGTGTTTGTTTTGTTGTTAGTACATACTACATTGATTATATCAGGATATAGTCTTTTTTTACTACTATTTGGTAGTAATAAAATCGTAAAGACAAAATGGTCTACTTTATTCTATCTTTACTATTTTGTTTATTCTATTGATAAAAATCAGTCTACTTGTATATTAGTCTTCATAAAACTCATTTATACATATCACAAAATCAGAAAAATAAACTAGAAACTCTTTTTATTATATCAGAAGACGACTCCTCTCTGGAAAACAAAACTATTTTGCTCCTGAGTCGATGTTATTTGCCAAATTATTTTGCCGAACTTATGTAATAATACTATATTACAATATATCATAAATAAATAATAACTTTATTTTGTAACTTATATTTCCGCTAGGTAGAAGAATAAAATAACAGGTTACTTTTATACAAATGTTATGTTGTTAGTTTAATATTATTTTTATATATAAGTCTTAGAAAATTATATTTTCTTAGATTATTATGATATATTTGTAATATATTAAGTTAGATAAACGCAATTTGGATGATATTAACGTACAAAAAATGTAAACACAAATTTCTTTTACTATTTTCTAAGGGCTAACAACGCACACTAAACATGGATATGTCGTAAAATAAAAATGATAAAAAATGTTTGTCAGGGACTGTCATTGTCTTCATGATTCAATTAAAGTCGTGCGATGACAAGCCGATTAGCTAGTATAATAACGACGTATGATTGTGTCGTATATATAAATTACTTCTACAAATGATATTGAATTAAAAGGACTATTAATATTTAATTGTTTTACTCTTTACATGTATGTTGGCATTGTGTAAGCATAACAATGAAAAATTAATCGATTCTATGATTGTTGAAAAAATATAATTACAGCTTAGTAAATTGTTAATAGCATAACAGGTTACATTATCATAATAAATATTGTTTTTCTTAATATCACGCAGTTAGTTACACCCGTATGTGGCATAAGTAATTGGCTTAGGTATAATTTAAGAAAATATCATTTATCTCCAGACAGTTTGGAGCTTTACACCGATAGATGGCGATGTTTGTGTATAGTGCACGGTTAATTAATTTATTAATGACATTGTTTTATTGGTATAATAACTGAACATAAATGAATCGCAGTGATATTAAATATTATCATTAGCTGATAGCGGCTTTGTATAAAAAGGGACTACCAATAGGAACCATGGGACTTATTGAATCAAAAACCCGTAATTTTCCAGGTCCAAACCTATATTTATGCAAAACAAATTCTCAAAAAATCTTTGTATTAATTTGTTTACTACTTTTAGCGTGATAATGCAATAAAAACTTTCATATAAAGCACCTAAAAGTTACTTACTCTATTATTTCTAGTTTCTTATTTCCCAAAAATTTGTTTATCAAACTCAAGAAATGTTACACACATAATTTAGTTAGTTATGCGAGAAATCAAAAATAAACAAAAAATAAAAACTAATATAAAGGTAACGTGAAAAGGTGGGTAAAGTTTTATAGTCTTCTTATAAATCTCATAAGAAGGGTAGAACTCGATATCAACAATATAATCACTTATGGAACTAATAAAAACTTAGTGGAGTTTAGAACTTCTTGATCAACGCACTTTCGAGATTTTATAGACGGCGTTCAGATTAAGGGATATAATTACTTTTGTTATTATCAAGAAAATCTTCTTTTGGAGATTACAACTCAATGCTCAGTATAAACTTTTTTTTCTGGTATAGTTTTTATCTTCATTTATTAATTATTATTTATTTTTAATAGTATGACATGAATAAAAATTATTTAAATTAATTTATTTACCTTATTAAATAAACATATTCTTATATAGCATATTTCGATGAATAAGAATTCTAGTTATTATAATTTAAAAAAAACAACAAATAACATATATATAATAGGAAACATTTTAAGACATTGTATGCAAGTATCATTGGATCTGTTTATTTAAGACAAGAGCAAAAATAACATAAAACTACCTTTATTTCTTTACGCATAAGATACTTTTTCGAATCTGGTTTCAAGATGCTTGTTCACTGTGACAAAACAAATTGTATCTTGCAAAGTGTTGTATTACAAAGCAGAATAAGTAAACGGTAAGACAATTTAAAATAAACTCTATCTCTTAGATAATAAGATTGAATTTTACTTAAATGTATGTTATGCCATCATTTTATTTTTAAAGCTAATTTGAATTGGAAAGTTCATAGGAAAGCTAATATAATTTGTAGTTCTTTATAAATACAGTCTATCCAATAATAAATATCAAGAAGCTTGAAACTTTTATTACTTCTTATACTTGCATTTACTCAAATAAGCAATACAATCTAAGTAAATAAAAATAGCGCTTAAGGAAACTCTGAATAGAGTAAATTAATTTATGCGTAATATTCATTAGTAAATTCTAAACTTTCTTTTAATTATTATTGTTAAACTCTTATTTTGATATAATCTTTGAAATATGGCAAAATAATGACTTATTACAATATAACTATAACTATAACCCCGAACAATGACTGGAGCAAGGAAATTGAAATTGTTTGCGAAACACAACGACTATCATCGATCAGGTATAAATACTATAAAGGATATTTTAGTTTTAAAGAGTTTCAAAATAATTACTTATTTAAACTACAATATATGAAATAAACACATTCGTATAATAGTTATATAAGTTAACCATTGACCTATATGTTAATTACGGATTAGATGAATTACAATCCAGAACAATGAACATCAAAGTCATATGAGTGTTATCACTCAACCCTTTATATAATTACCGCCCAACCCTTGTTTGAACAAACTATTCTATTCAAAACCAAGTTCGCTGTTAATGTAAAAATACATTCAAATTAGCGATTTCTATAGCGACCTATTTATATATTTGTAGTGAAACTATTAAACTTATATTAATATATTTGACGATTTATATAAACATTGGAATATATTAAAAACAATAATAAACGATTGCCATAAATCGTAGATTTCAAAAGTATTGGATTGGAGTCACAGAAACGAGATTAACAAGGTAAATCCCTCAAACGAGTTGTCGGTGTCGATATTCTAATAATCTTATGATTTTGAAATACACTTCCTTTGTTTGAATTGGAATATAAAAAGCAGGATATTTATTATATTGCTTGTGTTGATTATACATGTAATAATATGTTTTTTATAATATATAATAGATTGAGAAATTTATGAGACTGACTCTGAGACGTCGTTCTTGGCGTATCCCATAAATAAAATATGCAGTTAGCCTTACATTGCTGACATCTTTATAAACAATTTCAAATAAAAGATATTCTTTATATATATATCTTCTATTTTATATTCTCTCAAGATATCTTTCCTCGTATTCAGATAACATGAATCATATTACGAGACAGGAATTTATTACCACGACTGAATAAAACATTAAAGCCTTCAGTAGTTATTCTATATAAGTGTCGTACAAAGCCTTAGGATAAACAATGATAGCTGGAACCCGCAGCCATATTTAAGATAAGAGGTTAATTTAAATAATCCTCACAAATCTGTTGAAATCTATATTCTGTAACAATATATAAGAAACAATGGAACATATTGAGATAATAAATTATTTGTTAATATTTTGAAGCTCTTATTCATCATTTTTATAATCATTCTATTATAATAGAAGTTAGATAAAAAATAAAATCCTAAGATTGTCACAAGATGGCGTTAATATACATTGCAATATCGAAAATAACTAATATTGTTTAAATACAAATTGAAAAATATTATTACATGACTTTTTAGCGGTTAACAAAATATATACCACTATTGAAAATATATATATATATATTAAGCAAAAGTTGTTAAAGAGTTTTTAAAATACCATCACGAGCAAGATAAAAACTTGCTTTCTCTGGAGTTTTGTCATTTATACAAAATTATCGTACGTATAAAGTGGCACCATGTTAAATTATATTTTAAATATACATTTTAATCAGTCTTCAAAATACAGTAAATTTTCTGAAACAGTAAAAGTAGCTATTAAAATATTTACCCAAGAAAAATGAAAACGGGGTTATTCATAACTTTCAAGTCGATTATATTCAAATTCACAATTCTTTGTATTAACGTTATTTAAATGTTATATGAAATTATGGATGTGGCACATCTGGTGACCTTATTTTTTACGATGATATCCAAATATAGGTTTGGTAATTGCCACTTAAATAGTCTTGATTATAAAATGTATATCAAAAACATACAAAAATATACAAGAAAAAAAATATAATGTCTTCTGAAATTCTGGGACCAACTTCAATCAAATATATTTAATCATACTTTATAAAATAATGAGGTCACATGTTCCTAGTTCCACATTCCATTGAAAGTCAAGGTTTTAATATCTTGTATGCTCATGAATAAACTGGCCAAGCTGTGCCAAGTGAAATAGAATTCATTGTGAAGAATTCGCTTTTCAATATACATTCTTTTACAAACATAAATATGACTTGTAATGGAATGATCATATTTTTATATAAAAATATATCTATTAAATATATATATCATGTAATGGGAAAATACATGTAAAGGTAATCGGATTACTTAGCAGTGACATTAAATAAACAAGGCCGCTTGTTATAATTTAATAGCATGTCTACATTTTTAAAAGAAAAAGCATTTTCCTAATACTTTAAGAGGCTTTACATTGAGCAACTGATTGGAATATCAATATAAATCATTAAGAGAATAAATGGCAAAATGTTAATACTAACTTTTTAGTTTTATTAGAATATTGAAAACGTTTCGTCCTTGTGGCATGAGTGTAGTCTCATGTCGGTAATCTCTTTTTATATAAAAATACCGCAGTTAATGCAATGTTACACTAACTTCGTAACACGAATAATGTTTATGTAAAAATGGACGATTTTAGTCCGTAACTAATTGAGAATAAGAGCAGTCCGATGCGCCGCACTGTGGTAAGCGTGCGCATATAGTCCACGAAACGTAGCAGTATCGCGTAGACCACCCTACATTCGCTACGTGTCGCTACGAGGGTACCGCGTAATAAATCCTTTTCGTAATTTTCACGTGAAGTGTTAGTGCTGTTTTTATTTCTTATTGTATTGAAGACTTTGAAGCAGGTTTGTAATCATTCAAAAATATATTATTTTTCCCGTGTTGGTTTCGATATTAAATATATTTAATATGTAAATTTAAAACTTAAAAAAAATATATTTTAATACTGAGAATTAAACGGTAAACTATGATTACCTATATATTTATAAACGAGTTCTATAAAAAATAAATATATAATTATTTTAATTTTAAAGGGACTACAATACATAACATTTTAATTAATTATTCAGTTAAAATCTATATAATTATTTTAAAACATAATTAATTTTATAATTTGTTTAAGATAGGCTCATCCGTGGTGTGTATTATTATAATTTTGTGACCCAAGGGACACGTTAATCACGATCGGCATGATTTAGGGAACGTAATCTAAAAGCAATTTAATACGCCCAACTTTCAAAATATTATAATCCCTGTATAATATAAAGCTGAAGGGTTTAAATTGAAATAATTCAAATTTTTGACCGATTAATTTGTCTAAATGGTAAAGGTAAATATTGTAATACCAAGTGAACAATTATTTGTAGATTGTAAAAAATGTGAAATATCAAATAATTATGCATTTAGGTTAAAATATATTATACACTGTGGTAATAAAAAAATCGTTTTAGGCCTATTCGGGTTAAAATTAATGGCATCGATATTTTATCTGTTACATAATAAACTGTGTAACGAGTGTCATAAATAGGAGTATATAGATTCATAGATTTGATATCAGTGATAAAAGTTTTTATGCTGCAATTAAATTATCCCTGATTATATTTTAAGATATCAGAAATTTTATTTCAGAGGGTGTTAAATCAAAATATATTTATATTTATTTTATTAATATTTGACAGAAAAAATCTCCAAACGACTATTGTTATTCGAAAAATTATAACACTTGTTAAGGAATATTCTAATATCAGATTTTTGAATTTTCAAAATAATATTAAAGATAATTTAATATCTACTTTTTAATTCCGCACAAAGTTCTAGACCTCCCTGTAAAATTCTGCATATTATGTCTTTATTAACATTGTCAAATACGACTCCAGTACCAAGTTAAAAATATTATGCAATATCTAAAGAAAGGCACAAGGCTGTTTTAAATTTGGCAAGTTCTATATGATAAAACGAAATATTTAACTTGCCACTTTAATTTTATTGTATTTCGAGTAAAAAGGAATGAAAAGTTGCAACTTCAATAGGCTTTGTCGAAAAAGCCTTTTGATGTAACTGGATCTCTTTTTTGCGTTTATTGGATTATCTCGCTAAATAAAGGCTGCACTGTAGAGAGAACATTTGTTCGGAAATAGTTAATATTTAAAATTATTGTGAAATATTAGAGATTTGAAAATAAATTACTTTGGTAATCGGTAATTCTTAACATCGAAAACAGAAGTAGCCTCAGATTTTTGATTTTAAAGTAACAAGGATTTTATAGTAATACAAAATTATTGTTTTTGAACTTTGATACAAATTTAACGATACTAATTATTGTTAGATTAATTCTGAGTTTATAGATCCATATTTTCTATATAATATAGATGATATTAATATAAAAATAATAACATCTACACAGAAAATATAACAAGGAATGTAAAAAAATTATCAACTTCAATATTTTTTTATTTTAAAAAGAGTATTTTTTTTGTTTCAATTTTGAAGGAGCAGTTTTATGCTTTTTTCAAAACGTTTTATGTACGCAGTTATTAATATTGCATAAAAAATATTTTTATAAAACTAAAACTAAAATCGCAATATAGGCGTACGTTATAATAAACCAAAAATGAAACCTAGAGCTCTTTATCAGAAGCCATGAACGCCTTATGAACTTTATTTTATTACATCCAAAATATAATAAATAAATAATATAAAAATGTATTTTATAAACATTGCGTTACATTAACTTTAAATCTATTAAAACAATAAAACTCCAGAATCCATAATAGTAACAAAAAAGTGAATAATTGATAAATGTAAATAAAGGACTTATTAAACCGCACAAAGTAACTTTATTCAAAAAACACAAAACGTAAACCAACACTAATGTATTACAAATAAATTTATAATTATATATTGTTGATATGGAAATTATTTAAAACATCATGATCCGAAACAATGCGTGACTCACCCGTCGCATGACCACTGTTAAAGTATAGTGTATTCAAGCATGAACTGCCATTATGGCGTTTTTAATTACGTACCATTGTTCGTGTCTCCGTAATATGAGTTGTAGGACACAGTTATGAAGCTATTGTGCCACTGCGGAGTTTCTTTCCTAGAACTCTTTATGAATATTAAAAAATAATTCGTTACAATTGTAGAAACATTTTAGTATTTTGATAAATTACAATTTGAATTAATATATACTCCGTTTATCTGATTATTTATACTTTGAGTAAAAAAATAGATAAGTTAAATATACTCCTTACACTTTTTAAGTTGTGGTAATCTGAAGTATCATTTACCGCAAGTTCTGAGTAGATTGCATTGCAAAATATATTCCATATTCGTTTAGAAATGCTTTCACAATATTATACAATTATATAAAATAAAATATTTATGTATATATTATGTAATGAACATATACAATAATAAAAAGTAATCAAAGTTTTTATATTCAAACATGCATTCACATATCATAGGTAGATTCACACATCATTGATATACTTGTATAAATGAGTGATGATATCACGATAACTTTTATTTACTTTTATTTTATACAACCAGTAATGTAGTATTGAAAAAAAAAAGTATAAATCTGTTATATAAGTCTGCTAATCTAATTAAATATTATATGGATGTATGTATTAGTATTGTGAAAATATTTACAAGATTATATAATGTACTATATATTTCGTTATTAAAAGTTTAAAGAAAATAAAAACATAACAAGAATTACACATATTGAAATAGATGAAGTTAGTGGTAAAACATTTGAGATATTGACCAATTCTTGATATGTTATACGTTCGCCTATTTATAATATATTTATAATAGTACTTAAGATTATCTATAAAATATTATAATTAGATATAGATTAGTAGTATAAATAAGACACTTGTTTGTTAATTTTACAAAGGATATATAAAATTCTTTAACCTCTCAAATCGATTAACTTAG
The DNA here is from genome assembly GCA_918358695.1 of Melinaea menophilus ssp. n. AW-2005. Classification (NCBI taxonomy): domain Eukaryota; kingdom Metazoa; phylum Arthropoda; class Insecta; order Lepidoptera; family Nymphalidae; genus Melinaea; species Melinaea menophilus. The sequence goes on from OU911048.1 coordinate 1,882,830, forward strand.
GCTACTGTTTATCTCCGATCGAGACCTACGCCAGTAAAGACTGACTAAGGTGAAGAAATTAGTGATATTAATGTTATTTCAATGTGTAGTTATGTTGAGTTGATTTATGTTGAGTTGGATGTTTAGAAAACATCAAACATATACAAAGATATCTTGAATAATTGCACACTCGCATACAAGTAGGAGCTAATAATAAACATAATAAACGTAAAATAAATCCTTAACGTTCAGTCCTAATAACAAAGATAATTTCATCGTAAGTAAAAACGTTTGACGCCAAACTGGGCATGGGTGGGTCAGCTAGTATATCAAATATCATAATGGCCGAATTATAAACTAACCGCAAATTAGTTTAGTCCGATTATCGGTTAATGATCCTATCCGATTCAATGTTTTAAATTGCTATCTGATTATTCAAAAATCTTGGTCGTGCACCGTATCAATACATAAAGATTTAATATAATAATTATTTAATTATATCATGGTACTTACACTTTATTAATGCTTTATTGTACAAATTATTTAGAAAGTATTAAGTTTTTACACACACACTTTTTCCATATAAAGCACTTTAATGACGAAAAAAATTAATTTATTATTATAATATAACCAATTTACAATAATATGGTGTCTATTGTAGCTTTAAATCAAATTATTTGTTAATTATATAATTAAATTTGGTTCAATTTGTGTGAGATTGCACAAATTTTGGTTGTCGTGTTGTATGGAATGCGATATCGTTAAAAAGGCTTCTTTAGTTAAATAATGATAATAATAAACTACTGGCGCATTGCGGTAATATTTATAACACAAACTACGATGTATTTAATAGTATCAATAAGTTGAGTTGTTTGAAAAACAATAACAATAATCGCTAAACATATAAATTGTTCTTTTATAATATGATTGTAATTTGATATTAAGAAAAATATTAGAAATAATGATAACAAAATTCTATTATTAACTACAGTAAATTGATTCTTATTTGTTACTTGTACTTAAACAAGTTTATATAAAAAGTTAAAATAATCTAATCTACTTAATAAAATGAACTTTACCTATTTATATTCTAATTTGGCTGCGAATCCAAATGCAAAAAATTATATGTTACGTAAATAATTAAAAAAATCCACCAACTATAGCAGAAAACTGAGTTCAGTATGCCAAGTAAATGTTGACTCGTTTGTTAAATTATTCTTCCCTCGTTGGAATGAAGTCCATTTGAGACAAGAAAAAAATATTTAAATGTTGTGTAATCAGCAAATGTTTAATAACTTTGCAAGTAATTACCGCTGTAACTCAATTTATATAATAATTCTTTTTACGCATTTTTAATACATGTACGTTTGTATGTTGTATTATATCCGACTAAGGTAATAAAATTTTGTAGTGTCTGTATTTTTTTGTACCGCGTTAATCTCATGAACTAGCACTAACTAATTGGATAAATATTTTTTGATACATTAAACGTTACGTAACACTATATGTAGTATATATTTATCTTACTACCAACTTGCTACTTATCCTTATGATGAAAACAAATAGAAAGTGCCTTTTAAGAAATTCTACTGAAGTGTTTGAAGGGCGTTTTACACTAATATAATAATGTTTTCTTCAAGTGTTCAGTAGTATTATACAAGAGCTCTGAATGTTTTCGTTTCGGTAATTCACATACACTGAGTTGCGGGCAAAACTCTAGTGTTGTTATAATGTCAAACACAATTTCAACCATCTAACACAGCTGATATTTTTGTAAATATGTATGTTATGTCTTATTACGAATATGTGTTGAAGAGGAAGTATTTAAAAAGTATGTCTCCCATGTCCAGAAATGTCTCTTATTTAGTGTTTTTGTTAGGAACAAATTATGTTATTGTAAGCTTGAATATTTTTGAATTTATTTTACTTTAGCTAATCCTTAAAATAAATATTTTGAACTAAAGATATTGCGTCAAAGAGTCTCTCAATATATAGAGAAGAGTAATAGTAAATATTTACGGTAGAAAGAATATTATATAACATTGCCCGACAAACACGTTGCGTTAAAAAAATACCCAAAAAATAACTTTCGAAATAAATGTTTACCATATTTTCTAAGGGTAAGACAAATTTCCCGAAAAAGTTCCATGATGGCTAAAAGGCACGACCACGATGCGGTATAAGATAACAAAGGGATAAAACAAACGCTCGAAGAAAACATTAAACAATGTCTTTAAGATAAGGAATTTATATGAAAATATGCTGGAGATTCTTGTTTAAGTAATAAAGAAGATTATTTTTAAAACTTACTACTATATAATAGGAAGTCGATGTAAAGAAATCTTAAATGGTTATTGCCACTTGTTTTTCGTTAAAAATTAATTAAAACAACAAAAATCTAAACTTTTTTAATACTCTTTTAATTACAATTCGACATTCTTTTGAAATAAAGAAGAAATGTTTCCAAATTACAACAGACTTAAGACTTCAGAAATGTGTGCAGAAAAAAATGTTCATGTGGTACACTTGATCAGTTAAGGATCAAGAAGGATCAGTGTTCCCTAATTAAGTGTATTTTCCAAATAGTTTTCATCATCTTGAGGAAAATGAAATGCTTTTTCCGTGTTGACGACAATTGAATCAAACCGTATTTAGTAATCAGATAGATGAATTTAGAGATAAGTATTTACAGAATTGGCAATGGAATTCCTAAAACTGTAACTTATGTCTATTATATAAGTTGTAGATGTATGTTGTGATAATGATTATACATGTCTGGGCTATTCTAGCGTTATTTATTTGAATGAAATTCATTTTTTTTAGATTTTGTAGCTAATAGAACCTAACTGGTCGCGGCATCTCGTAACTGGTCTAATGTCGAATCGGCATATTATCTTCGTCGACAAGATAATATGCTGATCCGCCCTTTATTAAGCGTACGATAGATATTACTATATATATCGTTCGCTTAATAAAGAACAAATCTTAAAAGTCTGCTAATTCTAGTCCTGAAGTACCAAGTTATACCCAAAAGGTGTTAGAAAATTCTAAGATGATAGAAAATTGCAAGTTTTATCTAAAAGGTGACAGAAAAGATAAATACGATGCCAGTCAAGTCGATCGTGTCGTCTTGCCACCTAATACCATGACAAAGTTTATATTCAATACAGCAAACAATGAATGTAATATATACATAGTGCTTTAATGTATTAACTAACCGATTAGACAATGTAGACCATTACAGTATATTAATTAACATTTCATTTGCTAATGTATTACACATCCCAAGTGTGTAAATTACTTATCGAAGAACTGACGTAAAGCCTTTCGGGACCTTTTTTTATTTAGTAATGTATATTACTGTTATTAATGTTGATACTGATATTACTGATATTACAAGATTGAATATAAAAATATTAATAATTGAATTAAATTTGAATAAAAATTGATAGTAATAAAATTCCAGGTTTGAACAAATTGCTTGTTCTTGAGACTCGAGTTTCTTAAAGCTTATTGCATTATCTCTGTCGCAAGTTAACTACGGTCTGCCCGTTTTAATTACAAGTAATTTTTTGTCTGATGATAAATTTTATATTGTTGATGATAAATGTTTTGGAATTTTAGAAATTATTAATTTAAATTAAATTTAATTAAATTTAATTAAATTTAATTAAATTTAAATTTAAATTAAATTATATTTACATAGAATGAAAAACGTAGATCTTGCTAATACAGATAATACAAACAATAATATTAGAACGATTTTCATGTGGCTTTTAGAACTGAATAAATTGATTACTAGAAAGAATGTTATATATAAAACGTCCGAATTATAATTGTGTATATGATATCAAATATGATTTTTTAATTAAAAAAATCGCGTACACCCACGCGAAGTATAGTATTAATATTCCTAATATTATAAAAAAGTTAATTTAAAATATTTTTCTTCTTGAATATAAGCAGAGCTACTAATAAATGATTAGTTACTCGTCACGACCGGAAATCCAGTGGAATAAACTTTAATGTAAATTAAGTCTTGTTAATTAAACATATGTATTTATGTAATGTATGTGTGTATAATATTAAATATTTTAATTAGTTACCAATTTTGCATCACAGTTTACGAAATATAGATTTAGTAAAAAATATTCGAAATAATAAAAGTATATGAGTGTTATCAGTTTTATTGTTTATTTTACACCGCTCTCTATTACTGCTATAAACGATGGCGATTGAGCTGAACCAATTTTATTACGTCGATTTTTTTATACCCAATGAGACAATATTTGTCTGACCGGAGCGTTTTCCCCAATCAAATTCACGTACTTGGATGATATAAATCTGATTGCCTTGTCGTAAAACAGTCTGGCTTATGATATAAACATTATATAAATGATGTAGGAATACGACTTGTAAAATTTATTGAAAGACAGGTTATTATAATTAATCATTTAAAACCATAACATCCGTAAAGATATAAATAAAAATATTATGCAACAAATCAAATATATAACAAATTTATCAAATAAAATCCTTTTTTTTATATTGCATATTACTAATAATACTTATATTATTACTTTACTTTTATTATTATTTACAACACAATGTGTGATGTAACATGACGGTAACATATATTATATGCCTTGCTAAATAAATATTGGTTAAACGTGAAAAAAACAAAATTAACATTTAGAATGAAAGAGAGAGGAAGTGAGATTAAGCCAATTACAATCACGCAATTCAAAATTTCTTAGAATTTTGATCATAATCAAAATTATCATTATACTTACCTTAGTAAATATATTTATTTCTAACAATTTATAATGGTAAAATGGTTCTATAAAAATTACAATTGACACGTACATAAAAATCGATTTTATTCCTTAAGCAGACAATGATAGCTTTGACAAATATGTATAACGACATAAAAAAACAATAGATGACGAACAAATATATATAATATAATCTGACGAATTCATTCACATGAGACTACACAACAGGAAACTGTTATTTATAAAAATATTTTGTTGAACTACTATTTTAACGTTGTGCGAAGGAATGAAAAGCATATCACGAGATGAGATTTAAATAGGAATGTGAAAGGTTAGAACAGGAGAGAATGAAAGAGAGAGAAGATATGGATTATATGGCTTAGAAGCATGTGTATGAAGGTGTGATAAAAAAGAGTGAAAGAGATTGACAAAATGGGTACCCATAACAATTGGTTTAATAAACAAATTAAATGAATGTATTAAAATTTTATCTGCATTTCTTTGTGTTAAAAACGTATTTCTATAATAATATATAATTAATTAACAGTAATTTGACGCTGCTGTTTTGTATCGAAAATAGCTTAAAGAAAAATGACAAGTGGAATGAAGAATATTCTTAGAATGGCATATCTATAGCATAAAGATATACAAGGTTGTCCTGACTAAGGACGGTCGCTTGCTGAATTAAAAACGTGATCTTTCGCATAGTCACGTAAAAATCCCATATGTATTATTGATTTAATGTACGATGTTAGACGGTTTATATCTAAAAGTAGTTCAAGGAAAGATTACGTTTTTATAAACCTTCTTAACAAAGTTATTTTTTATTTGAGCTACAATTTTATTACAAAAGTGCGAAGTGCTATATTTCTCTTTTCATAAAGTTTGAACCAAACTCGTATTCAAGAAGTATACCTAATATTAAATTCCAATAATCCAACGGATATTACTTTTGGTAAATTTTGTATAGAAAAAAACTTGCATGAATGAAAAAATAATCTCAACAAATCACTGACGCGCAAAATCGTGGGATTTTGTTTTTTATTTCATCGGTTTTTATATTTTCCTCGGATTATTATCTATAACTCAAAGATATGAAAATGATTTTTAAGATTTCATCATCTCTTTTTAATGACAACCATATTACCGATATTAATTCAAAGACAATTTCACATTTATTGCATTTTACAAATGATATACTCATGATATACTCATGTATATGACCATAATATTAACATGATTAACGGATTTAAATTAGTTATATTATATATAAGTCAATATTATCCACATATTTTTAAATTTAAACCTTTTAAAATATATATTACATGTGCAATTAATTTGTTTACCTTGAGACCAAATGAAAAAATACCAGCTGATTCGATTAAAAATACTCTCTCATAGGAGAACGGCATGAAATATAATAAATTTTAGTCTCATAACACACTAAACCGTATGTCATTCATCAATTGGGATACCATATCATATTATTTAATGTTAAATCAGAATAAAGTAATTACCATAGCCATTAATAGTATTATTTCATCGCATACATAGATATTATTATTAATGATCGTAGTACACGAATTCTATTTATTCGGCATTAGAGCAGATTAATTATGGTCGTGCGATCCTATCAACATATCAAATTTATACAGGTTGGATTATGCCTTTTATTTAGCGGCCTGTTCGTTTAGTTCAATATACAATTAGTGATAAATAATAATGTAAAATATCTGTTCATAACGTCATTACTCTTTCAATATATACATATAAAGATTTTGATATACGATGCCAGTATACAAAGAATACAATAATCTGATACTTAAAGTATGTAGAGACGCAAACTAAATGTTACTCTAGTTTTTAATTAGGTAAATTAGGTGGAGAAGTATGTACTGCATATATTATTTTATTTACGAACCTGGATTACATAGCACTATATATTTAAGAATGATCTCATAATCTTTGTAAATAAATTTATTAATGAATGAGTGTTTTTACAATTTAAATTTAGTATAATGTTATTATAACCCATAGTGACAATTTTAACTTTTTGGAATTTTTAGTAAAGACATAGTTTTAATGTGTGTGATCGTATCTATTGAACACAAACTTATTCACAAAGAATCATTTTGTAGAAAAATATTAGTTACAGATTAAAACTGTAATTTCTTCTACAAGTTGCATAAATTGTAGCGATACAGATGAATATTTACTTCATATTTTCACAGTTTATGTTTATCAAAACTAAAATCATAAGGTTATTTATATATCTTTGTTAGTTTGAATCTATTCTCACTGAAAGTTGTTCTATTCGTGAATATACGTGGATAAATTGAACCTAAATTTATTTGAACTTTGATTTCCAATCCAATTATATATTTAAGATTTACTTAAACTGACTTAAGATTATTATACATAAATGTATAAGTTCAGAAACTCATATTAGTTAATAATTCCATGGGAAATATTTTGATTAAATCACTTCAGACGTCACCGTTCCTCTCTCGGTTTTAATTTTCCCATCTAACGTATTTATATCCTAAATTTGATGAGAAATTGCTCGTGAAATTTAACATTAATTGCCGCTGTTTTATTTAGCTATAACTATATAATAAATAATACGACCATATCTTTAAACTAATGTCAAATAATAAAACAATACAACATAGAAATTAATTCTACTGAACAATGGCGGTCTTATCGCCTAATGGCGATATCTTCCTTAGGGTCAGGAAATCTGCAAAACACTCAGATAATGGGTGGTGGTGTTATTATAATAAACATACTTACACAAAAATAAAATCCAATAGTACATAAATATCAATATATGCAATATCTAACAAATATATAAAAGTTAATAATCTATCTGAGTAACCTATATTAAAGTATAGAAACTTTAAGTTTAAAACTACAATTATCTAGTCAATAATATCCAAAAGTAATTTAATTTTAATTAATTTAAATGTTATTCCTTCAAAAAAATATTTCTTTACAATATTTAGTTTTACTGACTTATTTTCAAAATACGTGAAAGATGATTTATATAATGTATATCCCAGTTCCGAATAACTGATCTATATTGTGTAACAGTTAACAAGATAAGTGGTTTTAGTTATGGATTGTGGGTTAAAATAATAAATAGTGGCAATTTTTATATTGTTATCCAAATATAACGTAGACATTTTCAATTTATATTCACTTCCAATTTATAAACAAAATATTGAATTTATTGTTTTGATATGTTTATAACAGCGTCATCCATTATATTCGTTAAGTTGTTAAAATATTATATAATGATAAGTTAATTCATAAGCAACCAATTAAGTTAATTTCTTTTGTCGTTGTTTCAGTGTAATTAAAATGAACAGGCTTTAACACAGTATCATAATGAAAACATACGTTTAAGATTTTGTGAACATTCATATTGTTGGGTGAATCTGATTATTACGGTTTAAATGAATATTACAATACCGAAGTATTAAATGTGAATTTAATAATAATATATTCTTTTAAATTTAGACAATAATTATATAAAACAATAAATATATGTGAGTTGCATGTTAAAATATATATACATAAATATATAACATAATTTTGAAATGATTTATAGACTTATATCTGTTTATAGCTCTATTATAACAACTTATATGTAAACTATATGTGTTATTGTTATTTAATTATACGTGTCATATTAACTGACATAGATTTTTTACCATCAAGCATAAAAATAAAACACAGTTTTCCGAACCATTACATTCAACTCTGCATATGAAACAGAACTGTTTGGCTCGTGCAGTAAGTTTATCACATATATAACGAGGTCACTCGTGTCTAATTTTGGCTCCCGAAATATTAAGACATACATCTGTGGTTATTTCTGCGATTTCTTATACATATCTCCGGAGCTCACCTTCGAAAACTGAGTGATAAAGATTTTAATCATGTTTTTAGTTCAGTTTCAATTTCAATCAAGTCTATTGCATTGATTGATCCATTACATTTTATAAAAAATAAAAGATCTTTTATAATAGCATCCAAAATAATATTTAACAAAATTTGAAGCGAATTAATAAAAAATATATAAATTTGTATCCATAATTACAAAATATACAAAATTAATCTGAAATGAATTATTAGGCGTTTCGTTTATTTTAAATAGTTCGATTAGTTTCGTAATACTTACGGATAAATTGGACAGAGGAGCAACTATGAGGTGGCCTCGACAAATATCTCTGATCATTTATTATTAGTCTTAATCAATCTATTTAAGCTTTGTTTTTGTAGTACATTTGCAATTTCGCCAACATTCTAATTTTCTGTATAATATATTAATACAATTTACATACGAAACGATATTCAGTTCGTAAAAAAACAAGTGTTCTTTACGAGCCACTTCATTGTTCAAATTGCTCAGTACGTGTTTGGAAAACATATTCAATTTTTTATACTCTCGATCAGAATATGTTTTTTTGAAATTTTAGCATAAGAAAAAAACTTAAATGTAATAGTAAAATGAAACGCATTCATAATCTTTAGTATAATTTCATTACCATGTAGTCCCAAGGTATTAGAATAATAATATATTAACTAATATAGCACTGGAATATAGTGGAATATTAACATTTTGCAGAGTGAAATTGCTGGATGTTTCTGGATTTAATATTATATTTATCATTTCTAACTTCTACGGTACTTGCAAACATATTCATGAATATTAAAGTATGAATTTATTAGAAATCGCATAGCAAAAATTAGATTTATTACAAAATATTAAGTTTTAATAATAATAATAAATTTGCCTAGATGATCGCATGGCTAACGATGTGCCAAAAACTACAAAATCTAGGTTCAAATCCTATGTCGGCCTATTATTTTTTTATATTATTTAAAATTAATTAAATAAATTATACTCCTCCCGGTAATACTTTTACTCTTATTATACTTTTAACGCTCTGTTTACGTCTATCTGTCAATTCTTTCATTAAAAGAAATTGTTGGTCATAAAGTTATAGTTATAGACATATGTAAATATACAATTAATTCTTATTATCATTTCCAGCGGATTATCGTCAGCAATTAAACAATTCTACAATTGGTGAAGAGACTTTAATATTCTTCACTTCTTAAAACTGATTATTAAAATCATTATATTAATTCAATCTAACAATTTTATGTTAAGTTATAATGGGCATTTTGTCTTAATTATCGCCCACATTTTTACATCGGCAATGGTATGATTTTTCTTCTTCAAGAACAATTATTCGTGCAGTCGCACAATTATAGATTATATTAATTAATAACCTGTTAGCATTGGAGAGGCCTCATGGATTAATATTTACGATTTACACTCGAGTTCCGATCCAGAGTGAGACTCTAATCAAGGTTAATTGGATTCATATCGATATTGAGCGTGTTCAATTCTGTTCTCAAAGTGTTGTCTTCAAAACAGATTTATATATTCAGATAAATGAAATTTATTATTATATTATAAAGAATTTTAAAAGATTATTTTCAAAATATGTCGTAGTTTTTATATTAATTAAACGAACTTAGAATGTAAAAATTGTCAAAAAAATTATGTTTCACAATTTCTTATCTTAAGCATTTCATCTAAACCACTTAATCAAGTACGTACTCAAAAGAATCTTTAAAGTATTTTTCTTTACAAATTACTTTAATTCCTTCTGAAGAAAATGCGTCCATATTTTCAAGATGTGGCGAGCGTCGAATGAATCCGTCGAAATCAGACTACTTTGGAGTCCAATTTTCAGTCGCAAAATTTTTCGTAATAATGTTGCTGTATCATTACAATATTTTTCTTACTTTATATGGAGTTTTAAATAATATAAAATTCTTGCTATCCCCATATGTTCAACCAAATTTTATTTTTAAATATTTAAGTATTGCGAAGGATTGTGATTATTTTCACTATGATTATAGTAATTAATTCCTGCAGATTTTATTTTTATGTAATAATTACAAATTTAATTTAATTTATATTTGTTAAGTTTTTTAAAGTTTCGAATAACTTATTCAATATATTATAAATTGTATCACATAAAACACTAGGACACTAATATATAATATGTTCTACCCATATCATATGTAATTTTAAATCAAAAATTTTATTTTCTTTGCAGATAAGATAGTAGAGTGCAAACAGTCTCAACAAACTACTATGGCTTGACAATCAGAACATAAATTGTAGTCAACATGACTTGCCCATTCCGCCGCGCCTCTTCCCAGCATCAATTTGCAAATGGCGGTAGTTCCGGTAAAAAGCCGGAGTTTCGGTCTAGGCAGTCGTCAGTTCACCTTCCGGGTCCGGAAGAGGAGGAAGGGGAGAAAAACACCCTTACATTAAAACATCTAAGTGAGGCGTTAAAACTTCTTACAGCTCCGACGGTAAGTGTCTGTGGGAATACCCATATAAAAAAATTGTATTGTGAAAATTTAGAAGTAGCAAATTTGTTGTCAAATTTGATGTTGTGAGAGAAATATATGTTTATATAGAGTTTTAATAAGATATGAATATGAAAACTATAATGCTATAATAATATTTTAAGATTTCTGAAATAGTATACAATGAAATTAATACCTACTTTTGAATATCAATTTCCAAGTCTCGTATTCCCTTGAAAAAATATTTCTACAATTCGAATCGTAATATAGGTTAAATCCGTTCAGAATAGTTTAATTATTATAATGATTACATCTTTAATGTTATCATTAATTTCGAGTCGTCTTTGACAATTCATTTAGATGGTAATTTCGATTGTGAGCGGGCAATTAGGCTGCCAGATAATAATCGAGTAACCCCAATCTTACTAATGATTAACTTAAGATAAAAACGTTTCTAGGATTGGAGTTTCAGACATCTTATTTGAGATAAAGTCGTCGTCGTATTATTGTTATAAATAGAATATAATAAAACTTTGGTAGACTGTTCTGGAATTACTATGAAATAACATTTTTATGTAGAGTGTATACGAATATGTGCGTACATGTGTGTGAATGTAAACAACTCTACTATCAAAAGATATTTTATCTAGCATTTTTATTTTCCGATCCTATGGAGCTTTCAAAAACCCTATCTTAGATATTGGCAATTTGATGTCATATTCCAAAATGCAACTCTCTACATTGAACTCTGGGCCTATCAATCGGGCAGAGGATGTTCAACCAATATACAACAACAAGATACAAAATATACTCTATTGGAATGTGGACGATTAAAAATAACCTATGCAGTTGTTCAAGTTTTGTTTTTTTTTGTCCACAATTCCATAAATAGATACTCACGATTTTGTATAATTTCGGAATAATATCCAGACATCATTATGTTCATACTTTATCAAACACCTTTATGACAGCATTAAATTACAAAGCGAATTTGTTACAAGTGAAATTCAAAGAACAATACATCTTCCTTTGTTCGAAAAATAGAATAAATAAAAGGAATATGTAGCTTTTATATTGCACTGTATGAAAATTAAACTAAATAAATTTATATATTAACCATGATATAATTCTATATTGTTTAGATGTATATAATATTTGTTATGACAATGCATCTTTGTATTAATTTTCGGACTGTTTAGTGAATATTAAATATTGAAATATGAATATCATTTATTAACTATTAAATTATACTTACATACATAGAATTATAATTGAGCTATATAGATGTAGAACTTTAATTATTATCTATATAAAAATAATTATTGCGCAGGTATGAAAGTTCTTCTCTTGAGAGTGGCCCGATTGATTTAGCTGTTATTTGGCTAATAATAATAATTTATAATAAGATAAAAGTAATAATTTCTATTAAAATGATATTAATTTATATTTTACAAACAATTATATATTTATGTAACTTCGCGTAGTACACAAATTGTCGAAATTGTGAAAGAATTTTTCAAACCATTTGTTATAGCTGTTTCTAAAACGAACAGTTTGTTTTTCATCTTGGCTTGTATTTCAAAGCGTTGTTAATCTGCATTATTAATGTACTTTAAATCTTTCCAGCGATATATTGTACTTTGAATCTTTTGAATTATCTTAAAAAAAATACAGCAATGCATGCTTCTGTGTCAGCGTCAATTAATAAATAACAAAAACCATTTTCACACAATTGGGTGTGTGAGTTAAAAAATCTATTTTAAATATACAAAAAAATAAAATGACTAAATATATATATATATATATATATATATATATATATATACTTCAATCAGTATTTTAAATATACTTATACTTATTCTTCCTAGTACAAATAATGAATAAATAATTCCAATGTAAATGAACAAATCTTATTTCTTTGCAGATATAGTTATTATGAAATAAATTAATTCTCTAGACCCAGGTGCAATTCAGGAAATTTAAATGATATCGAAACGATAATGATTCCGGAAGCAGCCGGCTGGCTGGAATATAATAGAAATTCATTCTTTATCATATCATATTAATGTAATTTCCTTTGGAATATTTATCTTGTGTCGTTTCATAAAAATATTTTATATCTACATTATGGTTTAAGTAGATATTTTTTTGCAATCTTTGGGATAAGGATGAAAAAATCTTTATTTTAAAATAATGTCAAAAACTTCACTAAATATGCTTTCAAGTTAAATCCAGTAACATTAATTCTAGTTTTGTGTTATGTTGACTGTTCTTTTTAAGTGTTAAGACCACAGCGATACTTGTATGCTTTGTAGTCAAGTGAGTAGTGTAAATATTTAATTCATTCTCTAAACCCGCAGTCTTCTATCTTACTAATAACAAACATTATGAGGTTACTGTCGAGTATTTTAGTAATCACAATTTATAATTTAAATCTAAACAAAGCAGCGCCAAGGTCAAGGTTATTTATTAGGCAATAGAACTCCTATTATAGCAAATATACAATATTATGAGGAGGAGCTGGAAAAAAATACATGGGCATTCTTTGGCCGATATTAATAGGAACTAATACTTGTAATCGTTTAGATAAACACAATATATTATATGATAAGACTTATTACTATAAGTTCACTTTTATATTTTAAGTATGAAGTATATAAAAGATTTTTGATGTATCAATTATGAAATACAAATACTAAAGCAATTAATTTCTTTATCAAAAATTAATCTGAGTGGAATATTTACAATAATTAAGGTCGGATCAGAATAATAATTAAATTTATCGGAATGAACAAAAAAATATACAAATAAAAATCACGTTTTCAATCTGAAAAAAAATAGATATTCGAATGTTAATATACTCGTATATGTTCCAAAATATGGGTTGGAAGTAAGACTGAAACTGGTACTTCAGTGCTATAGTTGCATCACTCGTCGTTGTTTATCTTGAAAAATTTAATGTCGTCTTTGGTGTCTATTTTTGCAATACAATTCTAGTATTAATCCGTGATTATATTAAAAATTTCATTCAATATTTATCAATTACTATCCTTTGCGTTGAGGGGTAATGAAAATTATAAAACAAAACTATTCAGATTCAGAAACAAATTTAGTTAAATAATGTTATTCATGTTCAATACATAATATTGACAATTTTACAGACTTTCACATCCCTTATTTACGTTTTAGGATCGTGTTCTAACTAAAGTTTGCATGCCGATAACAAAAGCGTGTGCAGGAAATTTGATTTGTCATGGAATGGCGGTGAAACGTACAAGCCCACGACTTTACGACGCTATTAAAATATAACTTGCCATAAAATCTTTCCTTTATATATAAAACATTCTTGAAGTGCTTAAATATATCGTGAAAGAAAAGCTTAAGTGATGTGAATAAAAGTCAATATTTAGAAGAAAAGAAATACACGAGATTTTTATTTTGATGTTTATTAATTTATAACATTTTATATCTTTCCAACTTAGATCCATAATCTAAACTTATTAAACCATATTAAGTTGTTACTAACGAATAAATTTTGTATAACATCGCAACTCGCAGGTTCGTTAATAAGATTAGGATGTGAGAACATTGTACTTACAAACTTTTGATTGCTTCTAAACTTATTATAGGGCCACCTGTTTCAGTAACCTTCTTGACTTACAAAATTTATATAAGAGTTATTTAAATTCAGCAATTTGATTGAAATACAATCAAAATTATAATGTAAATTTGACTTTATTAATTTAAAAGTTTACACTTATTTCACTAATTTGTTTATTTTGGTAACATCACATAAAAAAGATTATAACAAATAATATTAATAAGAAGTATTATTAATATTTTGTATTGGTATCATATAATTATTATTTTTTTTTCATTATTTAAACACAATCTCATCCCAATATAGAACAAATCTAACTCAAAAACTGAAAAGTACTTGTAAAGACGTCAACCTTAGCTGTTAAACATTTCGTGTAACACATAATTTTCTAACACCGCTAATGGGGGCTCTTTGTGTACATATTAATCCATCATTCAAATCCGAACACATTAAACAAAGAAGTTTACTTACACGCTTCTATTTGAATCACCGCTTTGTAAATACCTTGGATTTCTTGGTACACCACGCCTGATTGACGTGTTTGTAAGGGCCTTGTTTACAAGAGAAATGAATAGCAAAACGGTTTTAAAAGCTTTGTCAAAATTTTATGATTGTAAAGATTTGTATTCCTTTGTTAACCTTCAAAAAATAATTTGGATATGTTATGAAGTTGTATTTATTAGATTCATTAGCTTCAGAAAGTACTATTACCATCAATGGTATTTGAAACGAGCTTACATTAGAATATCTCCCAAAAAAGAAATAAAAAGAGATCGCAAATGAGATTATTGACTATCAAATGAACCACCTACTCGTTTGACCTTTAATTATATAGATAATATTATATATTTATTCACCTAATATTATCGGAATATATATACTTTTTCTCTATATAATATTGCTTTTGTTTGACTCTTGCATCAGTACAAAACTGCGAGTAAATTTGTGATCGTAGTCTGGAAACTAAATTAGTTCCAATAAAGTTTAGAGAGCGCTGTACAATTAAAGTACATTGTAGTTCCATTCAGAGCCCTATAAAATATAACAAACGCTATTTTATTTCAGTAAATATGGAAAACTGTATTTTAAGCATATGTTTATATCTACTCGTATATTATTAATGTCAATAATGTCATTCTAATTACGTTTCGTAAAAGTGCAGAGAAAGAGTGAAACATTTATTATATATATTTTCAAATTATATTTTTAAAGATTAAGTTAATTTTATTTGAGTTTTACTGTATTCTGCTGAGATTAAATTAAAAAAAAATTAAAAAAGTTTATGCAAGTATATTTATTGGCACTCAAAAAAAATGACAATTATATTTTTTAACAAAACCTGGTTGTTACGTTCTCGATATCCAGATATCGAACACTCCCTAAATGCTATTTAACACTGAATTCACTTGAAAATTCTGTGTGAAAATTCAAGGTAAAAGCTCACACAATACGGGTTAAAATAAAATGTTTAGCGCAGTGGAAGCAAAGCTTTAATATTTACACCCAGCGGATATACGAGTGCAGTTTTCTCGCTTCTAAAGTACTGTATTACAAAATTCAATACCCGGTCTCAATGTTACGATCTGGGTCACATGAAGTTATTGCTTTTCGAATATATTGAAATAACAAATGACTATTTGCTCTGTATTATTATTTTCTTCTTTTTCATTGTTGTGTAAAACAGATAATATTTGGTTCTTTTATGCATTCAAATATTTTAAAATGTGTGTTCCGTATGGTTTAAGAATATGCGTTTCCTTTATGTATATACAATTGTTTAAACCACGTGTTGGTTTAACAAAAGGTCTTGTACGTACATAGAATAATCTAGATATCATAGAATAATAATAAATAAATAAATAATTTAAACATTAAAATAAAATATCTACCTAGTTATCAAGAATATAAAGTAATTTTCGAACATGATACTATTAGTGATATTTATAATTAAACATATTTATCTTTTAAGTTTCATTATTTTATTTTGATCATGTAAGCCGAGTGTTATGAGTTCAATTGAATCGTTGGTACCACAGCATTCATATGAATTTTAAGAATTCAATTTTCATAGATCTGCAATTTAATATAACAATTCTACCAATATTATAAATTTGAAAGTGTATGTTTAGATGCTTATCTATAAATATCCCAAAAGTATAGAATCATATATGTTTTGAATTGTTTCTGCTGCATATCAATGTACAAAATATGGCCTTGCCTGAATAAGCTAGTTATGAAAATATATCACAATTTTATTTTTAATATTACATATATCTTAATTCAACTGTTTTAAACTTTGTAGACAAAATTTGTGGTAAAAATGTTAATTATTTACATAACTTATTACAATTATATACCACCGTCGTTTCAAATAATTAGCCCCGAAACAATGTCAAGTACTTCTCTAAATTATATCATTAAATCTTTAGTCAAGTTACATGGCTCTGTATATTCCTAATTCAATTTTAAAGTTATAAATCATTCTTAATGGCAGTATTTAACAGATGGCTTCCGTTGCCGTCGTGATTTAATTTTAATGGCTCCATTGTCATTATAATGAATGATCAATTGTTGAGATCAGTTTGATGTGACTCATATCTATAAAATATACCACACTTGTGACAATTCTTACTATTTTAAATTTTGCTCATATATACAAGAATATCTCTAATTTATGAATGTTTAAGATAACTTGACTATATAAGGTAAAGCACTGTCCATCTTTTCGACCTGGAAAACTGGAGGCTTTCTAGTTTTGGGATTTCCTTGTAGAATTATAAACAACAAACAAGTTTTGTGATTTTACAACTAAGATCAACTAACACTTAAACCTTATATGAAAATTATAATAATCGGCGTTTCTGATAGAAAAGGACGTACATTCTATTAGAAAATAAATGGATTTTTTTTTGTTTTGGTTGTAAACGGCTATGCGGTTGAAAACAGTATGTCAAAAAATAATATATTATAGAAATTAAATAAAAATAAAATGATTGAAATGTTTCTTAACATTTTTGATTCATTTTTGCAAATCTTAATAATACTTTATATATCTTGGATTATTTTATGACGCAGGCACTTACTTAGGTAGGAGTTAAAGAAATGCTAATCCTAAAGGAATGGAATGGGATCTCAACTTTTCTTTTAAATATAAATAATCTCAGAATTACATTCAATAAAAAATTGCGATTACGTTAGTTCTATATATTTCTAATTTGGTTACACGTGCTCATATTATTTAACTTCTCGTGTTTTATTTGATATCCATGTCCATGACAAAACAACTTTGGAGCTGCCAGTATATTACAATGAAATAAACATATCAGAAAGAAAGAGTTCATCTACTAATATATCTCATAAAATTAATATATAAGATAAATCTTATATAGAAGAAAAGAAAATATCAAAAAAGATAAAATAAATAGCTCGCGAGACTCATAACGTATCCTCAAGCAATAATGACTTTCCAATGGTCCAATATGCCATTATTATGATTAATGGTTGATATAATTGTTTTGAACAATAGAATATATATTATCCTTGTAATAAATGGCTTAAAGGACAGAGTTATATACAATTCTGAACAATAAAATAAATTCCTTTATGTCTTTTTTTATCTACACTCCAAATCTGAACATGAACAAAATACATTTTTGAATACGTGGTGTCATAAATTAAAAAATGATACTGATTTGAAAAATGAATCAGTACACATTTCAACGTTATATTATTATTTTGTCCTCGTGGTTGAAAGATAAGTCTGCATATCAATGTTTCTTTTTAAATTCCGAAATAAGCTCATATATTTTTGGGACTTTTATTATAGTTTCTTTAGCTGCCTAGAAACTAATTGAATTTCTTTACCTTTTTGTGGATTATGAAACCTCATTTCTTTAGATCTAAATTGTTTTCATTAAAGTTATGGTTATTCTTACTTGTTCTCATATCGTAATTAAAAAAAGCCAATATTCAATATTGCAATGAAGTAAAATGTTATTACAAGACAATGGTTAGGAGTATGCGGAAGCTTCTTGCCGGCTATTTTCCTTGAACCTATTCTTTATATGAATTTAGCGTGTAATGTAGCCTAACTGAAATATGAACTTTGACTTTACTGTTATATAAAAAAAATATGATTCGCAGTCTATAAGAATACATTTAACCATAACAAGATATATTTTATAAAATAATTTCTGTTTTATCGAGAATCTAATATCAAGCCACGAAATAACATACATACAAAGAGAATGATTACTTTAAGTATTTCGAAGCAAGATTGATTTACGAAGTAAAGCGAAATAGAAAGATGATAAATAATTTAATTGATTTTAAGTAACTTTATTACTCTATGAATAAATATTTATTTACTTTGACGATTACATACTTTTCATGCAAGATATGAGTAGAATATATTTAACAAAAAAAAAATGCCAAATAATATAATATAAAAAACTGTTTTTTTTTATTAGTTGCTACTATTAAATAGTCAAATTATCTAACATTAATTTGGAGCTGCCAAGATCAAGTCTAATTATTCCAAATAGATGTTCCCTCTTTATCTTGAGTACCGTTTCGGTGTTTGGGATTATTGTATATTTATTTCTGGCAGTTAATAGTTATTATCTGTAACATATTCATCTGTATTTTATCCTAACAAAAGCTAAAATATAAAGTGTTCACAAAATCTGTGCCGAAATATATTATACTCGCTGTTGTTAAAATATATGAAATACTATCATAAAGTATTATCCTTTTTTATAATGTTTATTTTAGAAAAAATAACTATATAATTTTTATTTAAGTAACATTAATTTAGGCGAAACTAATTTTTTATTTAAAAGCATCTCTAAAAATATGTACACAAGAGACCATATAAAAGAACAGTAAATTATGCTTAAAATGTTGTCAAATTGTTCTTAAATCAATAGTGTGGAACAAACGTTATTAGTTATGAGAAATTATTAATTAAAATCTGAATTCGTACCTTATAATATGCAATAGTTCGACATTTTCCTATATAGTGGATATATTAAAGGTAATTGAATTAGATTCACGTAACGACTTAATAGGTATTATGTAAAATCAGATAATACAATAATATTTGATTCTTTATTACAACTTATTAAGTGAATTGAATGAATTTAGTGAATAATTGGAATAAACTCTTCGAAATCCGAAAACTTTACCCAAACATCATAAATTATCCTTTTTATTCATCGCTCAAAAAATATTGTTCGTTATCTTGTCCATTAGTCTTTTGATATTAGATATCGCACGCTATAGACGGAATCTGATCTGTTCCATCACTTAAGGTATCCTATTACGCACGGGAGTTTGAGGATTTTGACCCCAACGGAAAGAGCGGTAATGAACGAAATAGGGCACATTATACCCAATAAATTAATATTAAATGACAATTAGGCATTACAAGCGAGTTCCTAAATTAGATAGAAAACTTATATGACCTAAAAATTTTACAACTTAAGTATAGTCTGAAATATTTCTATAGTGCTATCAGAACTTCTTTTACGATTCCTACATATCCGTACGAGGTATAAAATTGGAAGAAGCCGCGTTCCTTAATTCACTTTCAACTATTCACAAGGTAAAATAGGTCGACTAGTACGGCTTCTATCCTACGTCATTCATATTCAGAGACATGTCTTTCATAACCTACCTGACAATCAGAGACTTCTGTTAAACCAATTAGTGTTCCCATTTATATTTCACAGTTGAGAAAAGAAATATAAAATTAGAATACCATATTCACTGTGTTTTTTTTGCATTATAAGTAATTTATTGTTTTATTAATTATCATATTTTATTATATGGTTTGCTGCACATAAATGATATATATTAAATTTAAAAAAAAGATTTAATAAGCCACTTATTTCTATTCATTTTTCAACGTTTCAAACAAAGTTCTTCGATTAACTTCTAATACTTTGGGATTTGGCGTTGGTAAATTAATATAAAATTTTACTTTTTAACAATTCCAGAACTAAAAGTTTTTTCTGAATAATATAAAAAATTAATATCTTATGCTAGAGCTTTATTACTTAAATACACCCTAAGAATAATAAAATACAATATTTAACTTTTAATTCAACCTTGGTGTATAATTTATATTACATAAATGTTAAGTTCTAGAAGTATGTGTTGTAAATAAATTTAGTTGAATATCTATCTATTTGTGTATAAATAGCCCTCATTTTCCCAATTTTGACAGTCTCTCACAACATTTAAATGCAGAGGGTTCTGATATAAATCATTCTGACATATGAAGGTGAATTATGTTATAGAAAACCGTTGGCATTTCGCCCCAAGTTATAAGATACATCATAAATTTATGGTTTTCTGTAACATAGGAAAAATATATTTCTGCACGGTACCTCTCCAAAACGTAACGATAATAACTTTATGTGTATGTTTTATACTATTTTATGTTATTGTATTACGTATGTACTTACATGATGCATGTTATTATATATTTATATTTTTATTGATTGCATAATTTTAAGGATAGCCCCTTCAAGCAGTTTTATAATCCGATCACACCAAAACAAGATCGCATTATTGTATCTCAATTGGTAGTTTTAATATGTTTTATTTATCTTTGTATTGTACAAGAAATATAATAATAATAGTAATAAAAGCTAATAGCATCCATTTGTTATCTGCAATAAAGTCACAGTTTTAAGTGCCATTTTCCTTGCAGAATGATTGCCTTCACGCCGCGGTGACGTCGTTAACAAAGAACCAAGCCGAACATTACGATAAATACAATTGTCTGTGAGTACAATAAAATTCTAATTTCTTTTGCAACATTAAATCGTAATTGACTTAACGCTCAGATTATATTGAATTAACAGAATAATTTAGCCGTCTGCTATAAAACGAGTGATGGCGTCTGTTAGATGGCTTACAATGAAATTTACACAACCAAATTGGATGTACAAAAAGTTAACGTTACTTAAGAGGCAGTTAACACGTTTATTAAAAAACTCATTGTTTGAAATGGTATATAAAGATGTTTAACCATGTCAAGCCTACTTAAGTGTTAAATAAATATAGAATGTGGTTCCAGTAATTGCGATTCATTAGGGTGTTTAAATATTTCAATGTATATTTTTTTTAAATATCAATTTAGTTTCCAATACTAAATATCTCACTAATACTTAAAATAATAATAAAATACTAATGATTTTTTTTTTATGTCTGAAGCTGTGCGTCAATCTAAAATACTTTAACTACATAAATGATTGAAGACATAATAT
Source organism: Melinaea menophilus ssp. n. AW-2005 (assembly GCA_918358695.1). Classification (NCBI taxonomy): domain Eukaryota; kingdom Metazoa; phylum Arthropoda; class Insecta; order Lepidoptera; family Nymphalidae; genus Melinaea; species Melinaea menophilus. The sequence goes on from OU911048.1 coordinate 1,904,867, forward strand.
CAATCATTCAAGTATCACCTTTACGAAAAGACATCAAAAGAACTGAGAGATGAAAGCTTATTAAAGCCCATACATAACGATTTGTTCTGCAAAATATTCAAATTGGTGTAAGGTTCTTGACAAGGCTCATGGCTTTTACTTTCTTTTTTCTATCAATGAGTATTAGTTAATATAAATATGTCCTGTAAATGGAATTAACCTGTCTTCGGATGCGACCAATATGGTTATAATAAATTATATTCAATTAGTAACAATAAAAACTAAAACCCATTTTCGGAGTAATTCTTATTTACCAAATATTTATTATGATCTAGTAAGGCATAATATGATAAAATAATAATTATATATTTTATAAATATAAATGCCGTGTACTATGTATGTATGTATGATCTTTATTAACTACATATATTTCAAATTATTGCATTTAGTTATATTATATATATATATATATATATATATTACTACACACTTCTTTGTGTGTATTCCAATAATTATTTTATTTTTATTTTATAGACGAAGATTGCCAGATGATGTCCGGACGTGTAGAAATTACGCTTACTTACAAGAAATATATGATGCTGTTCGAGCAACTGACAGTAAGTATTTAACATGATTCCTATGCAATATAAGTTCCAACTTTAGTTAGTTCCAATGTTATAGAATTTGAGACCTAATCCATTGTCGTATATGAGATGTTCACTTGTTTGTTTTGTAAATGTCTGACCTCTATTTTACGCCTCATGTGACAATTAGTTCTATTAAAAATTCAGCATTAGACCAATTTATTTTCATAACTTATATTTGGAAATACAATAACTGTAAAAAAATATATAATCCAATGCATATTTTATTAATAACTTAATTAAGTAAATTCTACCTTTGTACTTTATTAGAAATTAATCACAAATTTAGAATAAAATTAACGATTTGATTACTGTCTAATAAACACTCTCATCCGTTTCAAAGATTGATGATTTAATTAAAACTTATTCATATCGCCCCAAGCTTTAGAGCAAGAATGAAATGCAAATTTTAAATTATATTAATGGATTTGTTATTTGATAATATCAAATTGTTATGTTAAAACATATGATGACGTTTTTTAATTAGTGTATTATGTTTTTAGTTTATTATACACAATAGACATATTAAGATAAATTCTTACTTTGTAAAATTTTCATCAAAGAGTCGTATCGGTAGAAGTTCTCTCAAACACAATTATCTTATCTCACATCTGTGACCCACATTTCGAGTTCAACCTCTAACACACTAATAACGGGAAGAGTAAACAATTCATGTTTTTCCTTTTTGTTTTTATAAACAAAGTGGTGTCTTTGTTATTACCAAAAATAAAAAACAGAAACATTGACGTAACATTTTATTTGTTGACTTTGTTAAATAACTTTTATAAAAAATTTTATTCGTTTAAATATAGTTTGTTTTATAACTATACACTACATAGATGAGACAGAGTATATCTATGGCACATAGTTAAGGAGTAAAACATTATTTGTATAAAGATTTATCATGTCATTAGTTTGCTCTTTCTTATAAGATGGATGATGCAACTAATGAATGATTTGGCCATTTTTTGACTTTGAATGACATTACTTTCAAAATGAATGATTAACCAAATGAATTATTCTATTGTCATTCAACACATTCCCCTCCATATGATATTTTCATAGGTAATATGGCTAACAACATTTACGATAACACTTAGTAATTATCTTTTTTTTTCGTACTCAATTGTTGTTCGGATTGTATGTATAATAATTTTAATTACTTTATTGTTTTAGGTGTGTCCACTAAGGACTTCATGGCAAAATTAGGCGAATATTTAATCTTAACAGCATTCTCACATAATTGTCGGCACGAAAGAGCATTTAAATGCTTAGGGTCTAATTTAACAGAATTTTTAACCACATTGGACAGTGTTCATGACGTATTACATGATCAGGTAAACAAATAAGATTAATGTTTGCACGAAATTCATTTCTTTTAACTTTATACATATTACGAATATACTTTTTCAGGACGATGCTCTAAAAGACGAATCACCAGAGAACGAAGCAGCCTTTGTATGTACAACTTCCCACGCCGGTAGAATACAACTACACCTGACTACCGAAAGTGAACCAGTCGCATACTTACTTGTCGGCAGTCTGAAAGCAATTGCTATGAAACTGTACGATACACAGACGGATATAAGGCTGATGAGTTATTCAAACGATCCAAGAAGGTTTAGGTAAATATTTAATCTTGCTAATATTCTTTGTAAGTATTTTTAGTTAGGTTTTGATTGTCTCAATATTTACTGTAATGTTTCTTAACTAATTATCGTTAAATACGTATTTTAAACATTGAATTTGTTTTAAGAAAACAGACTTTGTTGTGAAATCCCTTGTAAACCTTTTTTATTAATTAAAAACCTTTTTATTTAGTTAGTTTAAAGTAAATTATATTAAAAATTACCAATTTTTTAAGGTACGAAATTAGTGCGATCCCATTACAACAGAGATTGAAGGAAGATAGTTGTCAAGTAACGAGTGATGCTGTAATACTTGCGTCATCTAACAAAGTGAATGATCTCAGGATTGGTGTCGCGAGTTTCTGCAAAGCGTTCCCTTGGCACTTCATTACTGATAAGCGATTAGAACTTGTGCAACTTGGTAAGATACTCAATATATTCCTGGATGACTATATGTTTTTATGGGTGAGCAAAATGTTGATCTGTGTGTTTTGAATTTAATTGGAATGGTTTATCTCTTTTATAACATTATTATTGAGGGCATTTGTTATATAAACCCAGAAATTATTAATAACGTGAGTCATTCTTAGATTTTTACAATCTAAAATATATGATAAACTGAAATGAAATGATTAAATCGCTACGTCATAAAAGTAAATTCTTGGCAATCAGACATTTTCTCACTTTATAAGCGTTACGAATATCTAATCACTAACTAAATTTACAAACTAGTCGTTAAAAAAATATTTTGCTAGAATGTTATCATTTTTCTATAAATGTTTTAATTAATAATAACAATAATAATGATATTCTTTATTGGAACCAAAATACATATACTTTTGAAACACTTTAAATTTATATTCTTAATACAGTATTTTATTTCGAACTAGTGATATCACACATATAGACTATAAGAAACAAGCGTTATTGTCTGGTGAAAAATTGAATATTATGACCAATTAATAATTCAGATTTTTTTTTTACAAATTCTAATAAAGTTCGGTGATAAACTTAAATTGGCGTTTGTATTTAAATGACAAAGATTTCAATCAAATAATTATTTAACATTAATATACATTATCGGGAAACATTTATTTATTTATTTTAAATGATTATTTTTAATTTAACAATAATAACTTATCACGTATTTTTATTTAAACATAACAGATTATGTTATAATATATAAATAAATAGTTGTCTATATAAACAATAAAAATGTGTAAAATTACATTAATTATAGGCGCAATACGATACTTGCTACTAATACCCTCATTTTACTCCTACTAAGTTTCTAAATCATAAACTTTAAAATCAATTCAGGCAGTATAAAACGGGAAATTCTATTTCAGTCGCTCGTTTGACCTACAATGTATCGGTTCTGTTATATAATACTCACTTTGACGCCCACAAAGAGACAACAATTCACAATAAAAAAACCCTAAAAATATCCTTGTAACTGTGTACAGCGTCACACTAACGAATAATATCCAATAAATATTTTATATACAGGTCCAAAATGTACAATAAGTACGAAACCGTGTTTTTTTTAGTTAATTAATCTTAATATTTAAGTACTTAAACTCACTAATAAATAGTTTATATTTACGAGTACCTCTCACAAACTCTTTTGATCTAAGATGAATTACTACACGGTAATATATAGATACATTTAAAATAGCAACTGCTATATCTTCGCGCTGTTATATGTAAGTATAATTTATGCTTACATAAAAATAAAGATATTTTGTATAGGCATAAGACAAACTATTGAATAAATAATCATCTTACTTCAGTAAATCTTATCTCTAGCGGTATATAGGTTTATCTTCATCATTTAAATCATATATTCTTTAACTATTGCTTTATCTATTGACTTATTATATTTGCGTTTTCAATTGACTTCTAATATTGTATTTATAAATTTGATTCGATTTATATTACATTTTGTTCCATAACAAAATATTTCAGACAAGAAAATTGAGATTTCATTTCTTTGAATTTTATTACTGGATGCGACAATATTATTTATTGTCCCTTTGGGCGTTTACTCTGATTGCTTTTTATGCAATTCAAATAAAATTTATAAGAGTATTAAGTAAGCATAATTAATTGCTACAATAATAATTTAAGTATTTTGAGAGGTCACTTATCGTTCATTTTGATAAAAATAAAAATATGTAGAATGTGTTATTGTTTATTTTTTCTTATGGCTAATTATGCTACATAAACAAAAATACGCTAACTAATATTTGTAGAACCTTGAAAATTAATCTAATTTACGCTGCAACTTTATAAAAATTAATTGATTATTATCAATACTATATTATCGTATATTCTTTTAAATTTTGTGTTATTATTTAGAAAAAAAATTGTCAGAGGAAGATCATCCTCGATATATACCTATACCTATAAATTGGAAATATATAATATAATAAGGACCTAGGAACCGAATCTATAATTATCAGACGAACTCTCAAAACACTCAATCTATTGATTATGCAATAGCATATTTAAAAAGACAGGTCTTATAATTAAAAATAGATAAACATTTACCTAATTAAACTGAAAAAATTAATGTTAAGCGGCGTTAGGTTTGTATAATTAAACATCAAAGAGCATTTCAGAAGCTAGAACCTAATTAGTTCATTATAAAGGAAATAACATTTTAATCAGGCTGTGGCGCGGTCTCAGTAAATATTCAAGCTATACTCATTGTTCTTTCACGAATAACGATTTCATATCGAAAGTTAATTTTATCTCAGGAATACAATTTTATGAATTTTAATGTTCACGAGTAAATGCGATTAGCAAAATGTGATTTTCTTCATTTAGTATTTAATTTACTGTGAAACGATTAGACACGATTTCATATTTTAGAGTGAGATTTTAATATCGTACTGTATAAAGTGGAACGGCATTGTGCGCCTGTTTGAGGCTACTTAATACATGTTAAGTAGGCGTAGGTAAAAATTTTAGTCAAATTATAAATGTTCTAAATGTTTTATAGAACTGAAAATCCACTTCCCTTAGCCGTTTTTGCTCCAAATTCAAAATAAATGCAAAAGATAACGACTTTCACATTTTATATTTTAGTTGTAGCTCTGCCCATTGTCCCTTCATTCGCGTGGAAAATGTTTATTAAAAGAAAAATAGCCTAAGTTATTCCTTATAACATCAGCTATCCAGTCGGTGAAAAATTTGTTGAAATCAGTTCAGCTGTTTTAGAAATTATCCGAAACAAACAGACGGAAAGAAAGTAAAATTAAAAAAAAAGATTTTTTGTAATTGCCGTATGCTTACGTATACATTTAATGAAAAACTGTAAATTTGGTATTACAAACAGACATTTAGTTTTTATTTACATGTATATTTCGAATAGGCAGAAAAAAATAAATGAAATACTTTCTAGGATATTATGATAATAAAACAACAAAAGCGCTCTACGTAACTCAACCGATATAATAATTGCTAATGATCTAGAAAATGGTTTTATAAGATTTATAGTATATTACTCAGGCATTTTGCGGATTCTGCATTTAGACCTCAGAAAAATAACTACTTACCCTAGTGAAAGTCACGTCTTTAAAAGGTTTCATTTCTATTCTTAAACGTGTAGTCGCAATGAAATAAAAAGAGCTAGAAAAGATATAATCGTATTAACATTCACAAAGGCGTATGTGAGTAATTAGCGAATATACAGACTGAATTGATATCGTTATAAGTTAAAATATAGTTATCCAAGTTTTTTACGACTTGTTTTAATAACACTTTTTTAAGTGGATCAAATTGGTTTTATATCAGTGAAACATTTTAACCTTTTGTTCTCCTTCATAATAACTGTTAACAAAAATTAACAGTTAATAAAAGGTATAATTTTAGTGGTAATAGTATTTTGTTAGATTGATTTAGCGGACATTAAATAGGCTTTGTCTTTAATAATTTATTCACACAACTTGCTGTTGAGATTAACAGCATATAGGGATTGATATTAAATCAAAATAATTTCTTGATTACTAATCATAGTGTAAAGAAATGAGTAACTTTAATAGAACTAACTTTACTTCTAAAAAAAAGTGAAAGAAACGCCATTCTTTCTTTGTTTTAGTGGCCATAAGACTCAGTGATTAATTACAAGAACTACGGGTTCGTTTATCATTTCCTTTAATAACAAACGTTGAAGGATTTCCATTAAACGAGTACTTTGGAATTAACAATTATTCCACAAACAGTTAAATGTTATAACAATGCGTTAGTGATACATTTTAATAATAAATCAGAAACCTTGTAGTTCTAAAAGTGAAAACCACTTACTGACTAATCATGGAATCTTAGCAACAACCTAGCCTATAGGTCTAATATTATTCAAGAGAATTCTTTTAAAATGTAGCTCATTGAGATAAAAATTAACGAATTTCTTTTTATATCTTACAAGAAAATATACATTATATTAAGTGTTTTACGGAGAAAAAGTAAACCATTGTTTTTGATATATTTAACTTTAGTCTCCTATTTCAGGAGGTGGCTTCATGCGTCTCTTTGGAACACATTTATCTTCACACGGGTCGTCACTCGGGACTTACTTCAGATTGTTACGACCGAGAGGAGTCCCTTTGGACTTTCGTGAAATACTGAAGCGACTTAACACACCATTTATGTTTTGTTTGAAGATACCTGGCTCGGCCTCTTCAGCTGAGGTAAGTTTTTAGTTTGAACTCTCTACTACAAAAGATAATATTGGTTCATGTCTATAAAATTTATATTAGAGAATAATAATAAAATTATTGAAAAACACTTTTATTTATTTATTTATTTATTTATTTATTTATATATTTTCCACTTTGAATCCATACCAGTCAAATGGAAGTGACAGAAGAGCCTATTTTGATATCGTATATATCAAAATAAGCCCTTCTATAAAGACACTTTCCAACTTAAAATAAGGCTACGAGGGTTCCAAACGCACCCTGGTCTGAGAAGAACCACAGAACAAACTCAGCCGGGTTTTTTATTTTTTTTTTATTTATTTTTTTTTTGAAAAGGAAAACATACAAAAAATCACAATTTTATATATCCCAATATTTTAATACAAAATTTTCGATTAATATATTTTAAAGACTATGATCAAAGTATACCTAAATGCAATAAAAAGTCCAAGAAAGAAAAAAATCCATTATTAAAAAATCCACGCGGTAAAATTGCCGGCGTAAAAGTAATATGGGTGCCCAAAAGCAATCATAATGATTTACGCTTCAAAACTTCATTAGAGGGTTTTCACCTCAAAATAGAGTCCAATTAACCTGTATTATTCAAAGCGATTAGGATTATAAATGATGCAGCATAATTCAAAATCTATGGATCCAAATTATGAACTATCAGTATATGTATAAAAATGGAATATTTTCAATAAACATTTAACACGACACGCACACACAGAAAAATAAAACCCATTTATAATCTAAATCTATATGAGCGATTTACCACTCACTGTCTCATCACGAAATCTCCGAAACTATCTGTCCGATTAACTTGAAATGTTACAAAGTTACTTCTTTTGTGACGTAGACGTCCACTAAGAACGAATTTCACGGAATTCCTATTCCAACGGATTTTATTTCAATTTCAAGTCAATCGACCTTACAGCTACAAAGGTTTCATGATGGAAGGATAGATGGAAGTAAAAGATATTATAGCAACGATTACCTTACCGATAGTTTACCATAGCAACGGTTACCACGGCAACCAGAGTTTAGATGAGGTTAGGGGGGTGCAAAAAGTTGAAATTTGGAAATTTTAAATTGTCGTAAATAAAAAATCACGTAAAAATATATTTGATTACAAAATTGAATTTTATATATTTAAAAATAAATAAATATTAAAAAAAAAAGTCCTTAGTTATATGCCGTCAATTTTGTCGTGGTGTGGGCCTACTGGGGATCCCGCCACATCACATAACTGGAACGCACCTCAATACACAGTACAGTGGAAATCTGTGTATTCAATGACTGGCATTATATTTCTCTACTTAAAAGTTAAAAAATTTACTCTAAATATAAAATAGAAATTAAACATTTTGTTAATACAAGAAGTCACATCCAAATTGATACTATGTCTAGCGAAGCGGGCGGGAATCGGCTAGTATTACATATAGCACGCGAGGTCAAATTATTCTCGTTGTTTTTACCGCAAAGAAATTTAAATCATCAAACGAAATTTTACTTAGCCATAGCATAATATCACGAGATCGGAATTATTAATTGATTGTGTAGCTTTTCATAATATTTTGAGTATTTCTAATTATGTTTTTATTTTATGTATGTATTTATGGCCATTTTTGTGCATATTCATTGAAATATCTTTAAACTTAATATTACACACATAAAACATAAGTATATGCGAATAAATTCTGTCAAACACAATATCACTGGCATCTTGAAACAAATTTAATAACCTCGAATAAAAATGTCGTAGTTTAACGTTATCTGCTTTTATACAAATACCTCAAGACCTCTCAGTATCCATTCAGTTTTATCTTTACATATCCGAATAGATAATTTTCTAAGGGTTAAAAGATTCAAAACTGATTTTTTTAAATTATACTAATCTATAATAATATTTGACATACATTAGTAAGACTGTTCTTAGATTTAAACTTATAACACCTTATGAAATATGAACGTAATCAATGGAAATATTTTATGTTCATTTATTTGTACTTTATTACTTATTTACACGGACATTTTAAAAATTTCAAAACTATTAAGATCTTTTAAAATATTGTATATCACCAATCAAATAACATATCGTAATAGAGTTATCAAATTAATAGTATTCAATTTTCACCAAATAAGAGAATTGGTTTAAAACAAATCCAACTCAAGTTAAGTGAAGTAAGAGGCACAGATGGCTAGAGTCATTGAAGTCCGCTTAAACAAAGAAGAGGACATTCGGACAATGCACGGATTTTCATTGAATTACTTGTGAATAGATCAGCAAATATTTTCTTTGAATTAACGAACGGACTTTACAATTTTGATTAGAATCTTGTGTTTTACAAAATCAGGGTAGATGTTAAGTTTCATTTATTAGTTCCAGTTGTTTTGACACATATTATGAAACTTTATTTTTAAGAGCGTCTATTTTAAGAATTATTCTTAGTTTTCTCGTATTCTTTTCGTTCTTCGTTAAATCTTAAAATTAATAAAAGAAACTTAGTGGGTGTTTTAGCAAGTATTTATTTTATTTTAATTTAATTATTTATTTTATTTATTTTAATTTACCTTATTACTAGAGTGAGAATATAAATTTAAATGCAGAATGTATGTAAATATTATAACATTGATTAGAAAATAAACGTACGAAAAATTAAATCTGAGGTAAAATGGGTATTTACTATTGATCTGTAAGGGATTGCAAACAAATCCATTGTTTGCTAGGTTCTTAACGATGTTTGACCAACTCGTTTCTCTGGAACGAGAACAAATTGAACGTAGGAGGTATTTTATCGTTGATTATAATGTATATACTCGCAAAAGGGCTTCAATAAATTATTTATATTTTAAACAAATGAATACAAACAAATATGAATTAATACAAAATCATAATAATATTGACCTTTAATTAAACTACGTTCATGTATAACTTCAAAAGATGTTAAAAAAGTCAAATAAACTAATTGATTATTAGAACTTTTTTTAATTGTAGTAATATATTGTATTAATTCACTCATTTTTTATTCGCATATAGTCGAAAAAGTTAATAGTTTTTTTTATATTTTATATGCTAATTTCAAATTAAAGCATGTAAGATAAATGTGCAATGTTGTTCAGGCAGGCAGTTCAGGCAGTAAATCTTATTGCAGTATATAATGAGTTTATTTATTGCCTATGTTTCCTTCAACTCGCTAAAATCTTCGTATGATTTGAAGTACACTAGGGTATGAAGTTTCAGGGCATAAATTTTAGAAATTGCATTTCACTGTTCTATCTTTATTGCAAAGTTTTAGTAAAGTTTTTTTATGAATAATACATAGAGGAATTTTAAAATTATCACTTAATGATATAAATAATGTAAAATAAAACATTGTTACAATTAAAGAAACAGGTATGCTTGGTTAATTTCTTTTTGACAGCCTTATCTTGGCAGCTAATGGCTTAAAAAATTTTTGAAATTTTAATATTGATTTCGAATTTATAATACGAAGATTTATTATAATTATTCTTTAGGCCTTTAGGGTGTGACTTTTGTATATATATTTTTGTCATACTATTCTTTTATTACAAAAAAAAATATTAATCCTTTTTTTTATTACAAAATGACAATGTTTTTACATTCTTACGTCTCAATAAATTTTCGGATAAGTTAAAAATATTTAAATTATTATAATATAAAACCGAATCCTACTTTTAAAAACAACAGGTGTAATAAATTATTGATTTCAAAATATCTTCAAATTCGAAAGATAAATATCATCGCCATTCCTTGTATTATATTCTTCAATTCTACATACACTGCCTGAAACCCTGCCTTTCCACTTATTACATCTATTTTATCTCTATTCTTTAAATGGGAATTGAATGAAAGAAGGGACATACTATATGTTACATGAAAATTTTGCAGTATATATTTAGCTAAAGAATATGCAATGTAGCACTTTTCATCCTACACTGAAATTCTTAAATAGATGATAGCTATTTGCTAGTAAATAAATGATTTATAAAAAATATGTAAGATTAAAAAGAAATAGTTTTTAAATTAAGCGAATACCGTTTTAGTTTATAACACCATTAAAACTATTTATATTATATAATCTACAAAATTTTAATATTTAACATATTTCTTACAACATTAACAGAGAAAACGCTAATATATTTGTTAAAATTAAAGTTAAAAAATAACATATATTCAAATACCGGAGCGACATGAATGTTAGGAACGAATGCCAGTATAATTTGTGTCTCACCACTGTCAAATGAAATTGTCAAGCGCTGCATCTTAGAGTTACACCGTTCACCAGATTATTTAATAGAAATAATCCTTTTTTCTTGAAAATCTAATAACGTAATGTTTATTTATGGAAATTTATGGGTGAACCCTCCTATATGCCCCAAAATACAGTATAATCACGGTAACTGTTACGAGAAATTTCACGCACGATAAAATATCCTCATTTTCCTATCTAATATAATCTTGATATCGCCAAAAATAATAAATGCAATAACCCTTTAGTCATATGTCACGTGAAAGATTCATGTTTACATTATTTACCCTCGGCTGATCCACAATGGATCTCAAGTCGGGTTAGGAAATATTATTATATTGTTTGTTTCGATAATCTTGCCTTTTATAAATATTTGTGGTTGAAGATATGAATGATTTTATATATTAATAAAAAATCTATTAAAACTACATCTTGATGATTTAGAACCTATGAATTATGAATTACTTAATTACTTATGAATGTCTGTATTTATCACGATCGTTCGGACAAAGTAATAATTTCTGTTAGGCTCAAATGAATAGTTCAAAACAGATTAGTAGTCGTAGTACGTGCAGTAAGAACTTAATAAAAATGCCATCGCAACTTTTAAGATTCATAGAATTTAATAGATTACACCATAATATAATCATCTTAATGCGTTATCGATTTAGAAAATTAATTACATAGAAAAATAAATATTATATTTTATATTTGCTGCAGCACTTGTTAGCTCTAGACTAGTATTGACTCTAGACTTTATCGATTGAATGATTCATTTTAAATCTAAGGACAACGTCAGTTACCAAGCTCGTTGTTTGATAAAAATTTAATTAGCCCCTTAGCTTTTTATTTATTGTGTTTTAAAATTGAAAACTTTAAGAAATAATTTCGTTGTACTTTTTTAAGAAATACTAAGAATAATAATTTTTCAAGTATAGCATTTGCAAAGTTTAAAATAAAACCGTTGCTAAGAAAATAAGATGAAACTTGCCTTTACAAGAGTAATTTAAGATCATTTCGTATTATTCAAATTTTGAACACTTAGTACAAGATATGCACATACAAAATTTGTGAAGCTCTATGTTGGAAGAATCTTTTATTTATACTCTTTTGGAAAATTACGAAAACCGTGAATTTTAGAAAAGTAACAGGTTTGGAGAAAAACTGCTGGCCACACTTGTTAACACGTGACCTTATTGTTACTTATTGTAGAGAGTTCCCATATGTGCCATGACAAAAATAAACTTTTCAAGAATTGTGTCTAATATCTGTTAATATTAATATAATTTGAAGAGAAATAACTAAAAAACTTCAAAATTACATTAAACTAGAGTTCCGAATATCAATATTATCTTATCTACATGCTAATATAAGAACCTAAGATGTCTAAAATATTTCAGTTAATCTGATTGTACTTTTTTCCCCAGGGCCTTGAAATAAAGGGACAGATGGTTTTCTGTTCTGAGTCAGATTCCCTACTTTTTGTAGGCTCGCCCTTTCTTGATGGCCTCGAAGGGCTAACTGGGCGAGGCCTATTTATATCAGACATCCCATTACACGATGCGACCAGAGATGTCATCTTAGTCAGCGAACAGACAAGGGCGCAGGTTCGTTTTTTTTGTGATCTTCATCTTGACTGCGTTTGCAAATAGACATTTTGGATTGTTTTTGAGTCTTTTCCTTTTAATATATCTGTAAACATTAGTATTAAATTTCGTTGTTATTAATAATCAGAATCTAACAAGTAAAATCTGAATTACATTTATTAATTAAATGTTCGTGTATTTAAAATAAGCATTATAAATATTATTGAACAAAATAACATAAGTTGACAAGTTCCATGTTCATAATAGACAGCTATATTATAAAATTAAATGAACATTAAAAGAGTTTTTACTATAGCATTAAATCACATCTTGTAAATGTATTATAATTATACCGAGTTACATTTATTTTGTGTTTATTTTTAATAAAACACCTTACTTAGATACTTTGAGTTTGGTAAAATGTGACTGATTAAATGAAGATTTGACTATCAATACATTAAATTTATTATTATTTTTATTATTGGTCTTTATTTATTAAATGGAACAAGGCATATATGTATGTATGTTAAAGGATATATTATATAAAATTTTCGATGTTCAGAATCGTATTTGATATGGCCTATTTCGTATTAAAACATTATTTTAATAAGGTTCGATGTAAACACAGAATTCCACTGTTTTACAGGTTTGACAATATTCAAATTATATCATGCTCAATAATATACAGTATGTATATATAATAAAATTTTGTGAAAGTTTTTATGATTTTAAGAAAGTCAAAAATATTATTATCACCAAAAAACTGAATTTGTAAATTTATCAGGCACTTTTAAAAACAGGCGTATAATAAATCTTGTATTTCAAAATTCTCTAATGATGTTGTTCCAATAACGGTGCTTAATTATTAAACTGTAATTAAGCTGACCCCTAAAAAAAAATTGTAAACTTTATATTTTCGTAAAATCGACCTTGTCTAAAAAATACATTAACCAAAAATATGTTTATATATTATAAAAAAAAAATCTTTTAAATTTTCTATATTAAAAGCAGCAAAAAAAATATATTTTCCATACACCTTATTTTTATTTATTTTTTATATAAAGGGAAAAAAATAAAAAAATATAAAAGCATATTCAAAAGTAAAAATAGGTCAACGCAATTGTTCTGTTATAGGACGGCCTACGCAAAAGGATGGACAAACTAAAAAATTCAATAGTTGAAACTAGCAACTCTGTTGACAAGGAGAGAGAGAAAAACGTCAGTCTGCTGCATTTAATATTCCCCCCGCACATTGCTAAGCGGCTATGGCTAGGTGGGTTACATTTTTACTTTTATTTTAATTCTTGATATTTCAACCTGCCGTCTATATGAGGTTTATTTGCGTTACCATTGAAATACATCAGTAATGTACTACTCGTCGAGTCAAATATTCATATTTGGAATATTTTTGCATTTCATTTGGGTGTTTGCTGTTTTCTTTGACTCATAAAGAAGTTCAATTTAATATGTTGCAATTGTTTATGAAGATAAAGTTCATACTTTTTATTAGTATTCAATAAAATGTTATTTGTTTCAAACTTTTGCAATTCTCTTTCCTTTAGTATCATTATTTTTGAATTCTTATTGCATATGCTTATTATCCTTCTATTGTCCTTCTTCTGTTTGAATTCTTATTATACTAAATGAATAGTGATGTAATCGTTTATAAATTTGCTTTTATGTCTTCAAGTAATAAGAATTTACGGGGTAATGAAACTACGTAAACCAATTTCTTCAACACTATTAAAACCGTATTGTTAAAAGCGGATAGTTATTACGTCTAGAAGACTGTTTTATTACAGAAATAACGTTCAAAACGGAGATTGAAACTGATTTTATTTATTTTTGCAATTAATTCTTTATTTTTAATATCTAATATTGACTTGCTTAGTAAAAGTTACTGAATTAAATTAGGTTAAATATGAAATTCTGTAATAAAAATATTTTGTAATAAAATTTTTTTCTATAGGGGAAGCCATAGAAGCTAAGAGCCACGATGACGTCACGATGTTGTTCAGTGACATAGTGGGATTTACGTCGATATGCGCAACGGCTACTCCTATGATGGTGATTGCTATGCTCGAGGATTTATATAGCGTTTTCGATATTTTCTGCGAGATTTTAGATGTTTATAAGGTGAGAATATTTAATTAAAAGACGCTTATCTATTCCTTGTTCATGTCCGATTAGAATGGTAATCCGATTACTGTAGAATTTAGGTAGATACTAAATTTCGGGTAAGAGAAAAGATAAAAGGTATCTATGTCCAGATTCGTAGATTTTATTCTCAGACAGAATAATAGTTGCTGAAATTATTATTTTGAGTCTGGATGAACTTAATGTCCGTTTTCTATATATTATTGATCTTTAAATTTTATTATGTACCCCGAATATATCATATAAAATTACAGGTTTTTATGTTAGCAGAGTCGCCCAAAATCTTAGCCAAGTCTGAAAATATACTTATAGTGATGAATGATGATTCATGAATCTTTACAATTTTTTTGTATTTTTATCGAGATTTCTTTTGTCTGTTTTGTAGTCGCACAAGATTTTTCAAGCTTATTCAGAAAAAAAAGGCTATTCGTTAATAAATTACATATTCGCCTTAAAATAAATTCTTTATTTATTTAATATATATACATATATAGTAAGAAAATATTATAACATACAAGTTGGAAGCGTTCTCTCTAAATTAATTAAATCATTTAGGTTGAAACCATTGGGGATGCATATTGTGTAGCGAGCGGGTTACATCGTAAGATTGATACTCACGCTCCACAAATAGCTTGGATGGCGCTACGGATGGTGGAGACTTGTGCTCAACATCTCACCCATGAAGGAAATCCTATTAAGGTAATCCTGTTATAAACATATTAAAATTTAGACAATCTCTTAAATATAATATATAACATACGGAATTTGATCGTACTTATGCAATGATTTCTTGTCAGATGCGAATCGGTCTTCATACGGGTACTGTTTTGGCTGGGGTGGTCGGAAAAACAATGCTAAAATATTGTCTCTTCGGTCATAACGTGACTCTGGCTAACAAATTTGAATCTGGTTCTGAACCTTTGAAAATCAACGTCAGCCCCACTACATATGAGTAAGTGATCTTTAATGATAGTACTTTTAATTGTTAATAAATCGATAAATGAAATATATTAATAGTGTCTTCAAATAGTGTTTGATATTACTTTAAGTAGTAATACGTTTTATCTATAAGATGACGAACAAAAAATGGGCATGCGAGCGATATTTTATCCTGTCGTGTAACTAATAATAAAAGCGACTAACATCGTCGTTCTCACTTATACCATTACTTAATGTAATGGAAATGAAGAGAGAAGTGTTTTAGGTATGACACGCAATAAATTACAATATTTAGAGGATATGGGTTGAAATTTACTGTATGGCGTAACTACCAGTTTTAAAACGTTTTTTATTAACATATTACTTTTAAAAGGTAATATTTTTATGATGTAATTAGTAAGTATGTATTATTTCATAAGAGTTACATAAAATTGTAAAATTTATTAATTAAGTATATATTACATTTTTTCAAATTGAAAAGATTTAACGATATGCATTATATTAACAATCATTTTGATAAATATATTTCATATATATTCAAAAATTACATGATACAAGATACATTTAATTTAGTAAACCTCTTACATAAACAAACAGGGGTTGATGAATAATAAAATTGCGAAATTTATTTTCTTATATATATTGGTAACACTGTTAAAATTTATTATCTGTACAAATTCACGATAGTGAAGTATTAACAGTAATGGCCTAAATAATTAATTTTACATCTAAAGTCTTTTGTACCACTTCTTTTATTTGGGTAACCTTGTGTTTTATTAGATATTAATAAACCAAATATTGAAATTATTTTCATGCCACAGATAAAATTCTAAACAAAATGATGAATATTTTACATATTAAGAGAAACCATAAATTTTAACGACAAAATGTGTTCCTAAAATCCTTATACATTTCATAACTCACGCAGGTGGCTAATAAAGTTTCCGGGATTCGAAATGGAGGCTCGCGACCGCTCGTGCTTGCCAAATTCCTTTCCCAAGGACATCCAAGGGACGTGCTACTTTCTACACAAGTACAGTCATCCCGGGACCGAAACGAACGCGCCCCAGGTATTGTAGAATATATACGTTTGATTTTTCAATTACATACTTGAAAATTAGAAATCATTAGTTAGAAAGCATTATACTTTTATATGGGAATAAAGAATAGTGTATAGTGAAAAAACAGTAATAACTCCAAATAAATTCAATATTTTGTTTTGAAATATTTCGTTGTTATAACAACCACTAAACGCTCGGAGAGTTATTCGCCATATTCGACTTGTCTTTTCTTATTTTTATCCATTATATAATTATATACATATTATTATTATTAAACAAAATTAATAAAACTTTTGAAATTAATTATATATTTATAAATAATTAATTTCTTTATTTGCATTACATATTCAGTATAATTCAGTATATGTAAATTTATAACCTCTGTAGTATATTAATTCACCCCTACCTAATCACATATTTGCCCTAAATTAATCAGATATTCCGAACCTTCATTAACAAGGTATGATAGTTCCGGAGATAGAGTACACTCTTTATACTCAATTCTGATTAAACTTAATCATGAATTCACCTATGTATATGATAACTGATAAGAATGTCTTTACCAACTCTTCACAATCAATCACTAATACTGTTTTAAACCTAACTTATTAAGTAGATTTTTGGTTTTCAATGGCCACTGAAATCAAAGGTCAATATCTAAAAATAGTATCTATCATTCGTCATCTGGTTCATAAATAAATATATCAAATTTGTCTTGAAAATCTAGTCCAAATATCAGGAGTTCCATTCCGCAAAGGACACTTATTTGTTTGATTCACAGATTGTTTTTCGAAGTCTCGGCGTACTTTGTGTCCGCTATTTATAAGTTCCTGTAATCTCCCTCATCTAACATATCCCATAATACCTATACATTAGTAAATAATATTTCATGTTTTTATTTAACAGGAAAAACATATAGAAGCCGCATTAAGGGATTTCGGAATAGGACAAGGAAAGACAACCGAAGTGGATTGTGAAGAACCGACTTAGTTAAAATCTGAATTATAAAAACATTCCAACACAAAAAGAGAGATATGTAAATAGTCGTAGAGTTAATATTTGTTTTGTATAGTATTTCGTGCCGTATATATAATGCTTAAAGTTAATACACGCTTTTTATTGATATGTATAAAATAAATTATTCACAAAATGGCAAAACAAACTTGACATATATAAAAGTAAATGTTAGAAATATGATTCAACGTCAAACTCAAAGGTATATAAATCGCAACAGAAAAGTTCGTCAAACGACATGGTTTGAAACTTTCTTCATCAAAGCAAAGCTTTAATTTGTACACAATAACTCTTATTATTAGGTGATTTTAAAAGCTCTCATTGTTTGAATTTTATTAAACAAACTTTTCTAGGAGATTGCGTCTAATTTAAAATACATCCACTTGAGGTGTGTGATTTTTATTTTATAACAAATATATCCAGGAAACAATACCACACAAATTTGTTTTTCTAATGGTCTTTAAGATTTATAATGTTTTGTAAATAACTAAAAACGACATAATCTGTAAAAGTTTTTAAAACTTTCTTGATTTACTTATATATATCACTTAACTAAACATTTTTTTTTCCACAAAAGCATAAAAGCTAGCAGTTCTTGTGTCCTTTTATAGCTAATCTTAATATTTAGTCTTAATAAAATATTTAAATAATATTAAGTATGATGATACGATATAATATAATAACTTATTTATATAAAATAAATATTAGATATAGTTCTCCTACAAAAAGCTTCTTCAGTTAATAGCATTACTTCCAAAATTAAGATTACATAATAATTTTCACCAATGGAAATTTTAAGTTTGTTTTTGTATTTTGTAAACTTTGATTTAGGTTTCTAAATCTTATTAGTTTTACAAGAAGGTTTACTAATAACTAAGCCTTCCTGTAAAATATTGTAAAAAGGATGTAAAAACTTTGTTTAAAAAATCCTAATTTAGATTATTCTTAAGTAAAGTTATCGAAACAGTTTTTTGCAATTGTTAAAGAATTCAAAATTAAAATTTTCAGTCAAATGAAATTTAAAATATCTTCTTGTATTGTCTGTTTGTTTGTGAATTCCATAATAATAATGTACAAAATTATGATGGTTTAGTTTTATTTATGTGATCAGTCGTAAATAGTTGTAATATTAGGAAGCTTTGTCATAAAGACTAAGGAATTGTAAATATATTTGAATCTGGGATAATTACGACTTATTTAATGATATAATGCATTTGCTGTAGTCATACATAAAATAAGGTTTAGACTACACTTTTGGCACTGTTAGCGTTATATAATAGTAAGTATGTACTCGGCTTATATTTATAGAATTAGAATAAAATATTATGTTTTCATACAATTTTGTTTAGTTTTTTCATATATTAAGAATTAATGTAAAAACATTGTCATTCGTAAAAGAATAATTAAAAAGGCAAAGGAAACCGAAACAATTAGTTTTAAAAGTTTTGATCGTCTGTTTGTATGTTTCTTTGCGCTCATCAAGTAAAAAGTATTTAAAGAAGTTGAATGCGGTTTTTGAAGTAAATTATTTGAGATCTAACTTATAATTTGGCTTTTATTAATTCATGTTTATAGGAATGCTAGACGTTGAATTATTAATACGCGTGTACGAAAAAGAGAGCAAAAATTATTATTGTTCTATAGTTTTTTTTTAAATAATCATAAGTTGCCCACAAAGCTTTTAGAAATCATAATACAGCACTTACCAAAGAAATACATATTAGTTGGAGACTTAACGACATCATCGTATTTAGTTCGTACAGTTTCATGGAGTTCTTTATGATTCACAGGCACTGGACCAATAAGCATATTAACAAAGCTTTTGTTACAAATTTGGCACATTATCACAATACTGTAAATGTTTCCATATACTCTATAATGATCTTCTCTCCTACATTATTGTTCTTATAAAATATATAATCTAAGGGTTCTGATATATGAAAGAAAAAGCGTACGTTCTAAAGTAGTTAAAAGCTTACTGCGATAACGTTTAACATATATAATATATAAATTCATAGAAAACAATATATCGCAGATATTTCTAATGTAATTCGAATTTTTATCTAAAATATAAAATACACTTATATCTTGTTCACATGTTTCATTGTAAATAATATTCACTAAAAATAGTTCATATTTAAATGAGTGTTATAAGAATCGCTTTGATATTATCATTACATATCGCTTAGACGTTAACATCTAGTCACAATAAACTATTCTAGTCACGTAGTAATAATGTACTATTCTGTAGACAATAATATTATAAAAGACAACTTTACAGACTATCGTTTCTGTATGTTAATAACTGTTGAACCTACTTCAACAGTTCTTCTGTTAATTGTAATTTTTTATCATATATACAAAATACATTATGATTTCTTTATTATAGTTTCATGTTACGTTTACAATTAACGACTTTTATGTTCAATACTTTAGGCTTAAGATATTTGATTTATTACTAGTAAAAATGTTAACCAGATTACTCCTTTTACATCTAGTGCAAAGTGGGTCTTCAGATCCTGTTTGTATAAATATAATAATTACCACAAAAAAGGATGTTCCCGTCGACTTTAAAAGATTAGAGAAATGCGGCCTCTTAGTTCAATTGTTGTGGTTCTCATCTTGTTTAGATTAATTTAAAAATATTTATATAACTCTGTATAAAATACGGTAGATTACTGTAATTAATAATTCATATTACCTCTATCGGGTACAGAATACCTAAGCTTTAACTTTTCTATAGAAATGAGTTCTAAATATATTTATGTTTATATTCGAATTATATTGTGTTGTTAATATTACTACAAATATTTATTACAAATCATCAATATAGGGACAATAGTAAATTTCTGCATGGATGTATGTATAGTTGTATAGATATATTATTTGGTGACTGTTTTAGAATAAAAATGTATGTGAATTTATTTCTATGTATCGGCCTTCTTAGATTAGATGTATTTACTATTAGATAAAACACTATATATTGTAAATTATATTTCACGCTGTATGCGGTTTTGGAGATCTTGCCGTGAGAAGTGTAATTGCACTGTTAGAAAAACTATGAAATAAAAACGTTTCTTTCATAAACATTGTTTTATTTTAATCTTATTAATATACATATATCATACGTCAAAATTGTATCTGTGGAAATTGAAAATTTACTACATGACATGATAATTCATGTGAGATAAAAATTAAATTCTATTTAGTTTGTACTCATTCAAATTCTTTTTCCATTTATAAAAAAATATAAACATAAAGCAATTACTATGATATAATCATTTTTGCGCTATATTATATTGACAATATGAATAAGAGAATATACTCAAAAATGTTTTAATGATAATCCTAAAAAAATATATTGTTAGACTATAGTAATCTCATAAAAACCATTACTTTTTACAGACAAGGGACTCGTCAAACATTCATAATTTTAACATTCAGTTGCTGTTACGGTGTATATGAATTGAGAAAGATGAATTATTGATCAGTTATTTAAATAACAACCTTAAGGTTGTGCTTAACTGTGGAGTTAAAACTTAATTTGAATTTAGACTCGTCTTTGTTTTATTATTATGAATCTTTTTGAGCTATTAATTTGTAAAAAATATTCAGGCCTATTTATAACATGTATTTACATTGCGCAGTGACCTGTATATTATTAATTCAATCGATGTTACTTGATAATATATTATTGATTCAATCGGTTTAATCCACTGTATCTTAGAATTACCCAAATATTTATCTAGTTATCTAACTCACTCAATATAATAACATTTGCGACATAATAAAATTTAAATAGAACTGTATAATATTCATTTTGTCACAGAAAAAGAACAAAGGAAAAGGAAATTAACTTGCATGAAATAAATTATGCTTAAGTGATAAGAGACACTTTACTAAATTAGATGACTTGTAGGAGAAAGAGATTTACTTAATAATACTACTTAGAGGTTGTTCTTGAATTTCATTTAATTTTTCGATAAGCATTCCAGAAGTTGTTTTAGTTATTGAGAGATTAAGTGGTAATATTCCTCAGAAAGTCATAATAAGAATCAATAGTCAATTTTATCAATACCAATCAAGAATCAATAAATATTCTGTATTCGAATAATAAACCTACAAAACTCCTCAACGGTTATTACGGCTTTTAAAACTTCATAATGGGAATAACCAGGTCGTAAATAGAATTTAAGTAAATTGCCGATAAAAATGCCATGTAGTGTAGAATCATAAACTTTTACGCTTATTCCGTTAAATTTATGTTTCAATATGCCATTCGGTAGTTATGAAGTAGCAAATATGCAAATAGGAATATTTATGTAGACGAAATCCGGAGAGAAATGGTTTCTAAGCGCGAAGTATTACTGCGCGAGACGCAGCGCTTACGGTGGTATACAGGGTATAAAATTATATATTTTAAATAAAGAATATAGAAAACTATATTTACTTAACACATAAAAAGTATATTATATAATTGTTAATAGCATTTCTTCGGCGTCTAAACGGTTTCTAATTACATCATTTGTGGTTACTGTGATATTAAAATATAAATATTTTCATCGGTCATATCCGCAATAAGCATATTAAGCAGATGTTTATTTAAATTAACTCTAAACATATTAACCATATTATGTTTAGGATTTTTTAAGTCTGTTCGTGAGTATGTAGCAACACTACATACTTCCATATTTGTTATATTAAAATGATGATATACATATTAAGAATACACAAATAAAACAATAAATCTTTTTAGATATGTTTTTACTTAGTCTCGTAATTAATATATTTTCATTGTCGCACAGCCTAATTTCATTGTCGCACAGCATATCGTCGCCTGCAATACATCGGTACCACCTGAATGCGTGGTGATCTTCTACTGTGCGGACCTCAAGGACCTTTCTTCCACATACCATTAAGAAGTAGAACAAATTTCCTGCGACGATATAATTCGGTATTATTCGGATCGATACGACATGGGTAACTTAAAAAAAGGCAGTTGAATTTGCAAAGTATACATTTTTTTTTGAAGGTCAAGGCCAAGGCCGGCACTTGCGATTCCCCGGACATTGCAAAACTTCATAGTCAGAGGTCTTCTCTTCTCTCTTACACAAAAAAAAATACAAATTTGTTTGTAACATAAATTTATCCCCTTCACCAATAGTGTTTTGAAGTATAAAGATAAAAAAGTCATTTATTAAATATTATGTATATAAATTCACAAAATTGGTAAGTGCTATTTTTACATTTTGACTGTTAGCGCGCAACATCCTATACCCCAATTTTCACGTATTTCCATATATCCGATGTACTCGTATTCAGGGAATTTGAAATTTAACATTAGCATTTTGTGGCGTTAAGCGTACTTTGTAACTCGTGTTTACCATAACATACCTATTTTATTTTGCAAAACAGTTGTATATAAATAATGTAATATATGAATATTGGTATTGTATTACTTTTGTTTTAATAATACATTGTTTAATAAATTTAATGCTCTTTTAACTCTGAAATTTTGTGAGCAGGTTCAATATTTATATGCATATTATTTTAATTCCAGAATTTTTAATGGCAGAGAGTAGAGAAATTATAACTTTAAAAATTCCTTAACTTTTTTTAAAAATATTAACAAATGTGGTAATTACTTTTTCACTTTTATTAGGAAGCTTTTCTGTTTTTAACAAATCTGCCCCGGAGTGTCATAAGGGACGATTATTTAAGTTGTTCCACACAGGCAAAGTTAAGTTGTTTAAAGTAAAAAAAAAATATAAAGTAAAAGATGTTCAATGAAATGCACATTTTTTTTTCTTGGTCTTACGGTTCGCAGTATATTTTATACTAGTACATACTCCTGAATAACAATTCACTGATATTTTCCAGACATGATGTTCACGTTCAATAATTTTACTAAAATTGTGAAATAATTTTTTTTACCCAAATTTACTCTGCAGTTCATGAAAAAGTATGTGTAGAAAAACGAATAACCAAAATGAAATAATTATTAGGATAATGGAAATGAATCTCCAAAGGATTAAAATGCTCACTGAGTAAGAATTAATCTGAAAAATACGATAGTGCAAATTAAATATCTTTTTCATTAATCATTACTGTATATACTCGTACCATTCACATTTTCATATAATTTATTTGGTTAGTTTTTTTAATATCTTAGATTTCTTTTTATAGAATTTTAAAAAACACCAATAGTTCCGAGATATCATATATCTTCAAAATACAATATTATTTTACAGTTTCATTTATTCAGTGTATCAATAGCGTAGCACATGTTAGATTATTTAAAACTCTACAAATAAAGATGACTGAAGAGATAAGAAAATCTATTAAACAAGTTATATTAAACTGTCCAGTGAATAGAAAATACAAAAAAATACATAGTATGGTATAAACTCTTTAGGGTATAGCGGCTCTGAGAAAGAGTTAAAAAAATTATATAAGCGCTTTTAAAATTGTGATTTTAATGTTTTTATTACGTCTTCATATATTTTTTCTAGTTTCTACAAATTGTGGGGCCAATTTGACACGTTATTACACATTTATCTAAGTGATATTATCGAACCAAATATCACTGATGGATGTAAATTATATAATAAATAAAAGAAAAAAATTGAAATTCTTCTCTTTCTTGAAACAAAAAACTTGTTTTCTGTTGCGACTATTTTATAATGAATTTTAAGTTTATATCTTTAGCTTCTTTACCCTCGCCTAAGTTGTTTTTGTTATCTAGATACTGCTATATTCTAATAAGCGTTTTCTAGGTTTTTACATACGAATTAATAACCTTATCGGCTTAGATATTGTTTTATCACTATTATTAAATTATGCGACTGCTATTCAAAACAATCTATTTTACCTTATAAACTTAAGAATTCTCACAATCTATCCTCAGTAGGGTCCCATGATTCGAATAACAACTTTCAAAGCTTTGCGCGCATCTGTAAAATTGTTCCAGCCGAATTCTTATTTTCGCGCCCAGGTTGCTCTTTGTTGGTTTCAAAACTAGCAATACCACGTCGTAGTCTCTGTGACGACACGCGGCAAATTGAATTTCTGATGACCCGAAGAAGGAAAGAAGGGCAGGTATATTCATCTAAAACAATAGTACGTATTTAAAAGATGTATACAATAATATTTCTAATGTTAGATTACTTAAAATTATAAATATAGATTTGTAAAGATAGCTAAAATCTATTAATCAAGCTATATTAAACTGTCTAATAAATAAAAAAATATACAAAGGTACATAAGTTGGGACTTATTTAAAAGAAAAGAAACCAATACCAAATAACATGGTTAATAATCACAAAATATACTCTATGTATAAGTTTTTTTCATGAAAAATGTAAAAAAAGCATGGGCGCTAAACGAGACAATGAAGAATCAGTTAACAACAGAAGCTAATATAGATGGTAGTTTAAATACTTCTATATATGAAATGAGTCTGAGTCGCCACTGCATGTATCTATGTAAAGGGAAAAAATACACAATTCAAGTTATAGTAAATTGAATATTATATTGAGAAACATAAGTTTCGTACGGTGGGACAAAGCAAATATAAGAAGCCATTCGCGTCCTCCCATCGTGAGGTGTCCTTTTTATTTCTCTAATTTAGGAAATTCATATAATTTTAGAAGCTCACGTGTGATGGCAGCACTAATCGTCCCTAAAATTTTATTTATTTTATACAGCTTTTAAGAATTCTTATAATATTTAATGTAATATCTTGATAATTAAATTATATACGTTGCACATAAACAATATCAAAATTGGATTAAAGATATACTTACAACAAACAAGATACAAATAAAATAAAATAATAAAATAATCGGTTTGTGCATTTCTCACTAAATATAAATTTAAATTTATTAATTATTATATTTAAATACCATACTTTTTCCTTCACTAGCTTTATTTGCAATACACATACGAGTATATAGATAAATTCAAAATCAATAGTGTAATGTTATATCTATTAGTGTTTCACTTGGTATATGCAGCATTAAGTGGCAGTGAAAAGTGACGAGCTTCATTACATTTATAACATCGTCACAAGATATATTCACGGTCAAAAAAAGAGTAACAAACGTCATATCTTTGATAATAATTCAACTTGTTACATTATCCTTTTACCGTTGTTTTACGTTGCATTATTTGTATAGACATTAATGACCATAACACGCTATACAATGTGTGTGTAATTATATATTATCGATTAGATTATAAATTCCACATTATTATATAAACAGGAATTATTCAATAACGAAGGAGTAGTTAATAAAAAATTTTAATGGATCAAGGAAAATAATAATTATTATATTTAAGATAGATGACAATATAAAAGAATTTCAGGAAACAACAAAGAGTTTCCGTAAAATTATGAGACCCGTGTTAAATCAACACGCCTTGTTCTGAAATTTTCACTCCATTAGGATAATAACCGCACCTAGGCGTTATGAAGATGACATGATATTGATGTTGTAAATTTTATGTGTAATGTAACATAGTGTAATGAATCATCTGTTTATTTATTTATTAATAATCTAACGTCATGTGTTTGTACCATATACAATTGTTTGTTTGTTTTAGAATTACCATTATTTTAGAAAAACCTTTTTGGAGTATGTACTTCACGTTCCAAATGTCATTCTAGTCAATAAGAGAAGCATCCCTTAAAATACTATTATTAAATTTATAAAAACTCAGTAAATGCAGCACAAAAGAGTTCAGTTTAGGAGGCTTGAGGTTATAAGATAGAAATAAGAGACATTATAAATATATATTATTCTATATATAACATAACAAGATAAATTATTTATATGGTATAAATAAATAATTTAATATATTATAATGGAAAAATGTATAAAAATAATAAAATTTAAAGGTTTACAATATGTATATATGTATTATAAATTGAACATTAAATCACAACCAGCCATGTATTATAGAGTATTGTATATATATAAATGTATTCTACGACATTTTGACAGACAAAAATAGTGTTTGAACAAGCATTACATCACCTTTAATAACTTTTATGTGACACTATATAAAAAAAAGAAATTAACTATTACATTAAATAACAATACAGAAAATAAGTCCATGCGTAAGAAATATCTAGTGTAAAATATTTGTAATAGAAGCAATAAACTGATTTCAGCATAAAAACAATCAAAACATCAAAACGAAATTGTAATTTAAGCAACCAAAAAAAAGCAACGCATAATAACATATAGGTAAGATTTTTAACTTGCTCAAAGCGTAAAAGTAAATGGAAAAGCGTAAAAGTATATAGTTCAAAATATTACATTCACTATGCTAAAAAATTCTTGATGGCAATATCGCTAATGTCATTGACAAATATCTTGCTGTCAGCTGACAACAAAAGCTATTATTGACAACAATTATTATTATTTTTATAAACATAGGTAACATTTTTAAACATACGCGTAATTTAATTAAGTTTACAGCTACACAGCACATATTTGAATTTATTGAAGCTTAGATGAAAAAAAAAAGTGTCAACTATATGCTAGAAGATAGAAAAGCTATAATAATAAAACATTTTTTTTTTCATCGAACTTGAGGTGCAGCCTATTTATTGGCCTATTGGCAAATATTACAAATAAATTACCAAGAACAAGAAAAGCAAAAACAAAGTAAAAATAAAGTAAAGAAAAACAATAAAACACAATCGCAAGGTCTCAATGGATAATCTTCATGTTGCCAGCAGGAAGCTTTAATACAATTAAACCGTTGTATATCCAGACATTTCTCATTCCAATGTGCTTACGGGCTAATATAAACAACGTCTATTTGAAATTTGTAAGGTATTCACTTAAGACATAAGAAGAGCCTTTCAGGAAAACCTTTTCACTCCAACCTATTGTTTTCATATGCCGGTCAGTTAATTTGATTAAAATGGTTTACACTTATCTTTAGAGACTTGGCTAAGCGACTACAAATTTTAATAGAAACATTGTAATTTTTAAATTATTTAACAGAATTTAAGTGACAATATTTGCTGCGTTATCTTGACTCAAAGATACCATCAGTCTTAATTATTTCTATGACTTATTTTTAAAGCAGATAAAAAAATATCACGGACATATTGTTTAAAGCAAGTAAACTCCTCTGTCAAGCGATACACTGAATCAACATTGGTTGACAATTGGTTGACATCTACTTTTAAACTGTTTCTCAATATTTGCCGTATGAGCCATAAGTTTTAAACTCAGTGAACGGCAATGGAGTAAATGGTCACCATGATCGTCGACTTGTGTATTTTAAATAACAAATGTTTAGGAAAAAGTGAATGATAATGTTGAAAATGAATTTATAGGCAGGAATGTGAAGTGCTGTATTAAACAGTATATGAACTCATTTCCTAAAAATTATTAGTAACACTTTTAAAATGAACTTTGGTAATGCCAATAAACATAACTATAAAAACACATAAATTACTAATTTAATAATAAATTATAAGCACGAGAACTTGTACACTTTCTTAAGCCTACCATCGAAAAAAAACCAAAAGTTGTTTTTACAAAATTATAACCATCACGCAAAACAAAAATTCTACCGAACTTTTTAAGACGCAATCAAAAATAATAATTAAAAGTTACGAAGCTTAAACTTTACAAATAAATTATTTTTAATTAATTATCGTATTTCTTACTTTTGCCGCAGTATATCTTGGCTATTAGAAATTGCTTTTCAGCGATAAGGATCTTTCATGTCATCATCCCAGTCTCAAATTCAGAAGTGTTGTTATTATTTTTATTTATCTTCTTATCTGTTTATTAGTATACAATAAGTATATTTAACAAATTTCCAGCCTTGAATGCTTATTTATTTGTTAATTGCTTTTGTTTTTCTATTTTCTTATCGAAAAAGAAAAAAAAATACAAAAAATAACAGCACCGATAAAAATGTGGCGTCTTATTTAATTTTTTGTGGTCAGTTGTATAATCGGGGATATTTTTAAGAAAATTCAGTTTTTGTTGATTTAGGTTTAATCCGTTAATAATTCATATTACCCCTATCAGATACAGAATACCTAGACTTTAACTTTTCTATAGAAATGGTTTGTAAATGTATTTACGTTTTATACTTCGACTTAGAAAAAGAAATTAATTTACATGAAATAATTTAGGCTTAAACGATAAGAGACATTTTACTTAATTAGATGACTTGTAGGAAACAAGATTTACTTTATTATGCAAAGTAGAATTTGTTCTTGAATTAGTTTTTCGATGAGTGTAAGGCGGTTTAAGAAATGAGAGATTAAGTACAAAATTCGCTTGAAAGTGCTGTTAAGAATCATAGACCAAAAAAATTGTTTCATAATTAAAATCTTATTTTCAAAAAGTCCATAATTACGTTTTTATTACAACCACCTACAAAACTCGTCCACGGTTGTTAAGGCATTTAATACTTATGCTAATATGCTAATAATTATTATGCTAATAGCCAGGTCGTATATTGAATTTAACTAACTTGATGATAAAAATGCCGTGTTGTGTAGTCATAAATTTAAGCACATTTATTCGGTTAAATTTATGATCCCATACGCCATTCGGGAGTTATGAAGTTGTTAAATATGCAAATAGAAATATTTACGTCAATGTTCTCGGGGGAGAAATGGCTTTTTAGCGTTACGTTTAGTGTTATGCTTTACAGGACGCGTCTCTTATGATGATATAAGTGGGGTAGAAAATTAAATAATTTACTTAAAAAGTAAGTACAGAACTTTATTCACTTTACATATTAAAACGATATTTTGGAATTATTATAAATAAATATAATATTGACATAATAATAATGTTAATAGCGTTATTTCGGCAGCTAAACGGTTTATAATTATATTTAAATAGACATAAAATTTGCGGTCGCTTTAATATTAAAATATAAATATTTTATCGTTCATATCCGCAATAAACATATTAAACAGATGGGTAATTAAATTAACCATATTATGTTTACGATTTTTTTATTTTTTATAATCTGTCTGTGGCAAGTATGTTACAAGTTTAGGCAAGACTAGATTTTCATGTCTATTAAATTAAAAGAAAATCGAAATGTATCTCATAAAATATTTCCTTACTTAGTCTCTTAGTAAAAATATTCGTGATAATAATTAAATGAAAATTCGTAACTATTTTCTTTAAAGCTCTATTGAATTATTTTCACTCTGCATTAAGTCGGCACAATAATTAATATACAACCTTAATTATATTATTTTGGGTAATAATGCAAATGAAGACTTTGTTATAAAGCGAATATTTAGGAAGCTTCCCAAGAAACAATTAACCTTTGACGAGAGAAAGACTTTTTAATCAAGATTTCTGATCTTGTTACCGATTTTTTATTACTTTTTATACGTTTGACTTATACTTTATAATAACTTATAACGTTAAAAATGCTTTTGTATAAAAGTATAGTAAGTAGACTGGACTAAGATAACTTTGGGTTAATAAAATTCTGCCTATTAATTAAAAATCAACTAATTAATTCACGATTTTTTTTACTAAGGTTTTAAATAAATCTGGTCACTATATAATTATGAAATATATAAAACAAAAATGTATTGACGGTAATTTTTCCAGGAATTGTGCTTATTATAAAATTTGTATAATTAAAGTTATCACTTGAAGTAATTGTGATTTTATATTTCTGGTATATATTTATATTGTTTTATGTTATGGTTTAAAAAAAAACCTCATTCATTAAGTATAAAATGATTTTTAAAGTTTTAAGTTTCATTGAAAAAACATTGAAGTTTGTGCAGCGGACAGGGTTATGACTGACTTTATTTAGAGAAGACATCTTAAGCATTATAATTAATCGTATCCAAGTTGTAAAAAAAAACACAACTTTTAATATAAATAATATTCATGTTAACACAGTTTTATTTTATCAATGTATTATCTTATCTTACACAAAGACCTTATCAAGTAGGATCATGAGTACTTGTAAGAGTGTAAATGGGTTTTATTATATACAATACTTGGTCATTTATATTTTAAAAATAATTTGGGTGTTGCGATGCACTCATTGCTTAACTATTACACTCGATACCGTAACACAATATAGAATCATAATATTATTTTTAAACTTTTAGTTTGTTTTGGAAATCACACGATCGAACGAATTTTACGGAATTTTGGTGTGATGTTGTAATAAGGTAGACTGTATGAAGATAACGCCTTTACGTCAGGAAAAATCAATTTTTAGCAAAGTATAAAAAAATATAATACTAACTGCAATAAAAATAAGATTTGTATTTTTTTATATAATTTAAGATAAATTATTATTTGAGTTAATGGAGGAGGTTACAACGAAGTCACTGCCAATAGCTAGTATCAAAATATGCTATAAATGTTTCTTTAAACATAGTAAATGGATATAATAACAATGAAAGTATAAAATGTCAGAACAACATTTAAGCAATTTCGTAAGAATTCATAACATAACAAGTACATTGAAATCTTTGAATATTACATGTGTATAATGGAAGTTTCAAAAGTACACAATGTTTACTTAAGATTGTGCGAAATTTAATTGTTTTTCAAACGTTGCTTCAAAAGTTTCTAACTTTACAATCATTCTGAATTAATCTAGAATTTACCAATAATTATATTTATTATTATACATGAAATTGGTGCCTATTAATTCTTCTGTATTGTAAACATACATTCTATCATACATCATGTCACTGGCGACATATTTCTTCTCCAAATCATATGTAGGCATGCCATCCATCCCTTCTTCTGGCTCCTTCTTCATCGGTTCATTATGTACATAAAATGCCTGTTAGTTGCTGTAAAGTTATTTTAAATAGCACAATACAGATGACTGGGACATGAAACCATTTAAAAAATTTTTACGTAAGAAGACCTAGGATTAAAAATATATTTTTTTACAAATGGGATGCTGTTGAATTATAGGAAATAGTGACAAAGACTTTCTCAAGAATAGGAAGAGAGTATATTTGGACTAAGCTAGGAATCCAGTTTCTCAATCAATGTACTAAAGTAGCCCTGTCTTCTACACATATTTATTCTAACTTTAGAATGTGCACTGTCTTCTACACATTCTAAAGTTAGAATAAACAAAACTGTACTATAAATGCATAATTATTTTTAAATGCGTTGCAACCGATGAGTAATATGGAGGATGTAGGTAGAAGAAAAGACGAAAACGGTTTTTGCATCACTCACTGAATACGAAACGTAGCTGTAACAGCAGTAACTGTGGTTAATGACCCTGACTTCGGAACCAAAGGTTGTGCTTTTGATGCACTTACGAGACTCGTATGTTTCGTATGTGTACTAAATAATATATGATTAATAAATCATATGTTGTTCAGTTTGTAAAACACAGAATACTACATGGATTTTTCTCAAAATCAGGGGTTGTTTATAAATAATAAATAACAAGAAAAATAATAATAACTTATTTATTAATAGATTTTATTTTATAATTTTCATTTCATGATAGTATAAAGTTATTTCAGGAAACAACTAAGTTTCTGTATAATTATGAGGGTCGTGTTAAATCAACACGCCTTGCTCTGGATTTGTCACTCCATTACGTTATTAACCGCACCTACACGGTATGAGGATAAAATGACATTGATGTTGTAAATTTTATGTAACATAGTCTAATAATGCTTCTGTTTATTCATTTATTAATAATCTAACGACGTGTGTTTATACCATAATACTTTATTTTTTAGTAAAACTCTTTTTGGGGTATGGTCTTGTAAACATTTTTACGGTATAGTCAATTGTTGTAAACTGAAAATGGAGGAAAATGGTTTTTTATTTATCTTAAATTACACATTAATTTTATCTTCAATAGTTTTAACAGACTTGTGTTTGTTTAGGTGATTTAAATATTTTTTTAAGGAATTATTTAATAGTGCAGTAGACTGCACTAATAATTATTTACAAGATAGATATTTAACGGGTATTTTTTTAAAATATCTCTCAATTCTTTTTTATATTTAAAGATAAGAATCTATAAGTAAATGATTTAAATTTATTTGTTTATTAAAATAGGCGCCGAAAACTGCACTTGGATATTTCTGAGAGCAGTTAAACAATTTTCGTTATATAAAACAAAGTAAAAAAGTTTAATCATATTTTGTATTAATACCATATAATATTTCTTGTCAAATAGATTTCTAACGCCTTTTATAGCTTTACAAGGATATTGCTAAACATTACTACATTCAATTTACAAACAGTCACGTTACATAGTCATGAAACAGATTTATATTAAGATTTTACACAAATTGAATGTAAATATTTAAAAAGTGCACAATAATTACGAATTGTTACTGAGTTTCGAGCTTAATAATTTCAGTAAATATTATTAGTATTTACAATAAATTATGTTAAAAAAATCGCCGGAAACACCCGTTTCGATTTCATTCGAATTTTCTTCACTCTTCTCAATCCCTCAAGTTTTGCAACCATGGGCGATAGTAACCAGTTACCATCATGTATGCTGTCTATATGTTTGCCCTCTGGTTTTATAAAACGATCTCTCGTAGTCATAGAACTCAAATCGATTGCATTAATATCCCCTCAATCTATAAAATAAAAGAAAAATATTATTTAAAAGTATTATTGAAATATAGCTTAAGCATGCAATTTTAGTTCAGAACAAGGACCAAAACGTATTTTTTAAATGTATATATATATATATATATATATATATAGGTATATGTATATATATATATATATATATTATATATATATACGCGCAGCCCCTCCCGCCTTCGCACGGGTAGACAAATCTTTTTTACATAAACACTTTACATTATACGCCCCTCTTTTCACATAGAAGGTTTTTTTTATTATTTTTTTTTATCCTTACCTACAGCTACTATTATATACAAGTTACGGTGGTTAAATAAGTAATAAGAAGCCAAAAAGGAATAGTTTGACCGACTTTACAATTATGTATGTATGTATGATATTAGGCGTTAATGAAGTTAAAATAAATGTTGTTGTTAACTTTATGAACTTGATAGTTTTTTGGGGAGTTACTGATTTAAAATATATTATGTGTATGAAATTAGATGCATGGCCATAATTTAAATCTATATAAAATTTTAGAATGTGCTTTTAGAAACTTCGTTTATTCCAAAAGTTTTATTAATAAAATTAAAACGTCATGTATATATAATAGCAGTAAAATAAACTTTGTAATGGTCTCTCTAAAACGTGTTCATTGTTTAATAGTGTAATCGAGTCTATGCGACCATTAATGGACCGCTAACAATTATTTTGTGTCATAATATTATCGTACCATTCAGAAGTGGTTTATTGGAATAGGTACAATAATTATACAGTGTTATATTATTTTAGATAAATATTTGACTATTTCGTACAGGCTGGTTTATTAGAAAGTAGTATTTTTTTTATTAGGGAACAAAATATAAATTTTTAAGCATTGCAATTTCTTACCAGAAAAATAAAAATTATACTAATTTGAAATGAATTTTTTAAGAACTTTGTTACTGACATTATGTTCCAGTCACAAAACATTATATTTTTTATTATTCCTTAATTAAAAATTAAGACAGGCATCACTCACACTTGAAAAGCACTGTAAAGACAGCATTCCCAATTCTTTTGCCAATAATGATTTGAAAAGTGTGATGTATAAGTTTATCTTAATATATAAGCTTCTTACTGATGGCTGCATGAAACAACTATAAATTATTTTATTCATGTTTATATTGTATCTCTACAATTTTAGACGTTTCACTTTGCTATAAAAGGTTGACCTTAAGAATATCTATTTTTAAGACGTGTAAGAATGTTATAAATTGCTTTATTGTGCAGATATTACACAAGTTACTGAGTTTTTGTTACAGCCATGTTTTCATAAATTGTTTGCGAAAGTCTTTTTTTCACTTTATGAGATAAAAAAATAAGATGGGTTGTCCTCTTAAAACCTTTGCACTTTTATTTAACGGTTTCATGATCTACGAATCAAATATGTAAGGAATTTTAATTATATGTTATTAATCGAACTCAATGATATAAGAACATTTACGTCAACATTGACATCATGTCCACAGAAACTATTCTAGTATACCTTATAAACTGCAAAATAAACATTCTGTAGGAGGTAGAGCCTAGCTGTATTTATCTGACTGCAGCTCGTATTGGGCTGGCTTGACCGGGGAAGGACCAACCTCTCACAGAAAACCGACGTGTTGTAACCAAATTCATTTGGTTATGTTCCGTCGGTGAGTAAGAGAATCCGGAGTCCCCGACCCCTGCCAAACATGATAGCGATATCTCCAAAAAGTATACCCCCGGAGGGTACCGGCTTTGATGAAGCCGAGGACCCCCTCCCCGAGCAAAATCGAGGGAATGATTCTAGGATTTTGCTCGGGCTGCTCGTTGTATTTGGGACGGGCACAGTATCGCAGTTTGTGTTTTCTGAGGGCAAAGACATAGAGAGAAGGGGGGAGAGAGAGAGAGAGAGAGAGAGACGCAGATATCTCAACCTAGCGACACAGCGTACCTATCATACCCCGGGTATAAACTAGAACATCATTATATACCACACGCGGGTATCTGTGTTGGTAATGCAGAAACAGATTAACTGTTAGGCCACGTTCAAGCGAAGATTGACGTCCTGCATTCACAGACTCCCTCCGCCGAAGTCGTAGTCCTCGGGGACTTCAACGCGCATAATACCGAATGGATAGGGTCACGTGCCATCGAATACGCGGGGAGATCTATGTTTGACTTTGCTCTGGCAAATGGTCTGTCCCAATTGGTCGAGACGCACACTCGTCTACCGGACGTGGACAGTCATATGCCCTCTTTGTTGGATCTTCTGCTGCCTACATCCCGGAAAGTACCAGATCACTATCGAGGCTCCCTTAGGATCCTCTGATCATTGTACGGGGTATCTGATCTCTGATCATAGGTACGGAGTGTGGTGCCCATTGAACGACCAGCTCGCACAAGACCTGCGACTCGACGCGTTTGGCACTACAAATCAGCGGATTGGAATAGAATGCTGTCCTTTTTTGCATCCTATTCATGGGGGCCGATTCGTTTCCCTTCCAATGATCCTAGTGACTGCGCTGCGGCTGTAGCTGATGATCACATCAGCAACTATCAAAAAAAGTATCAACTTTAGGGCATGGAACTATTTGTACCAAGCTCTGTCGTACCACTTGGTGGTAGATGCGCGGCCTTGGTTTGATGCGTCTGTCAGGTCTGCAGCAGCTGGCATACGGCAAGCTTATCAAGCTTGGGCTAATGCGTTAGTCATTAAGAATCCGAACTCTAGAGTTCTGAAGAGGAAATATAATCGTGCCTCCAGATTCTTCAAACGGAAAATTGCTAGAGAAAAGTTCAAGCATGTCGTCAAAATTGGGGATCAGCTCGCAAAGAACCCGCCTGGCAACCGCAGGTTCTGGGCAATGTCTAAAGCCACTCTGGGAAACTTTTGTCAGCCATCCATCCCTACCGCCATTGCATAATGGGAACGACTCTCTGGCCCACACGGCAAAAGAGAAAGCCGCTCTCTTGGGCACTCTTTTTGCCTCAAACTCGACTTTGGACGACCAGGGGACGACACCGCCTATTATCCCGCGGTGTCCAAACTTAATGCTGGAAATAGTTTTTCGGCAAAAACTCAGCCGAAAAGCCTTTCTTTCCTTAGAAGTTCATAACTAGAGTGGGCCAGATGGTATTTCTCCAGTTGTGTTACGAACATGTGCCCCTGAGTAGACACCAGTGCTAACGCGTCTATTTTGATACTCCTACCTTGAAGGCGTAGTCCCGGTCTCATAGAAGCGTGCCCTTGTCCATCCAATCCTTAAAGAAGATGATAGCTCGGACACAGCTAACTACAGACATATCGCCATTACCTCTCTTCTCTACAAAGTAATTGAAAGCATTATCAATAAACAGCTCCTAACCTATCTCGAGGATCACCAGTTGGTCAATAACCGGCAGTATGGCTTTCGCCATGGTCGATCGGCTAGTGATCTTCTGTTATATCTTAAGCACCGTTGGGCAGCTGTTATTAGGGTCTGGCAGTTAGTCTGGATATGGCGAAAGCCTTCGATCGTGTATGGCACAAGGGGCTTCTTTCGAAGCTACTTTCCTATGGGCTTCCCGAGAGTTTATGCAAGTGTATCACCAGCTTCCTCACTGGGCGGAGCATACAGGTCGTTCTCGACGGTTTATGCAAGAACCCCAAGCCCGTGAACGCTGGTGTATCTCAAGGCTGCTATCCCCAACTCTGTTCCTTCTACACATTAATGATATGTTGGATATTTTCAACATACATTGTTATACGGATGACAGCACTGGGGATGCGGTATATTCCGGCCGTGCAGGTCTCTCTCGGGAAAACGTCGACGAGTGCTGAAAGAAGTTTATATCTTCTATAGAGACTTCCTTGGGGATGATCTCTGAGTGGGGTGAACTGAACCACGTTCAGTTGAATCCCGAGAAAGCACAAGTTTGCGCGTGTACCACCAAGAAAACCCTATTTGTCGTATCACCGCTCTTCGAGAGCACTCCCCTCATGGCCTCTGAACCAGATCTTCTGGTTTCCGATCAACAATATTCAACAGAGCTTCATACAGACACTAGCGCTGAAGGCTATGGTGCAATATTGTTTCAAGTGGTAGGTGGCAAGCTTCGTCCGGTTGACTATTTTAGCAAGCGCACAACACCGCCTGATTCTCGATAACACTCTTATGAGTTATAGAACCTCACTGTTGTCAATGCGGTAAGACATTTTAGGCAATATTTGCATGGTCGACAGTTCACAATGGTAACTGACTTCAATTCGCTGAAGTCATCACGAAATAAGGTCGACCTTACCCCGAGAGTTCACAGATGGTGGACGTGCTTACAGTCGTTTGAATTTGAAGTGAAATATGGGGTTGGTAAGCAAATGGCACATGCAGATTTCTTTTCTCGCAATCCTTTATCTATAGAGTCACAACAACAACAGCTCCAAAAAAACGAGCAAAAAAAGGGTAAATATGACTGAACTTTCTGATAACTGGTTTCTAGCTGAGCAGAAGCGAGGTGAAGAGATCCAGAAACTTGTCACTGCTTTGAATGAGGACCAACTTGAGGATGACATTGCCGAAACCATTGAGGGAAGATCGGGTATTCTTTATCGTAAGGTACAGCGGAGTGGCCGTACGTGGTCTTTGCCTATTGTTCCTCGAACAATAGGTTGGCCCTTCATCAATAATTTACACGAGTCCATTATTTACTTCGGATTGGAGAAGACTCTGGAGAAGCTCTACAACCACTATTGGTTTGAGGGCATGAGTCGGTATGTACGCAAGTTTGTAGACAACTGTGTAACCTGCAAGGTTGCTAAATCACACTGATAAAGTACAAGCACAGCTTCATCCAATACTAAAAACGTCAACCCCTTGGCACATCGTTTAAATCGACGTAACTGGTAAGTTAAGTGGTAAGAGTGACAAAAAGGAATACGTTTTCGTACTAATCGACGCGTTAACTAAATTTGTGCTCTTGTACCACACTAAAAATAGCGATAGCAAGAGTAGTATCAAGGCTATAAAAGACAGCGTAGCTTTATTTGGAGCATCAGCACGTCTCGTTGCGGACCAAGGGCGGTGCTTTACAAGTAGAGTTCAAGGACTACTGTGACGGTAAGAATATCGATCTTCATCTTATTGCTACAGAATCATGTCGCCTGAATGGGCAAGTGGATAAACGTCTTAAAGTCCATGCTGACTGCCATAGAGTTTGACAAGGTTAAGTCGTGGCAAGACTCGTTAGGTGACGTACAATTAGCTTTAAATTGCATCGGTACGACTCGGTATTCCTAGAGAGAAGTGCAGTGATTGGTTGTTGATCAAAAGCAAGATACATTGCCAGGTAGAGAAGTGTGATTTAATTAATGATTTTAATCGCTAAAATTGGCGGTAATCAATGGTACTCGACCTCAGAATTCTGTTTGACTAGAATGTAGACCTTTAGTCAGATTAGTAATTTCTTTGAATTAGAATCATACAGGTATGGCCGAACGATATTCTTGATTTTTTTCTGTTATTGTTGTAGACTAACACACGTAGACCTGTGTCTACGCAGGATGGCCGTGTCGTATCCGGTCAACTTTCAACGAACGGAAAGGCGCAAAACGTATTTCTATAATCTAAATTATAGTGATTGTGGTGTTACAGAAACAAAAAAAAGTGTACTCTTATGAGTACACTTTTTTACACATTTTAGACATTATTGTCTACATAGAGATTTGTTTGCATGATACCCGCACAAAGTCCACATAATGTCCGAAAATAACGGCCAAAACGATGTTTCTCCGACATACTATTTTTACTTAACGTGACGTGCCTCGGCCTGTGTAGAATTAACTCAAATAATCAACCTTTATTATAGGGGTTGATTTATCAAAAACAAAAAACTTTTCTATGAAAGTAAAAAAATATCATCTTTGTGAATTTTTTAATGATATTTTTAACGTTTTTATTTCTCGCCCCTGTCATTTTCTGAGACTAAATTGTGATTTAGGTTCAATGTTTATATTATTAAATAATTTTAATAATACAATAACAATGATCATATTAAATTATTTATATACCACTGGATTATAAAATAAAATAACTATATTTTGTAAATACGAGTTATAAATCTAAGACGCTGTGTCTCAAAATAGTAATGGATATAATATGGAAAAACGTGAAAATTGAACTGCTGGGTGTTGTGATCTAATACTATAATTGTAAAAATATTGATTATACGCCGTATAGAGCTCAAGTCTTTGGCCAGGCTTGAAATATCTCAACTTATTCATAAATCACTACTTATTTCTTTGAGGCCAATTTAGCCTTGTTCTCCTGATAACCACGAAACTGGAAAATGCTCGAAATGTCGAGGACCAGTGTATTGAAACTTGCGGGTATTAAGAGGAGTGCTCTCGAAGAGATGAGTAGTGTTTTTTTAGAACGAAATGTGCAAACTTGTGTTTTGTGGGGATTAAACTGTGTTCAGTTGTTTGTTACCTTGTTAGTTTCAGTTAATTCACCTTATTCTGAGACCATCCCCAGTAAGGGCTTTGTAGAAGACATTAGTTTTTTTCGACAGTCGTTGAAGTTTTACAGAGAGAGAGCTGCACTGCCGCAATATACCGCATCCCCAGTGCTGTCATCCGCAAAACAATGTATGTTGAAAATATCCAACATTTCATCGATGTGCACAAGAAACAAAGTTGAGGATAGAACGCAGCTTTAGGGTTACACCAGCATTCCGCTCAGAAACCGTCGACAATGATGCTCCGCCCAGTGAGAAAGCTGGTGATCTACTTGAATAAAGTCTTGGGAAGGCTATAGGAAGGAAGCTTCAAAAGCCGCCCCTTGTGCCATACACGGTCGAAGGTTTTTGCAATAAGAAGGATCAGAACCCTTGCTTTCAATAATCGTTGCTCAACGATGGGTGATACATAACAGAAAATCACAAGCTGACCGAGCATGGCAAAAGTCATATTGCTCGTCATTATCAGCTGGCGATCCTCGCGGTACGTTAGAAAGCGTCCGTTACTGATGTTCTCCATGTACCTAAGTACAGTAAATATGTTTGTAGTTATTTGGGTCCAGTAGTGGCCCATGTTTATAGCACTATTGGGGAAATGCCAGTCGGCCCGCTCGACTCATTCCACAAGTGCAGTGGTGGTAGATACGGCTTGCAAAAGTTGCCGAAACTGTCCACGTCCGGTTGACGAGTGTGCAACTTAATCAACTGTGACAGACTATTTGCCAGAGCAAAATTGAACACAGACCTTCCCACGTAGTCGGTGGCACGTGACCTAGTCAATGATTATTGTGAGTTTTAAATTTCTTGAGAACTACGAGGTCAATTTTCAAAATTAATGTATACGGTACAAAGCCAGTTCGGCAATTTTCTTCTGGATATGGCCCAATAGTTGATCAGTTTCTGCATTACCATTATGGGACCTTTCGACGCATGCATAGACTCTATCATGATCGTCCATGTCTACATGTATGTATGTCTACGTGTGTAGTAATTAATAATAAAAATGTAATTATATACATCTATAATTGTGTTTATAAATTAGTGATGTAACAAATGTTATATTTTGAACATTTGGAAATGCTAATGCGAATATGAATGAAATTGTGAAAATCTGGGAATACGAATGCGAATATTCAGTTGAGTTTTTTTTCCCAAATTATCCATGGCTTGATGGCAATCTTGTTGAAACGAGGTACGCTAAATAAATTCATACATACATATTTAATACCGCGCCTCTTTCCTGGAAGGGTAGACAGAGACTAAAGACCTCTACTTGGTATCTTGACATATTTCTTTCGCTTATTCTGCCATCATAATTTATGCATTCTCGTCGATACTGGGTACTCTTGATCTATCCCTTCTTCAAAATATGCTTAATCTAATCGAGAAATGTTCGTCTAGGCCTTCCCTTTCCAATCTTCCCATCTACACATACCTTACACGTATATCCAAGATAACAATCACGTTTCGTTCATCCTCTCTACGTGACTAAACCATCTATGCATTCCTTTCTCAATTCTAGTTTAGTACATCATCTTTCACACCACAAAATTCTCAGATTAAAAAAAAATTATAATTTTCTACCTTGTTCCGTAAAGCTCTCATTTCAAAAGCATTTATTTTACTTACCTTCTTTTTTACTAAGCATAACTTTCACTTTCATACATAAATAAATATAAATTTTACAACACCTCCCTTTGTTTTTGACTTTGAGTTTTGACTCACTGAACACGTTCCGTTATCTTTATTTTGACTATAATAAAACTATTGTTAAAATTCAATATCATAAAGTCCACGTTACCTCACGCCATATATGTTATTAGAAATAAAAATATAAATATAAAATAGTTTTTCTTAATGTTAATTTTACATAACTTAATTAATTAT
Organism: Melinaea menophilus ssp. n. AW-2005; assembly: GCA_918358695.1. Taxonomy (NCBI): domain Eukaryota; kingdom Metazoa; phylum Arthropoda; class Insecta; order Lepidoptera; family Nymphalidae; genus Melinaea; species Melinaea menophilus. Next base: position 1,946,848 of record OU911048.1, read on the forward strand.
TAATTATTACTATAATATATTAAAATTTAACTATAAAAAATTTATTATTAAAAGGTCACTGGGCACAATCCGACCCGGTCGCGGACATTAATGAAAATGGTATAATATGAAAGTGTATATTCTCCCTTAATATTATATAATGTTACTTTATTTGGAATCCATGTGAGAACAAAGATTAAACCTAAAACATATTTTAAAAATGTCGTATTTTTAGAGACTACTGGATATTCGTTCTGTTAATAAAATACAAAAAAATCGATGTATCGATGAGTAATTGAGGCCCTAAATGGCCGTTTAAAAAAAAACAAGATATTTCGACTTACTTGTAGCAATGCGAAATATCATGGCAGTTTTCAAAATCACGGCAGCAATTACAAACGCTATAAGGCGTCCGTATGAAGATAGTGTATACGTTGAGCAGTATATTAACATTATAAACGACAACATGAATAGAGAAAATGAACTGGCACAATATACTGGCAATAACTGGCATAATAATATAATAATATACATATCATTGAAAATAACATAAATCGACAAAGAGTTGCATTTATGCCATTAGAAAGAAAAAATTCAGATTTTAGATATTTCCCACACCTAACCTACGAAGATGTAATATTTTTCACTTTAGGCAGTTATCATTTAAGACTGGTCCTCATGCTTTTTACGTGATTTTCCTCCAGTATCATAGATACTATGTTTTCGAAAGTCCCTCGAGGCCTCCCCTTGTCTCTCTTACTGCTCACTTTTCCTATATAAATCTTTTTTACCATTCTTTCATCACTCTTTCGTTCGACGTGCCTAAACCACCTCAGCGCGTTCTTCTTCATTCTCACCGTGACATCTTCGCTAGTACCTGCCATTCTGTGGATCTCTTTTTTGCGGATTCGGTGAGCTAAACTGACTCCGCATATTCTGCGAAGAGATTGTATCTCCACAGCATTCATCTTTCTTACATTCTTCTTCTGTGTTACCCACGTTTGGCTGCCGTATAACAGCGTCGGTAGCAAAACTGCATTGTGTATAGCCAAACGTGCAGTTATGCTGACGTTTTGCCGTCTCAACAATGCAGCCAAAGCACCGTTAACTCTGTTACCGGCAGCTATACGCCTTTCCACATCCATTTCGTATCTTCCGTCTCTGCTAAACATACTTCCCAAATATATCGCTTCATTCACTTGTCCTATTATCTTACTGTTCACGTTGATCTTACATTCTATTATTTCTTCATTTTTTTCAAATACCAGAACCTTCGTCTTATCTACATTCAGGTTTAGACCATTATTTTCACACCCATCTTTCAGAGTGGTGACCAATGCCTGCAAATCGCATTCTGATGATGCAATGAGCACAGCATCATCTGCATATAGCAAGCAATTGACCTTAAAGGAACCTATTTTCACTCCCATGTCACAGTCTTTCACGCCTTGGAAACAAATATCCAAATACAAATTGAACAACCAAGCTGACATAGTGCAACCTTATTTAATACCTGATTGTATGTCAAACCAGGACGACATGCTAGCTCCTACTTGCACACAGGCTAATAATGTAATATATTAATATAATACAGAACAAATAATGTAAAACATGAAATGTTTTTTTTTCGAAATTCCCACACCCAACAACATAGCGACCCTTACCATAATAAACTAGAGGCTTTTATCAATTTAATCTCACAATTTCATTTCTGTCCGCCATGGGTTTTTTTCTCATACAATTTGCCCATTGACCTTTAACTATTATATAACAATTCTATAACATATTGTGTTACAAAATATAAAAACATAATGTTTCCAATGTAGGGGAATGTATGTATATATATGTTCTTAGCAAATATTTAACAAATATGTAAAAAACTAAAATATGTATATATATTTTTGAAAAAATTACTTAGTTTACTTTTGTTTTACTTACATCTGAATGTATTTACACAATATGAAGTAATTTATGTTGTTTCGGCTTACTAGTATTATTATCTTCAGAAAAGGGTGATGAGAAGATAATATATCACAAACAAATTTATTTATCTTTTAACTTTAACAGTAATATTCCACAGTAATAACATAATGATTATATATAACAGAATAATAAACAAAATTTAAATTTTGTATGAATATGTGCCATTTTCCTACAGTTATGTCGGGGTTATTCGATTTCCAAGTGAAATAGTTTCCCTTTTAGACATATTCATGTTTGATTCTAAGGTTTAAAAAAGAAATAAAGATTAAAATAAACATTTTAAAACCTTCAAATATCTCTAATATATATTCCATACAAAGTGGAATGTAGCGCGTTTACTGGTGATCTGAAATAAAATAGTACCAACCTGTCACAAAAGCAGCTATTGTAGCTACAATTCGTATAATGGATGAGGTAGTAAGATCCTCCAATATCCTTCCTTTCTTTCCGTATCCTACTCTTCTTTTCTCGTGTGTCTTAAAGGTGGTAATGCGTATATTTGCCATCAGATGAACCGTCTGCATATTTGATACACAGTCATATTAAAATAGATATATTTTTACTTCACCTGCGTAACATTGTACCATTAAGAATTTTATTATACTGATGTTTAAAAAATGTCAATTAACCAAATTATCTACCTAATTTGTGTAACCCAATAAAAGCGTAAAGCTGTCGGATTTAGGATTGTAATAACACTTTAATGGACTCTTAAAAAGCGTTAGCTGTTTATTAGAGTAATCACTTTAATGCGGACATTAACCGAATCACTCAATAATCTTGTCATATCGTTAAACGGTCATTATTATTAAACCCCAAAATACCTAGTAAAGATATTTATAACTTATTACAATTTTATTGTCAGTCACATTCTATTTATTTGTTTCTTTAACGAGGTAACAGACAGATTTATAGATTTATTTGATGTCAATTAATTTAATTCAGTCTTATTTCTTTAAAAAAAAATTGTAAATATCATAATTTTTTATTTTTAAAATACTCCTTATACTAAGCAGGAGTATTATAATTGTCTATTACAGTTAAACATACATAAGGGTTTTTTTGTTTTTGTGATAATGACACATGTGATAATCTTTTCAATATTATATCAAAAAAAGCAAAAAAAAAAATTAATTTTTAAAGCAAGAAAGGTAAAGATAAGAAATAGAGTTTCTTTAGATAAAGTTAAAATATATTTCAATTAGTAATTGCTAATATTCATTTTAAAAAACCACAGTATAGTAATTTAACAAATTTAGAAAATTTTGGTTTCTGGTATATATTTATAATATTCTTAAAAAGATTAATTACTTAATTTGTACAATTATGTTGTGTTGGTAATTGGATAAGAAGTTTTAAACAGGTAGTTGATATTGCGAAATAAAATATCTTATTAAGCAGGTTTGTGTTTCGATAGACAGAATTTATGAATATTTAATATTGAATTGTACATTCAGGGTTCGTTTTATATCGATATGGGCAATAATTTATAATTTTTATAAAACCAACTACATAATGGGAACGTAAATGCCTACGTAGAAACTTATTTTCTGTTATCATAAGTCTAGTAATTTTTTTGAGAAGTTAAGAAGCTCTAAACTGTCTAGTTACTGTCTAGTTGTCATAAAAAAATGTCTAGTTTGTGGTTCAGAAAAAAAAATGCATTAATAATAAATTTAATTTAGTTATTTCAATGTTATTTTAATTTAGTTATTACAATGTTATTTTAATTTAGTTATTTCAATGAGAGTAACTATGATACTATAATATTTAAGGTTTATTGCATATCTAAATCTAATAATTAAATTAGATTTAGATTAGATTTTTGAGGACGAGGATTTAGGAGTAGTAAATGTCGGCTGTATAAAAGTGAAGTGTTTTTCATAATAAAATATATTTATAGGTATTGTGACGGTTATCGCAATCACGACTTCTTTAATAACAAATAATTTAAAAGACTGTAAATTAAATTTTAAAATATATTTCAGTTTTCAATATTGATATAATAACGGTTTTACATAACTCCAATAAATTTATTTTATACAAATGACATTTATTTTAATAAACAAGCTCCATTACTTACCCAGATCGTCAACAGGTGGCGTAACTAGTAGGTTGCAAATAAAATAATGTATGTTTATTTAATAAAATATACCATTCATACTACTTAGAGTTATGATAATATCTAGTTGATATTTTACTTTGAAGGTTTATAAAATTATTAAGCAATAATTTACTACTATTTGTAAATGATTACAAATAATTATAACACTGGTTAGAAAATATTTACAATATTTTTATAACAAATAACATGATTACATACTGATATGCGCCCATATGTCTATTATCTGAAAAGGCCATAAGAGACACTTGTTTGGAGTCATTCGTTTCAATAGGAATGAACAATAATAAAATGAACCTTTATTCCAAAGTTCTAGGCATAGTAGTAGTAGTAATTTTGGCAGTGGTTTGAAAATCAGACGAGACAGACTATTTCATAAGTATAGATAATAATAGTATTTACTTTAAAATACCTGTCTAAACTCAATTCAATAATTTATATCCTAAATAATATCCAGTCTCAGTTTAGTCTAGTCTGAATTCATGAAGTTCTGTGGTTGAAATTTTATTCTCCTCTTTCTCCTCAGATAACACAGGCACACAAAAAAAAAAAACGTCATGAACCAGAGGGGAGACCCCATTATTCTTAGGTTTTTGGGATCGCTGAAACCGAATATGACAATAAAAACTAATTTTAAATGCCAGTTTTCCCGCTAGCACCCCCTTACTACCTCTTAAGGGGTGAAAATTGAAATTTTTGTATAAAATCAAGATAGATGTCTATTTCTACGTTTTTTGGGATGCTAAAACCGAAAATGATAATTAAAAATAAATTCATGACCACTATCACCCCCTACCACCCCTTACGGGGGGTGAAAATTTAAATTTTTCTATAAAGCCAAGATAGATGTGTATTTCTACGTTTTTTGGGTTGCTGAAACCGAAAATGATAACTAAAAATAAATTCATGAACACTATCTCCCCCTACCATCCTTTACAGGGGGTGAAAATTTCAATTTTTCTATAAAATCGAGATAGATGTGTATTTCTACGTTTTTTGGGATGCTGAAACAGAAAATGATAACTAAAAATAAATTCATGACCACTATTACCCCCTTACCACCCCTTACAGGGGGTGAAAATTTAAATTTTTCTATAAAATCACGATAGATGTGTATTTCTACGTTTTTTAGGATGCTGGAACCGAAAATGACAACCAAAAGTGAATTTGATACCTCTTTTACCCAATACCACCCCCTAACCATCCCTAATGGGGGGTTTCAATTTTGTATAAAATCAAGATGTATGAAGAAATTTTAACGATTTACAGTAAGTGACATGTTTATCAAACTAGTTTGAGGTTATTCTCTCTCTCGCTCTTATATTAGAAATTCAAATGCTTTATTGATCAGAAGTATCTGATATATATTCATGATTTAATTCTACTCTAATCCTGATGAAACCTTGCATCTTGCTCCTCACTGTAGTCTCCTAAATTGTCAGGAAAATAGTCCCTTCTATTTTGGAGGCATAGAATTAGGTTCAGCATCTTTTAGTTTCCTAAATTTTCAGGAAAATAGTAACAATTCTATTTCGGAGGCATAGAATTAGGTTCAGCATCTTTTAAGCGTTTTACAACACTGCCGGATGGATAACAGTATAAGTAGTATTAAATAGAAAGTAAAAAAAAAAAACAAAAAGTGAAAAAACTTGTGAAGAATAGGACAAAAATCATGATTCAGTCTTAAGGGTTGGTAAGGGGTGTTAATGGGTGATAGAGGTCTTAAATTTTATTTTTAGTAATCATTTTCGGTTCCAGCATCCTAAAAAACGTAGAAATACACATCTATCTTGATTTTATAGAAAAATTTAAATTTTCACCCCCTGTAAGGGGTGGTAAGTGGGTAATAGTGGTCATGAATTTATTTTTAGTTATCATTTTCGGTTCCAGCAGCCCAAAAAACGTAGAAATATACATCTGTCATGATTTTATAGAAAAATTGAAATTTTCACCCCCTGTAAGGGATGGTAGGGGGAGATAGTGGTCATGAATTTATTTTTAGTTATCATTTTCGGTTTCAGCATCCCAAAAAACGTAGAAATACACATCTATCTTGACTTTATAGAAAAATTTAAATTTTCACCCCCCCTAAGGGGTGGTAGGGGGTGATAGTGGTCATAAATTTATTTCTAATTATCATTTTCGGTTTCAGCATCCCAAAAAACGTAGAAATACACATCTATCTTGATTTTATACAAAAATTTCAATTTTCACCCCTTAAGAGGTAGTAAGGGGGTGCTAGCGGGAAAACTGGCATTTAAAATTAGTTTTTATTGTCATATTCGGTTTCAGCGATCCCAAAAACCTAAGAATAATGGGGTCTCCCCTCTGGTTCATGACGTTTTTTTTTTTTTGTGTGCCTGTGTAATCGATAGTAAAGCGCTAAAATCTGATGGTAGAAATTATTTCTTTAATGGATACGAAATGTATAAAATGCTATTCAAAATCTGCAGCAATAAAGGTTCAGCAAATTATCATACATTTATAAATGTTCATATCTCATTCATACATATTTTTGTCAGGAGCGTGTGAATTCTATTTAATACACTTGCTTTATACAAACGCTTTAAAAACATCTGAAAATATTTATTAAAACGTGGCGTTTCATTTAAAACGCCACGTTTTAATAAATATTATAAAAAAAAAGTTCCATGAATAAAAAAATGTTACGTTTAAAAATTATTTTTGTGGATTTCGACAGCATGTAGTCATTTGAAATGTGGAAAACAAAATAATTTATCTTTATTTTTATATTCACAGTTACTAATGAACCCATGATGGGTTTAAAGAATATTTTTTTCATCAAGAATATTACGTAAGCATTTTAATATTTTTTATTGACTTGTATACAAATCACTCCACAAAAAAATAATTTTTTATAACTCAGAAAATTAGGAAGTCCAAAACAAATAACGGTGGAAGGTGGTGGACGAAGCTCCAAATAGTTACGTGGAATGTAAGAGGAGGAATGGGACAGAAGATGAATGAATTATTAGATGTGATGGATGACAAAGATCTGGGTGTTATTTGTGTGTCTCAGACCAAGCGAAAAGGCAATGATACGACCGATTTGCCTGGAAACCGGGTCGCTTTCTGGGCTGGGGTTCCAGAGGGTGAGCGAGGTTGCCAAGATGTAGGCCTGTTGTCCTCTCGTATTGTTAATGCAATGGTAGTATACAAGGCTATCAACCCGAGGCTTCTTTGGGATCGCTTTAAGCTGGAGATAACAAGACTATTCTTGTTAGACGTTTATACGCCAGTATCCTCAGTACAGTGAGCGAACTCGAGGAGTTTTGGGAGAGTGTCAAGGATGTTCTAAGTAGTGTCAAAGATAATTAAAAGTTGATGATATTAATGGATGGCTTGGAACTGCGCGAAGTGGTTTTGAAAGCGTGCTAGGAAAGTACGGTGATAAGAGAGTAAATGAGACTGGAAAGCTTATTTTTTAATTTTGTAAGGAGAGAAATTTGTTTGTGGCAAACACGATGTTTGATCACAAACAAATTTACATGTATACATGGGAGCATGCGGAGGAAAGAAATATGATTGATTTATTTCTATTGGATCAGCGTATTGGAAGCCAAGTTATGGACACGAGAGTTTTTAGGGGTGGTGATCTGGCAAAGGACCATTACCTATCGTTGATAGAATAAGAGGTCTGTTTGCAGGTTGGTTCAGCCGCACGACGTGCCCTAGCTTGGAGTCGAATTATCGCATAAAAATCTGGAAGCTTCAAGATCCACCGATCAGAGAGGAATATCAAGAAAGTGTTTCCAAGAAAGAGGCTTGAAAGTTATGAGTCTGGAAATGAAAGTGTTGGAAAATGCTGGCAGAACCTTAGGAATGGTATGGTGAAAGTTGCGACAGAGGTATGTGGTAAAAAGAAAAGAGGTTTTAGTAAAAAGCGCGATGAATGGGGGGATAATGAAGTGAAAGACGCTGTGCAGTTAAAGAAAAAAGCACGGCTGGATTATAAAGCCTCGGGTAAGGATAAAAGTAGAAGAGAGATAAGAAAAAGAGAGTACAAGCTGCAAAAGCACAAAACGAAAGCATTTATAAAGACGAAGCGTGAAAATTCGGAGAGAGAAAGGGATGACATGTTGACGAACAACTTCCGGCAAAATACGAAGCTTTTCTGGCGAGAAGTTAGTGTTTCCCGGGGTTGTTCGGAAACCTGTAGAATGAAAGGGGTGCTTTGGAAGAGCGGTGAAATCTTAACAGAGCAAGTAGAAGTTTTACAGCGTCGGAATTCTTCAAGGAGACGTATGAATGTGAGGACGCCTCGACCTCGAGTACCAGCGAAATGATGATTCCGGATGTAGCCGATGGTGAAATCAGTTTGGAAGAAGTGAAGAGCGCGATATGAAGCCTGAAATATGGTAAGGGTGCGGGAGCAGATGAAGTTACTGCCGAGATGATCAAATATAGTGGGCCACGCGTCTTGGACTTGTTCTGGTTTTTGTGCAATTTATGCTGGAAATCAGGGGAGGACCCAGATGATTGGCGATCTGCAGTCATCGTACCTATGTATAACGGCAAAGGTTCACAGATAGACTGAGCAAGCTTGGCTTGGCTTGGGCGTAAAGTTTATGTTAAAATATTAGTGAGAAGAATGCAAGAGAGATGTGAAAGGCTGTTGTGGGAGGCCCAAGGAGGTTTTAGACCTGGAAGAGGGTGTATAGATCAGATCTTTTCCCTCCGCATGATCACGGAAAAGTATTTGGCCCTAAACCAAAAGGTTTTCTGTGCTTTTGTGGATTTGGAAAAGGCGTTTGACAGGGTTGTGAGAAAGAAGTTATAGGATACAATGTGAGCGGACCCTTACTACATACTCTAAAGTCTGTTTACAAAGGTCACTCAGCCTGTGTGCGAGTAGGAGCTGACATGTAGCCCTGGTTTAACATCCAATCGGGTTTTAAGCAAGGTTGCGCTATGTCAGCTTGGTTGTTCAATTTGTATTTGGATAGTTGTCTCCAAGGCGCGAAAGACAGTGACATGGGAGTGAAAGTAGGTGACCTTAAAGTCAATTGCTTGCTATACGCAGATGATGCAGTGCTCATTGCATCATTAGAATGCGATCTGCTGACATTGGTCACCACTCTGAAAGATGGGTGTGAAAAAATTGGTCTAAACCTGAATGCAGATAAGACGAAGGTTCTGATATTTGAAAGAAATGAAGAAAGAACCGATGCCTACCGTCGAATTTCACCACCGCACAGCTCGCCATCGTCTTCTTTACCATCCATACCACCTGGATGCGTGGCGATCTTCCACTGGGCGGTTTACAAGAACTTTTTTCCCACGTTCCACTCGGATGTGGAACGAACTTCCTTCGGCGGTATTTCCAGATCGATACGACATGGGTACCTTCAAAAAAGGCATATATTCCTATTTCCAAGTCCGGCAACGCTCTTGTAAATCCTCGGATGTTGCAAGAGTTCATGGGCGGCGGCTATCACATACCAAAGGTGACCCGCAAGCTCGTTTGCCCTCCTCTAACATAATAAAAAAAAAAAAAAAAAAGCTTTTAAGATTTTGAATTAAATACATTAATATAAATAAATAAAACAACATGTTGTTTGTTCTTTTAAATATACATTACAATGTAGCCTACATTTATAGAAGAATATTTCAATTTAAACTTATGTAATTAAGTTCTATAAACTAAAACATTACTATTTATTTATATATTTTAGTTTATAGAGTTAAAATAAAATGGCAACCAAAGGTGGAGAATGTTCGTCTGAAAGAACAGGCAGAGCCAAAACAGAGCATTTATGCTGCTTTTTCGGTAGTGTCTGTTTCTGTGCCTATTTTGTTGGATGGAGTACCGTTATCAGTCTGTTCTTTCTTTCGCTACTTTGGTTTTCTCATATAAAACAATGTCAATATTGACCGGGACGTAAAGCACAGAATTAATACGGGATGGATGAAATGGAAACAAGTCACCGGGAAAACATGTGATGCTCTAAATAACTATCATTATCTGTCCTAATCTATCCTAACCTGTCGTTATTTATGTATTTGAGTGCTGAGCGATGAAAGTGATAGATGAAAAGCGTTTGCATGTAACGGAGATGCGAATGTTACGATGGATATGTGGAGTGACAAGAAAGGATAAGACAAGAAATGAGTATATTAGGGGAAACTTGGGAGTAGCATGATTGATAAGAAAAAATAAAAGTAGCCATCTGTCATGGTATGGGCATGTTATAAGGAGAGATGAAAGGCATGTAATCATAAAAATATGAAAGTCGAGGGATACACAGGTATAGGACGGCTAAGGAAAAGATGAATGGATTGCGAGAAATAAGATGTGGAAAAGAAGGGAGTACCTACTGAGATGACGAGTAATAGGAGAATGTGGAAGGAAAAACCAAAATGCTGTTATGTGCTTAAATAAACTTTGAATAAGTATTAAGAAATCAAAGTCACACTAAGATTACAGGACACATAATTTAATCCATAATACTTATTACTTAAATCTATTATCTGTACAATTGAGCGCCAGGAGGGTTATGCACAAGGTATTAGGTGGCTGATGCCCTTCCACATCCAGAATAGCTAGTCATCGGTTCATTGATTCGAACTTAGATATCTCAAGGGTTGCCTCAAGACCTCTTCAAGAAAAGACGTTTCGATAGGGTATATTCACAAAATAAAAACAAATTTAACACTAAACTTAACTATATTACTTACTTAATCTACTAATTAATATTGTGCAAAAACTTACCCCTGGACTAAACAATAAACTAACACAAAGTATGATTATAATACACGTCTCAATCGCATTAACAATATCTCAAAGCCATGTACAATAGCGGAATATTATAATTATCTAAATGTCGGTAAATTTATATTTTCAACTCGTTACTAGTACACGACCACTCACATTGAAATTACTCTTAAAATTGTTCAAATAACTTAATATAACAATATAACACTACTTGCTTATTATTTTAAAATAAATTTAAAATTAAATTAAAAAGATAATAGTACGGAGACTTGTTGGGGATCGAACTTGCGTCGACCGGCTTAAGGCTTAACTACAGAATTCAACCCGGCCCTTTAAACACGACACCAGTTATATGTTAACAGACTTTTCGAATTACTTATAATACTCAAACACTTTTACCATTACAATGCGCCGACCCCAAAATTGGAATAAGGGCAAGAAGACGATGAAACTAAAATATTACAATATTTATAAGCATCATTTCATAACATAAGAACTAAAATTATTAAATTTTACCTGTCAATGTTGCTTAACGTGACTTACGGGTAGTGTATTTTAGTAAAAATCGTCACGTAACGAAATGAACGCCGTGTGCTGTGTGTGTGGTGTGCGTGTATCGAGCTCACTACAAACAAATTAATCCACGAGCAGGCGATTACGCAGCCCGATGCTCGACCTTCTCTCTGTCTCTTTGTCTGTACCTTGCTTCTTTTTATCATATATAAAAATATAGGGATGGTACAGACACGTGGATTTGTTTTAATGCATTTATTATTTAATTTTTTATGTTAGATCATACGTAAATATGCATCATAAGTTTTATTATTGCAATTAAATTCTGTATAGATACAGGTGTTCACAGTTTACATTCGGGGTTGAAGAAAAAACGTAAGGAATTTAGTTCCTGACGAAGGTCCGCCACCCGCAATTCTTTTTATACAATAATTGATTATAAGACGGCTATAATTTTTATAAATATTTTACAAAAGATATACGCAATAATGTAAGGGTTAAAGCCGCGTGGCCTACGTCCACTTTATATTCATAGCCTGACTGCTAAAACTTAATAAGAAGGTCGCTGGATTAACGATCTGTCGGTGATTAAAAGGATCGCTTTGCTGTACCTTTTATGTTTTACAACGCCCCGGGGAAGGGATAGGGATATACATGTATTTATTATAATTATTCACCTAAAATGACATAACATCTTATTCACAACAGTAAAATAAAACTTTTATGTTTTTTAATTAAATTTCAGACGTAAATAACTGTTCTCTCAATATTATAATTATATTTATAATATTTGTTTTTAATAATTTTTTATTGATTTTTTAATAATCTTGTTTAAGATGGCGATATAACGTATAGAGAATGATCGATAGTGGTAAAGGTGAAAATCACGTTAATTCATAATTAATAAGAGGCAGCAATTGGTTACGGATATTATCACAATATATTCATTTATTCAATTTTAACTGATTATATTAACGTAAGGATACTGGCAACACTGGCCCAGGCAAAACGTCAAAGTGCAGCTCCCATATAATTAATTAGTATAAAATATAAATAACTATTATTTGATTAAAATAAAGTGTAATTACTTATTAAAATACGTTATCAAATATAGAAATAATATTTAAAAGTAATTTTGTAGCAAGAAAAGTGTGTAACACGATAATCTTCGAAGCTGTCACTTTGTCAACGGCAGCATTTCAAACTTTGGGGAGTATTTTGTTTCAATTTAAATATACATTACACTCATTATACTGCACAATACTCATTTTATAGTGAGTGACGTCCATCCACACACTCGGGCTACGTTATTGACTCACTTTGCTTGACTAGTTGGAAGCAAAGTTGAAGACAAAAGACATTGGCCCCATACAAATACCACTTACTTTATTTTACTTTACATTATATAAGCATTTAAAAATCATTTTAAAATCGTTCCCATAAGCCTTTATTGCCAAAGTGTTAGCAGTAATAGCTATTTAATAAAATTATAAAATCTTAATCATATTGGTTTAAAAATAATTCATATATAATTAACTATATTAATAGTTTCATTAATTCATTGTTAAATTTCTTTTATATATATTAACATTAATATAACCTTCTTTTAATTATTTTATTAACTTATCCAATTGTTTTAGTTCATTTTTATTTGTTTATTTCTTTGTTATTTATTACAACCTTTCTTTCCTTTTCTTACTTACACTAAATCCTTTCAGTTAACAATGGAAAAAGTAGTTATGACCCGCAAGACCTCTGCGAAGGAGTCGGAGTACAAATTAAAAAAGGCTTTAGAAGAACTAAGATCTTCTAAAGATTTTTGCAAAAAACTACTGCAGGAGCGAGAGGACAGTGAGGAGGAAATTAGAAACGTTGTAAAGAGAAATACTGATCTTAAAGGTCAGCTCGCTGAACTACATACCAATTACTTGGATATTGTGGCTCAGCGAGACCAGTTAAATAATATAGTGACTACGTTTGACCAGTGCAGCATTGAGCATGAGAGAGCACTAGATCGCATTTCAGAACTTGAGTCTGATTTGATACAGGCTAGAAAGTTAATTTCAGACCTGGAAACATGTAAACTAAATATAGAAAGTCAGCATACTCATAGCTTATATGAGGAACTGGTTGAATGCAAGTCACAACCTACTCAATCAGATTTAAATAATAGAAATCCAGTATTAATTGATTTAACACAGGATGATTTAAGTATTGTGCCCCCCATATACTTCTCAAATCATAATAAATTGAAGAAGTATATTAAAGTAAACAAATTAATAAAAAAATATAATAAAATAATAAATAATAAGTTTTCAGCTAAGAAAATAAATTATCTCAAAAATGAAAACTCTAAATTAATAAAAAAAGCAAACCTTTTTAATAAGAAACTGATTGAGAGTAGGTCTATGTATGAGCGAGACACCCAAAACTTATATGAAGAAATATCACAATTGACTCTTTCTTTACAATCAATTAATAAAAAATATGAATCCGCTCAACAGCAGATTAAGGAACACATTGAGGCCACAAGTAATTTAGTGGACTTGTGTAATTATAACTTGGAACGGTTTGAGTCTTTAACAGATAATTACTCTAATTGTAGTTGTGTGAGTAAAAAATTATATGAAGTTGGTAAAATAAGCTCTGAGGTGTTGGGTGACTCGGCTATACATAATAAACTTAGTATTAAAGATGTAGATATTATGACAAACAGCCAAACAATTAATAAGTCCTCCGCTGTGCTCCAAAATAATTACTTTGTTTTCTCTGACCAATTAGATCAAGGCTTTGGGTCCCTTTTAAATAATGAATTAGATAATTTATGTAATATATGCACGCCTGGAGCCAGTTACCAACATCATGTAAATAAAATGATGAGCTACAATTTGATCAAAAATAGTACTATTGTATTATTACATGGAGATGGTTTGTCCGTTAAGAAAAGTGAAATTATTAAAAATATGGAAAAATTATTAATTATAAATAGCATAAATAAATGTAAATTTGTATTCTGCTCATTTCCATATTCATTATCTTATTCGGACAAACAGAACAAATACATATATAATCTTAATATGACATTGTACAATTTGACATACCGTCATAGCGACGCTTTTCTTTATTTTGACTTAAATAAATTTATTTATAATAGTTTTACAATGACAAAAGGTACAATGTATCTGCCTCAGTATTATAAAAAACAAATTGCTACTTTAGTAGCATTTAATATAAAAAACTTCGTTATAAGGGATATAACGAAAAATGACATTAATCACAATAATATAACTGTGATAGAAAATAATCGTTCCACTTTAAACTGAATAATACGACAAAGCCTAAGCTATTTAATATTATCCATCAAAATATACAAGGCTTAGGTGGCAAGGAGTCGGAAGTGGAACTTTTTGTTAAAAAATTCAATATTAGTTTATTGTGCATTACAGAGCACTGGTTGTCAAAGAGCAACAATATTATGAATATCGAAAATTATAAATTGTCAAGTTCGTTCTGTAGAGAGAAAGCTATTCGCGGTGGCTCACTTATCTTAGCTCGTAGTGATGTAGTTTTTAAGTCTCGTTCAGACATAGTGGCGCTCTCTGTCGAGCGAATTATTGAGCTGTCCTGCATTGAACTCAATGAATATATTATCTTATGCGTGTACCGACCCCCCTCTGGAGACTTTGATGAATTTGAAAATAAAATGGAGGATATTTTAACAACACTTTGTAATAAAAACAAATCGGTGATAGTGTGCGGCGACTTCAATATAGATATATTACAAGTAACTTCGTGTAGTGTTCGTTTATTAAATTTGTTTAAATCCTATAACCTGTTAAACGTCTTTTCGGAACCTACTCGAATAACTAGTGTTTCCGCGACTTGTATTGATAATGTGTTCTGTCACTGTAACGTATATGAAGAGAGGATAATATCGAATTTAAGTTCAGACCACTGTGGTCAACAATTTTCTCTCTTAATTAATCATGAAATTGCAAGACCCCAAAAATTCACTTGTAGACCAATAACAAAAAATAGAATGCTCACTTTTAAAAAAAATGTTGCAAAAATAGTGGTTAAAGAAAATGTAACCAATGATAATCCGAACAATTTATATAATAAAGTTTTCGATTTATTGTTAAATGAATTTAATAATATTTTTAAGCCAAAAACGTTTACGAAATACTTTAAAATTAAATTTAGTGATTGGGCTACCGTAGGAATATATAGAAGCAGAGAAAGATTATATGATTTATATGGTGAGAGGCAATGGAATCATGATCCGGTGTTCTTAAATAGAGTCAGAAATTTCTCTAAAATATTTAAGAACGTTTGCGTACAAGCCAAGTCCATTTATATAAAAAATAAAATTTTAAATTCAGAAGATAAAATAAAGGCAACTTGGGATGTTTTATCTAGCTTTACTGGAAAATCTAGGGCTTCCAATGGACCTATAAAGTTAAAAATTGATAATATTGAAATAAATAAAGAATCAAAGGTGGCGGCTGTTTTTGAGACCTTTTTTACTGAAATCCCAATAACAGTCACACGTAATTTAAATTCCTCATCATCTGTTGCAATCGCAGAATTGAACAAAAATGTTAAAGTCAATAATAAATATTTTGCTTTTAAACCTGTTTCATCAGATGAAATAGTTAACACATTTAGAACCTTAAATTCGAAGAGAACCGGTGATCTCTGGGGTATGTCAGTTAAATTGCTTAGTACTATTATAAATGATATTGCCCCTCAATTATCCCTTATTTTTAACAAATGTATCGAAACCGGTATATTTCCAGATTTGATGAAAAACAGTAAAATAGTTCCTTTGTTTAAAAGTGGCGATAGATTGGATCCCGAAAATTATAGGCCCATCTCGGTTTTACCGACCTTGAGTAAGGTCTTCGAGAAAATAATTTTAAATCAGATTTCAGAGTTTATGTATAGCAGTGGGATCATGCATAGTGAACAATATGGTTTCACCAAAGGAAAATCAACGACTGATGCGGGTGCTGCGCTTCTTAAGCACATTTACGACGCGTGGGAGAAGTCGCAGAATGCAATTGGGGTGTTTTGCGATTTGTCCAAAGCCTTTGATTGTGTGGACCATCGGACGTTACTATGCAAACTAAACCACTACGGTGTACGTAGCGCTGCGCTTGATCTTATTGCCTCTTACCTGAATCAAAGAATCCAGACAGTTTACGTAAATAATTCTAAATCGTCTGGTTCTCACCTAAAGATGGGTGTTCCACAAGGATCTATTCTGGGCCCCTTTTTGTTTTTACTTTATATTAATGACTTGCCCTTTTTTGTTAAGGGTCTGTGTGACATTGTACTCTTTGCTGATGACACCTCGCTTATTTTTAAAGTTGAGCGTGATAGGATTAATTATGACGAAGTAAACAGTACTTTGTCACGAGTCCTGCATTGGTTCGAAATTAATAATTTAGTGTTAAATGCTAAGAAAACTAAATGCGTAGAGTTTACACTTCCTAATGTAAAAAGTAAAAATTGTAACTTGCTCCTTAACAATGAAGTGTTAGAATTGATTGACTCAACAAAATTCTTAGGTTTAACATTAGATAGAAAGCTCCAGTGGAACCCCCATCTCTCAACACTCGCAGCCAAACTCAGCTCCGCCGTCTTTGCAATTAGAAAAGTTAGACAATTAACGGACATAAATACGGCTCGACTTGTTTATTTTAGTTATTTTCACAGCATTTTATCTTACGGTATTTTATTATGGGGCAGTGCTGTCGAAATTAATTCTATATTCATTTTACAAAAAAGAGCTGTGCGGGCTATTTATAACTTAAAAGCTAGAGATTCTCTGAGAGATGTTTTTAAAGAAATAGGTATTCTTACAGTCGCTTCCCAATACATATTTAATAACATTTTATATATACGTCAAAATTTAAATAGTTATATAAAAAACAGTGACAGACACGCGATAAATACGAGAAATAAAAACAAACTCGTAACGCCAAAGTTTCGGCTTCAAAAAGTTAATAAATCCTTCATGGGTTTGAGTATACGCATATATAATAAAGTTCCACAAGATATCTTAGACCTTCCATTTCTTAGTTTTAAATGTAAAATCAAAAGTTTATTGTTAAATAAAGCTTATTATAACGTTCAAGAGTTTTTAGTGGATCGAAATATGTGGAACTTAAGTTGTTGAATCATTTGCAGGATTTATATTATATTATAATATACATCACCTATTGTTATATTTCTTTTGAAAAGAGCAACTGTTGAGTTTCTGGCCGGCTCTTCTCAACAGAGCAGCATTCCGAGCCGGTGGTAGCTTGCTTACGGACGGACTACACTGACCTTTTTTTGTATTGTAATAATTGACGATTCAAAAGTGCGTGTAAATGCCTACTTGAATAAAGATATTTTGAATTTGAATTTGTAAATTAGCTGAAGCCATTAATTACTTTTGAAAATAATTAGGTTTCACTCCAGAACAAAATAGTTTTTTCACATTTTTTAAGTGAGTAAAAGTGACGCGAAAATATTTGATAAGCCAAAAAATATTTCACGCAAGTTGGTTCGAAGTTAGTAAACTATAAATCATCTAAATTGACATGATTGTTAACATATTCATAGGTGCTCTTAGTAATTGAATTAATTGAAATCGACTTTTTCAATCAAATTATATTTTGGATGTACAGACTGTAAAAACAGAAGAATCATAAATTTATTATAGTATAGTATAATATGCATACGTTAAATATTGTAATGGCTAACTAACAATATTATAAGTTTGCAAAAATGTAGCCACTTTGTTAACGATAAACATTTAATTAGGCCATTTCATATATATTAACATGCTAATATTATTATTCATTTATTTAGTTATAATCGTTATTTTATTAAATATTTACTATTTTTGTTTTAGTTAACATAACATGAAAATAATATTGAATAAACTGCACACTTAACTTAATAAATTTAATACACCAAGTAATATATTCTTATAACAACATAATAATTTTGAGATTTTCACTGAGACTATACCCTTATCTATCTCCTGCAGACATTGTAAACCAAAAGGAGCTGTTACGTAAACCATCTAATTATTAATAGACCTTTAGTTTTCGACCTTGCTATGCAGAAGAGTTCCAGAGATTAACTCAAATAAAAATAGTATATACACATTGAGTCTTAAATTATTTTAATTATTAAAATCTTATTATAAAGTTTTATATTTTAAAATTGTAACGAATTCTAGGCAGTTTAATGTTAGAACATTCAACCAGTTTTCTTCATCGGTCCTAGTTTCATCCGCTTGTAAAACTTCATTTTTATGGATATCAGTGGCGCGTTATCATTTTCTATATATATTTTACGTAAATTATTATATTAAATAATAGTCTGAGTATAAGGCAAAATATACTTTAAATATTTGTTACAAACATATATCATTCACATCTCCGTATCACGTATTGGCCAAACCGTTCCGCTGAAAAGGTATGTTGTATGATAATTTTTATCATATGAAATTTTGTAAGTGGTTTTATTTTAACATACCTTGGATTTATACAACAAATACTAAACTTATTGATAATAAACATATTACACAATTATAATGAACATTAAGGTAAGATGTTCTGTTAATAATGGATTACGTGCGTTTATAATTTAAAGAACATTTATCCAACTTAGAAGTATATTTTTGTTTTACAGTAACAATTGTAATTTATGTTTAAAAACAAAACGGGGCTTAAGCCTGTAAAAATTTTAAAAAAGCACAGGTGAGAGATAAAGTTATTTGGTGACAAAGTCAAGTCCACTTTTATACAACATTTATGGCGATATAGTTTACTAGATCAGAAGAACAAAATCATAATTCAATTGTAGTCTAATTACTTAATTTGTGAGGTGATTTACTTACAAATATTAACCATTCTTCAAGGTGACTCTTTCGTAATAAAAATACGTTCCCTCTTAGTAAATGTTGCTAATAATTTATTTTATTCATACTTTAGGCCTTTTTAAAATAACATGCTGTCAATGATTGTATTACATATAAATACTTAAAATATAAAGATCAGACAGAGTACTTACCAACGCCAGTTCACTATATAAATTATATTGCTATCAAGGACGGGTCTGTTTGTCTGTTCGGTTGGTTATTATCTAACGACATATGAGTATTATTATTAATTAATGAATAACTAATAAAATCTTCACTTCTAAATATATAAAGTAATATTAGGATCAAATTCTAACTAACCAATCATAATCTAGGGTAAAATAATTTAGGAGTATGATAAACCAGATTATCTCTTTGACATGAATTAGTTGAAGAGTATTAATTGATTTTGATATCTAAGATGATTGAAATCCATGTATGGATTACGATAACAATGTTAATAGGATTATATATTTTATAAATATAATACATAAGGTTATAATAATTTGCGGTTTTGTGAAATGATGACTTCGTTGCAACTACCTCGGCAATAAGCTCTCTCGATGAAAACAAATACTTTGAAAATCAGTCTATAATTGACACAGCACTCCGCCGTAGAGTAAATAAATAAATACAAAAAAAAATACTATTATATAAAAAATACAGTAAAATCTCCTTTTTTGAAGCATGGCTAAAAATAGATAATCTGTAGTTTGGTCCTTCATGGACAGAAGAAAGAAACTCTCCGTCATCTAAAGCCAAATGTCCTTTTTTCCCACTTGCAACTCGACTAAAAGTATTTATAGTAAATAATAAAAAAATACTTAAAACAATCTATATACATACATTTAACGTGTTTTTTTATTATTATAATAATAATTAATTTGTCTTTCTGATGCGCACTAAAGAATATTTATTATTTTTATTATTATTATAATATATACATAATATTGAAATACAATGTATTAAGTGGATCTAAAAGTTCAATATACATTTTTATTCATGTCAATCTATAAAATATAGGTAACAGAATGATCAATATATTATGTCGAAAACTATTATAAGGTCTTTTAAATATTTCAAAGTACAATGAACTAGAGAAAATAGAAAAACTAAGATAGATAGATAAACCGATAATAATTATATTTATTTAAAAAAAGGTGATAACTTAATATCCTCACACATTATTGTCTATTTACTTTATTATTTACCATTACTTCAAGGATCAAGTACACAGTGTAATTAATTACAAATCTCAAGTAACTTTGACTTCATTATCCGTCTAGTGTACCTAAATGTGTCAATATGTGTGAGTATGAGATGTTTTAATGAAAATACCTGACGAAGCGATCGAAGTGCATTTCTAATTAAGACAGCATCGTGCTCAGTAACTCATTAAGTTTTTATCTCTGGTACGTTGTTTAGTTCTCGAACTTTAAGTATTACGTAAGTAGTTGTATGTATCATGGTATAAAAAAAATAATTAAGCAGAACATTGTAAAGAGGATAAATTATTATATGAATGTATTTTAACACATATTATACAAGCTTCTTGTTTGTTGTAAAATGTACATTTTAGATTTAGAAAACCCATTTATCCGAAAAACATGAACACTGCAGTACAGATAACAAATATTATATTTCATTATAAATGTATATTATATTTAGTTGTTAAATATTGAAATATTATATCCACATTAATTTATTTAATATGTAGCTTTTAAATACTATATGTGAAATTAATTTTATTATATTTTATACTATATGTGAAGTTTTAATCACATAAGTTATTAGTTATCTAGTTAAAATACAAAATATTATATTAATATATTATTTTTTAACTTTATGCGTGAAATAGCAATCAAAAAAGCTCAAAAGAAATAATAAAATCCAAAAATTTTCTTAGAGAAAGTGATTTATTTACTGAGTTTATTAAAAATGTATTTGACTAAAATTTATTCTTGCTTTGTTTGATATTGTCTTAATGTCTACATTAAGACAATATCTGTGTACTCTAGTACAAAATCAAATTACACCAATATTAGTATAGTACAAGTCAGTGCAGACTCGATGAAGCAAATATGATTATCGAATATCTGTTAGGTCTTATCAAAGTACACAAGGGTATGTTAGAAGATTAAACCGATCAGAATAAGCAATGAGCACATCTTTACATTATTATAAGGCTTTGTTAATAAATATTGTGACTTTATCTTACTGTGCAAACTCATTTAATTATTACATTATTAACACATTACATTATTTACTTAACATTTAATTATCTTCACATCCAGAGCATATGGAAATACTAAATTCAATAATGATAATTTTCTATTTTCTTTTATAAACAAAAAGTAGCTATTTTTAAATACTGTATTTTTTACTGTATTATACTATGTTATACAAATAGAAACCAATATATCAGACATTGATAGTACTTTGCGTCTTCTGGAGACATATTTTTTATGTACTATTATTTTTTCGGTTAGTATGCACGAATTCACATTACTCCATTCAGAACTTTTTCAATATCCAAAATTAAACTTTTATAATTATAATATTAGTAAGATATCCTGTACAACCTCTTGTATTTCTAGTGTAGATATAATTAAATATATATATATATATATATTTTAACCACTTATCTGGTAGGTAGGCCATATCAAAGAAACATATATTTATCTAAATTTGATAGCATTGATTTTGAAAATTTGAATTTAAATATTAAATTATCGTAGTTACACAAAATAAAAAGTATTTCCAATTTGAGATCCTATAAGTTAACTAGCATTTTATAATAAATATCTAATTATACAGAAATACACTGTATCCTAATAAAACAAGTGACAGCAATCCATAAATGTTTTGAAATTTAAAGTTGCGAAATGAATTTACCTGATAGGTAAACCTCAATTTTCTTGCCGGCATAGCGGATACTTTAGCCATTAAGTTTTTACAATAATAATATAAACTTTATGGAGTGACATAATGATTGTATAATTAGATTATAATTATATTATTTTTTACTAAATTACTTATTTCTGTCACTAATAGTATAGTAAGTATTTTTGTTCAACCCATAATAATAGGACTGTTTCAAAACTCGGCAGTCAGGATTAAGAATCAAAGTGTTAAAAGCGCTTTATAAACTGAAAAATAGTTTATGTGTCAAAATATTATCAAAGAAACTCATATCAAAGTATTATCAAATACGATCAAAATTTAGAAGGCTAATTTTGTAATTTTTTATAATTACAACCAAGATTTTGTGACATTATAGATAACCCATAATATTACATTTAATAATCAATTTAGGACCAAGGCAATGTCGTCTGCCCCAGTTAATGGAAAATTCTATTCATCCATAAATATAATTTAATATATATATATTTTTTTAAATACTCGTATTAATGGATTTTCCATTGTATATTTGTTTTAAAAGAATACCATTTAAATACTCAAATATTTATCGGGATTTATTTAAACAAATAAAAATGCCATCATCGCATGGATAAAAAGTACAATACATTTTTCAACTATATCGTAGATTTTATTATTTTGTTAAAAATTTTTATTATTATATAATATTTATATAATAATAAAAATTTTTATCGACACCAATATTTAAAGTTTATTTTTCGTTTCTTGCAGGTTAATTCGTGACTAACGCTTTGTACTTCAATCTTATAATATAATATTGATGTAATAATTGTTTATTCTGTGACATACAACATTAATAACCAATGGAAGACAACATGACTGTCTATCTAGATGTGTTCATAATCAAAATATTATCGACTATCTTGTTAGTGTGAGTGGAAGTAAGTGTTACTACAGTCTAGACCACGTCTCGAGATCTAATTCACAAGTAATTGTATCTAATCTCTCTAACGTTCTTAATTGCTGTTATGCTTTTCTAACGTAGACAAAGTATCAATTTATCCACGGTTTGTAAAATAACACCAAGGCTAGAAAAAAAAAATACTTTTATGAAATCAAAATAATGTCATGCTAATATTTTATGTAACATTTGAGAAAGTAATTTTTTCATCTCAATTATGGTAATTCTCAAAATTTAGATGCTCTATGTTTAATAAAGGAAATAATAAATTCTGATTTGTATACGTTTCGAATAATTAATTAGAAGTTCTATTAATATGAGGATCAGATTAAAATGCCGAAACAAAATTTCACCATTAATCTATTTTTTTTTTACATAAAATTAGGTTTTAATATTCGCCTTTATAAGAGAGAGAGAGAGAAAAAACATCTGTAAATGTGAATACCATTTACAAACAGACAAATGGTAAATTAATTTAAAATTAACGCAAGATCAAAGCTCGTAAACACGTCTGTGACTCAGAAAACAATTTAATTGCGAAACCACATTTTCATACTAAATCGCTTTTAGAATGTGTGGTACATTTTATAAAATACATGAATTTAAACATTGACATTATAAAAGCGATTAATTATGCGGTTAATTGTATTAATTTATAAAATACAATATATAATTTATATATATATATATATAATTTATATACATTTTGGCTCTTTTTCTGTTGTATGATAAATATAACACTTCATAGTCTCATTAGTTTTCGCACATAAATTTGATTATATTTCTAAATTGTACACTAATGTTTGAGTTTACAAGCGTAATCAAATATGAGTAGTTCCAACACAACAGCAAAGTGTGATATTATTTCTTATGTAAAGATACAAAAGAATATTAGATCGTGGAGTGTGTATTGGTTTAACACACATTCATATTTATAAAATTGTTTCATAACTTTAGTATTCATTGAAACTCGGCAATTTGTAACATTTACATATTAATAAAACAAATAAAAACTATCAGTACTAGATTAAGAGAACATATCTGATATCTAAAAAGTAATATAATATATACGTGATACATAATACATTTAAACAGCAACTTCAGAACGTAATCAAGTCTATTAAAATTATATAATGAAAACTGTGCAAATTTGTACAAAATCAATCAACTGTCGGAATTATTTTCTGAATTAAAACGAATCCCTGTCAAATTGAAATCAATCGTAAAACGATTAATTTGTTGCTAAATATGAGTCCATTTCACTTCTTTATATATTACGGGAAATAAAGTTATATTTACATTAATTGGCACTTTTACATTTTTATCTCTAGATATTACGTTATATATATTTTTACACTACAATATGAAATGTTTCATTACTATGATTAAATATGTAAACTGATATTTTGACTGCGTCATTAATTTTAATATTTTTTTATACCTAATGTCATTAATTTCCTTCAACATGTCAAAAGCTACCTACATATAGATCGTGAATATTTTGTCAGATTTAAATCTCATAAGTAATTTATATGACAATATAAACAATCTTTTGGGGTTAGTTATAAATGTTTTTGACTGTGTTTTCTTTCGGCGTAGACAGTCTTGGTCTACTTGCGTCAAATTTTTGAACAAAGTAAAAAACTTTGTAACTTGTGTTAAATTTTATTAAGAGTAAGAATTAATATTCTAGAATAAATATTAATATATAATATAATTCGACACATATAATATATTTGAGTAGTATATATATTAAATATATATTCCAAAAAAAAATATTACTATAGATTTGTGTAGAACATATGATATAGTTGCTGAATATTCTTTTAATTTAATATAATTTTAAATTTATCTCCATACTAGTAGTGCATACTGATAAAAAAGATGTTAATTAAAAGAAAACTACACTTATGGTTTTAGCAGCAAATTAAAAAAGATAATATCTACAACCACAAGATAAAAATAAAGTAGATCTATTACATATATCTTATTAAATAAATACGTCTGTAAAATTAGTATTACACAGTGTTTAGAAAACAAAACCTAATTTAAGACATTATACACTCAAGTAAAGACATAGAACCCACCTTTGAAGATTAAAATGAATACCATGCCAACTAAGAAAAGTTTAATAAGAAATATACAAATAAAATACAGTGTTTTGTATAATATTTTATTCTCTTATCATCTATTTGTTTATTACTGTTACTTGTAATTTTATTTCTAGATATCTAAATAATTATCGTGTATATTAAAGGGTTGTCAGGGTCAAAATGAATCAATTAAGAGCCAAACTACTTGGATCGATAAGAGATAACAAGGCAAAAGTTTAAGAAAATCTAAACTTAGTAATTAAATTAGGCTTAACTAAATTGGCATATTCCTCGAAGACGACAGGCGCTTTGAGCATAGAACTTGATTAATGCCAAGCGGTCTGATGCTAGGTTAAAAAATATGTGTGTTGGATATTTGTAAAGGTATTCTTTTTTTACTGTTGTAATGTTTCACGGATCAACGTACAATTGTACTGTATTGTATTGTCTATTCAAAAACATTGAGACTAATTAATAAAATTTAAATAATATTAATTAAAACGAAATACTCAGTTTATTTTAAACAAAATATTGTTGCGTATAATTTTGATTATTCGAATTTTAGTGTAATGTGCGGTGTGGAGGTTATATATTAGTATTGTCTGACCCTAAATAAACGATATTTACCCTGTAAAAATCGATTATTTTTGAATGTATGATTTGTATGAATTTGTATATATTTTCGGTTATAGTAGATGACTTTGTATACTCAAAGAAGAACACAGATTTAAAAAGGGCGAGGGGCGCAGACAAAATAAGTAATTTAATAAGGATGGGTAACTTCTTTGTTAATAATATTATTATTTTTGTTAAACAAAAATCTGTCATTTTTACAATTTTAATACAACCTACTTACTTAGCTTTACGCCATATCCCTTGCCAGGTAGCCATAGACGACGGAGCGCCAAACGCTACGGTCCCTGCATACCTCTTTCGCCTCGACCACAGACATTAACCTCTTCATACATGCCCTCCAGGGGGTTCTCCTGCTTTTTACGTGACCTTCCTCCAGTATCGTAGCTACTGAGTTTTCGAAGGTCACTCGAGGCCTCCCCCTGTCTCTCTTACCGCTCAATTTTCCTTTATAAATCTTTTTTACCATTCTTTCATCACTCATTGCCCGCACACGCCCAAACCACCTGAGCACGTTCTTCTTCATTCTCACCGTGACGTCTTCGCTAGTACCTGCCATTCTCTTGATCTCTTCATTGCAGATTCAGTCAGCTAAACAGACTCCGCATATTCGGCGAAGAAGATTATATCGCATCTCCACAGCATTCATCTTTCTTACATTCTTCTTCTGTGTTACCCACGTTTGGTTGCCGTATAACAGCGTCGGTAGCAATACCGCATTGTGTACAGCCAAACGTAGAGCTTTGCTGACGTTTCGTCGTCTCAACAATGCAGCCAAAGCACCGTTGACTCTGTTACCGGCAGCAATACGTCTTTCTACATCCATTTCGTATCTTCCGTCTCTGCTAAACATACTTCCCAAAAATACCGCTTCATTCACTTGTTCTATTACCTTACCATTCACGTTGATCTTACATTCTGTTCTTTCTTAATTTCTTTCAAATATCAGAAACTTCGTCTAATCTGCATTCAGGTTCAGACCATTGTTTTCACACCCATCTTTCAGAGTGGTGACCAATGTCTGAAAATCGCATTCTGATGATGCAATGAGCACTGCATCATCTGCGTAGAGCAAGCAATTGACTGTAAGGTCACCCCCATACTTTCACTCCCATGTCACTGTCTTTCACGCCTTGGAGACAACTATCCAAATACAAGTTGAAGAAACAAGCTGACAAGCGCAACCTTGCTTAACATCCGATTGGATATCAAATCAGGGCGACATGCCAGCTCCTACTCACACACAGGCTGAGTGATCTCTGTAAAGAGACTTTACAGTCTGTAGCAAGGGTCCATTCACATTGTATCGGGGCAGTATCTCCCATAACTTCTTTCTCACAACCCTGTCAAACGCCGTTTTCAAATCCATAAAATCACAGAAAACCTTTTGGTTTATGGCCAAAAACTTTTTCGTGATCATACGGAGGGAAAAGATCTGATCTATACACCCTCTTCCAGGTCTAAAACCTCCTTGGACCTCCCACAACAGCCTTTCAAAACTCTTGCATTCTTCTCACTAATATTATAGCATAAACTTTACCGTCCAAGCTAATCAAACTGATAGCCCTACTTGCTACTAGCTTGCACAGTCTCTCTGTGAACGTTTGCCTTTATACAAAGGTACGATGACTGCACCTCGCCATTTGTCTGGAACCTCCCTTGATTTCTAGCATAAATTGCACAAAAACCAGAACAAGTCCAAGACGCGTGGCCCACCATATTTGATCATCTCGGCAGTAACTTCATCTGCTTCCGCAACCTTACCACATTTCAGGCTTCGAATCGAACTCTCCACTTCTTCCAAACTGATTTCACCATCGGCTACAACCGGACTCAGCATTTCGGTGGTACTCAAGGCCGAGGCGTCCACACATTCATACGTCTCCTTGTAGAATTCCGCCCACCGCTGCAAAACGTGTGCTTGCTCTGTTCAGATTTTACCACTCTTCGAAAGCACCCCTTTCATTCTACAGATTACCGAACAACCCCGGGAAACACTAACTTCTCGCCAGAAAAGCTTCGTGTTTTCCCGAAAGATGTTCGTCAACCTGTCATCCCTTTCTCTCTCAGAATTTTCACGGTTCAATTGTAAGATGTTAATTTATTTATAACTTTTAACATACTTGAACATAATGATTCAAGAGAAAGAAGGTTTATTAAGTAATATGTTTTTTTTCTTATTTTTTTATTTTAAAAGAGGGAAACGAGCGTTCGGTCACCGGTTACAAGTATTCATCTCCGCCCATTAACTCTTGCAACATACGTGAAATCCCAAAATATAATAGCATACCAAAACAGCTAAAATGTATATTTAAATTGGTAGACTGAACATATTTTAGGTAAAACTTAGCAAAAGTAAAAACCAAGACTAGTCTGGTACCAATATACAAAGACAAAATAGTTCAATACCATTTTGCCGTCCTTTTATCCAATTTTATTTAAATTTCAAGTACTACATGTACTTGAAACTAAAAAAAATGTTTATTTATATTTTTTATTACACACTATACATTTTATGAAACTCGTTATTTCGAGATATGGCGAGATATGGAGATATGTGAGAAGTTAAAAAAATCATGAAAAATGACCAAAAATGGCCAAAAAATGACTTTTAAAGCCAGAATCGTACTCACAACACGGTTAAAATTCAATGCTAGTTGCACAGTAATAAACACATGATAACAACAATAAACAATGAATAAACTCACTAACGCATTGCCGTCTGTAACAATAAAACAAAATTTACAGAAAAAAATCCGAATACTGAAGAAATTCTGTTTTGAAGCAATGAATTAAAAAAATAAATGGAAACTGAAAAAATCAAATAAAAAAAAATCGGGCACCTGTGGGAATCGAACTCGAGGTCTCGTCTTTGTCATTACAACGCTCATCCTCTGAGCCAAAATACTCTCATTCTGTCAGAGGCAACTATTCCAAATAATAATAATAATAATAATAATAATAATAATAATAAATCAATTTATTTCAGATAATTCATCCATAAGTGTTAGTAACATTTTAACTTAAGTAACTAATGTTATAATAGTACTCGTAGTTAGTATTCAACATAACAATCTCAAATTATACAGAAAAATAAAATTAATAAAATGCACAAAATTCATAAAATTCATAAAATTAAATATAAATTCAATTCAAATAAATATAAATTAAATTCAAATCAAATAAAATTAAAATCATAAAATACTATTAAAGAAATTAAATAAAATAAAATTCATGGAAATCATCGTTCTAATTAATTTTTTTTTTTTTAATTCTACAAATAACTCAACGCTATACTCCTACAGTCAGTATACGCTACGCTTCGATGCTACGTGTACACTATCCCAGGACCTCCAGAGGGGAGCGTCTAGCTTTAACGCCAATATGCTGAGAAGACTGTTGGAGCTGTTCAGTAATCTTGTCATTGCGGACGCGGTCCGCTTTCGTATTATCGCATAGAAGTCGTCTACACGAGCCTCCGCAAACATTGCCGATGCACTGCAGTATCGAGGCTTCCTCAACAAAGCCCTCAGCACATTGTTGTACTGAACACGCAGTGCGCTATATGTCCGCCGCGTATAGTTCTCCCATAGGCTGCACGTGTAAAAGGACTGGCAATAGGCTTTAAATAATATTAATTTTACCTGTGTCGAACACCGTGCAAACCTACGGGCCAACATATTGCCTCTAACCGACAGAGCCCTGCGCTCCCGCTCGATATCACTATCATCACCCAGGCGTTCATTCACAATATGACCAAGGTATTTAAATTCATATACTAGTTTCAGAGAAGTTCCACACAGATGTATTTTAGGAATGAAATTTAACTGTTTGTTTATTCCTCGAAAAATTAAAATTTCGCTCTTTTTAGCGTTATACCTCAGTCCATTCTCCTTTGCATATTCCTCACAGATTTTTATCAGTCTTCGAAGACCACTGACCGACTGGCTCAACAGAACCATATCGTCTGCGTAACTAAAATTGTTTATCATTACGCCATCTATCGAACAACCGACGCCTGCCCCGCTAAGCCTCTCTATGAGCCCGTTTATGTAAAGATTGAACAATCTGGGTGACTTCAGGCCCCCCTGTCTTACTCCACACCCTAATTTATATGGTTCACTAAGTGCATCACCCCATCTTACCACATTACTTTGGGCACCATACCAGTACTTTAATAGTGATATCAACTCCGGTCTTAAACTGCTATCCTTTTCAAGCTTATGCCATAAAATTTTATAGGATACGAGGTCAAATGCCTTCGACAGATCCAAAAAACACGCAAACACATGGGTCTTTCTATCAATACTGCGCTCTCAGTTGACAGCTCTGATCTAAAACCGAACTGCGCATCGTGTATGTTAATTGTTCTGCTAAGTTGAGTATCAAGCAAGCCGTCAAGCATTTTGGCTATGATGGTAGCAAGAGATATCGGTCTGTAGTTGGTTCTGTCCGCCGCATCCCCCGCCCTATTCTTGATTATAGGCACGACTATTGTCCTTGTCATCGAGTTCGGCAGAGAGCCGTGGCTTATACAAATATTGTACAACAAAACTAGGACTCTAGAAAGGTGCACACCAGCGTGTCGCAGATGCTCAACACTCAGGCCATCATGTCCAGGCGACTTTCCACGCTTCATACCCATTATTGTATCTACTACTTCGCTAGACGTGAAACGTACAAAGCTTTCCCCATTATTTATGATATCCCCCCTGCCAGCCTCGGCGAAATTGATCTCACAGGGATCCACTGTAAATTGTGTTTTAAACATATTTGCTATGTTACGGCAACCGCTCACTCCCCCTACTTCAGCCGGAATATTCGATCTTGTATTCAGTTTGTCTGTTTGTTGCCAGAATTTTCCAAAATGTTTGTTTCTATATGACGTAGCCAGTATGTCCATTTTAATCTGTTCTAAATTGTCTTGGCACCATTTAAGTTTGTTTTTAAAGGCCCTACGAGAGTCCCTCATGTCATTATAGATAGTTCCATGTGTTGGTCAAATAAATGAGTATATATTTGCATGAAAAATAATCGCACAGCATTTTGTTTCCAATCCTTTTACAAAACTATTGATATCAAAACAAAAACTTCTCAACGAAGTAAATACCGAGTGACGAAAGCGAATCCACTGACAAAACTCCTGATATGAATTTTGCGACGAAAAAAACCACGAACATTTTTATTCACAAACGTAAACAAACACAAAAATGTTCGTGGTTTTTTTCGTCGCAAAATTCATATCAGGAGTTTTGTCAGTGGATTCGCTTTCGTCACTCGGTATTTACTTCGTTGAGAAGTTTTTGTTTTGATTTCAATACAACATTATAAAACATAATTAAGTATACATACTATTTTTTTAAGGAATAAACAATAAGCAAATTAATTAATTTCTTTGTGTTTTTGTTTTTAATTTTAATGTATATTCGTCAGTAAATATAATATAAAACGATACAAGTTCATAATAATATGATAAGATGTTGTCTGTTTTAACATTTTCAAAAGTGCATAAGACAGACACTCCGCTCACATCAAAGGCAAGCCTTCAGCTTATGGCATATCAGACAGTGTTCGTGTTGTTCATTAAAAGACGTCTGTTTCACGACTTTAGACTAAATTTTAAATTTCTATGTGAATCAGGAGGTAAGTTCAAACTCTTATCTTAAATAAGTAATCAATTAGGTGTTCTGGTCCAAAATATTTAAACTTAACCGTAATGTAATTGTAAGATGTTAATTTATTTATAACTTTAAACTACTTGAACAAAATGATTCAAGAGAAAGAAGGTTTATTAAGTAATATGTTTTTTTTTTCGTATTTTTTTATTTTAGAAGAGGGCAAACGAGCGTGCGGTCACCGGTGACAAGTATTCACCTCCGCCCATTAACTCTTGCAACATCCGAGAAATCCCAAAAACGTTCCCAACCTTTGAGGTGAGAGTATATGCCTTTGTTGAAGATACCCTCGTCATATCGATTCGAAAATACCGCCGGAGGACGTTTCTTTCACATTTTAGTGATATATGCAAGAAAGATCCTTGAATACCGCACAGTAGAGGATCATCACGGATCCAGGTGGTACGGCTGGTAGTAGCTCTTCGATGATACAATTTGAAGGCAGACATTAGCTCAAATATCTCTTCTGAACACTCCCCGTTGAAAACGTGATAGTAGACGTACAAAGAGGCCACGTTTCTACGCAATACCAGAGAGTCATGCCAAAAGAATCTTCAAAAAAGATAATCTAAACATTTAAATTGTTTTTATTTTTTTGGCGGATTATTAAATTTCTTAAACTTCTCTATAGACCAAATTCAAAATATGCGGTAACTGAAATGCTTCTATGTATAAAATAATAACTAAGTATTTAATTAAATTCAGAAACATAGAACTCAAATAAGTTTTTATTGTAATTATTTAAAATAAATAGTCTTTGCAAGGGGCGTTATAGAAAATAAA
Organism: Melinaea menophilus ssp. n. AW-2005; assembly: GCA_918358695.1. Lineage (NCBI taxonomy): Eukaryota > Metazoa > Arthropoda > Insecta > Lepidoptera > Nymphalidae > Melinaea > Melinaea menophilus. Next base: position 1,979,130 of record OU911048.1, read on the forward strand.
ATGTTGTTAAATGAAATGGTCGTATAAAAACGTTTTTCCATACCTTGGATATTTTATTTCATGTAATCATTATGTCTCTTCTGTATTACTCAGAACATTCATGCAAAATTACTTCATTACTTAATACGTGTAAGCACAACAAATAAACATATCTATATTAGCATTTTTAATAATGCCTTGCCTGGCTCTTTCAGATTTCATCACCCAGTGGTTAGTAACCTATGAGGTTGTAACCTGGGTATATAAAGTTTTTAATCGTGTTTAAATAATTCGTTTATATTTTGTCTTCATTCAAAAGAATTTTATTACAAGCAAGCAAGATTGTATAACAATGCTCTACAGTTTTTTGCTCTACTTCGTAAAATTTCGCAAATGTTTTTAACTACACATACATGAATTATAAACATTTTGATACTAATTAGCATGCTTAAAGTTAAAACAGAAAACTTCTTCAATAATAAGAATTCAAGTAAAAAATTCAGGCTTGCTTCATTAGGAATACGCTTCGAGCGACTCTTAAGGTATTTTTTCACTGCAGCGTTGATAATAAAAATGCGAGAGAGTCTTCAATTACATGTTGAAGAGGTGAAAATTTGAATTGTATATTATTTATACGTGACATAAATAAATGTTCCACATTAATAAATATGTAACATTAAAAAATATTTCATTATTTTCTTTTTACGTACGAGTAGTAAGTTTAAAACGACGAGTAGACGGATAATATTATTTTTGTTTCATTAAGAATGTTTTTATTCGATCTTATAGGTTTATAAAATTAATGTTTATAATACCTATCTTTCTGTATTTTATTACGTAAGTAACGTAATTTTTTTCTGCAAGACTATTGATGACTATTGATGTCCATTTTGATGTACCGCTTCTAGATTATGAAATAAAACCTAAGACCAGTTGACTTCACTATTTATTCTATTTGTCATTAAACATAAATAAGAAATAAGAAACTAAAAGGCTTATAACCTCTAAATTGATAAAAGTTGAGAAACTACTTGATGATAATAAAGTTTCTATGAAAGGTTGTGTACATTTTGCCTTAAATGACTGTTACGAGCAGTATAATACAGTTAGCTCTGCCAGGATACTAACGATACTTGATGCACTTTTGGTATAGTAACGTAAATTAATGATATAGTATTATAATATTGCAAATAATGATGTAGCTCAGTTTTTATTACTTATCATATTAATAAGGTGTTTGAAATTAAGGTTTAAAAATCGTTAAAATTATTGTTACCGACTTTACGTATTAATCATAAAAACTTATATAAAATCATTCAAACACATTATAGACGGTATTATAAAAATGTTTAATTATATTAACTAAGTATTTCACTTGGAAATAAAATGTACTGTAATAAATGTATTCCTAAATTGTTGGATATTTTAAGAATATGGATTTTGTTTTGACTCCAACACAACTTCACAATAAAGTCGGTAGTTTATATAAATATCGGCCATTCGTTTGGAAGCTACAGTCTGAAGTGTTTGAAATTGGAAATAAAGTGAATATTCTGTGAAAGTGTTCTTATTTCTTAATAATTGTTGAAGACAATTTCCTATAAAGAAAAGTATCAGTATTGAGTGAAGTGAATTATTTGGATTGGCTGTCTTGGACGCTAGTTTAATATTATATTTACCATTTATGTATTAGTAAGATGCCAAAGTTATATAAATTATAAATATTTAAAGTTTTTAATATTGCAAGTACATGAATTTAGAAAAATTACATTTAATGAATTAAAAGATTTTGTGTCCCAAATTTAATTATTATATTTGTTTATTAATTTAATGTAATGGTATGTTTTTATATGTATTGCACATACTTCATTGCTATCAGTTAATTTTATCCCATAATTGTTGCGTGGTTATAGTAGTACATGAATATAATGCCTCAATATTTTCATCGAATCCTTATTTCTGCGTAATATGTAAAATAAAATTAACAGTAACATTACAACAATTAAAAATATAATGTTATTAACATTTTGTAACTTTCATTGAAATTTTCCATTTTATCTATATGGTTTATCAAATAAATATGAACTCTAAGTAAATGGTTTAGTCTGCTTGGAACTAAATCAAATAATTATCCTTTATTACACATGAGTGATTCATCAAAGTCAGTGATCCGGATGTCCACTGACTGTAGTTTGCATTTAATTTGTAAATAAAGATTTTGATTACTTATTATTAATGTAGAATTAATGATTAAAATTATTTAAATATAATTTAATAGGTAAATATATTATTATTGTTAAACTTTCAAATAGCCTTGCTAAATACTAAGTAATGAAATTTTCTGTTTATTTTTTAGGCTTTAAATGTTATACAGTATTTTTATTTTTCATACGCAATTGCTAATACCTTGAAAAAAAAAGCATCAATAAAGGTAAACAAACTAATCAAGAAACATTAATTTACAGATTTTAATATGATAGCTTTTATGGCGGTTTCTTATTATTTTTTGCTCCTTTCCTTTGGCTTCAGCAAAGGGGCCCAAACATATTTGTTCAACTTTAATAAATTCTTTGAATGTTATGTTAAGGGAAGAATCTTGTCTATCCCAAATTTCAAATGACATTGGTAGCAATTGCATTAATCGGAAAATGATTCCTCCCATAATGCTTCTGTGACTCTCTTAGTTACTCATATTCTTAACTACTCAATTTCGACTGTTGATTTTCCTACATTATGAAAAGCCAATAGCCTTCCTACAAAACCGTCTACCATCCATCTCCATTTCACCACTCCTAAAGTCTTGAAGTCTTGTATAAACTCAATTACAGTCCTTTATAAATAAAATCATACTTCTAAATCCACATCAATCCAGATTTAGCAACGGCCAAAGGTTAATAAAAGTTACCGATGACATCCGATGGTAAACAACTGACACTATGTATCTTGCTTGACTTTAGTAACGCTTTTAATAATATTGGCTTTGATATTATGCTGAATTTGTTAGCTTCTCGCAACATATCTCCATCAGTTATTGAATACTTTCATAGTTACCTACTCGGACGGTGGCAACGCATTCGAATTGAAGAATTGTTTTTCTCTTTGAGGAAAGTAAGTTCTGGTATTCCTGAGGTAGGCGTGTTGTCACCGTTTAGATGATTTACAAATTTACGAGCTGTTAACTATAGAATATTTTTAGAAGTCATTACTTGCGGTAGCGTCGGGAGTCGGGTTGCGCTCGTCCCTCAAATATGTGCGAAGGGGATGATGGCTGGCTCTTGCGTTATGCTCGTGAACGCAACGCTTGCGGTGACTGGTTGTGTAGCAGGCCTATTTTTATTTTTTATTATTATTATCAATTTTTTTTTGATATTATTATTATTATTTTTTTTCATTATATCCAAATCAAACATATATCCCGCTGAGTTTGTTGTGTGGTTCTTCTCAGACTAGGACGCGTTTGGAACCCTCATAGCTTTAACATTAAGTTGGACAGTGCTTTTACAGAAGGGGGGCTTATTACGATAAATCTGGTATCGAAATAGGAACTCCTGACACTTCCATTTTGACGTACACAAGTGATCACTGATAATGATTCAAAGTGGAAAAGATATAAATAAATAAATAAATAGGAGAACTATAGGAGACTTGCCTTCTGCCATTATGGACCTAAATTAAGATGTGGAGTCAATCTTGAATTGGTGTATATCTTATGGAATAAAAGTCAATACAACCAAGATGCCTTGCTACAAATATTGGATCTCCAGGCATTAATTTCCAGGGTGAATTCCTCAAATTTACCGTCAAATTTTATTTTATCATTATACCCTACAGTCAAGATGTTAGGAATCTGGGTCTACATTTGGACAATACTTTATCTTCGTCCCACCACATCAACGAGGTCAGTAGATTTTTTTTTGCTGCTATAAGTTCACTTGCAAAGTTACATATAAAATGAAGATTATATACTATATTTATAGAAGTAGGTATTTTATTTATATATACGTGTGTATGTATTTAAATTATGTCTATATAATAACTTTTGTCTTAATATTATGCACCACCATTCCGTAAGTAACTCATCTCAAACTTAGATATAAGGTTGTGTAGAAGATATCGCTACTTAGCGATAAAATCGCCTTATTGTATTCCCAAACAAAGATTAAATTTTATTTTGTACTGTTATCTTATATTATGATTACAATAGCATATATATATATTTTTTTTATACCTAAAATAATATCATTTATTATTCCCAAGGAACAAAACGTTTTCAGCTTGACCAATCTTATGTCATGTTATGGTCGAATGCAAATGTGATGAACGGTTCAAAAGGTATAGCCTCGGGACAGTGGGACCGACACAGAGAGAACGAAGCGTTAGTAATTGGGTCTCTTTAGCACTCCTTCTGTACAGAGCCCTAAAAGGAGAAGCCACCTACAAACATTATAAACTAATAAAATAACTTTATTTTTAGATTTTATTGTAACAAACAGTAACTTTCAGGCCTTTTTAAAATGTTAAATGTGATGTTGACATTTGAACTAATTTCCAAAATCACAAAATAGATTACAATAAAATTGTGGATATCTATTTTTTAGTCCAAACTTATATACTTTATATAATAATATGAAAATAACAAAAAACCATAAACGGCCTTAAAAAATAAAAACAAAAATGAAGAACATATGGTAAATTTTTGTTGGACATTTTAAATTTATAGTTAATAAAAGAAACAATATTTCGATCTATGTGTGTCATTTTGTAAAATTTATGAAAAACGAGATTAAAATGTAAAACGCTTTAATGAGGTATTTTCGTTGCCATCGGCAATGAATTGTATATATTTGAGTTTACATAAATACTAAGGTTTATAAATATAAATATGATAGGTTGAATTATACTTTATTGTTAGAATGTTAAGTGTTTAAACAATTCACATACCAAAAAAAAAATGTAAAATCAATCATTATTGTACAATTCTTTGATTTTGATAATAAATGAATTTGTTTATAATAGTTTTAGGACGACAAAATGAATCTGTTTCCGTAATATAGAAAAAGAATTGCTACTTTATTAGCATTTTATTTAATAAAAGTAATAAAAGGAAAAAAATGTAATCAAAATAAAAATAGTGTTAGTTTAAACAGTTTGTAAAACATAATGATAAAAAAAATACACCCGGTTAAGTTTGTGTGGTTCTTCACAGTTAAGGGCGCATTTGAAAACCACGTGGACTTATTTTAAGTTGGAGAGTGTCTACAGAGTGACTTATTTCAATAAGTGTGGTCTTTATTACAATCTTATAATTTGTTGAATTTCTTTTCATAACCTACTCGCATTACGAGTGCTTTCGCGATATGTATTGATAGCTTATTCTGTGAATCTAACATTAATGTATCAATAATAATTAGGAATTTTAGTTCAGAACACTGTGGTATACATTTTTCTGTATTAACTAATCACGAAATTTAAATTCCTTGAAAAGTTACTCGTAAACGGTTAATAAAAAAGAGAATGCTTAATTTCAAAAATAATATTGCGTTTTTTTTAAATTTATATAACTTATATTTACTGATTGGACAATGTAGAACATATAGAAGTAGAGAAAAGATATATGGTTTATATTTTTAGGGGCAATGAAAACACTGTTTTTAAACATAATGACAAAAAACAAGACTGTTTTTAAACATAATGACCGACACACAACACAACACAACCGGTGCTAACGATCGCTCGCTCGCATTGCTCGAAATAATAAATATTGCATGTATAATAATAAAAATTGTCGAAAAAAATTAAATTTTTAGTTAAAAAAAGTATGATTTCACTTGTAATTGTAGGACTTGTTTTAAATCAACATACCTTCTGTAATTCTCATGCCGTTATAATATTAACATTAATATTGTATTATTAGCCGTAACTCCTCATTAATGTAAACTTTCTGTTAAATTATATAATAAATTTAGCTAAATAATAAATTCGTTAATCATTCGTTTGGTTTAGGTTTATAAATATGTAATGGTATTTGTAAAACTAAATATTTCACAAGCAAACCTTTAAATAGTGTCAAGTTCAGATGTTGGTAGACAGGTGTGTGTTTCAATATTTTTTATATAAAGCTCCATAAAATAATACGAGTTAAAAACATTAACTGAATTTTTAAAGTTATAATAATAATTATAATCACGAACATACGGTTATACGATAGTTTTAATAACTATGTACCTCTCTAAAAATAAAATCTTCACCCCACATAAGAATGTTTAACCATAATAATGTAAATATAATTTAGAAGTTTTTAGTTTAGATAGCAGAAAGGAATCTTTAGTTTAACAGTCACATACACTCTCTGCAGACTGAACGTATAAACATAAAACAAGAGAGGTAAAATAATGGAACTACGGTTAAGTAACGCGTTACGCCGCTGACGTTGACATGTGTAATGCAACAGAAGATAAAAATCTTAATGTCTGACAATAAAAGTATTGTTACTTTTATTAGTTATTAGAGTAAAAATTAAATTAAATTAAATGACTAGGTTCTATGACTATTTTATTTATTCTTTTGATACCTGTTGTGTCCTTTGTTTTTCCTTTGTACTAAGACAATAAGAGTTATTATGGAACATATATGAAGATATATGTTCCATAATTACTCGACCCTAAATCCATCTCAATCTAACTAGGTATTTGTTTCCGGGATAACCATTTGTTTCGAACTAAAAAATTATCTCACCAGTATAGGTGTTATTGTAAAATTAAATTTATCTTGATAAAATAAACTTTATGAATGCTTTAATTAAAAAGATTATACCGAATTGTGTAAGCGTTATAAAATAGTAGCTTAGTCATTTAATGTAAAACTATTAGACTGAAATTAATTTAGTTAAATATGTTTTGTTAAATATTTCATTCGTGAAATTAATGACTAAGCCCACGTAAAAGGCTAGTTTTTCCTTTATTTAGATAAAACCATTATCATACCTCCCGTAGTTTGACAATTCATAAAGCAACTACTCGTGATATAATTGACCAGAAGCTTTGGAGCATTTGGATGACTATGAAAGCCAAGTAAATAGACCGTAGATTCTTAAGCAGTATTGATATCTCTCTTGATAACAATGCGTTTAGAACCATAACTTCTATGAATTAACAAATTTGCTTAACAATTCTTGTATTATACGATTTTCTTATAGTTAATAATATTTTATTAGACTTAGAGTGAATAAAATAGCTCCTTATAAGAAAAGACTGCCATCGGAACAGTTTTTGTGTGATAAATTTCTTTCATGTTATCAATATTTCGTCTGAAAACTTTTTATAAAGGTCGAGAACACTTAAAGAATTAAGGCTAATATTTTAAGAATATTTTTCCACATAAACTCGAAAGATAAAGTACCTACCTTTAACGGCTTTTCTTATGAACAAAGATTATATTTGTTATCCATGTCAATTGCTACATACACTTCAATAAATGTTATTTATTTTCAAGATTGTACAAAGTTTAAATTAAATTTCATTAAATATCTGCAACACAAAGTACAGAAGCATTGAATTTACGTAATGAAACTTAAGTCAATCTAGTACTTTAACGAGTAAATATTATGTTAAATATTCAAGTTAATTGTTACAGAATTAAAACAAAACAAAGAAATAAAGATTTTGCTTGACTAGATTTACCTGCAATAAAATATTTTTTTATTAAATAAATATTTGTACCTTATAGGGACTTCTCGTCATATAAATTCTCAAGTCAATATAATTTAAAAATAATTGAATTTTATATAATTTTTTTATTAATTTTCAAAGTTCCTAGATATTTAAATCACAGTTTCAACAAACAACAATCAACGTTAAATTATTCTTCACCTCTATAAAATGATTTAATAACTCAGGACTCCGCCTATCGAGTGAAACCACAATGTTATTTTTAATAAGTTAAGAGTATATCCATCATACCATTAATTAAAAAAATTAAAATCAAGTACATTTAAAAAAAATATGTGTTTTTGTATAAACGGATTACATTAAATAGAATAAAATAATTTTTGACCGCTACGGAAACCTAAATTAAGGCACAGTTGCAAAGAAACACAAAAACAAAACAAAATATCATCCTTTTTTTATGTTGTAGGAGGGCAAACGAGCTTGCGGGTCACCGTTAATATGTGATCACCGCCGCCCATGAACTCTTACAACATCCGAGGATTCACAAGAGCGTTGCCGGCCTTGAAGAAAGGAATATATGCCTTTTTTAAAGGTACCTATGTCGTATCGATCTGAAAATGCCGCCGAAGGAAGTTCGTTCCTCAATTGAGTGGTACGTGGGAAGAAAGTCCTTGAAAACCACACAGTTGAAGATCGCCACGCATCCAGGTGGTATGGATGGTAAAGGAGGCGATGGCGAGCTGTGCGGTAGTGAAATTCGGCGGTAGGCATCAGATCGAATAGTTCTTCGGATCACTCCCCGTTGTAAATGCGGTAGAAGACGCACAAAGAAGCCACGTCTCTATGCAATGCCAAAGAGTCCAGCTGTTCGCAGAGCACTGGGTCCCCGATAATCCGAACGGCTCTCCGTTGTACGCGGTCAAATGTTAGAAGCTGATATTGGGGTGATCCGGACCAGAAATGAGAACAGTACTTCATGTGTGCCAACTGCCAGACCCTCTTCCTTGCTTTCAATAACCGTTGCCCAACGGTGAGTAAGATATAACAGAAGATCACCAGCGGATCGACCATGGCGAAAGCCATACTGCCGATTATTGATCAACTGGTGATCCTCGAGGTACGTTAGGACCTGTCGGTTTATGATAATCTCCATTATTTTAGAGAGAAGGGAGGTAATGGCGATAGGTCTGTAGTTAGCTGGGTCCGAGCTATCACCTTTTTTAGGGATCGGATGGACAAGGGCACACTTGCATGAGATCAGGACTACGCCTTTAAGGTAGGAGTACCGAAATAGACGCGTTAGCGCTGGAGTCAACTCAGGGGCACACATTCGTAGCACCAGTGGAGAAATGCCAGCCGGCCCATTCGACTTATGAACGTCCAAGGAAAATAAAGTCTGCCTGATAGTTTTTTGCCGAAAAACTATTTCCGGCATTGAGCTCTGACACCGCGGGAAGATAGGCGGTGTCTTCCCTTGGTCGTCCAAAGTCGAGTTGGAGGCGAAAAGAGTGCCCAAGAGATCGGCTTTCTCTTTTTGCGTGTGGACTAGAGAGTCATTCCCCATGTGCAACGACGGTAGGGACGGCTGGCTAAAAATGCCCAGAGTGGCCTTTGAAAGCGCCCAGAATTTGCGCGTGCCAGGCGGATACTCTGCCAACTGATTCCCAATTTTGAAGACATGCTTGAATTTTGCTCTAGCGATTTGTGGTTTGAAGAATCTGGAGGCACGGGTGTTATTTCCTCTTCAGAACTCTAGAGTTCAGATCCTTAGTGATTAACGCATTGGCCCAAGCTTGATAAGCCTGCCGTTTGCCAGCTACTGCAGCCCTGACAGACGCATCAAACGAAGGCCGCAATCTGCCACCAAGTGTTACCACAGAGCTTGGTACAAAAAGTTCCATGCCCTGAAGTATCACATCAGCTACAGCCGCAGCGCAGTCACTAGGATCGTTGGAAGGGAAACAAATCGGCCTCCACGGGTAGGATGCAAAAAAAGACCGCATTCCATCTCAATCCGCTGACTTGTAGTGCCAAACTCGTCGAGTCGCAGATCTTGTGCGAGCCAGAGGTTGAATGGGCACTATACTCCGTACTAGACAATGATCAGAGGACCTTTAGGGAGCCTCGACAGCGACCTGGTACTTTTCTGGATGTGTAGTCAGCAGAAGATCCAACAAAGAGGGCGTGTGGCTGTCCACATCCGGTAGACGAGTGTGCATCTTTACCAGCTGCGACAGACCATTTGCCAGAGCAAAGTTAAACACAGATCTCCCCGCGTAGTCGATTGCACGTGACCCTAACCATTCGGTATTGTGCGCGTTGAAGTCCCCGAGGACTACGACTTCGGCGGAGGGAGTTCAGACTCCCAGAAAGAAAGTCGTTAAAAGTTCAGAAAGTTGACCTTCTGAGCCAGGCCCAACAGTTGACCTGTTTGTGCATTACCACTATGGGACCTGTAGAGCCACGCGTAGAATCTGACGTGATCATCCATGTCCACGTGCAGCCAGAGCACGGACAGGTCCCGACCTTCAAAAATCTGAAGGCAACGGTAGCAGATATCCTCCCTTACGAACACAGATACCCCGGCGTGTGTTATAAAATTATGTTCTAGTTTATACACGGGGTACGATAGGTACGCTGTGTCGCTAGGTTGAGATATCTGCGTCTCCTTCAAAAACAACAAGGCCGGCTGCGCCGTCTCAAGGTGGTAGTGGACGGCGGTTAGGTTCGAATGAAACCCCCGGATGTTGCAAAAGTCCACATCTAGAGTGGAGCGGGGTGCCGCTGTTTGCCGTCGTTTGCCCTCAGAAAACACAAAGTGCGATACTTTGCCCGCCCCAGATACAACGGGCAGCCCGAGCAAAATCCGAGGATCATTCCCCCGATTTTGCTCAGGGAGGGGGTCCCCGGCTTCATCAAAGCCGGTACCCTCCTGGGGTATTTTTCTTTTACGCATCGCTTTCATATTTGCCGGGGTAGGGAGGGGGGTTGGGCTTCCGGATTCTCTCACTCACCGACGGAACATAACCAAATGAATTTGGTTACTACACGTCGGTCTATCGTATAAAATACTTTACTAAGTTCAATGTTTATTCAAATTAAATTTATATTTTGAAAACGGAAAAAAACTAATTAGAATTCTGTCTTGTGTTTGTTTGTCAGTTATAACCGTATTGTTGATGACACTTGACATCTAAATTGATCATGTCTTTAAAACTTATTTAATTGTTTTAAACAAACTCTGTTATCATTGTCTTTTTTTACCAAAAAAATGTTGTTTAATTTTGTTATCATCAAATTATAAAATCATTAACAGAAATATTTTAATATATTTAATGTAGTTTATAATAATTACTATAACGCCATGATAAATATTTTATTATATACTATTATATTTTAATTTAATTTAAATGATAAATTAAAAATACTAAGTATATTTTAAAATGGTGAGAACTAAAATACTTAATTGTAACTGGTGAGATTTTAGAAAAACATAAAATCTTTGCTTGTTTGAGTAGTTTTATATAAGAAACCGGACTAAATATATTCATAAGTAGAATCGCTTATTATGGTTAAATTAATTAAATTCGCTTTTTTATTCAATCTTTTATTTATTAATTATAATAATACTTTAGATTTTACTTAGTTCAGCAACTGGAAACTGTGTATTGAATAGCAGTAAAATAAAATATATATTTTATATATTTTATGTATATATATATATATATATATATATAATGTTTTATTTATTATTATTATTATTATTATTATTATTATTATTAGTATTATTATTATTATTATTAGTATTATTATTATTATTATTAATAGTAAATTTATTTTTATTTATATATTTTATTTTTATAAATCTATTTATTATTATTAGTATTATTATTATTAATAGAAAGTAAATAAAATATATATATATATATATATATTTTTTTTTTTTTTTTTTATTTCACTCAGTACTAGTTTTATTTTGAATTTTTGCTTTTGTTTACGCCTACCGCAATTTCTCACCATCTACAAAGGTCAGCTGGTAGAGAATGCCAATAGGCATTAAGTTCGCCTTTTGTAATATACAATAAAGAGTAAAGAAATAAATAAATAAATAAATAAATAAATATATATATATATATATATATATATATATATATATATATATATATATTTAAGATGAACATTAAAGATTTAAGATGAAAATTAATTTCAATTAACTTTGATCTTACCTTATTTGAGAAGCTTGATCCGATAAAGATAATCAAAGACGTACTTGATATGCAAACTGTGTCCAATTATTCACTCTTAGTTATTTACTCATGGCGTCCAATTTAACTTTATATTTGACTACTTAGTTGTTAATTATTCTGGTACGTTTATTATTTAGTCAGTACTAACAATACTGACATTGTTGTTGTGTAAGTGTATTATTGAAATTGTTTAATTGTAACTCAATAATGATTAAATAAAACATCCATCTTACAAACTCAGTTAAATTAATAAGCAATTTTTTTAAATATCACTATTAATTAAAAATAAATATATGCTGACCTTTCATAACAATACAAATCAAAACGTATCTTTTGATGTAACAAATACTTGTTTATTTCTCGGTTAATACTTGTTACTTTTATTAATAAATCTAATTCATTGTTATAATTTTTTAATTTAGTTGTCTATTAAAATAGTTTTTATAAATTATTAGAGGTTTAGTTATTTGACTCGGTGATTTACATTCAATTAAAGAATCATGAAATTTAATTAATAGTATTTAAAAAATAATAATTATAATACGTTTCACAAAATAAACGGTTACAATGAATGAAATTTTGAGCGAGAATTTAAAAAAGAAAGTTATTGATTTAATTAATATCTAAGGTAACTTACTGTTTCTGTTTGTTAAAAAATGTTTAAGATATCCTAATATAAGTAAAAATTAAAATAATAATTATTTTTTAAATTTTTTGTATTGAGCATAGGGAGAAAACTAATAGTCAGTTCAGTCAATGTAACTATTAAGGCAAACAAAGTAAACTACCGTTTTTATTGCAATAGAAAATTTCTGCTAAAAAAGCCCATTCTGATAAAAAATGGAATTACAGCAATTTATACATATTACATACGAGTACATACAATCTAATAGATGTAACGCACGAATGTAAACGACCGGTTTTTTAAAAAATATTGTTTTTATTTTCAGTAGTAATACCTGAGTAATTTTATGGAATTTTTTTTTTCTTTTTTTTATAAATATTTATTTAGAAATTTTATCTTGAAATTCCATGATTCTTTGAAAAAAAAATATTATATTAGAGTGACTTCTACCATTTTTCTCTTTAAAGACTACTATAATACACCTTTTAAGAAACTGAAAATTGTGGGTGTTGATTTACTTAAACTTTTACCATTAATACTGGAAAATGATTTATATATTAAGTAATATTTTTCTATCCTTTGGGTAATTTTTTGGTGCATTAAATACTTTAGGTGTAAAATTCTAAAAAAGAAACGATCAAACTTATATTCTGAAATATAATATAAACATACGCAGCTAATATATTACTATACACCAATGTAGAAACATGCACTGTACTCAAATAAAACATAATTTATTATTGTATTACATTAATTCTCTACGGTTAATCTTTATACGACTAAATTATCATGCTTTCCTTATCAGTTACAGGAATGTGAAATAAAATGGTGTTAAAATTAAATCTACTAAATTATTAATTAGCTAACTTGAAATCGATATAAATAAAACTTAATAATATAAATGAATATTAATATAGATTGTGTTGTGAAATTGTCCAGTAAAAACATTTATAACAACAATCATATTCATTTATTTATTTCAGTTTTTAATTCACAATAAATGTTCAAAAATGGGCTTAAATCTAATGCTTTTTCTACTAATCATTCCAAAACGTGCAAGAAAATACGTGCGTAGGCAAAGTGCAAAATATTTTACTGAATTGGCTTCGTCACTATTTCATTCTACCTATATTAAAGAACATATTTCAAAGCAGTTTAATATTTCATTAACATTTTTGTTTAAAAAAATAATAATGTAATCATAACACACGCCAAAAACATCTTAGGCTTATGGAATATACGAGTATATTTTCTATCACTGAATATCAGATGTAATACTTTGTTGAAATCGCAGGTTTTTTTTTTTTTTTTTTTTTTTTTTTTTATGTTATAGGAGGGCAAACGAGCGTGCGGGTCACCGTTAATATGTGATCACCGCCGCCCATGAACTCTTGCAACATCCGAGGATACACAAGAGCGTTGCCGGCCTTGGAGAAAGGAAGTTTGAGTTCGTACTCGGAAAATTAATCTCAAATGAAATGAAAGATTTGATTACTGCCTAATAAATAGCCCCATCTGTTTCAAAGAGTGATGATTGAATTAAAACTTGTTTCATAACACCCTCTGCTTTCATAGCAAGAATAAGGTTTATATACAACATTGTATTGATATATTTGTTATTTGAACAAATTATATTTTAATGCTAATACTATGAGAACGTCTAAAAATTAACATGTATTATATTTTAAAGATATTATGAAAACGATTATTGTATCATATTTTTTGCTTCTTAAAATTATATACAAAAATTTATAAAAAAATCTTACTTTGTTAAATTTTCATGAAAAAACTGTATCAATAGAAGTGTCTCTCAAACACAATTATCTTATCTCACATCTGTGACCCACATTTCGAGTTCAACCTCTAACACACTAATAACGGGAAGAGTAAACAATTCATGTTATTCCTTTCTGTTTTTATAAACAAAGTGGTGCCTTTGTTGTTAAAAACTTTATTTGTTGATTTTGTTAAATAACTTTTGTCTAAAGTATTAGTTTTTTTGTTAACTATATACTACATTACAATTAATTATATTTTTCAACATTATACATATAACGAATTTTTTATTATAGCCCTAAAAGTTAAATTATCAAAGAACGTGATAGCCTTTGTATGTACAACAACTCACGCCAATAGAAAACAGCTACATCTAACTACCGAAAGTAAACCAGTCCATACTTATTTATCAGTAATCTCAAAAACAATACTATAAAACTGTACAACATACAAACAGATATAAGATGAAGTATTCAAGTAACGAGTAATGCTGTAATACCCTGCGGCATTTTATAAAGTGAATGATCTCAGGATGGCAGTTCGTTATTGATACGCAATTAGAACTGGTAGAACTTGGTATGTCAAAATATATTCCTTGATGACCGTTATGTTTATATGGATCATTATAATGATGATTAACGTTTTTTAAAATTTAATTGGGATTGTTCACTTTGTACTTCTATTACGTGAATTATGTTTAAGAGCGTTCTCTTAAAAAAGAAGTAAGAATTATCTATTACGTTAGTCTTAATGAGTCCCTCCAAAATATTCTCCAAGAGAGTAATGTACTTTCGTTTCCATCACTTTATAAGAAAATATTACAGAAGTACAATTTTAAAAACAATTTTTAAAATATAAATTATATGAGAAACTGAAATGGAAATTATTGAAACTGTTATTATTTCTTGACAATAATAAACTTTCTCACGTTATAACCATTAAGAGACTAGTTTTTATAAAAATACTAAAAACTAGTTTTTATAAAAATACTAATAAAAGGCAGCATAATATTATGTGAGAATGACATAATTTTTCTATAAATGTTTTAAATGTGACACAAATAGTTTTAAAGTACTACTTTAAATTGCCAGTCCAAAAGCCTTTCTTTATTTATCGCTAGTGATATTAGAGATCCAGACAATATCCAGGCTATAAAGAACAAGCGTCATTGTCTGGACGTCATTGTCTGGATTTAAAACAATAATAGTAAAAATTCAAATAAATTTCTTAAAAAAACTTAAGTTTAACTCATATATCTTACTTATAAAATAACATAGTTCTCTAGATGGACAAATAATAAGATTTAGAATATAATATTAATACTGAACCTACCAAGTACCGGTCAAATTGACCGTTCTTAAACTTTTGTAAACCTTACACATTTTTAAACATTGTAACATCATTATCAAACTACATGACAATTCTTAGAATATACATATAATATTTTCTTCACTCTTTACTTTTAGTTATTTCCATAATTACCTGCGTTATATAATAAAATAACTTTTAATTACCGGTCAATTTGACGGCGTGCGGTAGGAACAGGTATAACAAGAATTGTCGGTAGGTTTAGTGTTAAATTAATTAGAGGCGTAATGCAATACCTATTGCTTATAATTAATTACCTTTCTTTTACTCCTTCTAAGTTTTTAAAGTATTGGTTAAATTTTAAAATCAATTCAATATAAAACGGTAAAATCTATTACAGTGGCTTGTTTGAGCTACAATGTATCGGTACTGTTATGTAATACTCACTTTGACGATCACAAAGAGACAAACAATTCACGATAGATAAACCACAAAAATATCCTAGTAACTGTATATTAGGTCACAATAATGATTAATAATATTTTATAGATATTATATAAACTGGAAAAAAGTAAAATAAAACTGAATACATGTTTATTATTTATTAACTTTTATACTTAAGTGTTTAATGAGAGATTAGTACTAATGAATAGTTTATAAGTGCCTAGCATAAACCGCTGAACAAATTATGTAAATCCAAGATGACTAATAAGTTATCTTGGATTCATGTATATGTTACCGTGTAATAACACGGAAACATATACATATAAAAAAATTACTGCTACTAATATATGTATTTACATAGAATTAATTGTTATATAAAAGATAAAAATATTATGTAATAGATATAGGAGATAAAATAAACCATCGGAAAAGAATTTAATTACTTCAGTAAATCTTGTGTGCAGAGGTACATAAGTTTATATGTACTTTAACTATCTCTGTTTTTAATCTTTTATTTATAAATTTAATTCAATTTTAATTAAACTACAAGAACAAAAATATTCACAGTAATATTTGTAGAACTTTGAAAATAGATTAATATATGCTGTAACTGTAAACTATGATCTACAGACCTTTATATGGTATACAGTTCTTTTTTTTACTTTTTTGTAATGTAAAAAATAACTTTTCCTGAAGATCATCCTAGATATAATACTATCTAAAAGATAAAAAAATTATTTCAGTAAATCGAAAAGTTTAATGATAAAGCAGCGTAAGGTTTATATACTTAAAGATTAAAGAGCATTTCTAAAACTAGAACCTAATTAGTTCATTAATATATTTTTTTAATCAAGAGTGGCTAGGTCATAATAAATATTCAGACGAGACGAAACTTCTTAGCATTCCATGGATTCACGGTGCGGATTCCGGGCCCATCGCGTTGCAAGAAGAGGAGCGCAAACAATGTCTGGGACTTGCGACCCAGGTGTAGGTTTAAGGTGTCCCTTTACTATGCGCATACAACCTTACCTTCACTGTTCACGCTCCTCTCCCTACCTAACCAAATATCGTAAGAACCTACTAAAACCGCCTTTGAAATACGTTCCAGAAATGGACTGATGATCGTTCTGGAAAGGCCGAGATCCTTAAATAAATTGTAGAGAGATCTTGCTCCTATACCTCTCGCTTCGACTTCTACAGCGTACAAATTAACCATAAATTTATTCCTGATCAGTTTGTTACATAGTTCGTAATACTTGTTAAGCTTAAATGTATGATCTTTGGGTATGTTTGTTTCCCAGGGTACAGTAAGCTCCACAAGTATAACGCGACTTAGTTGTTTTGAGTACAGGAATAAATCCGGCCTAGATGACGAAACACAAACATCCCCGGGAATTTTATATTGCCTTTCGTATCAATCATGAGAGTCCAATCAGGAGACGCGTCCAAGATGGAATAAGGTTTTAGTTTTAATTTTTTGGACGAACCTGCTTTTACGAACTCTACTGATATTTTGGTGGTTGTTATACCCTTCTGCGCTCTTGCTACAGACTAACCCCTTCTCGTACGATTTCTAATACTTTATCGTGGCGACGCGAGTATTTACCTCTATTTGAAACTACCATCCACCCGACTAGCAAGTGTTTCGCGGTTCCTACTGCCTCCCCACCGATGTTGCACGATTTTTCGGTGGATTTGCCCCATTTTACTAAGTTACTTTGATATGGGAGAGTCATTTGGAATGCATTCAGATAAAATTGAAATAATGATGGGGACAATCATGAAGCAGGGTGCCCCATCTCAAAGCTAGTGAAATACAAAAGTCTCGTATGGTCACCCATTCGTTTTGCAATTCTAGGCTCACGCCTGCAACCGGTAATTATCATTTTCATTTTGCCGAATAAAGGATTTTATTATTTTTAAGTCTTGTTCTTTCCTACTTGATCCTAGCCCTGCTTTATTTATTTGAGCACCTATCATAAATTGTTTATAGAATTGAAGTCGTGACTCTAGCTCTGCGGCAATTTTATCTTTTGGGAGAGACGTTATAGTATCATCATTCGATTTTGAGATGATATGTCTTTTGGTAACTCTTAGGTGTTTATAGTGTTCCGATGGTTTCTTTAATTTTAACCCAAAATTGTGTCGGTCTCTAAATAAGGTAGAAGAGTCCGCTGGATGCGCTAACCCGAGCCATGACTTCAATGTCCTTATGATGCTTGCATCTAACTTCAACAAAAGGATCTTATTGATATCGTAAACGAGGAAAGGCCAATTTGGACGTGATGTTAAAAAATTATTAAATATGCAAGCCTTTTTGATGTTACTTATTGGTTGATTGTCTAACTTTTTTTGATCATTCAAAGTCATTGTTTTCACGAATTATATGGAATTTAATTATATATGGAAAGTTAATTATATTGCAGCAATGCAACAAAATATGGGTTTCGTCATTTAGTATGCAATTTACTGTGACACGATTAGACACAATGCAATTTTGATATCGTACTATATAAAATGGAATGGCAATATGCGTTTCCTTGAGGGACTTTGGTGTACGGCTACTATAAATACATAAAGAGTGGGCGTGGGTAATAATTTTGCTAAAATAATAAATGTTTTAAATCTTTAAATTTAAATCCCACTACCGTTTTTACTGGAAGTTGTAAACTGCTACGCTAGCTGTGTCTACAACTTAATATGTTAATTAAAAGAATAGTAGCATGTACTATTCCTTATAATATCAGCTATTCGGCAGTGAAAGTTTTGTTAAAATCAGTTTAGCCGTTTCAGAAAATAATCGATACAAACACACAGACAGATAGAGAAGAAATTTTAAAATAGTTTTTTTTTATGTCATTACCAAAATTTAATAGAAAGGTGTTAATTTGCAATTACAAATAACAAATTACGAATTTAATTTTATTTAAGTATTTGATGATAAAGCTTGACTTGTAAAATATTTATATGTATATTTTAAATATGTAAGAAATTAGATACTTTCTTCTTTAATATTATGATAACAAAACAAAGAAAATGTTGTACGTAACTCAACTGATTTAATTTAATATCTGCTAATGATCTAGAAAATGGCCTTATAAGTTTTACGGTATATTACTCAGGAATTTTGCTGAGGCTTTATTTAGACTCTAAGAAAATAACCACTTGCCATAATCAAGGTCACATGTTTCAATGACATCATTTCTATTTTCAAACGTGTGCTCGGAATGAAATAAAAACAGCTAGATAAGATTTAATAGTATTAACATTCACAAAGACGTATGTGAATGTGTAATAACTGTAGAGTCTGCATCAATATTATATAATTTAAAAAATAGTTATATAACTTTTTTGCGAGTCGTGTTAATAATACTATTTTAATTTATCAAAATGACTTTATATCTGTTATATCCGTGAAACATTTTAACCTGTTTTTTCTTGTCAATAATAAAAAAGTAAATGTATACCAGTTAAAAGAAACTGTATTCTCAGAAAATATTATTTTGTAATATAGATTTTATTTTATATATATACATTATGAAATATAGATATTGTAAAAATGAAAAGAAAATCTTAAAACAGACCTGGTCAATGCCAAAAGTGCTTAATTATAAGAACTGCCGACTCCTCTGGCGTTTCCTTTAATAAAAAACATTGAAGGATTTCCATTTAATGAGTAATTTACAAATAACTAATATTTTAGATTAATCCAAACTGTTAAAAAGAATTATATTACTGGTATACTTTAATAATAAATAAATAATCTTTATATTTACAAAAAAGAAAAAACCACTTACTTGATATATACAATTTCAGTCTCCTATTTACCTTAAAGGCGTAGCCCCGATCTCAAGGAAGTGCGCCCTTGTCCATCCGATCCCTAAAAAAGGTGATGAATGAAGGTGAAGGAGCTCGGACCCAGCTAACTACAGATCTATCGCCATTAACTCCCTTCTCTCCAAAATAATGGAGAATATTATCAACCGACAGGTCCTAACATACCTCGAGGATCACCAGTTAATCAATGACCGGCAGTTTGGCTTTCGCCATGGTCGATCAGCTGGTGATCTTCTGTTATACCTTACGCACCGTTGGGCAGCGGTTATTGAAAGCTAGGGAAAGGGTCTGGCAGTTAGTCTAGATATGGCAAAACCGGGGACCCGGTGCTCTGGGAACGGCTGGACTCTTTGGCATTGCGTAGAGACGTGGCTTCTTTGTTCGTCTTCTACCGCACTTACAACGGGGAGTGTTACGAAAAACTATTCGATCTGATGCCTACCGCTGAATTTCACCATCGCACAGCTCGCCATCGCCTCCTTTACCATCCATACCACCTGGATGCGTGGCGGTCGTCCACTGTGCGGTTTTCAAAGATTTTTTTCCCACGCTCCACTCGAATGTGGAACGAACTTCCTTCGGCGGTATTTCCAGATCTATACGACATGGGTACCTTCAAAAAAGGCATATATTCCTATTTCCAAGCCCGGCAACGCTCTTGTGAATCCTCGGATGTTGCAAGAGTTTATGGGAGGCGGTGATCACATAACAACGGTGACCCGCAAGCTCGTTTGCCCTCCTCTAATATAACAAAAAAAAAAATACTTGGCTCGGCTTTTACAGCTTAGGTAAGTATTTACTTTGAACTTTGTGCTAAAGAAAATAATATTCGTATACGGTCCATGTCTCAATATTGTAAAACTAAATTTTCGAATAATATATTTTAAGGACATTGATCAAATTGTGGCTTAAAATAATAAAAAACCAAGAAAGTAAAATTTCGTTATTAAAAAATCCACTTTATAAAATTGCCGGCTTAAAAGTAATAACGGTGCCCAAAAGCAATCGTAATGGTTTACGCTTCCAAACCTCATAAGAGGGTTTTCAAAATAGAGTCTAATTAACCTATATTATTCAAAGCGACTTGGATAATAAATGATGCGTCATTAATCCGCGGGTCAAAGCCTATGACTCTAAATTGTTAACTCTCAGTATATTCGTACATATGAATGGAATTTTAGATTTTCTATGTATATTTAACCTCCAATAAACATGTCGTAATTTCTTGTTGTCTGCTTTTATAAAAATACCTCAAGACCTCTCAGTACTCGCTCAGTTTTATTTTTACATATCTGAATAAAGACCTTTTGAAATTATTTGTAAGGTCTAAAGATTGAAATTTAGATTTTTTTAATTATAATAATCTACAAAAATATTTTGCTTACACTAGTGAGCTCTTAGCATAAACTTTAATGCGCTTATCTCTGAAAACTTGTGACACTCCGTGAAATATTACAGTAATTAATGGAATTAATTTGTGTTTATTAATTTATACTTGATTACTTATATTCACAGGCATTTTACAAACTTCAAAAAAGTTAAGATCTTTTACAACATTGTTCAAAAATCATATCGTAATAAGATTTTTTAACTAATACTATTCAAATCTTATCATATAAGACTTCATTTGTTTAAAACAAATCCAATAAAAGGTAAGTAAATCAGCTCAGAATGCTAGAACCATTGAAGTTCGCTCATACAAGTAGAGGCTTTTTGATAATAAAAAGAGGCTTTCTCAAAATAGAACATCATTGAATTACTCGTGAAAAGATCAGTAAATATTTTCTTTAAATTAAAGAAGGGATTAAGTTTTATTCAGTAGTTCTAGTTATTTGGATACATATTATGAAGCGTTTAATACAAAAAAAAATATATATAAATAAAAATTTACAACGTGAAATGTATATAAATATTGTAATATACTGATTATAAAATAATTACACGGAAAATGAAATCTAAGATAAAACGGGTATTTAATATTAATCTGTAAGGGATTGCAAACAAATCCATTGTTTGTTAGGTCCTTAACTATGTTTGACCAACACGGTTCTCTCGAAAGATAACAATTTGAACATAAGAGGTACTTTATCGTTGATTATAATATATATACGCATGAAAGAGCTGGAGTAAATGGTAAAAAAATGCATTAAAAGAATTAATACATGCAATATAAATTTATTTTAAGTTCCGAATCATATTAGTATTGACCTTTATTTAAATGTTAACTATGTTAGATTACGGTTACAAGAAGGTCTTTGAACGTATAGCCTAAATCAATTAAGATACTAGTACTTTTACAAATTGGAATAATATATTATATTGATATATTTAATCTTTTGTATATTATAAAAAAATAACTTGATGTGTGTAACTTAACTTGTGTAAAAAAATACATTACTAAAAGAAATACAATATATAATGCATTACATTGCATGTGAATTCCCCGAAGGCAGTAAATCGTAGTGCAGTTTGTAATGAGTAAGTTTATTGCCAGTGTTTCTTTTAACTTACTAAAACCTTCTTATGATTTAAAGCACACTAGGGTATGAAACTTCAGGGCATAAATTTGAGGAATTGCGTTTCACTGTTCTTTCTCTATTGCAATGTTTTAGAAAAGTTTTCTTATGAATAATACGTTTAGGGATTCTCAAATTTATCACTTAATTATATTAATAAAACATTGTTATTATTAAACAAATAGACTGGATTCATTTTTCGGTCAGCCTTTAGCAGTAACCCTGGCAACTAATGGATTGAAATTGATACTTTTTGTTTGTGTTTTTACTAACTTTCAATATTAATTTTTTGTTTCTACTTAAGCATTTAGGGTGTGACTTTTATATTATATTTAAAATATTATTGTCCATTTAAAAAAACAAACAAAAGTATCAGTTTCCTTTTTTTTTATTATAAAATTAAGGATATTTTTTGTAATAAATTATTGTTTTTAAAATATTTTCATATTCGAAAGACAAACAACAAACGCCATTCCTTATATTATATACTTCACTTTTTCATTGTGTCCTCATTGTCTTTCCAACATTATTTCATATATTTTATCTATTAATCTATTTTTAAGAATTCTTCAAATATCAATGGAATGAAATAAAGCATAAACTATCCATGTTAATTTTGCTCGGTATATTTCTCTAAAGATATGTGAAATAAGGATGTTTCTGTTGATTGAAAAGGATTTAAATCTGTTTAGGAAATCATCCTCTGTTGTAAATGGTCGTATTTTATTAGTAAAAAAAATATTTTATAAAAACTTCAAGGAAACATTTTAATAATCCTTTTCATTACCTAACAAATTTTCTCAATTCATATGTGTCTTACATTAAACAAATCTTTTTAGTTTACTGCACCTTTACCACTGTTTAATTTATATAATCTACATATTTTCTATTATTATAAAACAATATTTTTTAAAACATACATAGAGAAAACAGTATTGTATTTGTTACGATTACTTTTACTTTACCACAAAAGTGGAATAAATTTTATTTCAAAATATTTCATTTTAGATAGAAGAAAAATTTTTATGTTTTTTATAAAAAATATTTCTCAATTGTTAGAACTAAAGTTAAAATATTGGAGTACCCTAAATATCAGGAACGAATACCAGCGTAATTTATGTCTCACCACTGTCAAATGAAATTGTCAAGCGCTACGTTTTGGAGTTATACAGATCATAAGATTAATTAATAAAAATAACTCTTCATGTCATGAGAATCCGATAACATTCTAATAATATGTAAATTGATGTTCAAATCCATTGAAATATACAGTATAATCACGGTAACTATTACGAGAATTTCAAGCACATTAAAATATATTCTCTTTTCCCAATGTAAAATAATCTTGATATTGCTAAAAATAAGAAATGCAATAAACCTTAACTTAACATCTGTCACGAAAGATTCCTTTTTATTATTTAGCTTGGACTGATCTAGAATAGTTCTTAAATTGTGTTTGGAAGGATTTTTGTATTGTTAGTTTCGATTGTCTTGGCTTTTATACCTACATGCGGTCGAAGATATGGATGAATTTATTCGATATTATTAGAAAATCTATTTAAACTACATCTTGAAAGTGTAACAATTGGCTCAAGCTTAAAATAAATAGTTTACAAAAAAATAATTTATTACCCTTAGTTTGCAAAGCATGACCTTATTTAAATGTCATCGTAACTTTTAAGCTTTATAAAATTTGATAGATTGCACCATAATATTAAATTTAGAAAAATATTTCAGAAGAGAAATTATTATAGCAGTTTATATTTGCAGCATTTTAAGCTCTGTATTTCCTGCGAACTTTAACGATTGAATGGTGGGTTTAAATTTAACACCAGTTTCCAAGTGTGTTTGTTTAATGTTTTGAAAATGATAATTTCAAGAAAAATATTTAATGAAGCTTTTCAAGATATGCACATAAAATATTAGTGAAGCGCTATGTAGGCTTATTATTATTATTATATTTTGCATTCTACACTATCCAAAATATACTAAACAATAGTAACAAAATAGAATAGTACAAATAAAAATAGGGTTGATATAAATAGCTTGTCTTATCGCTTTAACACATAATATATATTTGTGTAAACTTTACACTTGTATTGTTTTGTAGACAAATGTTGGAAAATTACCAACACTTACGTGCAAATATGTTTGGCGAATAATTCTTATACATGCTGTTACTTAAATAAACTGAATAAAAATCTTTATTGTAAAAAGTACAATAATTTAAAGAGAAATAGCTAAAAAAGAAATATTTCAATTAATCAAGATCCAAATATCAAAATTATCTTATCGGCATGCTAATTTATATACTGTCGAAAATATTTCTACTAATCTGATTGTACATTTTTTCAAAGGACTTTGAAATAAAAGGATATATGGTTTTCTGTTCCGAGTCAGATTCCCTATTTTTTGCCAGCTCGCTCGTTCTTGATAGTCTCGAAGCGCTAACGAGGCCTATATATCAGACATTACATTAAACGATGCGACGAGAGATGTTATCTTAGTCAGCGAACAGACAAGGGAACAAGCTTCTTATTTTTTCTTATCTGTATATTGACTCCGTTAGCAAATTGTCACAAACATTTTGGAACATCAAAGCATTATATTTTTTTAAGCAAGTCTTTTCTTTTTACTATATCTTTAAACACGAATGGTATATTTAATAATTATTAACATTTCAAATATAACAAGAATTTGGAAGAGTTTATGTATTAAATGTTTATTTATTTAAAATAAACATTCCATTATAAATATTAATAACCAAAATAATATAACAAGTTGACAAGTTCCATGTAAATATTTGCTCACTAAATCTAAATCTAAAGCTAAATCGTAACGTGACATTAGAAGTGGGTTTTATTATATTATAATATAAAATCACACCTTATAATATAATTTTCCTATTTAAATTTTGTGATTATTTTTTATAAAATACCTTAACAATAAGTTTTTCAATGTACTTTGCGTTTGTTAAATGTATTTGATTACTGAACGTTTGCCTAAAAACATTAAATGTGTTATTATTATTGTTATCGGTCGTTATTTATTAAATAGAATATTGTTTTGTATGTTTAATGATACTCATATGTATTATGTATAATATTCCATTTTCAGTATTCAGAATCATATTTGATATGACTCGTTTCGTATTAATAAAGTTCGACGTAAACAGAGATTTTTTCTAATACTGCGTTTAACAATACTCAAATTATTCGATAGAATATATAATGATTATATTTGGGTAGAAAATTATTAATTATCATCTTAAAACTAAGATAGTATTCGAAAATTTATTATTCACTTTTACAAATACACGTATTCAGCAATAAATCTTGTACTTCAATATTCCCTAACAAGATTTTTCCAATATCGGCGTTTAATTATTAAAGTGTAATTAAGCTGATCTCTAAAAAAATATTTAGAACCTTATATTTTCGTAATAATGTTTAAAACGAAGATTGGGGATGGCTTTTATTTAATATTTCGATATTTTTTTTATTTTTAATATCTAATATTGGCTTGTTTTTAAAATTAGCTGTATTGAATTAAGGTATAGTTAAAAATTATGTTATGAAGTTTATTTTCTCTATAGGGGAAGCAATAGAAACTAAGATTCTTGAGTCTGGATGTACTTTGTGTCCTTTCTTCATTATTTTACTGAAGTTTGACTTATATTATCTACCCCTAATATAACATGTAATATAAAATTACAGATCTTTATGTTGGCATAGTTTCCAGAAATCTTTGCCAAATCTAAAAATATACCCATAATGAGTTTCAGTTGAGGTCCGTGAATCTTTTCAAAGCTTTTGTATTCTCATCGAGATTGGTTTCCTCTGTTCTGATTGCGCACAAGTTTTTCTAAGCATATTCAGAAAGAGGCGTCATTAAATTATATAACTCATAAAATAATCTTTTTATTTATTAAATATATATCATTATATTGTATGACAATACTTTTATACACAAGTTACAAGCGTTCTTTCTAAACCAATTTCTTTTATTTAGGTTGAAACCGGGGATGTGTATTATACAGCGAGCGATTTACATCGTAAGATTGATACCCACGCTCCACAAACAGCCTGGAAGGTGATAAAGACGGTGAATTTTTCTTCTAAACATATGATCCATGAGGGTAATCCTAATACAATTTATATTCCTAAAAAAATATATTAAAAACTATGTAATATTAATTGGGCGTAATGTTTGTATGTTAGTTACTTATGCATATAATACAATAATTTCTTGACAGATGTAAATCGGTCTTCATACGGGTACCGTTTTCTCTGGGGTGGCCGGAAAAACAATGTTAAAGTACTGTCTCTTCGCTCTTAACGTCACTCTGGCTAACAAATTACTGGTTCTAGTAAAAAGGCTCTGAACCATTGAAAATTAACGTCAGTCCCACTAGATATGAGTATAGATGAAATAAAATAATAATGTCTGCAAATTGTATTTAACAATACTTTGATTAGTACTTCACCTTATCAATATGATGACAAACAAAAAATGGTACGCAAGTTACATATTATCCTATTTTGTAACTAATAATATAAAAAGCGCTGAACAATACCGTTCTCACTCATGACATTACTTAATGTAATGGAAATGAATAGAGAAAGTCTTTTAGCTATGACACGCAATAAATTTATATATTTAGAAAATGTAGGTGGCAATTTACTGTATAATAAAAGTACTAGTTGTAAAAGGTTTTTTATTATCATGCTACTTTCAATAGGTAATATTTTTATAATGTAATTAGTATATTTATATGTTGTCAAAAATATCATATATATCTTTTGAAGTTTTTGGTGTCAAACAGATTTTACGAGATGCAGATTGTAATAAATTAAAACTTTTATATAAACAAACATACTCGTAGGTTGATAAATAATAAAATTGCGAATTTATTTATATTCGTTACACTATTAAAATATGTTATCTGTAAAAATTTATGGCAGTGAAGAATAAACTGTTAGGACCTAAGGGCCTAAATATTTTTTTTTGCGTCTGAAGGCCTTTATACCGCTTATTTTATTAGACATATAACTTTTATTTTATTAGACATTAATGAAACCAAATATTTAAATAAGTGTAATGCCGCAGGCAAAATCTAAACAAAATCGTTTTATTTTACATATTAGG
The DNA here is from genome assembly GCA_918358695.1 of Melinaea menophilus ssp. n. AW-2005. Taxonomy (NCBI): domain Eukaryota; kingdom Metazoa; phylum Arthropoda; class Insecta; order Lepidoptera; family Nymphalidae; genus Melinaea; species Melinaea menophilus. The sequence continues at coordinate 2,006,677 of OU911048.1, forward strand.
GATAATAACCATAAACCTTTACGACCAAATGTGTTCCTAAAATCATTATACAATTCATAACTCACGCAGTTAGATACTAAAGTTTCCGGGATTTGAGATGGATGCTCGCGACCGCTCGTCCTTGTCGAATTCCTTTTCCAAGGATAACCCAGGGACGTGCTACTTTCTATGTTAATACAGCCATTCGGGAACCGAAAGGGACGCGCCCCCAGTATTGTATAATACACACATTTGATGTTTGGTTGACCGAAGTTAGAAATTATTATTTACAAAGCGTTACAATTTTATATAGGATTAATGAATAGGGTACAATGAAAAATAACGATTTCAATTACAATTATATTCTACATTGTATATATAATAATTTAAATATTAATTAAATATACATTTATTTAGTCACACATACATATTTATTCTTAAACTATTTTTTTTATATTACATAATACATATCCAACATAAATAAATATATGTACATATAACACATCTGCAATATGTTATTTCGCCCCTATTCTATCAAATACTTGACCTGAGTTAATCTGATACTCCGAACCTTCATTAACAAGGTATGATAGTTCAATAGATGCAGTACACCCTTTATACAGAATATTGCTTAACTCGAGGATCGAATTAACCTATGTATATAATGCCAAAAATATCATGTATTCTTATATAAATATAAATATATAAATATAATCTAATTTCTTCAAAAGATTCATGTTTTAAGACAATGTAAAATAGGCCCATTAATTTATGTCCTGAATATCCAATCCAAACTTCGTGGGTTTTGATCCTGTGTGTGGCAGCTGTTTGTGTGATTCATATATATTATTCATAAGTTTCTGTAATATTCACAAATACTTTTGTCATTTAATAATGCTTTACGTTTTTTCTAACAGGAAAAACATATGGAAGACGCATTAAGGTATTTTGGAAAAGGACAAGGAAAGACAGCCGAAGTGGGTTGTGATGAACCGTCTTAGTTGAAATTAGATTTACAGAAACATTCTAATACAAAAAGGGAGAGAGAGATAGATAGATAGCTAGATGTGAGATAGTATTTATTTTGTATAGTATTTATTTCCGTTATATATATAGATTATGGTAAGTTTTTAGGGAAACATTTGTATTGGTATATATATATTATATATATAAATAAATTTTATACAAAATGCCAAAATATCTATCTGTCTAAAAATATTAAAAATTTCTGTTAACCCCAAAATCAAACGCTTATACAAATTTCATCATAAAAATAAAGCTTTCAATTTGTACACAATAACTCTTGTTTTTATGTTTTTAAACGCTTTCATTGTTTCAATTTCATTGAACAAACTTTTCCAGGAGTTTGCTTCTTTTGTAAAATATATCGAAATTGAAGTATTTCATTTTTATTTTACAATAAATATGTAAAATAAACAATACCACACAAATTTGTTTTATCTAACGGACATTTGTTTTAATATATCTTGACGTAAAAACTATCTAACTTAACTTGTATTGTACATCCTTTTAAGTGTCTCGATTTATTTATCAATAACAATAATTATTCGTGAATTTTTAAATTAGCAATATTTTTTACCATGAAAACCATTTCAAAGACAGAAACTAGGAGATAGAACTAGGATTGTCTCTCTATAGCTAATGTTGATATTTAATCTTAGTAACTTATTAACTTATTCTTATTGTATGTTGATAAATTGACAGATAATTTAGATCACATAAATATATTTACTAATGGACATCTTAACTATGTTTTTGTATTACGAAAAGTTTTGTTTCAGGCTTACAAAAGTTAGGCTTATAACTTTTAAGTAGGTAGTAACTTTTAAGTTTTTTTTTTGTAATTTATCTTTATCCAATCAAAAGTTCTGAGGTAACAAACAATAAAAAAAAACAGTTGAATTAGGGACCTCATCCGTTTTGAAGTCAGGTAAAATCAAAATCTATTCAGTTCTTATGTTTTTTAATAAAATAAAAAGTACCTTAACCTTGTAATCACATTATTAATTTTCGTAGTATAATTTTATTATTGATTTATTCACGCGCACCAAACCATAGGCAATGTAAACCAATTAAAAAATAATAATAATACTCGTATTCGCTTTCACCAATGTTTAAAAAATGACATTCGTTACATCGTAAATTACAGTATTCACAATTAATAATTTATATTATTTTAATCATATACAGAATCTTATATATTATATTATTTTTATTCTTCTTTATCTTTTCTATACAAATGCATTCTAAATGTATTTATATTTTTAGTTCTAATTATATTGCTTTGTTAATATTACTAGAAATAATTATTACAAAACATCAATATAGGGATAGTAAATTTCTATATGGATGTATAGTTGTATAGATATCTTATTTGATGACTGTTTTAGAATAAAATTTATTGTGAATTTATTTCTATGTTCCTCTCAGATTAGATATATTGGTTTCTATTAGATAAAACACTATAAATTGCAAATGACATTTCACGCTGCATGCGGTTTTGGAGATCTAGTCATGAGAAGTGTAAATGCTAGAAAAACTATGAAATTAAACCGTCTCTTTCACAAACATTGTTTTATTTTAATCATATATTTTATATATATTTCATACGTTTAAAATTTTCTTTGTAACTTTATAATGAAGTGACTATTAAAAACCCATTGAATTTGTAAGCTCACTCACTATATTTAGTGATATTATAATTCATGTGAGATAAAAATTGATGTTACTTTTATTTGTGATAGACCAATGACGCAAATAAGTAAGATGATGAAGAAGATGAGAACTTTAAGATTTGTTTTAGATGAGATTTTCAAAAATATGATAATTATAAAAAAATATATATCTGAATATTTAAAAAATGTAGCAATTTGATTAAGACCATTATTTTTCCCGACAAGGGACTCATAAAACATTCATAATTTTAACATTCAGTCGCCGTTATGGTGTATATAAAATGAGAAAGATGAATAATTGAACAGATGTTTTAGGTTGTGTAAATACAAATTACAGGTTTTTTTTTTTAAATTAAGACTCCTCTTTATTTTATTCTCAATTTTTTATACAATTTGTTTTTGAAAAATATTTAATTAACATTTTCGACTTATTTTATTTTATTGCAAATACCACATTATAAATTTATTTAAACATAAATTCAATAAGACTTCGTATTCGAAAGAGATTCGATCGATTCGATCGAAATTAAATCTACCTTTAATAATTTTATAATAAACATTTGCTATTTTGCAGTAATGTGTATTCTACCCATAAAATTAGGTATAATTCTCATAAAAGATGTAGGTGATACCAAAACCATAATTTGTAATTTTTGTCTCATTAACGTATGAACAAACTATAAATATGTCTTATTTATATCAATCAATAAATATTTTGAACAATCATGTACATTGACAAAAATGATTACACAAATATCGATTTAATCTCACCTAATATTGAAAATACCTAAACATTTATTTAGATACTAAATCAATAATTGAGACTAACATGTTAAAATTTCAATAAAACTGTATAATATTCAAGAAGTCACTGGAAAGAACAGTAGATAAGGAAATTATTTTGCATAAAATTTAAGTAAATTAGATGTCTTTTAGGAGAACAAGATTTACTTTATTATACTATTAGAGGTTGTTCTTGAATAAATTTTTCAAAAAGCGTAAGCCGGTTTAAGTGTTGACAGATGAAGTGGAAAATTCTTCAGAAAGATAATAATTTTTGTTATTAATAAAATAATAACAAAAATTATTATTCTGTATTCGAATATTTTTTTACATTATTCATAATTAAGTTTTTTATTAGGGTAGTTGTTTTATGGATACAAAACTCCTCAACGGTTAAGGCTTTTAAAACTTCATTATAGTAATAAACGTGTATTGAATTTAAATAAATTGCCGATTAAAGTGCCATTTTGTGTAGAGTCGTAAATTTTAGCATTTATTCGGTTAAATTTATGATCCCATATGCCATTCGGGAGTTATGAAGCTGTTAAATATGCAATAGAAATATTTACGTAAACGAACCCAGGGAAGAAATGTCTTCTCAGCGTGTTATTATATACGTACCGCGCGGGACCGCTCTCTTGTGATGTGATATACATGGTATAAAATTAAATATTTCACATAAGAAATGAATAGAGAACTATATTCACTTTACATATAAAAAGTATATTATGAAATTGTTAAAAAAAAAAGTATAATTTACACGTAATAATAACGTTAATAGCTTTTTTTTTTCAGTTTTTGTAATATTAATATATAAATATTTTTATCGCATTTAATTTACATTCAGATGCGTATTAGAATTTACTAGCAACATGTTAACCATACTATGTTTACATTTTTTTTATTTTTTCCGTGAGTACAACACTTCTCCATCTATTACTATACTATATATACTATAAAAAATGATACATATATACATAGAAAGTATCCCGGAATAAAATATTTATCAATAAATACAGATATCTTTACTTAGTCTCTTAATTAAAAAAGTGTTCGTGATAATAATTAAATTCAAAGGATACACGTAAATATTTTCTTAATAAATGTATTCATTTATTTTTACTTTGCTTTGAGTTGTCATAGTATACATATATATGTACATCCTCAATTATTTTGGTTAGTAAAATAAATGGAGACTGTTATAAAAAGGGAATATTTGGGAAACTTCACAAAAACAATTAACATTTGACGATATAGACTTTTTAATTAATTTAATTTAAGCCAGTGACAACTATTTAATTACGAAATTTATAAAAATAAATTTGTTGTCTGTATTTTTTCCAGCAATTTTGTTTTTATTATTATAATTTTTGTTGGTAATAATACCTATCATTTGAAAACATTTAAATTTTGTATTTATAGGATATAATTAAAATGTTTTATGTAATAATTGTTGATTTAAAAATCTTTATTGTATTTAATTCATTCAATTAATATATATACACAATATATTTATATATTATTTAATGTTATTCTACTACATTTAGTTACGGAAATTTAAAGTTTAAGATTCGTAATTAATCATGCCCAGGATACAACAAAACATAACTAATTTAAAAAATATTAATATTAACAAACAAACCAAACCCATGTTTGTCAAATCTGTCCATGACTACTCGGCAGAGACTAAATGAAATTTATTTGTATTTTTAAAGGGAAAAGATTTTTTTTCAATTGTATTAGAGGAGTAAAATAAATCACCCATGACACATTTACACAGCACAATCTTTTTTTAAGCTGAATAAGACGCCGTGACCGAATGTATTCATGTCCTAGGATTATGAGCTAATGTTTTGCTAACGCTAATGTTATGTTAGTGTTAGCCTTTTTTAAAATAGATGTATTGAAATCTTAATATTATTTCTATTTTATTAACAATGTATTTTTTAAACCGGTATATAAACCGGTAAACATCAATTGGATTATTCAAAAGTATAAGAGGATAAAATTGTGATTTTATTTTATATACAAGTTTTTATTATATATTTTGGTAATAAATTATATGTTAACACTTTTTGTTTTTGTATTTGTTCATTTTTCTCTACGACATATAATGTAACTAGTGATTTCACTTTTTTTTTATTTAAATGTGAAAAAAACTTTGCTGATTAAAACCAACAATTTTAAATACAAGCAAAATCTGATAGTAATTTTGAATAAAGGCCCAAAAATACAGATACATAATTATATCTATATTTATATTTTTATATGCGCTTATACGCATAATATAGTAATAAACACTCTCATACAATCACAAATATTGCTCAAATTACGGAGTTCTAGTGTTGAATATATCTTATAAATGTAATCAATCAATAATTGATGATTCTAATCCTTTTAAAAATCCAGCGGTAAGACGTATATTGCGTCTGACACCAGCGTTATTGTTTTTCAATTTTTTGTTTGTTGGCAATCACACGATAACTATAAGATAAATTGTGAATGTTTATATCTTTTTGTTTTTACTAGAAAACAAAAAAAATATTAAAGGACAGATTTTAATGAAATTGGGCCTGGTGCTATAGCTATGTTTTAATTTATATTAATAGAGTTTGTATTGAAGATGTATTTATTTATGGAAAATAATATATTTTAATAGATTAGCATAAAAAAAATACCAAAAATAGTGTTCAACTACAATAAAACTAAGATTTGTAACTGTTTATTTAATTTAAAATAGTTATTTAAGTTAATATGACTTGAATTTTAAAATTTTAAATATATTATTTGAGCTTATTTGAGGGCAGCCAAAAGTCGCTGTCTACAGCTAATATCAAAATAAGCAGTAATTGTAGTTTTATTAAACATTGTAAATAAAATAACAAAGAAAAATATTATGCATCAGAACAACATTTAAACAATTTTGTAAGAAATATTAAATAATAAACAGGTTCGTTGAATTATTAAATTATGACATGTGTATAATTAAAGTAGTATAATCAAAGTATTCAAGTTCTTAAATAGCCGTCCTTAGGACGTGGCTTCAGGTGTTTACTCTTGTATCTTGCACATGTAAAACACCTGCATAAACCTTGTTGTGCAGACAATTTTAGCTGTTTACTTCATCAATTTCCACCGACATATATTAATATCTTGCATATTAATATTATTCACCCGCCTTTATTCCAATTATTTGAAGTCGGTGCAAATAGTTAATTCCCTCAGAGATTTTCTATCATACATTATGTCAGTAGCAATATGTTTCTTCGCCATATAATTTTACGCATTCCATCCATATATTCTTCTCTCACTATCTTCCACTATTTATCATATATATAAATGTCCGTATTCTATCGAATTATAAAAAAATCTAAAAAAAACTTTGACGTACTAAAAGTGACAGTACTAAACTAGATAATAATAATATTAATAAATTGTTAACAAAAACTTTTTTTAAGTTTTTTAAGACATATATATAAATCTAAATATATATTTAATATATACAACGACCTTAAATTATGAGAACCTCATTCAATAACAGTACTAGCTGATGCCCGCCCGCTTCGCTGGGCACACTGTTAATTTGGATGTGAACTTAGACTTCTTTTTGACATTATTGTTATGTCTTGACAAAATTTTTAATTTCTATTTTATATTTAGTGTATTTTTTTTTATTTTAAATAAGAAAATATAATGCCAGTTAGTAAATACACAGATTTCCACATCATCTATAAGGTACTATATATTGGGATGCGTTCTTGTTATGTAATGTGTTGTGATCCCCAGTGGGCCTACACAACGAAAAATGCTAGCATATAACTAAGGACAAAGTTAGTTTAGTTTTTTTTTCAAATAATATTCATTTATTTTTCAAATGTATCATTTAATTTTAACAAATTCAATTTTGTAATAAATTATAATTTTACGTCCTTGATTTTGTGTATGACGATTTTTATATATACTATTATTATTGAATATGTGAAATCCTGCTGTGGGTGAAGCTCTGTATCATTACCAAACTTGAATTGCTGCTCTAATATATGTAAATATTCGATTGTACTGTGACTTGTAATGTGAATGATCGTATTTGAGAATATAATCAGAAAATACATCGATACGTTTACACTACGCAGACATTTATACAACTTCGAGCATTCAGGAGTAAGTATGGAAATGAACGTCTCCTTTATGTCTTTTACTACTGATTGGATGCTTGAAAGAGATCGCTCTCTTGAGATAAGACCGCTGGTTGCGTTGTTATTTTTTATTATGATTACAATAATAAATTATTTAATTCATATACCTGTAAGTGGAGAAGTTTCTTAAAGACAACATTTTTAATATCTAGTAATTAATAGTAATAAATATAGGTTTGGACAAAAAGAAAAGTAATTATAATTATGTAATATTGAAAAAATGTTTCTTCAATTATAACTATTATATAACTAAGACTGAATGTTTTCAAGTTTTCTTCCGGTACTTAAAGTTAATCGTGAAAAATGTTTGTGGGAGCTAAATAAGACAGTATTATTAAGACAATGTTAAACAGTCAACCACGACAATTAATATATACATATAGCGATATATGACATGCGTCCGATTCACTACCCAATTTGCTACTTTATCTTAAACTAAAGTATTATCTAATACTTAATTTTTATTAAAATAGGGATATTATCTGTGAAACAAACGTCCCTTACGGCGCTGGTGATATGGCAAAATCCCTTTGCAGGGTGCAACGTCTTAGTCTCATCACCTTTTTTCTACGGTAGCAATTTGGAGATAATTTTAGAAGTCCATGAGACACAGTAGCATTTGGCATTTTCAAAGATCTAATATATTTTAAACAGCTATACAAAATTTATAATACAGTTATAATATATCATAGGGAATAACTTACTAATTAAATTATATACGTTTCATATACTTTGACGTAGAGCATTGTAAATTATATACTATGCAATATCACAATTTTATTAAAGATTTAGCTGAAAGAAATTACAAAATTATTGTGAAAATAATACGTACGTTGTACGTACACATGGTTTAATTGATCATATATAAAAAAAAAGTTAAAAAAATATATGAATAATTTTATATCCAATGAATAAATTTATTAAAGTCTTCAATTTACAACAGATTATGTTGAACCGATAAGGAATAAGGATATTGCAAGAGAATAGTAGAAAGAGAGAAGAAGGAAAGCGATTTATGTATCACACACTCAATATGATTTGTAATAATTACTTTAAGGCCATTTTTGATGAGATGGTAAAACTAAGTCTGTAATGCTGTATATGCATACATATAGATTGTGAAATATGTTAATTTATATGTTAAATTATAACTTTAGTCGTATGTATCTTGATGTAAGTACATTGTGCATGCATTAAAAAGAAGCTATTATGTTATTGTTTGGCGTCTGGTTCCCGGGAACTACAATCACCCGTTGGAAAGTATACATCAATATCACACCGTACGACTGCGATTTTCTTTCGAATGAACCTCTATTTCCCTAAAGGCAGCACAGGCTATGCTTCACTAGCTTTATATATAAAACATAGATATACCTTTACATTGACACGCGAACTCGCTCTTCTTTCACATACAACTATACTATACTATTACGCAAATTTTGTTTTTCTTTAAGGGGGTTTTTAATTTAAATACACAATCATGATAACGAATATCTGTATAATTATTATATTAATCACTAAGTTCAATTTAATGCGTAGTCAAGGTAATTTATAAGTTATTTTATTTAAATACCTTACCATACTTTTTTGCCTTCACTAACTTTATCTGTAATACATATATTATATGTATAGCAGATAAATTGAATAAATACATATTCATTGTCAATTGTGTGACGATATATCTAATATTCACTATTTATAGAATATTTTGATTGATAAGTGTGCTTCGTTGCGACCTCTTATAGCATTGTTATTAGATGCATTTATGATTACAAAGAGTAATATATACCTATATCTTTGCTACTATATAGGTATCCAGCTTGTAAAACCTATAATCTACGGTTGTTTTGCGTTGCTTTGTTTGTCTAGTAGTTTATAAACTGAACTGAGGAGACCAACATTGTGCCTTAGATTTACATATAAGACAACGGTGTGTGTGACCATAAAGCGTTCTTGAGGGTAAACCCCACATTATTACAGGGTTTATTCAGTTTCTAAAAATATTAGTGAAATAAGGGAAATGAGAATAATTAATAAGTTTTGTTTTAGAATTTTCGATATATGATAATTGAGAAGTTAATTTAGGAAACACGTAAGCATTCCTATATAATTATGATACTCGTGTTAAATCAGCACACCTTGCTTTGGATTTGTCACGCCATTACGCTATTAACCGCACCTACACCGTATGAGGATAAAATGACATTGATGTTGTAAATTTTGTGTAACATAGTGTAATGAAGCTTCTGTTTATTTATTAACAATCTAATGACATGCTTTTTGTACCATGTTTGCAAAGTTGCAAAGCCCACGACGAGGCACGGAATGCATTATGTTTATTTAGTTAATTATTTTATTTATATTTTAATTTCTCACTTCTGTCTGAGCTCTAGTTAGAATAATACCTTTTTTATTATTCTTGTAATTTTAAATAAATAATTTTCCTTATCATCTGAACATAACTATAGTCTTGTTGAAAATTTTATTGGTATCATTAAATGGACGTAGAGTCTCTTAAAATCACGATAAAATAGTTTAATTTATACTACGATAATAATAAGTCGATAAATGTTTTGTAAAAAAATTAGATATGAGAAAATAAGAATAGAACATCCATTACAGAAATTCACTATCGTAATTGATATCTAAAATAATGCTAGTTTTTGCCTTATTTTTGTATGACATGACATGTTTTGTAATATTTCTTTATGGAGGTATTAATTACTAACATGGATATAAATTTATTTGTACATAATATTTTTATATCGAGGTACCACCTGAACTCAGTTTCCAAAAATTAACAGAAAATCGACGAAATCGAAATAAAGATGAAGAAAGCATTTTTTCAAGGCAATTAAAAGTTAAAGAATCCTCCAATGTATTTGTTATCTTAAGAACTAACGAAGTTCGAGATCATATAAAATATTGAATTACATTTTATAAGGTACAAGGGACGTCGGTATATTTTAATTTAAGGACGGAGTTAAATGGAAAAAAAGATTAAATTATTAACCCCTTATAAAAAAAATAGTTTTAATTTCAAGGGATAAATAAACCTTCAAGCATCTCAATAATGTCACGATGCCTAATATTGTGATTAAAAAAGTTCTGATATACTGCATACTTAGTAAGCAGGTATTCTACTCTTTATTAAGTAATAGTAAAATACATACTTTAAAATTGGTTAAAACCATATTATTTTTAAAAGTTAAGCTATTATGTAAATAATTATCTATTGTTGCTATAACCTATTGGTTAAACAATAGGTTATAGCAACAATCATGATCACAAAAGTGTAAATTATATAGTTGTAATTAAGTTATTCTCTTCATGAAAAATTAATAAAATTTCAGACTTGTTTAGGTTTATATTGTGTACAAAGTAATTTTTCTATTGCTTGTGGTCGCCCAGTGTGGGAGGCTCAATAATGTTTAGCACTTGCCTCTCGACACTCGCCCTTTCGCAAATATTCAATACAATTACTTCGCCAAAATGTATCCAATGGATATAGTATATGTGAAAACAAGATACTCCACAGTATATTGAACCCTACAGTCGGATTTCTGACGCTGCTTTCGGGCTTTCATATTGAGAATGGGTAATGTCGGACGATTGTCCGTTTCAATAATAAAAGATTGAACACAACAAGATTTTATTGTCAATCAGTAATCTTTTATAATAACTATATAGCAGTAATTCCACTTAATGTAATGTTACTTTGTTACTTATTTGTAAAAATGGTTCAATTTCATAATAAATCAGCTGAAATTTTTCAAATAAATTAAGTGTTTTGATATCTGTGTGTCCTCACGTCGACATATATTAAAGATTAATTTGACATTTTATTGTTTGCTACTTTTTCAAGTAAATAATAAGTGTGATGTCGTTTATCAAAAATATATAATAAGACCCTCAAGAAAAACAATGTGATTATGTGACAACTAAGCTATGATATAAGTGTATAATGTGAGCTAAATGTGTATCTTTCTAAGCTAGTCTCAATTACTACAATCTATGTGGGACTATTATTCACCTCAATGACATGCTTTAACAACTCATGACTACCAAATGAATGTCACAATGTGTTTGAAGCTGTACCAGAAAACTACGTTTTGAAAAACATAGATGAAAACTTAAGTAGGTAGTTGGAAAGCGGGTTATAAACTTCTTTCAATAGAAATGCGTATGGAGCATCTGCAAATGTATTTTTACTGCAGTATTAATAAATAGTAAACGTGTGGTTATCTCAATATTTATAATGAACTTAAATTAAAATTTAATCTTCGTATTTCTTTCCATTCCACGGTTTTTTTTTATTAATAAAAATGCCTAGTTCCAAATATTTATTGACTAAATTTAAGTCAGTCCAGTTACTTAGTCTGTGGAATCTACAAATAGATATTTTGGAAATATATGCGTACCGGTGAGAAAGGAAGGACACCCGGATACAGCAAAAAGAAGTTAAGGACCTGGGGCATCCGACCCACGTCATCAAAACATAATTAATTAAACCACTTCACATTGCTTTGATGTGAGAAAATAGAACTATTTAAGCTAGCAAGAATAAGAGCTTGCAATTTGGGTTGATAAATTAACGACAATCATTTTTTTAGAAAAGACCTGAAATGACGCATCCAAGAAAATTTAAGTGCTAGCAATTTTGAAATGCTTTAAAATAAATATTGTTATTTCGATAAGTTATTTATTTATATATTATGCAACTTCAATAAACTGATATAGTTAATGAATTACAGGTGGTCTACTTTGTAGTGATACATTAGTTTAAATATTTTCGTAGAAAAATGTTTTATTTTATTACTACTTCAAAATTCAAAACATTCTTATTAGAACGAAACAATTATTTTAATTCAATATTTGGCAAGAAATGAATATTTTATTGGAGCAGCTATTACTGAAACTACTTCTTACATAAACTAATATAACAACAATACAACATAAAATGTTTTATCTTTGCCATAGCCATTGACTGAGGTCAATTAAATATACAAGTTATATTATTACTATTCGAATTACAACTATGTGTGATATTGACATATCACATAGTTATAGTAATCCATTAAATATTTTCATAAATTAAAATATTTGATAAATATTCCACGAGTATAGTATAAAATTAATGAAATATATTGAGTGAACATCAATGTGTTACTGTAGTCTCTAATGGAATCAGTTTACTCATTTCCCGTTGATACCAATCAGTCTAATTAATTGGCTCAATATAATAACTGAGAGCGGTTTTTTTTTTGCAAATACGTTTCATATATAGTTGTAATATTTAATAGATTATACAGGGTGGGCCATGAATTAGTTAACATTTGAAAAAATCGTTTAAAAAAAACCATTTAACATATTTTAGAAATAGTTTATTTACGAGAAAGCTAATTAGTTGTAATTTATTTTTTAAAAATTATTTCGTCTAAATGACCACCGTTTCGGTTTTTGCACTCATCTAAGCGAGTTTTGATGTTTTCGATTATATTGATACTCTTCTGCAAAGAGATCGCGAGATCGCCGACATCTCTTCGATGATTTTTTCTTTAAGTTGACGGAGTGTATTCGGTTTATCAATGTAGACACGACTCTTTAAATAACCCCATAAAAAGAAGTCTGCTGGGGATAGATCTGGACTCCTGGCCAGCCATGGGATGTCACCTCGTCTGGAAATCAGCTTTTCCGGAAACATTTCTTTGACCACCGGCAAGGACTCGTTCGATGTGTGATACGTGGCTCCATCTTGTTAAAACCATGTGTTACGATTATAGCCAGCAAATTCCAGTAGCATCGGTGCTAAAAACTCCCGTAACATTTTCACATACTCGGCAGAATTAACAGTAACTGAACGGCCTCGAGAAACTTCAAAAAAGTAAGTAATTCCTTTTGCTGAAATTGCAGCCCATACAGTTACCTTAGGAGAGTGAAGTGGCCTTTCATGTTTAGCTTTGGGATTTTCGCTGCTCCAATACCTGCAATTCTGTTTGTTTACATGACCATTTAGGTGGAAATGGGCTTCGTCAGAGAATAAGATGTTGTCAAAATTACTGAATCGAGTTAACATTGTTTCGGCATATGACTTACGCAAATTTAAATCATTAGGGTTTAGTTCTTGCACTATCTGGATCTTATATGGATGTAATTTCAAATCTAATTTCAAAATACGGCGTAATGATGTGCGGGATAATACTAATTCAGCCGAACGTTTGCGCGTCGATAAATCTGGATCACGTCGAATAGAAGCGGAAACTTGCTGCACGTTCTCTTCGCTTCGAGAAGTCCGCGGGCCGCCGGTTTGTTTCACATTTAGTGTAGATCCCGTCTCTTCGAACTTCTTCACCCATTTCTTTATTAAAGGAGCACTTGGACACTGACTTAAGTCGTGTAAACCATATTCAACGCGAAATAAGCGTCTCACAGTAATGAGCGAAAAGTTGTTTAAATAAAACTGTTTCACACAGTAAGCGCGTTGTGGCCCCGTGAAGCGATCCATTGCGACTAAATTTCCAAGAAGCGAGCTATTGCCCCCGCCCGCGCTCGCGCCCCGTGCGGCAATAGTTTGCGTGGTAAGTTACATTTAAATGTTAACGAATTCTTGGCCCACCCGATATTTACTAAAAATTATATAAAATATTTTATATCTATTTTATAACTAGAGCTGTTGAAGTCAAGTTGTGATTAATTTAATAAAAGTAAAAACTAAAATAGGATAGACTAAAATATTTTTACGTGTAGTAAAAAAGAATCATTTCATAGGTACTCTCTAATCAATTTAACTTAAATATAATTGTTTAAATTGTAACAAAAAATAATAATAAATTATATTTGCAAAATTTTCATATGATTAGTGGCTAATAAATAACTACTATTTGATTTTATTAAAATGTTATATTCCTGAATACTTTTTTCAATTTTTGGTGATCTACCAGCCAAAATAAAACTTTAATAGAATATTTTTATAATGTAACTTTATGGAAAATATTAATTTTAATTTAATTTGATAAAAATTTCATTTGTAAAATATAATAACCAAAATAATAACTATTATAATTTTTTGTTACAAATTTAAGTACCTAGTAAATATTTTTTTCTTAAAATTGCCCATAAGTAATTGTAGTGAGGATATTTAAGTTTCTCTTAAACTATAGGCCTCTCGCTGAGAATGGCATGAAATAACTTTAAATTCTTCTATTTGTGTTTATTAAAATTTTGCATATTTGCCACTACCATACGAGTAAGAGTCTTGTATGTTAGGTATTCTTATATAGAATTACTATATATATTTTAGCAGTCACTGTTAATTAAACAAAATGAGAACATGATAAATGGCACCAGGTTTAAGGCTATAGAAAAAGTTCATCGTGTACACGATTTAATTAATAAGATTTCTGTAACACAATAATTAACAGCTATGTGCAGTCTCTGTAGCTTGCACACCTATATATAGAGAATGAATTGCTCGGAGGATTAAAATAATATCATTAGGGTCCTAGTAATTAATTGTAACAACTTACGTATCAAAAGATACTAATGTAACAGAAGATACAACATATATGTTTATATTTGACATTACAACTAATGCTTTTGTGAAAGTGCAGAACAATTTATTTTATATGGTTTAATCTTGTAACATCAATTGCCCCCTTTGTTCTTCCTCTATACCAAGATAACATCTCCGGTATGTACGTTGGTATGTTTTAAATAATCATGCTTACTCGATGCCAATGTTGCATCAAGCCAGAGCTACCAATGAAAGTTAGTTTCGCCTTTATGTCGCTGAATATAAGAAATACACTTCCACTAAAGTGTTTATTCGGCGGATAACTATACGTTTTGAACTAATCATGTATTTCAAACGTATTGTTGGTATAAGAAAATATACTTTATGTTGTTTATAAAAAAAAGTAATTTTAAAATTCCTACAATAAAACCAAACAGTTTTTTCTAAACATTATTTTCAATCCGGTATATACCCGTATAAGGAAAAGAAAGAAAAAACCATAATGTCTTAGATTATAATGCATTTCTTACAAAAAATATATACCAGCTGTTGTTCATACATTGCTCACAAAATATGTTGACGTTTGTGAAACAGTGATTACAATAAAAAATAAAAAAACACTGCTGAGTTTGTTGTGTGGTTCGTCTCATACCAGGACACGTTTAGAAACCTCGTTGCCTTATTTTAAGTTAGTGTGTCTTTACAGAAAGGCCTGTTTTGATACATACGATATCAAAATAGGCCCTCCTGTTACTTTCATTTGAAGTACACCAGTGATCACTGGTATGGCTTCAAAGTGAAAAATATATAAATAAATTTAATATTTTTAAATAAACAAATAAAAAGAATGAAAATATTAACTATAATAAATTACTCTCAAATATCCAACAAATAAACGTTTATAAAATTAGACTTTTGCTTTTGACAGTCTTAATTACAACAAAATTAATTATTATTAATAGATCTCAATATTTTGACAATTTACGAAGGAGCTTGTAGTATTACAATGTGCTCGAAATTTTAGAAGATTATTTATAATTGGAACAACAGACAGACGAAAATATTAAGGTGGAATTTGGTTAAGCTCAGGACAGTAATTGTTTGTCTATCGTTCTAACGAAAGAAGGTCTAAATCACTTCAAAACTGTCAATGAAATAATAAATACTACACAGAAATAAATCGACATTTTAATTAAAAATAGGTTAAATTTACACACTAAAATGCTTTTAAAAAATATGAGTTCTTTTGTAACAAAAATGTATCCCCTTTCTTCAATAGTGTTTTTTGTTCATTATCATTTATTTCACTTTATTATTAGTATAAAAATAAATAATAAAATTATAAAGATAAAAAGGTAATTTGATAAAATTTATTTTTTTAAACAAAATAGGTACGCATTATTTTTACACGTATAGTGTTAGATCGCAACACCGTCGTTATATTACCATTATATCCGGGACTTTTAAATTTTACATCAGTACTTTGTGGCATATCGTTAAACATTTATAAATTGTTATATTTATAAAACATACCTATTTTATTTTGCAACCCAGTGATGTATATTTATATGGATATTTTGTCTGTTACTCATAGTATCAGAAAGTAATTTAAAATGGCGGTGTATTGGATATGAAAACGTTAAAAAAATCCTATTTTAAAAATATTCAGACTTGCGCTCTACCGGCCACATATGGAGCACTGTTGTCATCTCTGGTCCGGATCACCCCAATATCAGCTTCTACCTTTTGACCGCGTAAAACGGAGAGCCGTTCGGATTATCGGGGACCCGGTGCTCTGCGAATGGCTGGACTCTTTGGCATTGCGTAGAGACGTCGCTTCTTTGTGCGTCTTCTACCGCATTTACAACGGGTAGTGTTCCGAAGAACTATTTGATCTGATGTATACCGCCGAATTTTACCACTGCACAGCTCGCCATCGCCTCCTTTACCATCCATACCACCTGGATGCGTGGCGATCTTCCACTGTGCGGTTTTCAAAGACTTTTTTCCCACGTTCCACTCGAATGTGGAACGAACTTTCTTCGGCGGTATTTCCAGATCGATATGACATAGGTACCTTCAAAAAAGCATATATTCCTATTTCCAAGGCCAGCAACGAAACCTCTTGTGAATCCTCGGATGTTGCAAGAGTTCATGGGAGGCGGTGATCACATTACAACGGTGATCCGCAAGCTCGTTTGCCCTCCTATAACATAACAAAAAAAAAAATCACAAATGTGATATAACTTTTCATACTGTTATTTACATTTTTTTTTCTTATTGATAATTCAAACCCTAGTGTAGTTCCTTACAGGCCGCGCCAAGTTGTAATAATAATTGTTGTTGTTGGTTTTAATAATAATAATAATTAAAAAATAATAATAATAATTCTTATAAAAACAACGTGGGAGCGGTGAGAGAGAGGGGGAGGCCTCAAGGACCTTCGAAAACACAGTATCTATGATACTGGAGGAAGGTTACGTCATGTATGAAGAGGTTGATGTCTGTGGCCGAGGCGAAAGAGGTATGCAGGGACCGTTTGTCGCTCCGTCGTCTCTGGCTACCCCGCAAGGGATATGGCATGACGCTAAATAAATAAAAAATAAATTAATAAATATAAAAACAACGTGGTTAACTTTTCTATAGCTTATTTCTGATCAAAAATCCGTTATACTTTCTGAATTATTCTTACTGCTTGCTGATAAGATGCTTAGATCGTTGAGGTCATTTCACTACTTACAATTACATAAACTTTCTTTCAGTCTATCGAACACTTATTAATGATGTTGAACACCTGCAAAATTATTTTATCCGGTTTATTATCTGATTAAAAAAATTAATATTTCTTACTTTTCTAGAAATAAAAAGTGGCTTTAAATTTGCTTTCTCAGCAATTCTACTGTTTTATGAGTACTTTACACTATTCTTTATAATCCTTTAAATTATCTCCACAACCGCTTAGTCAACTATTTTAAATCCGCTTAGCAACATTTCAGAATGAATTTCAAATTTTCATCTTATGAAAGTGAATTTTATAGTATTTTTTTTAATTCATCAAGTGGAGTATTTATATTTACATATCTTTGTTTACATTACTTTATATTTTGTATAAACTGTTGATATATTTTATTTCAACAACAAAAAATAAATCTTGTAAATGTATTAAATATACTTCCATATCAATATTATTGGTAGACGATTAAGATTGAACTTAAATTTAATTCTTCATTTATGAAGCAGAGGTGTTGTGAAACACAAACATCGTTTGTCATAGCATGAGTTGTAGATATCACTATAATATGGTTCGTGGTGGTGATTACTTCTTTCATTCCTTTCTTCGTTAAAGCAGCATGCATAACATTTACCATCTTCTGTAGTTACGTTTATCAGTTGCTGACGCATTACTTCATCATCTGTGTAAAGAAGACATTTGATTAGTAAATCGTAAAACATGATCATGGAAAGGTGCCTCACTATTTTAAATTAATAATACAAAATGCCTCAGTAAAACTGATAATTTGATCACGAGTTTGTTTATTTTTAAAACATAAGTAGTGAATGGATTTTGATTTAATTAACCTACTATTATCTTTATATATTTTTTTTTTGTGATATTTATTTTCGATTCAATTTTGTGAATGCTAATAGGCTAGCAATACTAATAATAAAAACATTTTTTTATTAATTATTTCAATTAATACGTCTTATTTGTTTTATTTACTGTATTAAAAAAAGCGCTTGTCACTGGAACGAGATATCTTTTCTAATGGTGTCATTAAAATATTTTGACTTAAAGGCGGTTTAACTCCAAATGACTTACTGTTATAGAAAATAATATATATTTTATAAGCAACGTTTGTTTTGCAACATTACAATAATAACAATGAAGAAGACAGACAGTATCATAATATATTTAATCCAACTATCGAATATGCATGAACAGGTTCCACTATCTTTATATATAACATAATAAAACTATCATTACACTTCAATTTCACGAGAGTACACATTACTTCATACTCTATTTCTATACATACATACATACTATATTTCGTTTATATTATCAGATAAATATATTTTATTAATGTATATCATATATCAATTAGTTGCTATGTGATCCTTGAAATTATTTTGGGTTTCACTCCTTAAAGATTAATGTGCTAGATAAAATTGTGTATAACCATTACTTTTTATTAATAAAACACAACATCCTTCTCTTTCTTCCTCCTTTTTTTTCTTAAAGATTAAAACACATATGAAAATTCGTGGATATCCGTCCGCATAGTAGATATTACGCTTACATTGAAAAAAATACATTTTATCTTAAAAATTGTATGAAACAAGTTTCAAAGGATTTTCCATTTAACCAAGATATCTAGATTATTTGTATAACAAAATAACAGCGTAAAGCTTTTTTCGGATTTAGGACAATAAAATCTGTGTAATAGACTCTTAAAAAGCGGTATGTGTTTAATAGTGTAATTAATTTAATGCGGACATTAACCGAATCACACTATAATTTTGTCATGTCGGTCATTATTATATAACCCCAAAGCAATAAAATAACTTTATAACTTACTAGCTTTTACCCACTACTTCATCTGCGTGTAATAGTTTTTTGAACAGCATTTTTTATTCTTTAGAATAGTATTTTACAAATAAAAAATGCTGTGGTTCACTGTAATAGCTATTAAGCTGCAGTAATGTAAGTAATAGACAATATAAGTAATAGTTTATTTATTTCTTATCTAGAGTCTTAATTTTCAAGGATTTTTTTCGTGGCATATTTGTTGTTTAAAAATATGTCGTAAGTTACACAACCAAATAACCTGCAAATTTTATTTTCATAAAATTATCTTTATGACAAAATCTTTTGTTTTTATAATTATTGATGATTTGTTCATGAAAAAGACATCTCAATTTCACATAAAATTTATTTTTCATTTAACACAAAACCTTTGTAGTTATTCAAACATAGAAACTAGCGAAGCAGCAACACGAAATTTATTGTAGAACTACTTGAAGACTAACATTTTTCGTCAACATTACGATCATTTATACCGAATCTTTTAATCAGGATATTCCGGTAAAGCGTCACATCTCGACCGCTTTTCTTCGAATTGATTTACATATGCTATTATTTTTCGCAGAGTTTTTTGTTCAATCGTACAAAATATTGTCTATTAATATATAATATTAGTACAGATACAATATAATTGTCAGTTTATTAAATTTATTTGTTTCTACATGAACGGAATGTGCAGAATTATACTGTCATTTGATTAAATTAATTTTATTAAAACAATTAACATATTTGATAAAAAATGTAATATAATTTTTTTATTTTAAAGATATTCTTTATCTTTAAACTTAGCATGAGAATTTTAGTGGTCATGATTGTACATTTACAGTTTTCATTATTTTGTTTTTTGTTGTTATCAAATAACATAGGTCACACTTTCTTCACTATGCTATCAAATACAACAGAGAAAAATACAGTAGCATTTATTGTAAAAGAAATCTGCCTTTAAATACTGATAATTTAATTTTTGTTTTACAATACAGCAATACCAACATGCTCCAAATTTTGTTTTCTTATAAGTAACTTTATTTTTGATGCAGAATATTTTGTCAATGTATAAAACTAAAGTTAATATTTTGTGTGCGTTAATAATCTTAATTATACTGAATTTCTGTAAATGTAATTGGAAATGTACAATTCTATTTCAAATTGACATAAACAATAGTTTATTATTTTTTTAAAAAGGAACTACATAATTTGAATATTAATAAATGCCTGCATAGATAGTAATTCTCTAATAATATGAGTATGATTTCAGCGACAAAGTAGGAAGCATTAAAATATGTGAAAAATATCTAGTTTATAGTTCAGAGAAATTATTGCATTTATATTTGTTACATGAAGGGGGAATAGAATTGCAAAGTCGAAAGAGAATTAAAAGTATAAGGCGCTGGAAAAATTCATATGAGATGCAATAACTAATTACATAACTGAGGAGTTATATTTTAGTCTTCGTTTAGAATCATTTCACAAAAAAATATTTATATATATAAATCTTTTATTTCAATAGACAAACTATGACGCACTAATATTAAATATTTCTCGTAGATTTAATTATAGGTTTTAGAGGACAGGATAGTATATTATGACAATTAGCTGAAGATGCTTTGTGAGACACTTGTACCTTACGTCTCCAGTTGCTCCTTTCGATATTATTAAAGAAGGTCTGAAGACTCTATTCATATCATAACACTCTACTCCTTATTCGTATATAAAATGGTGATATAACTTTGTAACTTCGACTAAATTGCTTATTGAATGTTTTGGTTACATCTTCTGAATGAAAACAAAGTAAACACTCACGTTTATTGTGATGGAAGGCTTAAAACAATATATAAGAGATATTAATACATATTACGCACAGTTAAGTGTAAATGACTCCGCCCGGTCAGAAAAGTTATTGACTAACTAGCTACTGACTTAGTATTTCTTTTAAATTTTTATCATAAGTTTAAATATAACATTCTTTACGGTACAAAAAAGTAGATTTCTATATGTAATTAACGATAATAAAATAAATTTTTACTCAGACGTTCCAATTATTAAGCTTAGTAGTTTCGGCAATGGGTTGATATTCAGACAGAGTAGACTATTTTGTGACTATTTTCTTAAATGAATTCTAGTTCAGGTTTAGTCTAGTTTGAATTTATTAAGTTTTGTGGTCAAAGTTCTATTCTCCTTGGTAAGTATCCACCATACTTGATTAACCTTAAATTAATTACATGGTGTTGATTTAACTTAGCTTTATGACTGGGAATAAATTGGTCCCAGGTAGTTTACTGATATTGATTGAATAATTTATTCGATTTTATTCGTTTTTTTATGGATCAAGAATATCAATCAATCAATATTTATGCAATTTGTATAATAATTGGTTTAATATATATTTGAAATAAAAGCCTGATATAGTCTTAATATAACCAACAAAAATATCTTTTGATTCGGCGTTCAAACACTTTGCAGCAAACGTTTTCTTATCAATTGTCTTCAATGGAAGACGAGACACAGAGGCGATAATTTGTAATAATACCTTTGAGCATCCACATACTGGAGACAGCGTCGTATGCATTCAAAGTAGTTAGTTACCCTTGAAATCAACATTGATATTGTTTTGTGTGAATGTCACGTTCTAACAGTTCAAACAGAGTAGAATAACGAAGCATAGAATATTATAAAGTATATTAAATAATTTTCTCTGTATTTAAATAATTTATTCTATTCAAGTTTGATAGATAAATGAATTTCATAATTAACACTGAATTATTTTATTAATCCTGAATGTTATGTCTCAAGTGTAATGTATCTTAGTTTAGCTGTCTCTATTATGTGAATGCTCGAAGTTATAGACAAGATGTAGAAATGTCATTTTGACATGACAAATAATTCATTATTCATTTAATATACACTACTTATCATCTGATTGTCTGTAGGAATTATAATTTTAATTATTATGTTTATCATACTGTCTTGTATCACCTTGTATATTGTACATAGATTAGATAAAAAAGTATTTATTTATAAAATGTATTTATTTATTTATTCAATATTTTTATTTTTAAAGTATTTTGCCTATATAATAAAAATAATATTGACCTTGAGACAAGTAACTACGCTTTAGTATTAAGCGGCTTGATTACATTGGTTTTTTTATGATTGTCTTTCCAAACACGTTCTTTTATTAAAACATTGTGCAATTTTATTTTTATTTTTATTACAGATAGTTGTATAAATGTTAATATTTAAAAAAAGTTTTTAAAAAATTGCAACCCCGACAAAAATGCAATGAATATATAAAAAATATGCAACATGATTGCACCGCTACTACCTAAAAAAGTGGTAAATTTGTCTAATAATTCTAACTTACTCAAACACTCACAAAAAAAAAACATTAATTCAATGAATCAATGACAAACATACATAAAGAAAAATTAAGTCAAAAAAGATTAAATAAGTTTTTCAAGCATTATATTACGAATCACTTCTTTATATACATTATTATCATATCACATAATTCAAAGAACAAAAACAAAGTGATTTATATTTTACAAAAATATATATCGTACTTTATGTTATGATGATACTTATAAAGCCAGTTTACACAATAGCGGCAGACACGTGAGTCTATTCCGTGTGTCCGAACCATTACTTCTATGTATCTAGTATGAAGTTTATTGTATTACAATGTTTGCGACTTTTAGTGTTGGAAAAATGTTGTTTTATTTTGATGAATTATCTTTATTGTATTATTTGTTAAATATTTAAATAATGGTATTAATTTTATGATATACTTATATTAATCTTATGATATACTCGTATATCTCCCAGGAACTTTCTTGTGATTGGTAACATCTTATTAAGATAATAAAAAAATGTGATAAATATACGTATTATGATTAAATATATCAGATTTTTTAAGGGACCATTTTGTACTAAATATTGTTTTATTGTTAGACAAAAATATTGCTACATGAAAAATCAGACAATTATAAAAATATATACGATTACAAGCCTTTAACAGTATTATTTAGTAGAGGCTTAGTCCGTGGTATAACAAAAAACAGTTATATTGTACGGCAGCCCTAAAATTATGTTTCAACATCTGTGGTAATTTTAATTCGAGGTAGAACCCTATATTAATATTCTTCAACCACAGAACGTGTTTGGAAAGTTTTAAGTTCAGTCATTAAATGGTTAAAGCTTGAAAACGTATCAAACTAACGACAAAATCACATCCGCTAATTTTATATTAGTTAGGATGTTAATATTTGCATAAAATATAATATTTACGCAGATAATAAGTTAATGATAAATTTTAATATATAATATAAACCTATATTTACTTATAACAAAAATTACATTTGCCATAAAATGATCCACTACTTTGAAATATCGATAACAAGCACACTCCGCACTTCCAATAAGATTGTGTCAAGGAAAGAGAAACCAGAAACAGTTTTTTTTTATTAAAATTCTTAGATAAAGAGTTGGTAATCATGTTATTCCTTCATTAGTGAGTAAAAATACAAAGAGATAATTTCTCACTTAATAAATTTCAAACTTTCAAACCAAAAACATTTTATTTAATCTTTCGTTCTCGTAACAAATAACCTGTATCATCGATTAATCTCAATGCGCTTCATTAAAGTTGAAAATCATTTATACTTGTCTTTCTTTAATCGATCTTTGATTAAATATATTAATTTTGTGCTTCTAATGCTTTCAATGCTTCTAATAATATATTGCGTTAGTTATTAGTCATGAGTTCGTGTATGTATCGATGATATCTTGTTTGCAAATAAAAATAATTTGAAGTTCATTTTTACAAAATAGACATTTTTACTGAAACCATAACTTTTTGTTAAATATTTTTCAACCGAAAATAGAAAATACATACGAATTACTGATATCATGACTGATGTTTTTCACCTTCGCGTGAAGAACGAGATAATGGAATCATAACACTCACACCAAATTTACCTTAGGCTTATGAAATATATATTTTGTATCATTCAATTTCACACGTAACGCGATTTCAGACTCTTTGAGTACATAATTTAGTACATATATATTTAAGGTTACATACGAATATTACTTATTCTAAGACCATTCGGTAACTAGCTTTATTGTTTATATGTTAAGACTTTAATATAATTATTAAAACTTTAATATATTTATTAAGGTACTGTGACGTAGAAATTTTATTTCTGTAGTCGTTTAAATACTTAGTTACAGATTCTAATTTTTATGTTGTTTGTATAGACAACCATAGGTTAGGTTGATTAATTATGTGCTGACATGTCATGAAATTTCTAGTTATTTTTGCCGGAAGCACTTCTGATATTCCTTTCTAATTCGCCTCCGATAAGTGTGGTTACAATTAATGTTCTTAACAACGCTTACAAGATTATAAGTGTCATTAAGGACACTAATTACAACCATACTTACCGGCCCTGCAATAATATACATATAATTATGCATGTATATTATTTTAGGGTTGATTAAATATTATGAATTAACCGTAATTCGTATTGCCGACATTTTCAGCTCAGTTTATAATTTCATTTGGAAGACATATCTATTTGTGCTGTTTCGACAATTTGAGTCGACATGGAGTCGCTATAGCTATCGCTATATATCACATGTGAGGCATTTCCTCCATAAAGAGTTTTTTTTTAATATTGAAGGGATATATTTCACCCTAACTAATCTTTACCACGTACATACGTGTAACTGCGGAACGTTGACTTTAATTTCCTGCTTCCTAATCTGTTGTTCCTATTCATTTAAATTGAAGTATTAATAAAATGATTCTTATACATTAAATTAGATATTTGATGGTAAAGCGAGTCACTACACTAACTTACAAATTGTGGGGTAATAACCGATATCGTTGAATGAAATTGTTTTACAGCTTTAATGAGAAATGACCCCTACATGTTCATGGATGATTCGCTATTAAACCGCGATGCCGATGATATTTGGGAAAATAATTAATTATTAAATTAATAAAAATTTTGCTATTTTATTTTATCTACGAGTACTAACAGTTCTTAGTCCTCGTTCAACTAGAGTAAAGGAACTTGACTAAGAAATTGTTATTTAGTAATTACTATATGTTACATATATGTTACACGAGTGAACTCATGTTTTTTGTGTAGCCAAAGCTTTAACAAATAATTTATTATTTTCTCATATAGATACCATACAAAATGTCACAAACTGAATGTAATACAAAATACCTTTTAAAAACTACAAAGTTTTTACTATTTCAAAACGTCGTATAATCAATATAGTTACATAAATTAGTTGCTTAGTAATTCAATGATATAATCAATCAAATACCTTTCCTTGATCGGGGTATTATAAAATAATTCTAAGCAAACCTTAGAACTCCCTAAATATGTAATAACGTAATCAAATTTATAACGACATAAGTCCAGTCGACCGAAAATAATGGGTTTTTTTTAATAACTAAGATTTGTCAAAATATCAACAGATACAATATAGCATATAGCGCTAGCGTTATCTGCTCACGATCGTTCTCAATATTTACCTTACTCTTATTATTTGTCCAAAAATTTGGTATACATTGGTACCTGGATTCAATAAGAGCGCGGGCGGGATAAACGTCAAGCCATATTAACAGTAAGGTTCAATCCACGTATATCTTAAATGTATATTTTGATATAATAATATACATAAATAAAGACAATGTTTACATTTTACAAGCACACAAAATATTTCGATTATTTTTGAAAATTTAAGACCAATAAAAAAGTCAAAACTTGTAAATCTAATTAGAAATAACATAGGTAGTAGTAACAAATGACTTACAAAGTACATATTTCTAAACGCTATTTTTGATGTTAATATTTCGTTTTACAACATAAACTCAGTCTAAAAATATAAATAAAGTAGCTTGGCACACTCACCCACTCAATGACTGAACAGCGCACCGCCCAAAACCGCTGAACCTAGAAACGTGAAATTCGGCATGTAGGTTCCTTAATATCTGGAGGCATGCAACACGAAGCGTTATTTTCGATATACCTATTTTAAGGTACTTTCATGTACTTGTACATGCTATATCTCAGCAAGTGCTTGTCAGATTTTGAAAATTCTTTCACTGGGGGACTTCTTATGGACTTTGAGGACCATCTGGGGGGGTTCAGGTTTCCAGGTTCCAGGTTCAGGTATTTCGGTCAAAATCTGAACGGGACCTCAGATCTCCCTCAAATTCGATATTTGGGGTCGGGGGAGGGTTTAAAACAGGTTCCGACAGAAATTTTTAGATTTTTTTTTTTTTTTTTTTTTTTTTTTTTTTATGGAAGAGGAGGGCAAACGAGCTGGCGGGTCACAGATGACTTGTGATCACCGCCGCCCATGAACTCTTGCAACATCCGAGGATTTACAAGAGTGTTGCCGGCCTTGTAGGTAGAAGTAGACGCCTTTTTTGAAGGTACCCATGTCGTACCGATCTGGAAATACCGCCGAAGGGAGTTCGTTCCACAAGCGAGTGGAACGTGGAAAAAAGGTCCTTGAGAACCGCACAGTGGAGGATCGCCACGCATCCAAGTGGTAGGGATGGTAAAGAAGTCGATGGCGCGCTGTGCGGTGATGAAATTCGGCGGTAGGCATATATATCATAGATTTCAGGTATCCAGGTACGATTAGGAACGGAAAATGAAAACTGCTCATATTCTGGTCAAAATCGATATTTTGGATGAGGGGAAGATTAGAAACGCGTTAAAATAAAAAAATATCAAGTTTCAGGTATCCAGGTATGATTTGGAATGGATACTGACAAATGCTCAGATTTCGCCCAAAATTGATATTTGAGGTTGGGGGAATGTTAAAAACGCGTTCCAATGAAAATTTCAGGTATAATGTGGATCATTAACTGAAAAATGCTCTGATTTTGCTCAATATTGATATTTAAGGTCGGGGGAAGGGAGGTCGGGAGGAGAGAGGGCGGGTTGGAAAGTCTAGAAGTGATTACATTTCAAATGTACCTACACTATTATGGAATGTTTGCTAAAAATCAATTCGAAGTCTGGAAAATGTCCAAAATCCATTCCGTATGTATCACCATGTCCTATTCTATCGAGTTTATTCATAAACGGTATGATGAGTACATCTTTGGCCTGCACACACTACCAGCTTTAAGACTACCATACACTAAGGAAGGTCATATTCGCCATAAGAGCCTGAAAAACCTTTTAAAAGATGGCATTTAAGTTGGCCAGTCCTGGATGTCTTTCTAATTCTTGAATTCATAATTTAATTTTGAAGAAAAAATCATTATACCTGTATGGTAGTATTTAAGTGAGATATAAGCAAAAACTCTGTAAAAAGTCTTCCATGTTCTGTACCCTTAACTGTCCACCACTGATATAACACTTGCCCTGTTTTGCAAGTAAATACCCGTATGTTTCCGTGTATTGCGGTCTACTTTGCCTTTGAGTTTTTCAAGTTCATCACATTTTTATTTCAAATTCAAATTCAAAACAAATTCAAAACCTGTGAAAAACCTATATATACAATTAAAGTAATAAAAGTCATAAAAACAATAAAAAATATATATATAAAAACAAAGTACAATAAAAAAAGTTAAAATCCATACAAAAAATAAAATAATGAAAAATAATAACAAATGATAATAATAATAGTAGTAATGGGCCAGGCCCTTCGAGTCACCGGTGTGGACTTGGTAGAAGCTCCTTTTCCCATGGACAACTGTACGTTACCTTTTCGAGGGTCACATCTCCCTTTGGCCTCATCATCTACTCTCCTATGGGACAAACGACCAATGTTTTGTATAGGGAGGTTTTATAACCAGGTGATTACTGTATTTTAACCTATGACTTCATTTCACAGATAAATGAAAATTTGTATCACTCAGGAAAGACAACCTTCAATTGTTTTGACATCATAATAGTATTTTTAACGTTACCGCTCCACAAATCTACGCCCTTAATTATAAATGCCATAGTTATAGGATCTTAAAAGTATTTTCGATGCGATTATATCT
This sequence comes from Melinaea menophilus ssp. n. AW-2005, assembly GCA_918358695.1. NCBI lineage: Eukaryota > Metazoa > Arthropoda > Insecta > Lepidoptera > Nymphalidae > Melinaea > Melinaea menophilus. The sequence continues at coordinate 2,035,457 of OU911048.1, forward strand.
ATAACATCTACTGCCTATGACTAAAATCATACCATACCAGAATCGGGTATGTGCAACAACTTACTATTCCCAGTCATACAAAAATTTTATAAGGGCGCCTAGTTGTACGAGTATTCCTCTCATCTTTTAGGTCTTTGCAAATTTCTATCTCTGCGACGATTACAGTTGTGATGGAATTCAGTCGGACTATCCACGAGCAACTTCTAACCGAGGATCAAATTCGAATTTTACTTAAAATTTGATAGCTGAGAAGGTGTTATATATCAATTGGTCTTAATAACATTTTCTTACAGATTAAACAAGCCTATGTACAAGAAAGAGCCTAGAGAGGGGATGTTGATAGAGAAACACGAATACATCCTATCACATTTCCGATAATATAAGTCCTTAACCTGAGAAAAATGATCAGGTAGCAAAGAACAAGCGGCGCGAAGCACCCTCCGTCCGCAACCTAGGCATTGAAAGATATCTAGTAAATTTATAAAGATATATAAAAATCATAAATTTCATAAAAGTAATACGTAAATAAAAATTGTTTTAGTTTTATCCTTCGTGATAAATCGGTACAAATTATTTTTACGTCACTCTTATTTCAAATTGGCATAATATACTCGTAACATCAAATAACTGTCAAATATTGTCATACTATTATCAAACTCTAATGTTCGTCTCTACATATAATTTACAATAGTTAGGTAGCAAAGTAATAATCTAAGGAATATAGAACCGTGAACTACATTCACTTTATATTCATAGCCTTTCTGCTAAAACTTAGTCGGTCGCTGGAGTTAACGATCTGTCGGTGATTAAAAAGATTGCCTCGCGGTTCCTTTTATGTTTTACAAAGCCTTAGGGAAGGGATATACTCGTATATTTATTATAATTAAAGGTTTAAAATGATATAATACTTTTGATAATAAAATTTTTGTATTATAATATTTTAACATTGATTATTTTTTAATTAATCAAACGTGAAAAACTATTTTTTTATAGTATTATAAGAAATTAGAAAGAAAGAAAGCCAAAAAGTAAATTTTTGTTTTATTAGATTTTCATTACAATTATTTCGATAATATCTTTTTATATAGTGATATAAAGTCAGTTATGTACGCAAAATGGTTTATGTAGTAAAGGCCATAATCCTATTTTCCATAATTAGAAATAGACGACAATTGACTACAGATATTGAATTGTTACGCAATCCATCTTATTACTACCATACCCTTTGCTCCCGGCCTTACTAAGTAGTTCAAGATATTAACTTAAAAACAAATTATTTACATAGATTGTCTTAAATTATTTCAATAAATCGTTATAAAACATTTATATTTAATATTTTTATCAATATTTATAATCAGTTCTAGAGAGATTAACATCCAGGCCGAATATCCTTTCGGTATGTCTAAGTCTTCACCTTTTGTAAAACATTATTTTTTATTCCTAGAGACTGCTGTATTATTTACCATCAAGTGGACTATGTCGGATACAAAGCCCCATAAAATATATATTTTGTGGCAAACAAATTTTTTGTATAAGTACGAAGCCTAATATAATTAAAATATTTGTTACAACAATATTCGTTCACATATGGAGTGGATATGGATATGGAGTTCCATATCAGATGTTAGCGAAAATGTTTTCATGTTATATTATATTTTTTATTATATGCGTTTTTATCGATTGCTTTTATTTTATTAGCAAATACTAAGCATAAACATTAAGGTAAAAGTCGTAATTATGAATGTCTCAACTTTAGAAACGAAGATAAATGGTGAGAAAAGCTAAATCAAAATTAAAGTTTTTAGTTTAAAAAGACTGACATCAAACTTATGAAACGTCAGGTTAGGTCCATAGAAAAAGTACCGGCAAGATCTTCAATAACATTCCATTGGAAGTATAATAACAATATGTAGTTTATATAATTAGGTACAAAAAGGCCATTAAATAGTATATTATAATATTATTAAATGCAACGTCTCCAAAACCATCTATATTACTGGACAAGTGTATTTATAATTTAAAGATTTACCCTTTTGATTTAGATTTACCCAATCGAAGACATTTTTATGTTGAGTATATTCATAATTTAATTATAGAAAGAGTGATGAAGGTTATTATCGGTGACGAGTGTAATTTATATATAGATCGAGACTCAAGCCTGTAGTAGGTTGGTAAGAGCCCACATGACAGATAAGGTTCGTTGTAGACAAAACCAAAGTCTTCTTTTATATAACATTTATGGGAGTATAAGTTATTAGATCAGTTCAACAAATCCTAAAACACTAAGTAGTCATAATAAATTATTCAATTCGCCGAGCAACTTTACTTTTAAATATTAAATGTACCTCAAGGCGACTCTTTCGTGATAAAAATAAATTCTCTCTTAGTAAAAGTTGGTAATAATATATTTCAAACTTTAGGCCTTTTTACAATAATGCTACCAAAGATATTTATATATAAATACTTCAGTTCTTAAGATGAGACAGTGTATTTACATAATAAATTTTTATATAATCAATTAGAAATTACCAAACGTCAATTCAGTATATAAATAATATTACTATCAAGGACGAATCTGATCATTATTTTGTTCGGGTAATTATTTTGTAATAATAAGTATTATTAATAATTACTGAATAACTAATAACATCTTCTTATCAAAGTATATTAAGTAATATTAAGTTCTAATTATGACTTACCATCTAATTTGGTGAAATAATTTCTGTTGCTTTCAACATAGTCGTGACTGTGATAAACCATATTATATCTTTGATATTAATTAGCTGAAGAGCATCAATTGATTTTGATGTCTAAGATGATTGCAAACCATGTATGGATTTTAATAATAACCCGAATAGTGTTATATATTTGCTGATGAGAGTACATAAGGTTACAATAATTTGCGGTTCGGTAAATTGATGACTTCGTTGCGACTATTTCAGGATGGTCTCTCAATTAAAAACAGTTTAGAAAATCAGTCTATAATTGACGAAGAAGTAGGTGAACATATTTAATATCAAAATAAATACAATATAATCTATTATATCCTACTAAAACTTGGTTAAAAATGGATAATTCGTATTTAGGTATTTTGTACTTTAAGTCATATTTATTTATCTTTTATTATTTACTATATTAAATAAATAATTTAATAAATATCTATTACTTAATTCTAATTTCTATTGTTCAAAGTTTGTTTTAAAATATATATATTTCATTTTTGTTATATTATTGTTATTTATATATTAACTAGATACATTATTTATGGTATTATATCTTGTTAGATAGTAGATTCCATTTTTATTTAAAATTGATCCAGAACCATATTGATCATAGAAAGTCTTTACAAATTCAGATAGAATAAAACTACCGACGTAAGCTGGGAAAGAAACATAATTTCTGTACTACTATAAATAAATTTGAATGAAGTAGATATAAAACTGCAATTTCAAAGTATAAAAAAAACAGAAAAAATAGAAAACCCTGAAAGACTTCGTAGAACAAGCTAATTTACATCTTTTAGCTTTTTAAAACACGGAGACACTTTCCATTATCGCTTATAACAAGAAATCTTTGTGTAGAATAAAGGAAAATTATAATTACAACTTAGTTTTTTGCCATATATTGACATTTTTAAAGTGGTTATTATGTTTGGTTATAATGTTAGGTCATTGTAAATATTCAAGCATTTATAACAAACTCTTATATATGTATACTTATTACATATACATATATGCTCATATGTGCTCAGAGTTAGCAGAGAAGTTTATTAACCACATCAACGAAATAAAAGGATCAAACAGCGGATGTCATTGTTACGACAGCATCAGAACTAATTTTACTTCCATATTATGTTACATTTTTAGAATAATTCTAAGGATATGCTTCATTGGAAAATGTATTTTGTTCTATGTATTAGTTTTTCGTAAACGTATATAAAAGTAAGAGGTTACCAATGTATTACAGTACAAAGTGTTAAATTGTTTAATGAGTGTAGTAAGTATGTATAGATGAGAAAGCAGAATTTAGATTAAAGTAAGATGGAATCAAGAGGGATATGAACAGGGATAGGAATAGATGTAGAATAACATGCTCGGTGTACAGTAATTTACTGTTTTCTTTCTGAGATGTACTCTGGAATATACACCATTACTTTTTACTTTATCTATAGACTGTTTAAAAATATATAAAAGTTGAAATTTAAATAATAAAAGAACATCCTGACGAAATTTGAATCTCCAAGTATTATATATGAAAATGTATATTTATTAAGATATAACAACTATATACGTATTTGCCGCTCACAATTATAAATAAAAAAATACGTACTTAATTTTAATTGTTTTTTTTTTTTTACTTACCTATATTATGATAAAATAAAATGAGAAACCATTTTAAAGTAACAGACTTAAATAAATGTATTTTAAATTTTCTACGTAACTGTGTTTTTTAAATTACGGTTTCACATAATATGAAGTTGCTCGTTGTTGTTTTTCTATTGTTTGTTAGGTTGTTTTAACGTGTTGGATGTTACGTTCAGTGCAAATATCAAGCTTGGTGAAATTTTTGTTATTCTCGCATATGAAAATATTAAATTTATTGTTATAATAATAGTTTATAAGGATCAGTGCTTGAGACAGTACACTTATAATTGATGATTGGTTGATCTGCCAGATCTCTCACTAACCATGTAAACTGCAGGTTTTCTTGTACAAACTTGAAAGCTTCTTAATTATTATATATTATAGATATAACTATAGTTATGTCTTTATATAATATCTTCAGGTCTGGATATTATTATTTTATCATTTTAATATGAGGTTATATTATTTATATTACCTATTAACAACTCTTGGATTATGAATAATCCATTTTGAATTAAATATTTTTAGTATTCATGACTAAAAGAAGTAAAATAAAATCCATAGATATAACATAAATATAACTTTGTTGTTTATGTACATAGAAGCATAGCATAGCATACAAACTCGCTTGCAAAAACTAGTTTGAAATATTTACAGAGGTTAAAATATTTATTTAACGTAGTCACTAAAAATGTTTAATATGGCGCTTATATTTATACTCTGCTTACATTTATATTATTTCTGACCTATTCTTCTTTGGTTTTAAAATTATGTAGTTAATATTTCGATTCTGACTGTAGCTTTTTAGTACGTGCACTGAGGAAATACAGGCAGGATATTTAAAAAGGGACTGGTTATTTTATGAGTAATTTTAAGCCTTTACTAACCGACAAAAATAAAAGAGTTGACCTATTTATAATAACATTAGGTTAAAGCATCTTTCTTAATATTTTTGTAAATATTTTCTAATAATTTATGTCACCACCCACAAGATATTATAAAATACATAATTAATAATCAAAGTTTTTATTAAATATCTCTTCGTAGTATTTAACACAGCTAAAAATAAGCAATTTATGTATAATCTATGATTTCAATGACGGACGTCAATTACTTAGATTATTAAAATACGTATAAGCCTTATGATGATATAAATAACTAATTACCTGTATATTGTAGGTAATCTATTAATCCGCTCCATTAATAATATTATATATACCACATATCAAAGATTATAACATATTAAATATGTATGACAGTGTCTTAATCATGGTCGTCATATGCCTATACATAATTCATAGTGTATTATAAATTAAGATATTCGCCACAATAATTATTAAAAATAGTAAATATCTTTATAAACTATTTATGCAAAATAAATGTAACCCAAGATATTTTTTATAACATTGAAAGTCCTGTTAAAATTGGTCCATCAGTTACAGACATTTTCCGGAATTTCAGTTACAAAGAGTTACAAAGAGTTACAAACAGACAGACAGAAAGACAGTAAATATATATATATATATAAATTTATTTTATAAGTACCGCGAAAACTTTGAATTTGGGATGTCTGTTTTCTTTCTTGTTCAGTGATTTACTTCAGTGTAGCGTACTGTACGCACCCTTGATGCTGGGAAACGCCCAAGCTAAATTTAGCTCAGAATATGTTAATTAAAGTGGTTGAATTTATTAATGAATTACTTTCTAAACTTCTAATTCTGGTCAACAATTATCGTTGAGATATATCTTATTGCTATGTACTATTTACCGTAAAAACCGATTTTTCTATTCAAAAAAGAATACTGAACAAAGAGAAACATTTTAATAAGTTGACAAAAAAATAATATTTGTTTTAATATGTTCCAAAAAAAAATATGCAAACATAAAATAAAAATCTATAGTAACAGATTATATGTTATATACTGGTGATTATACAGTTCACGGTAGGAAAGATGTCGTCTTTGATTTTAATAAATATATTTATTTATGTTCACAAAATTTTGGTTTTTTATGCATACTTTCATAATTAAGTAAATTTAAAAATATGATATTACCCGATTATATTATTGTCTATTAAAGACTGTATGTAACATTCTCACGTTATCTCATCTCAATTTAAATTATTATTAATATCTGCTATCCGACTCCACTCACAATATTTTATACATTACTGTTAATTAAACCAGACCAGAGTTTTACATTGTATTTTTTTTCTTAAGAAATCTAAACAAACAAGTATACACTTTTTAATATTTGGTTCAAATATTTATAACCAGCATACAAGAAAAATTCTTTAATATTCCAAAAAGGAAAAGTACGAGTTTGATTGTAATGTATGAATCTCATATTTTATGAAAAAGTGAACATCATCGTTATTAGTATCATTAATTATATTTCTGACTTTTTGGCGATTAAATTGTGCATGTCATATTTCTTATATTTCTTGTGTATGAAATTTGAAATTGTATAACGACTTATTAATAATTCATATATTATACATTTATATCTTTGTATCAATTGAATATATAATAGGCCTATGGATTGATAAGAATGAAATATTTATTTCAAGTAATTCTATATGATCTCGTAGTAATTATCGTGGTAAGAGTCGAATTATTCTACATGGATTTCAAAATGAAAAGTTCTGACTCAATTATGTACACTTCAATAATACAAATTACTGGAGCTTTTAATCTGTAAGCAATGCGCACTTATGTGATGACACATTCAAATACTCTTGTCGATGTTGCAAGCAATCAAAATCAGTTATGTCAGAGATACGCAACCGTGAATATCTTATTGTGATTAATAGTTAATTGTTAAATTACATTGAAATTTGATTGATATTATGTTTTATTATATTTCATATAAGGCACATAATATTATAAGGATCTATGTTTAGTATTGCAAATAGTATTAAACTTAAATTTTCTTATAATCAATATATTAGTTATTTGCCGATACAACATATAATATAAGGTTCTTACATATGAAAGTGGCGTTTTGTAGTACTGGCCACTTAAATCACAATTTTTTTCTCTTTGGTTAGGAATTCCAAATAAAAATTTATTCAGCTATTTACGCACGTGTTTGTGTTTCGTTAACCGTCATTCATTTGTGTTTTGGGTAGATCTCGAAGAATTCTGTCTGCCCATTCAGGTGTACCCGACTTTCGAATTTTGGAAAATTTTCCTGTGAAAAATTTCTTCACAGGAAGTCTTCTTATAACCCCCTGAGTCCGAAATGACCAATGGTCAAAAAGTTTATATATATTAAAAAAAAATATTTATATATATTTTAAAAAGTTTATTTGTATTTATATATATATATATATATATATATATCTATATATATATATATATATATATATCGCTATCGTGCTGATAGCGGCCGCAGTTTCACTCGGATCGCTTTCAAACTTTGCACAAAATACAACCATCTAAAAATGAAGGTCAACTTTGTTAATAGAGAAATCCGTCCACGGGGGGCGCTAGGGCCTCACTTTTTTTTATTATAGTTTTCGACCATAACTTTTTCCATATACAATGTAGATCAATCGCGTTCATATTATATGATGTCTTTGATAAATATCTATAACTAATGTACATAAAGCGAAAACCTAACTTCGATAACTTAGGGGTGGGGGTAAAAAATAGAAAGCTTATTTTTTACTCTAAATTCAGGTATCAAAAGTTTTTCCGTAAAAGGTACCGTAAAAGGTATCTGAGAAAAAAAATAAAAACCGCTTTAAGCTTGAAAAATTTAAGATAGGTAAAACCATGGCAACTTTTTTCTGGTAAACATTCCCTCCTCGCAAATATTTTTAATAGAAAGGTTATTTTTTACTCTAAATTTAAGGCAACGCACTAGGTACTCCTTTGACTAAGTCAAATAAAATTATCACAGTTTATCGCAAGGGGTGTTATTCTTAGGTAGTGAGTTATATTTTAATCGAGTTACACACGAGGTCTACCTACGCATGTCCCCTGCGGGCACGGATTTTGTTCTTTTGTTTTGTCTCTTTGCATCTTTCCGTTCACAAAATGGAAAACTTGAAAAATCACGTTATTTAAAAGTATGAATTACACCGTGAAGGGTTAGTGATATGTATGGCGGTATAAAATACAGTGCGTTTTTAATGCCAACATTTTAGTGCTGGAGATTTCGACCTGCAAAACAAGCCCTCGGACGGCCGGATATACAAGTTGATAAAGAATAATTGAAGGCTATTGTCGAAGCGGATCTATCAAAAACCACGTCAGAGTGATATGCAGGCTGCAGTGTAAATGACAAAACTGTTTTAATCCACTTGAAGCAAATTGAAAAGATTAAAATATTGATTGCTGCGATAGATTACTTAACCGTCACAATAATTTTTTAAAATCGAATCATTACTTGTGATGAAAAGTGAATTCTCTGTAATTATTGAAAGTACTCATTGCAATCATTGGACCCTGGCGAACCAGCCAAATCCTGCTCCAAGTGAAGATTAACGCAAAAAAGTTGCTTATAAGCGTTTAGTGGACTAGTGTCGTTGTTATTCGTTACAATTTTCTCAAACCTGGGCAAACGATTAAGGCAGACGTTTTCAGCAATCAAGCAATCAAACAGATTGTCAGCAATTGCAAATCATAATGGAAAAGCTAGATACTAAACAATCGAGGCTGGTCAATCGCTATACGCCACTGCTGCTTCATGACAACGCTAGACAACTGCACAACAGATGATAAATTAGAAAAGCTTCAATTGAAATGTCTAAGACAACAGATTACCATTTTTTTCAAAAATGGGATAACTTTTTGCAAGTGAAAAAACTCAACTGATGGGGCAGTCCATAAAGCCTTTTAAGATTTTATTGAATCCCGTCCGAATGTTTTTATAGTAAAAGGATCAGTGAACCTATGAGATGTCAAAAATGCATAGATAGCAATGGTTCATACTTTAATTAAATGAATATATTTTATTAAATGAAATCAACTTTTTGTCCCTCCCATACCAAAGGCCAGTTTAATGTACGGAAGTAAAATATTATGTATCGGCAATGTTTGGTAAATCAAAATTTGCAAACATAATATTACAAATATAACAATGAATAAAAAAATTATTTATATTTTTCAATTTAGCTAAACTTATCGACAAACGATTGTAGTTACTAATTATTATATTTTTACTTATTTTTAATTATAACTTTAAGAATCAAGTGTACAGTGTAATTAATTACTAGTAACTTTGATTTGATTTTTTGTCTAGTGTACCTCAACGTGTAGTGACACGTTAACACACTCACACTTAGTAAAGTGTGAGTGTGGTATGCTGTAATGAAATACCTTACGAAGCTCGAAGTGCATTTTTAATTAAGACAGGGACGGGTGCAAATTGTGACTTGACGTGAGAATATTGAGCAGAAGAAATAATAAAATACAAAACATTCTCAGAAAAAAAGAATGTGTAGTAAAATCCAAACTAAGAGGTTTTATTTTCTGAAATTATACAATATTTACAATTGAAATGTATTTATAAAATAAATCATAAGCTTGAGAGGTAATTTTTTTTTATTCAAACATTTATTTTTGTATTGTGATTCCTTGTAATTCGTTTAGAAGTTCAAGCTAAACTCTGGGAAATTAGATTTCAGTTAAAGAAAGTATTTATTAACAATTACGGAATAATAAAACTAAATATTGAATAAAAATTACCTCGACATAGTAATTGAACCTATGACCTCGGGGTACTGTCCTGTCGCTCTGTTTATTAAGCTACAAATTAAAGTCTTTGACGAATAAAAACAGTAAATAAATAAAAATATACTCTTCTTAAAATTTATACAAGTATTTTTTTTTTTTGGATTAATACATGTAAATATAGAATATGCTAATTTCTATATTTTTGCGTATGACTCATATAAATGAGAGTTTTTTTTTGACAAAATTAAGTTAATGGGATGACTTATAATAGACAAAATTTCATTCAAATTCTAATTCTAGAAATCAAATCTAATATTTATTGACTTGTTGTGAATCGAATGAAAAATTCATTTAAATTTAACATTAAAAAAATATTCGCTAACCATAAATTTCGATAAATATTTAGAACAGAAAACCTTGTTAAAGGACATTGTAATAAATTAATAATTTAATTACCTTATATTGATAATTCTTAGCAGTTGCTGCTAAATACCAGATATTGGCTTTTACCAATTTGCGTTAATTCTAAATACTTAATACAGCTAAAGCGTCTATTACATTATTTAGAGCCGAGTACTTTGAAGTATGAAGTATTTTATACTTAATCCAAGGGATAAAAACCCTGGAAATGTTCATATTTTTTTCAACAAATAACTTTAAACCAAAATAATTCTTGATAATCCACGTTTAACAACACTAAAATTGGCCAGTGAGCATAATTATCAACGATGTAAAACTTAAAGGATACATCAAATTAGTCGCAAAACAAAGCTCCCCCAATAGTGTAATTAAGAAACATTTGTTAACAATATGTTTAAATACGCAGTAGTTACAAGGTATCTACCTTACAATGAATGATTTAATTTCTTACTATACATCTTTTTTTATTTGGAACTAGTAAGCAGCAATTCACATCACAATTTTAACCCTTATGTTTTAACTCTCGATAAAACTTGTTACGGTTAAATAAGACTCGACCCGTAAAATTATAACTTCATCTAAGAAAATATAATTTTCACCTTTTGTATAAATTCCTAAACCCGATTTATTTCATTGATTCTTCCAGTAATGTATGATCTTTAAAATATCTTCAAGTGAATACTCAAAGGCATTACCGATACGTGTGGAATTATGGATGTTAAGCTTCTAAACTTAGCTTTTAATTACGTTTCATGTCTAAAATTTTATATTTTTTAATAAATTTTCATTAGATGTGTTATTTTTTTATTGTATTTCTAATTTTAAATAATAATTTTGCTTATACATTTTTTTGAATTTTTATGAAAATAAATATTAATTAAGAGATTGTAAAAAATCTTTATACGGAAAAATTCCTTTCCAAATGTGAATTCTCTGAAATCTTAGAGTTTGAAGGTTTTATTAAATTAATATTATCTAAGTCCCTGGAATTATCTTTATTCCAGGAGACAACAAAGCACAATATGAGACCTTGAAATCAACTTACTTACTTAGTATATTCGTATATGTATAACTAAATAATAAAAACCATACACTATTTGCTATTTCTTAACACTATTGCTAATTTTACAAATATCTTTATATCCAGATTACAAAAAAATACGAAATTCAGTAGTGAAAGTAGGCAATTTTCTTTATGAATAAATAGTAACTCTTTTTTAATATTGTATTTCAATACTGGTTGTTTCATTTAATATAAAATATTATTTACTATGTTTTAAAAATAAAATAAAACTCAATTGCTTAAAGTGCCCTATATTTTATTTAGATTCCCCTAGAACTACATACACCATACATGTACAAGATTTTATCCTAGGCTTCGTTCAAGGATAAGGGAGACAATAGACAGAGTACTACATATAAAGGAACCAATATACTAGACATTCATAATACTTTGCGTCTTCTGAAAACTAATATCTTTTTAAAACTAAATGTTTTTTTCAGGTGGTTCTGCAAGGAATTCATTCTCTTTTTTCCATTAAAATATACAAACTTTTACAATTACAATAGATACTATGATACTATGTATAACGTCTTGTATGTCTTGGGTAAGTATGAATTAAAAAAGAATTATTTTCTCAACTATTATTATCTGAAAATATAGCTTATAATGAGCATATTGAATTTTATTGTATATTTTTTCTGAAACAATCATAATTAAACAGACGTAAATAAAATATAAAAAAAAACTCAAAGTGAAAACGAATGCTATTTTAAGTAAGCGATTCGGGCCTAATGCTGAATACTTTCCTATTATACGAGTATATGATAACTATGATAATTGCCACCTTAAATATTTTACTAATTACTACTTAAAATGTTTGATATTTATATATCAATTTTTGTATTTAACTTTCTTCTTATATTACTACCAAAATTTTTCACCAAACACGTAGGTTAATTAGGTAGATAATGCCACAATGCATTAAGTTCGCCTTTTGTACAAACAAAACATTTACCTACGCTTACACTTGTTTGCATGGATTTCAAAAAAGCGGTGATGTGACTCTGATATTAAATTATCATATTGACAATTAAAGTAAAAACACTTTATAATTTGATTTCCTACTATTAGATAGACACTATTTTATTAAGAGCAATAAGTAATTTCTCTTAAGTTCGCAATATTTTCACAATTCTTAAATTTCTTCAATTGTAATAACTATTTTATATGTAACGATTTTTTTATAAATATAAATAAATAAATATGCAATTATAAAAAATACTGTAAATAAATAAAACAAAGGAAAAAACTTCATAAACACATGTTTTAAAACTCAAAGGTACGAATTAAACGTACCTGAAAACCTCAATTTTCCTGCGGAAATTATAACAGGATGTACATTAAGCATAATATTTTTTAAAAATCTGTAACGATGACGTAGTAAAATATTTGTATTGTTTATTACTATATAACTTCAAAGTACCACTTCCGATAACAAAAGTTTTTATTAATAAATTTATTTCTGTTTTGTGTACCTAACTTTCTAAGAAATATAAGATATAATAATATAAGATCTATACCAGTAATGAACGAAGGTATATTTTTCCAGTCCGAAGGGCTTTTACGAAAATGATTACATAACCTTTTAATCTTTATTTATGTGAAAAATGGTGCCTTGTCAAGGCTTTGAAAACTTACACATTAGATACGGCAGTACTGTATATTGATTATTTGAAGTTGACAAATACAAGAAGCTTTTAAATTAAACACAGAGACAAACCGATAGATAAAAATGCTAATCGTTTATGTAAACACTGTCAATGCAAAAATAACAATTTAACGTAAAGAGTATATTGTCTCCTAACGTAACAGGATTAAATTAAAAAGCTAAAGGCAATATTTTAATATTTTCAGATTTAAGTAAGTACATCCAGTGTAGCTTATTTTTAATAATAAAAAACAATACGACTAACAAGCATGGTTACTTTAATAATCTTATATAAAATATTAAAAATCTAACGCATTGTCTTAACCCCCATAGCTTAAAAGAATTCATTGATAAATAAATGGCAGACTAAACTAAATATTATTTATTTATTGAATATTTGTGTTTTATTTTATATCTATATCTCAACCCTACCTAAATGTAACCTTACTAATCTGTTTGTCTATAAGTAACCTATTTTATTTTCTGGTATTTCCTTTCCACTCTGTGTAGGTGCGTTTAATAATGTGATGGCGTGACAAATACAGAGCAAGGCGTGTTGATTTAAAACAAGCATCACAATTACAAGTGTACTTTTATTCATATATTATAGTTATATGTTTTATATAAATATATTGTTATGTGTCATATTTTAAAACAAAAAAAATATTTAATATCTCACAATAAACAACAACTAATAAGTAATTGAGTTTAGCTTAAGCGAAGCTTTTAACCGTTTGGGAGACCTTTTTTGTGTTTAGTTGTCTCCAGAATGCGACGAGGTAATTAGCTAAAAATGTTTTCATGTAACTATGTTTAATCCGAACGCGAATGTTATAGTGAAAACTGATTGAAAAAATGTTCAGCCATTCAAAAGTTATCAAGAAAAGAAGAAAGGAGAGGGGCTCAGCTCAACACCCGCTGCACACGTTTGGTGGATTCTAGCATTATTTGTAACCTCTATGCCAACTTATTTAATTTACTATATCTTACTGTTATTATCATAAAAGAATCCCGTAATAACACTATAAACATAATGAAGGTTGCCTCGACGACACACTTGGCTATAGTAAAACTATCTAGATCGTAATGTCAACAACACATATCATTAAAGTATTGAATATATGATAGAGGAATTACAGACGATGTGATCCAAAATGTGAGTCGACAAGATTTTTGATAAAGTAACCAACATTAGTACCGAAATAATTATTTGAAAATGAAGGTTTACGTACCAATAGCATTCTTGTTCCATCCATATTAATAGGAGTATGTTTCTAACTCCACAGTCAGGTTTGAGTTTCAAAGCGTACAAGGCGTTTTAAAATATTCAAAAAATTTACTGATAAAAATAAAAAACCTAATACTAAGGCTTTTTAAATATAATTCAACAGACAATGTACAATTTTGGAAGGCTATCTTTATGAATTATTATCCCCTTCTAATAACAACCAAGATTTACATAACATGATTATTATAGGTGGTTTCGAATCATCACGATTTAAATTTTATTACACTATTAAACATAGGAGTCGCTCTATGAATAAATTACACAGTTGTATAAGTCTCAGCAGACACTGAGCTTTTAAGTGACTGAGTTATCTCGTAATAGATCTTTGTAAGACGATTGATTGGAATCTAAAACAAAATTAAGAAGAAGTCATTATCAGGAAATTATTATTGACATGAAGTTCGGGGTTTTTCAATTAGCTTTTTATAACTTAATACAACTGAAATCGTCAAGTTGTGCACCTTCAATTATACGTGTATTAGTATTTATTTATGTTTAAAATGTAAATTAAAATATTATTTAACAATATTATTCAATTAAATGTAAATATTTTCCATTAAATATACTTCTCACTTACTAAAAAACCTTACCTTTTATTTATTTCTAATAGTTGTCTAACTCGTAAACGACCAAAAAGCGGCTTAATTAACATTTTATAAAGTTGACAACTAAACTGTTTCATTTCTATAATCAACACCTCCTTTCTCCTTAAAAAAGAATAATGTTAGCAACAAATATTTTATGAAAATTACTTAATACTTTTTATATATAGTTATATAAAACTGATGACTGGTTTTATTACAAGTCCTTAAAGTTAAATTAGTATTAGGTAGTAACATTCAAAAATAATATTAAACAAAATAAAAGAATTCTTAATCTCAATCTCAACTTAAACATTAATCCTCTTTATAATTTCAATTCTGTGTGTTATTTTGGACCTAATTCTTAATCTAATGTTATTCCTAATCTTAATCATCAATTTAGGATTAAGATAATGTAGCCAGCAAGTTCAAAATTCTATTTATTTCTTCCATCTAATCATATATTTTTCCATCATTTATTTTAAAGATAAGGAAATACATTGTAGTACCTTTAAACCTTTTAGTCATATCATAGTTATTTATTTTTAAAAAAAAAACATGCAATGAAAAAACTTTAAAACAATGATGCCGGTATTGATTTTTTTTTACTATATATTTGTTTTGAAAGAATAACATTTAAATACTGTAATATTTATCAGAATATTTGAAATAAAATCTAAAATTGGCATCAGCGGATTTATAAAATAGTTTTGTGAAACTAAATAACATTCCGTGTCGTTTTTTTATCAACTTGTAAAATTTCAATTCATTTCAATACACAATCCACTGCCATTTTTCCTTTCTTCAATTTATGAGGAATACATTGTATATTACGATGTAATAATGACGTAATGATTGTTTGTTTTGTGAAAAACAATATTAATTACCTATTGAAGGCAACATGATTGTCGATCTAGATATCATTTCCTCATGGTAATCCTAGAAAGTTCATAATCAAAACACTATCGACTACCTCGTTAGTACTCGTATGAGTTAGTATAAGTGCTACGAGTAGTAGAGCTCTAGTTTACAAGTAATTGTATGAAATCCTCTTTATAGCGCTCTTAATTGTTTTAATGCTTTTCTAAAGTAAACAAAGTAGCATTCTCTGTCACGATTTATAAAAAAAAATACAATAATGTATTTTTACTTACATTTAGTTTTTAATATTTACGCATAAGAGATTTTCAAAACTTTCTAAAATTCTAAGAAAAACTATTATAAAATGTATACGATGAATTAAAACATAAAATTTATAAATAATTCGGTAAACGAATTCAAAATTAATATAAGATCAAAGCTCGTAAACACGTTTCTAACTCAGATAAAAAATTTAACACTTCTCGCGAGCCTGTGTCATATGGTGAGAATTATGCTATATAAATAGATAAATAATAATAAAAGTATTCCTTTGCAATGTACAAATTTAAATATATAAACTATGATTATGACTTTTATACATTGATAAAACAAAGAAAAGCTATTTTTAAATTTAAGAAACATGTCTGAGATCTAAGAAAGAGGATAATGTATACAATTCAAATATACATTTAAACAGCAACTTTGCATTGCATGTCTATTAAAAAGATCCAATGTTGTACAAAGACAATAAACTGAAAAAAAAAATATTAAAACAATTCCTTATCAAACTAAAATTGATTAGAAAATGATTAATTGGTTGGTAAATGCGATTGTTCATATTTCACTTTTTTATTTGTTACGGAATTTATAAATATAGTTAATGGTACTTTCGACAATTCATTAATAAATATTTCATAAATCGCAATATATTACTGACTATAATATTTTTTATATTATAATATGAAATGTTTCATTACTATGTTTAAATATATAAACTAATCTTTTGATTGCATCATTACTTTTAATATTAATTTTTATCTCATATCATTAATTTTCTTCAATCTGTCGAAAGCTACGTGTACATCGTTAATGTTCGGCCAGATTTAACATTTTTCTCATAATATTTATGACATTATATATAATCTTTAATAATTATAAATATTTTTTACATATTTATAATTCTTAAAGATTACAGTCGTGGCCTATATGTGTACAAGATTTAAAGAAATAAACTATGTAACTTGTGTTACATTTTATTAGTAGTAGGAATTAATTTTCTAGAAGAAATAAAAATATACCATATTATTTGTTTCCATATATTTCTTTAGAATATATTTATTTCGAAGAAATGTTAATTCATAAAAAAATATACAAAGCACACGATATAATCTGAATATTCTTTTAATTTGATTTAATTGTATATTTATCGTTAATTTACAAAAAAAAAAAGGTGTGAAATAAAAAAACTTTCAGTAAATTAAAAAAGATAACATCTACAGTCTTAAGATATTAAGAAGTAAATATATTACATATGTATGTTATTTAATAACTACGTCTGTTTATCAGCAGTAGTAGTAGTAGGTAGTATTTTACAGTATTAATTTATTTATTTATCTTTACGCCATATCCCTTGCGGGGTAGCCAGAGACGACGAAGCGCCAAACGCTACGGTCCCACCATAAATCTTTCGCCTCGGCCACTGACATCAACCTCTTCATACATGCCCTCTGGGGGCTCCTCATGCTTTTTACGTGACCTTCCTCCAGTATCATAGATACTGTGTTTTCGAAGGTCACTTGAGGCCTCCCCCTGTCTCTCTTACCGCTCACTTTTCCTATATAAATCTTTTTTACAATTCTTTCATCACTCATTCGTTCGACGTGCCCAAACCACTTGAGCACGTTCTTCTTCATTCTCACCGTGACATCTTCGCAAGTACCTGACATTCTGTGGATCTCTTCATTGCGGATTCGATCAGTTAGACTGACTCCGCATATTCTGCGAAGAGATCGCATCTCCACAGTATTCATTTTTCTTACATTCTTCTCTTGTGTTACCCACGTTTGGCTGCCATATAACAGCGTCGGTAGCAAAACCGCATTGTGTATAGCCAAACGTGCAGCTATGCTGACGTTTCGCCGTCTCAACAATGCAGCCAAAGCAGCGTGGACTCTGTTACCGGCAGAAATACGCCTTTCCACATTCATTTCGTATCTTCCGCCTCTGCTAAACATACTTCCTAAATATACCGCTTCATTTACTTGTTCTATTATCTTATCATTCACGTTGATCTTACATTCTGTTCTTTCTTCATTTCTTTCAAATATTAGAACCTTCGTCTTACCTGCATTCAGGTTTAGACCATTATTTTCACACCCATCTTTCAGAGTGGTGATCGCATTCAATGCAATTTTCTATTTTTCAATTGACGAACTCGGCATCATCTGCAAATAGCAAGCAATTGACCTTAAGATCACCTACTTTCACTCCCATGTCACTATCTTCCACGCCTTGGAGACAACTCAAATACAAATTGACAAACCAAGCTAACATAGCGCAACCTTTCATAACACCTGATTGGATGTCAAACCACGGCGACATGCCAGCTCCTACTCGCACACAGGCTGAGTGATCTCTGTAAAGAGACTTTACAGCCTGTAGCAAGGGTCCGCTTACGTTATATCGGGGCAGTATCTCCTATAATTTCTTTCTCACAACCCTGTCAAACGCCTTTTCCAAATCCACAAAAGCACGGAAAACATCTTGGTTTACGGCCAAAAACTTTTCCGTGATTCACCTCACCAATCATTTGGGACCTTCCCCGATTTCCGACATAAATTGCACAAAAACCAGAAAAAGTCAAAAACGCGTGGTCCACCATTTTTTATCATCTTGGCAGTAACTTCATCTGCTCCCGCAGCCTTACCACATTTCAGACTTCGTATCGCCCTCTCTATTTCTTTCAAACTGTTTTTACCATCGGCTACATCTGGACTCAGCATTTCGCTAGTAGTCAAGACCGAGCCGTGCTCACGATCATATGTCTCCTTGTAGAATTCCGCCCATCGCTGCAAAACGTGTGCTTGCTCTGTTAAAATTTCACCGTTCTTCGAAAGCATTTCATTACATTTACAGTATATAGAAAATAAACTTTACCTAAACACATTTTATACTTTTATAAATGTCTAATATACCAGGTTGATAGACTAAAATTAAAAACATGACATAAAAAAAGTTTTGTAACAACTATATATGTTGTTTGTTTAGTTACGAGTCAAATTATCTGGCACGTTACGAGTACAAGTCCTGAGGCAGGGCAAAACTTTAAGAAAATCTTAGGTTAGTAACTAAATAAGAGTTGAAAAAAATGTTTAAAGACGATAAGACGAAGACGAAATGATATAAAGACGTACAATGTGTGTTTAACAACAAACAACTACAAGACTAATAAATAAAATTAAAATATAATTAATTAGAATGAACTATTCAGCTTATTTTAAATACAATATACGGGGTAATGCTGTTGCTTTAGTTGGTCTACTTTCGATGACTCGAATTTTAAATTCCTTTATTTTTAGTACAACCCAATTATTGTTTAATGCACACAATAAAACTTTAAATATATGAATTTGTATACCTTTTAAGGTTCTGATAGATAACAGTATACTCCGGGAAAGACAGGTGAAGGAAGGCAGACGAAGTTGCTAGCACCTGTTAATAATTCAATAAGAATAGGTAACTTTCTTGTGATAAAATTATTGTAAATTGTATTATACAAAAATCATGAAAACAATTTAGTAAGTATTTTACTTTTTACTGTTACAATACAACCTAAGAATTGAATATAAATCAGATTTTATATAATTAGTAGTCATTATTGGCAGACACACTAAGTATTCTTCAATGTCAATGTATCCGTATAAATTTTGTAATAAATATCAAATTTCAGATCTATGGTTAAGTAAATCTACTCAGTGTCATAGAGGATACTCTCAAAGCTACACCCACATACATAAACTAACGGTTACTTTATTGAGACGTCACGGGATCAGTTTCGCACTCGACCGTGATATCGTACACCTTACAATGAAAAGAATATAAAAACATTTTATTTTCTTTCATACAATGTGTTATATAAGTTTTATGTCGTCGTAAAATTTTTAATACACTTACATAATGTAGAGTGGCTTGATGGACATACTTCGTTTTTTTTTTATTATACGTGGTCGGTGAGTCTTTTAAAATCAAGCACTTAAGGCACACGTTATATTAAGTTGTTATTTTTGTTTTATGATTGAGGTTCATTATCTTTATAAATTTATATTTTTTATACATAACATAATATATGTATGAAAAATATATATTTTTTCGGTTGAGATATATGAGATGTAAATAAATGATAGTAGAAAAAAAATAATCTATAGGTAGTCTGTTTATACATACCCCAATCATAACACAATGCAAAATATATCATAACATAAAGTAACATGTACTTAATAGTAAAGATTATTAACGAATAAACTGCAGTAATTTATAAACAAATATAGTTAACCCACTGTTTAATTGTTAAAATAATAATAGAACACGATATTTGTATTACACTTATATTTCAATATAACATTACAAAATAGTTTAAGTATACATATACCTTAAAATATTATCAAAACAAGAAATAAGTGTTAAGCGATTAATAATCTAACTTCGTTTTTTTTTCAATTTAAATGTATAATTCTTAGAGAATACAAAACAGCACAAGTTCAAATTGTTATTGCTTTGTATGTAGTCAGTTTAAACATTATTAACCGTGCATGAGACAGACACCGACCATGTCAAAGGCAAGCTTTCAGCTTACGTTTCGTCAGACAGTGTTCGTGTTGTACGTTAATAGACCGCTGTTTCATGACTGGAGAGTAAAGTTTCAGTTTCAAAGTGAAACGGGATAATAATTCAAGTTCTTAACTATCAAACAAAGTTGTATAATTAAGGCACTATATTAATAACACCTATGTCATATTTAAAATTTCAAGTTTTTAAATTTTATTTATAAAGTAAATGATATTAAATTACAAGGCATCTAAATCTTATAAGATGTAATATCTCCGTGCTTATTTCAGTCTAGGCTAAAATTGTTTTTTGTTTATTAGTCTACCAATTTATATACTTACATTTTTTTTTTGATTATTTTATATTATTTTTTTGTATTATAAGTTTAATTAAAATATACTATAGTATAAAATAAATTAAAAATTTATAGAAATAAAAATATACGCTTAAGAAATATAAGTTACATTGACTATTCCTTACCCTCAATTGCAACAGGACGTGACATTTATAACACAATTTGTGAAATAAAGTCGACAAATAACCAATTGTGAGTGAATTAAGTATTTGTGTCCATTAAAGTTAACCTAATGGTAAATAAAGAAGGTGTTAATTCACTTTTAACTTTAAACTATTTGGTCTCTTTGACTCAAGAGAGAGCAGATGTATTAACAAATACTATATGTAGTATAAATTAAGTATATTTATCCGGCTCCAATAGATAAGATTATAAAGAAATAATATTAATTTACAGCTTTTAGTAAATTATTACTACATTCATCTTAACTAAAAGCCATATCGAAAATTCTAAGCAAACCAATAATCGCTCTCAGTATTTAGGCTATGAGAGTCAAAGATAATAAATTACTGGAAGGATTTTGAATCAACATGCAAATAATGAACTTATAACTTTTTTATTTAGTTAAATCAGTAGAATACATAATCTTTATTAAGTAGGTAGAAGTAGTAGTAGTAGGTTGAGGTAGTATTATTTTTGTAGAAGTTATATAAAGTGATACCTACAAAACATTTTAGACAAAATCGAAAAACACAAAAAAGTTTTAAAACGAGTATTTCAAAAAGTTAAACAAAAAATGAACAAATTTATTTGCCCCACTTTAATTGTATTTATATCTATGGCAGAATATGAAATTCTCTAAACTTCTGTACAGACCAAGTCCAAAATATATAGTAACTGAAATGCTTCTATGTAATAAATAATAAGTAAATATAATTTAGTTTAGAAACTTAGAATTCAAGTAGAATTTTTATTGAATATGTTTAAAAAAAAATGTTTTTACACACGGCAATGTAGATAGAAATTGTTGTTGCTGCTTAGAAAAGTCATCTAAAAAAATATTCCTCGGGTACTTTATTTCGTGATGAAAGGTAATGTATATCTTTTCTGTATCCCTGACAATGTGTCCAACGTTTCATGATGTTATAATCATCATTGTACTAAGAAAAAATTTATATTTTTCTAAGTATTATCTTTGTAAAATAATCTGTTTAAAGTTTAAAAGTGAAATAAAAATATGTAAAATATAAACCTTGGATTACATAAAAATGGAAATGGACAAAATTTACAAACTAAGTAAGTATAAAATTCTAGAAAAACTTGAAAAATAGTAGCCATCAAATCATAAAATTTATAAGTAATATTGGTAAAAAAATAAAGAATAGTCTGACTTAGTTGTTTATACTTTTTCATTATTTTAATAAAACTTAAATTACATTCTAAAATGAGCAATGTTTCACAATTTTCTCTTAGAATGTTGTACTTTCTAATCTTTTTGTTCACTTTGAAAACTTTTGGCGTTGGGGACCGCCAACCAACACGCTATGTTCCGAACGGAGGTGGAGGACGGAGTTACAAATAGCTACGTGGAAAAAAAATCGTAGCGTTTGGCGCTCCGTAGTCTCTGGCTACCCCGCAAGGGATATGGCGTGAAGATAAATATATAATAAATATTGAAAACTCTCACAAATATTATAGCGTGATAGCGTGATACACTGTGATATAAGTTAAAACAGAAAACTATTCCTTATATAATACAGAGATGAAAATTCAAGTAGGTGGAAAATTGTTCGCAAGTATATTTCATCAGAAATACGCTTCAAGCGCCTCTTAAGATATTTTTACTGCTGTATTAATAATGAATTTGTGAGATAGTCTTCAAAGAAATCGTGATAAAGAGAGAAAATTATGATTAACATAAATAACCATTAAATTAAAATAAATATTTCATAAAAAACAAAAATAGATCTCTTCTATTAAATATTTGAATAGTTAACTAGAAAATAATCCCTATTTTTTTGTAACTGCTTGTATTATATTTGCCTGGAACTGGCTTATAAGTTTTTTTTCCTAAATATTACAAGATTATCACGGTTTTTTAAACACAAATAACCAGATTCAGAGATTTGTTTTATATTTCATTGAACAATTTATATTAATTAAATTTGAAATTTAAAGACTTAAAAATTTCTGTTAAGGTGAACATCTAAAAAAAAGTTAAATATCGACCTGTTGATCTTTTATAAACAGATTTTATAAAGAAATCATTGTTATTGCTACTTAAGTAATTAATACTGCTACTTAATAATACAGTTTCCTTGAAATGTTGAAATGAAATGAAAATTATTGTTACGAGCAGTATAATATAGCTAGCTCTAACCTAATTTGGTAGTCGAGTACCCCAACGATACTCGATACGCTTTTGACATACTGACGTAAATTAACGATATTGTATTATAATATTGTAAATAATAATATAACTCAGTTAACATTATTTATCACAATAATAAGGTGTTTGATATTATTGTTACAGAATAGTTTTAATCGGTTGAAGTTTATGTAATAGTGGGACGTTACATTTATATAAATATGTAAGTTTTAGTCTTGTAAATTCTTACTATTTTAATAATTGTAAGCTTGCAATATTAAATATATGGAATATTATGTTTAAAGATTTGAAAGTTTATTGTCTTAAATTATATTTGTTGTACTTTAGTATAATTACAGGTTTTTTATATGCATTATTTTAACAATTTAGTGTTTGTGTAACCAGTGGGTCGCTTTAAATCAAATATCCAATTTAATATTTATCCAATTAATTAATACTTAAACTTTTATTAATACAATAGATAGTATGCCAGCCAGACTCAGCGGAGGGTCACTTGAGGTAAACAACTCAAATGCTTACTCTAACTTAATTTATAATATTACTGTAAAATGATCTCTTATATTAAACTCGTAGGCTCCACTGATAATAGATAAATGAAGACATGTACACAGCAGACATATACAAAATAGTACATCACAAGATAACTTCTTAATATTTTGAAGGATCCGGCATTTAAAGGCAGACCTCACATGCAGCTACAGTTATAGCAAAAGATCAAAAAGCGGGATGGGATATTCAGGTCGAAGTCTCGATGTTATACATACGTGTACACACATGATAAAAATATATTATAAAAATGTAAAAACTCCTTATAGAGGAAAAAGGACACGCAAGCAACACTATAGCCTATGTTGACTCCAATTGATGAAACAGGATAAATACATAAGTCCCTTAAATGAATTTTTAAAATGACCGGAAAATGCCGACAATACGAATTATGATAAATCCATAATACTTTATCAATCCGGAGACTAAACAAAAAAGTAATATCGGAAGTGCTTCCGCTAGAAGAGATCAAGATAGGTTATGACCTTGAATTCGAAACAACCAATAAGAAAATAATGTTATTACACCTTGCAGAACGTCGAATTAAATGTGGATACATTTTTAATTATTAGAAACCAAGTATTTAAATTACTACAGAAATGTAATTCCTACGTAACAATATATATATCAACAATTCTGTCAATTTAGATGATTTACAATTTTTTAACTTCGAAGTAAGTTGCGTAAAATATTTACTGGCTTACTACATGCCAAATGTTGACGCATGAATTTTACACGAGTTACAAAATATACGTAAAAGTTTGTTACTTAACAAAATCAATTTTTACTACACAAAAAAATAGTTTTTTTAACGTTTGATCATAACTTAAAAATAATAATTGGTAACTTTTATATTATGTTATCAAAAGTATTATATCATTTTAAACCTTTAATTATAATAAATACACGAGTATATCCCTTCCCCAAGGCCTTGTAAAACATAAAAGGAACCGCGAGGCAATCTTTTTAATCACCGACAGATCGTTAACTCCAGCGACTGACTAAGTTTTAGCAGACAGGCTATGAATATAAAATGAATGTAGGTCACGGTTCTATATTCCTTAGATTATTACTTTGCTCCCTAACTATTTTAAATTATATATAGAGACGAACATTAGAGTTTGATAATAGTATGACAATATTTGACAGTTATTTGATGTTATATTATGCCAATTTGAAATGAGAGCTGTCGTAAGAATATTTTTTTTTTTATGTTCTCAATTGTAATAATTTTTCAGATTTAATTTTAAAATTTGGTCTATGTGCTTGTGACATTTATGAATTGTCTTTGTTTATAAATATTATTTACTTATTCTAATATGTACATTTAAGATATACGTGGATTACACCTTACAGTTAATATGACTTGACGTTTATCCCGCCCGCGCTCTTATTGAATCTAGGTGCCAATGTGAACTGAATATTTGGACAAACAATAAGAGCACGGTAAATACTAAGGAAGATCGTGAGCAGATAACACAACTGCTATATTATATGTGTCGATTTTTTTACGAATCTTAGTTATTCAAAAGAACCCAAAAATGTTATCCATTTTGTTTAAAGTTTTGGTAAGCTAATCGAAATGTTTTATGAAAAAAAAATTCTATGTATGGTATCCTGGCCAGTTACAATTAATTTTGATTATTTCATTATTAGCAGTAATAACTAACATATGCAGTTTTATAATATTTGTTTTTTCACTACTATGAAACGGAAAAAAGTAATTACCTCTTATCAGTAATCTAAGAATAATAATGCAATAAATACAGTATTTCATAATTTGCATATTAAGATATGTATTATTGGAATCGTTAGAATCATTATGAAATTATGTAAAATAATCCTGTATCCGAGGTTTAATAAATACGAATAATTACCATGAAAATTGTTGGAACACCAAATTTGAAAACTGACAAATTTTAATGAAAAATGTATTTAATGTGCACTATCGTATTTTGCAGATTAATTCGCTTTCGGTAGTCAATTTTAATTATCTAGGGATTTGTTTCAACTGTGTCATAGTAATTATTCGATTTGGTTAATTTGCTTTTCCACATACTTCATTAATATCACATAAAATCCCGCAATTTTGTCGGTGCAGTAATGCAATAGTAGTACATAAATATAATGCGTCGACATTTACATTCGATTATTATTTCTGTGTTAATGTGTAAAACATTTAACACAAAATATACTTATAAGTATTTACTAAAATATACTAATATACTAATAATATTTTGTAAGGCTTTTTATATATATATTAGTTCTAAAATAAAATGATAAAAAATATCGTTACCGCTAAGTAATGATAATTGATAGTTTAACACCAAGAATATAAGCAATTTTATGACGTAAATACCTGAAGTAGGTGAAATCCACAATCCGTAACAAATTATATAGTACAGACGTGTTATACATGTATATGCGAATATAAGTTTTTTTTTGTTTGTTACGTTTTAATTTATAAATAAATAAATATATTAAATACTTAACCGATCATTATGAAATTTTGCACACACGTAATTTACACACAAGTTAAATATGTATTTCAACAATTATATGTTTATCAATAAATAAAATCCGCACGGTATAGATAAAAAGTTTTCGGTACCTCATATCTCGGTATTGGTCTATACCAATATGCCTGCCAGAGAAATAATTTTTATTAGCGAGAGTTGTAGAAATAAGTTCTTGTTTAATTAAAAATTATACAAAATAATTAGTTTTAAACCTCTTGTATTATTTTATAGTTATGGCTTGTGTTTTATGGTTTTTGTTGTAATATTTCTTGAGAGTGTTATATTCAGATCGTCATAAAATTGAACTGGAATATTACTATGACTATTAATATAAAAAAAAGTAAATTAAGAGAATATGAAACATGTACTCAGATTGCCATAAACATTGTTACAAAGACAAACAATTTTTTTTTAATGTACGTAACATTTATTACCATTACAGTGTATTCGTTTAATACATTAATATAGAATCTTTAAAAATATATAAAGCTTATGCGAAATGGTCTCCATTGGCTGCAATACAGCCTTTTATATGAGACAAGTTATCAATAGCACACACACGGAAAAATTATTCACCAATCGTATTATTTGTTTTAAAGCAAGCCTTACTCTCTAAAACTGACCATAAACCATATTCAAGTGGATTAAGATCAGGACTGGATGACGGCCAGTCTTCAACTCAGACAGTCCAAAACGTTTGTTCCTAACCAGATTGGCTGGATCGAGCTTAATGACCCGACGCCGAGTCTTACTGAAAGGACCATTCTTGGTTATTGATCAAGGTATTGTTACGGGGCTTCACTAAGTTCTTAATATTGGTATCTTGATATAATTGTACCGATGCTTAATACCTTTTTCACAAAAATATGGCTCAGTCACTCCTTCATAGCTAACAGCCCAACAAAACATCACTCAAGTCGAATAATGCCCACTTTGTTGACTAATTGGGAAGCTTTTTTAGAGATTTCAGCATAAATTTTGTGTGTTAAAATATTGCAAAATTGTAAATATTTTCTAATTAAAACAAAATATTTCCTTGACCCCCCTTTTGGTACCGCTTAAGTAGTTGATTATACTACCCTTCTTCTTTTTTATTATGGTTAAAACAACACAGAAGATATTAACACAAAAATTAATTTATAAATTAGTTAAATATGTTATGTAAAATGTTTTATTCGTGAAAATAACGACTAAGACCACGAAAAGGCTAGTTTTCGCTTTGTTTAGGTGGAATCCTTCTCATACCTCTCAAAGTTTTGTCAATTCATAAAACATAACCACTCGTGATACAATTGACTTCAAGCTTCAGAGGAATCATTCGACCTAGTTACATTTGGAATAACACAGATTTGAAAGCCAAGTAGATAGAGCGTAGATTCTTTTTCAGTATTGATATCTTTTTAACAGTGGGTGTAGAGCCATAACCTCTATGAACTTAACAAACTTGTTTACCCATTCCTGTATTATATGTTTTTAATAACTTATTATATTTGATTAGACTAAGTGGTGAATGAAGTTTTTTGGTCCTTATAAGAAAAGACTACCATCGGGACGGTTTTTGTGAGAAAATTTTCTTCCTTGTTATTAATATTGCTTCTAAAAACTTTTCGTAAAGGTCGAGAACTTTTGAAGAATTAAGGTTAATATTCTAAGAATATTTTTCCAAAAGATAAAGTATCTGCCCTTGAAGGTTTTTCCTATGAACAAAGATTATATTTATTATCCAGGTCAATTGCGACAAAATTACACTAAATTAGTTAAGAGTAATATAATCATACTATTCTTTATCATACTTATTTTAAAAGTAATAAATCTTAATTACTTTTAAAATAAGGATGGATTGATTACTATTAATAGAAAGTGTAATATTAGATTGCTACGAAAAACTGAAACTGAAGGACGGTTGCGAACTTCACTTCGAAAGGTTATAAGGTAATTTCTTCTTATGATTTACTTAACTAAATTTCAAAAGGAAAGAAATTTTTAAAAATTTCTATGGCAGTGTATAAAAAGATATTAACAATTTTAAAATAAAAAAAACGCTGTCTTTCTCTAGGCATTCATTAATTATATTTTTTTTTTATTATAATCACTTTGGTTAAGAAAGTCAACAAATATTTTAAATACATTTAAGAAATTTTCAATAATACAATAACAAAACAATATTATTCATAAGTTCAATGTTTATTCAAATTATATTTGTATATCAAAACGTCAAAAACTAATTATAACTCTGTCTCGTCTTTGTTTGTCAGTTAGTATCCTCTTGTTGGTGATCTTTACGCCTAAAGTAGTTATAAACTTCATATTTTTTTTGAGGTGAGTTAATTGTGTTTATAAAATCATTGCCTTGTTTTTGTCTAAAGTAATATTGTTTGAGTTTCTTTTAGTTATTACCAAAATTTTCAAAACAATATTTAATTAAATTTATTATAGTTTATAATAATAACTATAATACCATGATAAATAATTTATCTGAATCTTTTTATTTTTATTTAATTTAAAAGACCAGTGAATAATACTAGTATATTTTAAATTGGTGAAAATAAAAAAAAAACTTACTTTAATTGGTGACATTTTTAAAAAACATGAAGTCTGTGCTTGGAATGAATAATTTTACATAAGAAAGAAGAATAAATATAACTTATGAATCGCTTAATAAAGTTAAATTAAATGTCAAACAAATACCATAAATTCAATTTCCTTTATTTTAATTAAACCTTGCATGTCGTTTCTTTTTAATAACATATAAAAGTTAATAATTTTTTAATTTTCTGTGTTGAGTTACTTATAACATTAAAGTTGAGACTTCGTGTGTATAGAATAGCAGTAAAATAAAATATGTATTGGCCTCTGTGAAACGCGTTCGTTATTTAATAGTGTAATAGAGTTTATTAATTGTTTATTATACATTTAACTAATTGACTACTAATACTATGTGAAATATTTCATGATTTATTGAAACAAGTTACAATTCACTTTTCAGTGGCTAATATTGTTAAAGTATTAAAAAGATTTTAAGTTTATTGATATTTAATTACACTTTTTAAACAAATAAATGACTTTTATATTTTAATATTTTAAAGTGTCTCCTTTATAAACTAGATAAATAATAAAATATATTTTATTTTATTAGTTTTAGTCTTTGAAGAATGGTAAATGAGGTAAATGAGAAGTATAGAATTTGTAACAATGCTATTTCCAGCGCTACGCTGTCTCTTTGATACAAATATATTGCGTTTCACATTTTACTGATTATTATTCGAAGTATCATTAACACTAAATTAAAGATAGTGGAACGTGTTCATGCATATTTAACAGTTATATTAAATATAGTATGCGATTCCTTATAACGTTAAAATTAACATTTGTACAAAATATTTATACAAATATCTTTCCTTAAATAAGTTCAATATAGTTATTAGTTGGTTTTTCAGCTGTTTAAATATTCATAAGACAGTTGGACCGTCCATATCACAGGTACGTCTAGGTATCTAAAGCCTATGCAACGTTGGACAGTTTTTATGTTCTATAGAGCTCTGCTTCATAACTTGAGAGTAAAGTTTGAGTTTCAACGTGTAACGAGATACCAATATTTTAAAATTCTTAATCGCCTAGTAATAAGATTTAAAATTAAAAATTTTAATAGGATAGAAGAATGTACAAAAACGTTAACTAAAATTAGAATAGATTTAAAATCTAAGAATTAAAAAAATAATAAACATTTTAAATACAAATACAAATTGATAAAAGATGTATTGATTCACTCTAAACCTTATCTGAAAGCTGTATTTTTTGACTTGTGAAATAGATATAGTATTTTGTAATATGGACTATTTTGAACATAACTTTGTATTTCATTTTAAGAAAACTGACCTTGTCAAATTCCGTGTTAACTATTATTCTTGATGCTTGTTAGACAGACAATCAGAACTGTTGACAGTACTGTGAAATTATTTTGACCTAAATAACTTTCTAGAAACTAATGGTTAATTTAACCAAACAGAACTTGCGAACTAGTCGTTGTAAAAATATTAATAAAAAACAGCATAATACCATGCTGGAATGATATACTATTTCTATAAATGTTGTAAATGTGACACAAGATGTTTTAAAACAGTTTAAATTATTAGTCTAAAAACCTTTCTTTATTTATTGCTCGTTAAATTAAAGTTCCAGAAAATCCAGACAATTATATTAAAGAAATGTCACTCTCTGGTGACAAATATTATATTATAACCATTCTATTTATAACGATTCAAATAAAATTCTTTAAAAAACTTAATTTGAGGTTGGTATTTAAAAGTCAAGTCAAGTATTAGCATTCGAAAAAAGACATATTTAACATAATATTGCATAATCTCAATGCATTTATTTATTTATTATAAGGTTTCCTTGTAATTTAAATTTATGAAAAATTTACATAATATATGTAATAATACATATATGTCTTACTTATAGTATAACATAGTTCTCTAGATAAACAGTAATAATATTAAGAATATAATAATTAATTAATTAAAGGTGTAATTTGATACTTAGTGCTAATAACTCATTTATTTTATTCGTAAGTTTCTGAAGTATCGGTTAAAGTTTAAAATCAATTCAGACAGTATAAAACGGGAAGTTCTATTTTAATAATTCGTGTGACCTACAATGTATCGGTTCTGTTATATAATACTCGCTTTGACGATCACAAAGAGAAAACAATTCACAACAAGCAAACCACAAAAATAGAATTATAATTGTTTACAGCGTCACAATAACGATGAATAATATTATATATATACTGAAAAAAATGTAAAAGAAGCCTGAAGTCACGTTTTTTTTATAACCTTAATATTAATGATCATAATTTTATCAAAGCAATGCAAATTTATGAATTTCAAAGACAACGGGCGTATACGAGAGCATTACTACTTACTATAAACACATATTGCGTGGTCGTGGGTAATAATTTTACTAAAATATTATATGTTTTAAATGTTTTTTGGGACTGAAAAGCCGCTACCCATTTTGTTTAAAATTGTACAAAGGATACTTAAATACCGCATAAAAAATGAGATACAATCTAGGATGATATAATGTTAATAAACAACGAAAAGGGCCGAAAACCGGTATAGTAATTGTTAATGATCTGGAAAATGGCTTTATAAGATTTATTGTATATTATTCAGGCTTTTTGCTGAGGTTTCATTTAGACCTCAGGAAAATAACCACTTATATAAGGAAGGTCAAAGGTTGCATTTCTTTTTTCAAACGTGTAGTTGGAATAAAATAAAAAGAGGTAGAAAAGATATAATCGTATTAACATTTACAAAGGCGTATTTAAATACATAATAAACAAATTAACTGAATTGATATTATTATAAGTTAAAATATAGTTATCTAAGAATTTTTTAGTGCTTTTAATAACACTATTTCAATTAATTAAATTGTTTTCTTATCTGTAATATCCGTGAGATATCTTAGCTTGTTTTTTATTATTAATAATAACAAAGTAAAAGTTTACCAGGTTTATTTTATATAAATTATGAAATATAAGTATCGTAAAGATGGAAACAAAATATCAAAGTAGACTTAGCTAATGGCACTATTATGAAATTATTCTTGATGTTTTTTTTTAATTTATTTATTAGCGGATATAAATAAGCTTTGTTTTTAATAATTTAATCAGTTCCTTAATCATTAATTAATGTCATTTAATTATTAAGGCTAATATTATATATACAATGTTATTAAATCATAAGAATTTTTAAATAACTTACCACAGTGTAGTAAAAGGAGTAAATTTAATAACGATTACTTAACTTTTGAAACGAAAGGAGATAAAGAAACACCATTCTTTCTTTGTTTTAGAGACCATAAGTACCAGTTATTAATTACATGAACTTTTTTCATTTCCTTTATAAAAATGTTGAAGGGCTTTCCATTAAACGGGTACTTTTCAAATAACTAATATCATTAATCCAAACATTTAAATAGAAATGCATTAGTGGCATATTTTAATAATAAATCATAAATCTTTGTATTTATTAAGGAGAAAAACTACTGACTGTCTAATCATTAAATTTTAGGAAGTTCAAGTGTCTGAAACTATTCACGAGAGTACTTTTAAAATGTAGCTCATTAAGATAAAATTCTACGGATTTCTCGTGCTAGCTTAAAATTTTGAAATATATATTATATTTAGTTTTCTATTCAGAAAAAATGAACTATTGTTTTTAATATATTTAACTTCAGTCTCCTAGTTTAGGAGGTGGCTTCATACATCTCTATGAAATATATCTACATATATATACTCGTATAGCACGTGTCATCATCACTGGGACTTACTTCAGATTGTAAAGACGAGAGAAGTATCTTTGCACTTTCGTGAAGTTACTTAACACACCATTTATATTTTATTTTATTTTATACTTCTTCAGTTGAAGTAAAGTTTTAGTTTGAACTTTCAGCTAAAAATATATATTAATATGTGTATATAGTTCATGTCTATTAAATTTAAATAAGAAATCGACAAAAAAAAAAAGAAAGTACCAAAAAAAGTCGAACCAAAAATGTTGTTTTATGTATATCAATATTTTAATTTTAAATTTTCGATTAATATATTTCAAGGACTGTGATCAAAGTGTGCCTCAATGTAATAAAAGTCCAATAAAGAAGATCATTATTAAAAAATCAGCTTGGTAACATTGACGGCGTAAAAGTAATAACGGTGCCAAAAAAACGGTTTACGCTTCATAACTTCATAGGAGGGGTTTCACCTAAAAATAATGTCTAATTAACCTAAATTATTCAAAGCGATTAGGATAACAAGTGTTGCGGTATAATTTCGCGAGTTAAATCCAAATCCAAATTTTGAATTTATATTTAACGCAACATTCACATATTTACAAAAAATTAAACATATTTGAGTTATTACATAAAGGGAGACATTATTTCTTAAGTGGATTTTTCTTGCGTCTTTTTTTATTGTATCTGTAAACGTAAATTGGAAATTTATAATTTAAAAATAAAGCAACCTAACAAGTAACTACTTGTTAAAATATAACTATATTTTTGCTTTAAATTTAGTTATGAAATATTTGTGTATTTAAAATTAACATTTCATTTTAAACATTATTAAATAATATAACAAATACCAAAAAAATACTTGGAACTTATAAATTTGTTATCCTGAGTTCCATGTCAATATTTGCTCACTGCTTATAATATAATACTATGGTATAAAATGACATCGTAATATGAAATTAAAAGTGGGTTTATTATATTATAACCTCACACAGTTTATAATTTTTTGTGATTATTTTTAATGAAACCCTTAACAATAAGTTTATCAATATACTTTGCGTTTGTTTAAATATGAAATGCTTTTTTTTATGAGGGCAGACGAGCTTGTGGGTCACCGTTAATATGTGATCACCGCCACCCATGAACTCTTGCAACATCCGACGATTCACAAGAGCGTTGCAGGCCTTGGAGAAAGGAACATATGCCTTTTTTGAAGGTACCCATGTCGTATCGATCTTTAAATACCGCCGATGGAAGTTCGTTCCCCATTCGAATGAAACGTAGGAAAAAAGTCTTTGAAAATCGCACAGTGGAAGATCGCAACGCATCCAGGTGGAATGGATGGTAAAGGAGGTGATGGCGAGCTGTGCTGTGGTGAAATTCGGCGGTAGGCATCAGATCGAATAGTTTTTTGGAACACTCCCCGTCGTAAATGCGGTAAAGGACGTACAAAGAAGCCACGTCTCTACGCAATGCCAAAGAGTCCAGCCGTTTGCAGAGCACCGGGTCCCCGACAATCCGAACGTCTCTCCGTTCTATGCGGTTAAATGGTAGAAGCTGATATTGGGGTGAGCCGGACCAGAGATGAGTACAGTACTCCATGTGTGGCCGGATCTGCGTCTTATAGAGCGCAAGTCTTTGGCCAGGTTTGAAATACTGCCTCGCTCTATTGATCACTCCCAATTTCATCGAGGCCAACTTGGCCTCGCTCTCCAAATAACCACGAAACTGACAATCGCTCGAAATGCCGAGACCCAGTATTCTGATACTTGGCGAGGCAATAAGAGGAGTGCTCTCGAAGAGCGGTGATACGACCAATGGGGTTTTCTTGGTGGTAAACGTACAAACCTGTGTTTTTAGGGGATTGAACTGAACGTGGTTCTGTTCACCCTACTCAGACACAATCCTCAGGGAGGTCTCTATTGAAGACACAAGTTTCTTTCGGCACTTATCGAAGTTTTCGCAAGAGACACCTGCATGACCAGAATATACCGCATCCCCAGTGCTGTCATCCGCATAACAATGTTGGTAATATTCAACATATCATTAATGTGCAGGAGGAACAGAGTTGGGGATAGCACGCAGCCTTAGGGTACACCAGCGTTCACGGGCTTGGGGTCCGAGCAAAAACCGTCGAGAACGACCTATATGCTCCGCCCAGTGAGGAAGGTGGTGATCCACTTGCATAAACTCTCGGGAAGCCCAAAGGAAGGTAGCTTCGAAAGAAGCCCCTTGTGCCATACACGATCTTTTGCTTCTGGCATATCCAAACTAACTGCCAGACCCTCTCCCTTGCTTTTAATAACCGCTTCCCAACGATGCGTAAGGTATAACAGAAGATCACCGGCTGATCGACCATAGCGAAAGCCATACTGCTGGTCATTGATCAACTGGCGATCCTCTAGGTACGTTAGGACCTGTCTGTTGATAATACTTGTTACCGACTTTACGTATTAATCATAAAAACTTACATAAAACATTCAAATATATTGTAGACGGTATTATAAAAATGTTTTATTATATTAACTAAGTATTTCACGTAAAAATAAAATGTACTGTAATAAATGTATGCTTAAATTGTTGGATATTTTAAAAATATGGATTATGTTTTGACTCCAACACAACTTCACAATAAAGTCTGTAGTTTATAGAAATATCGGCCATTCGTTTGGAAGCTACAGTCTGAAGTGTTTGAAATGGAAAATAAAAGTGGATAGTCGGTGGAAGTGTCCTTATTCATTTCTTAATAATTGTTGAAGATAATATTCTATAAAGAAAAGTATCAAAAAGGGTAATAAGTAAAGTGCTGCAAGATTGAGTGAAATGAAATATTTGGATTGGCTGTCTTGAAAGCCAGTTCAATATTATCTCCATTATTTTGGAGAGAAGGTAGGTAATGGCGATAGGTCTGTAGTTAGCTGGGTACGAGCTATCACCTTTTTTAGGGATCGGATGGACAAGGGCATACTTCCACGAGACCGGGACTACGCCTTTAAGGTAGGAGTGCCGAAATAGATTCGTTAGCACTGGAGTCAACTCAGGGGCACACGTTCGTAGCACCAATGGAGAAATGCCATCCGGCCCACTCGACTTATGAACGCCCAAGGAAAAAAGAGACTGTCTGATAGTTTTCTGCCGAAAAACTATTTCGACTGTCAACTGTCGGATGGTCGTGGTTTTTGTGTCTCCGTATTTTGAGATTTGATGGAGTGTACATATCATTTATATTGGTACAGGGATTGGTTTGATATAAAAAAAAACAACTCAATAGCGGGTGCCGGTGATGGAGTTTTCTTATAATAAGCAATTATTACAAAAAAATTATATTAATCTACCTTTTAAAGTGCCGATGGGATTTTACGGGATGCAAAATTAATATTATTTGTATAATTATATTTAATATTAATAAATACGTGTATTATTATTTATTGGTACATATTTTTATAAAACTTACATAAACAAACAGGGGTTGATAAATAATGAAATTGCAAAATTTATATTCTTGTATATATTGGTTACACTCTTAAATTTATTATGTTCTAAAATAGTGGTAATGAAATAATAACGGTAATGACTAAAGGCCTGAATAATTAATTTTGTAGCCTAAGTCCTTTAAAATGCTTCTTTATTCCGTGTTTTATTACAAATATTAATGAAGTCACATTGAAAAATTATAATGCCACAGGCAAAATTCTGAATGAAACCTTTATATTTGACCTATTGAGGAAAACCATAAACCTTTGCGATAAAATGTGTTCCTAAAGTTCCTTATACAATTTTACCGGGATTTGTGATGGAGTCTCGAAACCGCTCGTGCTTGCCAAATTCTTTTTCCAAGGATATCCCAGGCACGTGCTACTCTATACATAAGTACAGCCATCCGGGGACTAAAAGGGACGCGCCCCAGGTATTGTATAATATACACGTTTGATTTTAGGATTACAAAACTAGAAATTAAAAATTATTATTTACATACATTTCAATCATAACAATTTTATATAAGATTAATGTATTGTGTATAGTGTTTAGTAAAAAAAATAACGATTGCAATTTAAACTTATTCATTGAAAATATTTTACACCGAATATTTCATTATTATTACAATAAATGAACTAGAAAATGCAGGTTTAGCTAAATTAAAGATTTTATATATTATTATATATGTACATATAAAGCTTCTATAATATATTAATTCGCCCTTATCCTATCTCATATTTGACGCGAATTAATCTGATACCCCGAACCTTCATTAACAAGGTATTAGTTCCATAGATATTGTA
This sequence comes from Melinaea menophilus ssp. n. AW-2005, assembly GCA_918358695.1. Taxonomy (NCBI): domain Eukaryota; kingdom Metazoa; phylum Arthropoda; class Insecta; order Lepidoptera; family Nymphalidae; genus Melinaea; species Melinaea menophilus. The sequence goes on from OU911048.1 coordinate 2,072,513, forward strand.
ATCTTACTAATTTAGTGTTTGTGATACCAGTGGGTCGTAAAACAATTATCCACGTTAATATTTAAGACTCAATTTAATAATACTTAAATTTTAATTAATGCAATAGATAGTATGCAAGCTAGACTCAGCAGTGGGTTACTTGGGGTAAAAACCTAAAATACCTATATTGAATAAGATCCTTAATATTAGCTTAATTAAAATCCTAGGCGCTTATGACAATGGACAAGTGAAGATATTTACACAGCGCTCTTCGTTTGTCAGTACAAGCAGTGAAACAATTATTCTTCAAATATTAATTTATAGCTTAGAACAATTATATGTAAAATAGTACTTCACCAGGTAGCTCCTTAATATTTGAAGGAGGAAAGGGCATTTAAAGGCAGAACTCACATGCAGCATGCAGCTACAGTTACAGCAACAGATCATAAAGCAGGGCAAGCAGGTTGACGACCCGAAAATATACGTATGCGGTTAAGGTTTATTTGTCTAATTTATTTGAAACGAATGACAGCTAATGTTAAGTAATATACAGCAGCATTCTATTAATTTATATAATTTATGACAAAAGAATAACACTGAATCTAAATAATAAAATAGTATATTATTTCGAAGAATCCAAAGCATCCCTAGGCTGGCAACATCTAATTTCTATAATAGTACTTAATATCACAGAAAAATAAAAAGAAGAACTTCAAAATCAATAGTTTGAATAAATTTTGCGTAAACAATTGTTTCCTAAACATTTTTCCTACCAAATGGCGATGATGCAGTACTGCGCATGCTATCTACAAAATCAAGCGATACTTAACGGGTAAATATACTCGTAAAGTTAAAAATGTGTTTATTTTCCATCTTCATCTAATAAACGTATAAAATAAGCTTAATAACCATAAATATATGTCTTACTAACAAGATTCAAAAATAAATGTTCCAAATTCTAAATTAGTTCCAATATTTCTTCACCATATTCATTATTACATTTTTTATCACAACTACCCAAAAAAGCCTCAACGGTTTTATGGCTTTTAAAATTTCGTTATGGTAATAACCAGGTCGTATATCGAATTTATCTAAACTGCCGATAAAAATGTCAAGTTGATTAGAATCATAAATTTTAGGACGTATTCGGTTAAATTTATGATCCCATACGACATTCGGGAGTTATGAAGCAGTTAAATATGCTCAGGGGAGAAATGGCTTCTCAGCGTGATGTTATACTGTACTGGACGCATCTCTTATGATAATATTGCTAGTATAAAATTCAATTTTTAAAATAAAATATTATTCATCTTATATATAAAATACGTTTTCATATTATGAAATTATAATAAAGAAAATAAATATAATAGTATAATAAAATTAATAACTTTAAATATATATATATATATATATATATATATTACTGCGTAATCAATTAATTGAGCTCAGCGTAAGCGAAGCTCTTAACCGTTCATTTTGCTGTTTTACGACATCGGTAATTTTAAAACCTATAGATTTATTTTTTTAGAATTTGGCACATGGCTAGATCATTTATGGTTCATGCAGTGTGCTCGCTTTAAGGTTTGTAAATGTTGAGATTCATTTAAAAGACAGATATATGGCTATAATTTTATTGATTATGAACTGATTTTATTTTCAATTGAGATTCTAAACCGATAGTTGCTGAGCATGTTATAGAGCAATATTATATGCTAAGTTTGTTAGCATTAAAGAAGGGGACGGCGCTCAGCTCAACCCTCACAGCGCACGACGGTGGATCCTAGTTACTTGATATAATATATAAAATTCTCATATCACAGTGTTTGTAACTAAACCCTTCCGTAGTGGCTTGACCGACTCTTATAATTTTTTGTGCATATTTGATAGGTTTGAGAATCGATGGAAAACTATTTTTAAATCCCAAAATTACAAATGTGGCCTAAAAGTTTTTTTCAACTTTTTTGGTAATTTATTTATTATGATTTGAAGTAGAAAAATACATATGACTGTCAATTTTCACTCTTTTACCATTAACCCCTAATTTTTTGTCGTTTTTGTTTTTATTTTCCTTACTACTATTCTCTAATTTTTTTATCATAATTTGGATGAAAATAATACATATATTCCTAATTTTATCGATAAAAAAATTTTAATATTATTTTTTTATCGTGATTTTACTGCTACTCACATCTTCTCATTTGATTAAGATTTACTAAGCAGAGGGTATATTTATAATTAACGTCGTTGGTATGTCATCAGTTTGCTAACAAGCCAATATATTTGATCCTGTTAATGCTGTGTCTTATATATATATATATATATATATATATGTGTGTGTGTTTTATGTAAAACGACCTTAGTTGAAACACCAAAAATCAGAGTTTATGCTAAAACAAATGCGAAATACTATACAAAGTTTAATCCCTCGTTGCTAACCCTTAGAAGTAAAATTTACGAAAACTCATCCTTGTTTACAGTACTTTAGATTGGATTTTTTTATAAAACTAGATAGCAAAACAAGTAGATGGTATAACTGATGGTAATAGTTATTTTCGTTCATCGTTATTATGCTTGAAGGATAGAAAGGAGCTAATAAAATAAATGTAAGGAGGAGATAAACATGTATATGTAAATTTAATACGACGGATAATAAACATATATAAACAGTAATTGTTAATTAAACGAAATGAAAGCATGACAACTGGCGCCAGGTGGCCATAAGCCGGCTGAAATAAATCATCCTAACAAGATTTAATTAATTATACTTCCATGACACGCTGATTAACAGACACGTACAGCCGCTGCAGCTTGAATACAGATATATAGAAAATTTAATCTAAGGAGGATTCAAATAATAGAGTTACGGTTGGATTAACAACGTAACAAAAATTTAACTAAATAAAGGAAATGAAATGAATATTATGTTATGGTTATCTTATTAAATAGATGGTTTAAAGTATCAGTATCAGTAAAGTAAAATAAAGTATAAGTATCAGTAAAAGTGACAATAACAAAGGGTGCAATTGGCGTTATTAGAAGTAACGCCAATTGCACCCTGTGTTATTCCTCTATTTAAACAAATTAAAAATTATAATTCATATCATTCTATTAAAATAAATATGAGCTGTTGAATGAAAACATTGGATTAATGATAAATTTACTTCTAAAATATCAAACAAATAAACTTTTAAAAAATTTAGATTTTAGCTTTCCACAGTCTTTAATATGGCAATATTAATTATTTTTATTTCATAGGCTAAGTATTTTATACTACTATTATTTTGAATATTCTATTTAGACGTAGATTATGTAATTAATAGTTGATATTGTACTTTTGTATATTTCCTATTTAATATGCAGTATTTAGCTTGATTAATAGATTTTCTTAATTATTTGTACTCGTCGTAACAGTATTTCGAATAAAATTTTACACAACTTTTCAAGGAAATTGTATTATATTATTATTAAGTAGCAATAGTATGTCGATATAACGGAACTATAACTTTTAGTCATCTCTGTTCTACAAAGGTCTCAGTCTCAGATTTTAAAATTTGATTTGATTGAAATCTGAATAACCAATACAAATAACAAAACTTAAGCGTTTAGGTCATTTATATATTAATAAGATGTTTCGGTGTTTATATGTTGGAGATAAGGATCTCTGTCCGACTATGTCTGATAAACTTTTTGATAAAATTTATATGCACAAAGTAACTTAACTAAAATCATTTGCGATTGCATTTCCTATAAAAGCTGCAATCTACTCCTAATTACCTTTAAAAAGAAAACTAAAAATGACATTCAACCAAGTCCTAGGATATAGAGTAAATAAGATTTTTTTATTTTTGTATTTATTGAATGTTTAATTTTTAATTTACAAACTGTATTATAATGTACAAAAATATGGTAGTGTGAATCAAGAAAATATGTAAACAAAAAAGTATACATCGTCTTTAAAATTTTCCTCAACTTCTTATGTAAATAAGCGACATTGACAAGATATTTCTGTTATTATTTTTGCAGCTGTGTGAGTTTACTTTGATATTGAAACGCCTTGATTTTACCATCAACTGAAAAAAAAAATAACCGATTTAAGAGATGTGTATCCGATAAATCCACGTATTTGATAATGATAAGGTACGTTAATAAATATGCTAAGGCTATGAAGCTATTTATTTTGCTCTTTATTTTTTAATCATTGTGTTAAATGTGATCTTAATTTAGTTATGTTATATTGTTAGTCGTATGTCCAAGAGAAGGTAAATAAGGATGTATTCTTATCGAAATAACATTTAGTTGTTTATGCTTTATGACCAACTTAGATTAATTATACAAAATTGTCATCTTTAAATTCATCTGTTCAAATGTACAATTCAAATACTTGTAATATGAAACACAATAGGGTTATGCTATTAACTTAAAAACTTTTAAATTTTTTATTTTTAATTCGTTGTGTCATATCAAGATCTTCAGGTATCTCAAAATAAATTATTAAAATCTTAGCCATCTCGATTTCTAAAAATTTAAGTATTTATAAAAATTATAATATCTATAAGCCAATTACATGAATATAAAACATGCTTAGTTAAAAAAAAATATATCTAAAAGTCCGTACGTTTGCAAATAACTTTTCAAACAATACATGACAAACAAACTTAAATTACAGTTTGTAAAACTTTACAGTTTGAAGGAGTGCTACTGTATGATAGCCTTCATAATTATATTAAAGAAAGTATTTTCTTAATTATATATTAAGTATAAGAAAATATTATAAAAATTATATAAAAATACATTTTAAATTTATATCAGTCACCTAACTTAATTTATGAATCATCAATGGTAATATTTTTAAGTACCTCATTAGAGTTCTTAAAGCAATTTATGGTATCAAAATGGTAGATAGCTATAATATAGTAGTATTTTTTTAATATTGTCGAACCTTATTAAAATAATATAATTTAAATAAATAAATAAACTTGATAATAGAAAACTTTTAGAATTCTAGTTGTTACATTTTTGGTCATAACATTTATTAAGACGATACTCAAACAAAGTTGATATTCTAATAAAGATTATTTACAGAACTATCTCAGAGTGCTGATAAACAAGATTAAACTAGTTAGATTAATTTAGTTTAGCACTATCTGGTGGAGTAAATATGATTATGAAACGGATCGAAAATGTTACCAAATAATAAGATATACTTGTAATAAAATATAAGCATTTAAATCTAATATGTAATTAAATTATAGTAACAAAGCGTATTAACATACATCACATCTGAAACAAAAAATATATTGTAACTACGATTTAAATTGCAATGTTAAAGAGGCCTACTAAATATCGTTTACAGAAAAGTATTTAAGTTACAAATTATAAATACAAAAATGAATATCTACAATCTGTATATCGGGTTAATTATCGGATAAAAAAATAAACCGTTTCTTTTTTTCTTAGAAATTAAAATGCCTTCAAATTAGCTTTCTTAATAAAGAAGAGAACATTGTATATACGTATGTAACGTAAGCCAAGACTTTTTTTAAAAATTATTTTATAGGAGGGCAAACGAGCTTGAGGGTCACTGTTAATGTGTGATCACCGCTGCCCATGAACTCTTGCAACATCCGAGGATTCACAAGAGCGTTGTCGGCCTTGAAGAAAGGAATATATGCCTTTTTTGAGGTACCCATGTCGTATCGATCTGGAAATACTGCCGAAGGAAGTTCGTTCCACATTTGAGTGGTACGTGGGAAAAAAGTCCTTGAAGACCGCACGTTGAAGATCGCCACGCATCCAGGTGTTATGAATGGTAAAGGAGGCGATGGCGAGCTGTGCGGTATTGTAATTCAGCGGTAGGAATCAGATCGAATAGTTCTTCGGACCACTCCCCGTTGTAAATACGGTAGAAGACGCACAAAGAAGCCACGTCTCTACGCAATGCCAAAGAGTCCAGCCGTTCGCAGAGCAATGGGTCCCCGACAATCCGAACGGCTCTCCGTTGTACGCGGTCAAATAGTAGAAGCTGATATTGGGGTGATCCGGACCAGAGATGAGAACAGTACTCCATGTGTGGCCGGACCTGCGCCTTATAGAGCGCAAGTCTTTGGCCAGGTTTGAAATACTGCCTCGCTCTATTGATCACTCCCAAGTTCATCGAGGCCAACTTAGCCTTGCTCTCCAGATGACCACGAAACTGACAATCGCTCGAAATGTCGAGACCCAGTATCCTGATACTTGGCGAGGCAATAAGAGGAGTGCTCTCAAAGTGCGGTGATACGACAAATGGGGTTTTTTCAGTGGTAAACGCAAACCTGTGTCTTTAGGGGATTGAACTGAACGTGGTTCAGTTCACTCCACTCAGAGACCATCCCCAGGGAGGTCTCTTTTGAAGACACAAGTTTCTTTCGGCACTCATCGACGTTTTTCAGAGAGAGACCTGCACGACCGGAATATACCGCACCCCCAGTGCTGTCATCCGCATAACAATGTACGTTGGAAATATCCAACATATCATTGATGTGCAGGAGGAACAGAGCTGGAGATAGCACGCAGCCTTGGGGTACACCAGCGTTCAAAGGCTTGGGGTCCGAGCAAAAACCGTCGAGAACGACCTGTATGCGCCGCTCAGTGAGGAAGCTGGTGATCCACTTGCATAAACTCTCGGGAAGCCCATAAAAAGGTAGCTTCGAAAGAAGCCCCTTATGCCATACACGATCGAAGGCTTTTGCCATATCCAGACTAACTGCCAGACCCTCTCCCTTGCTTTCAATGACCGTTGCCCAACGGTGAGTAAGGTATAACAGAAGATCACCAGCTGATCGACCATGGCGAAAGCCATACTGCCGGTCATTGATCAACTGGTGATCCTCGAGGTACGTTCGGACTTGTCGGTTTATGATAATCTCCATTATTTTGCAGAGAAGGGAGGTAGTGGCGTTAGGTCTGTAGTTAGCTGGGTCCGAGCTATCACCTTTTTTAGGGATCGGATGGACAAGGGCACAAGGGATTACGCCTTTAAGTTAGGAGTGCCGAAATAGACGCGTTAGCACTGGAATCAACCCGGGGGGCACACGTTCGTAGCACCAATGGAGAAATGCCATCCGGCCCACTCGACTTATGAACGTCCAAGGAAAATAGAATCTGCCTGATAGTTTTTTGCCGAAAAACTATTTCCGGCATTGAGTTCTGACACAGTGGGATGATAGGCGGTGTCTTCCCCTGGTCGTCCAAAGTCGAATTGGAGACGAAAAGAGTGCCCAAGAGATCGGTTTTCTCTTTTGCCGTGTGGGCTAGAGAGTCATTCCCCATGTGCAACGGCGGTAGGGATGGCTGGCTAAAGTTGCCCAGAGTGGCCTTTGAAAGCGCCCAGAATTTGCGCGTGCCAAGCGGGTACTCTGCCAACTGATCCCCAATTTTGACGACATGCTTGAACTTTGCCCTAGCGATTTGCCGTTTGAAGAATCTGGAGGCACGGTTGTATTTCCTCTCCCTAGAGGACCCTAAGGGAGCCTCGACAGTGATCTGGTACTTTTCTGGATGTGTAGTCAGCAGAAGATCCAACGAAGAGGGCGTGTGGCTATCCACATCCGGTAGAAGAGTGTGCGTCTTCAGCTGGGACAGACCATTTGCCAGAGCAAAGTTAAACACAGATCTCCCCGTATAGTCGGTTGCACGTGACCCTAACCATTCGGTATTGTGCGCGATGAAGTACCCGAGTACTACGACTTCGGCGGAGGGAGTTTGTGAAAGCAGGTCGTCAACCTTCGCTTGAACGTGGCCCAACAGTTGATCTGTTTGTGCATTACCACATTGGGACCTGTAGAGGCAAGCGTAGACTCTGACGTGATCGTCCATGTCCATGCACAGCCAGAGCACGGACAGGTCCCGACCTTCAAAAATCTGAAGGCGACGGTAGCAGATATCCTCCCTTATGAATACAGATACCCTTTTTTTTTTTTTTTTTTTTTTTATCGTTGGAAAAATCCGTTACGGATACCCGCCGACCAAGAAGGTGATGGCCGGAGGGTTATGTGGGACTACCCGGCAGCATAGAGGACGCTGCCATTTTTAAGGTTACCCACTAAAAAACCAACGGTTGCCCTCAACGCCTTAATGGGACGCCACGGGATCGCTTGCGCACTCACCGTGACGCTCCGGCGGTAACCCCCCGTGTAAGGGTGCTCCGAGCAACTAAGAGTACCCTCACGACGTAGGCCTGTAATAGGTGAGAGAGGTCACCCTCCCCTCCCACCAAGGCACTACAGCTGGGGAAGGAAGCGGCGGGCGTACTCCCATCTCCTTCTTCCCAGCCTTCCTCTACGGAGTGGGTCAGCGGTAGAGGCCTGCTCCCTGACCCGCTCCGCGGCCTCCTTCGCGGCGATGACCTGCTCGCAGAAGGAGGCCATTGCGACCCAACACCTCTCGCTGCCGATCATTGTGCCTATAAGGCGCGGCAGCGAGAGGTCCCCGCCCACCACGGCCACCAGCTCAACACGCTGGTGGTCCCAGGCTGCGCACTCTGCCAAGGTGTGACGAGCCGTGTCTACGGCCTCGTCACAGTGGTGGCAGGATGGGGTCGCCTCCCTTCGTGCGATCTTGTGCAGATACTCCCCGAAGCACCCATGCCCAGTGAGCACCTGCACAAGACGGAACGTAAGCGTTCCATGCCACCGGTTGATCCAACGATCGAGGTGGGGACGGATCGCCCCCACAGTCGTCAGTCCGGCGGCAGGGGACCCTAGGTCCCTCTCCCACCGTCGAATCAGGGCTCGGCGAGCTAGAGCCCTGACCCGAGCCACCTCGGGCCTTACCCCCCTGGCCCTGGCTTCTGCCCGGTGCCAATACACCTCGGCGAGCACTTCCGCCTGTAGCTCCCAAGGCGGATCACTCGCCAAAAGCGTGGCCGCAGTGTACGACACCGTACGATACCCCCGAATCACCCTTACCGCGAGAATCCTCTGCGTTCTCCGCAAGAGGGTCTTGAAGTCGGCGGTAAGAACTCCCGACCAAATTGGGGAACCGTACAAGGCCATGCTCCTCACGATGCCGGCATATAGACGCCGGCACGGAGCCTGCGGCCCACCAACGTTAGGCAGAAGCCTCCCCAAGGCAGCTGCGGTGGATACCAACTTCGGGGCCAGAAGGGAGAAATGAGCCCCGAAGTTCCATCTTCCGTCCAGGGTGAGGCCCAGATACTTCATCTGGGTCTTCACCACCACCTCCGAACCCTGGACGGAGATGGACGCCCGACGAGGGGGACCCCGGCGTGGGCCGTGGAACAGGATGGCCTCCGTCTTTGTGACGGAGACCTCCAATCCCAACAGCCTTATTCGGTCCGCTACCAACGTAGCGCCGACGGTAGCCAGACGGGCTGCCTCCGCAAAGTTCCTTCCTCTGCAGGTGACGAGGGTATCATCCGCGTAACACAACACCCTCATCCGGGGCAGGAGAGGACAGCGGAGCAGCCAGTCGTAGCCGAGGTTCCACAACACCGGTCCCAACACGGACCCCTGTGGAACTCCACGGCATACGCTACGTCGGTAGACCCACCGGTCGCCGCCTTCCCACAGGACCTCCCTATCCTGCAGGTAAGCCCCCAACAGTCTACGGAGATAGGAAGGCACTCCATGGAACCGGAGCGCCTCAATCAATGTCTCGAATGGTAGACTGTTGAAGGCGTTGGCGACGTCAAGCGAAACCGCTAGGACGACGTCCCCCCCGCGAACAGCCTCCTGGATCAGGTCTCTCAGAGCTCCCAGGGCGTCGATCGTTGAACGACCCGCCCTGAAGCCGAACTGAGCCTCTGAGAGATCAGGACTCACCTCTTCGAGGTGCCGGACAAGACGTGCAGAGAGGATTCTCTCGAAGAGTTTACCCGTCTCGTCCAGCAGCACGATTGGCCTGTATGCGGAAGGGGAATCGGCAGAACGACCGTCCTTCCTCAACAGGCACAACCTGCCTTCCTTCCAGGCTTTCGGGAACTGTCCAGTGCGCAAGCACAGGTTGAACAGTTCCCGAAGCCTGCCGCCCAAGTATTCTAGGGCGAGGAATAGAACTCGCCCCGGAATACCATCTGGCCCCGGCGCAGTGTTGCGGGCTCGAAGGCGATTCAGCGCGACCTCCAGCTCGGCCTCCGTGATGTCTGGGATAGGACCCACCCCCCCATTAGGAGAAGGGGAGGCCATCACGGGAGGTGAGTGGCCAGTGGACTCTGGGAATAAGTCCCCCACCAACCGCTCGAGGAAATCCGGCTGAAGGGACTCCATGACCGGGGCGCATGCGGCGCGGAGTTTATTCCGCGCGACGCGGTACGGACGTCCCCATGGGTCCCTATCGAGACCTGCCAGGATCTCCTCCCGAGCCAGGTCCTTTGCCTTCCGAATTGCAAGCCGCAGAGTCGATTTCGCCTCGTGGTATCGACTCCGCAGCTGGGCCTCCAGAACCGGGTCGAATCCGTGACGACGGCGACACCGGACGAAAGCCCTGCGAGCCCTGCAACAGGCCGCCCGAAGTTCGGCAATTTCGGGTGACCACCAGTACACCGCTCTGCGCCGGGGCCTAGACCTCACCCTCGGCATGGCTGCATCGCAAACCCGTGAAAGTGCTTCGCGCATGCAGCCAGCTCTTTCCTCCACGTCGGTCTCCTCATTGGGCGGATCGGGAAAGGCCCATCCTTGTACGATGGCAGCCTCCTTTGCCATTTCCCGATCCAAACGTTTGATTGCCCAACGAGGAAAGCGACTCTCCTCCCGCGGTGACCTGGCCAGGATCGGTCGGGAAGTGGAGAGGTCAAATCGGACGTAAAGATGGTCCGATAGAGTCTCCACCGCCGTCTCGACTCTCCAGTCGACGACCGTGCGAGCGACAGCTGGGGTGGCGAACGAAACGTCCACCACGGAACTCCCTTGCTGTCGCACGCAGGTCGCATCGGTCCCTCTATTGAGGAGAGACAGACCGGAGAGGAGCGACCAGACCTGGACGGCCCTACCTCTAGCGTCCGTGGCGCGGTTTCCCCAGGCCGCGGATTTGGCGTTCAGGTCGCCGAGGAATATGAGCTTCCCCGACGCCTGTCTTCCAATCGCCGCACTGATGGAGTCGAGGAAAGTCTCGAACTCCGTCAGTCGGCGATTGGGGGAAAAGTACGCGCCGATGACGACGTATTCGCCCCATCTCGCCACGACCAAACCCGGGCCAGTCTCCAGGGTGGAGAAAGGAGGACCGGGACCAGAACCCGCAACCACAGCCACGGAACCGCTAGTGTCCCCCGCCCAGTTGGAAATAGGGGGGACATAGTAGGGCTCGCAGGCCACCGCTACACTGATGTCCCACTCCACCATGGCCTGGATGAAAAGATCCTGGGCCCTGGCGGAGTGGTTCAAGTTCGCCTGTAGGAAGCCATGTCGCCGTCTATTCATGACGACATGGCTTCAACAGGCGGCTGTAGGAGCTCACCTCTTGCGGCAGCTGGGGAGGAACCAGCTGCCTTTCCTCTTCTACGGGGAGCCTTACAAACACGGCTTCCCAACTCATGTCCCGCCTGGAGTCCGAGGTCTGCACAGACGGCACATCTGAGGACTCCGGTGCAGCTGTCCCTGGAGTGTCCAGACAAGCCGCATCGGAAACAGACGTCGCTCCGATCAACTTCTGATGGGCAGAGCGCCCGCGTGTGCCCCGGCTCCTGACACCGGAAGCACCGCATTTGACGTTCCTCAAGGAGCTCGACCTTAGCTGAGCTCCAACCCACCAGGAGTCTACCCACGTCTCGCAGCATCCTCGCCGCGTCGACCGGGCAACGGGCAAATACAAAACCCATCGCCCCATAGCCCCGACGAATCTCCCCGACCTGGAGAGACTCACCAGAGCATTTAGCGACGCGGCAGATAGCTGCTGCGACCTTTTCCTTGGTCGCAGAGTCGTCTAGGCCCTTTATTTTAATCATGACCCTTTTCATGGGCCGGACGACATCTGCCAAACCGTCTAGAACGATCCGGAGTTTAGCAGCCAGTTGCTCAGCTTTTTCTGGAGCCGCTTTGGGCAGCTCCAGAAGCCTGGCTCCGGTGGCTGACCTCCGGATCTTCAGCCCGTTCTCGAGTCCGAGCTCTCCGAGATTGATTTTCTCAGAGGCTCGCTCGAGAACTTGGGCGTAAGAGACGCCCTTTTCCGCAGCTTCGGTCTGCAGCGTGATTACCACGGCTGGAGATCGGCGCTGCGGTAGTTTTTGCTGGCTCTTCTGGCCAGTCTGAGCGGCGGGGGGCTTTTGCGCCCCCGTTTTCTTTTTCCCCCGAGGCCGTATAGGGGCCGGACGATCAGGTGCAGGAGCTCCAGAAGAAGAACTGGGAGCCTGAGAGGCATTCTTCTTCTTCTTCGTCTTCTTCCGCACCACTGTTGCCCAGGACTGTTTAGCAGCAACAGGGGGAGCGGGAGCCGGCCTCGGGATACTTTCCGGCCGACTTGGAGCTGAAGACGTGGGAGGAAGAGTCGGTGGGCCAGAACCCGCGGCTTGACTAACCGGCACAGTCCTTCTCCTATCCGACGCCAACGGTGGCCGGAGATTCTTCTCCGGGAGGAGGCGATCTTCAATTCCTGCGAAGCGGGCGTTTATCAATACGCCCACCGAGGTTACTACCGATCGCCTCAACTCGTCTACCATATCCGCATCCAGGGACGCTACTTGCGGGACAGTATTGGCAGCAGCGGTCTTCATCGCCGTGAACTCACGCCTATGCGCCTTGAGTTCCGCGCGAAGGGAGTTAACTTCGCGATGAAGACGTGCATTATCCGTCCTCAGCCGTCGCGTTTCATCAGCTTCCGTGCGGCCGACTAAAGTCTCAACCACCTCAAGGAGGCTCCGTGAAGAGTCTTTCAGAACCTTCACCATACCTCCCTGGAGTTGGCCGGATTTTCTGCTGACCTCGATAATTGCTGCGGCGCAGCGACCTGCCATGGCTCGCAGCTCTTCAGCCCCTAGTTGTTCCGGGTCGGGTCTGGGAGGATCCTCACGCGGCTTACGCATTTTGCGAAAAGCCTGCGCGCTGAGTTCCTCCTCGAAGGCAACCTCGTCAGCTTCCTGAGTAAGGGCATGCAATGCTGCTTTCGCCCGCGTGAGCCCACTTCCTTGCGACACTGCAGCAGTGCGCCCGCGTCGAGCGGTATTGCATTTAAAAGATGCAACACCGAGCTCAAGATCGCTGTCGGACATTTCGCTGGACAACTTGTCGACCTCAGAGATAGGTCGCTTACGAGACACCTCATGATCGGACATGGCATCCTCGTCGCCAACTATCAAACCAGAGCCTTTAACAGGCACCACTTTCCGAGAAGCAGATCGTAATCTTTGAAAAACGCCAGAGTCATTAGCGGATGAAATGACCGACGGGGTCATCTCTTCCACTACCAAATCGTCAGCCAATCCGTGTGTGAAATCAGAATCCAGTAAAACAGAAGCCTGAGTCGTCGTAGGAGTCGAGCGGTCTTTTCCCCCCCCGGAATACGAGGGGAAGACGGAAGCCGAGGCTTCCGTGAGGGATTCCCGGCCTGCAGAGCAGCCACCGGTACCCTCCCGGGGTAGTATATTTTTAAGATTCGCTTTCATTCTAATTCCTTTAAAGGGTAAGGTCCCCGGGGCGCCCTCGCCATTACACAACCCCTCGGCAGGCGCCAGACCTCAGAGTTGACAAAAAGAAAAGGAAATAGAAGAAGAATAGAAAAGGTAACAGAGCGAAGACAAACAAGGAACTCAACAACACCAGAACAAAGGAAAAACGAAGAAATGACAAAACAAAACAAAAAAAAACGAAGAAATGTCAAAACAAAACAAAAAGACGAAGAAGTAACAAAACAAAACAAAAAAAAACCGAAGAAATGACAAAACAAAACAAAAAGGAAAAAAAAAATAAAAATAACAACAAAAACCCCTATTGTCGACTATATACCGGATGAATACAGATACCCTGGCGTGTGGTATAAAATGATGTTCTAGTTTATACCCAGGTTATGATAGGTAAGCTGTGTCGCTAGGTTGAGATATCTGCGTCTCCGTCAAAAACAACAAGGCCGGCTGCGCCGTCTCAAGGTGGTAGTGGACGGCGTTTAGGTTCGAATGAAACCCCCGGATGTTGCAAAATTCCGGATTCCTTCCGGATTCTCTCATTCACCGACGGAACATAACCAAATGAATTTGATTACTACACGTCGGTCTTCTGTGAGAGGGTGATTAAGATTAATTATTGAATTTGATTAAAAATAATACATATTTAGCCAATGCGATTATCTGCTACCGCCATTCGCGAATACGAAAGGAAATGCAAAGTGTGTGTATAAATAATACCAAAAGACACTGCGAAAACTGACAGTGTGGTTTACGAGGTTAAATTTATTTTTCTTGTATTAAAAAACGTAAGAAATGAATAGATTTAGATTTTTAACCGGTTTAAAAAAAGAAGGAGGTTCTCAATTCGACTAAATTTTATTTGTTTAGTTTAATTTAGTTTAGTTAGAAGATTCTTTTTTTTACCCACTTAAAGGTAGTACTCGTTTCCACGCCGCATGCGGCACGGTAGACGATCAGCATGCCATCGATTACCCTAGCTGTGAACGTCACAGGTACTGACTACCAAATCTCCAGTTTGAAACTGGAGTTGAACTCAATTACCGACACGCATCTTGCGATCTAACCTATGCCTGCAATGAACTACATTAAATCTGAGTCTAGTTCTCAGCTCTCATGCCCAGCAGGCATGTACCGGAGCTGCGGCAGCTAGCTTGTTTCCCGGCTACTATTGACGGTCCTTCCAAATCACCCAAGGTCCATCAGGAAGCCCTTCGTCTTAAGCCGATGAATACGCTTACCACCTAAGCGCGAATTCAGACGTCCGGTATCAAATGTACTAGGCAAACGAACATGTAGCTAACTACAGTAACACCGCGATTCCTACGTTATTTGACCGGACAAGGGACCGGACCAAACTCGATTCAAACAACCAGACCTGTAGTTCCAGTTGCGCCCGACTACCTCCGAGTTACGAGGGATCTTTTTGTAGGAATCCATACACTACACATAGCCATATACGGACAGGCAGCCGTCATGGCTCTAATCAAAGCGTCCCTTAACCTTAGTATCTGCCGAATTGCCTTTGAACACAGGTGCCCACCGAAGCAAACACGAAGAATCAGTTTGCATCGACCTAATTTTAGGAGCAAGGTAGGGATAATAACACACTACCCAGTTAATAAATTGAGGTACAGTTGCAAAATTCATTTAGAAGGTTTTTCTTATGATTCAGTTAAACTTCAAAGAGGAAGCAATTTTGCTTGCTCTTCTTTAAATATTGAAAAAATCGCTGTTTTCGCATGAAAACTGTATTTATACATATAATTTTCACAAATAGATGACGCTTGTAAAAGAAGTATTTTAACATTACAAATATTTAAATACAAGAAATGTATAATACACAATTAAATTAAAAACAAAAAATATATATTTCATCCAGGTAAAAACGTACAAATTTCATTACAAATTTCTGTTTCTTCAAATTATTTCGCTATTTCCAAACAGGAATGAAACTAATTATAACTGTCCTGTCTTTGTTTGTCAGTTATACTCCTAATCCTGTTGTTAGTGACACTTACACCTAAAGCAGTAAATAACTTTATATTAATTTCTCATGTCTTAATTAATTGTCTTTATTAAAATATAAACATTACAAATAAACATTCAATTCTAAATACAAATAAACCTTAAATTCTAAAAGCAATAATAAAATTATTTTAATATATTTCTATTATAGTAGCCATGGTAAATATTTGATTGCAGATCTCTTTATTTTCATTCAATTTATATTCTAAGTGAAAATAGAAAATAAACTTGTGAATCTTTTGAAAAACTGTATAATTTTAAATAATAAACAAAACTAAATATTACACGTAATAATTTCTAATTTAAGTTAACATAACTTGTCTAACCAATTGCATACAGGTGACCATTTTTTTATAAATATATGAAAGTTCAATGTTTTAGATTTTGCTTACTTCAGAAAATTATAACAATGAAGTTAAAGTACTTGAGAGTGATAGAGTATCAGTAAAACTTTGTAACGGATTCTCTAAACCGAGTTCAATGTTTAATAATGTAATAGACTTTATGCGGACATTAAACTGATAATAATTTAAAACTCATAAAGAAAGTACAATAAATATTGTTTTTTATATTTTTTAAATTGTTACGAGTCTACAATAAACAAGTTATTTTAATTTCTTACTTTGTCACAAAGTTGAGTAAATAGATAAAATTAAATGTAAAAAAATATAAGTTTTGTTGTATCTTTTGTATTGTTTGTATTTCTTTCGTTATCGTTAGTCAAAATAATATTCAAAAATATTTCTGATTTATAATCTTTATCTTTAAAAATAATGTTATGATTACGGTTTCTTTTGAGCTAAAAATATATACTCGTAAATACTAAAAAAAATTATCTAGTCTTGTATTTTTTTCTATATCTTCAAAAAATTTTTTGTTACGAATTTAAAGCCTAATTAACTAAAAAGACCAAGTGAAGAATTTTAAAATATTTCTGGTAATAAAGATTAATTTAATTCTCTTTTCGTTGTTGAATTTTTATTATTGTATGCGACAATATCGTTTATTGTCCCATTGGGCGTTTACTGTGATTGCTTTTTATGCAATTCAAATAAAATATATAAGTGCATAAAGTAAGCATAATAAATTGCTTTTAATCCAAAGACTTTTACTCTCGCATTTGGCTTTGTTAATAATAAAAATATGTAGAATGTGTTATTGATTATTCTTTCTTATGACTTATTAAACTACAACATACCAAAAATAAGTAAACCAATGTTTATAGAACTTCGATTATAAATTAATCTATGCTGACACTTCATACAAAGAAAAACTATATACTAAAGGTATATACATTATACATTTTTTACAAGTGTCGTGTACTTACTAACATACATGTTTAATAAAAATGTTGTTAATTTTTAATTACAAACAGATAATTTATTTGTAGATAAAATAGAAAATTCCTAGGATCATATTATGATAATAAAGCAACGAAGACACTTTTTGTAACTCAACTGGTAATAATAACTACTAATGATCTAGAAAATGGTATTTGCGGAGGCTTCATTTAGAGCTCAGGAAAATAACCACATACCATAATGAAGGTCACGTCTTTCAAAGGTTTCATTTCTTTTTTCAAACGTATAGTCGGAATGAATAACAAGAGCTAGAAAAGATAAATCGTATTAACATTTTCAAAGACGTATATGAATATATGACAAACATATCGACGGAATCGGTAATATTACAAATTAAAATATAGTTTTCTAAGTTTTTTCAAATGGCTTAATAACCCTATATTAATTGATCAAATTTGTTTCATCTCTGTAATATTTGTGAAATATTTTAACTCATTCATATTAAAAAATTATAGTTTAACAGTTAAAAGAGGCTATAATTTTTGCGAAATATTACTTTGAAATATTGAATTTTACTATTCTGTTCATTCTATTCTATATATACTTTAAATATATTCTATTCTATGTAAATTATTAACTATATATATCGTAAAGATTAAAACAGAATATCAAAATAAACTTAAACGGACTTTGTCTTTAATGATTTAATCGAAACGGTTCCTTAATCATTAATTAATGTCATAAACATCCTGTTGTTCAGTTTAATATTGTATAGGAATTGATATTAAATCAAAAGAATTTCTCAATTACTTACCACAGTAATGAAAGAAATAAATTTAATAAAAATGACTTTGTTTCAGAAACGAAAAGAGAAAAAGAAACGCCATTCTTTCATTGTTTGAGTGCCCATAAGCCCCAGTGATTAATTACAAGAACTGCGGGCTCGTTTGACGCTTTCTTTAATAAAAACATTCAAAGTTTTTCATTAAACGGGCACTTTGAAAAATAACCAATACAACAGTTAAATAGAAATGCATTAGTGGTATATTTTAATCACGAAGCAAAATATTCTATTAACAAAAACCACAAACCACTTACTTACTAATTAATTTAATTAGTAAGTAAGTGGTTTGGTTAATTAATTTAATTATGAAATCTTAAGAAATATAAGGGTGTAAATATTTACATTTTGAGAGTACTTTTAAAATGCAGCTCTTAACGAGCTTCATTTTAAAAGTATACCGACTTTCCTTTGCTATCTTAAAATTAATAAAATATAGTTTAGCTTTGTATTGAGAAAAAATGAACAATTTTTTTTTATATTTAAGTTTCAGTTAAATATACTCCACCTCCTGAAATAGGAGATTTCAGGAGGTGGCTTCATGCGTCTCTTTGCAACACATCTATCTACACAAGGGTCGTCACTCGGGACTAACTTCAGATTGTTACGACCAAGAGGAGTCCCTTTGGACTTTCGTGAAATATTCAAGTGACACACCATTTATGTTTAGTTTGAAGATACCAGGTTCGGCTTCTTCAGTTGAGGTAAGTTTTTGGATTGGGTATCGTGCTAAAGAATATAATATTTGTATGTGATTCATGTCTATTGAATGTATATAAGAGACTCACATTAAAATAATTTAAAAATAAGTATCAAAAAGAATTGAAACAGAAAATCTAAGTTTTATATATCTCAATATTTTAATACAAAATTATCGATTGATATATTTCAAAGCCTATGATCAAATTGTGTCTCAAAGTAATGTCTAGAAAGAAAAACTCCATTATTAAAATATCCACTTGGTAAAATTGCTCGCGTAAAAGTAATAACGGTGCCCAAAAGCAATCATATTGGTTTACGCTTCAAAATCTCATTAGAGGGTTTTCACCTCAAAATAAAGCCCAAAACCTACATTCTTCAAAGCGATTTGGATAATAAATGATGCGGTATAATTACGCGTGTCAAAGCCCATTACCCTAAGTTGTGAACTATCAGTATAGTCGTAAATATGAATGGAATTTAAGATTTTGAATGTATATTTAACGAAACATTTATAATATTACACACAGCACGCGATATCGGATTATTTTCGTTATTTTTTACCACAATAAAGTTCAAAAGAGCAATCAAAATTTTAATTAGCTATAGCATAAGATAAAATGATTAATGTCATTGGATATATATTTATATTTAGCTTCACGCCATATCCCTTGCGGGGTAGCCAGAGACGACGGAGCGCCAAACGCTACGGTCTCTGCATACCTCTTTCGCCTCGGCCACAGACATAAACCTCTTCATACATGCCCTCCGGGGGTTCCTCATGCTTTTTACGTGACCTTCCTCCAGTAACATTGATACTGTGTTTTCGAAGGTCACTCGAGGTCTCCCCCTGTCTCTTTTACCGCTCACTTTTCCTATATAAATCTTTTTTACCATTCTTTCATCACTCATTCGTTCGATGTGCCCAAACCACCTGAGCACGTTCTTCTTCATTCTCACCGTGACATCTTCGCTAGTACCTGCCATTCTGTGGATCTCTTCATTGCGGATTCGATCAGCTAGACTGACTCCGCGAAGAGATCGCATCTTCACAGCATTCATCTTTCTTACATTCTTCTTCTGTGTTACCCAGGTTTGGCTGCCATATAACAGCGTCGGTAGGAAAACTGCATTGTGTACAGCCAAACGTGCATCTATGCTGACGTTTTGACGTCTCAACAATACAGTCAAAGCACCGTTGACTCTGTTACCGGCATCAATACGTCTTTCCACATCCATTTCGTATCTTCTGTCTCTGCTCAACATACTTCCCAAATATACCACTTCATTCACTTGTTCTATTATCTTACCATTGACGTTGATCTTACATTCTGGTCTTTCTTCATTTCTTTCAAATATCGGAACCTTCGTCTTATCTACATTCAGGTTTAGACAATTAATTTCACACCCATCTTTTAGAGTGGTGACCAGTGCCTGCAAATTGCATTCTGATGATGCAATGAGTACTGCATCATCTGCATATAGCAAGCAATTGACCTTAAGGTCACCTACTTTCACTCTCATGTCACTGTCTTTCACGCCTTGGAGACAACTATCCAAATATAAATTGAACAACCAAGCTGACATAGTGCAACCTTGCTTAATACCCGATTGGATGTCAAACCAGAGCGACATGCCAGCTCCTACTCGCACACAGGCTGAGTGATATCTGTAAGGAGATTTTACAGCTTGTAGCAAGGGTCCGTTCACATTGTAGCGGGGAAGTATCTCCCATAACTTCTTTCTCACAACCCTGTCAAACGCCTTTTCCAAATCCACAAAAGCACAGAAACCATCTTGGTTTAGGGACAAAAACTTTTCTGTGATTATGCGGAGGGAAAAGATCTGATCTATTCACCCTCTTCCAGGTCTTAAACCTTCTTGGGCCTCCTACAACATCCTTTCAGATCTCTCTTGCATTCTTCTCGCTAAAATTTTAGCATAAACTTTACCGCCCAAGCTAATCAAACTGATAGCCCTATAGTTTGCACAGTCTATCTGTGAACCTTTGCCTTTATATAAAGGTACGATGACTGCACTTCACCAATCGTCTGGGACCTCCCCCGATTTCCAGCATAAATTGCACAAAAACCAGAAAAAGTCCAAGACGCGTGGCCCACCATATTTGATCATCTCGGCATTAACTTCATCTGCTCCCGCAGCCTTGCCACATTTCAGACTTCGAAACACGCTTTCTACTTCTTCCAAACTGATTTCACCACCGGCTACATCTGGACTCAGCATGACGCTGGTAGTCAAGACCGAGGCGTCCTCACGTATGTACGTGATCGTGATCGTAATCGATATAGTCACTACAAAATTAATAACAGACTATCTATGCCTATTTTATATAAAAAAATATGGACTGGATACCTTTGTAGTGACTATATCGATTTTTTTTTATATAAGAGGAGGGCAAACGAGCTGGCGGGTCACAGATGGTACGTGATCACCGCCGCCCATAAACTCCTGCAACATCCGAGGATTCAAAAGAGCGTTGTCAGCCTTGGAGGTAGGTGGAGATGTCACGGTGAGAATGAAGAAGAACGTGCTCAGGTGGTTTGGGCACGTCGAACGAATGAGTGATGAAAGAATGGTAAAAAAGATTTATATAGGAAAAGTGAGCGGTAAGAGAGATAGGGGGAGACCTCGAGTGACCTTCGAAAACACAGTATCTATGATACTGGAGGAAGGTCACGTAAAAAGCACGAGGACCCCCCGGAGGACATGTATGAAGAGGTTGATGTCTGTGGCCGAGGCGAAAGAGGTATGCAGGGACCGTAGCGTTTGGCGCTCCGTCGTCTCTGGCTACCCCGCAAAGGATATGGCGTGAAGATAAATAAATAATAATAATAATAAATATAAATTCATTTATTCAATGTTTGCGTATTTAAAGTATACATTTCATTATAAACATTATTAAACAAAATAATATGACACGTTGACAAGTTCCATGTTAATGCATGCTCCCTGCTCATTACTTACAACTATATCATAAAATGACATCGCAATGTAACATTAAACGTGGGTTTATCATACTATATTGATAATATACTTTGCGTTTGTTAAAATTAACACAATTTATTTTTGGTTATTATATATTAAATGGAATAATGTTTAGCGTGTTTAATGAAACAAATATGTATTATGCAGAAAATTCATTTTACTTTGTTCAGAATTACATTTGATATGAACTATTTCGTATTAAGTCATTATTTTAATAAGGTTTGACCTAAACAAATATTTTTTCTGTTTACCGCCTTTGACAATATTCAAATTGTGAAATATATAAAATTTTGATCATTTGTAAATATGATAATACATATGCAAAGTAACTTAGTTTTTTACGTAATAGTAATATATAAATATATGTGTAAAAAAATAATGATTATCATTTAATGTAGTTAGAAAATAGATCACCAATTATAAAAACACAAAATTTTCTAAAGATAAGATTTATTTTTATGGATTAGTCATAAAATATATGACCAGCATCAATAATAATATATATATATATATATATATATATATATATAATGACTAATCCATAAAAATAATATATATATATATACTATACAAACGTAAAAATAGGCCAACGCAATTGTTTTGTTATAGACGGCCTACACAAAAGGATGAGCAAACTAAAAAATTCAATAATTGAAACTAGCAATTCTGTTGACAAGGAGAGAGAGAAAAACGTCAGTCTGCTGCATTTAAGCGGCTATGGCTAGGTGGGTTATATTTTTACTTTTATTTTAATTCTTGTTATTTCAACTGACTGCCTCTATTACATTCTCGCCGATATTGTATGTGTTGATGTATTGTGTGTCAAATATTTGTATCCTATTTTTTTTTATTTTTGTGTAGCAATAATATATTTTATCTTGCAATTGTTATTTGTTTCATACTTTTGCAATTGTCATTTCTTTAATATCATTATTCTTTAATTCTTACTTAGTTTTTGGTACTATATTCTTATCGTTATTATTTCAATTGGTATACTAAATGAATAGTGATGCAATCGTTTATAAATATGTTATGATGTCTTCAAGTAATAAGAATTTACGGGGTAATGAAGCTACGTAAACCAATTTCTGCAGCACTATTAAAACCGTATTGTTAAAAACGAATAGTTATTACGTCTAGAAGACTGTTTTTTTTTACATATATCTTTGATGTTTGAGATCCAAAAATTGGCTTGCTTTATAAAATTTACTGAATTGAATTAGGGCATAATTCATTATTCTGTTATTTTTATAATTATCCTATATTTTTATATAGGAGCCAAAGAAGCTAAGAGCCACGATGACGCCATAATGTTGTTCAGTGACTTAGTGGTGTGTAAGGTCGATGTGCAGCGGCTAATTCTATGATAACTTGTTACTTGCGCGACGACTTGTGCAGCTTTATTATTATCTCATACTAAATGTTTTTAAGGTGAGTAATATAAAGACACATTTCTGTTCCTTGTTTATGTCCTATTAGAATGGAGAAATTTTTAACAAAATTAAGCAAATTACTTTTACATCTTTTTTAAAATTGCATAAGTCAGTTTCCGCGGTTAAGGTGTTTATGAAGTAAGAATATTTTTATTAAAATATTAATTTACGGTGAAAAACTGTGTTACTAGTATAAAGTAAAGAAAAATGTCATAAATAAAAACTGTAAAATACAACTCTTGTACTGTGCATTTACTGAAACATAAACTTAAATAATAAATGTTTACCTTAAATTTATGTAAGTAAAACAGTATCATTTATTATTCCAAAAAAAAATAAGATGTTTTCCGGTTGACCAATCTTATACAACGTAATGGTTGAATGCGAATGTGATGAATAGTTCCAAAAATATGGTCTTGGGACAGT
This sequence comes from Melinaea menophilus ssp. n. AW-2005, assembly GCA_918358695.1. Lineage (NCBI taxonomy): Eukaryota > Metazoa > Arthropoda > Insecta > Lepidoptera > Nymphalidae > Melinaea > Melinaea menophilus. The sequence goes on from OU911048.1 coordinate 2,095,832, forward strand.
GGAAAGGACGCAAAGAGAGCGGAGAGTTAATATTTTAACGCCGCTTTACTAATAAATGATACATTTTATTTTTACCAACCGGTTCCAGTATTTAGCAATTTTTATACATATTGTTTTTTTATACCACTACTAGAAACTTTAACATATAAAAATTATAAACAATTCTTGTTGTTCTCAGAACATAACATACTTTTAAAGGTTTCTTATTATAAATGAAATATAAAACTAACTTTATTGTGACAATAAAAGAACAACAAAGAGTTTAAACCTTAAGAAATAAAACCACTTTTTAATGAATATTTATAATTTCTTGTCTTGTTATATTTTTTATATTTGATCTTGTTTAGTCTGTGAAAACAACCTGTAGTGCAAAGGGCTAATAATAAAGATTACTTTTTATATATTACTTATTACTATTTACAGTACCCATTCCAATAACATTACTTCCTAAATAATAGTTATATACTTATTATTGTATGTCTAGTTTAATTATTTATTTATTTATTTATTTATTTAAAACTTTATTGCACATAACAATGTTATAAAAGAAAAAAAATATTACAATGCTTATAAAAATGTAGTAAAATAACGTGCAAAGGCGGTCTTATCGCTTAAAGCAATCTCTTACAGACAACCTTTGATGAACAATGACAATTAGAAAGGTCACAGGGTAGTGCAAATTAGTCTACTTCACAATCATATAGGAGTAACTATCGGTATATATAAACATATTATAATCTATACAATACATAAACAATTAAACAAACATCTAAATATATACATATATAATATAATAAATAATAATATACAATATATAACAATATACATATATATTTATCATTTTATTTATCTAATTAGCTAAATAATATTGTTTCAAACGATTTTTGAAAATTAATAATGACTTTGATTTCTGAATTTCTAATGGTAGATCATTCCAGAGCAATATAGATTTAACGGTGAAAGAGTTGCTGTACAGACGAGTGTTGAAGTTAGGAAGTTTTAATTTAAGTTTGTTAATAGAGCGTGAGTTGAATAGTGACTGTGAGTTAAGAAAAGTGAAGCGCTCTTTGAGATAATGAGGAGTATGACTATGGAAAAGGATAGTGTAAAGAAGAGTAAGGGCAAGCATATTTCGGCGTTGTCTAATAGGTAACCAACCTAACTGCGCGCGGTATTTCGACACATGATCAAATTTACGCAGCCCGAAAATAAAACGGATGCAAATATTTTGCAAACGTTCTAATTTATTCAGCAACTCCTCAGAAATATCTAGGTAACAGGTGCCTGCATAGTCCAAGATAGGTAAAAGAAGAGTGTTAGCTAGGGAGATCTTTGTTTTGACAGGTAATAAATATTTCCACCGCCTGAGACAAGATATAGTGGCAAATATTTTGCGGCTAATATATTCAACCTGCGGTGTCCAAGAAAGAGAACTATCAATTTGAAGTCCAAGATTTTTTATTGTAGAAGAATAAGGTAGAATGGCATTAGCCCACATTACTGGGCATAAGTTATTAAGGTCAACTTTACCAATTTGGTTTCGATGACCTACAACAGCAACCTGGGATTTGCTAGCATTTACAGTCAGGCCAAAAGCTTCACTCCATACTAAAACTTTACTAAGTTCTCCGTTTAACTCAGCTACAACATCATCAATAGTAGCTATAGGACCTGAAACATAAACTTGTAAATCATCTGCATAAAGATGGTAAGAGGAGGACAGATAGCTAGTGACAGTGTTAATAAAAATAGAGAAAAGAAGGGGAGAAAGCACACCGCCCTGGGGGACACCGGCAGTTAATGATGAAAATTGAGAAAATTTGTTATTTAATTTTAAGCATTGTTGGCGATCACATAAATATGTACGAAACCATTCCACTGCACTCGGACTTACATTAATTGATTTTAATATGGCGAGCATCAAGTCATGATCAACGTTATTAAAAGCACTGCTAAAGTCAAGAAGAGCAATAATTGTAACATTTCTATTATCCATCGCAACCCGAATATCATCACATACTTTTACTAAGGCCGATGTGGTGCTGTGGCCAGGCCGAAAACCAGATTGGAAAGGGCTTAGGATGTTATTAGTATGAATGAACACGTTTAGTTGGTAATGGACAATTCGCTCAAGAACTTTGGAAAGAAAAGGAAGAATGGATATAGGACGATAATGTTCAAAGCTAGATGGGTTAGGGATTTTCTGGATAGGTACAACTAAAGCTTTTCGCCAGTTGCTGGGAAATTGACACGAACTCAGAGAGAAATTAAATATGTGGCAAATGATATCAATAACCGCATCTAGCATTAATAAAACCATTTTTCGATTTATTCCATCAAAACCAATAGCATCAGATTTGATGGCGCATATGTGTTGTTTAACGTCGTCAGGTGTGACACTAGTAAAATAAAAGGCTCTCTCTGGTATTTTCAAACGGCGTACAAGCTCCAGGGTGGAACGTTTCACATATGGACGGAGACTAGGTGCATTCGTTAAAAAACTGTTAAAACTATCAAGGTCAAAGTTTGAATTATCCATGCATCGTTGACGTCCAATTCCAAGAGTCATTAAAAACTTCCACACATCAGCAGTTTTCTTGTTTTCTAAAGATATAAATATGTGCTTACGGCGCGCATCCCTACAAACTTTTGAACAACGATTACGGAGATTTTTGTATTTTGTGCAGTTATTTTCGGTTGGCTTTAACTTGTATTTTCTCTTAGCAGCGTCACGTTGTGCCATAAGTTTTCTTATTTCATCTGTAAGCCACGGCGCGGGTAAACGTTTCAACTTAATCGGACGTAGTGGGGCGTATATATCAAACAAGTCAAATACACTTGAATTAAAAATGGTTATCTTTTCATCGACAGAAGTTGCGTTGAAAATAGAGTTCCAGTCGATTTTGTTAAGATCCTTTATAAAACTAGATTTATCAAAATTTGTAAAAGATCGACGCAGAACAATTGATGGCTTTATTTTTGGTGGACGAATTTTATACGAAAGAAAAATTAAGTCATGATAAGAGAAGGCGTCCGCTGAAAATTGACCATATTTACTAACAAGTTCAGGAGAAGATACTATCATTAGGTCCAATAAAGTCGGAATACAATCTGGGAAAAAATGTGTGGCAGGTGTTTCTAGAATATCAAGATTACAACTGTTGACAATGTGTTTTAAGCGTTTTGCACGGGAATCATTTTTTAACAAACATGTATTAAAGTCACCCATTATGATAGTGTGATCGGAAAAAGGACAATATTTTTCAAGAAGATCTTCAAATGCATCGAAATAGCTTATGTGAAGAGAGGGACTGTAGAAAACACCGAGAAGAAGTTTCAGTTTACCAAAAAGTACTTCAATAAAAAGATGTTCTGATGATTGATTATAAGTTTAATATAAAAAATACTGTTTGAAACGACAGTTCTCTTCGTAAAAGATTTCAAGGCATTAATGATGTATGTAATTAAATTGTTAGCAATTTATATTTAATTTCAAGTAATTTAATTTTTTATAAAATTGAGTGATAGTAATAAAGTAAGTGGAAAACTGAATTACCAAAATTGAACAATTACTAGGGCACAGTTGAAACGAAATCCTCAGGGTATTAAAATACGCCATTGAAAGTTAATTAAACTGGAAAATATGACAGTGGAATTTAAATTTATTTTTTAATAAATATTATTAGTTCTTAATCTCGTATATTAACTAATTAAGTTTTGTATACGATTTTTGTTTTAAAGGCTATTAAAAAGATATAATTACAGAATTTTATAACCATTTAAATTGTTCCGATAATGCACATGGTTAAAAATACATACATACATACATACTATGAATAAAAGTGTACTTGCTATATTAATTATTTTTATGTATTATACTGTTAATCGCTGAATACTATTAATAATTTAGCAACGTACATTAGAACCTTTTTTAAATACTACATTCAAACACTTCAAGACTTGCGCTCTATAAGGCGCAAGTTTTCCCACACATTGAGTAATGTTCTCATCTGTGGTCCGGATCACCCCAATATCAGCTTCTTCCTTTTGACCGCGTGCAACTGGGAGCTCTTCGGATTGTTAGGATCTTGCTTTTGCTTGTGCTCTGTGAGCGATTGGACTCTCTGGCATTGCGTATGTACGTGGCCTCTTTGTGCTTCTTTTAACGCATTTACAACGGTGAATATTAGTTAAAATATTATAATAAATATTTACATATACCTTACTTACATATCCCTTGTGGGGTAGTCAGATACGACGGAGCGCCAACCGCTACGATCCCTGCATACCTCTTTCGCCTCGACCACAGATATCAACCTCTTCATACATGCCTGCATGCATTCATTAATCTTTGACATGTTTTTATTAAGTTACGTCAGTATGCCAAAGTATCGAGTATCGTTACTATTCTGGCAGAGCTAACTGGCTCATAACATGAATGATACATGAATGAATTATACTGCTCATTATAGACATTTAAATCAAATGTACACAATCTTTCAAGAAAATTTTATTATTGTTAAGTAACAGTAGTGTTATATATATCTATATAAATAAGATCACTGGGATCGATTATTGAACTTCAACTTTTAACTCACTTCTGTTGTTCAATCGATATACGACTTGTAGGAGAACAACCGGACATCCTAAACAGACAATTATAAGAAAACATTTTTTCGATATATCTAAAACAAAAATGCTTTGCTCTCACTCGATCAATGAAGCTGAAGAGAATCAGATTTTAAATAAAGCTGTGTTTTCTAATAACTTCAAATTACGATCATTTAAATAAGTTTTATCAAAATTCATATTAAATTAAAATAAATATTTTTAGATCGTTCATAACTCAGCGGTAGATTTTAATTTATAAAGGGACAATTTGAAATGGTTCTTTTGATATAACTAGTATTTATTCTCGGTTCTGCTTGCTAACAAGCAATTTTTAATAAATGTGATTCAATGTTATTTCCTTTAATTTGTTTGTCCATGTAGCTAATTATTATCAATAGTGAAAAAGTTTTACTTTTTTCTGATTCCGTGGCTTCCATTTTATTAAAAAAACATGAAGTATAATTATAGGTAGTTAAATATTTTTATTACTTTACAATTAACAAAATAAATGGTTAATATTTATTTTCAAAATACATGTTATTGGTTTAAAAAGTGATGTAAGATTCACGATACAACGTATAATTATCTATAACAACCTTAGTATTAATTGTATATTATTAGGTATTATTAGGAGTATAAAGTTGAGTTATACAGAGCATTTACGTATTTTATTGATTGTATTTTTGTCAAAACAAAAGATGCATTTCATTTTTAAGAAAATATCTGTGTATTTTAAATATCAATTATTGGTAAAATGTTGAATATAATTCGCTGAATAGTATTTAAGACATGTATAACATATAATGTATGTCACGACATACATTATATGTTATTACAAGCGACGTTATAATATACGTTGTTGGATATCTTATAAACTGCTTCTCTGCTTTAAAGAGTACATAATTAAAAGATCTATTTTTATTACTAATACTGCAATGAAAATGCCTTAATGCCTAAATGCTTGAAGCGCATTTCTAATGAAGCAGGTTTGCAACCCGCTTTCCACCTACTTGAGTTTTCATCTCTGTATTATTCCAAGCGTAGAATTTCGTTGGAACTTCAAGCACAGTGCGACACGCTGAGATCAGTTGTGAGAGTTGAAGCATTTTATGAGAGGTATCAGAATAGTTCCACGAATATAACTGAAATTAAAACAGAGATGGCTAGTAATCTATGGATGCCATCCTAACAGTCACATATATCATATTTAATTACTTAAAATTTACTTCATTAATATTGAACATTTTAATTCTGCTTATAATGAACATCTATATAGATGATACCCATTTTCTGTACATACAAAGTTCGTACTATAAAAATGTTTAAGTTATCCTAATGTAAGTGTAACTCATATTATTTCGTTTTATACTATAATTAAATTAAACTGTATCACAGAAATCATTAAATATTTTCTACAGAAAAGTATTTCAGTTACCACACTAATTGGATACAACTGGCGATGAAGTTTATTGAATTTAAGGTTCCGAAAAAGATATAAATGGAATAGGTAGAGTAATAAGTTAGTTCATTCCAAAGTTTTTGTGGATAATCTATAAGGAATAAAAGTTAATGAATTCTTATTGCAATTTTCATTCTTCAAAGCCTTGAGTACTTAAAAGATTTATATGCTTCTGAATTCTTTTTCTTTTCTTATATAATATTGATATTATTTCATTCGTTATTACCACGTACACTTTCTTAAATCTATCGTAGACCTGCTACACGAAGCTTATTAAAAAATGTGAATAACTCCCTAACCTTTATCCTTGGTGTATAAAATAATGGTATTAATTTTAAGAGAAAATAAAAACTTCCTCAAATTGCTCTTGCAGAAATACTAGCTTTTATATCTCCTTTACACTGTTCTACATAATCTTACTATTCCACGTTATCTGCGCGGCTGCTTCTGCTTTGTGCACTATTTTAAATCTCCTTAACAATATTCCAGAACGAATTTTCATCTCAAGTTTCAAATTTATCCTTTAAATTTTGTGCAGTAAAATGTCAGTTTGCAAAATTTTAAATATATATATATATATATGGGACATTTCACGTCAAGCGGATCACCATCACGACCAGTATTTGTTTCGACCGATTGAGATGTATGAGGTATCAAAATGTTCGTCTCGGAAAAGACTTTCGAAATACGTGTGGCACTTTTTAAAAATTCAAAATGGACGGTCTGTCTGTCTTATGAGTGTTTCAATAATAGAGACTAGTTTGTGTCTCTATTATTGAAACACTGAAACATATTACATTGAATTCGTAATATTATGAAGACACTTAAAATAAATGTATTTTACAAACGTTATGATTAAATACGCTTTTATCGTTACAAAGATTATTCTTTGTAATTTCATGTGAAAATATTACATTAAAATATTTCAATAAAATATGTCACTTGACAAGATGTGGTCCTCACCGAACACTTGTAATAAAAAGAAATAGAAGTTGTCGTACGTCTTTGAAATCATTAACATTATGTGACCGTATTAAAATTTAATGATGTCATAAAAATTCTATAACACATTGTATGAAGGAGCATAAACAATAGTCTTCAAAGTAAGAATTTATACCCCATGTTAATATGATATTGGTTTTGGGAGATAAGTTTTAAATGTGTAATAAAACTAAAATAATTATTAAAATTATACAAAAAACTTCTGAAAAATTGTAAAACTTTACAATATTTTTGTGTACAGATTTTAATGTATTATTTACAATATTCAGAAATATATTTTTTTTACCTATATATACCGTTACCACTTTTATGAGGAGGATAAATGCCATAATTGTTCATTAAAACTTAAATACGGTTTTATTATTATATTATGCACTTATAAGTTAAGAGCTTTCATGAATTTTATGCTAATATATAATACTGGAACAACAGACCCCAGTCCTTACATCAAATGGTGATGTCACTTCTTTATATCTAAAAAGTCAGAATCATTATGACTATTATTAGGAATTAAAACCTGTTCATATAAATTATTGTTTTCATTTTCGGTGCTAATCCATTCTTACTTTTAATTAAATTCTTTTTATTTTTTTTCCTTCTTTTAATAAAATTGTAATACCTCTTTATTATCTACAATGATATAAACCTTTTTCCAAAGTATTCCTATTTGGATTTAGTAGTTTAGGCTGTGAGTTTATTTATAGGCACTTAGGCGAGCCTACTTTATAAAGATAAATAATAACAGAATTTATTTCAATTTGTGTGTTGCAGAATCAACTACTGATTATATTATACGTCTACTCTATGTTTAGTCATCTCTAAATTTATAAAGTTTTTTTGTCAAAGTTTTTATTATTTTAAGGAAGCAACCTAAAACTGATAACAAGATGATGATTTACCTAAACTTTTCATTTCTGTTTCATTGGAGAATACTTAAAAATATATATTTTATATGTTTTGTTCCTATAGGGCTATGCGTGTGTGTGTGTGTGTGTTTATTTTGTAATGAAACTCTATAGGACCAAAACACGTACCATGTTTGCAGAAAGGGATGCCCTTTCTGCAAACATGGTACGTTTTTTTAAAATTCCATGTTGGTTTGGTAAATCGTTAAATTTGACAGAGGACCCATTAAATAAACTTGAGCCACCTCAATCTATAAGGTTCGTATTTGGCTTGTGCAAATATGACCATATTTCACAATTTCATCAACAGCTCAAGTGGCTTACTATTCGTCGACGCCGGGATTTACTTGTACTTTCTCTTCTGTACTGCGCATTATTCCATCCAATGACACCCTCATACCTAAAGGAAAGATTTGAATTTTTAGGGCCACCGGAAGACTTGACATCGTCATAATTATTAATAATAAAAATGCCAGGCCATAATGCCAATTTTATAAGCACTCTTTTACAATGCTGCCACACACTTCCTCTGTTTATACGGGACGCGAAAAATCATGAATTTTTCATGAATTTTATTCTAATACATAATACTGCCTTTGTATCTATAATATCCCGTGGCAGTAGAGTACAACTACACTGACTGACTACCGACAGTCGAACCAGTCGCATACTTACTTGTCTGTCTGAAAGCAATTGCTATGAAACTGTACGATACACAGACGGATATATGACTGAAGAGTTATTCAAACGATCCAAGACTGAGGTGAGTATTTCATTTTGCCAGTATTCCTGTTAGGTATTTTTATAAAATTTTTGATTGTCAGGCTAGTGATTGCAATATTTAATATTGTATAATCATAATATGTATTTTGACCATAACTCTGTATTTAATTTTAAGAAAGCTGACTTTGTTAACAAATCCCGTGTTATCTTTTGTTCTTGTTTGATAGCTTGTAAGACAGCCAATCAAAATAGTTCACAGTATTGTGAAATTATTTTTACCAAAATTTTGCAGGTCTGCTGGAAGAGATTTCATTTTGAAATAAGCTGTGCCTTTGTACGAATCATTGAAATAACTCTGTTTTTTATATATTATGTGTGTACATAAATGTTAAATAAACTTTCTAAAAACTGATGGTTCATTTAAACAAGCAGAAATAAAACAATAGTATTTACAGTACAAAAAAGTGCAATCCGATTACATCAGACATTGAAGGAGGATAGTTGTCAATTAACGAGCGATGCTGTAATACTTAAGTCATCTAACATAGTGAATGATCTCAGGATTGGAGTCGCAAGTTTGTGCAAAGCGTTCTCTTGACACTTTATTACTGAAAAGCGAATAGAACTCGAGCAACTTGGTAAGTCGGCTTATTCCTTTATAATGTTATAATGTTTATATGGATCAAGATAATGTAATTATAATAATATTATAGAAACACAGTGTAAAAAATATTAATATATGAGAATAAATTATATGAGAAACTGAAATAGAAATGATTGAAATGCTTAATCATAAAAATTATTTCTTGACATTTATTAAGTTTCTCACATTTCAAGCATTAAGAATATCAAATTCTTTTCTCATAAATTTGATAATTCGTTATAAAAATATAATAAAAGGAAGCATAATACAGAGTGGGCCAAAAATTTTTGCACTTTTGAAACATGTCTAGAAATAAAAGTACAAATGTTATTTTGTTTATGATTTATTTAACGTAATTATCATTTATTAAAATTTATTTTTTTAAAATGATATCGTCGAGATGTGCTCCGTCTCGTCGTTGGCACTCCTGCAATCGACTACGTAAACTTTGGAAAACTCGTTGACACATGCTGCGAGGAATCGCGGCTATCTCCTCGTGGATGTTTTCTTTTAATTGGGATATGGTCGTCGGTTTATTAAGGTATACTCGACTCTTCAAATATCCCCACAAGAAAAAATCGCAAGGTGTAAGGTCCGGGCTTTTGGGAGGCCATGGGATATCACCTCTGCGAGAAATCAATTTGTTAGGAAACATTTCTTTGACCACCGGTAAAGTCACGTTTGATGTATGGCATGTTGCTCCATCTTGTTGCATCCAAGTCCGGCTATTGTATCCTTCAAATTCATGCAACTGTGGTGTCAAAAACTCTCGCAACATTTTCACGCATTCCACTGAGTTCACAGTTACGTTATTTCCTTGATTATTTTCAAAGAAGTATGGGCCGATTATGCCCTTTGCGGATATGGCAGCCTACACTGTCGTTTTTGGTGAATGAAGAGGCTTTTGGTGTTTATAGTGAGGGTTTTCCGTGCTCCAATATCGACAATTATGTTTATTTACGTTACCATTAATGTGAAAATATGCCTCGTCCGTAAACAATACATTCTCAAGGCTAGAGAATCGCTCCAATATAGTGTCAGCAAATAACTTACGTTGAATGTAATCGTTTGGTTTCATCTCCTGTACAATTTGAAGCTTATATGGGTGCAGTTTAAGGTCCAAATGCAAGATTCGCCGTAGACTAGTTCTTGGTATAGCAAGAGCCGCTGACCGCTTACGCGTAGATGATTCTGGATCGTCCCTTACAGAAATTTCAACCTCCCGAATATTCTCTTCGCTTCTTCTTGAACGTGGTAGCCCAGTTTGTTTAATATTCGTTGTCGGTCCCGTTTGCTCAAACTTTTTAACCCAAGCTTTTATTAAATTAACACTTGGACACTCACTTACACGTTGTAATCCGTATTCAACTCTAAAGAGGCGTCGTACAGTAACGTAGGAATCGTTGTTTTTGTAAAATTGTTTTACGCAAAAAGCACGCTGTTGTCCCGTGAAGCGCTCCATCGTGACTAAAATTGCATTAAACGACGCACAATTCCCCGCCACCCGCGCGCCCCTTGCTCTCACGGTTTTGGAGAAATCAAGTGTTGCTATTTGCAAAAATTTTTGGCCCACCCTGTACTTTGCTATAATGATATCTTTGTAGCATAATACTATACTTTAATGACATATTTATAGCATAATACTATGCTACAATGATATATTTGTAGCATATAACTATGCTATAATGATATATTTTTTCTATAAATATTTTTCATTGTGACAGATATAATTTTAAAACAATTGTCAATCCAAAAACTTTCTTTATTTATTTAAAGGTGTAGACGTTATCTAGACTTTTTAAAAGTAGCATAATTATGGTCAAAAATTTACGATTATAACTATTAATAATTCCGAAATTTTAATAAAGATTCTAATAAAAATTTTAAAAACATACATAAAAATAATGCGTGTTTCAAACACTGACTTTTTAAAATGAGCGTCATATTTTAAAAAGTCAGTGTTTGAAACAAGCATTATTTTTAACTCACATTAAATGATTAGAATACATTTATTTATTTATAACGTAAAATATGTATTGTATTGTATGTACTTATATTTATTATGTATAATATGTAATGTTGTATTTAAAATATATGTATATTTCAATAACTCATATCTTTCTTATAATTAACATAGTTCTCTAGATAAACAATAATAATATTTATAATATAATATTAAATTAACTAAAGGCGCAATTTGATACTTATTGCTAATAATTCATTACCTTTATTTTACTTCTAAGTTTCTGAAATATCGGTTAAAGTTTATAATCAATTCCGACAGTATAAAATGGGAAGTTCTATTTCAGTGGCTCGTTTGACCTACAATGTTCTGTTATATAATACTGGCTTTGACGCCCACAAAGAGACAACAATTCACAACAAATAAAAACTTGACATAGTTGTCACAATAACGATGAATAATATGCAATATATAGGATAAAATTTATAATAAGCATGAAACTATGTTTTTAGCTTATTAACATATAGTAACATGTACATTTATTTAGAAGAAGAAGAAGAATAACAACTTCTATAACATACGTACGTGTATTATACATTTACATAAAATATAAAGATATTCTATATAGATATCGAAGATAAACCATCAAAAAAAATTAGCTGCGACAATATTGTCCCTTTGGGCGTTACCTCTTATTTAAAAGCAGTCGCTTTTAAATAAAATTTATAGAAGCATAAGCATAATAAATTGTATTTACTTATGACCAATTAAGCTACAACAACAAAAAATTGCAAACCAATATTTATATCACCTTGAAAATTAATTACTTATATACTTATATAGTTACTTATTACATTTTATAAATTATTTATTTTATTCATTATATTCATTTTATAATTTATTTAATTATTATCGATAAATATACAAGATTTTTTTTCTTTTAATTTTTATTTTTTTAGAATGAATTTTTACAGAGGAAGTATGATGTATCACTCGATGTTACACTAACTACACTCACATAAAAATACCTATAAATCACAAATATAAATTATTAGTAAGTGAACTTTCACCCCAAATTTCTGACTTACCGACCACTCAAACATATTGTTACTTGAAAAGAGAGGTCTTCTATTTAAAAATAGATAAAAAATAAACCTCAGTATAAATAGAAAAGTTTGTTGTTAAAGTGGCGTTAGCCTGGTATAATTAAACATCAAAGAGCATTTCAAAAGCTGTTTTGTTCATTATAAAGGAAATAATATTTTAATCAGGCAATTTCTAGGTCACAGTAAATGTTCAAGCTAAACTCATGCTTTCATGAATTAGGCTTTTATATGGAAAGATAGTTTTATCTCAGCAATGCGTATTATATAGAATGGAATCGCATACGTGTACATATCGTGGGATACGTTAGTACAATAATAAAGGTTTTAAATGTTTTATGGCCCGAAAACCCGATTTTAATTGGAATGGATATTTTAAATAAATGAAAAGAATGCCGTCATCTACTAGCTGTTCTTAGGCGTGGAATATGTTTAAAAACAATTTTTGTTACTCCTTATAACATCAGCTATCCGGCAGTAAAGATCTTGTTAAATTTTCTTTATCTGTTTCAGAGAGTAGACAGACAGAAATATCATTAAAATTGTTTTTTTATGTCACTATCGTTTACATTCATATACATTTAGAGAAAATATGTTAATTTGGAATTGAAAAGAAACTTCAATTTTATTAATATGTGTGAATAACAAATTCTGATTTATAAAGCATCTAATGTATATTTTGAATATGTATTAAATTAGATCCTTTCTCCGATGATATTATGCTAATAAAACAACGAAAATGTTATACGTAACTCAACAGATGTACCAACTGCTAGTGATCTAGAAATCACCCTTCTAAGATTTATGGTATATTACTCAGACATTGTCTGAAGGCTTCATTTACAAGACCTCAGCAAAATAATAGTTTACCCTAATAAAGGTCACGCCTTTCAAAGGTTTCACTTCTTTTCTTAAATATGTAGTCGGAATGAAATAAAAAAGCTAGAAAGTATTATAAGATTAAATATATCTCGATTTTTTTGTGATTTTAATAATTTCAAACGCAATTAATATTAAAAATCAAAAATCTTTATTGAAAATAAGTTTCATACAAAACATTTTTTCATTGTCAAAGCTACCACCAGCTCGGAAAATTATTTCCACAGACCTGAGAAGAGCTGGCGACAGAAACTCAGCGGGATTGTCATGATTTGGTTTTTTTTAATTAGTTCTTAAATTCTAAATTACATAAATACATTACACAATACTAAATAAATAATCTTGAAGCAGCCTGGCAGCGATCGCTTCATACCCACGGTGCATTGTCCTCTAAGTATTCAGATACTTTGTAGTATCCTTTTGCACACAACGTTTGTGTGCAAAAGGATACTACAAAGTATCTGAATACTTTTCCTTAGTTACTTTTCCTTAGGAACGTTTTCCTTAGTTATTCTCTTAAATTTGTTAAATGGTAATACTTGAACGTTTGCTGGGACTTTGTTGTAAAACTGTATACATTGCCTCATGAAAGATTTACTCACTTTTGTAAGTGGAGTACAGGTAGCGCGAGCTTGTGTTTGTTCCTGGTATTTATAGTGTGTATATCACTGTGCTTAATAAAATTGTCAGTATTTTATGTACATATTTAAGATTTGCAAATATACTGACTGGCGACCGTAAGTACATTAATTTGCTTAAACTTATCTCTAAAAAAATCTCTAGGGCCCAGGTTGTAAATTCCACGGACAGCTCTTTTTTGTATAACGAAAATGGTATTTATATCAGTAGCACTTCCCCACAGTAGGATACCATAAGACATTATGCTATGAAAATAACTATAATACACAAACTTAGCAGTAGTCTCGTCAGTTAGGTATATTGTTTTTACAAATATTTTAACTTGTTTTTGCTCTTAGTAATAAAAAAAGTAAAACTTTACCAGTTATACTTGATTTTATATTAAATTATGAAATATATATATTGTAAAAATTAAAACAAAATCTTAAAATAGACCTAATCAGTAGCAACATTATGAAATTATTGAAAATGTAGTGTTCTTAATAAATTTATTAGTGGATCCTAAATAGACATTGTATTTAATTATTTAATAGAATCGTTTCCTTAATCATTAATTAATGTCATAACCATGACTGTTGAATTTTATAAAAACGAAAGGAGAAAAATACATGCCATTCTTTCTTTGTTTGAGTGGCCATAAGCCGTAGTGGTTAATTACGAGAACTGCGGGCTCCTTTGACATTTCCTTTAATAAAAAACGTTAAAGGAATTGGTAATTTGCAAATTACTAATACCATTAATCCAAACAATTAAATAGAAATGCATTAGTGGTATGTTTTAATATAAATCATAAATCTTTGTATTTATTAAAGAGAAAAACCACTTACTGACTAAAAATGAAATCTTAAAAAGTAGAATGATCGAACTATTTGCACGCGAGTACTTTTATACTATAGCTGTTTAAGATAAGATTTATCTAATCTCTTTTGCTACCTTAGAAGTAAGAAAATATAAATTGTATTTATTTTTTTTATTTAGATAAGTAAACTATTGTTTTTGATATATTTCACTTTAGTCTCCTATTTCAGTTGGCGGCTTCATGTATATTTCGGAAACATCTATCTACACACGGGTCGTCACTCGGGACTAACATCAGATTGTTACGACTGAGAAGAGTCCCCTCTAGACCTGCGTAAAATATTCAAGTGTATATAATATTATTATAAAAAAAGCCATTATCAAAAAATCCACTTGGTTAAATTGCTCCCGTAAAAGTAATAACGATGCCCAAAAGCAATCATAATGATTTACGCTTTATAACCTCAAAATAGAGTTCAAATAACCTATATTATTCAAAGTGATTAGAATAACAAAAGATACAACATAATCCCGTGGGTCAAATCCAAATTATAGACTATTAATATATGAAAAAAAATTCTATAAATCAAAAACATCACACTGGCATCTTAAAAAAATTATATAACCTCGAATAAAAATGTAATTTCTTGTTATCTGCTTTTGTATAAAAACCACAAGACCTCTTAGTACACATTCAGTTTTATCTTTACATATCTGAATAACTGGACTTTTTAACTTTTTTTTAAGATCTAAACATTGAATACAGTTTTTTTTAATTATAAAAATATATATTTTGATTACATTAGTGAGCTCTTAGCTTAAACTTGAATGCGCTTATCTCCAAGAAGTTATGACACTCTTTGAAATATGAACGTTATTATTGTAAAAACTTTATATTCATTAATATATACTTTTTTACTTATTTATACAGATATTTTACAAATTTCAAAATTATTTTGATCTTTAACAATATTGCTTCAAATATCGTATTGTAATAGGATTATCAAACTAATACCATTCAAATCTTCCCACATAATTCTTAATAAATAAATCCAACAAAAGTGGCAGAAATTGCTAGAACCATTGAGATCCACTCATACACAGAAGATGACATTCTCACAATAGAAGGGTCTTCATTGAATTATTGTGACTAGATGAGCAAGTATTTTCTTTGAAATAACGAACGGAATTTACTATTCATTTAAAATCCCGTGTTAAACAGGATTAGAGAAGAAGTTCCAATCGGTAGTTCAAGCTGTTCGGATTCATATTGTGAAAGTTAATGTTGTAATAAATAAATAATAAAATAAACGTTAGGAAATTTAAATCTTCGATGGAATGAGTATTTACTATTGATGTGTAAGAGATTGTAAATACATCCATGGTTTGCTGGCCCTTAACTATTATATAAAGGACCCACTCGGTTCTCGGGAAAGAGAACGAATGAAACATAGGAGATATTTTATTGTTGATCATAATTTATACACGCGTAAAATGCATGGAATAATTAATATACACAAATATGGATGTAGTTAACGTACATAATCACATTTTTTTTTACTTTTACCTGAATATCAACCAATTTCATTTAAGTATCTTGTATCCAGATACTTAAATGAAATTGGTTTGAGAGGTCTTTGTGAAAGTCTAATATTAACCAACTGATGTTATTAAAAATAATAAAACATTGTTACCATTACGCAAATATGTTGCATTGGCAATTTTTATGGACAGCCTTTCGCAGAAACCTTGGCAACTAATGGATTGAAATTGATACTTCTTATTTTGTTTTACTAACTTTTAATATTGATTTCATAGATGGATGAATTGTTTTTTTTATTATTTGGGTCTTTAGGGTCTGATTGTTAACATACAACATTTGTATATATATATATATATATATATATATATATATATATATATATATATATATATATATATATATATATTGAAGAGTAACTTGTAACATAACTCTTAAAAGCCTCAGTTGTAATAAAGTATTATTTTGAAAAAAAAATCAGAGAAAAGTAATAAACAAGATTCCTTGTATTATTTACTTCACATTTAGATTTTTTCTTCACAAAAACTGCCTTTCAAGTAATTTATTTTTACCTTTTTTATTAAAATATTAATTAAATAAATTTTTGATTGCATTGTTTCGCCAAAGATACGTAGCACGGACTACAATAATAATTTTTTTCTATAGGGGATGCCGTTGAAGCTGAGCCACGATGACGTCACGATGTTGTTCAGTAACGTATTGGAACTTACATCGATATGTGCAACGGCTGCTCCTATGATAGTGATTGCTGTGCTCGAGGATTTGTATAGCGTTTTAGATATTTTCTGAGGTGAGAATGTTAAATTAAATCATACGTTTTTATTCCTTGTTCATGTCTTAGAATGATAAACCGAGTATTGTAGAATTTTGATACTTAGCTGAGTTAGCTAGCTAATTTAGGGTAAGAGCAAATATAAAAGATTTCTATGGCGTGTTAGTTAAGCAGTTAGTGACTGCTACCCACGCTCCACGTATAGCGTGGGTGGCGCTACGGAAGGTCGAAACTTGTGCTCAACATCTCACTTATGAAGGATATCCTATTAGGGTAATCCCATTACAGTACAGATATTAAAATATACGCTACCTCTAAAACATAATATATAACACACGGAATCTGAATTATGTATGTAATCTGAATGAATCTGAATTATGTATGTAAAAAAATGTACGAAACATAATAATAATGTCCATGAATATCGTTTGATATTACTTTGTGTAGTACTTCGCCTTATCAATACGATGACAAATAAAAAATAAAAAAGCGACGAACAATGCCGTTCTCAGCTTTGACATTACTTAATGTAAAGGAAATGAATAAAGAAAGTGTTTTAGGTATAAATTTCTATATAAAGAAACTATGGGTGGCAATTTACCATATAGTGTAACTACTAGTTTTGAAACGTTTTCTTATTATCAAACTTTTACATAAATAACATTTTTATAATAAAATTTGTAAGTATAGATTATGACAAAATTGTTTTATATACCTATCAAAAGATTTTACGGGATGCAGAATTAATATTATTCCATTTTTAAAAATACGTAAATTATTAGTTGTTGGTACATATATTTTATAAAATTTATATAAAAACCAGGGGTTGATAAATAGTAAATTTGTGAAATTTATTTTCTTGTATATATTGCTTAAATTGTTAATATATATTATCTGTACAAATTAATGGTAATAGTGAAGTGAATAGTTAGTAGTGAAGTAGGTATTAACTGTAGGGGCCTAAGGGCCTTAATAATTTATTTTGCATCTAAAGTCGTTTATACGGCTTCTTTCATTTGTGTTAACTTGTGTTGTATTACCGATATTAATAAACCAAATATTAAAATATTTATAATGAAACAAGCAAAATTCTAAACAAAGCCCTTACATATTTAGGAAAACCTTAAACCTTTACTACAAATTGATTTCCTAAAACCTCTACACAATTCATAACTCACGCAGGTGGCTAATAAAGGTTCAGGGATTTGAAATGAACGATCACGACCGCTCGTGCTTGATGAATTCCTCTCCCCAGGACATCACAGGGAAGTGCTACTTTATACATAAGTACAGCCATCCAGGGACCGAAACGGACGAGCTCATGTGTTGTATAATACACACGTTTGATGTTTGAATGAAATTGGAAATTATAAATAATTAACGATTACTGTATAGTGTGTAGTAGAAAAATAACGATTTCAATTCCAACCAAATTATCTATTGATAATATTTTATACCGAATATTTCATTATTATTATTTTTACAATAAGTAAACTGGACTGTTAAGGGTTTGCTGAATTAATGTTTATACTTTATTTGTATGACATACCCTACATAAATAAATATATGTACATATAAAACATCTGTAGTGTATTAATTCGCCCCTATCCTGTCACATACTTGACCCGAGTTAATCCGATACTTCGAACCTTCATTAACAAGGTATGATAGTTCCATAGATATATTATAGTTACAGCCTTTATACTCAATTATGTTATGAATAGTTTGAGTTTTAGTTTTAGAGTTGAGTTTGAATTTAATAATACATACACGTCTTCATCAACTCATGACAACCAATCATTAATTGTATTTTGAACGTAACATAACAAATTGATTTTTTAATTTCAGTATATCAATCAGTAAATCACAGAGCAATATCGAACTACAGTATGTATCATAGATTCTTAAATAAATATATTTAGTTTATTCAATTTTCATACAAGAATGTTAGGTTTCACGTATGAATACAATATGATCTATTAATTTATGTCCGGAAAATCTAGTTTAAAGATCGTGAGTTCGATTTCCACAAAGGACACCTGTTTGTGTGATTCGCATATTGTTGATGTTGTTGATGATGTCTCGTCGTCATAGTTTGTGTCTGATATTTATATGTTCTTATGATTCCCCTCAAATATCTTTATCGTATCAAATAATATTTTATGTTTTTTATTTATTAGGAACAACAAATATATGATGTATTACGGGATTTCAGAATAGGACAAGGAAAGACAAACAAAGTGATGTGTTGAACCGACTTAATTGAAATCCGTTTTATAAAAACATTCCAATACTAAAAGAGAGATATATCAATAGATATAGAGTTAATATTTACTTTGTATAATATTTAATGGTATGTTATATATAGTGCTTATGTTATAACACGCTTTTTAGGAAAACATTTTTTATATGTTTGAAAACAATTCGTTTACAAAATGACAAAGTATCGAAGTTACCATAGATAAAAGTAAACATAAAAATTTATTTTAACCCCAAAATCAAAGGCATATTCAAATTGCAACATAGAATTTCGTTACTTGATATGGATTTAAACTTTCTTCATCAAAATAAATATTTCAATTTGTAGAAAATAACTCTTGTTTTAGTTGTTTTAAACGCTTCTATTGTTCAAAATTTCATTGAACAAACATTTCCAGGAGATTGCTTCTATTGTAAAATACATCGAGTCCGAAGTATCTGATTTTTATTTTATAACAAATGTCTAACTTGACTTGTATTATATATTCTGTATAATACTTATTCTGTTAAATGTATAATCCCATACAACATTCTTGAGTTATTAAGCAGTTAAATGTGCAAATAGAAATATTTACTTAAACGAAATCAGGGGAGTAATGGCTACTTAGTGTGATGTTATACTGCGCGGTAAGGAGTTTCTTATGATAATATGGATAGTACAAAATAAAAAAAATATTTAACATAACAAATAAATACTTTGTTCATTATAGATATAACAAGCATATTATGAAATGATTATAAAACAGTTTAATATACACTTGTAATAATTGTAACAGCATTAAAACGTTTTCTAATTACTTTGTTTTCTGTCACTGTGATATTAAAATATAATTATTTTTGTCTGTTATATTCATGAAAATAATTCTAGAATAAGAAATGTCTTATTCTAGGATTTTTAAAAATAGATGTTTTTATTCAGTCTTTTAATGAAAAAAAAAAGTGTTCGCGATAAAAATTGTATGTCTTAATTTATTTCGAATCTGCATTGACCTATCAAAATGCTATAATACAACCCTAATTTGGGTAATAATGCAAAGTAGGACTTTGTTATAAAGGGAATATTTAAGAAGCTTTCCAAGAAGCAAATAACCTTTGACGAGATAAAGACTTTTTAATTAAAATTCTGACCTTGTTTCTGATTCTTTAATACTTTATATATGCTCGTTGTAATATGTTTTATTTATACACGGAAATATCACTATAAACAAGCGTTTATACAAAAGAACACTAGATCTCATTTTAATAACTTATGGGATATTATTCTAGCAACGAATTAAAGAATAGTTTATTTTATTGGTCTAAAGTAAGATCTACTGTCTCTTGTATTCCTTAGTAAACATTTAAAGTCGTTCTTATTAAAGCTGCTCACAACTATTTAATAATGTAATTTACTAAATTAAAAATGTGGTAATTTTAATAGCAAAATTATTTCATTATAAATTTAGTTAGTAATATACTTATGAATTGAAACCATTGAGATTTTAAATTATCAATATTAAAGTTTTAAGTTTCATATTCTTTAAAAATACATTGAAGTTGTTGGAGCAGTCAGGGGTATGAGTGACTTTATCCAGAAAAGACAGCTTAAATATTATATTAAATCACTTCTAAGATACAACAAAACAAAGCTAATCTAAAAAAGAAACAAAACGTTTTTCAAATCTCATCATGACTACTCGAAAGAGTGTAAACGGATTTTATTTGTATTTCTAAAGGGATTTTTTTTTACAATTGTATTAGTGAAGTAAAAATATATCACCGCGTGACATATTTACGGATTTATCTTCAACCACAATCTTGTTTTATGCGAGATAAGATGCCGGGAACAAATTTATTCATGTCTTACGAATAGGAGTTAAATGCTTTAATAACACTAGTATTGTATTGTGCTAGTCTGTTAATATTTCATAAAGTATGGAAATTCTAATATTATTTCTTATTTAAATAATTAATAACGTATTTTATGCCTACGATATATTAATCAATCTCGTCAATTGTATAAATCAAAGGAATGAAGGATAAAATTATTTTTTTATTTTATCTACAATTTTTCGTTATTTATTTTATAATAGTCAATTGTGTTTTAACACTATTATTTTTGTACTTGTTCATTTTCCAAACAATAACTTTTTTCGCTTCAACACATAATGTGACTTACTATTTAACTTTGTAACACATTATTTCAGTTTTAATTTGCCGTTTGCTGATTAAAACATAAAATTTTAAACACAAGCAAAATGTAAAAGTAATTTTGGATATAGATCCGAAAATACAGACATATGTAGATATTGATGTATACTAAATTAGTCAACCCTTGTTCTTGCTTTTTTAAATAACGTGTACAAAATTTTCGCATTCTATAATAAAGGATAAGCAAGAATGCGATTACATGCACCGAGTTCACACAAATCAATACCCTTCTCATTATACTAAACTTAACGAAGACTATTTGCCATATTTTCTGTCAGTTCACACACCATGCTTGATGAAAGTTATTAAGTAGAAGCACATTGCTGTTGGCCTCGAACTGCTCCTGTGCTACACTAACCCGTATGGGCACGGGATTCAAATATTAAGGAGTCCAAATAGATCACTTGTTAACCTCGAAGGATCAGATAGACTCAACGATTGTTAGGGTAAGGAAGCTAATATTCATTTTAAAAAGGCTGAGGGCGGTTGCTGATCGAAACATCTTAGCAACAGTTTTCTCTGTTTCAATCGATTCTCTCTTATTGCATAACAGCCTGGGGTGGATCTAGTAAAATTAGTGTTCTTCGTCTGGAAAAAGCACAAAAAGCTGTACTAAAAGTGATGTTATTGAAACCAATGCTTTCTTCTACCTTTGAGCTATACAGTACTGCCAATGTGTTAGCAGTAAGACAATTGTATATTAGACAACTGAGCTTACGAAAACACCAGACACTACCTTTATTATTAATAATAATTAATTCACCCGTTGCTCTAAACAACCATGTGAATAAATTCAATTAAAATAATATGTCATACCAAGTATATAGTTTTAAGAATTTTTTATATAAATAAAATAAATAAAACCTTTGATAGAAATGTGTAAAACCAAAGTTTCAAAAGTATACAGTACTTACTTAAGTTCACTCGAAATTTAATTGTTCTGCAATGGTTGGTTCAAAAGGTCTCTTACATTACAATCATTCTGAATCAACATTTAACATTACAATAATAATATTAAATTGATAACTTTTATATTACTAGAACAACATATTATATTTTAAAGTGTTTTTTATGTTAGATATTATAGATTTTATGCTAATCTTAAAACGATGAACTCCAAAGACAATTGTGAAGGAACAGATAAGCCGACTACTCCATTACTAGAACATCTCAACGCTTACACAGACAGATATATATATATATATATATATATATATATATATAAGAAGTCGGTGCAATTAGTTAATTCCATCGGAGGTCTCCTCTCATACAACATGTCATTGGCGACATGTTTCTTCGTCATATCATTTGTACGCATTTCATATCTTCTTCTGTCACCTTCTCCAATTATAAAGGTATAAAGTTTTTAAATAGCCTAATACATATACTGGAAGATAAATAAATATATATAAAATGACATAGTAAAATAGACTATAATCAACTAAATAATAATATATAAAAAAATATATAACAACTATAACAACAATTTTTGGTTCTCAAAGTTGAAGATTTTTTTGGTAAGACATTTAATTCTGACAAAAAAAATAACTGTTTAGCGTAATTTAACTAACCAGTCAATTGAAGAAATAACGCTACAGGTCTTGTATGTTAGGTACTCTGAAATAAAATTACTAGATATATCTTTACAGTAACGGAATGAAAGTATGACGAATGGCACCAGGTGGCTATAAGCCTATAGAAATAAATCATCCTAAAAAGATTTAATTAATTATATTTCTATGAGACAGTGATTCACTGACACGTAGCACACAACCTCTGTAGCTTGAATACACACATATAGAGAATCTATTCCTCGGAGTATTAAAATAATATAGTTACGGTTCGAGTAACTAATTGATAACGTATCAAAAGAATACTAATGAAAAATAAGATAAAACACATATTATTGTATCTACCATTAGAATCAATGCTTTAGTGTGTGCAAGATAACCTATTTTATTACGCAAAAAAAAAACATAAAATATAATTGATATTTCATTAAAATATATGTATCACTAGATACTTGATACTTCATGGTGATCTTATCACTTTACTGGGATGGTTTAATCTTGTAACACCAATTGCACCCTTTGATCTTCCTCTGTGCTAAGATAACCTCGCGTATGTTGAATAATTATGTTTACTCGATACCAATTCCACCTTAAGCTAGAGCTGAAGCACCAGTGAAAATTGATCTCGCCTTTATTTCGTTGACAATAGGAGTTACAATTCCGTGAGTGGAATCTTTCAGCGGTTAACTACACGTTTCACACCAATCACATGTCTCAACAGTATTGTTGTTATTAGAAAATTAACTTTATATTGTATATAAAAACGTTTTATAAAATACCTTCATGAAAACAAAATAATCTATACGATTTATGTAATTATTTTGCATCCGGTAGTTTTCGAGAAAATAATTATAATTTTAAGGTTTTACGAATGTTAATGCATTTTTTGTACAAAATATTTACCAACTAGAAACTAATTTAAATTTGTATTTTATCTTATTCTTTTAGTAAAATAGTAAAATAAATATGAACTGTGGGTGAAAATATTTTATTTACGATAAATTACTCTCAAATATCCAACACCTTCATGAAATGAGACTTTGTTTTTCAACAGTGTTAATAACAACAATATTTATTATTATTATTTCGTCTCAACGTTTTAACAGTTTATGAAACAGCTTATCATATTACAATGTTCTCAAAACTTAAAAAAAATATTTTTTATTAGAATAATAAAAAGACGAAAATATTGAGATTGAGTTTGTCTATGTTAAGCTCAGGGCAGGAATTGCTTGTCTTTCAGTCTAACAAAGTAGAGTCTATGTCACTGCCAAACTGTCAATGAATAACACCAGAGTGATATATATCGCCAATTTAATTAAAAATTACTTAAATTTATAGATTAACGTGCTTTTATAAGAATTAAAAAAAGAGTTAGTCTGTAGCAAAAATGTTTGCTCTTCACCAATACCGCCACTTTATTTTCCAATTTGTCAAAATTATATGGAAGAAGTCTAGTTTTTTTTTATTTTCTAAACAAGCTCAGTCTATTTTATAGCGATGTCGGATGTTATTTTTATAATTACTACTGGTGCTTTGATAAATTGTAATCTTTTAAAAAGCGTTTTTCAAACTTTTTTCTATATTTATATTTTTGGGCGCGATAAATATTGACCTGTTCTAAATATAAAAAAAATATGTAAAGTGGTAAATCTGTCTAATACACCTTTCTTACTGAATCTATGAGTATATTCTGTATCATTTGTAATGCGTAGCCGAGATCTGAGACTCTTTGAGTACATAATGTAATGTAAATATTCTTAACGGTATATACGACTATTATTTCTTCTAAGATTATTTGGTAACCGGCTTTATATATTTCACAAATAACCGTACACTTTCTTATAAATATTATTTTTTTGCATCTTGTTTTATTTTTTGAACACCTTATTTTTATAATATCGGGTGTCAAATAAATCACTAATAAATTACTGCTACCTATAGATATATTGTAAACAAATGTTTCAGATGCATTAAGATAAAGCGTTTGATGTATTGATAGGCCTTTCTTAGAATTATAATTCAATAATTAAATATATACATACAAACTGAATAAAGTAACTAACTAAATGATTTTTTGCGTAATAAAGTAACAAAGTAAATAATAATAACTGAAATAATATTTCTTTATATCTAAGTTATTATTATTATTTATTTTGTTACTATACATTAAATATATTATATTCTTTGGTAGTAGATAATAGTATTTTTAATAGTAAACGATATCATGAAATTAAATTGTTTCATTGATTTAAAATAATTATTTAATAATGACACGGTTATACGCGAAGCGGTATTAAACCACACTGAAAAGGTATTTGGGAAAATAATATATAGGTCTTCATTAATTATTTATTTCTTTCAATTGAAGAAATCTGCAGCTGAGGGAAATCGATTACTTGTAGAAGCATATAGTGAGGCTGCCTTAAGTGAGAGAAGTTGTCGTGAGTGTTATTAGAAGTTAAAAAATTGTGAATTTGTCATAAACGTGTCAAAGATCGTAGCGGAAGGCCAAAAATGTATTAAGACGCGGAATGGGAGGCATTATTGGATCAAGATTCATGCCAAACTCAAGAAAAACTTGCACCTTTATTAGGAGTGCCTCAGCAAGTAATTTCACAACGGTTAAAACATTGAGGATGATTGAAAACAAGGAAATGGGGTTCCATATGAACTGACGCCGAGAAACATTGAACGCCGAAAGCTAGCCAAAATATTCATGGGAAAAAACTCTTGTTGTATCAGCGGTTATCAGCAGTTGTGTCAGCTTGGTGTCGTATACTAAACCTACTATGAGTTGCTTAAACTGAACGAAACCATTTCTGGGGCTGTCTACCGAACTCAATTGATGAGATTGAGTCGAGTACTCAAGGAAAAGTACTACTTTAGACACGACAAAAGTATCCAATTGCATGATAATGTTCGTCCACACGTCCGTTCGTTGCGGCACCGGTAAAAACTTATTTGGAAATACTTAATTGAGAAGTTCTACCCCACCCGCCCTATTCACCGGACCTTGCTCCATCTTATTACCATCTATTTCGTTCGATGGCACATGGTATTTCTGAGCAACACTTCACATCGTGTGAAGAGACCAAAAATTGAGTCAATTCATGGATAGCCGCAAAAGATGACGATCTTTCGACGAGGCATCCGTATGCTGCCAGAAAAATAGGAAAAGGTGGTGGAAAGCGATGGATAATACTTTGAATTAAACATCAGGTATGTTTTTTTGACAATAAATGCCCTATTTTCAATTTAAAACTTATTTGTAGGCCTTTTACTTATTTTATATGATCAAATTAATACAATTTTAGGTATTTTCTATTTTGAAGTATTCTTGGGAATAATGTGTTCTTCCCAAAATAAAATGATTATGATTCTAAAATGAACATTGTTTGTTTTGAAAATTGTTCAAACACTTAACTCTCTAACAACAAAGTGTGACAGAACCTTTATTACATTACAATACATCAAATTTAAATAAAATAATTAACCGATATTATATACATCCATAGTTTGGTGTTTTTTTTGTAAAGTTAAACTGATTAGACAAAAAAATTATATGAACAGATTTAATTTAGTTTTTGGAGTACAGAATTAGTTTACTTTTATGAAGATGAGTATTTCCATCATAGACTAACACACTGTCAATTAGTTCTAGTTGACTTTCACATCGTGTTTTTGGAGCCTAACAACAGTAAAGTCTTAAAAGAAGAATAAACACACTCTCATATTTATGTAATATTATTTATAACCTTAATATTCATATCAACTTGCGGATTTCCATTTTATATCCAATCGCCTCGAAAATTGATCTCATATTATTCAGTAAAATATTTTACATTTTCAACTCGATTTTCATAAATTTTGCAAAGTAATACACGGATCGAAATGCCTCTGCCGTAATTTTTTCTTTCTACTTGTTTTTTTATGAAAAATATTATAAAATATACATTATTCTAATGTTAGGTAAACCGTAGTCACGTTGTTTACGACCACTAAATAATTAGGTCAGTTGTCATATTTATTAAAAGATCTAAATATATAAATTTAATTATTAGATACCATTAATGTTAAAGTTAAGAAGATTTCAATGGCATAGTTTATTTAAATTCAATCAAAGTAATATTGTATAAACTTAGTAAATTTGATAAAACAAGTGATAGTAAATTTAATAAATAATAATTTTGAAATTTTCTCTTAGATCATACCTTTATTAAACTCCGGCAGATATTATACACCGAAAGGCGCTGTTACGTAATCCATCTTATTACTAACGCACCTTCAGCTCGACCTTACTAAGTAGAATAGTTCATGATATTAACTTAAACACAAATAATAAACAAATATTACAACTTAACGTTTTAATAAATAATTATGAAATATTTGTATTTTATGTTTGAGGATATTTTTTCCCATAGTCAAGTCCCATAAAAATATTTAAATAACTTATAACAAGTAATACGTATAAGCACGTTGGGGACCGCCAACTATCACGCCATGTTCCGAACGGCGGGAGGTGGAGGTGGTGGAGGTGGAGCTACAAATAGCTACGTGGAATGTAAGACGAGGAATGGAACAGAAGATGAATGAATTATTAGATGTGATTGATGACAAATATCTGGATGTTATAAAAGCATGAGGACCCCCCGGAGGGCATGTATGAAGAGGTTGATGTCTGTGGCCCAGGCGAAAGAGGTATGCAGGGACCGTAGCGTTTGGCGCTCCGTCGTCTCTGGCTACCCCGCAAGGGATATGGCGTGAAGGTAAATAAATAAATAAATAAGTATAAGCAGCACAAAGCGGAATGAATCGAATATAATTGTTACTGACACATATCGTTCATATCTCCGTATCAGGTATTGGTGAGTTTAACAAAAAAGGCATGTAAACAAAATCTTATTTCATCATACTTTGCATTGTTACAAATATTAAATTTATAACATGTTCTATTTGTTAAAGAGTCGCTGACGGTGATTATGAATTTCTCAACCTTAAAAACAAAGGTTATTGATATGATGAGACGTTGATTCACAATCAAAGTTTTTGGTTAAAAACGTCACACTTATGTAAATGACACTTATGTACATTGTGTGATTATAGCAACATTATAGTTTATGTTTTAAGAAAGATTATAACATAAACCTGGAGAAAACTGGTAAGAGCTTAAGTGGGAGATAAGGAGATGTCTTTGTTGACAAATCCATGTGTATTTTTATATAACATTTATGATAGCGTAAGTTATTAGAATAAAGCCAAAAACATTTTGTGGTAATTATAAATTATTTAATTCGCTGCACAAATTTATTTATAAGCATTAAATGTGCCGTGACGCGACTCTTTTGTATTAAAGAAGGTGGGAATAATTTTTTAAAAATGTCTAAAGCATTATTGTTAAAAAAATTATGCCATCATTGATATTATTATATATAAATATTTGCTTAATATAAAAAAATATTCTAAATTGAAGATCACACAAAGTGTAAATAATCAAATAGAAATTACCAAACGTTTATTCAATATAAATTGTATTGTTATCAAGGACGGGTCCAATTACTATTCTGTTCTTATGATTATTATCTGACGTCATATTATTATTAATTATTGAACTAATACCATCTTCATATCAAAGTATGTAAAGTATTATTAAATTCAAATTTTTACTAAGAGAAAACAATCTATCAGGTTATCTCTTTTATATGAATTAGTTAAAGAGTATTAATTGATTTTGATAACTAAGATAATTGCAAAGCATGTATGAATTTTGATAATAAATCAAATAATGTATACCATTACTTTAAGTACCTCAGAAGTATGCTCATGCGATTAAAAAGTATTTTGAAAATCAGTCTATAGTTAATATGTAATTTTATATATTAAATAGATGCGATTTTGATAGTATTATTCTTGTCACATTGTTGACTCCATCTTTTACATTTTGAAATAATTGTATCGGAATAGTCGATATTGATCACTAAAAGGCGTTACGAGTTTAGATAGTTCACAACTACTGACTAAATCTACAAAATGATTTATTTGCATGTGCTTTATTTTTGTACAAGGCACTTCTAATACTTTGCTACTAAAAACTAAAATTAAAACACGGAGTCATTTTTACTTATCGCATATAACAAAAACTCTTTGTGTATCTTTTGTCTGCTAAGTAAAGGCGTATTTTAAGTACAGCTAGTTAAATCTTTTGCATTTAATTGCTATTTTGTAAAGTGGTATTATTACATTTTATTATAGGTTTAGGTCAATGTAAAGTTCTTTATGACATACCCTTATAACTATATTCTTATACTTGCTGCATATGTGTGTGCTCAGATTTAGCAGTAAGGTTTATTGACCACATCTATTGAATAAAAGGAAACTTTGGCATTTGCGTATATGACAGTTAGTATACGAATATTAATGTAGTTACCAAAATAATTTAATGAGGCGCTCATGTCATACTCTCTTTATATTTATATTACTTGTGACATATTTTACTATTTTAATATTAAAATACCAAATGTAGCTTATTACTACGTGCACTGAGAAAAAGAGTATTGCAATATGTTATATAAACTTAAAAAATACAAATTAGTGGATCTTGTAATCTATTATTACTGAGCACTGGACGCTTTAAGCGATGGCACATTCAAATACTTGTCAATATTGCAAGCACTCAAGATCAAGACATTAGACAAACGTTAACGTGACTTCCTAATCAAAGTTAATAACTAATTATTATTGATGAAAATATCTGATGTTTATTTACCTTGGAATTGGTTCGAGATTATGTTATATAATAATGGATCTTAACATATTATATTATATAGGATCTTAATAACTAATATGAAATATTAATTTTTGTTGGAGTTTTTCTAGGTTTGTTAAGGTAAAACGATAATTATGTTAATCATTATGTAATATTATTTTAATAAAGGTGATTCGAAAAACAAATATCCTGATATATTATTATTCTATTACTATATTACTTACTATTACTTCTAGGAACAGGTATTACTTATGTTTAATTACCAATTTGAAGTAACTTTAATTTCAATATCCGTCTGGTGTACCTAAAGATGTCAATAAGTGTGTGTGTGTTTTTGTGTGTGTGTGTGTGTGTGTGTGTGTGTGTGTGTGTGTGTGTGTGTGTGTGTGAGATGCTAAAATGAAATACCCTATAAAGCGATCGAAGTACATATCTAATTAAGACAAAGACATGTTTGGTAAATCATTAAGTTTTCATATCTAGAAGATTAATTCCTTTTTGAAGTCTAAGTCATATGTAAGTAGTTATATAAAAATTTATTTGAGATTGAAGCAAACTATTGAAAAAAGATAAATTAGTATATAAAAATTCCCTTTATGATTTTTTTTAAATTTCAATGTTTTTAATTTAGTTTAACGATCTGTATCGCTACATGGTATTAATAAATGATCTTTTTATTTCCCACTTCAATTTAGATTAAGAAAAACGTTCTTTCGGATAAATTTCAACACTACAATACATATGCCATATATTATATTTAAATAAAAACTTAAAAAATAATAATTAAAAATTTCGTTCCACGTAACGATCCGTATCGTATCCACATCAAGTAAATAAGTTATAGATTTTAAAAACTGTATTTATTATATATGAATGATAATTCAAATATTTTATCTAAATACGTTATAAATTTACTTAAGAATAATTTATCAATAAATTAAAAAAATATCAATGATTTGTTGTAGGTATATGCATTTAACTAAATCAATTTGTACCTTGTTTGATGTGTTCTTACAGAGTAAGAAATCAAATTATACTAGAATTATAGTACAAGTTAAGGCAAAGCCGATAAAGGAAATATGATTATCGAAGATCTGTTAGGTCTTATCAAAGTACACAGGGTTATGTTAGAAGATTAAATAGATTAGAATAAGCTATAAGAATATCTCTATATTATTTTAATATTTTGTTAACAAATAATAAAACATTTATTTTACTACACACACTCGATTATTAAATAACAAACATCAATAAAACAAACATGTAAATAATATTAAGTAAATCTTAATTATTGTTTAATATATTCTGTTATAGTTCTATAAATTTAATTATATATTCTATTGTTTGTTAAAATCAGTCTTAAAAGCTTTATTCTCTCAAATAATCAAATATTCATAATTCAATGCTGCGTGCTACCCGCAACCATGTTCCTCTTGCGTATAAATGTTGAATCTTGACAACATACATTGTTATGCGAATGACAGCACTGGAGATGCGGTATATTTCCTCGTGCGTCGTGCGGTCGTGCAGCAATCCTTAGGGAAAACATTGATGAGTACCGAAAAAAACTTATGTCATTTTTAGAGACCTATCTGGGAATGGTCTTTGAATGGGCTGAACCTCGTTCAGTTTAACCCCCAAAAGACACAAGCGTTTACGTATTGCCGCTCTTCGAGGGCACTCTTCTTGATGCTTTGCAAAGAATCAGAATACTATGTATGTATGTAATTAGTATTATTATGGCGATTCTAAATATTATACTCGTTACCACTATAAATTTTGATATTAAAATACCTAACGGAGTATAAAATGCATAAAAGTCATAATTTTGATACAATACTTTGACCATACAAACAAAACAATAAGGCTTGCTTGGATTTCCACAACCGGTAACTCGACCGTAAAGTCAACTGTTGTTATTTTGAATGTCATATTGACATTAAAAATAGCAACACTGCATTTGATTTCCTACTATTGTTTAAATAATATTTTATTAAAAGAAATATTTAATTTCTTTTAAGTTCGCACTACTTTAAAAGTTCTAAAATAATAACCGTTAATTAATAAATGAATGTTTACCTTTTTCTGGATAAACATAATTCTATTCTAATAAACGCTGTACTCAAATAAAACAAGTGAAAACATTCCACAAACATATGTTTTAAAATTCAAAGGTACGAAAATAATTTACTCGAAAATCCTCACTTTTCCTGCGGAAATTAAAGCGGGATGTACCGTTGACCAAATGATTTTACATGCCTGTAAAAATATATTAACTAAGCTAAAATAATTTACTTTTTACTAAATAATTTCTAAGTATCATTAATATATTTATATCTTTTTTCAGTACATAATTTTTTAACATGTAGAAGACATATTAATTATGAACGCTTAGAATTTTGTTAATT
This sequence comes from Melinaea menophilus ssp. n. AW-2005, assembly GCA_918358695.1. NCBI lineage: Eukaryota > Metazoa > Arthropoda > Insecta > Lepidoptera > Nymphalidae > Melinaea > Melinaea menophilus. The sequence goes on from OU911048.1 coordinate 2,128,084, forward strand.
TCAAAGGTCTTTTACAAAAATGTTTACAAAAGTAAAACACATTTTAGTGGAAAATAGCGTTTTGTCTACTCTTTGAAAACACATAAATTTTTCATTTACATTAAAACTTTGGTCACTTGGCGACCAGTACTAATAGTAAAAGCCTCAGCTTTGAGTCTATCCTGTATAGCTTATTTTTAATTCTACAAAATATCATAAGGTTTACAAACAAGGCTTCTTTTACAATGTAATATAAAATCTGGAAAAAAATATCATACATGTTATCTTAACTCATGCCTAAAAAATCTAAAAATAAAGTTTTATTAAATATTTGTAAAGTATTTTATATAATATACTGTATTTATCTCGACGTACCTTTAAATATCCAAATGTCAATAGTTGCTTCTATATTAATTTATTCTAATCGTGGAACATCATCACCCTCCTTGCTACATAATTTAAAAGATTAAATAATTTCGTAGTTTATTTTTCCTAATTTGAAAAAAATATATCAAAGTAATAATTTGATTATAATATTTAACACATAATTTAAAACATCCATGTTATTTCATTGACACTCGGTGTAGGTGCGGTGAATAATGTAATTGCGTGACATATCCAGAGCAAGGCGTGTTGATTTTGAAACAAATTATTACAAGTGCACTCATACTTATCATACTTATATATCTTACATAAGCACAAAAGCTGATTTAATTATCTCACAATAAATAACAAATAATAAGTAATACTACTTGTAATTTATATACCAATTATAAAGATATTATATCTTTATAGTATGTTACTGTTTCAGGAATAAATAATGATTTTCTGTGAGAACACTTTAAAAATAATAAAGGTCAACCGACGATACACTTGGCAATCGTAAAACTATATAGGCACTAATAACACTAAGACATAACATCACAAATTGAATACATAACATAGGTATTACAAATAATGATAAGCAAAAGGTTTAAATTTAAATCGTTGAAATAACGATAAAAAAATTTAATTATCAATGAAAAAATATACAATAAACTCACATCAAAGTATTATAAATATAATTTAAAAAGTACTGCACAATTATAGAAAGCTAATTTTACAAATTATTAACGACTAACAATAACTTGATTATTGGATTCATCTCATTCAATGATTAACTCATATAGTTATTTTACACAAGTCTTAGCAGACATAACTTAATTTATTAGAATTTAAAACCAAATTAGGAAAAAGTCGTCATTAGAATATTAATATTATTCACGAGATGGAATTTGAGTTGATAGCATTTTATTAATATATTAAACACAAATGTCAAATATTGATAAAAGTATTTAAAAACGTTACTTAATGAAAAAATCCTTTTAAAAGATATTTATGTTTTATTTATTTCCAAGATATAAAGTTAATAATTGATGATATACCTTTAAAGTTAATAATTGATCAAGATACTTGATTAATAGTTATGAAAGTTGACAACTAAACTATTTCAATACGTCCTTTATCCTTTAGATGGAGACGTCGCTTAGAAATATTTTAAACTTATAAAATAACTTTATTTTTAGATTAAAATACTGTAACAAGCATTAGCTTACTGGCCTTGAATTATATATATTCTTTGTGTCTAAAATGTTATGTTATTAAATAAAACCTTCAACATTTTTGTGTTTAACATATTTAAGTATAAAACATGAATATTTAATATCGTAAAGATGGCTTCTGTTAATATGTCAAATCAACAACTTTTTATTTCGTTTAGTAATAACAACTGTTTCAAGTAACTGTAAATTCTTAAATTTAATTAAAACAATAATAATGATAACACTTTAACACATTTATCTTACATTTATAGAATTAAATAGTTTTACAAACAATGATGTTATTACATTGCCCATATTACAAAATATTATGTTATGAAAATGCAATATGTAGGCAATAATACGTATAATATAATATATAAAGTACCTGTGGAACTTTATTAATTATGCATATACTCAAACCCATGAAGGATTTATTAAACTTTTTGAAGACGAAATATTGAAGTTACGAGTTTGTTTTTATTTTTCGTATTTATCGCGGATCTGTAACTGTTTTTATATAACTATTTAAATTTTGGCATGTATATAATAAGTTATTAAATATGTATTGCGAAGCGACTGTAAGAATACTTATTTCTTTAAAAACATCTCTCAGAGAATCTCTAGCTTTTAAGTTATAAATAGCCCGCACAGCTCTTTTTTGTAAAATAAATATTGAATTAATTTCGGCAGCACTGCCCCATAATAAAAGTCCGTAAGATAAAAAACTATGGAAATAACTAAAATAAACAAGTCGAGCCGTATTAACGTCCGTTAATTGTCTAACTTTTCTAATTGAAAAGACGGCGGATCTGAGTTTGGCTGCGAGTGTTGAGAGATGGGGGTTCCACTAGAGCTTTTGATCTAAAGTTATACCTAAGAAATTTGTTAAGTCAATCAGTTCTAACACTTCATTGTTAAGGAGCAAGTTAAATTTTTTATTTTTTACATTAGGAAGTGTAAGCTCTATACATGTAGTTTTCTTAGCATTTAAGACTAAATTATTAATTTCGAACTAATGAAGGACTAGTGGCAAAGTACTGTTTATTTCTTCATAATTAATCCTAATACGCTCAATTTTAAAAATAAGCGAGGTGTCATCAGCAAAGAGTACAATGTCACACAGACCCTCAACAAAAAAGGCAAGTCATAAATATAAGGTAAAAACAGAAAGGGGTCTAGAATAGATCCTTGTGGAACACCCATCTTTACGTGAGAACCAGACGATTTAGAATTATTTACGTAAACTGTCTGGACTCTTTGATTCAGGTAAGAGACAACAAGATCAAGTGCAGCGCTACGTACATCATAGTGATTAAGTTTAAACAGCAAACATATTATAATTTATATAATATGTGTACACTTATAACAACTTCAATTTAATAACTTTTTGTTTGAAAACTAAGTAAAATTTATTATTACTCTAATATTGATTGTTTAGTTTAATTTGGTAGAAAATGAAATATTTGACCGCCACGAAAATTTTAAATTGAGGCGCAGTTGGAAAGTTCATTTGAAGGTTCTGAGATAATTTCTTTTTGTGACGCATTTAAGGGAACTTCAAAGAGGAGGATCTTGCTTTCGAAATTTCTATAAGGTTCTTATAAAATGAAGATAATTAATTTCAAAGTATAACGAGTGAAGATGCAAATACCCAGGGTGTTTCCCGAACGAACTTTGACGAAATTATAAATGTTAATAAAAAAACAACAGTTTTTAATTTAAAATGATTATTATTTATTGAACAAAAGAAAATGTTAAATACATGTTTATTTATAATTACTAAAAAATTAAAAAAGGGTGTGATTAATAATAATACAAAATAATAATATAATTAAATATGAAAATTAACTTTTATACACACTAATTAAAAAGATTTTTTTTACGAAAAATAAAAAAAATGTTTTTTTAAACTCAGCAAGACCCAATAGATGTTTTTCGATTATATAAAAAAAATCCCTGCAATTTTTTTCTGTCCACAGACATCCATCCATCATTTTCAATCTGTTTTCGCTATGACATCGACGTTAGGCTCAAACATACATGAAAAATTTTTGGCTAATTATCTCGTCCCATTCTGGAGATACGAGTAACTAAACACAAAAAATGTCTCCCAAACGGTTAAGAGCTTCGCTTACGCTCAGCTCAAATTATATTTCCGAGCAGGTGTAATAGTAATTATAACTCTGTCTCGTCTTTGCCTGTTATAACCATATTGTTAGTGACACTTACACATAAAGTTATAAACTGTATATTAATTCCTCAAATCTTTAGAGTTTTATTAAGTGCTTTAATTTAATATCACCTTTATATTAAAAATCTGGTTTTTAACCTTCAAATTCAGAATAATACAAACTCGTATAAGAAAAAACGAATTCTTCATAATCTGCCAATAAATGACATGACAAGCATTTTATATTGTGACATATATTTATAAGGACAGTTGATTAGCTATTTGAAGAACATAAATGATCTGTATAATACCATTGATTGGAAATTATAATCTTTAAATTAATTTATTTTAGAAGAGAATATCTATCTTCACATAATACCTCACCGCTTATTTAAGTATTGTTGAAAAACAATTATTAAATTTAAAAATAGGAGCATGTATAATGTATAAAATATAAGTTTTATTCGCCTACGATTGAATCTAGACATAAGTTAAGAATCATTGATTTTGTTATCTTTTGAAATTAATAACAAAGAAGTTAAAACTTCGCGTGCAAAGGATAGCAGTAAAATAAACTTTGTAATGTAATGTCTCTAAAACGCGTTTGGTGTTTAATAGTGTTTATGCGGACATTGAGGTAATCGACCCCTAACAATTACAATATGTCACCATAAAACGGTATTTCTATTGGTAATAATTAGTGGTTTAATGGAATAAGACAGATTTAGATCATATTTCAAATATCAGTTTCCGATATAACCGTATATTAATGTTAATGTATAAACAATTTTATTTTATAGTAAAATCTTCTTAAAACTATAAATATATTATAATAATTAACTATATATAACTTATAATTCTAATGTTTAAAAAAAAAGAAAAAAATCCGTGCCCGCAGGGGGACACGCGTGGGTAGACCTCGTGTGTAACTCATCTATACTTATAATAAATCTGTAGAGAGGTCAATTCTGTACATGAAATATATTTACAAAATAAGTAGCAGGGGGTGATTAGTGTTCGATACTGATGCCAAAAATGCAGTTAAAAAAATTTTTGTCTGTCTGTCTGTCTGTCTGTCTGTTTGTATGTTATTTATAGAAAAAAAAACTACTCGACGGATTTTAACGAAACTTAGTACAATTATTCTTTATACTCCTGGGCAGGTAATAGTATACTTTTCATCACACTACAATGAATAGGAGCAGAGCAGTGAAAGGAAATGTTGAGAAAATGGGAGAAGTTGCTTGATTTTTTAAGCTTCCGTCGCGTGTGCAGCCTTAATGGTTAGAGCTACATAGAAACTATGTATAACGGAAATATTCTACATAAAAATACACGAAAAATATTCCAAGACAGCATATATCTACCTTTTATAGTTAACTCACAATAACACGCATAACTCTCGATAGCTTAGCAGTTCGGAGATTTCTTATTATATTTGTTTACTTTTACGTTTATAAAACCAATAATGCTCACCATCATTCCTAATTAAAAAAAAAATAAACATTAGCACCAATTCAATAAAAAAAGAATCATTGAAATCGGTATAGAAACACCAAACTTATACTTACTTACATGAAATACGCCAACAAGACATCGCGCGTGAATAGTGAATCAAGCTATAAGGATTATTTTTGCGTAACGGTTGCCGCGCTCGACGGGGCTCGCGGCGGCAGAGTATAAAAGGGGCGGGAGGCGAGCGCAAGCGTCATTCAATATTTGGCTGTTGATGCGTTCAGAGTGTTGAACTTTATTGACAGACAATAATTGTTATTTTATAAACCGTGCTTATCAGCGCGACTTTTTGTCTTTAAATAGTTTATTTTAATTTCTTTTGTTGTTATTTTCTAAATTAGTTTTAGTTTTGTTTAAATTCTTAACTATTAATAGTTCCTATTTTATTTCTTTTTAAGTAGATTTAGATTCGATTTTTAGATTAGATAATAGATAGATAGATTAGATTATTGTTAGATTTTTTGTTACTGATAGGTTAGTTTTGGGCATTTTATGTTTAGTTTTTTTGTATTGAGTAGATAAAAGCGTAGGTAGGTACTTTTATTAATTATAGTATTTATAGGTATTTTTTATTTATTTTTAAGTGAAGTAGGTATAGGTAGATATTGCCTACTATCTACCTATACTGCACACGTGTTTTAGCTTTATTTTCATTTCTTTTTTTTTTGTACCTAAGTTGTAGGTAGGTAGGTACATATTTCTTAGTTTAATTCTATTAGAATATTAGGTATTTAAGTTTAAATAGGCACTTAGATTTATATTTTTTTATTATATAGCAGCTGTACTTAGAACATCTAAGGTTTTTTTTGTATTAGCATAGGTACTTTGATTAATTACAGTAGTTGTAGGTATTTCTTATTATTCATTTTTAAGTGAAGTAGGTAAGTGTAGATAGTATTGCACACGCATTAAGTATAGCTTTATTTTCATTTTTTATTCTTTTGTAATTTGTAGGTACCTACGTACATATTTATAATTCGATTAGAATATTATTTTAGTTTTAATAGGCACTTAGATTTATATTCTATTTATTATATACTTAGCTATAGTTAGGACCTCTGACGTAAGTTTTTTGTTGGGTAACTAAATAGAATTTAAGTTACCGTCGATTAAAAATAAAATAAACGATGCCACCTAAAAAACGACCATCTTTATCTCGAACTTCGAGTCAAGCTAGGAGAATGAGAATGACGCGTTCTCAAGAATCGGAAGAGGAAAGAGCACATCGGTTAAACTCTATGAGAGTTAGTGCCTCAACATCTCGAGCTAATGAAAGCTCTCCAGAAAGAGAGATGCGATTAGCAGCTGAAAGAGCGAGACGAGCTACAACACGGGCTTCTCAAAGCTCTTCTCAACGAGAGCTAAGGCGTTCCATTGACCGGGAACAACATGCGTTATCCCGAGAAGCTGAAACTGCTTTACAACGAGAATTGCGACTCACAGCTGACCGCGAACGGCATACATTATCTCGCGAGTCTGAAACCTTCACTGAGAGGGAATTACGGCTTACAGCTGACCACGAACGTCATATTTTATCTCGCGAGTCCGAAACCTTCACTGAGAGGGAATTACGGCTTACAGCTGATCGCGAACGTCATATTTTGTCTCGAGAATCTGAAACTTTTACTCAATATCAAGACCGTTTGACAAATGATAGGGCGCACCATAACATGATTCGATCTCTTGAAGATGAACATGAGCATGAACAACGACTAGAGTCGGGACGCGATTATTACAATTCTTTGAGACAAGAACAATTGATTACTTTATCTAATGAAAGATTAAGAATTGAAAATATTCGGTCGCTTGAAACAGAAGAACAGCGAGAGGCCCGTCTTACTGCAGATAGATTTCGACATGGTCTTAATGACTTAGATATACACGTGGTAGATCAATCTACAAATTCGGTGGCGTGGTCCGATAAATATAAAAGTGGGTTTGCTTATAACCTCACAATTGATTACAGATCATCTTCTGAAATAGGCGATATGAACGTAGTATGTTCCTTTTGTAATGCTTCGAAGTGGAGGAAGGAGTCTGCTGGTTTCTGTTGTTCTGGAGGTAAAATAAATTTGCCTTCGTTCGAAGACCCACCGGAACCTTTAAAATCACTACTTTTAGGGGAACATTTGCAATCCAAACAGTTTTTAGATAATATTCGCACTTATAATAGTGCATTCCAAATGACATCCTTTGGTGCTAAACAAATCTCAGAAGGCCCTTTCATGCCTACTTTTAAGGTACAAGGTCAGGTTTACCATTTGATAGGGTCCCTTTTGCCTGAAGAACAACCTAAATTTCTTCAAATATATTTTGTATCCGATTACAACGAACAGTCGAATATAAGAAATCAATATTTTCCGAATTTAAATACTGAACTCATTTCACAACTTCAGAACATGTTACATCAGGTTAATTCGTACGTATGCAGTTTTAAATCGGCATTAGAAGCCCTTTCTCAAGATGGTAATAACAATTATAAAATTGTTATAAATGCCGATAAGCGTCCAACTCAGGAACACCCTGGGCGTCATAACGTTCCATCCACGAATGAAGTTGCTGTAGTACTGGTCGACCAGGAATGTGATAGGCGTGATATCGTTATACGTTCCAGAGACAATCGTTTGCAACGTATTTTCGAAACCCACAGGGCTTACGACAGTTTGCAATATCCTATGATATACTGTCGAGGGGAAGATGGTTATAATTTCGCTGTATACCAAACCGATCCGCGCACAGGCGCACCTAATTATAATAAAAAGGTGTCATGCCTTCAATTTTATTGTTACCACCTGCAAGTGAGACGGAATAGATTGGTATACTTTCAACGTTTTCGTGGCTTATTTAATCAGTTTATTGTTGACATGTACGCAAAAATTGAAACCGAAAGATTAGTTTATATACGATCTAATCAAAGGCAGCTGCGCGCTGAAGAATACGTGCACCTTCGCGATGCCATGCAGCAAGATAACGATACTGTGAATATGGGTCGTTTAGTTATTTTACCCTCTTCTTTTACTGGTGGTCCACGCTACATGCATGAACGTACTCAAGACGCTTTTTGTTACGTAAGAAAATATGGACGTCCCGACTTATTTGTTACTGTAACTACCAATCCCAAGTGGGATGAAATCACTCGGGAGCTTCTTGAGGGTCAGGCACCGCATGACCGCCATGATATTATTGCAAGAGTGTTTCATTTAAAATTAAAATCAATGATAGATCTTCTTACCAAAGATAACATTTTTGGAGAAGTATTGTGTTATATGTATAGTGTTGAGTGGCAAAAACGCGGCTTACCTCACGCACATATCTTGCTTTGGTTAAAAGATAAGGTTCGACCTAATGATGTAAACAGATTAATCAGTGCTGAAATTCCAGATCCGACTGCAGATCCCCTGTTATACGACATTGTTAAAACTCATATGATACATGGTCCATGTGGTGCATTTAACGCAAATGCTCCTTGCATGCAAGACGGTCGTTGCTCTAAAAGGTATCCAAAAGCATTAGTGGATGAAACTGTAACAGGACATGATGGATACCCATTATATCGTCGCCGTTCAAGAGACAATGGTGGTTTTACTGTTGAAAAGCGAATGTCTGGACAACAGGTTACTTTAGATAATAGGTGGGTCGTTCCGTATTCGCCTGTATTGTCCAGAGCATTTCAAGCTCACATAAATGTAGAAATGTGTAATAGTGTAGAGTCAATTAAATATATTTGTAAGTACATTAACAAGGGCAGTGACCAAGCTACGTTTGCGTTAAGAAATGAACATGATGAAGTTACTAGATTTCAGTCAGGCAGATATATCAGCTCTTCAGAAGCTGTGTGGCGGATCTTAAGTTTTAATATTCACGAAAGATATCCACCTGTGACCCATCTGGATGTTCATCTGGAAGGCGGTCAACGTATATATTTTAACGCCGAAAATGTTACAGAACGATTAGAGAACCCTAGACAAACAACTTTATTGGCATTCTTTCGACTTTGCCAAACTGATAATTTCGCAAAGTCTCTTTTGTATGAAGAAGTTCCATCGTATTATACCTACGATAAACAACGAGGTGTCTTTAACCGTAGACGCCGAGGCAGGCCTGTAGATGGCGAGACAGGTATTTTCAAAGAACATGTTCTTGGTAGAGTGTATACTGTTCATCCTAACAACGCAGAGTGTTTTTATTTGAGATTATTATTACATACAGTGCGAGGACCAACATCATTTATAGATTTGAGAAAAGTAGACGATGTTGTTTATCCAACTTATCATGCAGCTTGCCAAGCGCGTCATTTGCTTGAAAATGATCAACATTGGGATGACGCTTTAGCAGAATCCTGTGTTAGTGATAATCCACGACGGTTACGCCATTTATTTGTAACATTACTCACATTTTGTAATTTATCTGATCCTGTCCAATTATGGGAAAAATATAAAGAAAAATTTGCAGAAGACTTTCTTCGGAATTTATCTCACAATAATGAAGGCGCAACTAATGATAATTTTCGAGATCTGGCTATAAATCAGTGCTTATTAGCTCTTCAGGAAGACTTAACAGCAGTAGGCGGTAAATCACTTTGTGAATATGGTTTGCCAACGCCAACCTCAGTCGGAGAGGTTACCAATAGGGAATATTCCGCAGAGATTGGTTACAACCCAATGGAACTGCTGGTAACATTAGAAAACGGTGTCCCAATGATGACTGCAGAACAACGCTTAGTCTATGATCGCGTGTGCGAGAGTGTGCAGAATAATTTAGGAACAATATGGTTTTTAGATGCACCTGGAGGAACTGGGAAAACTTTTTTGACTAAATTAATATTAGCTTATGTTCGAAATCAGCGTAAAATCGCTCTTGCCGTGGCTTCATCAGGTATAGCTGCAACATTGCTACCAGGAGGTAAGACTGCTCACACTATGTTTAAAATACCAATAAATTTAGATCGCACGGAAAGTCCAACCTGTAGTATTTCAAGAAATAGCGACAAAGCTAAGGTATTGCGTGAGTGTAATTTAATCGTATGGGATGAATGTACGATGGCCCATCGAAAAGGAGTAGAAGCAGTAGACAGAACTCTAAAGGAAAAAAGACAAAATGATCGACCAATGGGCGGTATAACGGTTTTATTTTGTGGTGATTTCCGACAAACCTTACCGGTAATACCACGGGGAACCCGAGCTGATGAGATTAGGGCTTGCCTGAAAAGCTCTTATTTGTGGCGTGATATACAATCGGTGCATTTGACTATAAATATGCGAGTGAGAACTGGAGACAACGCAGATAATCGTGAATTTTCTGATACATTATTGAAGATTGGTGAAGGTACCTATCCACAACTACACCAAGGAAAACTTATTCTGACACCTGAGTTATGTTGTATAGTGCAATCCCAACAACATCTTATATCTTCGGTTTACGGTGACATAACAATTATATTAAATAGGGACAATTCTTGGCTTTGCGAAAGGTCCATTTTGACTCCTCGCAATGACCAGGCATCTGAAATTAATAATAAAATACTGTCTAATATACAGGGAGAAAGCAAAGTTTATAGTTCAACAAATAGAATGGTTGATGAACAAGAAGCCACTAATTACCCGATAGAATTTTTAAATTCTTTAAGTATGCCTGGACTACCTTCTCATATAATTTGTTTAAAAATTGGCATACCGATAATTCTGCTCTGAAATTTAAGACCACCTCAACTTTGCAATGGAACTCGGCTAAAAGTAACCCAGTTGCAACAAAATGTAATCGAGGCTCAAATTTTAACAGGTTGCGGTGCAGGAGAAACTGTCTTTATTCCCAGAATTCCCATAATACCAAATAATTTTCCATTCCAATTTAAAAGAACGCAATTCCCAGTATCGGTGTGCTATGCCATGACTATCAATAAAGCTCAAGGGCAGACTTTTCGTGTTGCTGGAGTAGATCTCGGTGTTAGCTGTTTCTCGCATGGTCAATTATACGTCGCTCTTTCCCGGGTTAGCAATTCTAGGAATCTTTACGTTCACGTGCCGGACGGGTCGACTCTTAACATAGTCTACCCAGAAGCTTTGCGCTGAAACATTTTAATTTGATCTAAAAATATTAGCAATATATTATCTTAATAAAAAACAAGGAGTTACACGCTGACCGAGTCGTGGGTATAGCGTGGGTATATTATAATATTCTGCGGTTACTTATATTTTTCAACAGTTTTGTGGATTGGCATATTATATTACTATTGCCCTTCTAAAATACGAAAGTGAATCTGCCTGTTACGTCAAAACTATGAGGGAGGACATCTGCTAATTTTTTTTCGAAAAACGACGGAAACGCGGACGAAGTCGCGGGCAAAAGCTAGTTTAAAATATAACTCACTACCTAAGAATAATACATGATGCCGTTGTTTACATCAAAAATTTTCAAGCAAAAAGCGGTTTTAATTTTTTTTCTCGGAAAAGGTATATTTTTTGGAAATACTTTTGGTACTTAAATTTAGAGTAAAAAATAACCTTTCTATTAAAAATATTTGCGAGGAGGGAATGTTTACCAGAAAAAAGTTGCCGTGGTTTTACCTACCTAAAACATACAAGCTAAAAGTGGTTTTTATTTTTTTTCTCGGAAACGGTACCTTTTACGGAAAAACTTTTGGTACTTAAATTTAGAGTAAAAAATAACCTTTCTATTAAAAATACTTGTGATGCAAGAATGTTTACCAGAAAAAAGTTATGATTTTTTTTCCAAAAATTTTCGGTTTTTTTACCCCCACCCCTAAGTTATTGAAGTTAGGTTTTCGGTTTATCTACATTAGTTATAGGTATTTATCAAAGACATCATATAATATGAACGCGATTGATCTCCTTTGTATAGGGACAAAGTTATAGTCGAAAAACTGAAATCAGAAAAAGTGAGGCCCTAGCGCTCCCTGTGACCGGATTTCTCTGGTTAACAAACTTGACCTTCATTTTTGGATGGTTGATTTTTGTGCAAAGTTTGAAAGCGATCCGAGCGAAACTGCGGCCGCTATCGTGCTGACAAAAGTCGAATCTGGACGCACGCACGCATATATATATATATATATAAACCTTTGACCAATGGTCATTTCGGACTCAGGCGGTCATAAGAAGAGCTCCTGTGAAGAAATTTTTCAAAAATTCGAAAGTAGGGGACAAATGAATGGGCAGACCGAATTCTTCGAGGTCTACCCAAAACATAAAGCTGTAAAACTCTACAGTGAAGTAAAATAAGTATATTTGTATAGGCATCACGTCGCAGTACTAATGAGAGGAACGCTGGCCTTATTTACTCTTAACTAAAAAGAGTCAGCTTCTTATCACTAGATGAATTTATAAGTCTAAATGTAATAGAATTGTGACCTCTATTCGCCATTACTTTAAATATTTATTTATATTCACTGAACGAATGCTCAAACTTACTATGGAGGTAGCGAGAGTTAACGATCTGTCTGTAATTGAAAGGATTACTTTGCGGATTTTTATCTTAAAAGGTGGTTTAAATGAGACAGTCAATGCATTTTAGAATAATAATACTTTTTTGATTGTTTTAGTATTTTATTTAAATAAATTTGAAAAAGATAGAAAGGAATTACATATACTTTTTAATTTATTTTAATTTATACAACATTATACTAAAATACATAATAAAAATAATTTCATAAAATACTTCTGAATAATTATAATATGAAATAAATATATTTTTACAAACACGGTTGTTTCTATTTTATTTTATTATAAAAAGAAGGCGCAAATTTTTACTGTCACAAGGGAAAGTATTAAACGATTTCGATTGTTTTTTATTATTGTCGAAGTCTTCTTTCTCGTGGATTAGATACGGCCATCAGTTTGTTAACAATAAACAGAAGGTTAAAGAGCTTTAATTGATCGTATATTGTTTATAAATATGATTCCAGATCTTTTTAAGATGTGAAAAAAGAATAACATATTATTGTTTGCATTGTGGTTTTTGTAAGATTTAATATTTCACAAGCAAACGTTTAAATAGTTCAAAGTTCTTTTGATGTTGGTAGATGATAAGTGCAAAGTCGTAAGAGATTATATTAACCTATGAAAATATACTAAATAATATAATACGAATAATATAATATGAATTTAAACTATTAGGTAAATTTTGAAAGTTATAATAAATTATAATCACAAATATATTTATATGATAATGATATATGCTTTAAAAACTTTTTTACTATTTAAAAATTAAAATGTTTTACATCGCAACCATATTACAACATTAAGAGAGGTCGTCCGGCTATTATACATGTATGATTTTTTTTATTGTTACACGAAAACACTTACTAATTAACCTGGATGATAGCATAATGACAGATAGTTATAAGCATTTAGAAATAAATTATCCTAAATGACAATTAATGAATAAGATTTATGTGAAAGAGCGATTTACTACCACATACAGTCTCTGCAGCTTGAACATATAAAGATAGAGTAAATATTCCTGGGAGAGTTAAAACAATGGTACTGCGGTTGTGTAATTACATTGTAAACCGCTCATCGCATGTGTAATGAAATAGAAGATAAAAAATATTTTTCTTATTGGCTGTATTCGTAAAATCTTTCTAACTATTTATATAGCTCGAGATCATTTAAAGAATTGGAGTTAAAATTCTTAGAACATTTTATTACACAATAAAATTTAAGCTACCTGACCGTACCAAGCTTTCGAATAAACAAAGATTATATTTACTATTGAGGTAAATTTTGACAGAATTGCAACTTATTAATTCTTAAATAACACGTATTACAAGATTATAACTTACATCAATACCATGTATTTTAAAAAGAATTTCAATTTAATATTACAGATGCATTTTATTTCCAAGGACGTTAACGTCTAAATCGTAATGTTCACATAAAGTAGAGACAGTCCCATTCTTGCATAGTCTTAATTACTAAGTGTAATCTACAACCTAAAATATTTTGACAACTCAGGACTTCGCTCCCCGAATGTCACAAAGTGTTTGCTATATCACTGTTAATATTTCAATTACTTGTAAAAAAATCGTATTGTTTGCATTGTCATCAATGCAATGCATCATTGATTACATTACATGACCTCTGCAAATTGAGAAACAGTTGCAAAGTTGATTTGGAAGGTTCTGAGGTAATTTATTTTTATGATTCACTTAACTAATCAGCAAAGAGGAAGCAATTACGTTTGCAAAATTTCTGTTGGTTATTTCTAAAAAAACCTGACTGTTATCTCTTACCTGGCTTAACTAATTTGAAAAATTTGTGTATTCAAATTACATTCATATATCCCGACTTACATCACGTTTAGAGTGATATTAAATCAAACTGATAAAAGGTGTGTTGAAGCGGGGTAACTATATTACAACTTTCTTGTAAAATATTATAATATAATACACAATTATAATAATATATCCATTAAAAACAAATATAGAATTAGGTAAGTTTTATTCGGAAGCCTCTGTGTATGCTGTCTCTCCTTGTTAATAAGAATTGAAGTTTGAATGAAACAGAATTGTGACCTCTATTCGCCATTACTTTAAATATATATTAATATTCACTGAACGAAAATTGAATCTTATTAAGAAAGTTGCGGAGTTAAGGATCTGTTTGTAGTTTAAAAGATTATTCTGTCGCGGCTGTTATGTCTTACAGTTGTCTTATGTTAATAAATACAAATTTACTCCCCCTGTTTTTACTAATATTATAATAAAAATATTAATTTAACAAAAGCTTAACTTAATATTATTAAATTTAAACAATAAAACTATTCCGTGTAAGTAATGGCAAAAATTTTCTCTTTTACAAGTCTCTGTCTCTGTGTTGTGTATGTCAATAAAATAGTTTTTATGAAACGAATGTTTTCTGTAGTCGTATAATTATTTAATAGTTGATTAAAATGAAAATAAACAAAAGTGAAATGGTATTTGAAAGATTTCTATTTTGCAACAAAACCTTTATATAATTTAAGGTTCATTTAGTAATAACGGATAGGGGTGAAAAATTAATAGTAGAAAATACAATAATAGGTAAATTTAAGAGACATGTCTTAAAAAAGACAGATTTTTATAAATATTTGATATGACGAATAAGCCCCGCCGCGATTATTTAAAAAAAATGTAACGTCAGCATTGCTGACGTCACGACCTTCATGAGCAGGGCTATCGCCCATACTTGGTGTAAAATAGAAACAGCGTAGATCATTTCTTCACTTTTATTTTCCAAGAGCTCCGTTCGCTATGCCGCCGGTCCGAGATCGAATGCATCGAGCTGGTGTGCGCTCGGCCTTTTATAGATAGACCGGGTGTGTCATTCGTTTGAATAAAGCACCCAACTTCAACTTGTGCAGGTGTACAATTTCCTGCGAAGTTACCATCGCAATTAAAATCGTAATAAAATTGTTTAAAATCACATTGAAAGAAAGGCATGGACAAATGTCTATGGTTAAAAAAAAAAAAAAAAAAAAAAACTATTCTTTACATCAATGGTTTGGGCACGTCGAACAAATGAGTGATGAAAGAATGGTAAAAAAGATTTATATAGGAAAAGTGAGCGGTAAGAGAGACAGGGGGAGACCTCGAGTGACCTTCGAAAACACAGTAGCTACGATACTGGAGGAAGGTCACGTAAAAAGCACGAGGACCCCCCGGAGGGCATGTATGAAGAGGTTAATGTCTGTGGTCGAGGCAAAAGAGGTATGCAGGGACCATAGCGTTTGGCGCTCCGTCGTCTCTGGCTACCCCGCAAGGGATATGGCGTGAAGTTAAATAATAATAAATCACCAAATATTCTATAAAATATTAATTACTAATTATCTAAATTACACAAAGTAAGAATAACAATAATTTTGTTTCGATTTGCGATTCGTTTAACAATTGTGAAATCCTATTAACATGAAATTATAAAATTTATTTTCTAGTAATATAGAGATCTTGTCAACAAAATTCAATATTTGTATCTTCGATGCATGCAGGAATCTGTACGATATAAATTCATGAACATTTGATGTAAAAAAAAAGATACATCTATTATTAAATTGTTATTAGATTTTAACGGTTTATTTCTGCTAAAGTGAAAACTTTCCTTTCTGTTCAATAAAACAAGGGCATTATGGCGGTAGTAAATTATTGCACAACATAATGCAGTCTTACTAAATATGTTAAAATTCTTGGTATTTAGTTTAAAGTTAAAATAACGAAATTAAAAAGAGACCTCTGAATTACTGCTAAAAACCGTAAGCAATATCAATTTAACTTGTGGTACATTTTATTAACAGTAAGAATGAATATTCAAGTAGAAATAATAGTACATATATTATATTATTGACATAACATCCGTATATTCCAAAGAATACACCGATATACATACTGATATTCTTTTTATTTGATTTAATTTTGTATTCTATATATATTAAAACAAATATGTCATACAAAATTCTTTTCATCATTATTTTAGCATTTAATCAATGATATAATTTGAATAGTGCCTAGTGCCTACCGCCAACGAAGGATAATATAA
Source organism: Melinaea menophilus ssp. n. AW-2005 (assembly GCA_918358695.1). NCBI lineage: Eukaryota > Metazoa > Arthropoda > Insecta > Lepidoptera > Nymphalidae > Melinaea > Melinaea menophilus. The sequence goes on from OU911048.1 coordinate 2,144,853, forward strand.
CCTTTAAAGGAAATAAATTTCGAAAGATAAACTTAGTAATATACAAAATTGAAAAAAAATATATACAAAATCTTATTTTTACTTATTTACCTATATCTTAATAAATAATTATTTCTGTTTATAATAGTAATATTGTGCAGTGTTTAGAAACCTACTTTGATACATTTTGCACGCAATACATTTACAAAACGATTATCAGGGTCACAATTAATCAATTAACAGCAAACTATTTGGCGCTATACGAGTAAGAGTTATCAGAGGAAAATGTTAAGAAAGTCTAAACTCGGTAATTAAATTAGGGTTAACCAATTGACGTATTTCTCACAGACGACAGACGCTTTGAGAATAGAACTTGATAAGTAGCGATGGACTAAAAGTAGGTTGGAAGATATTTATAAATGAACTATACCGCATTTTCACTGTACTTATTAGTTTTCAGGAATCAACGTATTTAATAAAAAATAATATTATATCTAAAAAAAATATAATGTATGTTTAAAAACAATGACTACAACACTAAAACACAATTACGTTATTACATAATTTATTACTCTAGTTACATTAAAACTTACAATATAAGTAAATTAAAGAACACGTCATGTGAAGTTGATATTTTTTTCTTATGATTTAGGGTTTCTTTCTTTATATGTATTTGTTATGTATAACATAACATATATGTTTGAAACATTTTTTGCGTATTTATATTTATATAAATGATAGTAGAAAAGAAACCAATCATTTCATATTTCATAACACAATGCAAATATAATATCACACCATAAAGTGACATGCACTTAATGGTAATGCAAAAATAAAGAATATTAACAATAACAGCAATAATTTATATTGAAGTATAGATAATCAAACCCACTGTTTGAAATAATAATAGAACACGATATTTTTATTACAGTAATATTTTAAAACAGTATTATCTTGATGAGTTCATTTTCCTTTATCATAGATTGTATTGAGGAAACTTTTCATTTTGTCTAAGAAATTTCTAATCGTGCAAGTATCTGTTTAAAGCTTAAAAGTGAAAAGATAAATTTATAAATTAAATAAACATGAAATTGATGAAAATTTTAAATATAACTAATGTTCGCTAACGTGCAAAAATGTAAGATAATGTTAAAAATGGCAAAATATGAATATTAAACATGAAAAGTATAAATAACTGTTCATTATGAATAAATATTTTACATAAATTTGAGAAGAAATCTTCTTTTAAATAAACGGTAACGTAACTTATGTTTATAATTATGTAAATAAAAACAATAGTTTTATTTCTATATAAATTTATATTTAATCATCTTTTTTTTTCTTTAATTTAATCTATTATGTTTGCCTAGGACTTGTTTACAATATTTTTTTTCCTACGCGTTACAAAAAAGACGCGACGCGGTTTTGACAGACGTGCGAATAGATATACGAATAATTGGGTACTGATTAATATCATATGTCTTTAATTTTATACAAATAACAAGACCAGTGGGTTCCTACACTTGTATTATATTTTATAGAATAAGTTAAAATTATCACAATGGGAATGTTAAGGTTTAAAATTTTTTGGCAACAAAAATATCTAAATGAAATAAAAGTTTGTGGTCCGCTATTGAGCTTATTTAAATATAGTTACAACCTGTTACTACAACAAATTCTGCTAATTAATAATACTAATATTTCCTTGAAAGATTGTGTTCAATGATTGTTATATGCAGTATAATATAATTAGTTCTCGCAGGATACTAATGAAACACAATACGCTTATGATATACTGACGTAAATTAATGATGGTACATAATAATATTGTAAACAATGATGTAGCTCAGTTTTCGTAATTTAGCATGATAATAAGGTGTTTGATATCGAAGTTTAAAAAGTTATAATTTAGGTTGTCATTTATGTATTAGTAAGATGTTTATTTTTTTTTATGGGAGAGGAAGACAAAAATCAAATCAGTGACCCTGATGTTACTTATTGCCGCCCACAAAATCTTGCGATATACGGGAAATTGCAAGAGCGTTACCGACTTAAGAGGTGAAAGTATACGCCTTTTTTAAGGTACCCATATCGTATCCCATATATTTAATTTTACTGTATCGATGAAAAATACAACGACACCGATTGTTTTACAATATTTTTATTAAAACTATTAATCTGTTTTGTTTTAAATTTATTTTATACTTTTCCATCCGTATTATGATACTTTTTAGGTATTGCTTAAAATATCCCCTCAAATATAGAAACATTTAAAAAGCACTATTTCAAAATAAACATACAATTCATCAATACAGTACTTTGATTTTTTTATGAATAAATAAACAACCTCACTAAAATTATTAGTTTAATTTTATTTTTAATATTTAAAAGGTATTTATTATAATGTGTTTTTAATATATTTTAATAGCGTTATCTTGATAAAACGAAATTTATAAAAAGATACATAAATGGATTTGCATATTAACTCTATACGAATAACTGTTAAGTAGTTACTGTATGATATTTGCTGCTAAAACTGTTAGTTTCTCGTAACTTATAATGAAATAGTTCAGTCTTCAACTTTCCTATATATTAAACAAACAGCTTCTCAGTTATTTAATAACTTCGAAGGTTGACGACATCTTAGCAATAAATATTAGCTAAAGTTTGTTAATAATCAAAAAGTATAATTATATTGAAAAGTATAATTTGTATGTTGGTGTTTCAATTAGGAAAAAGAGCTTTTAGTATGAAGTGCTCAAAATCACTTTTCGAGTTGTTTTTAGAAACTGAAATTTCAATAAATCAAATTCCATTATCAGAATAATATTATTTATTAACATCACGTTTTTAAAATTTCTTTTTATTGTTAATAAATATTAATCAATGGAGTTTGCGAGATCTATCTCGAGATAATTCAATTATTAGGAAGCTCAAGCTCAGTATCGCCTGAAGGTTGTATAAAATAACCGTTTAATTTGACATTCGAATAGCATTTATTTAATAGTGTAATCAAATTTAAAATGAGATGAACCCAAAGGACCGAGACTAATCACCTTATAATAAAATCTTGGTAATTTTTAATATTCCACAAAAGAAAATTTGTAAAAACAGTATTTGGATAAGTAATTGAATGATAAAAGCTATTGAAAAGCAACTACTTATGTTCGTGTGCAATAAAAAGATGTATAGTAAATAAGAAGACGTATAGTAAGTAAACTAATATAGAAATCTTTGTTTGTTGTGAAAAATCTAAATATAATTTCAAAGTAAAATGGTGCATTTAATGTTGAATTTCTCTAATTCTATTGAAGCTAGTTAAATTTATCGGGTCAATTTTAACTTGAGACTAACATCTTACCGGAGCAGCTATTAACTATACTACTTACATAAACTAATAAACTCACCCACCGACTGAGATCAAGTTACATTATTACTATCTCAAATATATAACATGATCGTGGAATATATTGTCATACAGTAAACATATAGTTAAGCATTCAGTAGCTCCAAGTCCTATTCGCCATAAAATTGGTATGGAATTATCCATTAAACAAATTAGTTTCACTAGAATGTCCTCTGAAATAATAATATAATGAATATTCAACGAGTATAGTATGGAATTAGTTCAATATGTTGAGTAAATAACATTTTGTGCTCATTCGGTAACTAATGGAGTAGTTTACTTATTTCTCGTTGACACCAATCAGTCTAATTAATAGGTTCGATATAGCACATGACCGAGGTATTAAATCATATGTATATTAAATATAGAATATGTGGTTTTAATAAAATAAAAAAAAATTACATAAAAATGTTATCTTTTGCGTGCTCATGAGAGCTGTGTTATATATTATAATGACTTACTGATAATGTTGGTTATAGAATTAAAATATTTTAAATACATGTATCGTAATATAATATCGCACAGATTTCTTTACTTATTTTTATATTTAATCAAATGATATTAATATTTCCGAACAGTCATAAAACTAATTATATCTCTGTCTTGTCTTCGTTTGTCAGTTATAATCATATCGTTGGTGACACTTACTCCTAAAGTTCTAAACTTTATATTAATTACTCATATCTTTAAAATTTAATTAAGTGCCTTAATTAAATATATTACATTTAATTTTCAAACATATACATTTACAAATTTCATTTTAATAACCTTAAAATTCAAAAGAATAATAGTAACTTTTGTAAGAGTAAGTTTAAGTTCATAATGTGCAAATAAATTGCATGACAAGCATTTTATTTTATCACAAATAAAGACAAGTGATAAGCTATTTGAAAAATATAAATGGTATTCATAATGAAATTGATGTAAAATTAACTTATTGCCTGTTTAAGTATAATTGGTCAACAAAAAATCTAATCAAGGGTGAATAATATTAAAAATATGTTTTATTTGAATTAAATCTAAATATACGAATATATAAGTTCAGAATCATACATTTTATTTCTTTCAGAAATTGATAACAACGAAGTTAAAACTTCGCGACTGAAGGACGGCAGTAAAATATACTTTGTAATAGTCTTTGTAAACTGGGTTAATTATTTAATATTGAAATCGAGTTTATGCGGACATTAAACTAATCAACAATAACAATTATGATCACAATGCGGTCTCACTTTTGTAAGTGTTTAGTGGTTCAGTGGAATATGTCAGATCCAGATCATATTTCAAATATTATAAACTAGTTTCTGCTATAAATGTCAGAGAATATTATTATTCACATCGCTTTTATGCTATTTAACTGAATATTATTTAGAATTATATTTTAATATGGAATTATTAATAATTTCACTATAGCGCTATTTATCCTGTATCTATGAAGCATTTACATTGGCTGATTATGAGACCACTTGTTCATAATCCGAAAATTATGCTAACATTAAATATTATTGGTATTTTTTTATAAATGGTGACTTATCATTTTCAAGTTAAAATGTTTTTTTCACCTACCGTAAAGTTTGAGCAACTTTTTAATAAAGTTAAATACTTTACAGTGACATTAATTTTTACCACAAAATACACCAGTAGGTAAACTTAATTTATAAAAGAAATATGTCGCTTTACAAGACGTGTTCTTCAAGCGCTGGGTTTCATTTAATAACCTTCAAGTCTCACCGAACACGTATAATAAAAAGTAAAAGAAGGTGTTGTACGTCTGTCAAACCATTCTGTATTATGTGACCGTATTAAAATTTTACTATGAGATAAAAATTCTATAACACATTGTGTGAAGGATCATAAAAAATGGCATGTCTTAGAATAAGGATATGGATTTAATATAAGATTGTTTTTGGAAAATAACTAACATATAGTAATAAAACTGAAATGTTCATAAAAACATTATACATTTTATACAAAAATATTCAATTACTTATAAAATATTACACTATCAAACGTGTTTTAAGTTGTTTTATTTATAATGTTTAAAATTATCCTTTTTAACCCTTAACTGTGGACGCGCGGTCTTACAGACCGCTTGCAGTTTGTAATTTTTGTGTTTACCCCTTTCCCCTTGCTCCCCGCGTTTAATGCGCTCAGTAGCTTTAGTTTTAGTGCCGAAACGTGTGTTGAGATGAGAGGTTGTGTCGACGGCCACAAATTAGGTGAGTTATTTTACTTTATACTTTAACCGCGGTCCGTCGGACCGCACGTCCACGTTTCCTGTGTAAATAATAGAAATGGTGATTTTGTTTCATTTGATTGTTTTAGGTTATTTTCATTCAAAATGTCAATGAATATTGATCAACGTGCATCCACATCAAAACGAACGTCAACATCACAGCTCGAACAGCGTGCGAGTAAAATATGGCGAGTTGAAAACCCTTCTTTTGAAAAATAAGTGTATGATTTACTTTTAGAGTCGGATGAGTCTGATAACAATATAGATAGCATTACAAATAAACCCGAGATTATACAATTCTACAACTCCACTAAAGGAGGAGTAGACGAAACTGACAAGAAGTGTTCCCTTTACTCAAGTAGTCGACGAACAAGAAGATGGCCTATGGTCATTTTGTATCGCATTCTTGACTTGTGTGGTATAAATGCTCAAGTACTACACAATGAACATCAGAGCAAAAAATAGAAAGAGGAGTATTCCTTAAAAAAATAGCCCGATCTTTAGTCGTTCCGTATATGCAAAGACGAGCAATAAAACCAAATATATCAAACGAATTGAAAATGACAGTGAGGCGTGTTTTAGGGGCAGATATGCTCCATTAAAGCGAAAAACATGTCGTTTTAGTCCACCAAAACTAAAGAGAAAGTCCAATTATACTTGTATAAGTTGTAGGCAGGTCATATGTTTACAGTGTTCCAAACCCTTGTGCAAGGACTGCCAATAATTTTAAACAATTGGACCAATGTCAAAAATTTTGTATTTTAATTTGAGAAGACTTTTATTCGTTTTTATATTAGGTTAAACCTTAGATTTATAGTTTGGATTGTTATTTTTTCTAAAAAGTTTAATTCTTTCAAGTTTTTCGTCCTAAAATTGATCTCTAGTAAATGTATGCCAAAAAGTGCCTTTAACTGTTAGTATGCTTTATTTTATTTACAAATAAAGAAAGATTGATTAAAAGCCTCGAAATTATTTAATTTTAATATACCTAAAAAACATTAAATTCAAAAGTGTACAATTAGAATTAATATTTACGTAATATTTGGACTTCAGAACATAGCGGTCCGAGAGACCGCGCGTCCATGGTAGTGTGACAAAAAAATGACGTCCATAGTTAAAGGTTAATACTCTTCTGAACTATTGACCTGAGAAGAGAAAATAGTTGACAAGTCAATATGTTTCAAACAATAGAAACTTTAAAGAAATATTTTTAAATAAATAAAATAGATTGTATCAATATATAGTTTCACCTAGATATCAGTTCGTATATTATTTACACAATACAATTCGTAAAGCGAGTAAGGGAGCAAGATATACAATATCATTCCCGTTCTTTCTTGTATCCTACTCTCTTTACCCCGTGTCTTAAAGATAGTAACGAATGTGACTTATTAGTGAATATTCATGACCAACGGCCATGTACCATCATATACCATCAGGTGAACCGTCTGCATATTTAACATTACACATATAGTAGATACGTTTTATTTAGAATTATATAAAACTAAAATTCCACAAGATTTAATTGAACATTCTTATTATTTATATTATTTGTATAACCCAATATTTTAAAAACCTAAATCTGTTTTCGGGTTTAGGATAATAAAAACTGTGTAATGAACTCTTAAAAGCCTTATCTGTTTAATAGTTGTGGAATCAATTTATTGCGGACATTAACCGAATTGGACGATAATTTTGTCATGTCGGTAAACGGTCACAATTATAAAGCACCAAAGCAATAGACAGATTTTATTACTTATACAACATAGTAATCGGTAACTGACTATTTATTTGTTTCCATGTGAAATTAATCTGTAGAATAATATTGCTATTAATTTACATGATTTTATTTAATTTTGAATCAAATCTTAAAAATTATTTTTTTTAGTTAACATGATATAAAATATTGTTTAAATTTTCGGAACAGATAGATAATGACTTTTAATTTTATTACTTTTTTTCTGTTAATATTTATAATCAGAAATGTTAATTAGCAATTCTATGATTCTTTAAGAAACACTTTTATATAAGTTTTGATATACATTTATTAGCGGCAACATAAGCCTTTTTGCAAAGTACTTGGTTTAGATTCAATAGTTTGGGCTCTGAGTTCAAAGTCAATTTGGAGAGACTACTTTATAGGGATAAATAATAACAGTATTTATTTTAAGATCCGTTTCTCGCAAACTCATCTACTTAGTATATAAGTTCTAGTCTACGTTCGGTTTTGTCTGAATGTTCTGTGGTCTGAATCTTCTTAGAAGAATAGAAACTTTGTTCTATTCTTCTAAGAAGGCAACTGTACAATACAACTGTACAACTGTAAATTGTTGAGTGGGGCCGGATTTACTTAATTTGTCATTACATTATTTAAATTCTAGAGAGATTTTGCTGTTATACCTCTCGCTCCTACTTCTACAGCGTACAAATTAACTATAAATTTATTCCTGATCAGTTCGTTAAATAGTTCGTAATACTTGTTAAGCTTAAATGTTTGATCTTTGGGTATGTTTGTTTCCCAGGGTACAGTAAGCTCCACAAGTATAACGCGCCTTAGTTGTTTTGAGTACAGGAATACGTCCGGCATAGATGACGAAACACAAACATCCCCGAGGATTTTGTATTTTAAATATAATATCAATATAAAACATGAATATTAGCCATAACATATACAAATACTTGGAATTCTTACTCTGAAACGTACTTATCCAATAAAATTGCTGCAAGACAACAGAAACCATATGAAGTAGTTTTATTGTATTGTTTTAAAATATTAAAGTTATAATAAAAAGAGTTAATTACAACAATATTTTATACGTAGTGCAAATAGAAGGAGAAAAAAGACAATTAATTGCTCTTTAAGAAATCTTAAATTAAATGTATTCAATTTATATTTTAAATAATAATTTATTCAAAATCTTTATTTCTCGCCAGAGATCAACTGCGTTATCATAATGTAATAATGTAATAATAAAAAGGCCTACCCTTAAGCTTTACATAATTTATTATTGTTTTCCATTAGTTCCCTTTACTTATATAGATTATCTTTTCACGCCTCAATATATATGAATATGGATTGCCTTCGTTATCAGTCACAGTAATGTGAAATAATATGTTATGGTATTATAATTAAATCGTTTAATCAACCAACATTATTATTAGCGTTGTTAATATAACTTAAGATAGTAAGAAATACACCATAATATAAAGGAATAGTAATAGTTGTAAAGAACTACTGTCAATTAAACTATTAATATATATATATATATATATATATATATATATATATATATTTATATTAATACAGATCTAGCTTCACAACTATTTCATTATATAATATAAAGCAACAGTTTTTAATTTCTAGTCTTTTGATATTTGATAGTCTTCCATTGACCCTTTTATTAAAACCATAATCTCTTCATTTAAATTTTTTACAAAAAAGAAAAAATATTAGAAATAAAAAATATTCAGCATTACTGTTATCATTACTAATGTTCCTCACTTTTACCTGATATACGAGATAATGGAATCATAACAATCACGTCAAATTTAATTTACTTAATTTACTCTTATGAAATATATATTTTGTATCTTTTAATATCGCTTTACCGAGATCTCATACTGTTTCAGTACATACTATATTCTTAATATACTTTACAGTATACTTTACATATTACTTATTTTAATATTATTCGATTACCGACTTTATATAATTCTAAAGTTAATAAATAAATGTGTTCTAATTATTATTTTTTAAATTTATAATAATATCATCGAAACAGTATTTTCATATATTATGCAAAGTTTGAATTACTTTATTTTAAAGCAGGTGCAGAAAAAACCAACTGTGGGAGAGACACTGCCATCAAACGGTCTTCAGGGTATGTTGTAGATGAGTTGCCATTTTTTAAATGACAAATTTGTAATTGTTTAAACATCATAGAACTAGCGTATGACTTTTTAGTTATACTCACACACATCTCGATTACACTGACTAAGTTAATAACTACAAATATTGCAATTTAATAATTTGTTAAAAGAGTATCCATTGAGTTTCTTGCCGGTTCTTTTTGAATCGTGCAACGAGTCTAACGACATATAATCGCAATTAATGTCTAATTAAAATAATTAAAGTTTACCTTTGACGTTAAAAATATATGTCATTGATATGCCAAAGAAGCCTATTTACGAAAATTACCTTTTTTTTTCAATCAATTCAATTTCAATTTTCAATGTTGGAGCAAACTACTGGTGGCATACGATATATGAGCAATGCCAGCTGAGTGGGCAGTGGATATTTTTTTAGGAATTCCATACCATACGTAATTGGTATTATGTGCGTTAACATACATAATGTGATATATATGATATACATAGATTATGTAGTATTTTATTCTCATATGTTTATGTTTTCAAAACTGGCCATGATAGCAGTTAGTAGTACCAATACCGATTATGATGTTTTCCAATAACATATAAATTTTGGTTTAATAAAAACATCATTGGATTAATTACAATAATTTTATATTAATCGTTCGAATATAATTACATACATTTTAACATACTGATAACAAATATTTATATATTATCAAATTTATTAATTTTAAGAGCGTTGCGAAGCTTTTATTGAAATTAATTTCATTTGTAAGCGAAATTTGTCAACTGATGATTGCAATTTAAAAACACTTTTTTCTTGACATATATATGTATCTTTATGAAAACTTACAAGAAAATCGAGACAATAATAATATATAACATTGAAAGGATGGATTACAGAAAGTAAGTAATTTTTAGTACTAATACAATTTATCTCTTTAAGACCTAGCTAAAGCTGCAATAATAATCTTCTATTATATTTTGTATAATATAGAATCTAAGGATATTGTTTGTAATTAGCACCTGACCATCAATTTAAAAGTTGTTTTATTTGGCATTTCTTCAGGTGATTTATTGTTTCGTATAATTTTATATCAATTCTGTCCTATTTTTATATTTTAAATATCGTTTTGTTAAACAAAATAACAACCTCGGAGATTAAATAGAGATGTTAATAAAAAATAATGTTGACATCTATTTAATTCATAAAGTACTGCAGTTTTAACATAAAATTTATTTTGTATATATAAAAATATGGTCGACATAAGGTATTAAGCTCGTATTGGGCTGGCTCGACCGAGGAAGGACCACACTCCCACGGAAGATAGAAGTTTAGTAACCAAATTAATTTCTTTATTTTCTGTCAGTGATTGAGAGAATCCGGAAGCCCAAACTCTATTGTACCATCTGGTGGCAGTTCACGGCCTTGGTATGCGTCTGTCAAGGCTACAGCAGCTGGCAAACGGCAGGAGTGTCAAGCTTGAGCTAATGCTTTACTAAGGATACGAACTCTAGAGTTCTGAAGAGGAAATATAACCGTGCCTTAAGAATTTTTAAACGGCAAATTGCTTGCCCTCTTCTTACATAAAAAGAAGGTGAAGAAACAAACATAATAATTAATATCCTAGGACATTATAGAGCTATAGTACATGTTTTTATACCAAAAGACAAAAAAGAAATATAAAACCATGATTTTAAGAAACCCTACAATGTACAAATTTTTTTTAAGAAAAACTAATTTAATTACTAGAATTTTGGAGTCTAACTACATCGAAGCGAATTTAACACACTGACTCCTAATGGAACTTTAAAAGTAAGCCTTAAGACGTACAAAATTTCGAAATGTAACAAACAAAACTATTTATCAAACAAAATATTTAAGAAGATTTTCGGTAGTAAAGAAGAGATCATACCAGAAATGGCAGGTTTTGAGGTCCTACTGGGAAATTAACCTGCCTTGAATCGTGCGTTCGGTTATTGTATTACAATTAAACAGAACATGGTGTGAGTTTTTATGACAGCATCGCTTCGCTAAATTGGTGGTATTTTTTTATATATCTTTATTTGAGAAAAAAGAGGGTTTAATCAGACATGATCATGCCACCCTCATTGGCACACACACAACACTATCTGCACAAAATTGCTTTTTTAAATAACATGTACAACATTTTCGTATTTTCTGATAAAGGACAAGCAAGAATGCTATTACATGCACCGAGTTCATACAAATTAATACCCTTCTTATTAAATAATTTAACCCTTTCGACCTTATTTCTAACACATTCTACTAACACGTGGTACACATCTTCTGTAACACCACACTCTGTACACATTGGCGAATTTATTTTACCAACTAGAAACGCGAAACAGTTTAACGCAATGTGACCAGAACGCAGTCGTAAGGCAATCACAATATCCAATCTAGATAATGTAGATCCAGTGAACCAAGGAGATCTTGTAAGGGAAGGTTGGATCGTCTTATACCAGATGCCTTTTGTTAAAGCTCTTTCATCAAAATATTCCTTCCACCTGTCTGCACACTTTTTCTTCACCAAAGGCAGGTAGTCAGTGTATAAAGCCAAACAGTTGAAATGGATTCCCTCCGTGACGGCTTCCCTAGCGAGGTTGTCTGCTGCTTCATTTCCCGGTATGCCAATGTGTGAAGGTACCCACTGAATTTTTAGAAATTTATTTTTGGACTGGAATTGTTTCAGGGAATTTAAAATGCTGTAACCTATCGGTGTACCTCGCACATTCGAGGTGCAACGAGCCAAATGATATATTGCACTTCTGGAATCTGTTAAAATGACGTATCTGCCAGCTTCAAAGGAATCAATGTATGAAATAGCTTCAGCAATAGCAATCAATTCTGTGTACATAATCGAAATATCAACATCAATACAAAATTTAATAGAATTATTTACTTGTGGATCATAAATTGCTAAACCACTACATCCAGAATTAATATCTTTGGAACCGTCTGTGTAAATTTTATAGAAATTGTTATAACTATTATCCAAAAAATTAAGACAAATATTTTTTAGTTCGCATATTGGGTATTCATTTTTTGGTTTGGAAATGGACCTAATATCGGTTTCAATAACTGAATGGACATCTATACTACTGACCCACGTATCAAGCGAGAACATCTCTAACTGATGACTGCTATAAATAGATAAAGGACAAAGCTGTTCATGAACCGTAGCCAACAGGGGTTTCGTTCTGCGTTTCCAATAAGAGTCTTGACACCTAGCGCCTAACTCATTTAACACACTTATTACTCCACTACCTGACATCGACTTATTTTTCAACCAATATTTGTTAGCAAGATAATATCTACGAATAAAAAGTGGTGGGAGGTGTAACTCAGATTCCATTACATGAATAGCGGTACTTTTAATAAAACCTCCGATAACACGCATACATTTGTTTTGTATTCGATCTAATTTTATTAAATGAGATTGACAGCTATTTCCATACAACATACTAGCGTAATCAAGCCTACTACGAATCATAGCCAGATAAATACGCCTCAAATGAGTCGGGTGAACGCCCCAATCGGTGCCAGATAACACTTTAAAAATATTTAATAGTCTAAAACAACTAACCCGTAACTCGTTAATGTGTTTTGACCACCGCAACGATCGGTCTAGCCATAATCCTAAGTATTTAATATTGTCTACAATCTTCAATTTCATACCGTTAACATATATGTCAATATTTTCTTTTTTGTAACTTCTTTTAAAAATACAAATTTTACTTTTTGATGAAGATATTTGTAGTCCGATATCAGTAATTAGATCCATAAACTTATTTATCGACGTTTGTAATTGAATCCTGCCTTCTTCTAACGAATCACAAATTGTATATAGTAAAAAATCATCCGCATATTGTGAAATGTAAATATTTTGAATACTTTTACAAATATTAATTGTAGTAATATTAAATCAAAACAAAAACTTCTCAACGAAGTAAATACCGAGTGACGAAAGCGAATCCACTCACAAAACTCCTGATATGAATTTTGCGACGAAAAAAACCACGAACATTTTTATTCACAAACGTAAACAAACACAAAAAATGTGAATGTGCTCGAAACGTTGCACAAATTGCATTTTTGTTTTTATTTTATTAGATTGATCAAGGCAATTTGGTAACGTTCCGAACACATTCACATTTTTTGTTTGTTTTTTTGTTTGTTTGTTTGTTTGGCAACGTTCCGAACACATTCACATTTTTTGTGTTTGTTTACGTTTGTGAATAAAAATGTTCGTGGTTTTTTTCGTCGCAAAATTCATATCAGGAGTTTTGTGAGTGGATTCGCTTTCGTCACTCGGTATTTACTTCGTTGAGAAGTTTTTGTTTTGATATCAATAGTTTTGTAAAAGGATTGGAAACAAAATGCTGTGCGATTATTTTTCATGCAAATATATACTCATTTATTTGACCAACACATGGAACTATCTATAATGACATGAGGGACTCTCGTAGGGCCTTTAAAAACAAACTTAAATGGTGCCAAGACAATTCAGAACAGATTAAAATGGACATACTGGCTACGTCATATAGAAACAAACATTTTGGAAAATTCTGGCAACAAACAGACAAACGGAATACAAGATCGAATATTCCGGCTGAAGTAGGGGGAGTGAGCGGTTGCCGTAACATAGCAAATATGTTCAAAACACAATTTACAGTGGATCCCTGTGAGATCAATTTCGCCGAGGCTGGCAGGGGGGATATCGTAAATAATGGGGAAAGCTTTGTACGTTTCACGTCTAGCGAAGTAGTAGATACAATAATGGGTATGAAGCGTGGAAAGTCGCCTGGACATGATGGCCTGAGTGTTGAGCATCTGCGACACGCTGGTGTGCACCTTCTTAGAGTCCTAGTTTTGTTGTACAATATTTGTATAAGCCATGGCTTTCTGCCGGACTCGATGACAAGGACAATAGTCGTGCCTATAATCAAGAATAGGGCGGGGGATGCGGCGGACCGAACCAACTACAGACCGATATCTCTTGCTACCATCATAGCCAAAGTGCTTGACGGCTTGCTTGATACTCAACTTAGCAGAACAATTAACATACACGATGCGCAGTTCGGTTTTAGATCAGAGCTGTCAACTGAGAGCGCAGTATTGTGTCTCAAGCAAGCTGTAAGGTACTACACGGATAGAAAGACCCATGTGTTTGCGTGTTTTTTGGATCTGTCGAAGGCATTTGACCTCGTATCCTATAAAATTTTATGGCAGAAGCTTGAAAAGGATAGCAGTTTAAGACCGGAGTTGATATCACTATTAAAGTACTGGTATGGTGCCCAAAGTAATGTGGTAAGATGGGGTGATGCACTTAGTGAACCATATAAATTAGGGTGTGGAGTAAGACAGGGGGGCCTGACGTCACCCAGATTGTTCAATATTTACATAAACGGGCTCATAGAGAGGCTTAGCGGGGCAGGCGTCGGTTGTTCGATAGATGGCGTAATGATGAACAATTTTAGTTACGCAGACGATATGGTTCTGTTGAGCCCGTCGGTCAGTGGTCTTCGAAGACTGATAAAAATCTGTGAGGAATATGCAAAGGAGAATGGACTGAGGTATAACGCTAAAAAGAGCGAAATTTTAATTTTTCGAGGAATAAACAAACAGTTAAATTTCATTCCTAAAATACATCTGTGTGGAACTTCTCTAAAACTAGTATCTGAATTTAAATACCTTGGTCATATTGTGAATGAACGCCTGGGTGATGATAGTGATATCGAGCGGGAGCGCAGGGCTCTGTCGGTTAGAGGCAATATGTTGGCCCGTAGGTTTGCACGGTGTTCGACACAGGTAAAATTAATATTATTTAACGCCTATTGCCAGTCCTTTTACACGTGCAGCTTATGGGAGAACTATACGCGGCGGACATATAGCGCACTGCGTGTTCAGTACAACAATGTGCTGAGGGCTTTGTTGAGGAAGCCTCGATACTGCAGTGCATTGGCAATGTTTGCGGAGGCTCGTGTAGACGACTTCTATGCGATAATACGAAAGCGGACCGTGTCCGCAATGACAAGATTACTGAACAGCTCCAACAGTCTTCTCAGCATATTGGCGTTAAAGCTAGACGCTCCCCTCTGGAGGTCCTGGGATAGTGTACACGTAGCATCGAAGCGTAGCGTATACTGACTGTAGGAGTATAGCGTTGAGTTATTTGTAGAATTAAAAAAAAAAATAATTAGAACGATGATTTCCATGAATTTTATTTTATTTAATTTCTTTAATAGTATTTTATGATTTTAATTATATTTGATTTGAATTGAATTTATATTTATTTGAATTGAATTTATGTTTAATTTTAATAATTTTATGAATTTTGTGCATTTTATTAATTTTATTTTTCTGTATAATTTAAGATTGTTATGTTGAATACTAACTACGAATACTATTATAACATTAGTTACTTAAGTTAAAATGTTACTAACTTATGGATGAATTATCTGAAATAAATTGATTTATTATTATTATTATTATTGTTATTTGGAATAGTTGCCTCTGACAAAATGAGAGTGTTTTGGCTCAGAGGATGAGCGTTGTAATGGTAATGACAAAGACGAGACCTCGAGTTCGATTCCGACAGGTGCCCGATTTTTTTTTCATTTGATTTTTTCAGTTTCCATTTATTTTTTTAATTCATTGCTTCAAATCAGAATTTCTTCAGTATTCGGATTTTTTTCTGTAAATTTTGTTTTATTGTTACAGACGGCAATGCGTTAGTGAGTTTATTCATTGTTTATTGTTGTTATCATGTCTTTATTACTGTGCAACTAGCATTGAATTTTAACCGTGTTGTGAGTACGATTCTGGCTTTAAAAGTCATTTTTTGGCCATTTTTGGTCATTTTTCATGATTTTTTGAACTTCTCAGGGCCATATCTCAAAATTACGAGTTTTCCCAGATATGTGCTATACACCAAATTTTAGCTCTAATTTGGGGCTACGAATGAGGAAATTTTCGAAAAAATCGTTGGCCCCGTTTTCGAGAAAATGGCCGATCTGTCCCCGGCCAGTTGGCCATTTTTTGCCTTTTGACCAAAAATGTCACGCCAACAAATGTTTTTGCCATTAAAATGGACATTATTCAAAAGATAAGCTTAAGACCTTTCCAATGATGCCCAATTTGTCAATGTGCGTCAACTGGTTTGGCCACAGTCCCTGTACGAAAAATGGCCATTTTTGGCCTTTCGAGGGCTGGCCACGGCCAACATGGCGGCCAAATCGAAATGTCGTAGAACAAAAAAGTCTTAGTTTTTGATGTACTTCAATCCCTGAAAGTTTGAACAAAATCAGTTGAAACTACGAATATACCCACACACAGACAAAGTAATCATCGATGGAGGCGCCAGTCAAAATTTTCAAAATGTCATATCTCATCAACCGGTGGTCGGATTTTGGCGTTTTTGGGCTTGTTGAAAAGGTCTCGACGAGGACCTTTAGGAAAATCTTTTTCAAGGTGGAAATAAGTGATTTTATACTAGTGCGGAGCCAAAAACTAAATTTTAGTCTCATTTTTCAAACGGCCGTAGAGGTGAGGCGGTAGGTATATTGCTAAGTGTAAATGCATTTTCTGGGTCTATGGGCCAAGGGCCTTCTAAAAATATCACACTCATACCAGAAGGTCTCATATATAAAAAAATCGATATTGCGCGTATATATACAGAGTTAGACTTTCAGCACTATGGGTGCTTTCGTCACTCTGAGCTAGCTAACGCCCGCTTTGATAATAAAGGTGAAAGAGGATCGCCTTGAGCTAGACCGTGACATGTACTTCTACAAATATAGCGATTGTTAACTAAAATTTTAAGATGTCTGTCTTTTAAAAAACTCCATACATATCTACATAATTTAGAATTAATCCCTACCCGCTGCATAGTACTTATTAAGCAAACTATGTCAACATTATTGTACGCGTTATCTACATCAATGAATGAAGCAATGGAAATTTTATTCTTTGCAAAACCGGTTTGTATTCTTGAAACCAGACACGTGAGGTTATCTACTGCGGAGCGACATCGTCTAAAGCCAGTAGTATTTGCTGAAAAAAGATTATTTCTCTCCATGTACCACTCTAATCTTTTGAGTAGAATGCTATGAAAAGTTTTACAAATGCACGAAATCATATATATAGGACGAAAAGATGCAGCTGTTTCTGAGTCACGGCCCGGTTTAGGAATCGGAACAATAGCAATATCTCACCATTGAGTAGGTACAAAACCTAGGTCATAAAATAAATTAAATAACATTAATAATATATTTTTGCCATTATCAGGTAAATGGATCAACATAGAATAAGATATCTGGTCACATCCGGGTGAAGTATCTTTGTGCCGCATACAACGATCTAACTCCTGGCTCGTAATAGTAAATCAAGGCTTGATTTAAGAGATAAAAAAAAAGGTTCATTCGGGATAACATAATCAGGAGTTAAAGTACCAAGCAATTCATGAATTATTTCACTCTTTAACTGAGTTCGAGAACGTTTACGACCTTTGAACCATTGCATTTTCTGCCACATCTCACTTTGAGTAATTTTATTATCAAATGAAGAGCAATAATCGTGCCACGCTTTATTTCGAATTTGACGGAGTAGTTTTTGACAGTCGCGAATTTTAGTCATTAATTTTTCAAGATTATTGGGAGTTGGATTACGACGGAATAAGGATAAAGCCAAACGGCGTTCTGCTATAATTTTAGATAAAACAGGTAGCCAATATGGCTTTGGTATAAACCTACTATTGAAAGTACAACTCATCCTGATATATGGTATAAAATAGTCCGCTGCTTTATTTAAACAATCTATAAAATTATCATAAGCTATTTGCGGGTTATCACTGCAATATACGTAATCACTCCACACACACACAATATACGAAACAACTCCAAATATTTTTTATAAGAAACCCAGTCTGCATTTTTAAAATTACGACGTAAAATAACACTACTAGTTTTTTGATCAAAATACGTAGATATCATAATAATAAGGTGGTCACTACCTAACGTTTCATTTATTGTTCTCCAATTAAACTTTATCGCTATATCAGATGATGTCAATGAGATATCAGGTGAAGATTGTTGCAGTATATTATTAACTAATTTAATACGTGTTGGACTAAAAATATTATTTAAAATAACATAATTACTTTCTAAAAGAGCATCATGTATCTGTGATCCTCGTGAATCTGTTTTATGCGACCAGTTACTATGATGTCCATTAAAATCTCCTAAGATAATGGATTTTCTATCTATAAAATTAAATAAATGTTCCCAGTCAGTTTTATTAGTACGCACAGAGGGTGCACAGTATACGGATAAAATAAAATTAATATGTGAACAATTAAAAATTTTAACAATAAGAACTTCAATGTTTGAATTACTAGCTTGATAATTACACACACAGCTACTAATTGAATTATGGATTAAAATGGCTACTCCTCCGTACGAATCCGATCTATCATTGCGAAAAATATTATAGCCACTTAGTTTTAGTGGACTACCAGGTTCTAGCCACGTTTCATTAAGGGACGCAATATGGATTTTCTCTTTGTATAATATATGTTCTAATGCTGACAATTTAGGACGCAAGCTTTGTGTATTCCAATGAATGATATTTAACCTCAAATTTTGATTGCTAGCCATCACTGAAGTAGTCCAATACCAATTTCAATGTAGGCCAGTTCGATACACTTTCAACAACTACCAAAATAAGCCATTCTAGGCAGCACTTAATAACACTGTTTATTTTATTTTGTATTGATATATCTCTTACTTTTAAAATCGCTTTTAATCTATTTAAAAGTTCGCTAAAATTCACATCTCTTTTCTTATTCTGTGTCGCCTCTTCCTGTTTATCTCCATTCCAAATTGGTTTATTAGAGTTAGTTGTATTTTCAAACTGATATACAGGTTTTTTGGACTGTTTCTGTTTCTTGGACGTAAGAGGTGTAGTTTTTCCATTCATGTTGTTCATATCAGTTTGGTGTACAGCAGCTTGAGTAACAACGTTCACAAAGGACGGGCCCTGATTTGACCCTGAAAATACCGACTGGACCAGTGTTGAAGGAGACATATTAGGCTTTTCGTTCTGTTCAATTCGCTTCACTCTTCTTGGTCATTGTATCTATTTGGCACGTACATTGTTAGGGCACGTCTGTATGTGCAATTGTATTCAGCCATTAATTCTCTAAGTTTCTTTTCTTTAAAATATGATGGACAAGATCGGAGCAACGACATATGTTGCCCGTTACAGTTCACACACTTAAAAACAGTAGTGTCACAATTTTCGTGTTGATTACTACACTTGGGGCATATAATTTTTAAAGAAGGGCATCTTTTCGCCATGTGACCGAATTTCCAGCAACGTGAACATTGAGACACCGGAAATACATATTGTTCCACCCGTATTCTAAGGCCATCTATATTTACAAACGGGGGACGAAAAGACCCTTTAAAACAAAGACGCACGGACTCACTAGGTGACCATCCATTGACATCTGGGTTACGCTTCATGAGTCTACTTGCGGTGATAATCACCCCTGGTTCCGGACAAGAAATATTTTTCCGGATGTCCTCTTCTTGAATATCGATATCTATATCTTTAATTACGCCGTAGCATAAATTAACTTCCATAGCTCTCTGAATTCTCCAGCCTTTTTCAATCAGTTCCTCACTATTTTCTAATTTAGCTGCTGCAATCTCACTCGTCAAGTCTACCCGAATCTTATATGGATTTATATATTTAATTCTATCAATGGCCGTGATACCCGACTTTTGAAATATCTTCGCTATAGCAAACTGTTTCGGAATTTTTTCAGCAGATGAAATATAAATCTCAACTTTTTCTTCTTTTGGTTTATACTTCTTCTCTCTACCCCGTACAACCGTCCACTCCTCTTCATCTTCCTTCTCTCTATTTCTTTTAATAGGTCTCTGTTCATTATTGTTACCTGAAATGGGCCGTTCGTTCTCTCTTATCTCTGTTATCATATCAATCTCACTAAGGGAGCTCAATTTACTCCTCAGATTCGATGTATCTTCTGAATAAACTTCGTTTGTAATCTCGTCCATTGTCACTAAGGCGGCCGCCGGCGGCGGCCACTTGATATATATAGAGGAATATCTGAACCCGACGGCGGACGCACGCAATAACGTAAATAAAATAATTACAAAACACAAACACCTCGTTCGAGTGCCGAGACGAGACTGATGTGGTATTTTTAATGTTTATCAAAAACCTTTTATGTCGCTTTAACCAAAAATACCTGTATTTATTTTTACTTTTTGAAGCCTTTAATTTTTTTTTTGTTTATAAAACCAGGGAAGCAAAATGGAACCGCTTCAACTGGCAGGTAGTAAATATTTTCTAATAGCAAACAAAATCTGTCAAATGGTAAGAAAATTCGATTTTTTGCAGATATAAACTTTCCTCCAAATTTTAGTAAGTTTATGAAGACGTTCAATACATGATTGTATATTCATGTTTCATTTAGACATATTTTTGGCAAAGCCATTTGAATTGTATTTTATATTCTTGCTTTATACAAAGGATATAGAGTAACATCTAAAATTATTTATATTAAACGTTGGTGTTTTCTTCAAAAACTTGTTTTTTTTTTTAAATAGTTATCGTAAACTGAAAACTAACCTTTTACTATTCTAGTCCAGGACCATTATATTTAAATGTTAGAAAATTGTGGTTGGTGCTAATTTTGTACGTTTTTAATTAGAGCAAGTAAATGACACGCCTTTCATATCAATTTCATAATTGAATACTTCGTAGCCACAAAATTTACCTATTAGTAGTATTGTATTATTATTTTCTGTTTAAATAAAATACTCTTTATTAAAGTCACAAAACTTGTAAATTTCTCGAAATTATAAATATCAATAAAATTTGTTTTCACTATAAATTTTTTATAATTATAATATTATTGTCTCTTTAGCACTTTTCACAAAAGTTTTACACTTAAACTGACTGAAAGTGGGTTAGTTAGGGAAGTGTTCTATTTGACAAATTTAACTGACGTCTTAAAAGACGTGAATAATTGAAATTTGGTATTCTGGTAGTGACTGACATACCAATGTATCACTAACATCTTTAAAGTAGTAAGCGGCTAATAAAGTAGCCACATGTATTTTATTGACTATTTGTAAAGTGACATGTTTAATATACATTTATTATTTTTACATAATTTTATTAACTAAAAGAAAGATATAGTTATGTTATATAGGATTTAAAATTTAAACTCAATCGTTCGTTATATTACACTACAAACATATTTTTATATATGAAGAGCAATCGAAAATGCAGGTCGATTGGAAGTAAGTAAGGAATGTAAGTGATCACCGCCGGCAATGTGACACTAGAAGATGCCTTTAAGTCCGGCAACGCTCTTATATGTATTATATTAATAGCTTCACAACATCAAGTAAATCGTCTTTGTGAGCTATTTCAATATAATTATAATTTTCTAACATGAAACTTTGAATTTAAAAATAGATATCGTATAACACTTGTAAAATATTTTATTTTAGTGTATACATTAAAAAAAAAAAAAATCTTCATCAAAATTTGTTTATCTTATCCTATCTATATTCCAGATTATACTATTTTAATTAAAAACTATAAAATGTTAGGATATAATAAATCTTGCGAGATATTTTCACACGCAATACAATTTAACAAAATGCAGTTTTAAATTTTGTTACAAAGGTTATAAAAAATATGAAAATGAATTTAAAACTCATAAAAAAAGTACAATAAATATTATTTTTAATATTCTTATATAAATTTTATTACTTTTACTTATCTTGATATGTTACATATCTTTGCATTAAAAAAATTATTGCTAATTTATTTTACCAAAGTTTAATAAAAATATGAAAAACTTTTTTCCATTTGTACTTATTTTATTATATACTCTTTTTCTTTCTTTCTTTATCGTTAGGTATAATATTATTTAGATAAATTTTTGGTTTATAAATTTTATCTAGCTACATGAGCTATATATGTAGCTACACGTGTATATATGTATATAAATACTAAAAAAAATGTATTCAGTCTTTTATTTTTTCTAATTCTTCCAATAAGTAGTTATGAAAGAAATGCTCAATTAATTAAAATATTATAACGTAGTCGGGTTTAAATATTGCTATTTTCAGCTTCAGGTATCCTTTGTAAATAAAACATTAAAAAGGTTTCCTGGATCGGTCGATTTTATACAAATACTTTCCTTTTAGTGTCAATATTGAACTTTAATCCATTCTTGTGCATAAATAAAAACAATACATTACAATGATACATTAATTATATTTTCTAATAATTATTCCCTATTTTTATTTTTGTTATCAGCATGTCTGTTATTTCTTATAATGGTAATAATTGCGTTTGTTTCTAACCATCAGTGAGAGTGTCGGAACTCAGAACGAAAAATCCTCCTCATATAATGTTTAGAATATTATGAACGATTCTGCAGTTTTGCTAACTCTGGTTAAAATTTTATTTGCAGTTCTCTTTATTAGATTTATGCGACCGTAATAAACTCATTATCCCGGCGTACACAGTTCTCTTAAGAGACGCCTCGTCCATAAAAGCTTCGATTAAATGATCAGGTTTCAAGTTTTATTTAAAGTCTTTAAATTAAAAATCATTTTATAAAAATATTGCCGGAGCATATCCATATTTTTAACTCTCGATATTTTTATGACGCACGTATGATAGTGTAGAGTGAAATAAATTTGATAAAATAAATTCTTAAGATTGAGATGCTCTCAATGATCATTTCTCTCTTCCACCGGTATCAACAATAAGCGAGAAAGCTGAAACTCTACGGGACTTGTCTGCCTTGCCAATGCCGAATTCTTTTCCATTTTATTTAGGTGTTGTTAGTGAACTGGATGTTAAAACAGCCATACTCTCTATTTCATCTAATGCTATGGGTAATGATAACTTATGCTTGAAAATGATCACCTCTATTCCCTCCATCACTCTTCAAGTTTTGACGCACATTTTTAATTATTCTCTTTCTTCATCTACCTTTCCTTCGGCTTGGAAAATGGCGCACGTCATTCCTCTCCCTAAAGTTTCAAACCCAACTTGTGTTTCTCATTTTCGACCGATTTCTATATTACCATTTCTCTCTAAAATTCTCGAAAACATTGTTCATAAACATCTCTAATTCTCTTCTCTCTCCTTATCAGTCTGGCTTCCGTCCTGGACATAGCACAGGAACTGCTCTTTGAAAAGTAACGGAAGACGTACGTTTGGCAATTAAGAATAAATATGCTACTATTCTAACATTATTAGATTTCACCAGAGCCTTTGTCTGTCGATTTTGACGTTCTCCTGGGTGTTTTGCGATCAATGAACATGACCTCTTCTAAAATTGCTTGGTTGGATTACTATCTTCGACGTTGCTCACAGTGTGTTATTCTTGACTCTTCCTTCTCCAACTGGGCTTATCTAACGGCTGGTGTGCCTCAAGGTGGTATCCTTTCTCCACTACTTTTTTCCATTTTTATGAACTCTGTCAGTAAAGTCATTTCTTCCAGTTTCCACCTATATCCTGACGACTTGCAGTTATATCGTCATTTTAATATTGCTGACATTAATCAGGCTATAGCTGCAATTAATTTAGACTTTTAACAGAGAGACGAAGCTTCTTAGCATTCCATGGATTCACCGTGCGGGTGCCGGGCCCATCGCGTTGCAAGAAGAGGAGCGCAAACAATGCCTGGGACTTGCGACCCAGATGTAGGTTTAAGGGGCCCCTTTACTATGCGCATACACGCTCACCTTCACTGTTTACGCTCCTCTCCCTACCTAACCAAATATCGTAAGAACCTAATAAAGCCGCCTTTGAAATACGTTCCAGAAATGAACTGATGATCGTTCTAGAAAGGCCGAGGTCCTTAAATAAGTTGTAGAGAGATTTTGCTGTTATACCTCTCGCTCCTACTTCTACAGCGTACAAATTAACTATAAATTTATTCCTGATCAGTTCGTTACACAGTTCGTAATACTTGTTAAGCTTAAATGTATGATCTTTGGGTATGTTTGTTTCCCAGGGTACAGTAAGCTCCACAAGTATAACGCGCCTTAGTTGTTTTGAATACAGGAATAAGTCCGGCCTAGATGACGAAACACAAACATCCCCGGGGATTTTGTATTGCCTTTCATACGTGTCCATCATGAGAGTCCAATCAGGAGACGCGTCCAAGATGGAATAAGGTTTTAATTTAGATTTTTTGGACGAACCTGCCTTTACGAACTCTACTGATTTTTTGGTGGTTGTTATACCCCTCTGCGCTCTTGCTACAGAAAGACTAACTGCTTCTCGTATGATTTCTAATACTTTATCGTGGCGACGCGAGTATTTACCTCTATTTAATAGTACCCTACACCCTACTAGCAAGTGTTTCGCGGTTCCTACTGCCTCCCCGCAGATGTTGCAAGATTTTTCGGTGGCTTTGCCCCATCTTACTAAGTTACTTTGATCTGGGAGAGTCATTTGGAATGCATTAAGATAAAATTTTAATAATGCTGGGGACCAATCATGAAGCAGGGTGCGCCATCGTAAAGCTAATGGAATACAAAAATCTCCTATGGTCACCCATTCGTTTTGCAATTCTAGGCTCATCGCGTGCAACCGGTAATTATCATTTTCATCGTGCCGAATAAAGGATTTTATTATTTCTATGTCTGGTTCTTTCCTATTTGATCCTAGCCCTGCTTTATTTGTTTGAGCACCTATCATAAATTGTTTATGGAATTGAAGTCGTGACTCCAGCTCTGCGGCAATTTTATCTTTTGGGAGAGATGTTACAGTATCATCATTCGACTTTGAGATGATATGTCTCTTGGTCGCTCTTAGGTGTTTATAGAGTTCCGATGGTTTCTTTAATTTTAACCCAAAATTGTGTCGGTCTTTGGTCAAATTATTGGTCTAGGTCTTACGAATTGCTCCTGAATCCGGTTAAATCTCAAGCATTGCTTTTATGTACTCGACATCAACTTAATTCCTCACCTACTCTTGCTCCCTTATTTCCTAACGACACTGTAAACAATTTCTCCAACTCTGTTAATCTTATCTTGGAATCTAGAATCTACCTTATCTTGGAATACACAAATTAATGAGGTGAGCCGCAAGGTGCACTATGCACTTCATTTATTGAAGTGTCTCTAAAACTTCCTGCCTATGAAAACTAAGATTTCCCTTACTCAAACTCTCATTCAGCCCATTATTGACTACGCCAATTACTGCTATTTAAATTCCACAGAGGAGCTTATTAATAAACTTGAGCGTATCAGATTTATTTTTGGTTTAAAAAAGTTCGACCATGTTTCCAACTTTCGTAAAAAGCTTAAGTGGCTCCCAATTCGCTTGCACAGAAATACTCGCATTTTATGTCTACTTTAAAACATCCTCTATAACCCAACTATCCCATTTTATTTGCGCGATCGTTTCTCTTTTATACACAATTCAGAATCTCCGTGTAGACCATATCTTAGAAAGAACCTCAAATTTCCTACACATAAAAGTAAAGTTTATACTCATTCTTTCACGGTTCAAGCAGTGAGATTATGGAACTAAATTCCTTTCAATATACGCAATGCTAAGACTGTCACAATTAAAAAAAAAACGAGTTATCGAATACTACCTTTCTATATAGATATAAATTTATTCAATGTATTTGTATGTGTTTATATTATTTCAAACTTTTTTTTTAATATTATGTGTGTAAATAAATGTTAAATAAATAAAAAAAGTTTTATGAGTTACATACACATTTATTTTTAATAAATTGGATAAAAAAAATATATTTGCTTGTGAATAAAAATTGTACCTAAAATTGCCAGATATTTTATAGCACCTTTGTTATCTACTCACGATCTTACTTAGTATTTACCGTGTTCTTATTGAATTGCCGAAATACAGTTCACATTCACTCCTGGATTCAATAAGAGCACAGGCGAGATGAATGTCAAACCATATTAACCCAAATAATATGACTGTGGCATATATATAAATATTTTTTTGTTTAATATAACTTTTTGACATTTGACTTCTTTTTTTTTTATATAAATAATAAGATATGTATCCGAGACCTACAATGACTTTATATTCACAACTAAAACTTAATAAGAAAGTCTCTGGAGTTAACGATTTTTCGGTGAATAAAATGATTGCTTCGCGGTGCCTTTTATGTGTTGCGTCGCCTTAGAAAGGGATAGAAATAAACTCGAGTATGTAAAAATAAAACTATTCTTTTTTTTTATTCTTTAATAATAAATTGCTATAGTTTTATTATAACTAGAACTAAAAAGCAATAATGTAATAAATATTTTTTATTACTTTTCAATCCTTCACCTCTCTGTGGGAAACCCTGTGATTGCTTCTTTCCCTCATTCTTCTTAAACTGGTACAAAAACAATCGCGTAATAACCAAAATACCATTGGCCAGTCTATAAATACAAGCGTTAATTAGTTATTGGTACCGCCTTAAAATTTCCATTTATTATTCAATTTTCATAAATTATCTTGACATAAATTAACTGAAGTCGATAATTGATTGTATTACCTTGAAAAAAATATGATTTACTAAAGTAAAAAAATATGTATTTTTTTTACGTCGCGGGCAAAATCTTGTGTACCAAATTATAAATCCCTAAATTATCAGAATCATTAACATGTATTTTCATAAAAAATATCAGTAATTGCTTTGATTGAACTCTCGACATTTTATAAATTAGCTTTCCTCATTAGACAAACAGACATACTCGTATAATTAAAATTTATCGCAAGATTATCTACAAAATATTAATTATTATTTACATAATAATTAATACAACAGTTCTGGTATCCAAAGTAACTTCAGCAAATTTAATGAAATATTAGTATAATTGACCAAATTACGGACTTCTGATCTCATAAACGATTTTAACTACCAGTTACTAAGTGTAGTATAGAATAGTTTTTAAATTTTAATTCATATAGTCGAATTTATGAAATTTGTGGACTATTACGATGCTGTAACAAATGTTAAATCCTGAAACACAAAATTATAAAATTGATGTTAAATTTATTTTCTAGCGTTAGAGAAATATATTCGAGTAAATTCAATATTTGTATCTTCACCGGCATGCAAGAATCCCTGGAGTCATGTATTATATAAATTCAAGAATATCTGATGTATTATAAAAATATATGTTTTATTGTAATGTTATTGGTTGCGTTACTATTTGGGTTTTTATTCCATCCGTTAAAAGCTTTTAGCGGTTTGCTTCTGTCAAAGTGAAAATTATACTTTGTGTTTAATAAAATAATTTTGTTTTTATTTTAAATTTAAAATAATCATCAACCACCAAATGTAAAATTAATAAGTTTTACCTACTTATTTTGAAAGGTAAATCATTCTAAACAAATACTTTATTGACAAAAAATACTAATAATACTTTTCTTCTTCTTACTAATAATACTTTAACATACTTTTCTTTTGTTTACGAATTCCACTTCGGCGGAACAATTACTACTTAGATCTAGACGCGATATCTAGATAACAAAAGCATTATATATTGTTTTAAAAAAATAACATTTCATGAGTTAAATCATTAAGAATATCCATGTTAATTATTAAAAAACAAAGAGTTGAAATTATTAATATTTAAAACTTGTATAAGTTTTTTCTACTTAAAAATTAAAATATTCCATTTTTTTCTTTTTACTTTCATACATTAAGATAAAATCAAATTAAAATTATATTAACGTAACTTACGTTAAATTAATGTGTTGCAAAATTCTACGTGAGCGTGTTCTTATGATTAAGTTTTCACGTAATATGTAGTTTCTTGATGAATGTAGACATTCTATTGGTTGTGATGTTGTTTTAATGAGCTGGAAGTTACTATCTCGCTAATAAAATATTAAATTTGTTAGTAGATATATTAGTGACATTATTCCCAGATATATTTTTAATTAAATATATTTTAACTATAAGGACTGATGCTTGAAACTATTAAGAATTAGTGATAATTAGTACTGTGAGTAATAACTGAAATTCAATAATTATTATAAAATTCTTGCATTTTTTAAACTTCAGGCTAATTTAAAGTTTATTATATATAAATAAAATAATGATCTGATGGGATCACAATTTTATTGCCATTACGCCAAAAACACATATTGGTAAAATAATTTCCTGAGCTTTGATATTAAAAACATAGAGGTACGACTTCTGGATAAGTGGTTATTAAAAAAAATGTTTTTATTAATGTTTTACATATTAAATTAAAATACATCTTTACAAATTTTTGGACATTATAAAATCACAATTTCTTAAGTTATATACTTGTAAATTGTAATTATTTAAGAGTAGTAGTAAGAGTTACCACATGTCAAATAATATAAAACATAATATTAAAACTTTTTAAACATCCCTTGACATAATATTTAAGTAGATCAATATAAACTTATTATAAAATACCAAATATATTATTAACAGAGTCTATAATTTATAATAATAATCATTATTATTTGTTTAAATAAACAAAGATATTAGTTACGAGGGCCAAACTGAAAGTTTTTAGAACTGGCCACTTAAAAGCATTATATTAAAAAAAATAGTTTAAATTTTGAAAATAGAACTCTTTACCAATATTATTGAGTGTACATTTCATTCATTTGTCATTTGTTTTACTATTTGGCGGCAAATTGAAAATTGTCTGTGCACGTCAGAATGAATTTAAGCCGAGAAAATTTTCGTGCAATGATTTTTTATGACTTTCGATGTCATTTAAGTCAACAAGAAAGTTATGATAGACTTCGATTGGCTTTTCACGATGAAGCCCCATCTCGTGCCACAGTTTACAACTGATTTAATGAATTCATACGTGGTCGAACTAATCTCACCGATGATTTGCGTGAGGGACGGCCTTCTGAAGCGACGACTGAAGATAACATCAGTGTTGTGCGGCGTATGATCGAGACTGACAAAAGAGTGACCTATCAGCAGATTCGGACAAGTCTAGGCATAGGTATGAGTCAAGTGCACAAAATCCTCCATGAACATTTAGCGGTCAGGAAGCTTTGTGCCCGCTAGATACCGCATAATTTAACCGAGGCTCAAAAACTCCGCCGTGTTGATTGGTGCCGAGAAATGATCCAAAAATTTAACGGAGGTGACTCAAATGCTGTGTTCGACATACTAACGGGTGACGAAAGCTGGATTTACTGTTATGATCCGGAAACCAAAAGACAGTCTGCTCAGTGGGTGTTTCCTTCCGAAGAGTTGCCAACTAAAGTGAATAGAGGTCGAAGTGTTGGAAAAAAGTTGGTGGCCTCGTTCTTCGGAAAGACAGGTCATTACGCGACAGTAGTCTTAGAGGATCAGAAAACGGTTAATGCAGAGTGGTATACTAACAATTGTTTGCCACTTGTCTTGGAAAAAGTTCGAGAGAAACGACCTCGCAACAGGATCCTCCTTCATCACGACAATGCCTCGTCGCACACTGCCAGGCAAACGATCGACAATTTGGTGACCTCAGACGTGGAATTACTGGGTCACCCGCCGTATAGCCCCGACCTCGCACCCTGCGATTTTTATTTATTTCCGAAAATAAAAGAAAAACTTCGAGGAAAACGTTTTATAGACGCCGAAGAAGCAGTGGCTGCGTTTCAAAACGCCGTCGAAGAGACCCCTAAGGCCGAGAGGGCAAGGTGCTTTTCTCATGGTTCCATCGAATGCAGCGATGTATTGATGTAAATGGACGCTATTTTGAAAAATTACAATATAACTAATAACTTGCTAGAATGCTTAGTTTTTGATTTTCTAAGAACTTTCAGTTTGACCCTCGTATATAGCCTAAGTCTTGTTAACTAAACCGATACATTAATTACATTAATATTTGTAGAAATCAGAATCATGAGAATCAATCAGAGTCACTAACTCCATAATAGCAACTCAACACCGTAGAGTTGCCGTTATGGAGGTAGTCACTTGTCTTAATAAGTCCCCAAATATTTGAAGCTGAACATGATATAATTATAAGATACTTAATATCAGAAGCTAGTAGGTGAAGCACAGATTGTGTTTATATGATGTATGATGTGTACAATAGAAGTAAGCGTTGCATGGACGTCTATCAAGATGTCAATAGATATCTTTGCGATGAGATATTCAGTATAATTATTAATAAAACATGACATTAAATTAATTAGTGTCTACTTTACGTCATTATTAGCTGTATATGAAAATATGTTGCTACTCTGAAAATACGTTTAGAAGCGATCGAAGTGCATTTCTAATTAAAAGGCGCAGCGACCCGCTTGATACGAAATTAAGTTTTCATCCCTCTGCTTTACGGGGAGATGTTTAATTTTGAACTTTAGCTACAATGTTAATATTTATATGATTCGGGATATAAATCGTCAAATTTTATTTGTATACCTAACTTACAGAAGATAATTATTTATTTAATTGAAAGTAGAAAACTAATTAATATATATAAATTCTTAGAAACGAGATCGAAAGGGAGTTTTTTCTAAATAATATTACACACGTTTTAATAATCAATTTAATGAATTAACACAAAATCTTACAAAATTATACACTTTAAATTAACGAATCCTATACAATTACTAATTATTCTAACTGGTAAAGTCAATCCTATTCCAACAACATGACAAAAACAATTTTACCAACAAAATATTACGACCGCACAATGTACCGCACCCACTGACGAAATGCAAAAACGCCCTGATAACCTTTGACAGATGCTTAAATATCACTCCTGTATCTGTATCTGTATATCTGCCTAAAGTATATACATTTCCTCAACATTAGGAAGAAAAATTAAAAAGAAAACTTCCTTTAAAATTCCTTCACCAGCTGTAGTTATTTCGTTGACTCCAGTAATTAAAATATTTTCAACTAAGTACTCAAAGGCCAAAATTACCAATACGTGTGGAAATGTGGATAATAAGTTTCTAAGCTTATCTTTTAATTACAATTCATATTTTCGATCAATTTTCTATTTAGCTATAAGTATTACTAAATTTTCAGCCTTACCTTCTTTTGTAGATTGGCTATAGACACATAGAGTATTGCTAGGCAGATTAAAATAATAGAGTTACGGCCTGAGTAACTTTGTGTAAAACCGCTAATGTCGGTCAGTGTAATGTAACTCCTGATAAAAATGTTAAAATCTTCTGTTATAAACATAGCTTTTGTTATTATCCAAGACATTTTTTTTTATTCATTTAAAATATACTAAAACGTACCTACTAAGCTATATACCAAGATTAGTTAATCTTCTTGCACCAATTGTATCATTTGTTTTTCCTCTGTACTGTGGGAAGAACTGGCATTTGTTCGATAATTGGTTTACTCGATCCTTAATTCGCCACAAGCCACAACTACGGTATATGAAATTTAATTTAAGCTTAATCTAGCTGAATATAAGAGTTATAATTCCATTAGTGTGTTTCTTCTCGTTAACTATAGGTGTCGAAGCAATCACATGTTTCAATGGTATTGGAGCTATAAGAAAAAAAATTTTACTTTGTTTACAAAAAGTTAAAAAGCTGTTAATAAAACTGAACAATATAGGTGGAAAAATATTAATTACCTTCTATCGGCTTAAAATTCAAAATAGGTTTGAATAAATTTCTTAAACACTCAAAAGTGATGTTCCAACTAAAAATGTAGGTTCCATAATTCGCAGTTAAAATATTTATTCGACTTATTTACAGTTATCTTTCGAATATTATCTGATTTTTTAATCTACAAAAACTGTGACTCTTATCTGATAACAAATAAATATGACGAATGAATTTTATATATTTTTATAGAAATTATATACAAAAACTTTTAAATATAAAATTTTATTTGCCACTGAATCCTGTTGGAGGGTTGAAAGATGAGCTTAGTTATAAGATTTTTAGACAGCAATTAATTCGTTGTAATGTATTTTATTCGTGAAAATAACGATTTAGCCCATATAAATGGCATTTTTTATCTGTTGGATCCAATCTTAATTACATCAATTTAGAAGGACCATTGTCATACTTATATAGAGAATAACTTAATTCTTATATATTTAGAATAAACTGTAACAATTTGTAACAATCACACCGGATTGTGAAAACAACATCTAAATGAAATTTAATGTTTTTAGTAATTAGAATAGTGAGTATTGTTTGATATTTATATCAAAAATAATTCTTAATTTCAAATACTATGTCATTAAGATTTTACACATATAAATAGAATTATTTTATGTTATATTTATCTACCAAGTACTTGTATGGTACAACAAAACTATTTTTATTATTCCCTCTAAGTATTATATTAGTTCCAGTAATTTTATCTTATTATGTGGTTACAAATTGTTTAATGCAATACGTCTATCTTATATTATCTTAACAGGAATTTATAACTCAACATTGAGAAATCTACAATGTGGCATTACACATCGATATCTCGATTCGATAATTGATACATTTTATTTTTGCAAATCAGTTCTAGTATTTAGGTGATTTTTTATAGAAACGGTGAATGTATTTCCTTTGAACCTGAAATTGAAAATTAGAACATAATATAACAGACATATTTCAAAGAAAATTCTAATTCAAATTATTGTTTTAAGAAGTTAATGTACTTTTATGCCTGTTTTTTAATATTGATGCTATTTAAATTAACTTTGAAACACAAATGTCAACGTACATAAGAGCTTAAATTTCAGAGTAAAAATTTAAACCTATTAAGATTTCAAAATAAAAGACCTTTAATAAAAGAGAATTTCAAAGGGCTGGCAATTATAATTTTTTTATCTTATAATTTTAGGCACCTGATTAAATTTAAAAGTTAGACATATCATAAGTAAATCTAACATTTTAAGTTTTACTTATAGTAGCGTATTGGTATGGGTACTTGGAATACTAAATCATATTAACCATACAAATACTACTATCGTTTAAATAATAAGTATATAATAATCACTTTGTCTCTCTAAAACATTTCAAAGTAATATTCATTTACTAAAATGTCATTATATATAATAATATTTACAGAATTATATATGTTGCTGAATAAAATTCAGTGACGGTAATAAAGAAAGTGGAAAAGTGAATAATCAAAATGGAATAATTAATAGATCACAGTTGAAATGAAATCCTCTGGGTATTACAATACGCCATTGAAAGCGAATTAAACTGGAAATTGCGACAGTGAAAATAAAATTTATTCTTTATTATATATTGTCAGTTTTCATATTCCACATATTCACTCTTTATATTGTAATGTACTAATTGTACTGTACTAATTATTTGTTTTAAAAACTATTAAAAAAGACATAACTACCGAGTTTTATACATATTTTTTCCGATAATATCATTAAAAATACACACATATACAAACTAAATATAGAACTTTAGTTGATACTTTGTAATTATAATACTATACGAGTAAACTATCAATAACATTATAAATATTTAAATTTCAACCTACATTATAACCATTTTTATAGAATAATATCAAACACCTCATTACTATATTAAATAATGTAACCTAAGCTACATCGTTACTATACAATATCATTAATTTACGTCAGTATGTCCAAAGCGCATCGAGTATCGTTAGTATCCTGGCGGAACTAACAGTATTGTACTGCTTGTAACAGTAATTTAAAGCAATGTACACAACCTTTTAAGAAAACTATATTATTATTAAATAGCAAAAGTTTTCTAATATATATCTACATATATAATATCTCTAGGATCGCTTGCAGAACTTTTTTCTTACTTCTATTGCACAATGGAAATACGACTGGCAGAAGAGAACAACCAGATATGCTAATCATACAGTTACATTAAAGCATTTTTCTCAAGATAAAACAGAGATACTTCACTCCCACACGGGTAATTAAGATAAAGAGAATTTGATATAATAATCTATATTTCATAATAACATCAAAATAGTGATCTCTGAACCATTATTATAAAGTATTTTTTACAAAAATATAGCTCATTAAGTGCTATTTAATAAAAATATGGTAAATACGCAAGCAAGGTAATAACAATAACAGGAACATAAAAATATGAATTTATATTTTGTTATATTTCTACGTGTAAAATAATTATTTAAAATAAAATTATATCGTCTATTAAGATTTTTTCAATGTATTATTAACAAAAAATCGTATTAGGTTCCTAAATTAGGAGGTATTTCACTTAATTTTGATATAGCCTTATTTGACAACCTTGATGCGATAAAGATAATCAAAGACGTATTTGCTAAAATTACAGAAGATGCTAAAATTAAAACTAATTATACACTCTTAGTTATTTCCTCAAGGCCTAAAATTTACTCTTACATTTTATAAGTTATTTGTCGGTTGTTCTGGTACCTTTAGTATTGTCTTCAGTTGTTAGTATTGTTATTCTATTGATATATTATATTATTGAAATGTTTTAAATGTCTAAGTTATATTATTATTCATTAAACATCCAACTACCCCAGCAACATATCTATATTAATTTAAAACATATATCTTTATGACTTTCATAAGACAAATCACTGGAATTCTGTTTATTTTCTGTTCTGATTGCTAACAGACTATCAGTAATAAATCTGTTGAAATGTTAAAATTGTTATAGTAATAAAAATACTTGTCCTTCACGTGTCAATATCGATCGTGATAAAGGTTTAGTTTTTCTGTATCCGTGACTACCATTATATCAAAGAATAATTTAAAACAATCCGCTAAAAACGCTGATATTCTGATTTTGTTTGTCTTATAATGGTTATATTATTGAAGTTATTTCATTCGTTACAATTGCATATACTTTTTGAGCCCATACACATTAGACCTGTTACTCGGTGCTCATTAATAAATGTCTAATAACTGTAAAATCTTGCACTCTTGTATATCTAAAAAAAATATGTTTCTCACCCTCGTAGAAATTTAAAGTTGCACCAAATTCGCTCTTGCAGAAATACTTACTTTTATGTCTCCTTTACACCGTTCTACATAATCCACTCCACGTTATCTGCGCGACCGCTTCTGCATTATGCACTATTTTAAATCTCCTTGACAATATTTCAGAACGAACTTCAAATTTCTATCTCAAGTTTCATACATATTCTTTAAAATTCGTGCATTTAAATTGTAGAACTAAATGTTATCTAAGAAAATTCTAAATATAAATAATATTTGTGTAGAGGGTTAGACTTGATTTATACATGTCTTATTTTATCATTTTATTTTTATACATATATATTAATTCCTGTTTTTGTATTATATATAAACTGCCTTTCATTTTCTATTATCCTATCAAAGGTCTTATAGAGGTGTAATTTGAAATATCTTTGTATATTTTATTATATTTTATGTTTATATTGTTTTTTAATAATAAAATGATGTACATTTAAGAAAATATATTATATTTTAATCAGTACACAACTTTATTAATAAACGATAAAGAATTTCAATAGTTTACGCCCCGTTACACTTGGAAATTAAAACTTTACTCTCTAGTTATGAAGCAGAGGTCTATTAATACCTCTAGAACACACTCTATCTGACGATCACATCACATAAGCTGTAGGTCTTCACTGCTCTATCTTTTCCTGTCTTATGAATGTTTAAACGGCACAGATACAAATCAATATTACATTGAACTCGTAACAGTATGAAGACGTCGAAAATAAATGTATTTTACAAATTTAATGATTAAATCTGTTTTAAAGTTACAAAGAATAAAAACCCATTATTTAGCATCGAAAGATTGTGGTCCGATTAAGGCTTTAACCGGGAATCCCTCCACATAATGTTATTTGTTCATAAAAATATATTTCTTCGCTTATATGGAAGATTACATAAAATTAAACAATTATTCATAATGCAAATTTGTCACTTAGTGTTCTTCAAGCTCTTGGCTTTCATTTAATAACTTATAAGTTTCACGTAGAACACACGTACAATAAAAAGTACAGAAGGTGGTGTACGTCTATCAAACCACTTTATATTATGTTATTAATTAAAATTTAACGATGACATAAATATTTTATAACACATTTTGTTAGGGAATATAAAAAATGACATGTCTTCAAGGTAACGGTATGGATATCATTTTAAGAATATAATTAAAGGATTAACCAATTAACAAATTTATCTAGATTATGTGTATTACCCAATAATATATTAGCGTTAAGTTGTTTCAGGTTTAGGACAGTAAAAACTGTATAATGGACTCTTAAAGCGCTATCTGTTTGTTTGTTTGTTTGTTTGTATGCTCTTTATTGTACATAAATAATATGAAAGTACATAGCTTAATGAATAATATGAAAAAAAAAAAAAAATTATGCACAAAGGCGGACTTATCCCCTGAAGGGATCTCTTCCAGTCAACCTCTGGATGAATGGACAAATAAAACATATCACATGGTAAACTAAAGTGAAAGAACACATTAAAAAAAGCAATAATATGAAAGAAAAAGAAAATAACTATAAAGAACTAAGTAACTAAAACTAATTTAATCTAAAGTGCTACTCATAATAATACAATATTGCCCACATGGGCTTGTTTTGTCGAAATATAACCAAGACTTATATAAAAATATATAAAAATATACCTAAAATATATATATATATATATATACTCGTAAATTTCAACAAGTATTTATTATTCGTTTTCGTAAAACCTGCGGACGTTTTTCTTAAAGGAGTCTAAAGAAGATGACTCACGAATGAATCTCGGCAGGCTATTCCATAATTTCACTGCTTGAGCAGTGAAAGACCTTGAGTAGCAACGTGAGTTGCTAATAGGAACAGCAAGTGTTAAATTAGCGCCGGATCTCAAGCGATCTTTACTTAGGGAGGACAAATATTTAAAACGCTCTTTTAAATATATTGGTGACGCGGGGTTAAAAAGAATATTGTACAGGAGTGAGAGTATATGCGTATTTCTTTTAAATTTAATCGGTAGCCAATTAAGTTTCTTGCGAAATTCAGTTACGTGGTCAAACTTCCGCAAACCGAAAACAAATCTTATTGCTACATTTTGAAGACGTTCAAGCTTTAATAACAACTCCGAAGAAGGATCCAGGAAGACTACATCACAATAATCAATGAGAGGTAATAATAACGAATTAGCCAACATAGCCTTGGTCTTTATTGGTAAAAAATGTTGTAATCTTTTAAGCGAGTGAAGAGAAAAAAATAACTTACGACTGATTTCATTAATATGCGGTGCCCAGGACAGAGTTTGATCAATTATGATACCTAGATTTTTAACTTTAGTAGTAAATGGGATAGGAATACCATCAAAAACAATATTAGGTAACACC
This sequence comes from Melinaea menophilus ssp. n. AW-2005, assembly GCA_918358695.1. Taxonomy (NCBI): domain Eukaryota; kingdom Metazoa; phylum Arthropoda; class Insecta; order Lepidoptera; family Nymphalidae; genus Melinaea; species Melinaea menophilus. The sequence continues at coordinate 2,182,732 of OU911048.1, forward strand.
ATTTCGCGCGACTTAGAGATATGGCTCCAACTACCCACGATAATTGCTTGAGATTTGAGCGGATTGACTGCAAGACCAAAGTTTCCTGCCCATTTTGAAATTAAGACATGTTATCATTTAATTGTTTGATAGCGTCATCAATATTAGTGATCGAAGCCGCAGCGTAAATTTGCAGATCGTCTGCGTAAAGGTGGTATGAGCAAGTGAGAATCGAAGTTATGTAATTAATAAAAAAGGAAAACAATATGGGTGAGAGTACTCCTCCTTGAGGTACACCTGATGTAAGATGACACGGTTTAGAGTGACTATTATTATATTGGACTAATTGTTGACGGTCATAAAGGTAGGTCTTGAACCATGATAAAGCAACTTTTGACATGTTTATTCTTTCCAGTGAGCCGACAAGTACGTCTAGATCGACAGAATTAAATGCGCTACTAAAATCTAAAAGTACCAAAATTGTCACCTTTTTCTCATTAATGTTTAGACGAATATCCTCGGTAACTTTTAACAGAGCAGAAGTAGTACTATGCCCAGAACGAAAACCAGATTGGAAAGGGCTAATTAAATCAAATTTACGTAAATGGTTAGTAAGGGTACGACTGACAATATGCTCCAATATCTTAGAGAGAAAAGGAAGAATGGAAATAGGACGAAAATGAGTGAAGTCAGTGGGATGCGAACTTTTTGGAAGGGGAATAATATGAGCAAGCTTCCAACTTGCAGGGAAAACGCCGAAATGAAGAGAGTAGTTAAATATATGAGCCAGAACCGGAGAAATTTGTTCATTTATTGGTAAGATCATTTCCAATCCGATGCCGTCACTTCCTATTGCTTTAGATTTAAGAGATTTAATAATTTTTGTCACTTCTGAGGCTGACACTTCGTCAAACTGAAAAGGCGGCAGATGTTGTTGCTTCTTCTGCAGGCTAGCAAGAGTTAGTTTTTTTTGTTCTGAAGTGAGGAAAGCTGGACATGTACTAAAATGGACATTAAGTGCGTCTATATCAAGCGCTGGTTGCCAACTGCTGCAGTCTTTTCCTACCCCTAGACACTTTAGAAAACTCCATAATTTTTCAGGCGGAGAGTCCTCAATCCTCGTATGAATATAACGTCTTTTAGCTGCACGACACATTTTGTTGCATTTAGCCCTTAAGGATTTATATACTTCGTGGTTAGCATCAGTACAATCGTGACGATATTTTAAATATGCTTTATCACGAGACGCCATCAGATTCTTTAGGGTAGGTGTGAGCCAAGGGGCTGGATAATGCTTAACTCGCACAGTTTTTAGTGGAGCATATTTGTCATATAATGCCAAAACGATTTCGTTTAAAGCTGTAATCTTTGTTTCGACATCAGGGGCAGAGAGAACCGATCGCCAATCCGCATTACAGAAATCAATCCTAAGCTGATTATAATCAATGTTTCGGTAATTACGCATGAGAATCATTTTATGTCTACGTTTTGGTGGTCGTATTTTGTAGGAAGCAAAAATTAAATCATGTCGGGAGAACTCACACGCGCTCATCTGACCGTGTGACTCACAAAATTCCGGACAAGCGACAATAATTATATCAAGGAGAGAAGGCGGGCCGTTATGTGAGAAATGTGTTGCTGAGAGCGGTAAGGAAAACAGATTTAAGGAATTTATAATCAAAAGTAATTTTTGGGAGCGATGGTCATCTTTAATAAGGCACGTATTGAAATCACCCATAATTATTATATGGTTATACAACGGACGAAAATTAGACAAAATGGTTTCAAAAGATTCAAAGTAATTAATGTTCGGATTCGGATTGTAGACTACACCAAGTAAAATTTTTGTATGATTTAAGATTATTTCAAGAAATAAGAATTCAGAGCAATTCTCTGCAGCTGTTGATTTGAGTACAATACTACAAGGTATGTTATCACGCAGGAAAATGGCCACTCCACCTCCTCCAACAGTTTTCCCGTCATTTGATCGTTGATATGTTCTATCGTTTCGTATCAGACGATAGCCAGGTAAAGAGAAAGAGGCAGAAGCCAAGGAAGGCTTTAGAAAAGTTTCTGATATTAAAATTGCATGAATGTTCTTATTTTCAAAATTTACTTGCATCTCTGAAAAATGAGCTGGTAGGCTTTGAGCATTTATATGTACCACATTAAGATTACCAGGATAAGCCACGAAAGTCTCACGCAGTCTTCTGTTTAATAGTGTAATCAATGTAATGCGGACATTAGCCGAATTATTCATTTGTCATCATCATTTTGTCATGTCAGTACACGGTCGTAATTATTAAACCACAAAGGAATAGATTTTATAACTTATACAATATAATAGTATCTGACAATATGATTGTTTCTTTACTCGTATGGAACTAGTGAGTAGATTTATATCACCATTTAAATTAATTTCATTAATATTTTGGTTAATATTTAATCACATATGTCATTGAAAAATATTTTATATTTAGCATAATGAGAAGAAAAATTGCCATTATTATTCATAAAATTTATTATGAATTTATTTTACATTTAAAAATTAAGAGCTTTCATGGTTTTTGTGATAATGTCATATATTAAATATTAGTACATGAACAGCATACTCTAGCCCTTACATGGTAATATGGTGATGGTGATGATGGTGATGTCATTTGGTTATAACGAAACATCCACTTGATAGCAATCGATAATTTAATCAAATCATTCTATGAAAAAATGATATTAGAGTAATTTATACATATTACTTCATTTTTATTTTTTGACGGCAGGCTTCAATAAGTATGTAAGCGCTAGTTTTTATAATTCATTTATAATAGTATTTTAAGTGTTTTTTTTACTTGTTTTCCTCATTAAATTTCTTTTTTCTGTTAATATTGTCGGTTGACTGTCTTATAGTGCGGTAGCTATAAGTCTGCCAATTGTACCAGTTTTTGTACAATGAAGTTTTAAAAAATAATTAAACTAAATCTTGTTTAAAAAATGTGAAGCATAATAATGAAGTCAATATTTGTTCATACAAAAAAAAAATAATGTTATTAAAGTTCAAAGTTGCAAAGCCATTATCATGTACCCTCTGTAAGCTGTCTGGGTCGGAGCAGTAATACATTATATTAATAACCTACCTACCCACCTACCTGCCTGGGACGACGGTCTTATTATTCTACGAACAACGGGGTTAAATAGGGCAGAATGTTAATAATTTATAATTAGTTTCAATGCATAAAGTACCTAAAAATATATGATAATTAAAATCTGGGTAAAACTAAGAAATATTTTTAGTATATTACTTTATTCGTAATTTGGTAAAAATATATAAATGTAAATATATACTATATAGCATATCCAACCTCTTTACATTTTATATTTTATATTTTTTATGGCGTACTATAAGTCTATTGTTTTCTATATTTAATATTTGTTGTTAATACTTTTTGATATCGTTAGACTTTTTTTATTTAACTTAATATATTTTATCATGTTTGCGTAGAATTGTTTATACAATGATTAATAAGTGGGTTTTAAAAATACTATGATAACATTGAAGATTGTAAGGATTTTAATAAGTTATTCATATTTATTTGTGAAAACTTATAATAGACTAACATATTTTTTATCATATCTCAAACAGAGAACTCCAATCCACGTCCAAGTTCACATTCTTAATCAAATGTCATGTGAGAATTATCAGAAGATATTTTTCAATATATCAATATTGACCTGCTAAGTATTTGTGTATTTATTCGTTTATGCATCGTTTCATACTAGCAGTTAGCTTTACTTAACGTAAATGATATATATATATATATACATATCAATGATTACTAACAGACATCAATTACATTTAATATTCAAATTAATTGCGAAATAATCTCTAAGCCTACGTAGCTATTCTTAAGTCATTGTTATTTAAATTCAATTAATAATATAATAGTTTTATTTTATTTTTAAGGATATAAACGACTAAATCATAATATCCATATTAGAGAAGGTCATTCCAAGTTTGTCTTAATTTCAACAATCGTGACAACAACATCTTCCTATTAAACTGTTTTTAACAACTTATGACATCATCGAGGGAATGTCACTGTGCTGAGGTTCCAATAGAAAACTTCATCTGGAAGAACACAGAAATGAAAGTTTAAGTATCTAGAAAGCGGGTTAAAAGAATGTTTCGTTAGAAATGCACATCTAGACTTCTAAAGATATTTCTCTGGATCATTAATGCTGGAGATACTTTTTAATTAAATGATCTAAACAATATTTTAGAACCTTCATTAGAAATAATTATTATATTATATGATATCATGCTGTATCATTTCGTTAACAATGATTGTAGTTAATCTTTGAAGTAAATCCATTTGTGTATTTAAATATTGTAGAAGTCACTTTTGTTGAAATGTTACCTTACGGTAACATTGAGAGACCTGAATTATAGATTGATAATTTTCTGGATGAACTTTATCATGATGTCATGACATCTTATCGGGGCAGCTTTTAAATATACTACTTACATAAACTTATAAACTCACCCACCGACTGCGATCAACTAAATTACAAGTTACATTATTACTAACTCAATTATATGATATGGTTGTGGAAAATATTGACATATAGTAAACATATAGCTGAGCATTCGATATGTCCAAATTCTAATATCCATATAATTGATATGTATTATCCATTAAACAAATAAGATCTACCAGGATAGCCTCCAAATAATAATAAAATGAATATTCAGTGAGTATATATAGTATGGAATGGAATTAATTCAATACGTTGAGTGAATATCATCGTGTTAATGTGTCACTGTGGAGTAGTTTACTCATCGTTGATACCAATCAGACTAATTAATTGACTCTATATAATACATTGTGAGGTGCTTTATACTAATATGTTTTATTTAGTCATTTGTATATTACAGTACATTCCGGTCGGGGAGAACTCTCTCTGTAAAACGTCGATATGTACTAGTGCTCTCTTTGTAATCTTCCTGGGGCAGACTTTGATATTAGATAAATTAAAGCTCATATCACATGTCATAAATTTGCACGTTAACCACTAAAATCCCATAAACAGTATAAACCTGAATAAAGTTGTAGAACGCCGGATCAGAGGTTGACTGTGTAATGCACATGTTATACTACTTCAATTGTGGGGAATATTTCTCTAATAGCAGGATTTTCATAGGGATTTGTGACCTTCTTCAACAGTGCAGTACTCAATGTGTAATGAGGTAAATATTTTTAAAAGTGTTATAATGTACTTGTAGCCAATAGAGTTAAGAGCATAACACAAAACAAATTAATAATTTTATTAATTATCTGCAGGTTGTATTCGTCGCTCATCGGCCGTGTTGTACGAGCGGCGGGAGTTATTATTAAATATAGCTTTGAACATTAATAGTCTGTGTTTTATTTTCTTAAAAATTGTATTACATATCTTTTTATATTCTGAATAAGATTAATATTACAGCTTTTTTGTTATATATAATATATTTAAATGTTCTATCAATTTATATACTTTTCAAGAAACAACATTGTATCTGCATCTGGCAATAAAAAATAAACAAATAATTATTGTATTTTAATTGTGGGTATTCAAAACGTATATAGTAATTAGTAACATAAATAGTTATTTTCGTCTGAAAAATAAATGTTTAATTTCTAAAAGAATTAAAGTTTCTAAAACACATAACGAGAACTTTTATATATTTTGAATAATGTATAATGTACATAAATTTCTATATACAATGTGTTTAATATGTTTTGTGTATTTTTAATTAATGATAATATCAAATAAAAAACTTTTTCTTCGTAGAGAAATTAATCTTTATAACTACTTATTTAAGTTCCAATTACTTTTAAAATACGATTTTATGAATTGATTGTTTGATCAAATTTGATACTAAATTGAGTCATAGTTGTGAAGTTCATTGGGTATGTTCTGAGGTTATTTCTTTTTGCGACACACTTAATTGAAAAGAAATTATAACTCTGTCTTATCTTTCTTTTTTCAGTTATAACTATATTGTTGATTACACTTTAACATCAAGAAGTTATCTTAATATATAAAACACAGACACTCACCGACTCACTGACTCATTCGTCGCTCTATAGCCCAAACAGTAATACCTAGAGAGCTGAAATTTGGACACAAGACTCCTGACATATTGAATAGGTGCAATAAGGAAGGATTTTGCAAAGGTCCAAACCGTTCCAAAGTTACAGCTAAAAAACAGCAAAGTTTACTCCCGCTCCCTCTGTTCTACCATTGCATTGCAGTAGAAATTAATTTTTTTTGTCCTCTCACTATGTTTATTCATAGGATTAGAGTTCCGTAACTCACATACAGTTTGTGATTATTTTCAATTTACCCACATATAGTTTAAGATTATTTGTGATTATTTTCAATTTACCCACAAACATTTGGTGATTACTTGTGATTATTTTCTATTTACCCACATATAGTTTGTGATTATTTGTGATTATTTTCTATTTACCCACATAGTTTGTGATTATTTTCTATTTACCTACATACAGTATGTGATTATTTGTGATTATTTTCAATTTACCTACATACAGTTTGTGATTATATGTGATTATTTTCAATTTACCCACATACAATTTGTGATTCTTTGTTATTATTTGCCCAGCAAAGCGGGCGGGAATCAGCTAGTTAACTCATATAAAAGAATAATAATTATTAATTATTTCACTACTCCGCTCTCTCTCCAGTATCTCGTTATACAAAACTTATACTAACCCTAAAAATTATTTATAATGTTTTTATTAGTATAAAAAGTTAATAAATGTTATCACGTACCGTATCGTTTCAGCAACTTTTTGTCAAAATGTGGAAGGCTTTATGGTTTATTCATGTCACAATAATAAATTATAATATAAAAAACCTGACAATGTACTAAAATAATATTCTGAAGATTTGTATATCGACACCGTCGCAGGTACTAATGAGAGGAACGCTGGCCTCGTTTATCTTTAACTAAAAAGAGTCAACTTCTGTCAGTAAAAAGAGTCTTCTTATCACCAGAGGAATTAATGAGACTTGTTAAATGTTTTAATTCTTTTGATAAGTCTAAATGAAACATTGTGACCTCAATTCTCCATTACTTTGAATATATATTCATATTCAGTGAATGAATATTGAAACTTATTAAGAACGTCGCGAGTCATTTATTGAAAGGATTACTTTCTGGCGGTTTTTATCTTAATAGCGCTTGTAAAGGAAAAAGGTTTAGAATAATAACACAAATTTACGAAAAATGTTTAAAAAAATCCGTGCCCGCAGGGGGACACGCGTGGGTAGAATTCGTGTGTAACTCATTTAAAATATAACTCACTACCTAAGAATAATACATGATGCTGTTGCTTACATCAAAAATTTTCAAGCAAAAAGTGGTTTTAATTTTTTTTCTCGGAAAAGGTATCTTTTTTGGAAATACTTTTGATACTTAAATTTAGAGTAAAAAATAACCTTTCTATTAAAAATATTTGCGAGGAGGGAATGTTAACCAGAAAAAAGTTGCCGTGGTTTTACCTACCTAAAATTTACAAGCTAAAAGTGGTTTTTATTTTTTTTCTCGGAAACGCTACCTTTTTCGGAAAAACTTTTGACACCTAAATTTAGAGTAAAAAATAACCTTTCTACTAAAAATACTTGTGATGCAAGAATGTTTACCAGAAAAAAGTTATGTTTTTAAGTTTTACCCCCACCCCTAAGTTATTGAAGTTAGGTTTTCGGTTTATCTACATTAGTTATAGGTATTTATGAAAGACATCATATAATATGAACGCGATTGATCTCCTTTGTATAGGGACAAAGTTATGGTCGAAAAACTGAAATCAGAAAAAGTGAGTCCCTAGCGCCCCCTGTGACCGGATTTCGCTGGTTAATGAACTTGATCTTCATTTTTAGATGTTTGATTTTTGTGCAAAGTTTGAAAGCGATCCGAGCGAAACTGCGGCCGCTATCGTGCTGACAAAAGTCGAATCTGGACGCACGCACGCATATATATATATATATATATATATATATAAACTTTTTGACCAATGGTCATTTCGGACTCAGACGGTCATAAGAAGACCTCCTGTGAAGAAATTTTTCCAAAATTCGAAAGTAGGGGACAAATGAATGGGCAGACCGAATTCTTCGAGGTCTACCTAAAAGATTAAGTTAGACTATTAATAATAATAATAACCTAGAATTGTAGGTTAAAAAAATATATATTTTAGCATAGCAATAATAACTATTTATTTTTGAATACTCCTTGTATAGAATATTCATTTCTTTTCAATATAATATAAATTCCGACACAATCATAGTCTTTATCAATTTATTTCCTTTAATCAAGGACGCAAGTTTCTGTCTCACAAGTCAGTGGCGTATTTAAAGATTTTTATTGTGTGTTTCAATCCAAATTTTCGTTCTCACAGATTAGACAAAGGCCTTACTTTGATAAAAATGATCTGAAGGCAAAAGAGATTTTATTGTTTTTAATGTTGTTCATAAACATACTTGCAGAAAGATTTAGGACGTGTAAATTGTCATTATAAACTTTTGTTACTGTTAAAAAAAATCATTTAATGAAAAATCAAATTAAATATACTAAACAGGTATCTACACTGTGGTTATCTCATCGATAATTAAGATGAATTAGTTCCTCTTTACTTAAATAATACCTTAAATATGTTCGATAATTATGTTTACTTGATTCCCAATCTGCCTCAAGCTGAAATATACATATAGTACATGATATTTAATTTGACCTTTATCGCGCTGAACATACAAGTTACAATCCCATCAATTATTTTGTTTCCTGGATTATTTCTTAACTATTAGCTATTTGTTTCGACTCAATCAAATACCTCATCGGTATTGGTGTCATGAAATTAATCTTAGTAAGGAAATTTTGAATAAATGCGTGGATTGAAACGACCACGCCGAATTATCAAAACGTGATTTATATTTCAAATGAGTTTAGTTATGTAATAAAAACTTTAAGACAGAAATAATTTTACTTTACTCATAAAAATAACGAAAAACTCCACATAACAGTCTAGTTTTCGATGTTTGTTATAGTCCAGTTCCAGTAGTTACAGCAATTTAGGTGGAACCGTTGTCATACTCTCAAAGTTTTGACAATTCATGAAGCGACCACCCGTGATACAATCGACTTGAAGCTTTGGAGGAATCATTCGAGCTAGTTACGTTTGGAATAACACAGATATGAGAAACAAGTAGATCGACTAGATTCTATTGCGGTATTAACTTTGTTTAACAATGTGTTTAGAACCATAACAACTTCTATGATTTTAACAACCTTCCTCAACATTTTTGGTGTTATATAAAATCTTATAACTTATTGTATTTAATCAGACTGAGTGGTGAATAAAGTTTTCTGGTCGTTATAAGAATAGATTGCCATCGGAAAGTTTTAATGTAAACTACCAGTTTTCTTTCTTGTTGGTTTTACTCGTATATTTCTTCTAAAGAATTTTTATACAAGTCGAAGTTATTTGAAGGATAAAGGCCAACGTTCTAAGATTTTTTCCCACAAAAGGTACCGCACATTTTTCATAACAGATAATTTACCGGGCTGCCGTATGAACTAAGATTGTATTTACTATTCAGGTCAATTGTAAAGGAATTACGACTATTCAATTTTATATTTATATTACAATAAATGTAAATATTGTTAACCTCTCTAAAATATTATAACATCTCAGGACTGCTCACAAAGTGAGACCACAGTGTGCTTGATATGTTACTGTTAATACTTCAATTACTTTTAAAGTAAAAATGATTTTTGCAGTGATGGATTGATTACATGTGATAGACAATGAAATATATGAACCGTATAAAAATCGTAAATTGAGGCAAATTCGCAAAGTTCGCTTAGTAGATTCTTAGGTAATATTTTTTAAGACTCACTTAACTGAACTTCAAAGAGGAGGAGTTATTGTTTTGCGAAATTTCTTTTGGGTTTTTATAAAACGTAATAATAATAAAAATTACTCTGTGCATAAAAAACTAATCGATCTATAATAGTTATGTCATGTCACACCATGGTCGTACTGTTGAAGATATTTCATGGTTTACTAGAACAAGTTACATTAAATATTCAAAGGATAATATTAGTTAGGAAACATAATACATTAGGGGCTGACTTTTTATTGATATTATAGTGTTTAATAATCTTACAAGTAGTAAAGAGTTAGAGTATAAAAGTTGAATACACACTTTATACTAAGAACATATTTAAAAAGAAGCAAAATTAATGCCATAAATACCATTGACTGATATAAAATGTAACATTATAGCGAAAAACTTTAGATTCATTATATATATAATATTAATTATATTATATATATAAAACTAACTAATTTAAAGTAAAATTGTTAACTTGAAATAAATAAATAAATTGAAGTGATGAACGTAAAAATTAATTATATATTATATAATATTATTAAAATTATAATTTAACTAATTACAATACGTTAGAATATAATTTAATTATGAACATATTTCATGTAACGTAATATCATTACTCGGAAAATCAATTCTAAACTTGGCTTCAGTAATGTTGGCTGAATTTAATACACATGGATATGAAAATTATATTTCATTTTTCAACATTTATAAAACAATTCTATTCCTAATATTGTACTCCAATTATAATGTATAGTTTTTATATTTTTATAGCATCGCATATTCACATGACAAGACATGCATTTAATTTTTAATAAAATATTTATGTACATTAAACATTAATTATTAATTAAATTTTGAATATAATTTTTGAAATAGTATTTAAGAGATGTGTAACAAAAATGTAAATAATGTATGCCGTGTATTACAGAATACGTTACTGTTACGTCTATACGAGAAGACATTTAATATTTACAAGCTGCCTCTTTGCTTTAAAGAATACGTAATTAAGACTTATCGTCATATTAATACTGCAGTGAAAATACCTGAGGAAATGCTTGAAACGCATTTCTAATGAAGCACGCTTGTGAGCAGCTTTCCAATTACTTGAGTTTTCGTGTCTGTGTTCATTCGAGCGTAGTATTAAGTTGGAACTTCAAGCACAGTGCGACACGCTGAGCTGAGTTGTGAGAGTTGAAGCATCTTATGAGAGTTAAAGAATGGTTCCGCGTAGATAGCTGTAATTAAGACAGGGTCGGTAGTAATTTATGCATGCCGTCCTAACCGTATTAAAGTCATATTATATATAATAACACATTGCTTTAAATATAGCTAGTTAATATGGAACATCATAGTTCTGGTTATAATGAACATTTTTAACGGGTATTAAACTTTTGTTAAACTCGTTTCACAATGGGGACTTTTTTTTCATAGTCATAAGTATTATCATCACACCTCAAATAACAAAAGATTGTTTCTTCTGGTTTTTATTTATTTTGATAAAATGTTTTATACTTAAACTGCTATTCAAAATGTAATAATTATTTCACCGTATGATTCTGATTGAAACAGTGTGGCATAAACGAAATTTAATAAGATTTATGAGATGAGAACAACATAGAACTTAATGCGTTCAATACATTACTATTCATTTCCATGACGAAAAATGTCGTCATGTTCATTGCAATAGATAGTAAAATATTTGGTCATACTCCGTGAACGGATAAAATTAAAATGTATTAAATATAGTCCACAGAAAGTATATTAGTTGTAAGTGTCATTACAATTATCGTTCGTCAAGTATTAAATAGTTAATGATGTAACCCTAAAATAAAGAGTATTTTGAACGTAACAGGAAGTGTAATAACCAAGTATATGTGTACTTATTGACTGTCAATACGATTTTAAATCCTTGGAGATATATTTCAATCAATTTATTTCAATTGTATTTTTGTAAATAAAATAACACATTTCATTTTCTCTGTGTGAATATAAAAAAAGATTATTTTTTCTTGTATTTAATTTTTATTTAATGTTAATATGGAACCAGTAATTAACGGAGACTAAGATACGTCATAGATTTGGTGACCTTATTTCTATATATACATTAATTCCTCCCTTTAAGTATATATAAAAATGGTAATTTGAAATATCTTTGTTGATACGCATAATTTTAAAATAATAAAAAAACGTTATAATTCAATGAATGTTTTAAATGTGACAGATATAGTTTTAAAACACTTTAAATTTCCTGCCAAGAAGTCTAATTTTATTTAATTGTATAGATATTAAGGTTCTAGACATTAAACAGACTATATAGAAGTTATTGACTGGTGAGAAATTTAATATTATAACCATTTACATTAGATTACAATAAGATTCTTTGAAAATCTTAAGCTGATCTAAACTTTATAAACAAAGGATCAGTTTTTGAAAAAAGTAGCAATTTTAAGATGGTCTTAATGCATTTTCATTATTAAATTTATTTATAGTTTATTTAGTTCTTGTATTTAAAATATATACTTCAATTTATAGAATATAACTATATATCTTAATAATCGAATAACACAGTTCCCTAGATGATTAATAATAGATAGATAGATAGAATATTGTAAACAACACACAGAAAAAAAAAGAAAAACAAGGTAGAGTACAAAAAGGCTGTCTTATCGCTTACTAGCGATTTCTTCCAAGCAACCTTTGAGAATGGAGCACTTGTATTAAATATGGCAAAATATTGTATTATTGTATTGTAGTTGTGGTGCAAAAGTATATATAAATATGAAAAAAAAATGTAATAGCAATAGCAATGGCAGTGGCAGTGGTAGTAGCAGTGGCAGTGGAAGTGGAAATGGAAGTGGCAGTGGCAGTGGCAGTGGCAGTGGCAGTGGCAGTGGCAGTGCCAGTGGCAGTGGCAGTGGCAGTGGCAGTGGCAGTGGCAGTGGCAGTGGCAGTGGCAGTGGCAGTGGCAGTGGCAGTGGCAGTGGCAGTGGCAGTGGCAGTGGCAGTGGCAGTGGCAGTGGCAGTGGCAGTGGCAGTGGCAATAACAATAGCAATAGCAATAGCAAGAACAGGAATAGGAACAAGAACAAAAACAAAAACAATAATAATAATATATACATACATATATATACATAGAATACAAATTATATACTAAAATGTTAATTTAAATTCATATTTATAATTTAATATTAAATTAACTAAAGGCGCAATTCGATACTTATTGCTAATAATTATAATTAATTAAATAATAAAGGTAATACCTTTATTTTACTTCTGAGTTTCCAAGTATCGGTTACGTATATTTTACTTTACATAAAAGATTAAGATATTTAATATAGATATAGAAGATCAGATAGACTATCGGAAAAGAATCATTACTTTTATCTAGAGGTACTCGTATATGTTTAACTTCACCACTTAAATCAAACACTTTCACTATCTCTGCTTTTAATATTTTATTTATAAATTTGATGTGATTTTAATATCATTTGTTCCATATCAAAATATTGGTAATAAAGATTAATTTATTTTTTTTCAATTTTTATCATTGTATGCGACAATATTGTTTATTGTCTCTTTGGACCTCTACTCTGATTGCTTTTTATGCAATTATTATTTTATTCGATTTTTTTAAGAGCATAAAATAAGCATTATAAATTTCTTTTACTCCAAAGGATTTTGAGAGGTCATCTCTCATTTCACTTATATTATATAAGTGAAATGAATATATATAGAATGTGTTATCGTTTACTCTTTAAGACCAATTAAATTAGAACAACAAAAATACGAAAACCAATATTTGTAGAACTTTAAAAATAAACTAATCTATGACAGTTTACTCAAATTAATTGATTAACTATAAAAACATAATAATTTTCTTATTGTTTATTTTCTATAAAATAATTTCTGCAGAGAAATATCATCCTCGATGTGTTAGTATCAATACTCACATCGAAAAACAACCCATAAATCACAAATATGTATCGTTAGGAATTTGAATAAATCGAAAAGTTTTATGTTAGTTTTATGTTAAAGCGGAGTTAGCTTTGCATAATTTAACATCACAATCTTTTCAAAAGATATACCTAATTAGTTCATTATAAATAAAACTATTTTAGTCAGGCGGTGACTATGTCATAATAAATATTCAAGCTAAACTCAATGTGCTTTCATGAAGTATGATCTTATAAGTAAAGATAGTTTAATAGCAGCAATGCAACTTTATGAATTTCAATGATAACGGGAGTAAACGCGTTCAACTATGAGTGCTATGTGAGTTACCTTATTTATTATGCAATTTACTGTGACACGATTAGACACGATTCGACGTTTTAGCGTTCGATTTTATCTATCTTTGAGGGACTTCGGGGCAAGACTACTTACTATAGATACATGTTGTGTGGTAGTGGGTAATAATTTTATGAAAACAATAAATGTATTTAAATGTTTTATGGGACTGAAAATTCACTGCTACTGAATATGTTATTTATAAGAAAAGTAGCCATTAATTTCTTTATAACATCAGCTATCCACCAGTAAAAGTATATATTTTTATGTCAGTATCTTTTATTTTCATATACATTCAGTAAATACGTAAATAAATACATAATTTCTTCGATGATATTATGACAATAAAACCATGAAAACACTCAACGTAACTCAACCGATGTAACAACAGCTAATAATCTAGAAAATGGCCTTATAAGATTAATAGTCTATTAATTAGGCTTCATTTAGACCTCAGGAAAATAACCACTTGCACTGATGAAGGTCACGTCTTTCAAAGGTTTTATTTCTGTTTTCAAACGTGTAGTCGAAATGAAAAAGAAGAGGTAGAAAGATATAATCGTATTAACATTCACAAGGACTTGTATGAATTTCTAATAAATATATAGACTGAATCGATAATATTATATGTTAAAATATAGTTTTCTGCAAATGTTTTAATATTTTAAATGATCAAATTCATGTTATTTCTGTAATATCTGTGAAACATTTATATATGGTTTTTCGTTAAAAAAAAATAAAAGTTTAACAGTTAAAAGAAGCTATAATAAAGCTAAAAAGCGACACAGTGCTTTCAAATCTATATTTTCTTTTATTAATAAAAGAAAATATAGATGAGTTATTTATATTATAGTTATAAAATGAGTTATTAAATATAAATATCGCGAAAAGTAAACAAATATCAAAATATACCTAATTATGGCGTTATTATGAAACAGTTCAAGATGTTTATTTCTTAATTGGTTTATTTGTGGATCCTAAATGGGCTTTGTCTTTAAATATTTAATATAATCAGTTCCTTGATCATTCATTAATATCAAATAAATGCTGTTATTAAGTTTAATATTGTATATACATTAATATTAAATCACAACATTTTCTCAACTACTTACCACAGTGTAATGTAAGTAATAAGGGCAATAAAAATGACTTTGTTTATGAAACGAAAGGAGAAAAAGGTTTTCCTTTGTTTTAAAGGCCATAAGACCCAGTGATTAATTACAAGACTGCGGGCTCGTTTGACGTTGCCTTTAATAAAAAACGTTGAAGGATTTCCATTAAACAGGTGCTTTGCAAGTATTTAATACTATTAATCCACAAACAGTTGAATAGAAATGCATGAGTGTATGTTTTATCATAAATCTTTGTATTTATAAATAGCTAAAACCACTAACTGGCTAATTAGTAAATCTTACGAAGTTTTAGGGCTTAAAACTTTTCACGAGAGTACTATTAAATTGTAGCTCATTAGGATAAGATTTTACAATTTTCTATTGTGATTTTAGAAGTAAAAAATATATTTAAATTATAATAAGCTTATATTGAGACAGAATAAACCATTATTTTTTTATATATTTAAGTTCAATCTCCTATTCCAGAAGGCTGCTTCATGCGTCTCTTTGAAACACTTTTATTTAAACTTGGGTCGTCACAAAAGGAGTGCCTTTGGACTATAGTAAAGTACTGAAGTGACTACACACCATTTATGTTTTAATTGAAGGTACCTGGCTTGGCTTCATCAAATGAAGTAAGTTTTTAATTTGGACTTTGTGTTGAAGGAGGATAATATTAGTATATAGTTTGGTCTATCAAATTAATTAATTTATTTATTTATTTAAAACTTTATTGTACAACATAAAAATTATACAAATGGCGGACTTATTGCTGCATTCTCTACAAGTCAACCGAAATATGAAATACAGAAAAACAAACGACGGGTACTTACGGGTACTTATTAATATAAGAGACTCGCAATAAAATAATTCAAAAGTAGATAATAAAAATAAATGAAACAATAAATTATAGTTTTACATATCTTATATATATCTACATATATATTATATTATATTATATTATATATATATATATATATATATATATATATATATATATATATATATAATATTTTAATACTAAATTTTCAACGGCTGACGATGACAAATTATGGATTATCAGTACATGAATAAGTATGGATGGAATTAAGATTTAGATTTCATATTTAACAACAACAACACGCACACATATATAATAAAACACATTTATAATATTACACAGAGCACGCGAGGTCAGATATTTCTCGTTATTTTTACCGCATTGAAGCTTTAATGTTTTTTTTTATTAAATTAGCAGTAGTATATTATAATGAAATTGGAGTTACTACGTTATAGTTATTAGTTGATTTGTTTTATAATATACAAAGTAATTCCAAGGATGTTTGGATCTGTTGATAATACTTATCGTTTTTATTGTACATTTTCATTGAACTATCATTAAAATTAATATTATCTACATACACATGAGGAATGATGAGATAAACCATTATAAAACTAATTATATGTATATATTCCCACCTAAGTCTTAATTCGCTTGAAACAAATCTAACTCAAGTTAAGTAAAGTGTCACAGATTGCTGGAGCCATTGAAGTCATTCACACAAAGAGGACATTCTCACAATAGAAGGATCTTCATTGAATTACTTGTGAATTGATCAGCAAATATTTCCCTTCAATTAACGAATGGAATTTGCAATTTAGTTTCGAATCTTGTTTGAACAGGGTTAGGGAAGTTGTTAAGTTTTATTCAGTAGTTGGATGGATATTGTTTGGATACATATTATGAAACTTTGTTGCTATTTTAAGAACTATTGTTAGTATTCTCGTGTTCTTATATTAATTTTAACATTCTCTACTCCGCTTATTTTTAGTTTAAATCTGGTTTAGTAAAAGAAACTAAGTAGGTATTTCAGTAGATTCCTAATTTACCTTATCTAGGATGTTAGGCTTTGTGAGTTAGTTTGAGTAAACCCGCAGATAAATGTTAACTTTTCAAATAGACTATCACATGCTATAGACACAACAAAAATTGACAAAAAAAAAAACAAAATTTAAAAACGATTGTTAATATTATTGTATAACTGTTTATAAATATTATCCTGTATTAGTTACAAAATAAACGTAAGAAAAATGAAATCTGAGATAGAATGGGTATTTACTATTGATCTGTAAGGAATTGCAAACAAATCCATTGCTTGTTACGTCCTTAACTATGTTTGACCGACTCGGTTCTTGAAAAGAACAAATTGAGCGTAGGAGGTATTTTATCGTTGATTATAATTTATATACTCGTGAAAGGGTTTGAATAATTGATTTATATTGACGTTTGATAGAAATTAATATAAAGAAATATGAATTTATTTTACGTACACGTTGACGATATTATTGGCCTTTAATTGAATGTAGACAAATTTTATTCAGTGTACAAGAGGTTTTTTTGAAAATGTAATATAAACCAATTAAGACACTAACACTTTTGCAAATTTGAAATACATATTCTATTGATCATTTTATTCTTTATTTCTATATAAAGTGGAAAATACTAAATAGTTCTTATGTTTTACACGCTTGTTTCCAACTAAAGCGTGTAAGATAAATGTACAATGTTGTAAAAGAAATACAAAACATACTTTATGTGCATTCCAGAAGAAAGTAAATCTTATTGCAGTATGTAATGAGTATATTTATTGCCAATGTTTCCTTCAACTAAACTAAAATCTTCTTATGATTTAAAATACACTAGGGTATGAAGTTTCAGGGCATAAATTTTTTTTTTTTAAATAATACCTATAGGAATTTTAAACTTATCACTTAATTATAGTATTAATAAAAATAATGCACGAATGTTACAATTAAACAAATAGGTTTGATTGGATACATTTTCACATAGCCTTTCGCAGTAACTTTGGCAGCTAATGGATTGAAATAGATACTTCTTGTTTGTAGTAACTTACAATATTATTTTCGAATGTATATATTTTTATATATATTTTTTATTATATTTTTCTTTCTGTTATAATAAAATAAAATATATCAGTTACTTTTTTAATTACAAAATGAAGATGTCATTACATCTGTATGTCTCAACAAAGCTTCGAATTTATTTAATAATATTTAGAGTATTATAAAATAAAACCGTAACTTAACTTTTAACATCAACAGGTCCAATAAGTTATTTTGAAAAAAATTACAAATGCCATTCCTTGTATTATACAGATACTTAAACATTTTGTCCTCACAAACACTGCCTTCCCAATAATATTTTATATACTTTATCTCTATTCCATAAATAGGAGAGTAATGAAAGAAAGGATATCGTTTTGCTAAAGGTACGTAGATAGCATTGGCGTTCTTAATACTACTTAATAATACATTTAATAAAACCCTAAAGAGGTGATAGTTGTTTGTTAGTAAATAAATATTTTATACAGACTATACGAAAATATTTTTATTCACCTTTCTTTGACAGAGACGAAGCTTCTTAGCTTTCCATGGATTTACCGTGCGGATGCCGGGCCCATCGCGTTGCAAGAAGAGGAGTGCAAACAATGCCTGGGACCTGCGACTCAGGTGTGGATTTAATGGCCCCCTTTATTATGCGCATATACTCTCACCTTCACTGTTCACGTTCCTCTCCCTACCTAACAAATATCATAAGAACCTACTAAAGCCGCGTTTAAAATAAGTTATAGAAATGAACCGATGATCGTTCTAGAAAGGCCGAGATTTGTCAAAACGAGCGTATTTTACCAAACACCTTTTTAGTTTACAACACCATTATAACCATTTATATTTATATAATCTACAATCATTATATTATCTTACCACTACACTGTTATAACGACGTCAATAGCATAAAATAACAAGCGATTTGTTATAATTCATTTTAAAATGACCAAATATTTTGAATAAGTTTTATTTATTTATAAAATATAGATTTTTTAAATAACTTGTAAAAGTTTTAGTGTATTTTATATATTTATTTCTAAATTATATCTTTATAGCAGAAACTAATATCACTAACGTTAAAATACCAGAGCGACGTAAATGTCAGGAACGAATGACAGTAGAATATGTGTCTCACCACTGTCCAATGAAAATTTCAAGTGCTGCGTTTACCAGTTACACGATTCACCAGAATATTTAATAAAAATAACCCTTTGTAAATGAAAATGTAACATAATATTTATTTATTTATTACAGGAAATTTACGTTCATATCTACCGTAAAATACAATATAACGATTCTTACTGTTAGGAAAAATTTTACTCGCGATAAAATATCCTCATCTCCCTATCTGATACAACCTTGATATCTTGAAATACAATAAATATAATAAACACATGACACGTGAAAGATTCCTGTTGATATTAGGTACTCTCGACTGATCCACAATGGATCTTAAATCGAGTTTGAAAATATTATTACATTGTTTGTTTGGATTGGTCTTGTCTTTTACAAATACTTGTGGTTGAAGATTTTGACGAATTTATATGACATTATTAAAAATCAACGAAAATCTTGATGACTTAGATAGAGGCTTACTTATGAATACCTGTATTTCTTACCATTTAAAGTTTGGAAATTATAATATAATAATGAATTAGTTCAGTAGTCGTAGTCTGTTGATCAAGACCTTATAAATTTCTCAATTGTAGCACAATCTAATCATCTTTATGCGTTATCGATTTAGAAAATTATTTAAATAGTAATTATTATAGTTTATATTTGCTACAGCACGTGTAAGCTCTGTCTGTATTTTTTAATTTATTTAATTGTTTATTGCACAATTTAAAATAGTGTACAAAAACGGGCTTAATGCTAATAGGCATTTTCTACCAGCCAACCTCAGGTTGTGAAAGAGAAGACGTCCGTAGGTGTGCAAAAGAAACAAAAATAAAATACAAATAAAAAGTGTTGATAATATCAATATGGAAATATAATGTAATACATGATATAAGTTATATATTTATGTTTATTTTTAAGAGATTGGATGTGTTATTCTTTAGATAAATAAAAATCTTTCACCTGACGTTCGAAGGTCTCTCGAGAAAGGGCTTTTTTAAGAAACTCAGGTAATTCATTCCAGAATCGAACTGCAGTAACATCAAACGAGTTGTACACAAAACCAGACCGATGAAGAGGACTACTGAGACTTAAATTGTTAGAAGAGCGGAGTGATCTATCATGTGTATCAGATAAGAAAGAGAATATGCATTTAAGATATGAAGAAGTGGAAGAATTAAACAAAAGAGAATATAGTAGACACAGGATTCTGACATTCCTACGAGAGCGAATGGGCAACCAATTTAATTTGGATCTAAAGTTCGAAACATGATCGAACTTACGCAGGTCGAAAATGAAACGAATACAAGTATTAAGTAAACGTTCAAGCTTTTTAAGTAGATCTTCGGTGTTGTATTGAGTCTGGACTTTATCGATTGAATGATTATTTTTAAATTTAACGCCAGTTACCAAGCCGGTTTGTTTGACGACACTGATAGCTACTTCGATTAATGATTTCAAGAAATATATTTCATTAAGCTTAATAACTAACTTCGAAGAATACTTAAGCAAAGAACAATAATTGTTTACATTAACGCCTTTACTCAACTTAAAATAAAATCGTCGCTAAGATAATGAGAGATTTGCATTTTCAAAAGTAATTTAAGATCATTTTATATTACTTATAGTCTTTTGTAGACAAGTTTTGGAAAATTACCAATACTATTACAAACAAGTTTAGCGGACGACTCTCATAAATGTCGTAACTTAAAAATATATATATTTTCTTTAATATATAAAGTTAAAAAGGAATAGCTAAAAAACTTAAAGGTCATAAACTCGAGTTTTCAATATAAGTATTATCTTATCAAAACGCTTATTTAAGTACTCAAGATGTCCAAAATATTTCAGCCAATCTGATTGTACGTTTCCCCAACGCCTTGAAATAAAGGGGTGGTTGTGTGTTCTGAGTCAGATTCAGTACTTTTTATCGGCTCGCCCTTTCTTGGTGGCGTCGAAGGGCTATCCCATTACACGACATGTCATCTCAGTCAGCGAAGAGAAAAGGACACAGGTTCGTATTTTGTCCTTTCTTTATATTGACTCCATTTGCAAATCGTCATATTAAAGGTTATGGAACGCCGAAGCTTAATTTTTTAAACGGAAGTTCTTGAGCCTTTTCTTTTTTATTATTATTTATTATTAACAATGCAAACAACCAAGTAGTTATGTTTGGATTAAATTCATGTATTAAATGTTTGTGTTTTGAAAATACACATTAAATTATAGACATTATTAAACAAAATAACATAACAAGTTGATAAGTACAAATATATTATAAAATGAAATCGTAATGTTCAAATTTAATATTACAATATGTTTATTATTTTAACAGTGAGTTTATCGACATACTCTGCGTCTGTTAAAATGTATTGACTTACTGTAGGTTGGGTTAAAACATTACATTTATTATCGGTTATTATTTATTAAATGTATTGTATGTTTAACAAAATAAATATGTAATATGTACTATATACGGTATTTAGTTTTCAGAATTATATTTGATACGATCTATTTCTTGTTAAGTCCTTATTAATTTCAGGAAGGAAATCTTTAATTACATGTTAAAATATATGCTGTCTCTTAAACATAATATATAACATACTAAATGATTTGTTGTCAGATGCGAATCGGTCTTCATAGTGGTACCGTTTTCTTTGGGGTGGCCGGAAAAACAATGTTAAAGTACTGCCTCTTCGGTCATAACGGGACTCTGGCAAATTTGTAAGGGTAAGTGATATTGCTTATAAGTGTTTATTAAACCAATGCATGTAATATAATGTCTAAAAATAGTACTTGACATTACTTTAAGTAGTACTTCACTTTATCAATAAGATGACAAACATAAAATAGCATGCGAGTTCAAATTTATCCTATTTTTAAGTAATAATATAAAAGTTCTCCCTTATTATATTACGTAATGTAATGGAAACGAATAGAGAAAGTTTTAGCTATGGCGTGCAATAAATATCTATATTTAGAAAAGGTGGGTGGCAATTTACTATATAACATAACTACTAGTTTTATAATGTTTTTTATTATCATACTGCTATTGATAAGTAATATTTTTGACAAACATGTTGTATGTACCTTTTGTAGATGTTTCTGTCCAAAAGATTTTACGAGATGTAGTATTAGTTTTATTTTTATAATTGCATTTAATATTAAAAGATTACGTGTATTATTAATTATTGGTACATATATTTTATAAAACTTACATAAACAAACAGGGGTTGAGAAATAATGAAATTGTGAAAGTTATTTTCATGTTTATATTGGTTACACAATTAAAGTATATCTATTATATAAAAATGAATCGCAAAATGTGTTGGTAAGCGCATAACTCAACAACGCATGGACCAATCTTAACAATTCTTTTTTTTAAATGTTCCTTGAAGTCCAAGGATGGCTCTAACGGCGAGAAAAAATTGAATAATTTCCAGGGAAACCCTAAAAAAGCCCTTTTCTTTTTCCTATACAAATATTTTAAATGTAGAATAAATAACTAAATGTAGAGTCAATTTGAACTGTATTGCTATTCAATAAAGTTGATATTAAATTACAAGCACTCATTGTTGTCTAAACAATGTAGGTGTCTTGCTAACGTCAAAGAGTCAATTCGCGCTTTATTGTCGCTGCACAACGTTCAAATTTAATCAAATGAATGTGTACACCCGACCAAATTGAAAAGTCAAAAAAAGTAAATGTAAGATTTGATTGGCCTTGGAATATTCTTTCTTTTGTTTTAGTTTCGGAATGCGACATAAATTGTCATCAGTTTTCACGTCATTGCATCTGTCAAATAAACTGCGTTAAAAAGCGTTTATAATATTTAATAATTAATTTTGATTGTATAAATACCTGTGATTAATAATTATTTCATGTGAATAAATTTAGGTAATTATATACGATATGCCTCCTATAAGACGAAGTAATTTAAGTAGAAGAACCCGAAATGCTACAAACCAAATGAATTACCGATCTTATCATACTGCACATGAACGTGACGACCGAAATGAACGCGAAAGAATTCGTATATCACGAACGCGGGAAGCGAGAGCGAGAGATTCAACTAATAATCGCGAAAGTTTGAATCGAGCTGCTTTCAATTACGATTTGTCAATTGACTACAGTAACCACCAATGTGTTGCTATTGGATGTATGAACTTGGTTTGCTCTTATTGTAAGGCATTGAAATACAAAAATGAAGCAAATGGATTGTGTTGCGCAAATGGGAAAGTGAAATTGATACCATTGGATCCACCACCAGAGCCATTGTACTCATTGGTTTCAGGAATAGAACCAGATTCCATACACTTTTTGTCAAATATTCAACAATATAACAATTGCTTTCAAATGACATCATTTGGGGCAACAAACGTAGTTCGGGAAAATTTCATGCCAACTTTTAAGGTATGTATTATAGCAGTTAATCATTATTATTTTAATGAACAAAATTTCCTGTTAACTAAGTAAATATGTGTCATTAACCTTCAGTTTCCTAAACCCCAAAACATATATTACTTAGTCATTATATTATTTGGTGATTCAGTATTAGCAACACTTTTATTATTTTGAAACACAATATAATTATTTGACGATGGATATTAGTTACAACTAATTATTACATATTGACATACCTAAGCATATCAATTATTATTTGGTGATTCAAATTAATAGACAGATATATTTTTTAGGAACAAATATTATTTCTATTTGGCAAAAATCATTTTTTTTAATTTACAGATACAAGGCCAAATATATCATAGAGCAGGTTCACTGTTACCAGTGTCAGATAGCAATTACAAATTTCTGCAAATTTATTTCATGGGCAATTCACCACGAGAAATTGATATGCGTTGTTCACATAACAATTCACTAAAGAGGTCTATTGTAGAACAATTACAAACTTTATTTCATGAGTACAATCAATTGGTTATGTTGTTTAAAACTGCACTGGATCGGATGCCATCTGATAATCACAAAATTGTAATCAGAGCTGATAAAACACCTGTTGGCCAACATGCAAGACGTTTTAATGCACCAACTATTGATGAAGTTGCCATCGTTGTAGTTGGAGAAAACTTGGAATCCCGTGATATTGTTTTACATCGTCGGAATGATCAATTACAACGTATAAAGGAAACACACCGCTCATATGACGCACTGCAATATCCCATTATATTTTGGCAAGGTGAAGATGGCTATGATTTTTCAAACAAGATGATAAATCCCATTACAGGTAATAAAAAATATTAGTTTAGCTATGGAGCTATATTATCAGTCACTATATTATTATTTTTTTAATTTTCAATATTATGAAAACAAAAATCTATTTTCAGGTTCCGAAACCAACAAAAAAGTCAGTTCAATGAACTATTATTCCTACCGCCTAATGATTCGTGAAAATGAAGACAATCACATACTCAAATGTCGGCGATTATATCACAAGTATGTTGTAGACATGTATGTTAAAATTGAAACGGAGAGATTAACATTCATCAGGTTGAATCAGACCAAACTCAGATCTGAAGAGTATATTCACCTTCGAGATGCGATTAATACTGATGGAAATGCACAGAATGTTGGTCGGATGACTATTCTTCCAGCAACATACATCGGAAGCCCTCGACATATGCATGAATATGCTCAAGATGCCATGTCATATGTTCGTCATTATGGTACAGCAGATTTGTTCATCACATTTACATGCAATCCACACTGGATAGAAATCAAGCAGGAGTTATTTCCTGGGCAATCACCTATTGATCGTCATGATATTACAGCCAGAGTCTTTAGACAAAAGTTGAAATCTTTGATGGATTTCATTGTGAAACATTATGTGTTTGGAGAGACACGCTGCTGGATGTATTCTGTGGAGTGGCAGAAACGGGGATTGCCACATGCACACATTTTGATTTGGTTAGTTGAAAAGATAAGGCCAAATGAAGTTGATGCAGTAATATCAGCTGAAATTCCTAATGTAGAAGTAGATCCTGGATTGCATGAGGTAGTTATTAAAAACATGATACATGGTCCCTGTGGAACTCTTAATCAAAATTCACCGTGTATGGTGGATGGTAAATGTTCAAAGCGATATCCACGGACATTAATATCTGAAACAATCACTGGTAATGACGGTTATCCTTTGTATCGTCGCCGATCGACAGCAGACAATGGAAGATCAACAATTGTCAAATTAAATCAACAAGATATTGAAATAGATAAACGCTGGATTGTTCCATATTCACCCATTTTATCAAAGACCTTCAAAGCGCACATCAACGTTGAATCTTGCCATTCAGTAAAATCTATTAAATACATTTGCAAATATGTAACCAAAGGGAGTGATATGGCTGTGATTGGTATTAATGCAGAGAATTCCAATGATGAAGTTACCCAATTTTTTTGGTCTGTGGCAACACTGAGGTTAACAGCTGATTTGAATTGTTCCGAAATTTTTTTTCATAATAATATTTAATTTTGTCTATCTTGAGCCTAATTCCAATAAAATCGTTTGTTTAATGTGTGTTTAAAGTGATTTTATAATAAGTAAAGTGTTTAAATTGTTTATAATAGTTCAAAATCGTCAAGAAAAAAGTGACAGTTGATAGGTAATGTACTTTGAATTTTCAAGTCTATTTTTATAATAATTAGTGTTTTATAAATCGTATTACTGTAAACTGTTACTGCCTAAATTAATTTACAATAATTTTAAGTTATATTTGTGACTGCAACTGCCTGTTGACTCGTTTAAATCGCAGTTATTTTAGGTATTAATTAAGTCTCTTTGTTTGGTTTGTCACACCGGTCCCTTATTTTATTATAATATGATGACTCGTAGAGGACTTTCTCGCCAGGAGGAAAACAAACTCCAACTGGCATTACAAGAATTAAAGTTGAGCAAGGATTTGTGTGCCCAACTGAACAATGAACGGGATGCTAATGAGAAGGAACTATTAGAGGTTTTAAAAAGTAATGATAAATTAAAATCACAGCTGTCTATGTTGCATGTTAAATGTAATAGTATAGAGGAGGAGCGTGATAGGTTACAGCTATTAGTGGATAGGTTTGATGAGTGCAGCATTGAGTATGAGCAGGCCCTTCGGCGTACCACTGCCCTGGAGCTAGAGCTGAGGGATGCCCACCTACAAATTTCTGAGCTGGAAGAGGCCGCTCACAACGCAACCTCACTTCACACTCATAGCCTGTTTGAAGAGTTAGTTGACAACGCTCCTCAGTTGGTTACTGCTGCAACTCAAAGCCCTTGTGTCACAATAGATTTAACTAATGACACGCTACCTACACAGAGGTTGATCAGTTGTAGCAATAACAAACTAAAAAGATACATAAAAATTAATAAATACATTAAGAAAATGGAAAAGTTGACCAAAAAAAATAAATACTATACAAAGTCTATCAATAAAAAGAATGTTCTATTAAAAGAAATACATTTATGTAATATAGAATTAGATAATAGAAATAGGAGATATGAAACTGACACACAATTATTAGAAACACATATAGCCCGCCTGCAAACTTCTTTAAGAACTATTACAAATAAATATGAGACCACACAAAATATGCTTAGCGAGCATAAGCTCAAAATAGATAAATTGACACAAACATCACAGTGCAATATAGAATGTGCTGATTCACAAATAAATAATTGTTTGTATAAAAGTAATAAAAAAAAGAGTCTCAGTCCAATAATAAAATCATCTCCTACTGCACCAGAAAAATTGTGTGACAGGCTTGATATCCCTGTTTCAAATAGTAATAGTTCCTTCAAATCAAATATGGTATATGACACTTATATGTATAGTGATAATATTGGAAAGGGAATGGGCTCAGTAATGAATTCTTGTTTTAATGGACAAAGGGTGTTTAACAGCTGTTTACCTGACTCTAATTTGATAAATATTACTTCTCAAATTAATAAATCCAATAAACTTTTTAATAATTTAACTAATTTAATAATTTTTGTAGGAAACAGGGGTAATTTAAACCAATTAGAATTTAAACAATGTTTTGAAATTTTAAGTAAACTAAATGTAAATAAAATAGTGTGGTTTACATTACCCTATAATAAAAACTTGCCACAGACTGAAAATGAAATTAGATATAAGATTAATTTATTATTATATAACTTATGTTTATATAATAAAAAGTTTCATATTATTGACACTAACAATACTGTTAGTAAATATTGTAAACTGATTCATGATAGATATTATCTATCTTCATCTATTAAAAGACAGGTAGCTGTATCGCTATCATATTTTTTTACAATGACAGCCAATAATTTGGCTAAACAAACTGCTTTTATTGAGCAATATATAGATGTAAGTAAGACAAGTTTGGATGTTATCCCAAACAACATTAGTTTAAACTAGATTCTAAGACAGAAGAGATATTCTCTAGCCGAATAAATGAAATGTGCAATCACAATAATTTTTATAGAAAAGATAATATTGTCAATATGAGTAATAAAAATAATAATGTAAATTATATCAGCCTGGTGCATCAGAATATCCAGTGTATGAGAAATAAAGAATTAGAAATAGAGTTAATTTTGAATAATTTTAATATTAATATTTTTTGCGTAACTGAACACTGGCTTAAAAATGATGAAATAATGTTTAATTTTAGTAACCACCAGGTTGGTAGTTCGTTCAACAGAGTTAATTCCATACATGGTGGCTCTTTAATTCTTTTAAATAAACAATTAAAATTCAAAGAACGTAAGGACATAGTGAGCCATTCTGTTGAGCGAACAGCTGAACTAGCATCAGTTGAATTAGAGGAATTAATAATTGTAAACGTATATAGGCCACCGTCATCTAGCTTTGAACAATTTGAAAAGATTATGGATGAGGTATTGTTTAAACTATCACATTCTAGTAAAAAGCTAATCATTTGTGGAGACTTCAATATTAATATTCTTGAAAAAAATTCAACAAGTATAACATTTTTAAATTTATTCAAATCTTATAATCTTTTACACATGTTTATGGAGCCTACTAGAATCACAACCACTAGTGCCACTTGTATTGATAATATTTTTACAAGTGTTATTCCAAATTTTAAATGTTTATTCAATACATTAGATTCTGACCACTATGGCCAATTTATTAAATTCAGTTGTAACAAGATAGAAAAATCAAAACAGAAAGTAAGTTTTATACCAGTGACTGTAGAACGTATTAGTCAAATTAAAAATGATTTAATACACTATTTGCCCTTGTTGAAAAAATCAAATCCCAATGTTATGTATAATGAGTTTTTCAATACTTTCATTAAATTATTTAACTTTGTATTTACCACAAAAACAGTGGTTGTTAATGATAAATTAGTATTTAGTGAGTGGGCATCTG
The DNA here is from genome assembly GCA_918358695.1 of Melinaea menophilus ssp. n. AW-2005. Lineage (NCBI taxonomy): Eukaryota > Metazoa > Arthropoda > Insecta > Lepidoptera > Nymphalidae > Melinaea > Melinaea menophilus. Next base: position 2,211,449 of record OU911048.1, read on the forward strand.
CTGAGTTACACAAAAATAGAGAGAAATTATACAATATGTATAGTGAATTGATGTATAATACTAGTAATGAGTTTAGGGATGAGGTAAAATTATTTTCCAAATCTTTTAAAAAACAATGTAAAATAGCTAAATCTCAACATATCAATAAAAAAATAGGAAATAGCAATAATAAAATAAAAACAACTTGGAAAATAATTAATGAGGAAACTGGAAGAGCTAAATCCCAGAGGATCGACTTTAAATTAAATATAGATAATAAATATGTTACGTCTGACCTCGAGGTTGCTACTGCTTTTGAAACCTTTTTTACTAATATTCCAGTGACTACAACGTTATCTTTAAATTCTTCTCCCGCTGCAGCTATAGGATTACTTAGAGATAATGTAGATCGATGTGTTAGCATTTTTAATTTTAAAAAAGTGAATGCTCAAGAAGTAATCAAAGTATTTAAATTAATTAGCGTTAAAAAGACTAGTGATCTTTGGGGAATATCTGTTGACGTACTCAAGTCCATAATTGACATTGTAGCGCCAGACTTAGCATTGATATTTAATAATTGTTTAGAATGTGGTATATTTCCTGATCTAATGAAACAAAGTAAAATAACTCCATTATTTAAATCTGGCAGTTCATTAGATCCTAGTAATTATAGACCAATTTCAGTCTTACCCACATTTAGCAAGATTTTTGAAAAAATAATTCTTAATCAACTTGTTGATTTTTTCAGTAAAAACAATCTCTTGCACAAAAACCAGTTTGGTTTCACTGCCGGTCGCTCTACAACAGATGCTGGGGTCGAGCTATTACTCAATATATTTGAAGCCTGGGAAGGATCCCAGGATGCACTTGGCATTTTATGTGATCTATCTAAGGCGTTTGACTGCGTTCAACACGAAATCCTTATACAAAAATTAGAACATTATGGAGTTAAGAATAAGTCCCTAGATTTGATCAGTTCATATCTTAATGATAGAATTCAAAAAGTAGACGTAAATGGAATACGTTCCCCCGGTTCTTTGGTAAAAATAGGTGTGCCACAGGGCTCTATCTTAGGGCCTTTCTTGTTCCTCATTTACATAAATGACTTACCTCACCTAGTGAGGGAAAAACATGGGATAGTGTTGTTTGCTGATGATACTTCTCTTACTTTTAAAGTTAGCAGAAGGCAATCTGTTATTGACGATGTAAATAACGCTCTCTCAGATGTTGTACAATGGTTTAACGCCAATAATTTGTTGCTAAATAAAAAAAAGACGAAATGTGTTAAATTTACTTTACCAAATGTTAAAAATGTTAAAACCAATGTACAATTAAACAATGAGGAATTGGACTTGGTCAAATCTACTACTTTCTTGGGCATTACCTTAGATGAAAAATTGCAATGGGGTCCTCATATATTTGATTTATCAAGTAGACTTAGTTCTGCTATATACGCGGTTAAAAAAATACGTCGATTGACAAATATGGAAACTGCTCGATTAGTTTACTTCAGTTACTTTCATAGTATAATGTCATACGGTATACTCTTATGGGGTAATGCAGCCGACATCGATACCATATTCACACTACAGAAGAGGGCTGTTCGAGCAATATATAATATGAGACCTAGAGAATCCTTAAGAAACAAATTTAAAGAATTTAAAATAATGACTGTTTATAATCAATATATTTATGAAAATTTAATTTACGTTCATAAAAATATTTCTAAATTCAAAAAAAATTGTGATTTTCATAAAATTAATACGAGAAATAAAAATAAACTCGCTATGCCCAACACTAGGCTCCATAAAATAGGTAAATCCTTTAAGGTTAATTGTATACGTTTTTATAATAAGCTCCCAAATGAAGCCTTAAGTTTATCATTAAATAAATTTAAATTATATATAAAAATAAATTTGATAAAAAAATCCTACTATAGTGTACAGGATTACATTAACGACGGTATGGCCTGGGAATGAATTGTATTATATTGCGAATAACTAGTAATCTCCGCAATTTGTTTTTTGTTGTAGATTAATTTCGTTTTATCGACTTGTTGCATCACACCGATTCCTTAGAAGTCATTACTTGCGGTAGCGTCGGGAGTCGGGTTGCGCTCGTCCCTCAAATATGTGCGAAGAGGGTGATGGCTGGCTCTTGCGTTATGCTCGTGAACGGGTGCTGCTTGCGGTGACTGGTTGTGTAGCAGGCCTATTTTTATTTTTTATTATTATTATCATTATTATTATTTTTTTCATTATATTGCGACGGTTCTAGTTGTTCCAAAATAGCTTTTAAGATTGACATTTGTGAAACAGTGATCACAATATAAAAAAAATATATATCCGGCTGAGTTTGTTGTGTGGTTCTTCTCAGACCAGGACGCGTTTGGAACCCTCATAGCTTTAACATTAAGTTGGACAGTGCTTTTACAGAAGGGCTTATTACGATAAATCTGGTATCGAAATAGGCCCTCCTGACACTTCCATTTTGACGGACACAAGTGATCACTGATAATGATTGAAAGTGGAAAAGATATAAATAAATAAATAAATAAATAAATACCAAATGGGTCGCTATGTTAGTAGTAATGAAGCAGTTTGGCGAATATTTTCTTTTCCTATTCATGAAAGACACCCTACTGTTGTTCATTTAGCTGTGCATTTAGAAAATGGACAAAGAGTATATTTTACAGCACAGAACGCAGTAGAAAGAGCTTTACAGCCACCATCTACTACATTAACCAGATTTTTTGAGATATGTCAAAACGATGATTTTGCTCAAACATTGTTATATTCTAAAATGCCAAAATATTATACTTGGAATCAATCCTCAAGAAGATTTATACGACGGAAACAAGGAAAACCAGTTACAGGATACCCAGATATATTTTCTACCGATGCGATTGGTCGAATTTATTCAGTACATCCAAGCAATGATGAATGTTTTTATTTACGACTGCTATTAGTCAATGTACGTGGCCCAACATCGTTCCAACATGTACGAACTGTTAATGGTGATTTGTGTGGATCATATACAGAAGCTTGCCAACGTTTGCGATTGCTAGACAATGATGCTCATTGGGATCAAACTCTCAATGATGCTGTAATAACATCACAAGCTCATCAAATACGAACATTGTTTTCTATAATCATATCTACCTGCTTCCCATCAAACCCAAAGGATTTGTGGATCAAGTACAAAGATAATATGTGTGATGATATTTTGTATCAAATACGGATTAGAAGGGGAAATCCAAATATACAAATAAGCGAAGAAATTTACAATGAAGTATTGATTTCAATTGAGGACATGTGCTTGATGATGTCAAACAAACTATTATTTCAATTAGGCCTGGCCGCACCCAATCGTCCAATGCATGATGCTTTTAACCAAGAGTTGCATCGAGAAAAACTGTATGATCTCAACACTTTGAAAGAATTAATTCAGACGAATCTTCCACTGTTGAATGAACAACAGAAGTATGTATTTGATACACTTTTGAAAGTAATAAATGATAAAAGAGGAGGGATTTACTTCTTAGATGCACCTGGTGGTACAGGAAAAACTTTTTTGATTTCATTGATATTAGCAACAATTCGCTCACAAAATAAAATTGCACTTGCACTCGCTTCGTCGGGAATCGCAGCAACTTTGCTTGAAGGTGGTAGAACAGCTCATTCAGCACTAAAATTACCATTAAACATGCAAAGCAACGAAACTCCAACCTGCAACATTTCGAAGAACTCTGCAATGGCAAAGGTTTTGCAGCAATGTGGATTGATTGTTTGGGATGAATGCACGATGGCACATAAAAAATCTTTGGAGGCTTTAGATAGAACCTTACAAGATCTCCGGAGCAATAATAACCCATTTGGTGGTGCAATGATTTTATTAGCAGGAGATTTTCGTCAAACATTGCCAGTGATTCCACGATCAACGCCAGGTGATGAACTTAATGCCTGTTTAAAGTCCTCCAATTTGTGGAAACATGTGAAGGTATTACACTTAAGCAAGAATATGCGTATCAAGTTGCAAAATGACAAATCTGGAGACATATTCTCTAAACAACTCATTGACATTGGTAATGGCAAATTTCCTATAGACACCTTGACTGGTTGCATTAACTTTCCTCAAGGTTTTTGTCAGTTAACTAGATCAAAAGATGAACTTATTCAAAAGGTGTTTCCAGATGTTGCTCAAAATTATAGAAACCATGATTGGTTGAGCGAACGGGCTATATTGGCTGCAAAAAACATAGATGTAAGTGAATTAAATTTCAAAATTCAAGAACAAATTACAGGCGAATTGAGGATATATAAATCAGTTGATTCGGCTACTAACCAAGATGATGTCGTTAACTATCCGCCTGAATTTTTAAACTCGCTGGATTTACCAGGATTGCCACCTCACAATCTTCAATTAAAGGTTGGTTCGGTAGTAATTATGTTGAGAAATATCAACCAACCGCGTCTTTGCAACGGCACACGGTTAGCGATAAAAAAATTATTGAACAACGTGATAGAAGCAACTATACTGAAAGGAAAGTATAAAGGAGAAGACGTTTTGATACCACGCATCCCAATGATTCCGACTGATGTACCATTTGAATTTAAACGACTACAATTTCCAGTGCGGCTTGCTTTTGCTATGACCATAAATAAGTCCCAGGGGCAATCATTAGGTGTTTGTGGTATTAATCTAGAAAACCCATGTTTCTCACATGGTCAATTGTATGTTGCCTGTTCCCGTGTTGGAAAACCATCAGATTTATTTATATATTCACCAGGTAATCAAACAAAAAACATTGTGTATCATAAAGCACTAAAATAAAAATAAAACAGATTTTTGTTAATAATTATGATTCACTGGATTTACAATAACGCGATTACTGAAAATACTTATGTACGTTTTATTTCATTATTTTTTATTTCATCGGTTATGAACCCTATGTTAATAATAATAGTAATAAATAATTAATTATTTCTATACTTTGTAATTGAAGCACCCACTTTATAAATATTTGTCACCTTTAGGTTCCCACTATCCCTTTAGATTATTTTTCAATCAGGTTTGAACCTTAAGTTCCCCTCTTGGTTTGAAGCCCTCTGGCAGACATCCCAATCGGGGTTTTTAGTGGGTCTCAAAAGGGTGACCAAAGTTCGTGGAAGCTAAGATACTTAAGTCACCCGAGCTGACCTTTTTCTTTAATTTAATTAATTTAATTCTCCTGAACAGAACCGTCACCATGATGATAGGGCGATGTGTGAGGATCAGCAGAGTAAAAACGTCTAAAGGTCGAAATATAAACTGCCACATTCCAAATCTATTTGACAGAACGAATTCTGCCGAGTTGTATAAAAATTGTATTTATTAAAAAAAAAAAATCTTTTAAAATTTAAATGTTTTGAGTTTAACTCTCATTGTATGTATTAGTAAAAACCACCAAATACTTTTAATTATGAACGTCTTAATAAAATGATAAAGTAACATATTAAAAAAAAAGGAAAATTTTACGATTTATTTATTATATTATTTAAAATATTAAATGATAAAAAAAATCCACCAGAATTCTTAATATATATAAACCACGTGTCGCGTTATTTGTCCGCGATGGACTCCTAAACTACTTAACTGATTTAAATAAATTTACACATCACGTACAGTTTGACCTAACTTAAAAGATATAATAATTTTCAACTCAATTCATAGTCGCAGTATTATTTTATTGCAAATTATTAGTTTATCATTTTGCAGTTAGCTCTTAACAATTCTAAAAGATGGCGGTATCTATTGACTGGATTGAGTAATTACGAATGAGATATCTACCCTACCTACCTCATTCGTAAGTTTAGTGTTCCAAGTTATTTACTAAAAACTTTGTAATATACAAATAGTGTTATAAACTTGGATAAAATTAAAAAAATTATTATAATTATTTTGTTTTGATTTTTGCTTAATATCGACTATAAGAAAACATTATGGTTTTCATGACAGATGTACTCTGAACGTTACCCCTTAAATAGTTTAGTACAATGTAATATATCAAAAATAATAGTCACAGCAACGCGTGACCGGGTCTGCTAGTTATCTATAAAAATTTACGGCAATGAACAATTAATGGTAATGACTTAAAGGCATAAATAATTTATTTTGCATCAGAATTGACGCCCTGGTTTGACATCCAATCGGGTGTTAAGCAAGGTTGCGCTATGTCAGCTTGTTCAATTTGTATTTGGATAGTTGTCTCCAAGGCGTGAAAGATAGTGATATGGGAGTGAAAGTAGGTGACCTTAAGGTCAATTGCTTGCTATATGCAGATGATGTGCTCATTGCATCATCAGAATGCAATTTGCACGCATTGGTCACCACTCTGAAAGATGGGTGTGAAATTAATGGTCTAAACCTGAATGTAGATAAGACTAAGGTTCTGATGTTTGAAAGAAATGTAGAAAGAACAGAATGTAAGATCAACGTGAATGATAAGATAATAGAACAAGTGAATGAAGTGGTATATTTGGGAAGTATGTTTAGCAGAGATGGAAGATACGAAATGGATGTGGAAAGGCGTATTGCTGCCGGTAACAGAGTTAACGGTGCTTTGACTGCATTGTTGAGACGTCAAAACGTCAGCATAGCTGCACGTTTGGCTGTACACAATGCGGTTTTGCTACCGACGCTGTTATATGGCAGGCAAACGTGGGTAACACAGAAGAAGAATGTAAGAAAGATGAATGCTGTGGAGATGCGATCTCTTCGCAGAATATGCGGAGTCAGTCTAGCTGACCGAATCTGCAATGAAGAGATCCACAGAATGGCAGGTACTAGTGAAGATGTTACAGTAAGAATGAAGAAGAACGTGCTCAGGTGGTTTGGGCACGTCGAACAAATGAGTGATGAAAGAATGGTAAAAAAGATTTATATAGGAACAGCGAGCGGGAAGAGAGACAGGGGGAGGCCTCGAGTGACCTTAGAAAACACAGTATCAATGTTACTGGAGGAAGGTCACGTAAAAATCATGAGAATCCCCCGGAGGGCATGTATGAAGAGGTTGAAGTCTGTGGTCGAGGCGAAAGAAGTATGCAGAGACCGTAGCGTTTGGCGCTCCGTCGTCTCTGATTACCCCGCAAGGGATATGGCGTGAAGCTTAATAAAATATATATATATATATATATATATATGACGTTTACAATTATAACTAAATTCTTTATTACAACAGCCAAAGGGCTCGACGTAGCAGGCTTGTCTTTTTATATTTATAATATTATGCTATTAACTATCTATATATATTTACCACTCACTGACTCATCCAGAAATCTCCGAAACTATCTGTCCGATTAACTTAAAATTTTGCATAGTTACTTCTTTTGTGACGTAGACGTCCACTAAGAACGGATTTTACGAAATTCCAATGCATTATGCATTTCGCCAAGTTTTAAACCTGTAGGCAACGATTACCATACCAACGGTTACGAAGACAATGGATATGACAAATGTTACCATAGCAACCTAAGTTCACATCCAAATTAATAGTATGCCCAGCGAAGCGGGAGGAAATAAGCTAGTATTATTATATATATGAACACACACATACAATTATCTTTAACCTAAATTATTATAGCCTTTCTAAATTAATTTTTTTTTAATACTTTATTTGTCATACATACTCAACATATATAAATATATGTACATATAAAACATATGTACTATTTATTAATTCGCCCCTATCCTATCACATACTTAACCCAAGTTAACCTGATACTCCGAACTTTCATTAACAACGTGTGATAGTTCCATAGATCCTTTATACTCAATTTTAATTAAACACGGGGTTCAAATTAAACCATGTATATGAAAACAGATAAGAATGTTATATTTTAATGCAAGTTTATTTCTGTATCTCTATGTATTGACTATTATATAAAAAACTATATATTGTAAATTATATTTCACGGTATGTTTGCGGTTTTGGAGATCTTGTCATAAGAAGTGTAAATGCTATGTTAGAAAAACTATAAAATAAACCCTTTCTTTTATAAAAAATGTTTTATTTTAATAAAATTAATATACATATTTTACACCTCAAAATTGTCTTTGTATCGCGATTAGTAAAACCCATGTAATTTATTAACGCACTTACTGATATGATAATTCATGTGAGATACCAAAATATATACTTAGTGTGTGCTTATTTTAATTGCTATCATTAAAATATATATTATACAGATTTTTTTAATTATACAACATACTTCATGTAAAGACACTATTGTGTGCAACAATTTATGTTAAAATTGACTTAAATATGAATTGAACTTAATTAAACAAAACAAGCAAAAAAGTGTTGCCTCCTTCAATATATAGGTACACGATAGCTTTTACATGTGATTTGCTTAACATGATTTTTTAAAATGTTTTAATGATAATCATTAAAAAATATATGGTACAAAATTACGATCTGATAAAATAACATTATTTTCACCGAAAAGGGACTCATAAAACATTATTAATTTTAACATTCAGTCGCTGTCATGGTGTATATAAAATGAGAAAGATGAATTATTGAACAGTTATTTTAGGATGTGTAAATACAAATTAGAGTAAAAAATTGTTTGAATTTAGACTCGTCTTAGTTTTATTTGCAATTTTTTATGCAAATTATCTATGAGCTTCCTTATTTTCATAACACATAATTAACATTTTCAATTAACTTTTTTCCTAATAAAGACATCGTAATCAATATACGAGTATTACATGAATTCTAGTACGACTTCATAATCGACAAGAAGATAACAAATCTAAATAAACATTTTTCCAACCAAAAAACCAATATGAGGTGATAATTACCATAACTATATTTAAAATATTTAAAATAGATAATTTTGCATCTTCGTATAATACATAAGCTAATTAACCATATATATATATATATATATATTGCTAAGGATCCTGTAACATTATCAATCCGATTGATGTTAATCAGTACAATCCACTTGAAATTACCAAAATATTTAGATATCAAATCAGCTTTCGGTAACAAAATTTGAGAGCGTATAATAATTTAAATAAAACGGTATAATAATCACGAAGTCGCTTTGAAAAGAACAAAACAAGGGAAATTATTTTACATGAAATAAATTAGGCTTAAGTGATAAGAGACACTTTAGATTAGATGACTTGTAGCAGAAAGAGATTTACTTTATTGTACTGCTTAGAGGTTGTTCTTGAATTAATTATTTGATGAGTGTAAGGTTTAAGTGTTGAAGATTAAGTACAAAATTCACTAAAGTGTTATTAAGAGTCAAGAATCAAAAAGAAATGCTCTAAATTCAAAATTAATTAAAATATTTCTTACCATGTTCATAATTATATTTTTATCATAACTACCCACAACGTTAAGGCCTTTATAACTTCATTATGGTAATACAGTTCATGTATTTCATGTATTTAATTACATTGATTATGAAAATGCCGTGCTGTGTGCAATCTATATTATGTTTATAATATTTTTAATTTCGATCTGAGATTGTGGCAACACTATGTTACTACGTCTATTATATTAAAAAGATGATTTATATATATTATTGTGTAATGTCCATAATTCAAAGAAAAGGGATTTTTATCGTAGCTATTTTATTTAAATAAATGTACCCACTTATCCACTCTGCATTGAGTTTTCACGATAATTAATATACAACTTTAATTGTTTTATTTTGGGTAATAATGCAAATGAATACTTTGATATAAAGGGAATATTTAGGAAGCTTTCCGATAAACAATTAAGCTTTGACGAGAAAATGGATTTAATTTAAATATAACAAAAATAATTTTATATGAAAGTACAATAGAACAAACTTTTATATCTGTGGGATATTAAATTTCTCGGTTCAAATTAAAAACAATCTTTTTTATTAGTCTGTTCTATTGACCATTTAAATACGTAGTTGTTAAAGCCGGTCACCACTATTCAATAATTAATTACTTTATGATTTATATACTTAAATATATTTTACAGTAACCCTCATGATAATCAGTTTAGTATGATGTTTTTATTCATAATTGTATTGTAGTTTTACGTTAATTAGTTTCGAATGGTTTAACTTTTATGTTCTATGAAAACTCATTGAGGTTGGTGCAGCAGTCAGGATTGTGACAGACTTTATCCAGAAAAGAGACCTTCAGCTTTGTAAATAATCATGTCCAAGATACAACAAACAATACATAACAAATCTAAAAAAAATTAATATTAACAAACAAACAAAACAAAAAGCTGTCAAACCTCATCATGACTGCTAGAAAGAGTGTATGTGCATTTTATTGGTATTTCTAAAGGGCAAGTTTCTTTTGCAATTGTATTGATTAATGAAATTTATCACCGCGTGATATTTTAACGGGCTTATCTTCAATCACAATCGTGTTTTATGCGCGATAAGACGCCGTGAGTGAATGTATTGACGTCTTACCAATAGAAGCTGATGTTTTACTAACTACTACTACTTTACTAGTGCTTAATGTTAGCTTCTTTCGAATTTAAGTATTAAAATATTAACATTATTTCAATTTTATTAGCAACTTATTTTTTATACCGACATATTAACCAAACTTGACAATTGTATCATTCAAAGAATGCAGGTATAAAATTGTATTTTATGTTATGTATTATTCTTCGTTACTTATTTTTTCATAGCCAATTGTATATTAACCCCGTTTTGTTTTGTATTCATTATTTGCCTAAAAGATATTCCCATTTATCACAAAAAGTGACGTGCGATTTAGCTTTGCAGGATTATTATATAAACTTCAATATATTGTTTGTTCATTAAAACAAACAAATTTTAAACACGAGCAAAAAGTGATAATCTCCAAAATACATACCTATACTAATCAATGCAGTAATACAATCGCAAATATTTCTCAAACCTTAATACGATACAGATTATCATACACAATTATAACATTATTTTTGAAATTGTTGTCTGTTTGTTTGTCAATCACACAGTAACTATTAAATAATTGTTATAGGATTTAAATGTTTAAAGCTTTTTGATCTGATCAATATGTAGAGACCTTTTTCGGAGGAAAAATCTTTACTCATTACGGGAGAACAAAATACTAAATTGTAACATCTAGTATAAAAAATGCCGCAAGTGTAGCTTCATTAAATATTGTTATAAGACCGAAAAATGTCATATGTCAAAATAATATTTAAACAATTTCATAAAAGCTTATTATATAACAGGTACAATGAAACCTTTGATTATGACATGTGTGTAATCAGAGTTTCAAAAGTACACAATACTTATTTACGTTCGTACGAAATTGAATTGTGTTGCAAGGGTTGGTTCAAAAAGTTTCTGACAATCATTCTGAATCACCATTTAACTTTATAATAACGGTACTTAATATATATGACATTGTCGCCTGTTAATTTTGTTTTGTTATAAACATATTATCTATTATATATTAAACAAACATTTTATCTAAATATTAAATATTTTTTGTTAATTCATATATTGAAACCTAAATTTATATTTCATTTAACATTTATGATGTCTTACAATTGTGAGAATTTTAATATATAACAGTATGATTATTTATTTATAATTCATCTTACGTAATATATTACTCTATACGATTAAATCCGATTAAGTTAAATAATTTATTTCATTTCACTAATTATATTTTAATATCCATTTTTTTATTATAAATAACTAATTCATAGTTCTTAATAAATCACCTTGTATTATTGTAATTCCATGGACATGAACGAGCTGGTTTGCAACATTACTATTATTATGATTAAATATTTGAGAACCTACTGTTGTAATGCTCTGTACCATTTACGAACATGTAATCCTGCTCTATTTGTGAATAGATATAGAATATTTCAATGTAATGTGACTTGTAATATGAGCGATCGTGTTTCAGAATATAATCAGAAAATACGTCGATATCAGTATTACTGTACGTACACAGTAATAGAACTTCGAACATTCAGAAGTAAGTATGGAGCTGAACGTCTCCTTTATGCCTTTTACTACTGATTGGATGCTTGAAAAAGATCGCTCTCTTGAGATAAGACTACCGATTGTGCTGTTGTTTTTTGTTATTATTACAACAATAAAATATTAAATTCATGTAAGTGAAGGCGTTTCTCTCAGATAATGGTATTTATACGTACTAACTATTAGTAATAAATGAATAGTATATATACATGATAATATGTAACATTGAAATAATGTTTTTTTTTAATATTTAACCAGAAGTAGGGATGAATTAAAACCAACAATGAACATACCTACACAACAATAATAACAATTTATCTTAAACTAATTCTTATTTTAAAATTCGGAACTATATTCTTGGATACAGCTCTAGAAACCGAAGAGCTTCATACAAATATACCGGACAGAGTCACTAGTGTAAGATAGTTTAAATAAAATTTGTACCATATTTATTGATCTCAAACACAAAAATAATGTTCAAGATTTACATAACTTTAACATTTAAAGTAAAAACATGTGTAATATTGTTGTTTTTACAACATTTTTAAGCACCATCCAAAAACATAACAAACGTTTTAAAAAACGCTAACAAAAAAGTTTCATCAAAACTTACGACACCTAAACTTTTACCAAGAAAATATTTTTAATTAATTATTCATTTATTATTTAATCGTTTATTTAAACTTTTGCCGCAGTATATCTTGGTTTTTAGAAATTTTGTGTTTCCATCGCAATGTTATGTTCAGAAGTTTGATATTACTTTTATTTGTCTTCTCAACTCTTTGTTAATTTACAAATATTTATTATTATCGTTTTATGTTTAAAGTAAGTTTATTAGAACAATGAACTACCAGCCTTCAACGTTTATTTTTATGTTAATGACTTGGACTTTTTTATTTTCTGGTCGAAAAGGGAAAACATGTTCATATATAACAAATATGTACATATATAATTATAAACATATTTCATTCAGCATAATTAATATTTTACTATAATTTGTATACCAATAATGGTATTTACATTTTTAGCTCCATTTTAAAATTATTGTATCGTAAAGCCCAGAAGCAAGAAAGGAATAGTCCGACCTATCTTATGCACCCTCCTATGAGCTATTCAATTTGAAGTCGGACACAGATGTCGATGTGATACGATTATAGCGCAACTGATCAAAGACAATTTCGATGTAACTACTATTTACACTTTAGTGTACATAATGAACAAATGTTTTTGACCTTTGTAAGGTTTCTTTTCTTTCACTTTTAAAATAAGCTAAAATTTTGTGTATTTTAAATACGGTCGTTTTACATTGTATATGTATACAATTTGTTAATGTATTTATAATTAAAAAACAGTAGATTTGATATGAGCAAATAAGAATAGTACTATTTTTTTTGTCTTATGTGTGTAAGACATGACATGTTTCATATTATATCTTTATTGTAGTGACAATTACTGTACCTATGTTGAGTAAAAACTATTCTATGTATATAAATATGTATATGCCACGTAAAATGGATAATTGTAAGTAAAAAGATCAGAGATGGATAGTCACGTTTCAAGCCAGTCTCAATTTTAATCTACGTGGACCTAATATTCACCTCTGTGTAATGCTCAAACAAACTCATGACTCCGCTTACCGAGTGAATGTGACACTGCGTCTGAAGCTGTATCAGAAAACTAAGTCTTTAAAAGAGACAGGTCAAACCTCAAGTTGGAAAGCAGAACACATGCTTGCTTCATTAGAAATCCGCATCGAGCGTCTGCAAAGGAAGGTATTTTCAATGCAGTGTTAATAATGAAGGTCCGGTTTTTAATAATGCGCTCTTAACAAAGAAAAATTCCAACAACCATTAGGAGAGTTAGACATATAAAAAATATTAAGAATGAATTCAAATTAAAAATAAAGAGACCGCAACGTTTTTCCCAAAATAGTGTGCTAATGAAACTATCAACTCCCATAAATTTTTTACTAAAATAAAAAATTGTTATTGGACCTGTCCAGAAGGTAGTCTAGCTATTTAGTTTAGGGAAATCTACAAATAGATATTTTGGAAATGTATACGTACTGGAGAGAAAGGAAGGACACCTGGTATACCAAAGAGAAGTTAAGGGCCTTGGGCATCAGGTTGATGACTTTAAAACATACTTAATTAAACCATTTCACACTGCCGTTATGTAAGGAGATGGCATTGTACAAGCCAGCCAAGAGTCAAGCTTGCAACCTAGGTTAATACATTAACGACAAGTAACTATGTAGGTAAGGAGGTAAAAGACGCATTTAGGAAAATTAACATGCTTTAAAATAAAAATTATTATTTCATTAAGCAGTTTATAGTTTCATGCAACTTCAATAAACAGAAATAATGAATACTAACCCTAAATTAATTACAGGTTGTTGATTTAACTCTACTTTCCTGTGTTTTACCACCGGGAATAAAATAGTCCCAAGTAGTTTATTAGTATAGATTAAATAATTAAGTTGATTACATTAGTTTTTTATATAGGATCCACAAATAACATAATAATTTGTAAAAGCTCAGTGTTTATTCACGATTCTTTGATATTTATAAATATATATTTTCCCTTGGTGTTGTAGATATTTCAAATAAAAGCTTAAAATATACTTATAGTACAGAGTATAGTATAAGGTTATCAATTGTTTTGTCTTTTGTTTCACAGCTTGTTTGTTTAAAAAAAAATTGGTGTCTTAGTTTTAACTTATTACAGTTACAGCAAAAAATTACTCTACATGATCGCACCGCTACTGCCTGTGAAAGCAAAACAAAATGATATTAAAATCTGCTTGATTAGGAAGAAATTAAGGACAACTCAACTTACAAAAGAAATCTGAATAAAATTAAATAAGTTTTTTCAAATATTACAAAACGAATGTCTTCCATATATCTATTGTTACCGTAATATTATGGCTGAATTCAACAACAGAAACAATGTGGATTATCTTAAACTTTTGCAAAAATATATATCCTATATGTTAGGATAATACTTTTAAAGCCTGTCTACACAATAGTAGCTGACTCGTAAGTCTGTTCCGTGTATCCGAACCATTACTTGTGTATGAAGTTTATTGTACTACAATGTTTTTGACTTCTAGAGTTGAAAGATGCTCTTTTATTTTGAAGAATTATTTACGAGTACATTGTATTTTTGGGTGAATATTTGAAAAAGGTAATAATCTTATGATATACCTCTTTTTATATTTAACCGGGAATTTTCTTTCGAGACAACTAATTTATGTGAAAAATATATATATTATGATTATATTTATCAGAATATATTTTTTTAAACGTATATTTTCAAGTAGCTACTTTTCATTGTCAAACAAATCTACTTAATAACATACGGCAATCCTAAAATTATTTTTCTACACCTGGTGCAAGTTGTTTTCGGTTAACCTATTAAAAACATACGAATACTCTTACTAACTTACAAACATTCGCTAATATTAGTTAGGAAGTTTATATTTACATAAAAAATAATACTTATGCAGATAACAAATCATTGATAAACATTAATATATAACATGAACACATAATATTGTAACATAAAAATAAGTTACAATTTACAGTTGTCATAAAATGTTCACTACTTGGTATTATAAATAAGAAGCGCACTTATCCAATTAGATTGTGTCAAGAGAACAGAAACTAGAAACACTTTAATTAAAATTCTTAGAAAAGAGTTACTTATCATATTCTTCCTTTAGTAGTGAATAAGAATACAAAGATAGAATTTCTCTACCAGTTACAAATTAATAAATAGATATTTTTAAATTTAAACGGCAACTCTTTGGTTCTCTTGATAAATACACTGTCATCGATTAATCTCAAAGCGCTTCATTAAAGTCTAAAACCATTTATTATTTTCTTCCACCAATCCATCTTTGATCATATAGATTAATTTTGTGCTTCTAATGCTTCCAATAATGGATTGCGATTGTACTCGGTCGTGATAATGTGTATGTATACAGGTTATATTTTTTTAAAGAATAAAATTAATTTTGCAGTCCATTGATATTTGAATTAATCAATAAGGATGTTTGTTTAGACCATAACTTTTCAATAAATATTTTTCAATCGAAAATAAAAAATACATACGAATTATTGATATCATGACTGATGTTTTTCACCTTCGCGAGAAGAACGAGATAATGGAATCATAACACTCACACCAAATTTACTTTCAGGTTTTGAAATATATATTCTGTATCATTTGTAATGCTTTGTCGAGATCTGAGACTCACTGAGTACATAATGTAGTGTAAATATACTTAACGGTATACTTTACATATACTTTACATACCTATTTTACCATAATTCGGTAACGGACTTTATATACATATTAATATTTTAACAGAATGTATATTACAAATTTCAGTACAATGTCTTAATTTTTTTTTTTTGCGTCTTGCTTCACTTTTGAATTACTTTATCTCCTGTAAAAACATAAAATAATATGTCTAGAGTATTAATATAATTGAAGTGGAATAAAAAATTTATTTTGTTACTCAAGTACAACTTATTTTATAAAACCATGAAGACTATGAACAATATTTTCATAAAATAATACCAATTATGATGTTTTCTAATAAAATATAATTTAACTTTAATCAAACCATCGTTGGATTAATTACGGTAATTATAATATTCATCAAATAATATATAATTGAATTCGTTGGAGCATGTTTAATTATAAATAATTAGATGATATAAAATACATTAGTATAATTATATTTAAAAAATATCTAAATTTATAGTATTACAAAAATACTTGAACGGCTATATGTATATTATAGGACCGATTTAGGAAAAATAAATGTTATTACTAACATGTTACTTGAATTATCTCATGTTTTCTGTATTTGATCTAGCCAAAGCTTTAACAAATATTTAATTATTTTCTTATATAGATACCATGGGTACTGTCATAAACAGAATGTAACACAATAATCTCTGATATAAAAACCTTATAAAATTTGGCTTAATATATCAGCTTTATCTAATTAATCGAGTTACAAAGGCTAGTTGTATAATCATTGATTGATTTCATTCATACATATTTCTTCCAGAGGCATCTGGTCTCTATTTGATACACTTTCTTCATACAAACGTTCTTAAAATATCTAAGTTATTTATATCATTTTATTTATTCCAATGACTTGATGTTTTATTACAACATAACATCTACAATGTTAAACCAAACAAATGAAATCAAACAATTTACTAAACTATAAAATATAGAATGAGCTTCATAAACTTTCCTCAATATGAATTAAAATATAAAACAGTAAAAAATTAAAAGTATCATAACGAGGTAAAATTTAATAACGTTATGAAAAAAGAAAGAATGGCAATGCAAAGCCTATTAAGTAATAAGTAAAAATAGAGACGTCTTAAGTAATATCAATGTATATAATGTACCGCTGTTGTTATACACAAGTTAAATAAAAGTTGATAATTAAAGTTAATAAACAAACTGCTAACGATAACGAAAATATATATTTCTTTGAATATTAAACTAATTTATATGAAATAATAAATTTTACGGTGATTGTAAAAAAAGATATCATGACATCACAATAAGAGATAATATTGTTACAAAACCCAAACTAGATAAGTTAATAAGTTAAACTATATAAAAGATTAAATAAGATAAAAGAAATGAGAAAATCATTGAAAGAAATTGGAAAAGATGTGACGAGGCCATAGATACGGCTCGTCACATCTTGGCGGAGTGTGCAGCCTGGGTCCACCAGCTTGTTGAGCTGGTGGCGGGGACCTCTCGCTGCCACGCCTCATAGGTGCAATGATCGGCAGTGAGAGGTGTTAGGTCGCAATGATCTCCTTCTGCGAGCATGTTATCGCCGTGAAGGAGGCCGCAGAGCAGGCCTCCACCGCTGACCCGCTAATCCCGTGGCTTCCCATAAAGGCGTTGAGGGCAACCATTGGTTTTTTAGTGTATAGCCTTGAAAATGGCAGCGTCCTTTATGCTGCTGGGTAATTCCTCCAGTCATCATCTTCTTGGCCGACCGGTATTCGTAACGGATTTTTTCAACAATAAAAAAAAGTTGCTTACAATTATAATGAGATGATGATACTATTTGAGCGAAGCGAACGAAGCGAGCGGAATGCTCTACTGGAGACTTTTTTACATTCTTTGTCACGAATAGGCTCGAAAACTACTTGATGGACAATTATGATTTTGCAATTAAAAATGGTGATGGCTTAAAAAAAATAAAAAATTTCATGTCGTTGAGGAATAATCGTCCAAAGGTCCTAATAGAGTACCTATATATTCAAATGTTAGAAAGTTGTGGTTGGTGCTAATTTTGTACGTTTTTAATTAGAGTAAGTAAATGGCACGTTTTTCATATCAATATCGTAATTGAACACTACGTAGTGACACAATGTACTAGCATATTGTTTTATTTTATTTTTATACATCTTTAAGCAAATAGTGATAATTAAAAGATAAATGCTAAAAAATATAATTGTGTTTTCAATTTAAAGATTTTTATAATTATATTTTTCTTATCAATATTATGTATATATGTATATTTCTGTTCATAAAATTTTAACTTCAGCTCAGAAACAATAATTTATATTTCTGCATTTTTTTTCAAGATAAACTAACTGAACGATAAGAAAAGTGTTCTCTTTGATAAACTTAACTAACGTCTTGAAAGATGTGAATAATTTGAATTTTGTATTCCCTCAGAAATATGAAAAATAAAGTATTTAAGAAAAACGAAAGAAAATATTTTATTTTATTTTATAAAAAATATATCGCTATTCCTGAATGTATAAAAACAAATATTTTCGTAACTTGGATAAAATATTTTAAATGAAACTGACCTCTGTTTATATGTTCAATTTATTAAGCTTTAATTAAACCATACAATAAATAATATTATTAATAATTAAACCACATATTGTCTATGCTTTCGTTATTAAGACCCATTGTATAAAATATTAATATTAAAACATGTCGGTGCCAATTGTACGTGTTTTAAATAAATATTAAAGAACTGTAATATATAACCTCTTAAAAGTAGTTAGTATCTGGTACAGTACCTTATATATATTTATATTATAATTTAGTTCTTTTATAAACAAAAAGTAATTCTGTTAAAATACTGAATTTCAATAACTATGTTTTACATATCTATTATAAACTGTATTAATGACAGTCTTAAATCTTATACTAATTACTATTATATTTTTACCATTAATATATTTAATTTTTATACCTAATATTGTAGGAAAAAGTTGTATAAAAATATTATTCTATGTTGGCCATACCAATGAAACATATATTTATCTAAATACAATTGCATGGGATTGTTGGAAATTGGTAATGCGTCTATAATATTAACTTAATATATTGACAATCAAATACTATTTTATTAAGAGAAATAAATAATAAGTTAGCACTACTCTTACAATTCTTGAATGGTAACCATTTAATAATAAATGAACAATTTGACCTCTTTTTAATTATTGTGAATTTTGTGTAAACATATTCCAATTATAAAAATATGCTGTGCCCAAATAAAACAAGTGAAATCACTCCACGAACATATGTTTTAAAATTCAAAGGTACGAAATGAATTTACCGACATACCTCAACTGTCCTGCTGGTGATTTAAGCGCGTCGTACGAGTACCTCAACCATTGTATTATTAACACGTCTGTTTATATTAATAATACACACTCAATGATTATTATGTTATTAGTAAAACATCTTATTTATTACTAAATAATTACTATACCACCATTTACCACTCACTTAATACTTCAATAATAAAACTTTTTTTAATAATTTTTTTTTTCGTGTTAATTTAATATAAAAAATATAAAAGTTTAATCAACTATACATATTTTGAAAGCATATTTTTCACTACGAAGGACTTTTACGAAAATGTGTACAGTAATTAAGTAAACAGTGTTTTAGTAAAAAATCGTGTCTAGTCAACGCTTTAGCAACACCTATACATTAAATATGGCAGTACTTGATAATATAATATTGATTATTTGAAATTTGACAAACACTAGATTTATTAAAAATTAAATAGATACACATATATGAATAAGAAGGTTAATTGTATACTTTATCAGTGTCAAATAAATAATTTGATGTAAAGAGTAGATTGTCCTGACGTAACAGAATTAATTTAAAAAAAGATAACCTCAATATATACAGAGGTATACTTCTTGTTCCAAGACCTTCCTTACCTATACATTTTGGAATTACGGTGAGTGTCGTTTACTTAGCGACCACAGAGCTCTTCCTGTGTAACTTATTGTTAATTTTACAAGACATGATACAGTTCAGAAGTTCACTTTATAATCTGATAAAAATCTAATATAACTCTCACGGGTTATTTTAACTTAAAGTTCGTCTGTAAATTATATTTCAAGAATATATGTATGTATAGTACATATAAGATACAATTTTTCAATATATATATATATAATTATTTGATTATCAATTGTTATTAACCTCTGTACTATTTTATTTTCTGGTCTTAGTATTTCATCTCTTAATCGTTGAACATCCATCATCAGCGCTACATCATTTATTCGATAAAATAATTTCTTAGTTTATTATTTGCTTTTGCAAATTAATTAATCAAAGAGAATTATATAATACTATTTAACACAAAATTTACAACATCGAATAATTTCCCTCACACTGTGTGTAGGTGCGGTTAATAATGTGAAGGCGTCACAAATACAGAGAAAGGAGTGTGAATTCAAAACAAACATCTCAATTATAAGTATACTCATATATGTTTTACTTATATATCTAATATAAATATATCACTATTTGCCATTTTTAATGCAAAAACTCATTTAGGTATCTCACAATAATAAACAAATAACAAGTAATATTACATTATTATGCCGACATATTAACTGTATTATGTCTTATTGTTTATTCAATAATTAATGCGTCCCGTGACAATACTATGAAAATACTGAAGGTCGCCGGACACATCTGACAATCTTAAAACTATATAGACAGTAATAACACTAATACATACCATCACACCATTGAATACTTAATAAAGGCGTTAGAGATGGAGCCGTTCAGAAGTGCGTTGAGAAGAGAATCGATGTTTGATACAACTAATAACGTTACCAAAATATTTATTTAAAATTAGAGGTTCAGTTTCTGTCATTACATCAATCAATAAAATAGCGATTATTGAAATAGCAATTTTGTTCAACTTACAATAAAAGACTGCGTTTACAAACTCGACAGTCAAGTTTGAGCTTACTGTTAAAAATATTAACAGTCAAATAATTTACTACGTTTCTAATATAAAAAGCTATATTTGAAATGTATTAACGGGTAAACGGCTATTAATAACAACCAAGACTTTGCGACATAACGTGATTATTACCGGTCGCTTGCATTCACATCGATATTAATCCGATTATATCATTAAATATAGAAGTTATTATATATATTTACTTTTAAATTATTTAGCCTTGATTATATATATATAAACTGTGATTGTGACTGTTGCATATTAATAAAATACACAAAAATCAATATCGGTACTAGATGTAGGGAACATATCTGAGATCTGAAAATAAGATTATATAATATGTACACATTATATAAAATACAATGAAACAGCAACTCCACAACGTGACCACGTGTATTGAAATGATACAATGTAAACTTCAAATTTATACAAAATCAATCAATTGTCAGACAATAATTAAATTGAAAATCTGTCAAATTAATATTAATCGTGAAATGATTAACGATTGCATTCATTTCACTATTATATTTGTTGCGGAAAATAAAATACATTTAAATGAATTGGCACTTCAATAATTAATTAACAAACATTTTAAAATATCGATACGTCACTGCCTATATTAGTTTTTATAGTACAATATGAAATGTCTCATTAGTATGATATAATATGTAAACTGAGTTTTTGACTGCGTCATTACTTTTAATATTATTATATACCTAATCAAAAGCGTTTTTACATCGTTAATGTTCCGTTAGATTTAATATTTTTCTAGTAAATAATTTATATGACAATTTACAAAAAGTTATAAATGACCAGCTTTGTGACTGCGGTTTCTTTCGAGTAGACAGTCGTGGTTCACAAAATTTCGTTAAATGTCCATCACGTACAATTTCAAACAAACAAACTTTCAAACTTATGTTAACATTTATTAAGAACAATAATAAATATTCTAAAAGAAATAAAAAAATATTTACGATACGAAAAATATAACGATTATATTTTTATTAACAGCAATGCAGATATTAAAAAAAAACAAACACCGCAATAACAACCGCTAAATCTTACAGTGTCCTCTTACTCGATTTGCTGTCTTTAGTAATAACTGGGAGCATTCTACTAAGATATGGAATAACATGTTGTGTTTATTATAATATTACTATTAACAATTTAATTCTGTTATAACAGCTTACATCTTGTTTACTGAGTGAGAGAGCCCGAAGCTTAATTCAATAGTGTGAAAGCTTCGTTCAGACATTGCGTTTTATGAGATAACTCAATTACACCGCTTAGAGCGCGTCCATCGGTCGGCGTAATGGAATTAAAGACTTTAAACGATCATGATATAACATTATATATGGAGTCGCTTAGTAAAGTAAGATTATAAAGTATATTTCGATTTAATATTTGTGAATGGGTAAATATGATAATAAGTTCAATTAAATTTCGCCCATTTCTGGATATATTCACTGACAAACAGATATACAGACTTAAAAACTAATAATAAGTAATATAGTTAGTATGTACACCAATATAAATATCATTAATATACCAACACTATTCATACATTTTTATTATACATAGAAAGACACACTCAAGATATTCATTCATATTAAAGTAAAAATACAAACCTTAAGCAATAGCATATGAATTATTAATAACAGGAATTAGAAAACAACAATGTGTCTAGACAATAGACACAGGATTCGATTAAAATGTTAAACGTTTCACACACGACAATAACGAATGAACCAAATATATGAAATATTCATGCTCCTCATAACGTTGGATAAACCACCTGCAAATCATAACAATTCGTGTGAAAGGGCCTTAAATTGTAATCTAAAAATAACTATTTATATTTTTCGTTGACACGATGGTATTTTGTCACTAAATTTATTTACATATTAATTACATTTAGATTGTAAAAATTATCGATACGGGAAGGATACATTTTAAATTGTATTTTTATTTAAAATTGAAATCGCTTGACAAACTCGTATCAGATATTTTTAAATATGAATATATATTTTTATAAATAGTATTCACTGAATTAGTTAATCACATTGAAGTAATTCTATAAATCAAATATATATCTGTATAGGTATAATATTATTATTATTCATATATTTTATAATAATTGTGAACGATTAAATTAATTTAATAAAATACGAAGAGTTTTGTTACACCATTGCCGTCAATATCTCGAACCACAAACGAACTTGATAAAGTATTTTGCACTTCATAAGGCTAAGTATTGTAAGTCAATTTTCCTATTGCTGCTTCTGTCTGTGTTCAGTCAATATCTAATGAACTAATTTTTCTTTCCGTACATCCTTCTCCATATTGTCTTTCAATAGATTCCTATTTTTTCATCCTCTACCTTTGCCTCCATCCATCTTAACACCTAACACTCTTGATTACATGTGTTTCATCTCTCCTAACATACCTTTTTGTTACTCGATCTCCGGCAAAAAGTAAGTTGTCGAAGCGAATTGTCCGCTATTAATACAATTCTCAAATAATTCGATCATTTGACTCGATTCCGGAAAACTGTCAATATCGCACGATCACGTGACAGCTTTGACTTGACTAACAACATACGTTCAATCAAAGCATTAGAAATTAACAAATCCTAACTTTCATTTAACTAATTCTTAAATGTGATTGTTGTTCATTTCGTCCTAATTTATCATAATTTTTTAATGTAATTAATAAATGTTAATAACGTAATACATTATTATTTATCGACAATATTTATCAAAACACTATCCATTTATAAAAATAAAAGGATAGTGGGGTAGTCTTAAATCTATATTATATATATATATATATATATATATATATATATATATATATATTATAGTATTTTACAAAAGCAATTTTAAAACATGTAACAAATAGTTAATATAAAAATGAGACATTTAATGCTCAGAGGCGACATATATATCACATAAAAATAATTTCACAAAAGTACTTGTAGAAAATTTTAAAGACAGATATTTACGGCAATAAAGCTTATATTTCAATATTCCCTAATGAGAGTTTTCCGATATTGGCGTTTAATTATCAAACTGTAATTATGCTGATCTGTAAAAAAAAAGAACCTTATACTTTCGTAAGGGTGACTAAGTGTATAAAGTAAAGTAAGCTAAAATATATGTATATAATGCAAAAAAAATATTTAAAGATAAAATTTATTTTTATTTATTACTCATAAAATATACAACTAGCAGCAAAATATGATGATTTCTCCATACAACTTATTTTTATGTATATTTTTAAATGAAATGAAAATAAAAATGGGCCAACGCAATTGTTCTGTTAGAGGACGGCCTACACAAAAGGATGGGCAAACTAAATAATTCAATAGTTGAAACTAGCAATTCTGTTGACAAGGATAAAAAATGTAATTGCTAAGGGGCTATAAATTTTTGTTATTTCAACCAACCGCGCTATGACTTATTTGCGTTGCCATTTCAGTATTGTATATCACGTCGAGTCAAATATACGTACAGCGAATATTTGTATTTGGTTTTGGGTGTTTGTTGTTTTCTTTGATTCATAAAGGAGTTTAATTTAGTGTGTTCCAATTGTTTATTTATTTTTTATCTTTAATTTTATTTTACCAAATGTTATTTGTTTCATACTTCTGTAATTGTCTTTCCTTTATTATCTTTATTCTCGAATTCTTATTACAATTCCTTATTATCCTTCTATTGTTACTCTTTAATAATACTTATGTAATGGTTTATAAATTAGTTTTATGTCTTCAAGTAATAATAATGTACGGGGTAAAGAGACTACGTAAATCAATTTCTTCAACACCATTTAAGTGAATAGTTATTACGTCGGTTTCATTACAGAAATACTTTTTATTTTTGCCTTAATTTTTTTTATTTTCAATATCCAATATTGGCTTTGTAAAATTTATTAGCTTGAATTAGAGCACAATTTTATATTCTGTTATAGAAAATATGTTGTATCAACTTGTCATAGAAAATATGTTGTATCAACGTCACAATGTTTTAGTGACTTAGTGGGACTTACGTCAATATGTGCAACGACTACTCCTATGATGGATTTTGATATTTTCTGAGGTGAGAATGTTTAATTAAAGCATACATTTTTGTTCCTTGTTCATGTCTTAGAATGATAATCTGAATATTGTAGAATTTGGGTACTCAGCTAACTCAACTTAGGGTAAGAGCAAAGATAAATGAATTCTATAGCGTGTTAGTTAAGCAGTTAGTGACTGCCACCCACGCTCCACATATAGCGTGGGTGGCGCTACGGAAAATGGAAACTTGTGCTCAACATCTCACTTATGAAGAATATTCTATTAGGGTAATCCTATTACAATACAGATATTAAAATTTAGAACCCGCATTATGTAAGTAATCCAATGATTTGTTGTCAGATTCGAATCGGTCTTCTCACTGGTATTGTTGGAAAAACTCTGATATTAAACCGTTTCTTTATATAAGTATTTCAATCGTTTAATATTAACTTTGCATCGTAATAATTAGAAAATCCTTATAATTTATAATCTATATAGTCTTATGATAATTCATGCGAGATAAAGAAAGAATTGTTTTTAGTTCCGAATACTGTTGTTGATCTTAAGAATTTTTCAATTTAAGGAAAAAATACTTCATATAAAACGATTGTATTTTAATTGATTTTTAAATTATGATATGTTGACAATAAGATTGGAACTTGAATAATCAAATGAACGAAAAAGTAATTGTTCCTTCAATATAAATACGAGTAGCATAGGTAGGTACATGATAGCTTTTAAAGAAGATTTGCTTTACATGATTAAAAAAAATAATAGTAATTATAAAAATTATATAGGTAGAAATTAGCAATCTGATAAAATGACAAGGGGGCCATGAAACATTAATAATTTTATTAATCCGTCGCCGTTACATGGTGTATATAGATTGAGAAAGATGAATTATTGAAAAGTTATTTTAGGTTGTGTAAATAAAACTTAGAGTAAAAAAAAGTTTTAATTAAGACTCGTCTTTGTTTTAAACGCAATTTTCTAGTTATTTATGGGCTACTAATTTGTGAAAAATGTTAGGGCCTAATTATAACATATAATAAATATTTTCATATTTTATTTCTTAAATAAATACTACATTATAATATATTTTTAACAGAAATTTGAATACGACTTTACAATCTATAGCATGAATAAATCAAGCTTAAGCAATTGTTTAATAAACATTTATCTACAAACATACAAAATTATATAGAGCTATCAGAAAATATACAAGCTATGGTTATAATTGTGATAATTTTGCATCTTTATCTAATCTTAATATATGAAGCACAAAGACACTGATTCATTCATCGCTCTACAGCCCAAGCCGTAATACCTAGAAAGCTGAAATTTGGACACAAGACTCCTGACATATTGAATAGGAGCAATAAGAAAGGATTTTGCAAAGGTCCAAACCGCTCTAAAATTACAGCTAAAAACTGCAAAGTTTACCCCCCGCTCCCTCGCTTCTCCCATTGCATTGTAGTAGAAATTAAAATTATTTGGCCAGTCACTATGTTTATTCTCAACACGCTGCAATGTGAGAAATAAGAGTGTACCTATAACCCGATAGGAATGAAACTCTGCCGTTATCAAACTCAAGGTTTCCTCCAACTGATTGCGAGTCATGATGGGTTGGAGGATAGAGCGTGTTTGTGTGGTGGTGGTGGTCATGGGTTCAAGACTCACGAAAATCAGTTTTTTGTGTTTATTCCTATCGCGAAGAATTCCTTTTGTTTATTTTGAAGCACGGGTAACCTGCTAGTAACATATAAAATAAGCGTATTAAACAAAAAAATATGTTATTTAAGACAATCAATAAATATTTCGAAGGATTACCAATGCGATTAAAATTAATAAATGATTTTACATATATTGATTTATCCTTACAGAATATTGATAACATCAAAATACTTATTTAGACATCAAATCGACATTAGAAGATATATTGTAATTTAAATAAAACGGTATAATATCCATGAAGTCACTGCTAAGATAAAAGAAAAGTAAATTATTTTGCATGAAATAAATTAGAAGTGATAAGAGAGACACTTTACTAAATTAGATGACTTGTAGCAGAAAAAGATTTACTTTATTATACTACTTAGAGGTTGCTCTTGAATTAATTTTTCGGTGAGTGTACGGTTTAAGTGTTGAGAGATTGAGTAAAAAAATCTAGAAAGTGGTATTAATAATCAAGATTAAAAAATAAATGTTGTTAATTTCTAAATATTTTTTCACCATAGTCATATTTATAATCTTAATACAACTACCCACAAAACTCCCCAACAGTTGTTAAGGCTTCTGAAACTTTATTATGTTAATAACCATGTCGTATATTGAATTTAACTAAATTTTCAACAAAAATGTCAAGTTGTGTAAAATCATAAATTTTATCACTTATTCGGTTAAATGTATGATCCTATACGCCATTCGGGAGCTATGAAGCAGTTAAATATGCAAATAGGAATATTTACGTAAACGAAATCAGGGGGGAAATGGCTTCTCAGCGTGATGTAACACTTCGCGGTAAGGAGTCTCTTATGATAATATGAATAGTACAAAATTAAATATTTAACATAACAAATTAATACTTAATTCACTATAGATGTAAAAAGCATTTTATGAAATGATTATAAAACAGTTTAATATACACTTATTAATAATTGTAATAGCATTAAAACGTTTTCTAATTACATTGTTTTCTGTCACTGTGATATTAAAATATAATTATTTTTGTCTGTTATATTCACGAAAATAATTCTAGAATAAGAAATGTTTTATTCCAGGATTATTTTTAAATAATGAATGCATTCTTTTAAAATATAGTAAACATTTAAAGATATTTTTATTAAACCTACTCACAACTATTTAATAATGTAATTTACAAAATGCAATATGTTGTAATTATACTAGAAAAATTATATTACTTTAAATTTAGTTGGTAATAATATGACTCGAAATTATTGAGATTTTTTATTATCAATATTAAAGTTTTAAGTTTCATGTTCTATAAAATACATTGAATTTATTGAAGCGGGCAAGGCCATGACTTTATCCAAAAAAGATACATTAAACATTATATTAAATCACATTTAAGATACAAAAAAACAAAAGTAATGTAAAAAAGAAACAAAACAAAACGATTTTCAAATCTCATCACGAAAGGGTGTAAAAGGATTTTATTTGTATTTCTAAAGGAAAAAAATTTTTTTCAATTGTATGAGAGAAATAAAATATGTCACCGCGTGACATATTTACGGGCTTACCTTCAACCACAATCTTGTTTTATGCGGAATAAGACGCCGTGAATGATTTTATTCATGTCAAAGGAATAGGAGCTAATGTGTTCGTTAACGCTAGTGACTCCTAATCTCTCTTAAATATTGAAATTCTAATGATATATATTTTAAAAATTATTAATAACGTATTTTTAAACCAATATAATAACCAATCTTGTCAATTGTGTAACTCAAAAGAATGAGGGCTAAAATTATTATTTTGTTTCATCTAAAATTCTTCGTTACTTATTTTATATTAATCAATTGTGTTTTAACACTTTTTTATTTTTGTACTTGTTTATTTATTTAAGTGTTAACTGGATTTTTTTGCTTCAACACATAATGTGACTTTCGATCTAACTTTGTAGGATACTTATTTCAGTTTGTACATGCTTAGTGTTAAAAATAAAATTTTAAACACAAACAAAATTTAATAGTAATTTTGGAAATAGACCCGAAAATACAGATATATGATTGATGCATACTAAACTAATCAACCCTTGTCCTTGTTCCTTGTTAAGGTTTAAAAATATCGCGTTGATTGGTGATATAAATATTAAAATTATACAGTGAGTGAAGACCCTAATGCAGATACATATCTAACTACTGCAGCCATGCACGTGTTCAATTTAATTTATATGAAATGTATGTTTTTCTCATTAAAAAAAATAAATTAAGAAACGAGCTGAAATAAAATAATATTTATTTATCACATTGCTTTTTATTAAACATTACTTCAATATTTATCAACACTGACATTAGTACTAAAATTTATTAATTTAACTATTATTGTTACAATAACATGGCAACTTACAATGTCCCTTGGCTGTTAATACTGAGACAGTTGTGAGTAATATAGTTTGTTAGATGAACAGAAACCGGTTGATATTAAATTTAACGGAGACATATTTTCTGTCAGTTCACACACCTTGATTGTTGAAAGTTATTCAAGCCAAGCACATCGCTGTTTATCTCGAGCTCCTGTGCTACACTAACTCGTGCCCACATTACTGACCTGGAAGGAGCAGATAGACTCAACGGTTGTTAGGGTAAAGAAATTAATATACATTTTTAAAAGCCTGAGAGCGGTAGCTGATGAAAACATCCTAACAACAGTTTACTTTTCTCTGGTTCGATCGATTCTCTCTTACTGCATAACATCCTGGAGTGGAAGTAGTAAATTGCGATTTTCTTCGACTGGAGAGAGCACAAAAAGCTGTACTAAAAGTAATGTTATCGAAACCAATGTTTTCTCCTACCTTTGTGCTATACAGTACTGCCAATGTGTTTTCAGTATATTAGACAACTTATCTTACGAAAGCATCAGAACTACCTTTCATTAATAATAATTCATTCACCCGTCGCTCTGAATAACCATGTGAAAAATACGATGTGATTGACTGAGTCATTGATTTACAATAAAATAAACAAAATTTTAAACATATACCCTCTGAAATACAGAAACTCTGACAAAAGTTGCTAAATTATTAATTACTTAAAGAAACTGTGATACGATGAAACAGAGACACTTATTTAAAATTAATTGAACTTATTTAAAAAAATTTAACACACACACACACACAATAGTATAACATATCAAACAATCAATCTGGATTTATAATTTTAGTACGTTTTTAAATTAATTAATACATATATTTAGTTCTTAGATATTCTTAAATGAAATTATTAGACGTATCTTAACAATAACTGTTCATTAAACGGAATGAAAGCATGATAACTGGCGCCAGGTTGTTATAAGCCTATAGAAATAAATCATCCTAACAAGATTTAATTAATTATATTTCTATGACACAGTGATTTACAGACACGTACAGCCTCTGTAGCCTGAATGCAAGCATATAGAGAATCTATTCCTTGGAGTAATAAAATAATATTATAATATAATAATAAAACTAATTTATAACGTATCAAAAAAATATTAATGTAACAGAAGATAAGATACATATTATTGTGTCTGCCATTAGAACTAATGCTTTTTTGAGAGTGCAAGACAACCTTAAATAGTTTGTTAAAAGGTTGTTAATTAAGCTAAAAAATGTATTAAATATAATTAATATTACATTCAAATAAGTATTTATTTGGATGAAATATAAACTAGATACTTATATCATGGTGATCTTATCGCTTTTACTGAGATGGTTTAATCTTGTAACACCAATTGCACCCTTTGATCTTCCTCTATACTAAGATAACAACTCGCGTATGTTGAATAATTATGTTTACTCGATGCCATTCCGCCTCAAGGAAGAGCTACAATACCAGTGAAAATCGATCTCGCCTTGATCTCGTTGATTATAGGAGTTACAATTCCGTGAATGGTATCGTTCAGCGGTTCACTATACGTTTCGAACCAATCACATGTCTGAACAGTATTGGTGTTATTAGAAAATTAACTTTATATTGTACTAGCAGACCCGGTCACGCGTTGCTGTGACTATTATTTTTGATATATTACATTGTACTAAACTATTTAAGGGGTAACGTTCAGAGTACATCTGTCATGAAAACCATAATGTTTTCTTATAGTCGATATTAAGCAAAAATCAAAACAAAATAATTATAATTATTTTTTTAATTTTATCCAAGTTTATAACACTATTTGTATATTACAAAGTTTTTAGTAAATAACTTGGAACACTAAACTTACGAATGAGGTAGGTAGGGTAGATATCTCATTCGTAATTACTCAATCCAGTCAATAGATACCGCCATCTTTTAGAATTGTTAAGAGCTAACTGCAAAATGATAAACTAATAATTTGCAATAAAATAATACTGCGACTATGAATTGAGTTGAAAATTATTATATCTTTTAAGTTAGGTCAAACTGTACGTGGTGTGTAAATTTATTTAAATCAGTTAAGTAGTTTAGGAGTCCATCGCGGACAAATAACGCGACACGTGATTTATATATATTAAGAATTCTGGTGGATTTTTTTTATCATTTAATATTTTAAATAATATAATAAATAAATCGTAAAATTTTCCTTTTTTTTAATATGTTACTTTATCATTTTATTAAGATGTCCATAATTAAAAGTATTTGGTGGTTTTTACTAATACATACAATGAAAATTAAACTCAAAACATTTAAATTTTAAAAGATTTTTTTTTTTTAATAAATACAATTTTTATACAACTCGGCAGAATTCGTTCTGTCAAATAGATTTGGAATGTGGCAGTATATATTTCGACCTTTAGACGTTTTTACTCTGCTGATCCTCACACATCGCCCTATCATCATGGTGACGGTTCTGTTCAGGAGAATTAAAGAAAAAGGTCAGCTCGGGTGACTTAAGTATCTTAGCTTCCACGAACTTTGGTCACCCTTTTGAGACCCACTAAAAACCCCGATTGGGATGTCTGCCAGAGGGCTTCAAACCAAGAGGGGAACTTAAGGTTCAAACCTGATTGAAAAATAATCTAAAGGGATAGTGGGAACCTAAAGGTGACAAATATTTATAAAGTGGGTGCTTCAATTACAAAGTATAGAAATAATTAATTATTTATTACTATTATTATTAACATAGGGTTCATAACCGATGAAATAAAAAATAATGAAATAAAACGTACATAAGTATTTTCAGTAATCGCGTTATTGTAAATCCAGTGAATCATAATTATTAACAAAAATCTGTTTTATTTTTATTTTAGTGCTTTATGATACACAATGTT
The DNA here is from genome assembly GCA_918358695.1 of Melinaea menophilus ssp. n. AW-2005. Classification (NCBI taxonomy): domain Eukaryota; kingdom Metazoa; phylum Arthropoda; class Insecta; order Lepidoptera; family Nymphalidae; genus Melinaea; species Melinaea menophilus. The sequence continues at coordinate 2,243,749 of OU911048.1, forward strand.
TTTTGTTTGATTACCTGGTGAATATATAAATAAATCTGATGGTTTTCCAACACGGGAACAGGCAACATACAATTGACCATGTGAGAAACATGGGTTTTCTAGATTAATACCACAAACACCTAATGATTGCCCCTGGGACTTATTTATGGTCATAGCAAAAGCAAGCCGCACTGGAAATTGTAGTCGTTTAAATTCAAATGGTACATCAGTCGGAATCATTGGGATGCGTGGTATCAAAACGTCTTCTCCTTTATACTTTCCTTTCAGTATAGTTGCTTCTATCACGTTGTTCAATAATTTTTTTATCGCTAACCGTGTGCCGTTGCAAAGACGCGGTTGGTTGATATTTCTCAACATAATTACTACCGAACCAACCTTTAATTGAAGATTGTGAGGTGGCAATCCTGGTAAATCCAGCGAGTTTAAAAATTCAGGCGGATAGTTAACGACATCATCTTGGTTAGTAGCCGAATCAACTGATTTATATATCCTCAATTCGCCTGTAATTTGTTCTTGAATTTTGAAATTTAATTCACTTACATCTATGTTTTTTGCAGCCAATATAGCCCGTTCGCTCAACCAATCATGGTTTCTATAATTTTGAGCAACATCTGGAAACACCTTTTGAATAAGTTCATCTTTTGATCTAGTTAACTGACAAAAACCTTGAGGAAAGTTAATGCAACCAGTCAAGGTGTCTATAGGAAATTTGCCATTACCAATGTCAATGAGTTGTTTAGAGAATATGTCTCCAGATTTGTCATTTTGCAACTTGATACGCATATTCTTGCTTAAGTGTAATACCTTCACATGTTTCCACAAATTGGAGGACTTTAAACAGGCATTAAGTTCATCACCTGGCGTTGATCGTGGAATCACTGGCAATGTTTGACGAAAATCTCCTGCTAATAAAATCATTGCACCACCAAATGGGTTATTATTGCTCCGGAGATCTTGTAAGGTTCTATCTAAAGCCTCCAAAGATTTTTTATGTGCCATCGTGCATTCATCCCAAACAATCAATCCACATTGCTGCAAAACCTTTGCCATTGCAGAGTTCTTCGAAATGTTGCAGGTTGGAGTTTCGTTGCTTTGCATGTTTAATGGTAATTTTAGTGCTGAATGAGCTGTTCTACCACCTTCAAGCAAAGTTGCTGCGATTCCCGACGAAGCGAGTGCAAGTGCAATTTTATTTTGTGAGCGAATTGTTGCTAATATCAATGAAATCAAAAAAGTTTTTCCTGTACCACCAGGTGCATCTAAGAAGTAAATCCCTCCTCTTTTATCATTTATTACTTTCAAAAGTGTATCAAATACATACTTCTGTTGTTCATTCAACAGTGGAAGATTCGTCTGAATTAATTCTTTCAAAGTGTTGAGATCATACAGTTTTTCTCGATGCAACTCTTGGTTAAAAGCATCATGCATTGGACGATTGGGTGCGGCCAGGCCTAATTGAAATAATAGTTTGTTTGACATCATCAAGCACATGTCCTCAATTGAAATCAATACTTCATTGTAAATTTCTTCGCTTATTTGTATATTTGGATTTCCCCTTCTAATCCGTATTTGATACAAAATATCATCACACATATTATCTTTGTACTTGATCCACAAATCCTTTGGGTTTGATGGGAAGCAGGTAGATATGATTATAGAAAACAATGTTCGTATTTGATGAGCTTGTGATGATATTACAGCATCATTGAGAGTTTGATCCCAATGAGCATCATTGTCTAGCAATCGCAAACGTTGGCAAGCTTCTCTATATGATCCACACAAATCACCATTAACAGTTCGTACATGTTGGAACGATGTTGGGCCACGTACATTGACTAATAGCAGTCGTAAATAAAAACATTCATCATTGCTTGGATGTACTGAATAAATTCGACCAATCGCATCGGTAGAAAATATATCTGGGTATCCTGTAACTGGTTTTCCTTGTTTCCGTCGTATAAATCTTCTTGAGGATTGATTCCAAGTATAATATTTTGGCATTTCAGAATATAACAATGTTTGAGCAAAATCATCGTTTTGACATATCTCAAAAAAACTGTTTAATGTAGTCGATGGTGGCTGTACAGCTCTTTCTACAGCGTTCAGTGCTGTAAAATACACTCTTTGTCCATTTTCTAAATGCACAGCTAAATGAACAACAGTAGGGTGTCTTTCATGAATAGGAAAAGAAAATATTCGCCAAACTGCTTCATTACTACTAACATAGCGACCCATTTGGTATTGGGTAACTTCATCATTGGAATTCTCTGCATTAATACCAATCACAGCCATATCACTCCCTTTGGTTACATATTTGCAAATGTATTTAATAGATTTTACTGAATGGCAAGATTCAACGTTGATGTGCGCTTTGAAGGTCTTTGATAAAATGGGTGAATATGGAACAATCCAGCGATTATCTATTTCAATATCTTGTTGATTTAATTTGACAATTGTTGATCTTCCATTGTCTGCTGTCGATCGGCGACGATACAAAGGATAACCGTCATTACCAGTGATTGTTTCAGATATTAATGTCCGTGGATATCGCTTTGAACATTTACCATCCACCATACACGGTGAATTTTGATTAAGAGTTCCACAGGGACCATGTATCATGTTTTTAATAACTACCTCATGCAATCCAGGATCTACTTCTACATTAGGAATTTCAGCTGATATTACTGCATCAACTTCATTTGGCCTTATCTTTTCAACTAACCAAATCAAAATGTGTGCATGTGGCAATCCCCGTTTCTGCCACTCCACAGAATACATCCAGCAGCGTGTCTCTCCAAACACATAATGTTTCACAATGAAATCCATCAAAGATTTCAACTTTTGTCTAAAGACTCTGGCTGTAATATCATGACGATCAATAGGTGATTGCCCAGGGAATAACTCCTGCTTGATTTCTATCCAGTGTGGATTGCATGTAAATGTGATGAACAAATCTGCTGTACCATAATGACGAACATATGACATGGCATCTTGAGCATATTCATGCATATGTCGAGGGCTTCCGATGTATGTTGCTGGAAGAATAGTCATCCGACCAACATTCTGTGCATTTCCATCAGTATTAATCGCATCTCGAAGGTGAATATACTCTTCAGATCTGAGTTTGGTCTGATTCAACCTGATGAATGTTAATCTCTCCGTTTCAATTTTAACATACATGTCTACAACATACTTGTGATATAATCGCCGACATTTGAGTAAGTGATTGTCTTCATTTTCAGGAATCATTAGGCGGTAGGAATAATAGTTCATTGAACTGACTTTTTTGTTGGTTTCGGAACCTGAAAATAGATTTTTGTTTTCATTATATTGAAAATTAAAAAAATAATAATATAGTGACTGATAATATAGCTCCATAGCTAAACTAATATTTTTTATTACCTGTAATGGGATTTATCATCTTGTTTGAAAAATCATAGCTATCTTCACCTTGCCAAAATATAATGGGATATTGCAGTGCGTCATATGAGCGGTGTGTTTCCTTTATACGTTGTAATTGATCATTCCGACGATGTAAAACAATATCACGGGATTCCAAGTTTTCTCCAACTACAACGATGGCAACTTCATCAATAGTTGGTGCATTAAAACGTCTTGCATGTTGGCCAACAGGTGTTTTATCAGCTCTGATTACAATTTTGTGATTATCAGATGGCATCCGATCCAGTGCAGTTTTAAACAACATAACCAATTGATTGTACTCATGAAATAAAGTTTGTAATTGTTCTACAATAGACCTCTTTAGTGAATTGTTATGTGAACAACGCATATCAATTTCTCGTGGTGAATTGCCCATGAAATAAATTTGCAGAAATTTGTAATTGCTATCTGACACTGGTAACAGTGAACCTGCTCTATGATATATTTGGCCTTGTATCTGTAAATTAAAAAAAATGATTTTTGCCAAATAGAAATAATATTTGTTCCTAAAAAGTATATCTGTCTCTTAATTTGAATTACCAAATAATAATTGATATGCTTAGGTATGTCAATATGTAATAATTAGTTGTAACTAATATCCATCGTCAAATAATTATATTGTGTTTCAAAATAATAAAAGTGTTGCTAATACTGAATCATCAAATAATATAATGACTAAGTAATATATGTTTTGGGGTTTAGGAAACTGAAGGTTAATGACACATATTTACTTAGTTAATAGGAAATTTTGTTCATTAAAATAATAATGATTAACTGCTATAATACATACCTTAAAAGTTGGCATGAAATTTTCCCGAACTACGTTTGTTGCCCCAAATGATGTCATTTGAAAGCAATTGTTATATTGTTGAATATTTGACAAAAAGTGTATGGAATCTGGTTCTATTCCTGAAACCAATGAGTACAATGGCTCTGGTGGTGGATCCAATGGTATCAATTTCACTTTCCCATTTGCGCAACACAATCCATTTGCTTCATTTTTGTATTTCAATGCCTTACAATAAGAGCAAACCAAGTTCATAGATCCAATAGCAACACATTGGTGGTTACTGTAGTCAATTGACAAATCGTAATTGAAAGCAGCTCGATTCAAACTTTCGCGATTATTAGTTGAATCTCTCGCTCTCGCTTCCCGCGTTCGTGATATACGAATTCTTTCGCGTTCATTTCGGTCGTCACGTTCATGTGCAGTATGATAAGATCGGTAATTCATTTGGTTTGTAGCATTTCGGGTTCTTCTACTTAAATTACTTCGTCTTATAGGAGGCATATCGTATATAATTACCTAAATTTATTCACATGAAATAATTATTAATCACAGGTATTTATACAATCAAAATTAATTATTAAATATTATAAACGCTTTTTAACGCAGTTTGTTTGACAGATGCAATGACGTGAAAACTGATGACAATTTATGTCGCATTCCGAAACTAAAACAAAAGAAAGAATATTCCAAGGCCAATTAAATCTTACATTTACTTTTTTTGACTTTTCAATTTGGTCGGGTGTACACATTCATTTGATTAAATTTGAACGTTTTGCAGCGACAATAAAGCGCGAATTGACTCTTTGACGTTAGCAAGACACCTACATTGTTTAGACAACAATGAGAGCTTGTAATTTAATATCAACTTTATTGAATAGCAATACAGTTCAAATTGACTCTACATTTAGTTATTTATTCTACATTTAAAATATTTGTATAGGAAAAAGAAAAGGGCTTTTTTAGGATTTCCCTGGAAATTATTCAAATTTTTCTCGCCGTTAGAGCCATCCTTGGACTTCAAGGAACATTTAAAAAAAAGAATTGTTAAGATTGGTCCATGCGTTGTTGAGTTATGCGCTTACCAACACATTTTGCGATTCATTTTTATATAATAGATATAAAAACGTATTATAAAATACCTTGATGGAAACAAAGTAATCTATACGGTTTATGCAATTATTTTGCATCCGGTAACTTTCGGGAATATAATTAGAATTTTAGTTTCACGGATGTTAAAGCATTTTTTATTAAAAATGTCTGCCAGCGAGAAACTAATTTAAAATTGTATTTCATCTCATTTTCTTAGTAAGATAGTAAAATAAATATGAATTGTGATGAAAATATTTTATTTACTATAAATTAGTCTCAAATATCCAACAAATAAATCTTCATTTTATGAGACTTTATTTTACAAGTCTTAATTACAGAAATATTAATTATTATTTCGTCTCAATGTTTTAACAATTTATGAAACGGCATGTCATAATACAATGTGTTTGAAAAATACTTATTATTGGAATAATAGACAGACGAAAATATTGAGATGGAGTTTGTCTATGATAAGCTCAGGGCAGAAAATGCTTGTCTATTATCTAACAAACTAGAATCTATATTACTTCAAACTGTCAATGAATAGCACCAGAAAGAAATATGTCGCCAATTTAATTAAAAATTAGTTAAATTTGTAAATTTACCTAATTTTCATATGTATATTAAAATGTTTTTATAAGAATTAAAAAATGAGTTAGTGCGTAGCTAAAATGTTTCCTCTTCACCAATACCACCATTTTATTTACAGTTTTGTAAAAATTATATGGAAAAAAGCCTTTAGTATTTTAAAAAGCGCTTTCCAAACTATTTTTTGAGCCCGACAAATATTAACCTGCACTGAATATATAAAAATTATGCAACATGATCGCACCGCTACTGCCTGGGAAAGTGGTAAAATTCTCTAGTAAACCTTTCTTACTTAATCACTCACAAAATACGAGTAATATTAAAATCTTATCGTTAAGGAAGTAATCAATGACAAAATACTTATAGAAGAATTTAGTAAATGAGGTTATAATTTTTTTTTCAAGCACTACAACACGAATGACTTCTTTTTTTATATTCATATGTATTCTTGTCTTACATTGAACAATCTTTAATTAAATAGATTAATTTTGTGCTTCTAACTCTTCTAAATATGGATTGCTTTTGTTGTCAGTCATGGGCCTGTGTCTGAATAGATTGTATCTTGTCAAAGAATATATTGAATTTCATTTATTTTACTTTATTTTCTTTTTATAAACATGTTTGTTTGTTTGAATAATTGATATCATGACTGATGTTTTTACCTATAACTCTCACTCCAAATTTACTTCATTCTTATGAAATATATGTTCTGTATCATTAAATATCACATGTAACAGTTTGCCGAGATCTGATACTCTTTGAGTACATAATGTAGTGTTAATATACTTAACGAAACATACGAGCATTACTTCTTATAAGATCATTTGGTAACCGGCTTTATATATATTTTAACAAAATAGGTATGTCAAAAATTTCCGTATTTTTTCTTATAAATATTATTTTTGTTTGCATCTTGTTTTATTTGTTGAGCACCTTATATTTATAATAACAGGTATCAAATAAACCACTTGTTAATAAATAAACGCTACCTATAGATATATTGCAATTAAAGGGAGGTTTCAGATGCGTTGCTACTGTTGAGATTGATGGGTAGTGGGTAAGAGAACGGTAGGTAATGAAAAAATATTCGATGTTGCCTTTCTTAAAACTATAATGCAATAATTAAAAAAAATTAATAAAATAAAGTATCAAAATAAATAATAATATTAATAATAATAATATTAATAATATAAAGTATCAAAATAAAATAATAATAATAACTTAAATAATATTTTATTATATAGTCTGCGACAGTCTACACAATTATATAATTATATTACTTTCACGTTTACATATATTATATTTTTTGGTAGCAGATAGTAGTATCTTTGATAGTAAAAGATATCATGAAATTAAATTGTTTCACAGATTTAAACTAATTGTAATTGTAATTGAAAGTAATGACAGCTGCACGGTTATACGCGATGCGGTGTTAAACCACCCTGCCAAAACTATTTGGGAAAATAATATATTATCAAAAAATAAAATTTTGAAGTATTCTTGGGAACAATGTGCTCTTCCCACAAAAAATGATTATGTTCCTAAACTGAGCATTGTTTGTTTTGAAAATTGTTCAAACACTGAACCCTCTGACAACAAAGTGTGAAACAACCTTTATTACATTACGATACTTTATATTTGAATAAAATAATTAACCGTTATTATATATATCGTTTTGTGTTTTTTTGTAAAGAATAAACTGATCATATAAAAGTATGATACAAACCGATTTAAATTAGTTTTCGTAGTACAGAATCAGTTTACTTTTATGAAGATGAGTATTTCCATTATAGACTACACATATTGACTTGATTTTCACATTGTATTTTTGGAGCCTAACAACAGTAAAGTCTTAAAAGAAGAACAATCACACTCTCATATTTATCTAATACTAGGGGCGCCAACAGACCCCCAATTTCGACTCGCTGCGCTCGCGAAATCTCGGGTGCCGTTAGCATATTAAGCGAAGCGAGCCCAGTGTATTGACTCATCGTTTCCCATTGACTTCAATGGGATATCAGGTTTTTGACAAGTAATTAAAAAAAAATTTTTTTTGAGGAAATTTTTAATTTTTTTTTAAACCATCACCTAATGTGTGTCTTTTTGATTGCAAAGTTTCATAATTTTCCGTCAAGTAGTTTTTGAGCCAATTCGTGACAAAGAATGCAAAAAGTCTCCAGTGAAACGCTTCGCTCAATTATTTATAACCTTAATACTCATATCAACTCGTGGATTTTTATTTTATATCCAATAGACTCGACAATTAGTTCTCATATTTTTCAGTATAATATTTTACATTTTCAACTCGATTTTCATAAATTTTACAAAGTAATACACGGATCAAAATGCTTACGTCGTTAATTTTTTCTTTCTAATTGTTTTATTTTTAAAAATATTATAAAATATATATTCTTATAATGTGTGAAGATATGTAAGTAAGTCATTATAACGTCAGGTACATCTGTAGTCACGTTGTTTATGACAAACAAATAATAAGGTCAGTTATCACATTTATTGAAAGATCTAAATATATAATTATATTTAATTATTACCATTAATGTTAAAGTTAAGAAGATTTCAATGGCATATTTTATTTAAATTCAATCAAAATAATATTAAATAAACTTACTAAATTTAATAAACCAAGTAACAAGATCATAATTTTGCAATTTTCTCTTAGACTATACCATTATTAAACTCCGGCAGACATTATACACCGAAAGGCGCCGTTACGCAATCCATCTTATTACTAACGGACCTTCAGCTCGGCCTTATTAAGCAGAAGAGTTCAAGATATTAACTTAAATACAAATAATAAACATAAATTACAACTTAAGTATTTTTTTAATAAACATTTATAACATATTTATTTTAATTTTCGCGGATATACACTCGCGGTAGTTTTTCAAAGTTTCATAAAAATATTAAAGTAACTTATACCTAGTAATACGTATAAGCTCGAAGCCGAAAGTACCGAATATATTGGTTACTCATACATATCGTTCACATCTCTGTATCAGTTATTGGTGAGTTTATCAAATGAAAAGACATGCAAACAAAATATTTTGATGTTAAATGATGGCGATTCTATTGATTTGTTTTATTTCATCATACCTTGCATTTTTACAAATAAAAAATTTACAACATGTTCTATTTATTAAGGAGTCGCTAAAGGTTATTATGATTTTCATAACTCTACAGTCGAATATAATTGATAAGATGAGACGTTGATTCACAATCAAAGTTTTTTTATTGAAAAAAGATTGAAGCTTATACCTGGAGAAAGCTGGTAAGAGCTTAAGTGGGAGATAAGGAGATGTCTTTGTTGACAAATCCAAGTGTAGTCTCATATAACATTTATGATAATATAAATTATTAGATCAGTCGAACAAAACCTTTTAAAACAAAAAATTTTAATAACTAAGATATTTGCAAAGCATGTATGGGTTATGATAATGATTCTAATAAGGTTATACATTTCGACTACCTCAGAAGTATGGCTCATGCGATTAAAAAAGTATTTTAAAAATTTATACATAGTTAATTGTTTATATTATTAATATAATTGTATATATTAAATAGATGCGATTCATACAGTATTATTCTTGTCAGATTGTTGACTCCATTTTTTATTTTTTAGAATAACTGTATCGGAATATTCGATATTAATCACGAAAAGGCGGTACACGGTCACATAGTTCACAACTACTGACTGAACCTGGAAAATGATTTGCATGTGCTATATTTCTGTAGAAGGCACTTCTAATACTTTAGTACTAAAAACTAAAATTAAAACACGGAGGCATTTTTAATTATCGCATATAACAAGAAATCTTTGTGTATCTTTTGTCTGCTAAGTAAAGGCGTATTTTCAGTACAGCTAGTTAAATCTTTTGCATTCAATTGCTATTTTGTAAAGTGGCATTACCTTTTATTATAATATTAAGTCATTGTAAAGATTCAAAGTTGTTTATGACATATCCTTATAAATATATTTGCTGCATGTGTGTGTGTTCAGAGTTAGGAGATAGGTTTATTAACCAGGTCAATGGAATAAAGGGATCAAACAGTGGATTTGATTATTTTATATTACTGCATGAGAAATAATTTTACTTAAATATTATATAACATTTTCCGAATAATGCTAAGATTAAGATTCATTGGAAAATATATTGAAAAATATTTTTTATAATAATATACAACTATGTGTATAAATTAGAATACGAAATTAAGATTAAATTAAGTTTTGTGTAAAAAAACTTAATTATATATATTGTTCTTAACATTACCACCTGTATATGTGTAGACCACTCAAATTAATATGAAATAAAATGCAAAACATAATTAACGTTTTTAATATATTCTGTTGCAGAATTTCTACGTGAGCGTAATTTTTTAAATTAAGTTTCCACGTAATATGAAGCTTGATGAATGTTGACATTCTATTGTTGGTGGTGTCGGGTTTATGAGCTAGATGTGATTTGTCGTGACAAATTTTAAACTTGGTAGAATTTTAGTCATTCACTTGCTGTACGTAATACAGATATTCTTGTCCAATGAAATCCAAAATACCTTTTTTATATTTAACTATAATTATGCTTTAATTTATACCTTAAGATGCTGATATCTTAGTATTAATATCTTAAAAGTATTAAATATTTTCTTGTCTTCAGAAAAATTCTATGCCCTTTCAATTCATTTCATATGTTGGTGAATAATAAAATGTTTAATATTTTGTTGACATTGTACAATCAGGTAGACCTTATTTATCCCAAGTTATGTTATCAATTACCAACTCTTAATATTTGTAATAAACCACTGGACTAAAATAAAAATGTAACTTTGGCATTCATGTACATACGAATATCAATATAGTTACCATAATTATTTAATGAAGCGCTCATGTTATACTCTCTTTATATTTACATTACTTGTGACATATTTTTCTATTTAAATATTAAAAGGTCATACTGACTTAAAAAATAAGACTTGCTTGGATTTCGACAATCGATGATGAAATTAAGTGTGATTTTGACATTTAAAATAGCAACGCTGAATTAGATTTGCTACTATTGGTTAAATAAAATTGTATAAAAAAATAATAATAATTTGTCTTAAGTTTGCACTACTTTTACAGTTCTAAAATTATAACCGTTTGTTAATAAACGAATTTTACCTTTCTTGGTTTTACCTTACATAATGCAATTATAAAATGACGCTGTACTCAAATAAAACAAGTTAAAACATTCCACAAACACATGTTTTAAAATTCAGAGGTACGAAATTAATTTACCCGAAAAACCTCACTTTTCCTGCGGAAATTAAAGCGGGATGTACCGTAGACCAAATGATTTTACATGTCTGTAAAAACTAAGTTAAAATATTTAATTTATTACTACTAAATAATTTGTAAGTATCACTTTCTAAGTATATTTAATAGTTCTACTTCTTTTTTGAGTACATAACTTTTTAACGTGTAAAAATAGAACAGTTATGAACGATTTGAAAGTTATTTTTTCACTTCGAAGGTCCTTTACAAAAATATTTACAAAAACTAGGTTAATTATATTGAAATGAAAAGCATCAATTGTTTAATTACTGTCGAATTTCGATCACTTGGCGATCACTAGTAACATTAAAAGCCTCCACTTTGAGTCCAACTTGTAGGTTATTTTTTATTACACAAAATATGACACACAAATATGTCTCCTTTTATAATCTAAAATTAAATCTTAAAATACATATCTAACGAGTTGTCACTCATGCCTAAATAACAGAAAAATTATCTTTATTGAATTTGAAAAGCATTTTATAAACTACGAGTATATACCATATCTGTCGACGTACTTTTAAATATCCAAATGTCAATAGTGCTAGCTGCTTCGGTATTATTGTATTTTAATCGTGGAAAATCATCACACTCATCATCGCTACGTAATTTATTCGATTAAATAATTTTTTAGTTTATTTTTCTCAATTTTACTAAAATATCAAAGAAATAATTTGATTACAATATTTAACACATAATATACAACATCAATATTATTTCCCTCACACTCTGTGTAGGTGCGGTGAATAATGTGATGGCGTGACAAATACGTTACAGAGTAAGGCGTGTTGATTTGAAACAAACATCACCATTATAAATGTACTTATACTTATCACACTTATATATCTTACATAATCATATCATTATTTGCTAATGCAAAAGCTGTAAAAATATATCTCACAATAAATAACAAATAGAAAGTAATATTATTTGTAATCTAGATACCAACATAATATTTTTATAGTATCTTACTGTTTCTGGAATAATTAATGATTTCCCATGAGAACTATTATTATTTCCCACTATAAAAATAATGAAGGTCACCCGACGATACACTTGGCAATCATAAAATTATATAGATAGTAATAACACTAAGACATAACACCAATAATTGAATACATAATACAGGCATATAATATAATATAAATAAAGACATTCAAAAGGTTTGAATTTCAAATCGTCGAAAAGCTATTGAAAAAACTTCATTATCAGTGAAAAAATATACAATAAACACATCAAAGCATTATAATATACCAAATACAATACTCAAATATGGAAGGCTAATTTTGGAACTTATAGATGACTAATAATAACATGATTATTGGATTCGTCTAGTTCAATGATTAAATCACACAGTTACTTTACACAAGTCTGAGCAGGCACTGAGCTTTTGGTTTTAAGTGATTGCGTTATCTCGCGACAGATCTATGTAACTTGATTTATTAGAATTTAAAACCAAATTAGAAAAAGTAATGATTTCTTCTAATTTGGCTTTAATAATGATTAGGGTATTAATATTATTCACAAAATAGAATTTGAGATTTTCAATCTTATGAGTTTCTATCATTTTATTAATACACTAGCTTTTGCCCGCGACTTCGTCCGCGTTTCCATCGTTTTTCGAAAAAAAATTAGCAGATGTCCTCCCTCATAGTTTTGACGTAACAGGCAGATTCACTTTCGTATTTTAGAAGGGCAATAGTAATATAATATGCCAATCCACAAAACTGTTGAAAAATATAAGTAACCGCAGAATATTATAATATACCCACGCTATACCCACGACTCGGTCAGCGTGTAACTCCTTGTTTTTTATTAAGATAATATATTGCTAATATTTTTAGATCAAATTAAAATGTTTCAGCGCAAAGCTTCTGGGTAGACTATGTTAAGAGTCGACCCGTCCGGCACGTGAACGTAAAGATTCCTAGAATTGCTAACCCGGGAAAGAGCGACGTATAATTGACCATGCGAGAAACAGCTAACACCGAGATCTACTCCAGCAACACGAAAAGTCTGCCCTTGAGCTTTATTGATAGTCATGGCATAGCACACCGATACTGGGAATTGCGTTCTTTTAAATTGGAATGGAAAATTATTTGGTATTATGGGAATTCTGGGAATAAAGACAGTTTCTCCTGCACCGCAACCTGTTAAAATTTGAGCCTCGATTACATTTTGTTGCAACTGGGTTACTTTTAGCCGAGTTCCATTGCAAAGTTGAGGTGGTCTTAAATTTCGGAGCAGAATTATCGGTATGCCAATTTTTAAACAAATTATATGAGAAGGTAGTCCAGGCATACTTAAAGAATTTAAAAACTCTATCGGGTAATTAGTGGCTTCTTGTTCATCAACCATTCTATTTATTGAACTATAAACTTTGCTTTCTCCCTGTATATTAGACAGTATTTTATTATTAATTTCAGATGCCTGGTCATTGCGAGGAGTCAAAATGGACCTTTCGCAAAGCCAAGAATTGTCCCTATTTAATATAATTGTTATGTCACCGTAAACCGAAGATATAAGATGTTGTTGGGATTGCACTATACAACATAACTCAGGTGTCAGAATAAGTTTTCCTTGGTGTAGTTGTGGATAGGTACCTTCACCAATCTTCAATAATGTATCAGAAAATTCACGATTATCTGCGTTGTCTCCAGTTCTCACTCGCATATTTATAGTCAAATGCACCGATTGTATATCACGCCACAAATAAGAGCTTTTCAGGCAAGCCCAAATCTCATCAGCTCGGGTTCCCCGTGGTATTACCGGTAAGGTTTGTCGGAAATCACCACAAAATAAAACCGTAATACCGCCCATTGGTCGATCATTTTGTCTTATGTCCCTTAGAGTTCTGTCTACTGCTTCTACTCCTTTTCGATGGGCCATCGTACATTCATCCCATACGATTAAATTACACTCACGCAATACCTTAGCTTTGTCGCTATTTCTTGAAATACTACAGGTTGGACTTTCCGTGCGATCTAAATTAATTGGTATTTTAAACATAGTGTGAGCAGTCTTACCTCCTGGTAGCAATGTTGCAGCTATACCTGATGAAGCCACGGCAAGAGCGATTTTACGCTGATTTCGAACATAAGCTAATATTAATTTAGTCAAAAAAGTTTTCCCAGTTCCTCCAGGTGCATCTAAAAACCATATTGTTCCTAAATTATTCTGCACACTCTCGCACACGCGATCATAGACTAAGCGTTGTTCTGCAGTCATCATTGGGACACCGTTTGTTAATGTTACCAGCAGTTCCATTGGGTTGTAACCAATCTCTGCGGAATATTCCCTATTGGTAACCTCTCCGACTGAGGTTGGCGTTGGCAAACCATATTCACAAAGTGATTTACCGCCTACTGCTGTTAAGTCTTCCTGAAGAGCTAATAAGCACTGATTTATAGCCAGATCTCGAAAATTATCATTAGTTGCGCCTTCATTACTGTGAGATAAATTCCGAAGAAAGTCTTCTGCAAATTTTTCTTTATATTTTTCCCATAATTGGACAGGATCAGATAAATTACAAAATGTGAGTAATGTTACAAATAAATGGCGTAACCGTCGTGGATTATCACTAACACAGGATTCTGCTAAAGCGTCATCCCAATGTTGATCATTTTCAAGCAAATGACGCGCTTGGCAAGCTGCATGATAAGTTGGATAAACAACATCGTCTACTTTTCTCAAATCTATAAATGATGTTGGTCCTCGCACTGTATGTAATAATAATCTCAAATAAAAACACTCTGCGTTGTTAGGATGAACAGTATACACTCTACCAAGAACATGTTCTTTGAAAATACCTGTCTCGCCATCTACAGGCCTGCCTCGGCGTCTACGGTTAAAGACACCTCGTTGTTTATCGTAGGTATAATACGATGGAACTTCTTCATACAAAAGAGACTTTGCGAAATTATCAGTTTGGCAAAGTCGAAAGAATGCCAATAAAGTTGTTTGTCTAGGGTTCTCTAATCGTTCTGTAACATTTTCGGCGTTAAAATATATACGTTGACCGCCTTCCAGATGAACATCCAGATGGGTCACAGGTGGATATCTTTCGTGAATATTAAAACTTAAGATCCGCCACACAGCTTCTGAAGAGCTGATATATCTGCCTGACTGAAATCTAGTAACTTCATCATGTTCATTTCTTAACGCAAACGTAGCTTGGTCACTGCCCTTGTTAATGTACTTACAAATATATTTAATTGACTCTACACTATTACACATTTCTACATTTATGTGAGCTTGAAATGCTCTGGACAATACAGGCGAATACGGAACGACCCACCTATTATCTAAAGTAACCTGTTGTCCAGACATTCGCTTTTCAACAGTAAAACCACCATTGTCTCTTGAACGGCGACGATATAATGGGTATCCATCATGTCCTGTTACAGTTTCATCCACTAATGCTTTTGGATACCTTTTAGTGCAACGACCGTCTTGCATGCAAGGAGCATTTGCGTTAAATGCACCACATAGACCATGTATCATATGAGTTTTAACAATGTCGTATAACAGGGGATCTGCAGTCGGATCTGGAATTTCAGCACTGATTAATCTGTCTACATCATTAGGTCGAACCTTATCTTTTAACCAAAGCAAGATATGTGCGTGAGGTAAGCCGCGTTTTTGCCACTCAACACTATACATATAACACAATACTTCTCCAAAAATGTTATCTTTGGTAAGAAGATCTATCATTGATTTTAATTTTAAATGAAACACTCTTGCAATAATATCATGGCGGTCATGCGGTGCCTGACCCTCAAGAAGCTCCCGAGTGATTTCATCCCACTTGGGATTGGTAGTTACAGTAACAAATAAGTCGGGACGTCCATATTTTCTTACGTAACAAAAAGCGTCTTGAGTACGTTCATGCATGTAGCGTGGACCACCAGTAAAAGAAGAGGGTAAAATAACTAAACGACCCATATTCACAGTATCGTTATCTTGCTGCATGGCATCGCGAAGGTGCACGTATTCTTCAGCGCGCAGCTGCCTTTGATTAGATCGTATATAAACTAATCTTTTGGTTTCAATTTTTGCGTACATGTCAACAATAAACTGATTAAATAAGCCACGAAAACGTTGAAAGTATACCAATCTATTATAAACTAATATTTTTTATTACCTGTAATGGGATTTATCATCTTGTTTGAAAAATCATAGCTATCTTCACCTTGCCAAAATATAATGGGATATTGCAGTGCGTCATATGAGCGGTGTGTTTCCTTTATACGTTGTAATTGATCATTCCGACGATGTAAAACAATATCACGGGATTCCAAGTTTTCTCCAACTACAACGATGGCAACTTCATCAATAGTTGGTGCATTAAAACGTCTTGCATGTTGGCCAACAGGTGTTTTATCAGCTCTGATTACAATTTTGTGATTATCAGATGGCATCCGATCCAGTGCAGTTTTAAACAACATAACCAATTGATTGTACTCATGAAATAAAGTTTGTAATTGTTCTACAATAGACCTCTTTAGTGAATTGTTATGTGAACAACGCATATCAATTTCTCGTGGTGAATTGCCCATGAAATAAATTTGCAGAAATTTGTAATTGCTATCTGACACTGGTAACAGTGAACCTGCTCTATGATATATTTGGCCTTGTATCTGTAAATTAAAAAAAATGATTTTTGCCAAATAGAAATAATATTTGTTCCTAAAAAGTATATCTGTCTCTTAATTTGAATTACCAAATAATAATTGATATGCTTAGGTATGTCAATATGTAATAATTAGTTGTAACTAATATCCATCGTCAAATAATTATATTGTGTTTCAAAATAATAAAAGTGTTGCTAATACTGAATCATCAAATAATATAATGACTAAGTAATATATGTTTTGGGGTTTAGGAAACTGAAGGTTAATGACACATATTTACTTAGTTAATAGGAAATTTTGTTCATTAAAATAATAATGATTAACTGCTATAATACATACCTTAAAAGTTGGCATGAAATTTTCCCGAACTACGTTTGTTGCCCCAAATGATGTCATTTGAAAGCAATTGTTATATTGTTGAATATTTGACAAAAAGTGTATGGAATCTGGTTCTATTCCTGAAACCAATGAGTACAATGGCTCTGGTGGTGGATCCAATGGTATCAATTTCACTTTCCCATTTGCGCAACACAATCCATTTGCTTCATTTTTGTATTTCAATGCCTTACAATAAGAGCAAACCAAGTTCATAGATCCAATAGCAACACATTGGTGGTTACTGTAGTCAATTGACAAATCGTAATTGAAAGCAGCTCGATTCAAACTTTCGCGATTATTAGTTGAATCTCTCGCTCTCGCTTCCCGCGTTCGTGATATACGAATTCTTTCGCGTTCATTTCGGTCGTCACGTTCATGTGCAGTATGATAAGATCGGTAATTCATTTGGTTTGTAGCATTTCGGGTTCTTCTACTTAAATTACTTCGTCTTATAGGAGGCATATCGTATATAATTACCTAAATTTATTCACATGAAATAATTATTAATCACAGGTATTTATACAATCAAAATTAATTATTAAATATTATAAACGCTTTTTAACGCAGTTTGTTTGACAGATGCAATGACGTGAAAACTGATGACAATTTATGTCGCATTCCGAAACTAAAACAAAAGAAAGAATATTCCAAGGCCAATTAAATCTTACATTTACTTTTTTTGACTTTTCAATTTGGTCGGGTGTACACATTCATTTGATTAAATTTGAACGTTTTGCAGCGACAATAAAGCGCGAATTGACTCTTTGACGTTAGCAAGACACCTACATTGTTTAGACAACAATGAGAGCTTGTAATTTAATATCAACTTTATTGAATAGCAATACAGTTCAAATTGACTCTACATTTAGTTATTTATTCTACATTTAAAATATTTGTATAGGAAAAAGAAAAGGGCTTTTTTAGGATTTCCCTGGAAATTATTCAAATTTTTCTCGCCGTTAGAGCCATCCTTGGACTTCAAGGAACATTTAAAAAAAAGAATTGTTAAGATTGGTCCATGCGTTGTTGAGTTATGCGCTTACCAACACATTTTGCGATTCATTTTTATATAATAGATATAAAAACGTATTATAAAATACCTTGATGGAAACAAAGTAATCTATACGGTTTATGCAATTATTTTGCATCCGGTAACTTTCGGGAATATAATTAGAATTTTAGTTTCACGGATGTTAAAGCATTTTTTATTAAAAATGTCTGCCAGCGAGAAACTAATTTAAAATTGTATTTCATCTCATTTTCTTAGTAAGATAGTAAAATAAATATGAATTGTGATGAAAATATTTTATTTACTATAAATTAGTCTCAAATATCCAACAAATAAATCTTCATTTTATGAGACTTTATTTTACAAGTCTTAATTACAGAAATATTAATTATTATTTCGTCTCAATGTTTTAACAATTTATGAAACGGCATGTCATAATACAATGTGTTTGAAAAATACTTATTATTGGAATAATAGACAGACGAAAATATTGAGATGGAGTTTGTCTATGATAAGCTCAGGGCAGAAAATGCTTGTCTATTATCTAACAAACTAGAATCTATATTACTTCAAACTGTCAATGAATAGCACCAGAAAGAAATATGTCGCCAATTTAATTAAAAATTAGTTAAATTTGTAAATTTACCTAATTTTCATATGTATATTAAAATGTTTTTATAAGAATTAAAAAATGAGTTAGTGCGTAGCTAAAATGTTTCCTCTTCACCAATACCACCATTTTATTTACAGTTTTGTAAAAATTATATGGAAAAAAGCCTTTAGTATTTTAAAAAGCGCTTTCCAAACTATTTTTTGAGCCCGACAAATATTAACCTGCACTGAATATATAAAAATTATGCAACATGATCGCACCGCTACTGCCTGGGAAAGTGGTAAAATTCTCTAGTAAACCTTTCTTACTTAATCACTCACAAAATACGAGTAATATTAAAATCTTATCGTTAAGGAAGTAATCAATGACAAAATACTTATAGAAGAATTTAGTAAATGAGGTTATAATTTTTTTTTCAAGCACTACAACACGAATGACTTCTTTTTTTATATTCATATGTATTCTTGTCTTACATTGAACAATCTTTAATTAAATAGATTAATTTTGTGCTTCTAACTCTTCTAAATATGGATTGCTTTTGTTGTCAGTCATGGGCCTGTGTCTGAATAGATTGTATCTTGTCAAAGAATATATTGAATTTCATTTATTTTACTTTATTTTCTTTTTATAAACATGTTTGTTTGTTTGAATAATTGATATCATGACTGATGTTTTTACCTATAACTCTCACTCCAAATTTACTTCATTCTTATGAAATATATGTTCTGTATCATTAAATATCACATGTAACAGTTTGCCGAGATCTGATACTCTTTGAGTACATAATGTAGTGTTAATATACTTAACGAAACATACGAGCATTACTTCTTATAAGATCATTTGGTAACCGGCTTTATATATATTTTAACAAAATAGGTATGTCAAAAATTTCCGTATTTTTTCTTATAAATATTATTTTTGTTTGCATCTTGTTTTATTTGTTGAGCACCTTATATTTATAATAACAGGTATCAAATAAACCACTTGTTAATAAATAAACGCTACCTATAGATATATTGCAATTAAAGGGAGGTTTCAGATGCGTTGCTACTGTTGAGATTGATGGGTAGTGGGTAAGAGAACGGTAGGTAATGAAAAAATATTCGATGTTGCCTTTCTTAAAACTATAATGCAATAATTAAAAAAAATTAATAAAATAAAGTATCAAAATAAATAATAATATTAATAATAATAATATTAATAATATAAAGTATCAAAATAAAATAATAATAATAACTTAAATAATATTTTATTATATAGTCTGCGACAGTCTACACAATTATATAATTATATTACTTTCACGTTTACATATATTATATTTTTTGGTAGCAGATAGTAGTATCTTTGATAGTAAAAGATATCATGAAATTAAATTGTTTCACAGATTTAAACTAATTGTAATTGTAATTGAAAGTAATGACAGCTGCACGGTTATACGCGATGCGGTGTTAAACCACCCTGCCAAAACTATTTGGGAAAATAATATATTATCAAAAAATAAAATTTTGAAGTATTCTTGGGAACAATGTGCTCTTCCCACAAAAAATGATTATGTTCCTAAACTGAGCATTGTTTGTTTTGAAAATTGTTCAAACACTGAACCCTCTGACAACAAAGTGTGAAACAACCTTTATTACATTACGATACTTTATATTTGAATAAAATAATTAACCGTTATTATATATATCGTTTTGTGTTTTTTTGTAAAGAATAAACTGATCATATAAAAGTATGATACAAACCGATTTAAATTAGTTTTCGTAGTACAGAATCAGTTTACTTTTATGAAGATGAGTATTTCCATTATAGACTACACATATTGACTTGATTTTCACATTGTATTTTTGGAGCCTAACAACAGTAAAGTCTTAAAAGAAGAACAATCACACTCTCATATTTATCTAATACTAGGGGCGCCAACAGACCCCCAATTTCGACTCGCTGCGCTCGCGAAATCTCGGGTGCCGTTAGCATATTAAGCGAAGCGAGCCCAGTGTATTGACTCATCGTTTCCCATTGACTTCAATGGGATATCAGGTTTTTGACAAGTAATTAAAAAAAAATTTTTTTTGAGGAAATTTTTAATTTTTTTTTAAACCATCACCTAATGTGTGTCTTTTTGATTGCAAAGTTTCATAATTTTCCGTCAAGTAGTTTTTGAGCCAATTCGTGACAAAGAATGCAAAAAGTCTCCAGTGAAACGCTTCGCTCAATTATTTATAACCTTAATACTCATATCAACTCGTGGATTTTTATTTTATATCCAATAGACTCGACAATTAGTTCTCATATTTTTCAGTATAATATTTTACATTTTCAACTCGATTTTCATAAATTTTACAAAGTAATACACGGATCAAAATGCTTACGTCGTTAATTTTTTCTTTCTAATTGTTTTATTTTTAAAAATATTATAAAATATATATTCTTATAATGTGTGAAGATATGTAAGTAAGTCATTATAACGTCAGGTACATCTGTAGTCACGTTGTTTATGACAAACAAATAATAAGGTCAGTTATCACATTTATTGAAAGATCTAAATATATAATTATATTTAATTATTACCATTAATGTTAAAGTTAAGAAGATTTCAATGGCATATTTTATTTAAATTCAATCAAAATAATATTAAATAAACTTACTAAATTTAATAAACCAAGTAACAAGATCATAATTTTGCAATTTTCTCTTAGACTATACCATTATTAAACTCCGGCAGACATTATACACCGAAAGGCGCCGTTACGCAATCCATCTTATTACTAACGGACCTTCAGCTCGGCCTTATTAAGCAGAAGAGTTCAAGATATTAACTTAAATACAAATAATAAACATAAATTACAACTTAAGTATTTTTTTAATAAACATTTATAACATATTTATTTTAATTTTCGCGGATATACACTCGCGGTAGTTTTTCAAAGTTTCATAAAAATATTAAAGTAACTTATACCTAGTAATACGTATAAGCTCGAAGCCGAAAGTACCGAATATATTGGTTACTCATACATATCGTTCACATCTCTGTATCAGTTATTGGTGAGTTTATCAAATGAAAAGACATGCAAACAAAATATTTTGATGTTAAATGATGGCGATTCTATTGATTTGTTTTATTTCATCATACCTTGCATTTTTACAAATAAAAAATTTACAACATGTTCTATTTATTAAGGAGTCGCTAAAGGTTATTATGATTTTCATAACTCTACAGTCGAATATAATTGATAAGATGAGACGTTGATTCACAATCAAAGTTTTTTTATTGAAAAAAGATTGAAGCTTATACCTGGAGAAAGCTGGTAAGAGCTTAAGTGGGAGATAAGGAGATGTCTTTGTTGACAAATCCAAGTGTAGTCTCATATAACATTTATGATAATATAAATTATTAGATCAGTCGAACAAAACCTTTTAAAACAAAAAATTTTAATAACTAAGATATTTGCAAAGCATGTATGGGTTATGATAATGATTCTAATAAGGTTATACATTTCGACTACCTCAGAAGTATGGCTCATGCGATTAAAAAAGTATTTTAAAAATTTATACATAGTTAATTGTTTATATTATTAATATAATTGTATATATTAAATAGATGCGATTCATACAGTATTATTCTTGTCAGATTGTTGACTCCATTTTTTATTTTTTAGAATAACTGTATCGGAATATTCGATATTAATCACGAAAAGGCGGTACACGGTCACATAGTTCACAACTACTGACTGAACCTGGAAAATGATTTGCATGTGCTATATTTCTGTAGAAGGCACTTCTAATACTTTAGTACTAAAAACTAAAATTAAAACACGGAGGCATTTTTAATTATCGCATATAACAAGAAATCTTTGTGTATCTTTTGTCTGCTAAGTAAAGGCGTATTTTCAGTACAGCTAGTTAAATCTTTTGCATTCAATTGCTATTTTGTAAAGTGGCATTACCTTTTATTATAATATTAAGTCATTGTAAAGATTCAAAGTTGTTTATGACATATCCTTATAAATATATTTGCTGCATGTGTGTGTGTTCAGAGTTAGGAGATAGGTTTATTAACCAGGTCAATGGAATAAAGGGATCAAACAGTGGATTTGATTATTTTATATTACTGCATGAGAAATAATTTTACTTAAATATTATATAACATTTTCCGAATAATGCTAAGATTAAGATTCATTGGAAAATATATTGAAAAATATTTTTTATAATAATATACAACTATGTGTATAAATTAGAATACGAAATTAAGATTAAATTAAGTTTTGTGTAAAAAAACTTAATTATATATATTGTTCTTAACATTACCACCTGTATATGTGTAGACCACTCAAATTAATATGAAATAAAATGCAAAACATAATTAACGTTTTTAATATATTCTGTTGCAGAATTTCTACGTGAGCGTAATTTTTTAAATTAAGTTTCCACGTAATATGAAGCTTGATGAATGTTGACATTCTATTGTTGGTGGTGTCGGGTTTATGAGCTAGATGTGATTTGTCGTGACAAATTTTAAACTTGGTAGAATTTTAGTCATTCACTTGCTGTACGTAATACAGATATTCTTGTCCAATGAAATCCAAAATACCTTTTTTATATTTAACTATAATTATGCTTTAATTTATACCTTAAGATGCTGATATCTTAGTATTAATATCTTAAAAGTATTAAATATTTTCTTGTCTTCAGAAAAATTCTATGCCCTTTCAATTCATTTCATATGTTGGTGAATAATAAAATGTTTAATATTTTGTTGACATTGTACAATCAGGTAGACCTTATTTATCCCAAGTTATGTTATCAATTACCAACTCTTAATATTTGTAATAAACCACTGGACTAAAATAAAAATGTAACTTTGGCATTCATGTACATACGAATATCAATATAGTTACCATAATTATTTAATGAAGCGCTCATGTTATACTCTCTTTATATTTACATTACTTGTGACATATTTTTCTATTTAAATATTAAAAGGTCATACTGACTTAAAAAATAAGACTTGCTTGGATTTCGACAATCGATGATGAAATTAAGTGTGATTTTGACATTTAAAATAGCAACGCTGAATTAGATTTGCTACTATTGGTTAAATAAAATTGTATAAAAAAATAATAATAATTTGTCTTAAGTTTGCACTACTTTTACAGTTCTAAAATTATAACCGTTTGTTAATAAACGAATTTTACCTTTCTTGGTTTTACCTTACATAATGCAATTATAAAATGACGCTGTACTCAAATAAAACAAGTTAAAACATTCCACAAACACATGTTTTAAAATTCAGAGGTACGAAATTAATTTACCCGAAAAACCTCACTTTTCCTGCGGAAATTAAAGCGGGATGTACCGTAGACCAAATGATTTTACATGTCTGTAAAAACTAAGTTAAAATATTTAATTTATTACTACTAAATAATTTGTAAGTATCACTTTCTAAGTATATTTAATAGTTCTACTTCTTTTTTGAGTACATAACTTTTTAACGTGTAAAAATAGAACAGTTATGAACGATTTGAAAGTTATTTTTTCACTTCGAAGGTCCTTTACAAAAATATTTACAAAAACTAGGTTAATTATATTGAAATGAAAAGCATCAATTGTTTAATTACTGTCGAATTTCGATCACTTGGCGATCACTAGTAACATTAAAAGCCTCCACTTTGAGTCCAACTTGTAGGTTATTTTTTATTACACAAAATATGACACACAAATATGTCTCCTTTTATAATCTAAAATTAAATCTTAAAATACATATCTAACGAGTTGTCACTCATGCCTAAATAACAGAAAAATTATCTTTATTGAATTTGAAAAGCATTTTATAAACTACGAGTATATACCATATCTGTCGACGTACTTTTAAATATCCAAATGTCAATAGTGCTAGCTGCTTCGGTATTATTGTATTTTAATCGTGGAAAATCATCACACTCATCATCGCTACGTAATTTATTCGATTAAATAATTTTTTAGTTTATTTTTCTCAATTTTACTAAAATATCAAAGAAATAATTTGATTACAATATTTAACACATAATATACAACATCAATATTATTTCCCTCACACTCTGTGTAGGTGCGGTGAATAATGTGATGGCGTGACAAATACGTTACAGAGTAAGGCGTGTTGATTTGAAACAAACATCACCATTATAAATGTACTTATACTTATCACACTTATATATCTTACATAATCATATCATTATTTGCTAATGCAAAAGCTGTAAAAATATATCTCACAATAAATAACAAATAGAAAGTAATATTATTTGTAATCTAGATACCAACATAATATTTTTATAGTATCTTACTGTTTCTGGAATAATTAATGATTTCCCATGAGAACTATTATTATTTCCCACTATAAAAATAATGAAGGTCACCCGACGATACACTTGGCAATCATAAAATTATATAGATAGTAATAACACTAAGACATAACACCAATAATTGAATACATAATACAGGCATATAATATAATATAAATAAAGACATTCAAAAGGTTTGAATTTCAAATCGTCGAAAAGCTATTGAAAAAACTTCATTATCAGTGAAAAAATATACAATAAACACATCAAAGCATTATAATATACCAAATACAATACTCAAATATGGAAGGCTAATTTTGGAACTTATAGATGACTAATAATAACATGATTATTGGATTCGTCTAGTTCAATGATTAAATCACACAGTTACTTTACACAAGTCTGAGCAGGCACTGAGCTTTTGGTTTTAAGTGATTGCGTTATCTCGCGACAGATCTATGTAACTTGATTTATTAGAATTTAAAACCAAATTAGAAAAAGTAATGATTTCTTCTAATTTGGCTTTAATAATGATTAGGGTATTAATATTATTCACAAAATAGAATTTGAGATTTTCAATCTTATGAGTTTCTATCATTTTATTAATACACTAGCTTTTGCCCGCGACTTCGTCCGCGTTTCCATCGTTTTTCGAAAAAAAATTAGCAGATGTCCTCCCTCATAGTTTTGACGTAACAGGCAGATTCACTTTCGTATTTTAGAAGGGCAATAGTAATATAATATGCCAATCCACAAAACTGTTGAAAAATATAAGTAACCGCAGAATATTATAATATACCCACGCTATACCCACGACTCGGTCAGCGTGTAACTCCTTGTTTTTTATTAAGATAATATATTGCTAATATTTTTAGATCAAATTAAAATGTTTCAGCGCAAAGCTTCTGGGTAGACTATGTTAAGAGTCGACCCGTCCGGCACGTGAACGTAAAGATTCCTAGAATTGCTAACCCGGGAAAGAGCGACGTATAATTGACCATGCGAGAAACAGCTAACACCGAGATCTACTCCAGCAACACGAAAAGTCTGCCCTTGAGCTTTATTGATAGTCATGGCATAGCACACCGATACTGGGAATTGCGTTCTTTTAAATTGGAATGGAAAATTATTTGGTATTATGGGAATTCTGGGAATAAAGACAGTTTCTCCTGCACCGCAACCTGTTAAAATTTGAGCCTCGATTACATTTTGTTGCAACTGGGTTACTTTTAGCCGAGTTCCATTGCAAAGTTGAGGTGGTCTTAAATTTCGGAGCAGAATTATCGGTATGCCAATTTTTAAACAAATTATATGAGAAGGTAGTCCAGGCATACTTAAAGAATTTAAAAACTCTATCGGGTAATTAGTGGCTTCTTGTTCATCAACCATTCTATTTATTGAACTATAAACTTTGCTTTCTCCCTGTATATTAGACAGTATTTTATTATTAATTTCAGATGCCTGGTCATTGCGAGGAGTCAAAATGGACCTTTCGCAAAGCCAAGAATTGTCCCTATTTAATATAATTGTTATGTCACCGTAAACCGAAGATATAAGATGTTGTTGGGATTGCACTATACAACATAACTCAGGTGTCAGAATAAGTTTTCCTTGGTGTAGTTGTGGATAGGTACCTTCACCAATCTTCAATAATGTATCAGAAAATTCACGATTATCTGCGTTGTCTCCAGTTCTCACTCGCATATTTATAGTCAAATGCACCGATTGTATATCACGCCACAAATAAGAGCTTTTCAGGCAAGCCCAAATCTCATCAGCTCGGGTTCCCCGTGGTATTACCGGTAAGGTTTGTCGGAAATCACCACAAAATAAAACCGTAATACCGCCCATTGGTCGATCATTTTGTCTTATGTCCCTTAGAGTTCTGTCTACTGCTTCTACTCCTTTTCGATGGGCCATCGTACATTCATCCCATACGATTAAATTACACTCACGCAATACCTTAGCTTTGTCGCTATTTCTTGAAATACTACAGGTTGGACTTTCCGTGCGATCTAAATTAATTGGTATTTTAAACATAGTGTGAGCAGTCTTACCTCCTGGTAGCAATGTTGCAGCTATACCTGATGAAGCCACGGCAAGAGCGATTTTACGCTGATTTCGAACATAAGCTAATATTAATTTAGTCAAAAAAGTTTTCCCAGTTCCTCCAGGTGCATCTAAAAACCATATTGTTCCTAAATTATTCTGCACACTCTCGCACACGCGATCATAGACTAAGCGTTGTTCTGCAGTCATCATTGGGACACCGTTTGTTAATGTTACCAGCAGTTCCATTGGGTTGTAACCAATCTCTGCGGAATATTCCCTATTGGTAACCTCTCCGACTGAGGTTGGCGTTGGCAAACCATATTCACAAAGTGATTTACCGCCTACTGCTGTTAAGTCTTCCTGAAGAGCTAATAAGCACTGATTTATAGCCAGATCTCGAAAATTATCATTAGTTGCGCCTTCATTACTGTGAGATAAATTCCGAAGAAAGTCTTCTGCAAATTTTTCTTTATATTTTTCCCATAATTGGACAGGATCAGATAAATTACAAAATGTGAGTAATGTTACAAATAAATGGCGTAACCGTCGTGGATTATCACTAACACAGGATTCTGCTAAAGCGTCATCCCAATGTTGATCATTTTCAAGCAAATGACGCGCTTGGCAAGCTGCATGATAAGTTGGATAAACAACATCGTCTACTTTTCTCAAATCTATAAATGATGTTGGTCCTCGCACTGTATGTAATAATAATCTCAAATAAAAACACTCTGCGTTGTTAGGATGAACAGTATACACTCTACCAAGAACATGTTCTTTGAAAATACCTGTCTCGCCATCTACAGGCCTGCCTCGGCGTCTACGGTTAAAGACACCTCGTTGTTTATCGTAGGTATAATACGATGGAACTTCTTCATACAAAAGAGACTTTGCGAAATTATCAGTTTGGCAAAGTCGAAAGAATGCCAATAAAGTTGTTTGTCTAGGGTTCTCTAATCGTTCTGTAACATTTTCGGCGTTAAAATATATACGTTGACCGCTTTCCAGATGAACATCCAGATGGGTCACAGGTGGATATCTTTCGTGAATATTAAAACTTAAGATCCGCCACACAGCTTCTGAAGAGCTGATATATCTGCCTGACTGAAATCTAGTAACTTCATCATGTTCATTTCTTAACGCAAACGTAGCTTGGTCACTGCCCTTGTTAATGTACTTACAAATATATTTAATTGACTCTACACTATTACACATTTCTACATTTATGTGAGCTTGAAATGCTCTGGACAATACAGGCGAATACGGAACGACCCACCTATTATCTAAAGTAACCTGTTGTCCAGACATTCGCTTTTCAACAGTAAAACCACCATTGTCTCTTGAACGGCGACGATATAATGGGTATCCATCATGTCCTGTTACAGTTTCATCCACTAATGCTTTTGGATACCTTTTAGTGCAACGACCGTCTTGCATGCAAGGAGCATTTGCGTTAAATGCACCACATAGACCATGTATCATATGAGTTTTAACAATGTCGTATAACAGGGGATCTGCAGTCGGATCTGGAATTTCAGCACTGATTAATCTGTCTACATCATTAGGTCGAACCTTATCTTTTAACCAAAGCAAGATATGTGCGTGAGGTAAGCCGCGTTTTTGCCACTCAACACTATACATATAACACAATACTTCTCCAAAAATGTTATCTTTGGTAAGAAGATCTATCATTGATTTTAATTTTAAATGAAACACTCTTGCAATAATATCATGGCGGTCATGCGGTGCCTGACCCTCAAGAAGCTCCCGAGTGATTTCATCCCACTTGGGATTGGTAGTTACAGTAACAAATAAGTCGGGACGTCCATATTTTCTTACGTAACAAAAAGCGTCTTGAGTACGTTCATGCATGTAGCGTGGACCACCAGTAAAAGAAGAGGGTAAAATAACTAAACGACCCATATTCACAGTATCGTTATCTTGCTGCATGGCATCGCGAAGGTGCACGTATTCTTCAGCGCGCAGCTGCCTTTGATTAGATCGTATATAAACTAATCTTTTGGTTTCAATTTTTGCGTACATGTCAACAATAAACTGATTAAATAAGCCACGAAAACGTTGAAAGTATACCAATCTATTCCGTCTCACTTGCAGGTGGTAACAATAAAATTGAAGGCATGACACCTTTTTATTATAATTAGGTGCGCCTGTGCGCGGATCGGTTTGGTATACAGCGAAATTATAACCATCTTCCCCTCGACAGTATATCATAGGATATTGCAAACTGTCGTAAGCCCTGTGGGTTTCGAAAATACGTTGCAAACGATTGTCTCTGGAACGTATAACGATATCACGCCTATCACATTCCTGGTCGACCAGTACTACAGCAACTTCATTCGTGGATGGAACGTTATGACGCCCAGGGTGTTCCTGAGTTGGACGCTTATCGGCATTTATAACAATTTTATAATTGTTATTACCATCTTGAGAAAGGGCTTCTAATGCCGATTTAAAACTGCATACGTACGAATTAACCTGATGTAACATGTTCTGAAGTTGTGAAATGAGTTCAGTATTTAAATTCGGAAAATATTGATTTCTTATATTCGACTGTTCGTTGTAATCGGATACAAAATATATTTGAAGAAATTTAGGTTGTTCTTCAGGCAAAAGGAACCCTATCAAATGGTAAACCTGACCTTGTACCTTAAAAGTAGGCATGAAAGGGCCTTCTGAGATTTGTTTAGCACCAAAGGATGTCATTTGGAATGCACTATTATAAGTGCGAATATTATCTAAAAACTGTTTGGATTGCAAATGTTCCCCTAAAAGTAGTGATTTTAAAGGTTCCGGTGGGTCTTCGAACGAAGGCAAATTTATTTTACCTCCAGAACAACAGAAACCAGCAGACTCCTTCCTCCACTTCGAAGCATTACAAAAGGAACATACTACGTTCATATCGCCTATTTCAGAAGATGATCTGTAATCAATTGTGAGGTTATAAGCAAACCCACTTTTATATTTATCGGACCACGCCACCGAATTTGTAGATTGATCTACCACGTGTATATCTAAGTCATTAAGACCATGTCGAAATCTATCTGCAGTAAGACGGGCCTCTCGCTGTTCTTCTGTTTCAAGCGACCGAATATTTTCAATTCTTAATCTTTCATTAGATAAAGTAATCAATTGTTCTTGTCTCAAAGAATTGTAATAATCGCGTCCCGAATCTAGTCGTTGTTCATGCTCATGTTCATCTTCAAGAGATCGAATCATGTTATGGTGCGCCCTATCATTTGTCAAACGGTCTTGATATTGAGTAAAAGTTTCAGATTCTCGAGACAAAATATGACGTTCGCGATCAGCTGTAAGCCGTAATTCCCTCTCAGTGAAGGTTTCGGACTCGCGAGATAAAATATGACGTTCGTGGTCAGCTGTAAGCCGTAATTCCCTCTCAGTGAAGGTTTCGGACTCGCGAGATAAAATATGACGTTCGCGGTCAGCTGTAAGCCGTAATTCCCTCTCAGTGAAGGTTTCAGACTCGCGAGATAATGTATGCCGTTCGCGGTCAGCTGTGAGTCGCAATTCTCGTTGTAAAGCAGTTTCAGCTTCTCGGGATAACGCATGTTGTTCCCGGTCAATGGAACGCCTTAGCTCTCGTTGAGAAGAGCTTTGAGAAGCCCGTGTTGTAGCTCGTCTCGCTCTTTCAGCTGCTAATCGCATCTCTCTTTCTGGAGAGCTTTCATTAGCTCGAGATGTTGAGGCACTAACTCTCATAGAGTTTAACCGATGTGCTCTTTCCTCTTCCGATTCTTGAGAACGCGTCATTCTCATTCTCCTAGCTTGACTCGAAGTTCGAGATAAAGATGGTCGTTTTTTAGGTGGCATCGTTTATTTTATTTTTAATCGACGGTAACTTAAATTCTATTTAGTTACCCAACAAAAAACTTACGTCAGAGGTCCTAACTATAGCTAAGTATATAATAAATAGAATATAAATCTAAGTGCCTATTAAAACTAAAATAATATTCTAATCGAATTATAAATATGTACGTAGGTACCTACAAATTACAAAAGAATAAAAAATGAAAATAAAGCTATACTTAATGCGTGTGCAATACTATCTACACTTACCTACTTCACTTAAAAATGAATAATAAGAAATACCTACAACTACTGTAATTAATCAAAGTACCTATGCTAATACAAAAAAAACCTTAGATGTTCTAAGTACAGCTGCTATATAATAAAAAAATATAAATCTAAGTGCCTATTTAAACTTAAATACCTAATATTCTAATAGAATTAAACTAAGAAATATGTACCTACCTACCTACAACTTAGGTACAAAAAAAAAAGAAATGAAAATAAAGCTAAAACACGTGTGCAGTATAGGTAGATAGTAGGCAATATCTACCTATACCTACTTCACTTAAAAATAAATAAAAAATACCTATGAATACTATAATTAATAAAAGTACCTACCTACGCTTTTATCTACTCAATACAAAAAAAACTAAACATAAAATGCCCAAAACTAACCTATCAGTAACTAAAAATCTAACAATAATCTAATCTATCTATCTATTATCTAATCTAAAAATCGAATCTAAATCTACTTAAAAAGAAATAAAATAGGAACTATTAATAGTTAAGAATTTAAACAAAACTAAAACTAATTTAGAAAATAACAACAAAAGAAATTAAAATAAACTATTTAAAGACAAAAAGTCGCGCTGATAAGCACGGTTTATAAAATAACAATTATTGTCTGTCAATAAAGTTCAACACTCTGAACGCATCAACAGCCAAATATTGAATGACGCTTGCGCTCGCCTCCCGCCCCTTTTATACTCTGCCGCCGCGAGCCCCGTCGAGCGCGGCAACCGTTACGCAAAAATAATCCTTATAGCTTGATTCACTATTCACGCGCGATGTCTTGTTGGCGTATTTCATGTAAGTAAGTATAAGTTTGGTGTTTCTATACCGATTTCAATGATTCTTTTTTTATTGAATTGGTGCTAATGTTTATTTTTTTTTTAATTAGGAATGATGGTGCGCATTATTGGTTTTATAAACGTAAAAGTAAACAAATATAATAAGAAATCTCCGAACTGCTAAGCTATCGAGAGTTATGCGTGTTATTGTGAGTTAACTATAAAAGGTAGATATATGCTGTCTGGGAATATTTTTCGTGTATTTTTATGTAGAATATTTCCGTTATACATAGTTTCTATGTAGCTCTAACCATTAAGGCTGCACACGCGACGGAAGCTTAAAAAATCAAGCAACTTCTCCCATTTTCTCAACATTTCCTTTCACTGCTCTGCTCCTATTCATTGTAGTGTGATGAAAAGTATACTATTACCTGCCCAGGAGTATAAAGAATAATTGTACTAAGTTTCGTTAAAATCCGTCGAGTAGTTTTTTTTTCTATAAATAACATACAAACAGACAGACAGACAGACAGACAGACAAAAATTTTTTTAACTGCATTTTTGGCATCAGTATCGAACACTAATCACCCCCTGCTACTTATTTTGTAAATATATTTCATGTACAGAATTGACCTCTCTACAGATTTATTATAAGTATAGATTAAACACAAATGTCAAATATTGATAAAAGTATTTAAAAAAAATTACTTAATTACAAAATCCATTTCCAACAATTATAATTCCCAGTCATTACAAATCTCTACCTTTTATTTATTTCCAAAATATTTACACCTTTGAAGTTATTAATCGACCAAGACACTTGATTAATAGTTAGGAAAGTTGACGACTAAACTATTTTAATACGTCCTTTATCCTTATAAACGAACAGTGTTCGTAACACATATTTTATGAAAACAACTTTACTATTATTTTCATATAAAGTTAATATATAAATGCTTACGTATCTTATAGTAAATCCTTAAAATTTAATTAATATTTGATAGTAATATTTAGTAATTAAAATAGACAAAAAGAAGACGACTGAACTAGTTTATTCTTATTGGTATATATGTATATTTGTTAGTCTCTTTATCTCAATATCAATGTTAATTTCTATTTTATTTATAATTCCAGTCCTTATTATAATTTCGATTGCTAAAGTAAACAAAATAACTAATAACTCATAAAATTATAGTAAAGTCTCGGTTATGTTTTATATAATATTTATTAAATCTTGATAGTATTTTTTCATCCTAATTATGGTAATTCTCAAAATCTAGAAGCTCTTTATTAAATAAAGGTATATAACATATGTCTCGAACTGGAAACTGGAAGTTCTATTAATATGAGTATCACATTCCAAAATTTCACTAATAAGCTGATTTTTATGTAAAATTAGGTCGTAATATTTACACTTATAAGAGCTTTACAAAACTTTACAAAATCTAAGAAAATCTGTAAATGTGAATACGAGAATATCGCTATAAATTAAAACGTACCGTTTAAAAACATCGCTAAACGATTTTAATATAAAAATTACAAGATCAATGATAGTAAACTCGTTTTAGACAGAAAAATACGCGCAAAACCACATTTTCTCACTTTGGCGTATTTTATAAAATGGATGAATATAAACAGTGTTTAATTTATTATTTGCTGCATGCTCGTGCTCATATTATTAATATATCCCACCTGTAGTATAGCAACAAAATTATTAACTGTGTGTTAGATAGATTTGCAAATAAATTTGCAGAACGTCGGATTATGTCACAAATAATTTAACATTTTCTATATTTTCTATTGTGTCATAAATAAAAAGACATAACACGTGTTAAAATTTTTATGTCTGTGTTCTTCTAATACTAAAATTATTATGTTTCTAAACTGTAATGTAACTGTAACAGTAATGTTTGAGTTAACAATCGTAATGACATGTGAATTGTTCAAACTTAACTCTTTGACAACAAAATGTGGAACAATCATTATGTACGATCTTTTATATTTGAATAAAATTTTGAACTGATTTTAGATATTAAAATAGTTTTGTTTTTTTTCTAAAGAATGAACTGCATATAAAAATATGGTACAAACGGATTTAAATTAGTTTTTAGAGTACAGAATCGATTTACTTTTATAAAGATAGAGTATTTCCCATAGTGACAAAAAATATATAAAATATTTTTTGCATATTATTATATTTATAAGTACATATGTACGTTATATTGCTGATATATTTATTTAATAGACAACACGTCATACAATATCTTATGTGTGTTGACTTATGTGTAGTTAAATTTGAACAGCCGACAAGGATTCACTGGATATCTCCGCTCAGGATATCCAGATATACAGGATGATAACACATTAACTAGACGTCACCATGCGTTACCTTAAGTTACGTATTGTGATATATAAAAATAAATTATAATAAACAAATAAATTTGCCACTCAATCAGTTTATTTCAAATTCACTATTTAGCTAAGAATTTAGCTATCGCACATTTAACTACATTTACTGTTATTGCATTTACAGATAGACTAACTTTCTGCCATCACGTTACTTGAAGACCAAGTTACGTATTAAAGAAGTTTTTACAACACAATTAAAGATTACTTCATTAAGCCACACAGTTATAGACTATTTTAAAAGTAGCATTTCTTTGCAATATACAAATTTATACCTAAAACTATGATTGTGACTTTTATGCATTGATAAAACAAACAAAAACTGTCGGTACTGGAGTAAGGTGACATATCTGAGAGACAAAACAATTAAATATTATATAAAAAAAAACATTTAAACAACAACTTTCCGCATGTGACTATGTCTTTTAAAATGATATTATGTAAGTTGTACAATTTTGTACAAAATTAATAATTGTCGGAAAATAATTAAAACGAATCCATATCAAATTAAAATTGATCGTCAAACGATTAATTTGTTGGTAAATTCGATTGCCAGTATTTCACTTATATATTTATTACGGAAAGAAAAGTTATATTTACATTAATTTTCGCATTAATAGGTAAAAAATGTCAACTGAGCTTTTGACTGCGTCATTACTTTTAATATTATTTCGTACCTAATATCATTAACTTACGTCAATATGTCAAAAGCTACGCATACATCGTTAATTATGTGTCAGATTTAATATTTTTTCGTAACTAATTTATATGATAATGTATGCAAAGTTATAAATTACTAGTTTTTTGGCTGCGGTTTCACTCGTGTAGTTTACAGATAGTCGTGGTATAACTGCGTGCATATTTTCGTTAGATATCCATCACCTACTACTTCAAATAAACAAACTATCAAACTTATGCTACAATTTATTAAGGGGAAGAATGTATATTTTAGAAGCAATAGTAATATATCATATTATTAGACACCAATTGTATACACGCTGAATATTCTTTTCATTTTATTTAACTTCATATTCATCGCCAAAGATTATACATATGCTGAAAACAAAAGTGTGAATTAAAAAATATATATTGTTTAAAATATACTTAATATACGTATTTGAATTATATACAAGTGCAGACGCTAAGCAATATGCAGAACTTTGTCCAAGTTTTCCAATCCAAATAATAACAATTGTTTCAAGTAATTATAAATTATTAAATTTAATTAGTAAAATAATAATAATTACACTTTAACACATTAAAATAAATTTAAAATATTCAACCTAACTTCATTGAAACAATACAGATATCAAAGCCAACGTAGATTGCACATTTACTTCTTAATTTTTTGTCTTTAGAATCATCTGTAACAAATTGTAAATAATCACATGGGGAATTTGATGTATATAGCAAATACTATACTAAGTGCTATTTCATATTTATACCAAAAATATCCCTAAATTTCAAATACTGTGCTATTAAAAATTTACAAGAATATAGTTAGAATTACTGTGTGTTATACTTACCTACCAAGTACCTCTATGATAAAACAAAATTGATTTTTAATACTTTCTCTAATATTAATTTTATTTTACCCTCCAGTAATTTTATTTTATACTAGCAATGCCCACGACTTCGTTTGTGCAGAATATATTTGTTAAAACAAAAGTACCCTAAGTTATTTCTTATAACATTAGCAATCCACCATTGAAAATACGGGAAAATCGGTCTAGAATTTTTAAATATTAGCCGAAATAAACAGACAGACAGACATTTTTTTATAAAAGTATCGGATATACTTTCATATGCATTTAGTGTAAATGTGGAATTTTAAACAAATTCTTCAATTTTCCGAAATTTTTAAATAAATTGTAATTATAGTACTCTTTATTTATTCAACGAAATAGATAAGTATTATTTTTATTTAGTGTGAGGTCATCGCACCATCGCACTTGTAACAGTATTCACGTATTTCCATATTGTATCCGATCAACTCGTATAAAGAGAATTTGAAATTCAACATCGAGTACACATTCATATCTCGGTTCACGGATAATTTATACTTTTTGTTTTATACCAACTGTTCCAGTACAAAACTATTGTTCTCAGAAATCAACATACTTTTATGACCGTTTATAAGACTAATTATATTATAACATTATAAGAAAAAGTAAGAGTAACAAGCATAGGGATTAACCTTTTATCATAGATATTTTTAAAGTCCAAAGCCAATTATAACTATTTTAGTTAACTGTTCCATGTTTAATTAAATATAAAATATACTGTTTAAAACGGGATTTCTTTTCATTAATAATAATATTCATGTGGTAACGTTTTGGTCAATATTATTATGTAAATAAGTTGTTGAATAAAATGGAGTGATGGTAATAAAGTAAGTGGAAAAGCGATTTATCCAAATGGACCAATTACTAGGACACAGTTGCAACGAAATACTCATTATATTAAAATTCACCATTGAAAGTGAAATAAACCAAAAAAAAGGGAAATGAAATATCTTCCTCATACATTGTCAGACTTCAATTTCATGTATTCATTAATCACATTTTTATATTAATTATTTGTTTTTAAAGATTTTAAAAATGACGTAATTATAGAATTTTATAAACACAAGTATTATCGGAACAATTCTTAGGAATATCCCTAAAAATGCAAACAACCTTACTAAATTGTACTTGATTTATTTGATACTTATTATAAATCTATAATATTATACCTTTTTAATATAAAACATATAATGTATAACATAGATGTTATAACATAGATTTTAAAAAATATTATTTAAACAACGGTTTTTAAAAGGTTTCTCTCTTGACCTTCTTAAAATATATATTAATGAAAATATTATAAATATATAAATTTCAACCTACCTTATTTCTATAGAATAATATGAAACATCTAATTACTATGGCAAATAACATAAAGTAAGCTGCATCATTGGCACCAAATTGTTTTAAATGTGTACAAGTAAATTTTTTACCTCACTTTTGTAGTACAATGAAACTTCGACTTGGAGAGGAGAACAACCGGATATCCGAGACAGGCAATTATGCAAAAAAAATCTAAAGATAAAAGTGAGATGCTTCTCTCTCACTCCGCCAATTAAGTCGAATGGGAAGTCGCAGGCAAAATTTAGTAAGTAAAGCAATCACAATTATAAAAATGTAAATACTAATTCATATTTTGGTATATTTGTTTGTGTAAAAATACTTATTAATAAATATAAAATGAAAAAATATCATCTTTATCATTTAAATTCCTGTTATGTCACTAAGTTAAGAAGTGTTTCACTTGAATTTGATAATACCGTATCTGACAACCTTAATCCGATAAAGATAGTCAAAAACAGATTTAATACTGGTTATGCAAGATATTCAAATGGCCACCAATTTACTCTTAAATTAGTTAGTTGTTCTGATACTTTTAGCATTGTCGAAATATAGTATTTATTTTAATATTGTTCTTATGTAAATAAAGTTTTAATTATTATTTTTATAATTATTAAATAAAACATATATCCTACAAACCAAGCGTCATTAATATGTTATGACCTTTTGGATACATATATTAAAATAAATTAAATATTTTAGATCTCTCACAGCGCAGCGGTAGATGTTTATTTTTAAAGACAAATCAAAACGTTTCTTTCGACGTAACTAGTATTTATCCTCAGTTCCGCTCGACAACAAACCATTATGTTTTGTACATCTGATTCAATATTATTTTTTAAATAAAAATGCTAATTAATCATTTGCTAAATAAACAGTTACAATGAACTGTTTATACATTAAATTTCAAAAGACATGTTTTTTTTTTAAATAGTAAGTAATGTAAAATTTATGTTATATGCTATAGTTACATATAATAACGTTAGTATGAATGATTTATTATATGATATTATAAACAATATATTTTTATATTATTTGAATATAATTTAATTGTGAATATGTTTCACATATGTAACGTAATATTATTATTCGGAAACTGAATTCTAAAATTTAGTTTCTGTAATATTTTGCTGAACATAATATATAATGGTTATTGAAGCAGACTTGCGACCCTCTTTCCACCTAGGCGAACTTCCAGGCCTAGGTCTACTTCGAAGCGTCGTATTCTGGAACATCCAGCAAAGTGCGACGCACTGCGCCGAGTTATGAGTTCTTAAAGCATTAAAGGAGAGGTATAAAAATGATTCCACGTGCATAGCTGTAATTAAGACAGAATCATTAACTAACGGTAAATAAATCAATAAATATTTTTCAAATACAATCAATTTATTTCAATTGTATTGTTGTAAATAAACTAACACATTTTTTCACTGTTTCATTATGTTAGAAAAATATATTGCACATTGGATTAATATTCTTCGTACAAATATAAAAATAAATACATAATGCTTATATCATTAAATTTAAATCTTTCTTTACAGTTACATACAGTTTTTGACCCATCAAAGACCTGTTACTCGGAGCTCATAAATAAATGTGAATATCTGCAAAATCTTTTACAGTGGTATATCGTCGTATTATAAAAAATACGTTGTTTACTTACGTAGAAATTTAAAGTTGTTTCAAATTCGCTCTTGCAGAAATACTAGCCTTTATGTCTACTTTATACCATTCTAAAAAATCAAACTCTTCCACATTATCTAATTTGAGATTCAAAAGGAACCGTTTAGGAAAACGTTTATACAAATATATTTTTACAAGTACAATTGATACGATTAAACATTTTTAATGTTACATAAAATATAAAACCCTATATTTAGCGATGAAAGATTTTGGTCTGATTGGGATTTAAACCAGGTATCTATTCATATAAGGTCCGCTGTTCTATAAAATCATTTTATTAATAAATATTTCTTCATTTCAGCATTATTTATTTTATCTACATCGATTGTTTTACAACATGAAATATTAAAGACAATGAACAAGGCTAATAGTCGCATGATATATTTGATTAAACCAACAGATATGCATTAACATGTTCCACTGTCTTTATTTATATCCATAATAAAACATTCATTAAACTTCAATTTCATAAAATACACGCCACTTTAAGCTGGTTTGATTATATTATTGAAAGATAGTGTTATTTATTCTTATAAATAATTTTCACATATTCTTTAAAGATAATTCTTCGTTTATATAAAAGATAACATCAAATTTAACAATTATTTTGTAGGGTAGGTAAATTTAATTCACAAAACAAATGTGTCACTTTATAAGATGTGTTCCTTAAATCCTTAGCTTTTATTAATACCCTTCAAATCTCACCGAACAGATTTATATTATGTGACCGTATTAAATTTCACGATGGTATGTACTGTTGTGGGAGGCCCAAGGAGATTTTAGACCTGGAAGAGGGTGTATAGATCAGATCTTTTCCCTCCGCATTTTTGGCCCTAAACCAAAAGGTTTTCTGTGCTTTTGTGGATTTGGAAAAGGCGTTTGACAGGGTTGTGAGAAAGAAGTTATGCCAGATACTGCCCCGATACAACGTGAACGGACCCTTGCTACGGGCTGTAGTCTCTTTACAGAGATCACTCAGCCCGTGTGCGAGTAGGAGCTGACATGTCGCCCTGGTTTGACATTCAATCGGGAGTTAAGCAAGGTTGCACTATGTCCGCTTGGTTGTTCAATTTGTATTTGGATAGTTGTCTCCAAAGCGTGAAAGACAGTGACTTGGGAGTGAAAATAGGTGACCTTAAGGTCAATTGCTTGCTATATGCAGATGATGCAGGGCTCATTGCATCATCAGAATGCGATCAGATGATGATCAGAATGCAGGCATTGGTCACCACTCTGAAAGATGGGTGTGAAATTAATGGTCTAAACCTGTCTAGACAAGACGAAGATTCTGATATTTGAAAGAAATGAAAAAAGAATAGAATGTAAGATCAACGTGAATGATAACATAATAGAACAAGTGAACATAATAGAACAAGAAATATGCGGAGTTAGTCTAGCTGATCGAATATAATAGTTTAATGATAAATTGTACAAACTAATCTCTCGTTTTTAACCTATAATATAGAATTTATAGTTATAATACTATACTACGTGGGAGATATTAACAATATGTGAATGGATTTGCAGCAAATATTAAATTAAACATTGACATCGTATAAATTGATTTATTTTTTAACTACACTATTACAAGACATTCAAAAAACAGCAGCAATTTTATTATAAAAATGTGGTTTAGCTATAAAATTATTTTCTAAAATAATAAAATGTTTACGAGCTTTAATCTTGTGATTTTTAATTATCTTATCGTATAAGCTTGAAAATATCATAATGGCACTTATGAATATTGAGTTATCATAAAAAATATTAATGGTGAGTTTTGGCTCCATATCTTTATTTTGGAGCCATCATTATTGAATTTCTAATTTTACACTTAACATATTCTAAGATCATAGTATTTAAACCAAACATTCTGGATTTTTGAGGATAATTGACATGAATCCTTTAGACATATATTATTGCTTTGTTTATATTATACAAAAAGAATTATCTCATATAATGTTTTGTTATATTTTAATAATGTTATCTTGATAAATCGAAAAATATGAAAGGATACATAAATGGATTTAAATATGAACTCTTTACGAATAACTTAAGTATTTACGAGTAGTAAATAATATTTGCTGCTAAAACTATTCGTTTCTCGTAACTTATAATGAAATAGTGCAGTCGTCAACTTTCCTATATATTAATCAAGCAGCTTCTCGGTTAGTAAATAATTTGAAAGATTTGCGACACTTTAGCAATAAATAATAGCTAAGGTTTGTTTATCATAGAAAAGTATAACTATATTGAAAGTTTTATATTGGTATTTGAATTAAGAATAAGGGCTTTTAGTATGAAGTATAAAAAAACACTTTTCGATTTCAGATACATAAAGTTGTTTTTAGAAACTATAATTTAAATAATTCAAATTCCGTTATCAGAACAATATTATTTTTTAACGTCTCGTTTTGAACATTTCTTTTCATTATAAATAAATATTAATCAATGTTATTTGAGAGATCTACCGCAAGATAATTCAATTATTAGAAAGCCAAGCTCTGTATCGTCTAAGGGTTGTATAAAATAACCGTTTATTTTAGCTTTATTTAATAGTGTAATTAAATTAAAAATAAGATGAACACAAAGGATCGATACTTAGTATCGGTCCTTTATTATCACATTATAATAAAATCTTGGTAGTTCTTAATTTCCTAGATAAGAAAATTTGCAAAAACAATAATTGGATAAGTAATTGAATGAAAGAAACTATTGAAAAGCTACTACTTATGTTCGTGTGAAGTTAAAAATATTTAATTTAATTTTTCTAAGGTTTCTTCAAATCAGTAAGACTCTTAAAATTTATAAATTTAAGTATTTATAACTTTATAGATATGTTATATTTATAATTATATTATATCAGTTTATTGTAAATTTATAAACTGTAAATAATTGTTCTTTCAATAGCTTTTTTAACGCTTTGGACCAAATATAACTCTAAACAATGATATACATAAGTTAACCTTTAGATTTAAACATATATTTTAGGTTCTCCTGTTAGGTAATTTATCAAAAATCTATTATCTATTTTACTCGCTTATTGATCGATAATGTATATTAAATATCCTATGGTAAGATGGGATGTGTTAGTGTTATTGTATCTATATAGTTTTATGATTGTCAAGATTTGAATAGTCATTCATTCATGTAAAACGGCAAAATATAATATATTTAATTAGTTGTCATATAGGTTGTTTGTGTATTATTTATTGTTGTTTGTTGTGAAATAATTAAAAGAATTTTCAGTGTAAATTGTGCATTCGAATTTTCGCAATGATAAAAAATATTACTCATTTAATAAAAATTATGAGTTCACTTGTAATGAAGACGGAGGTCTATAAATGCTTACAACGATGATATTCTCTAATTATATTGAGGCTAGTTCAATTTATCGGGTAAACTTTGTCTTGAGATGAACATCTTACCGGAGCACCTATTAACTATACTACTTATATAAACTAATAAACTCACCCACTGACTGAGATCAAGTAAAATACAAGTTACATTATTACTATCTCAAATATATAATATGATTGTGGAATATATTGTCATACAGTAAACATATAATTAAGCATTCCAAGTCCTATTAGCCGTAAAATTGGTATGGAATTATCCATTAAACAAATTAGTTTCACTAGAATGTCATCTGAAATAATAATATAATGAATATTCAAAGAGAGTATTTACTGAGAATTAGTTGAGTGAATAACATTTTGTGTTCATTCGGTCCCTAATGGAATAGTTTACTTATTTCTCGTTGACACCAATTAGTGTAATTAATAGGTTCGATATAAAACATGACCGAGGTATTTAATCATATGTATATTAAATATAAAATGAATATCAAAGTTTTAAAAAAGCTTATCTTTTGCGTGCTCATGAAAGCTGTGTTATATATTATAATGACTTACTGATTATGTAGGTTATAGAATTAAAATATTTTAAATACATTAATCGTAATATAATATCATACAGATTTCTTTACTAATTTCTATATTTAATCAAATGATATTAATATTTCCGAACAGACATAAAACTAATTATAACTCTGTCTGGTCTTCGTTTGTCAGATATACCCAATCGTTAGTACCCTACCCTAAAGAAATATGTCACTTTACAAGACGTGTTCTTCAAGCGCTGGGTTTTCATTTAATAACCTTCAAGCCTCACCGAACACGTATAATAAAAAGTAAAAGAAGGTGTTGTACGTCTATCAAACCACTCCATATTGTGATCGTATTTAAATTTAACGATGAAATAAAAATTCTATAACACATTGTGTGAAAGATCGTAAAAAATGTCATGTCTTCGGAATAAGGGTATGAAT
This sequence comes from Melinaea menophilus ssp. n. AW-2005, assembly GCA_918358695.1. NCBI lineage: Eukaryota > Metazoa > Arthropoda > Insecta > Lepidoptera > Nymphalidae > Melinaea > Melinaea menophilus. The sequence goes on from OU911048.1 coordinate 2,287,205, forward strand.
AGAATGTTTTTGGAAAATAACTATCATATAATTATAAAATTTAAATGTTTATTTAAAAATATATATTAAAAACATATATATAATATCTTATACAAAAATATTCAATTACTTGTAAAATATTACACAATTTTTTTTATTTTAATTTATTCTAGATGCATTAGATTGTTTTATTTATAATGTTTAAAATAGTAATTTTTCATTCTGACCTGAAATATTAACCTGATAAGAGAAAATAGAAAAATATGTAGATTGTATCAATATATATATATATTTTACCTAGATATCGGTTCGTATATTATTTACACAATACAATTCGTAAAGCGAGTAAAGGAGCAAGATATACAATCTCCTTCCCATATTTTCTTGTATCCTACTCTCTTTACCCCGTCTTGAATATGGTAACGAATGTAACATAGTATTGAATTTCATTGAGGATTCAAAAGTGTGTGTGTCAGATAAACCGTTTGCATATTTGACATTACACTTATAGTTAAAAAGATATGTTTTATGTTTTCCTAGATAACAAGGTATCATTGAGAATTATATCAAACTAAATTTCCACAAGATGGCCAATTAACCAAGTTATCTGTATTATTTGTATAACCCAATAATTTATTTATTTATTTACCCTTTATTGAATATTACAAAAGGCGAACTTAATGCCTGTTGGCATTCTCTACCAGCTAACCTTTGTGGATGGTGAGAAATTGCGGTAGGCGTAACAAAAGTAAAATTCAAAATAAAACTAGTACTAAGTGAAATAAAAAAATAAATATATATATAAAAAAATAAATATATATATATAATATGTAATAATAATAAAAAAAAAAAATAATAATAATAATAATAAAATAATAATAAATAAACTATAATATATATATAAATTATATATATATATATATATATAGATAGATAGATAGAATATACTTTATTGCACACCACACAATAAAATAAAAAAATAAAAAAAACAAAAATAATAATAAAGTAATCGAAAACATGGTAGAGTACAAAAAATATATATAGACAAATTATAAACACATATAATGTCTAATTAAATATACTTACATATAATAAATAGCATATATATATCTGAATGAAATGTGTATTAGGAAGATTCTAGGAAGTAGTTGCGAACAAGATTTTTAAACGACCTTTTGGTAGGTGCCCTCCTTATATTTTCAGGGAGATTGTTCCAAAGGATAGACGCTTGAACTCTAAAAGACTTTTGAACAAAATCAGTATTATGGGGTAGAATGGAGATTTTAAGGTTGGAAGATGATCGAAGCATTTTGTTATGAGTTGCGTGAAGATATTGGAATTCCTTCTTTAGGTATGAAGGCGCATTTGGATCATTTAAGATTGAATAGAGGAGATTAAGTATTCTAGAGCTACGCCTCTGTCGAATAGTGAGCCATTTAAGTTTAGTGCGAAATTGAGAAACATGATCATACTTACGTAAGCCGAAGATGTAGCGGAGACAGTTGTTAAGGAGGCGCTCTAACTTGTTGAGAAGATCATTGTTTAGGTCTGGATAGGAGACATCTGCGTAATCAATAAGGGGCAATATAAGAGAGTTGATTAGCATTATTTTCGTCTTAATAGGGAGGAAATGTTTAGTCCGATATAAGGACTGTAATGCGGCAGTGACTTTGCGGCATATTTCGTTAATCTGCTGGCGCCAATCCATTTTACAGTCAATGCACAACCCCAGGTTTTTTACGGTCTTAGATAGTGGTATGACATTGCCATTATATGTGATGGCAGGCATGCTGTCAAAATCCGTTCTGACCAGCAATCTTGAGCTTCCAATGACTATAGCTAAACATTTTTTAGGATTAACAGAAACACCAAATCTGGAGGACCATAAACTCAATTGATTTAAGTTGCGATTAATGGTAACAATTGCATTTGAAAGTTCATTTATCCCAGTCTGCACATAGAGCTGAAGGTCATCAGCGTATAAGTGATACGAACAGTCGAAGTTGGGAAGTAATGTATCAATAAATAAAGAAAATAAAATAGGAGAAAGAATACCGCCTTGTGGCACACCAGTTTCTATGTTGGCCCATATGGAGGATGAGCCACCCATGCAAACTGACTGTTGGCGGCCACGAAGATAAGATGAGAACCATTTAACTGCAGATGGGCTGAACTTGAGTAAAGATAAAATGGCAAGGAGGATTTCGTGGTTAACTGTGTTGAAAGCATTTGAAAAGTCTACAAGCACCAACACTGTTAATAGCTTTTTGTCCATACCAAGTCGTATATCATCTGTTACCTTTATGAGAGCGGTATTGGTGCTGTGACCTGGACGAAACCCAGACTGGTAAATACTCAGTAGGTTGTACTTGAAAATATGAGAAGATATTTGCTTAAAAATACAGGCTTCTAGAACTTTTGAAAGGAATGGCAATATGGAGATGGGTCTGTAGTGATTTGGGAGAGTAGGTTGAGGAATTTTTGGTAACGGACGCACCAAAGCTTTTTTCCAAATATTAGGATATTCACCAGATATTAAGGAAAAGTTAACAATGTGAGATATTAAAGGTAAAAGAGGATCCATAATATTAAGGATCATAGATCTGCTAATATCGTCACAGCCCATTGCCTTAGATTTTATAGAGAAAATGGTTGTTTTAATTTCATCCTGTGGTACAGTCGTGAAATAAAAAGATGGAATATCAGGACTCTGCATTGATGAAATGAAAGCAAGTGTTTGAGATAGGATTGTATGATCTAATTGAGGAATAGAGACAAAATAACTGTTAATTTCATCTAATGCCAGAGGGGAGCAAGGATTAACGGAAGGTGACGTGCAAACACCAATAGAAATTAGAAACTTCCATGTATCGGAAGATGAAGAATTGCTTATATTGTCATGTATGTAACGGCGTTTAGCTATTCGTATCACTTGATTGCACCGATTCCTCGCACGCTTGTATATTGACCAATTCTGTGCATTGCGGTCTTTTTTGAATGCTCTAAATAAACGATCCCGTTTAATCATAGCAGCCCGAATAGAGGCAGTCATCCACGGCGCTGCAGGCCGCTTTAATTTAACTTGATGAACTGGTGCGTGAGTGTCATACAATGTTAAAATAGCAGTGTTAAGATAATGAATTTTGTCTTCAACTTTCGACGCTGCATTTATTACCGAGAAATCAAGATTGTAAGCATCCCGCATTAAATTATCTAAGTTTATTTGTGACAAATTTCTAATTTCCAAGATTTTAGGCTTCTGTTTTGGGGGTTTTAATTTGTATGACAAGTAAATAAGGTCGTGTCGCGAAAAGCCAGGAGCAGATAACTGTCCAAATTTTTGTGATAATTCAGGGACTCCGGTAATTATGAGATCTATCCATGAATCATCACTGTCTAAATTGTGATGAGTTGCCTTCAATGGGAGAATTGAGAGATTAACTGACTCAATGATAGATCGAAGTCTAAGGGATCGCGAGGAAGATTTTAGGAGATTAGTATTAAAGTCACCCATTATTATATAATGTTTATAATTAGACGATATATTATCTAGGGCGTGTTCAAAATCTGTAAAGTAATCAGTCGAGGGAGGACAATATATAACACCTAAGAGTGCCTTGACACCTTTAAAATCTAGCTCTAAAAATAAGTACTCACAGGAGGCCGAATATCGAGAGGGAGACATTAAAATTATTTTATGAGTAATAAACGCTTTTAAATATATAGCGACACCACCCGCCCTTCTGTCTGTGCGATCGTTCCTTATTAACACAAACCCAGGTAATGGATAAAGCGCAGAGTGCAATTGTGGTTTTAGCCAGCTCTCGGAGATAAGTACCGCGTGGATTGCATTATTCTTTGAAAAAGTAGCCTCTAGTTCAGCATAGTGGCTCGGTATACTTTGAGAATTTAAATGACATATATTGAACAAGTTGCGATTATCAGAAAATATGCTTTCCAAATGTCCACTTAAAGAAGTTAAGCTATCGTTTATGGGATCGTCACAACTATCAAAGGAACCACTGGAATCATGCAGTGAGTAAAATGTGTCATCAATACTGTGAGAAGATTCATTATCAGACATAATGTATATTAAATAAATAAACTATGAAATAACTATATAAATAAACAATAAAATAAGAATAAAAAAAATAAAATAAAATAATAATAATTAAAAGCGTAACTACAAAAAAAAAAAAAAATAATAATAATAATAATTAAAGTACCCTATTTATCACCAACCAACCCAACAGTTTACTGTTTACATGATTATAAGTTTTGATAAACAGTACATGTTATATAATAAAAAGACTTAATTATATGAAACATAAAACTAACAAAGAAAAATTAAAAAAGTGAATTAAATTGAATGAACTTTACTTTGGTCTGTGCGTAAACATAAACGTCACATTGACTGACAGTTAATCACTGCCACTGACAACTTGTCAGTTCAGAGAATTAATATAATAATATTAAGTAATGTTAAATTAGATATATCCATATTTAATAATATTATTAGTAAATATTAACAACAACAGTTTTAAAATGAGTTTGAATTTAGAAAAAATAAATTATCAAATTATTAATATTATACAAAACGTTAATTGTGGAGAAGAATTGGGTTATATATTAATGACACAGACCAAGAAGTTATTTACATACTGTGAATGAATTATTTCTTCAGACCCATACGCCGAGACTTTTTGAAATCTTCACCTTGAACCCCTGCGATGTTCGGCTTGCGACGAGGCGCCTGGTGACGAACAACCTGCTGCTGGGCACCGCTCGGAGTAGCCAATGGTTCTGTGGTGGTAATAGTGTCGGGATATTCAGAGATCAACCGATCAAGTTCTTCCTCAGTAACGATTTTCACATGGTCTCCACTGGGTACCTTGATATGTATTACTCCATCAAGAGTCCAGACATTCTTCATATTGAAATGCTGCCTCGCTCTCTTGTGAACCGCCAGGCGAACTTTAGTGAGGAACTCAGTCACCGTATATCCGGTGCCCTTTAACTTGGATTTACACCTCCATAACTCCGCCTTGGTGTTGTGATACCTAAGGTGAACAAGTACGGGTCTGATATGCTCACCACTTTGGACACCCAGTCTATGACAGCGCTTGATGCAATCTTTAGAGACGTGCGAGAGGCTTAATTTTTCATGGATTAAATTGAGGACCTCCTGTTGAATATCTGTATTTTTATCCTCAGTGATGCCATTAATTAGCAGAACCTTTTGCCGCTGTCTCATATCTAAAGTATCAACCATTTTAGCACAATCACGGGCTTGCTGATGCAGCAAATTGAGCATGTTATGCACAATCTCTCTGAAGGCTTTAAATTCATCAGCCAATTGCTGTAGTGTTGGTTTCGATGGAGTTGTCGCAGCTTCAAGACGTTTATTAAAATCAGCCATCCGTTGTGTCCAGCATGCTTCAAGCTCAGTTATGTTAGCCATTGTGATGTGAGTGTTCGATAAAACAGAGAAAATAGTGCTTTATGTTCAAAATATACTGTTTTAGAATAAGCTGTTGGGATTGATGTAAGTAAAGTTATAATTTAAATTATAACATTAATATTTATATCCAGAATTATTGTAATAAACTAAATATTAAGAATCTAAACACTGTTAACTAAAAAAATACTATTTAAATATATTAAATTAATAGAGCAACTAAAAACTGTTGTTGACTTTTTTAACACCTACCCTCGAAAAAAGCCTAAAGCTGTTTTCGGCTTAAGGATAATAAAAACTGTGTTACGGACTCTTAAAAGCTAAGGCTTTTAATAGATAAGTCTATTTAATAGTGTAATTAATTTAATGCGGACATTAACCGAATCACACGATAATGTTGTCATGTCGGTAAACGGTCGTAATTATTAAACCCAAAAGCAATAGACAGATTAATCATAGAAGAGACATAGTAATCGGTAACTGACTATTTATTTTTTCTGTATGAAATTAATCTATAGAATAATGTTGCCATTCATTTAGATGATTTTATTTAAAATTTGATTAAAATCTTTAAAAATATGTTTTTAAGTAAACATCATATAAAACAGGTTCAGATGGCTATTTACTTTTAATTTTATTACTTTTTTTATTAATATTTATAATCAGAAATCTTAATTGAAATTCCATGATTCCTTAAAAAAAAACTTTTATATAAGTTTTGATATATATTTATTAGCGGCAATAACATAAGCCTTTTTCCAAAGTAGTGATACTTGGTTTAGATTCAGTAGTTTGGGCTCTGATTTCAAAGTCAATTTGGAGACACTAATTTATAGAGATACTACTTTATAAATATAAATATATAGATAAATAATAACAGTATTTATTTTAAGATCCGTTTCTCGCAAACTCATCTACTGATCATAAAGTTCTAGCCGACGTTCGGTTTTGTCTGAAAGTTCTGTACTGTGTACAACTGTAAATTGTTGAGTGGGGCCTGATTTACTTACAATTTACTACCATTTACTTATTTTTTGTTTCGTATAATTTTATACCAATTCTGTCCTATTCTTATATTTTAAATATCGTATTGTTAAACAAAATAACAATCTCGGAGATTAAATAGAGATTTTAATAAAAAATAATGTTGACATCTATTTAATTCATAAAGTACTGCAGTTTTATCATAATATTTCTTTTGTATCTATAAAAATATGGTCGTTATAAGGTATTAAGCTCGTATTGGGCTGGCTCGACCGAGGAAGGACCACACTCCCACGGAAGATAGAAGAAGACAGTAACCAAATTCATTTCTTTATGTTCTGTCAGTGATTTAGAGAATCCGGAAGTCCAAACTCTGTTGTACCAATTGGTGGCAGTTCACGGCCTTGGATTGATGCGTCTATCAGGGCTGCAGCAGCCGGCAAACGGCAAGTATCAAGCTTAAGCTAATTCTTTAGTCACTAAGGATACGAACTCTAGAGTTCTGAAGAGGAAATATAACCGTGCCTCAAGAATCCTTAAACGACGAATTGCTTGCCCTCCTCTTATATAAAAAGAAGGCAAACGAAAAATCATAATAATTAACACTCTAGGACATCATAGAGCTATATAGTACATGTTTTTATACCAAAAGACAAAAAAGAAATATAAAACCATGATTTTAAGAAACCCTACAATGTACTTATTTTTTTAGAAAAACTAATTTAATTACTAGAATTTTGGAGTCTAACTACATTGAAGCGAATTTAACACACTGACTCCTAATGGAACTTTAAAAGTAAGCCTTAAAGCGTACAAAATTTTGAAATGTTACAAACAAACCTATTTATCAAAAAAAATATTTAAAAAGATTTTCGGTACTAAAGAAGAGACCATACCAGAAATGGCAGGTTTTGAGGTCCTACTGGGAAATTAACCTGCCTTGTATCGTGCGTTTGATTATTGTATTACAATTAAACAGAACATAGTGTGAGTTTTTATGACAGCGTCGCTTCGCTAAATTGATGGTATTTTTAATGTTTATCAAAAACCTTTTATGTCGCTTTAACCAAAAAAACCTGTATTTATTTTTACTTTTTGAAGCCTTTTAATTTTTTTTTGTTTATAAAACCAGGGAAGCAAAATGGAACCGCTTCAACTGGCAGGTAGTAAATATTTTCTAATAGCAAACGAAATCTATAAAATGGTATGCAAATTCGATTTCTTGCAGATATAAACTTCCCTCAAATTTTAGGACGTTTATGAAGACGTTGAATACGTGATTGTATATTCATGTTTCATAGTATTGTTGTTTTATACAAATGCTCTAAAGTAACATCTAAAGTTATTTATATTAAACGTTGGTGTTTTCTTCAATGACTTCTTTTATTTAAAAATAGTTATCGTAACCTAAAAACTAACCTTTTCCTACTCTAGTCCAGCACCATTATATTTAAATATTAGAAAATTGTGGATGGTGCTGATTAGTAAATGACTCGCCATTCATATCAATTTCATAATTGAATACTTCGTAGCCACAAAATTTACATATTAGTAGTATTGTATTATAAATTTTCTGTTTTAATAAAAGACTAATTGAACCTTAGGAAAGTGTTATCTTTGACAAATTTAATTGACGTCTTGAAAGACGTGAATAGTTAAAATTTGGTATTCTCAAAATGTGATGTATGTCACTAACATCTAAAAGTCGTAAGTGGCTTATAAAGTAGCTATATGTACTTTGTTGGATATTTGTAAAGTGACGTGTTTTATATACATTTATTATTTGTATATTAGTTTGTTAACTGAAAGAAAGTTATAGTTATGTTATATAGGATTTAAAATTTAAACTCAATTGTTCGTTATATTACACTACATACATATTTTTATATATGAAGAGCAATTGAAAATGCAGATCGATTGGAAGTAAGTAAGGAATGTAAGTGATCACCGCCGGCAATGTGACACCGGAAGATGCCTTTAAGTCCGGCAACGCTTTTATATGTATTATATTAATAGCTTATTATATTAATAGCTTCACAACATCAAGTAAATCGTCTTTGTGAGCTATTTCAATACAATTATAATTTTCTAACAAGAAACTTTGAATTAAAAATTGATATCGTATACACCTGTAAAATATTTTATTTTAGTGTGTACATTCAAAAAAAAATTCCTCAAATTTTGTTTATCTTATCCTATCTATATTCTAGATTATACTATTTTAATTAAAACTATTAAATGGTAGGATATAATAAGTCTTGCGATATTTTTTCACACGCAAACAATTTAACAAAATGCAGTTTTTAATTTTGTTACAAAGATTATAAAAAATATGAAAAGGAATTTAAAACCCATAAATAAAGTAAAATAAATATTATTTTTAATATTCTTATATAAATTTTATTACTTTTACTTATCTTGACATGTTACATATCTTTGCATTAAAAAAATAATTGCTAATTCATTATTTTACCAAAGTTTAATAAAAATATGAAAAACTTTTTTCATTTGTACTTATAATATTATTTACTGTTTTTCTTTCTTTCTTTATCGTTAGGTATAATATTATTTAGATACATTTTTGGTTTATAAATTTTATCTAGCTACATGAGCTATATATGTAGCTACATGTGTATATATGTATATAAATACTAAAAAATGTATTCAGTCTTTTATTTTTTCTAATTCTTCCAATAAGTAGTTATGAAAGAAATGCTCAATTAATTAAAACATTATAACGTGGTTGGGTTTAAATATTGCTATTCTCAGCTTTAGGTATCCTTTGTAAATAATAAATAAAAAAGTTTACTGGACTGGCCGATATAATGCAAATACATTCCTTTTAGTGTCAATATCGAACTTTAAACCATCCTTGTGCATAAATAAAAACAATACATTACAATGCTACATTAATTATATTTTTTAATTATTTATCCCTATTTTGATTTTTGTTATCAGCATGTCTCTTATTTCTTATAATGGTAATAATTGCATCTGTTTCTAACCATCAGTGAGAATGTTGGAACTCAGAACGAAATAATCTTCCTCATATAACACGTAGAATATTATGAACGATTCTGCAGTTTTGCTAAATCTTCTTGTACATGGTTAAAATTTCATTTCCACTTCTCTTTATTGTTTAGATTTATGCGACCGTAATAAACTCATTATCCCAGCGTACACAGTTCCCTTAAAAGGCGCCTCGTCCATAAAAGCTTCGATTAAATGATCAGGTTTCTAGTTTTATTTGAAGTCTTTAAAAATCATTTTATGAAAATATTGCCGGAGCAGATCCATATTTTTGACTCTCGATAGTTTTATTACGCACGTATGAAAGTGTAGAGTGAAATAAATTTAGTAAAATAATTTTTTGCTCTTAAGTAATCGCATATTCAAAATAAATTCTAGTTCGTCAGCGTCCAAAACAAAAAATATTTTTTTTCACAAAGTTTTGTGAGTTACATACACATTTATTTTTAATAAATTGGATAAAAAATTTATATGTCCTTGTGAATAAAAATTTTACCTAAATTGGAACATATTTTATAGCACCTTTGTTATCTACTCACGATCTTACTTAGTATTTACCGTGCTCTAATTGAATTACCGAAATACAGTTCACATTCACACCTAGATCCAATAAGAGCGGGGGCGAGATGAACGTCAAACCATATTAACCCAAATAATATGACTGTGGCATATACATGCATAATATTTTTTTGTTTAATATAACAATAATAAAAAGTGTTTATTGAAAAGTAGACGTCGATTTTTTGACATTTGACTTCTTTTTTGGGATATACATGTCAACGGGTAGCCGTACTTTAAATATCAACATCACGCTATTTGGTTTAGATTATTATTATAATGCTTATTTAATCAAAAAAGAACTTCATTTCTAAAATGAAAACACGTATTCAGATTTAAAATTGATTTAGACTCACTAGTTACTTGTGATTAATTAAAATGTTTGATTTTTAGATTAAGAACATTTCTTTGTTGTAAAGAATAGTTTTAGTTGAAAGGGTGGGTGCTTTGTTCAAACGAATGACACACCCAGTCTTTCTATAAAACGCCGAGCGCGCGCCGGCTCCATCCATTCTATCTCGGACCGGCGTAGCGAACGGAGCTCTTGGAAAATAAAAGTGAAGAAAATCTACGTTGTTTCTTTTCTACACCAAGTATGGGCGATAGCCCTGCTCATGAAGGTCGTGACGTCAGCAATGCTGACGTTACACTTTTTAAAAATAATCGCGACGAGGCTCTTTCGTCATATACAATAAGATATGTAACGGAGACCTACACTCACTTTATATTCACAGCCTAACTGCTAAAACTTAATAAGAAGGTCGCTGGATTTAACGATCTGTCGGTGAATATGATTAATTAATGATTGCTTCGCGGTGCCTTTTATGTGTTGTATCGCCTTAGAAAGGGATAAAAATAAACTCGAGTATGTAAAAATAAAACTATTGTTTTTTTTTTATTCTTTAATAATAAATTGCTATAGTTTAATTATAAATATAAATAAAAAACAATAATATAATAAATATTTTCTAATACTTTTCAATCCTTCGCCTCCCTGTGGGAAACCCTGTAATTACTTCTTTCCTTCATTATTTTTAAATTGGAACCAAAACAATCGCGTAATAACCAAAATACCATTGGCCAGTCTATATATAATAAGAAGCATCAATTAGTTATTGCTACCAACTTAAAAATTCAAGTTATTATTAATTTTTCTTAAATTATCTTGGCAAAAATTTACTGACATCGATAGTTAATTCTATTACCTTGAAAAAAATAAGATTTACTGAAGTAAAAAAAATATGTAAATTTTTTACGTCGCAAGTAAAATGATGTGTCAGAATCATTAACATGTATTTTCATAAAAAATATCAGTAATTGCTTTGATTAAACTCTCGACATTTTATAAATTAGCTTTCCTCATTAGACAGACAGACATATAATTAAATTTTATCGCAAGATAATCTACAAAATATTATTTAGTACGATTTTATCTACCTACTAAGTGCAGTATAAAATTATTTTAAATTGTTAATTGATAAAGACATATTTATGAAATGTGTGGACTATTACAATACTGTAATAAATGTTAAATCGTGATAACACAAAATTATAAAATTGATGTTAAATTTATTTCCAGCGTTAGAGAAATATATTCAACTAAATATTTTTATCTTCACCGGCATGCAAGAATCCCTGGAGTCATGTATTATATAAATTCATGAATATCTGATGTATTATAAAAATATATATGTTTTATTGGAACATATTACAAGCTTTTAGCAGTTTGCTTCTGTTAAAGTGAAAATTATACTTTTTGTTTAATAAAATAATTTTGTTTTTATTTTAAAGTGAAAGTAATCAACAACCACCAAATGTAAGATTTAAAAGTTTTACTTACTTATTTTGAAAGGTAAACCAAGCTAAACAAATACTTTATTGACAAAAAATACTAATAATAATTTTCTTCTTCTTACTAATTATACTTTAAAGTACTAATAATACTTTTCTTTTCTTTACTAATTCCACCTAGGCTGAACAATTACTATCTAGATCTAGACGCGATATCTAGATAATAAAAAGCATTATATAATGTTTTAAAAAATAACATTTCATAAATTAAATCATTAAGAATATTTATGTGAATTATTAAAGAACAAACAGTTGAAATTATTAATATTTGAAACTTGTGTAAGTTTTTCTACTTAAAAATAAAATATTCCATTTTTTTCTTTTCACTTTCATACATTAACATAAAATAAAATGAAAGTCATATTAAGGTAACATACGTTAAATTAATTTGTTGCAGATTTCTACGTGAGCGTGTTTTTTCAATTAAGTCTTCACGTAATATGATGAATGCAGATATTCTATTGTTTGTGATGTTGTTTTAATGAGCTGAAAGTTACTTTGGACCGATGCACAGTGTTTCGTGTAGAACATGCTAGGTGGACAAAATTATTTTATGTTATATAACAAGGCTTTTACTATTTTACATATAGGTAGTTTGTTTGTTTGTTTGTTTGTTTGTTTTTGTAATAAAAAACGAAAAATTGGTATAAAAACAGAAAATATATTCAAAAATATTATACAAACAACAAAAATAAAATTAAAAATACTAAATTAACCTAATAATCATCATCAGAGTCTTCTGATGAATCTTTTATAGTGTAATCTTCATCATTTTGTGGCATTGTGCGACAATATGATGACGATTCCGGCCTTGATTCTACTATGCTAGGGCTTACAATTAACTTTAAAACTTCTGTACATATTTTTTCCGGTTTTTTTCGGGGAATCTCTCGAAGGCTATTGATCAAAGGATCAGATGTTATAACTAACATAGACAGTAAGTCTCTATTCGTGGCAACACGCGAACACTTGCGGGTGTTGTACTCCCTAAATCTGCGGCAATCTTTGTTACGTGCTTCCTGAGCCTCTTCGGAAAGCTGCCCAATCGGAAGCAATGCTGCTTTGATGACCTCTGTACTGTGAATTAATATATTAATATTTTATGTACAGTAGCAGGCATACAATACCACGAACAGAGACTAAGATAATGTCTTCTGGTTTCGAGACAAAATTTATTGAATTCCGCTAAGTTTATTTCGAATCCAGAAGACAATGTCCTCAAAATAACATCAAATTGTTTGATAATTGTAACATCTAACCCTGTGATGTGAGCACTCATCTCAGCATTCTTAAAAAAGCGACGGGCTGTGTTTCCATCATTTGAAGAACCAAATCCTGGCTTTGGTTTATCAACAATAAGCCCCATCTCGTTATTAAATTTCAACTTGATTTCTTCGGAACGAACTTTGATATCTGCTTTGTCTTCGTCGCTTCTAGCCTGCCATTTCTTTATATTCAACTTGTAGCTGATATGTAAAAGGCATTCAAAGCAACGAATCCAAGCATGAAGTGTAGATAAACCAAAGCCAAAATGTTCTTGATTGCTGTTGAACTTCGCGGGATCATCGTTCATTGTTTTGGGGGTGGCGCCACAGATGAAACACTTTTGAGATGAACGAGTTTTTGTTAATGCGTTGCATACTTTTCCGTCTGTCATTGTCAGTAAAAGTTCGTGTTTCACAGAGATTTGAGAATCATCAAATTTGATAAGTGTTGGAAGAAGATCGTTAACTTCTTTCAACAATCTGTTTGTCTCCGCTAACGTGAAGTCGTTCGTTTCTTTAGCAAATATAAATTTGATTGGGCGACAATACATTGTTGATGAAGGCCGAGGATTTTGCCAAATAATTTTGGACCCATCATATAACTTAAGGGGAACCAAAGAAAATACAAAAAGAAACTCGTCCGTATCTTCAGTGTTTTCAATTGACTGTTTGTATGTGCTGTGCCCAGAACTTCCATCACATCCCCATTTACTAACAAGTGTAAACGATGAACTTGTTGGGAGGACACTGCTGATAACTTCATTCTGTGCTAATATTAGACGTTCCGCTGTTTTATTTAATAAGGCTTGCAAATTTATTTCAGCACGAGTTTCTGTTATAGCAATGTGCTCCTCTGCAGGGTGACAGGCCTGTTCTTTCTTAAACTAAAATATGACGGAAATACATTATGTCCTGCCTTCATGGACCACTTTCTTGTTTGTTTGTATGCATGCGTTGTTGATTTAGAATCTATATAGTAAGCTAAGGCTTCGTCACTACTTAACTGCCTAGGAATAACAGAACTGGTATTTTTAGACTTCTTAATATTATCTGGGTTCTCACTAATGTCTCTAATCACGTTGGCAATTTTTCTTTGGCCTGTTGAACGCACAGCAATTTCGGCAGCAGTCACTAATTCACTGACACTTCGCGATTCTACGAGATCCACAACGCGACGTTTCTTCGTCTTAAACGATGATTCTTCGAAATCTTTGCGAGGTCTTCCTGCAGGAGTCACAGCCCCACTCGATGTCGCAGGTTGTGACGCAGAAGAACTCGCGGTGAACTGTATGTCTGCTTCATCCAGCCACGTCTTGTTTTTAATTAAAAAACGCTCCTTCGACTTTCCTGAAGCAAACCATTTGGTACCAATCTTATTTGAAAAGTTGGATATTTTCAAATTTATTTCTTTTCGGCTACTTTCAGTAATGTCACCAAAGTGAAATTTTGAAGAAAGGTAGACATATACACGCGAATTTTTTTCATTCTTCGTGTGTTTCAACCATTCTTCGAAAAAGTCTATCCTTGAAATGGAGTAAACGTGTTCTGAAAAAAAAAGAAAAAAACATGTTGTACTCAAGTGTGCTAAATAATATGTGTATTTTTATATAGAATAAAGTTATTCCTATGATATATCTAAGAATTAGCCCGGATAGAGGTGAACGTCTGTAAATTTAGCTCTGTCAAAGTTTTTTTTTTTTAAAAATATACGCTAAAATATGTAATGTATGTTAAAATTACACTAAAAATACATTTCAATAGATTTTGTTTTAAATAAATACTTATTAAAAAATAGGACTTACCCTCAGTATTAATATCCATCACAAACACTCACAATATTACTATAATCCACTATGAGACGTGCACGAAAGTGTCGCTAAATTGCAACTGATTGATTGGAAAGGTTGCATTAAACTCATTACCTGCCTTCTGACCCCTATGACTCATCAGTTAAACATGTGACAAACAACAGATTCTCGGAATTGGAGTTTAGGGATGTTGTTTACGTTTTGTAATTAAGATTACCTGGAAATGATAACATGAATATTGTCCACCTAGCATGTTCTAGGCGAAATACTGTGCGATGCTTAAAACTATTGAAAATTAGTGATAAGCAGTACAATAAGTAATAACTGAAATTCAATTATTGTTATAAAATTCTTGCATATCTTCAAACTTCAGACTAATTTAATATGTATAATTTATAAAATTAAAAGTATGATCCCGTTATGTTAAGCAAAAACACATATTGGTAAAATAATTTCCTGAGCTTTGATATTTAAAACCATAAAGGTACAACTTCTGGATAAGTAGTTATTAAAAAAATATTTTTTATTATTGTTTTACATATTAAATTAAGTCTCTTTAAAATACATGTTCACAAATTTTCAAACACTTCAAAATCCCAATGTCTTACGTTATATTCTTGTAAATTGTATTTATTTAATAGTAGTTGTATCACCACACGTAAAATACAAAATACAATATTAAAACTTTTAGGTATCTATCCCTGGACATAATATTTAAGCATATTAATATAAGCTCATTATATGTTACCAAATATATTATTTATCTATATTCAATTTATTATAAGTTGAATATATTACAGGCCTCAGTTTTATGTATTTCAAAGTTTTTTTGCTTTAAGTTATTTTACTGAATCTATTGATATGTAAGTGTACATAAATAAATAAACTTATCATATATATATGATAAGTTTGCGATAAAATATTCAGTATTATCTATAAACATGACATTAAATCAATTAGTGTCTTCTTTAAGTCATTCTTCCCTGTATGTGTAAATATGTTGCTGCTCTGAAAATATCTTTAGAAGCGATCGAAGTGCATTTCTAATTAAAAGGCGCAGCGACCCGCTTGATACGAAATTAAGTTTTTATCCCTCTGCTTTAGGGTGGTGGTTTATTTTTGAACTTTGAGTACCATATTAATATTTATATGATTCGGGATATAAATCGTGATATGTTATTATATTTATGTAGTTATATACCTAATTTACAGAAGATATTTGTTTATTGAAAATAGAAAACTAATTAAATCATAAATTCTTAGATACGAGGGGAGGTCCAAAAGTTCGTGGAATGAAAGGGATCTAAATAAAATAAAACAACAAAACTATTTTTCATTTTCAATATAATCACCCTTAAGCTCAATACATTTATTAGACCTATAAATTATTTTTTCTAAACCACTATGAAAAATGTTATATCTTTTCCTTCAAACTGAGCCGAAATTGCCTCCCTTACCTCATTGTCGTCGCAAAATTTCCTTCCCCTTAAGTCTTTTTTAAAATTGGGGAATAAAAAAAAGTCACTTGGGGCCAGGTCTGGACTGTAGGGTGGGTGAACTAGGAATTCGAACCCATGCGTGTGCAGAGCAGCCATTGCAATTCTGCTCTTGTGAACCGGCGTGTTGTCTTGCAAGAGCAACACACCCTTTGTCAATTTTCCTCGCCGCTTTTCCTTGATGGCATCCTTTAATTTTTCTAATATCGTTTCGTAGTATTCTCCGGTTATAGTCCTTCCCTTTTCTTTGTAATCAATCAAGATTATCCCCTCACAATCCCAAAAAACAGTAGCCATCATCTTTCCAGCCGACTCCGTCACCTTGAATTTCTTTGGCGGTTGTGTCCCCTTTTTATGACATTGCATGAACTCTTGTTTGGACACAGGCTCAAAGTGTCGAACCCATGTTTCATCTCCCGTAACAATTCGGTCCAAAATCTGTGCAGGTTTATCTCCACACAACTCCAAAAAATGCTTTGACGCTTCGACGCACTGCTCTTTCTGAAACGGCGTGAGCATTCTCGGTACCCATCTTGCACTGACTTTTGTCATACCCATCATGTAGGATTCGCAAAATTATGGTATCTGATACTCCAACTAATGCAGATAATTGTTTTTTCTTCAAACGGGCATCCTCTAGTACAATTTTCTCCACTTTTGACGATGTCCGATATGGTGGCATCAACTGGACTTCCTGAGCGGGGGTCGACTTCAATTGACTCTCGACCATGTTTATAAAGACCATGCCACTTGTAATTCGTTGATTTACTAGGGCACTGTTCCCTATAAACGACTCCCATTTCATTCAAAATGGTTTGAGTGTTCTTTCCTTGCTTGGTAAGGAATTTTATCACAGCGCGGTGTTCAATTTTCTCCATAGTTTCAGTTTTCTTCCGGATTGACTTGTTCAGCAGGCGACTGTTCGTAAACGAATGACGCAATCGGGTTGAAACTCGGTATTTATACTAATGATGAGTCTCCGATTCGTATAACACCAAGCGAGTGCCCCTACCCCCGCTCCATCCTCTCCATTCCACGAACTTCTGGACCTCCCCTCGTACCAGATCAAAAGGGACTTTTTTTTAAATAATATTACACACGGTTCAATAATTAGTTTAATGAATTAACAAAAAATCTAACAATTATACACTTTGAATTAACAAATCCTAGACAATTGCTAATTATTCTAACTGTAAAAGTAAATCCGATTCCAACGACATGACAAAAACAATTTTACCGACAAAATATTACGGCCGCACAAAGTACCGCACCCACTGACGAAATGCAAAAAGCCCTAACAACCGCTGATACACGCTTAAATATCATTCCTCCCTCCCTAAAATATAGACACTTCCTCAACATTAAGAAGAAAAATTAAAATGGAAAACTTCCTTAAAAACTCCTTAACCAACTGTAGTTATTTCGTTGATTCTACTAGTAATTACAATATTTTTCACTACATACATAAAGTATATTGCTAGACAGATTAAAATAACGGAGTTACGGCCTGAGTTATTATGTGTGAAGCCACTAATGTCAGCCAGTGTAATGCAACAGTGTAATGTTTGTTAGGAAACAAAAATGTTAAAATCTTCTGTTATAAACATAGATTTTCTTATAACCTAAGACAATTTAATCTTTTTAAATTATTTAAAAATACTTAAACGTATCTACTTAGATACATATATAGGATTTTATCTTCTTAGAATTTATCTTCTTACACCAATTGTATCTTTTGTTTTTCCTCTGTACTAAGAGAAGACCTGGCATGTGTTCGATAATTGGTTTACTCGATCCTAAATCCGCCTCAGGCCACAACTACAGTACATGAAATTTAATTTAGACTTTATCCAGCTGAATATAAGAGTTATAGTTCCATTAATATATTACTTCTTGTTAACTATAGGTTTCGAACCAATCACATGTTTCAATGGCATTGGAGGTATAAGAAAATAAATGTTAGCTTGTTTATAAAAAGTTAAAATGATTTTATTAAAAGTGAACAATCAAGGCGGATAGTGAAAAAGTTATTTATTATCGTCTATCGATTTTAAATCCAAAATAGGTTTGAATAAATTTCTCGAACACTTAAAAGTGATGTGCCAACTGAATATTATCTGATTTTTTAATCTTCAAATAACTGTGACTCTTATCTGATAACAAATGAATATATCCGAATAAATTTTATAAATTTTAATAGAAATTATATAAAAAAACTTTAAAAATTCAACATTGAAAAATCTGCAATGTGGCATTACTCATTTATATCTCCCTTCACTAATAATTGATACAAATGTGTTTGTCAACCAGTTCCTTTATTTATCTGATACAACAGATATATGTCTTGTAGAACTTAATTAAAATTAAATGTTTATATTTCCTTATGGTATCCATGATTTATTTATTTTTTCTTGTTTGAATTCAATGTTGAGAGCTGTGTGATATGTAAAAAGTTTATTTATTTTATTTATAGTATTATAGTTTAATAATAAGACTTAGACTTAGTTAGTAGTTGTAGTAGAAAATATCTGTTTACTTTATTTTTATCTCATTAGTTAAATGTTGAATATTATTCTAATTATTATAAAAATATTGTTGCTCTCTTTGGTAGAAATTTAAAGTTGTTTCAATTCTACATGATCCACTTTCTCCACGTTAACTGCGCTACCGATTCTGCATTATGTACGCTTTTAAATCTCCTTGACAATATTTCAGAAGGAACTTCAAATTTCCATCTCAAGTTTCATACATATTCTTTAAAATTCGTGCACTAAAATGGTAGAACTAAATGCTATTTCATCTTACCTTTGTGTAGAGGGTTATACTTTATTTATGCTTGTCTTATTTTTTCATTTTATTTCTATATATTAATTCCTGTTTTTTGTAGTCTATATATGCTGCAATTTATTTTCCATTTTCCTAACAAAGGTCTTATGGAAGAGGTGTAATTTGAAATATATTTGTAAATACTCGTTTGTATTAAAAAGATTAATAATAAAAAGATGTATATAAAAAAATATATATTGTCATTACACAACTTTATTAATAAACGCTAAAGATTTTAAATAATTTACGTCCACTACACTGTGAAATTCAAACATTATTTTTATCTAAGTTATGAAGCAGAGGTCTGTTACTATAGAATATAAATACAGTCTAACGTCACATGAGCTGTAATACCTAGAAGTGCAATATGGACCGTCTCTCTGTCTTATGAATGTTTGAACAGCACAGATATAAACCAATATTACATTGAACTCGTAACATTATGAAGACGTTGAAAATAAATGTATATACAAATTGTAAGATTAATTATTTTTATAGTTACGAAGAATAAAAACCCTTTATTTAGCATTAAGAGATTGCGTTTCGATTAGGGTTTAAATTAGGTAACTCTCCATATAATATTACTTCATAAATATTACTTCATACCAATATTATTTATTTTATCTACATCGATTGTTTTACAACATAATAATATTAAATATAATGAACAATGCTCCTAATATATTAAATCAAACCATCAAATATGAATGACTACGATCCGCTCTTTATTTATATAATGAAACATTCTATTTCATAAAGTACTGTGGAAGGAGGAAGTTCATTTCCTTCGGCGGTATCGTTAAGCCATGGGTACCTTCAAAAAAGGTGTATACTTTTACCTACAAGACGGGTAACTCTCTTGTGATTCTCCGGATGTTGCAAGAGTTCCTGGGCGGTATTGATCACTTGACATCAGTGACCCACGCGCTCCTCTGACTTAAAAAAAAGGCACACGTCACATTATGCTAATTTCATTATATTATTGGATGATAATGTTATTTATTCCTAAAAATAATTTTGTCCTAATCAATATATATGATATGATTTTTTTTATATAAGAGGAGGGCAAACGATATGGCGGGTCACAGATGGTGTGTAATCACCGCCGCCCATGAACTCTTGCAACATCCATGGATTCACAAGAGTGTTGTCGGCCTTGAAGATAGGAGTAAACGCCTTTTTTGAAGGTACCCATGTCGTACCGATCTGGAAATACCGCCGAAGGGAGTTCGTTCTACAGCGAGTAGTACGTGGAAAAAAGGTCCTTGAGTCCACAGTCCACAGTGGAGGATTGCTACACATCCAGGTGGTAGGGATGGTATTGGAGGCGATGGCACACTGTGCGGTGATGAAATTCAGCGGTAGGCATCAGATCGAATAGCTCATCGGAACACTCCCCGTAGTAAATGAGGTAGAGAACGCACAAAGAAGCAACGTCTCTACGTAATGCCAAACAGTCCAGCCGTTCGCAGAGAACTTGGTTCCCGACAATCCGAACGGCTCTCCGTTGTATGCGGTCAAATGGTAGAAGCTGATATACGGGTGATCCGGACCAGAGATGAGAACAGTAGTCCATGTGTGGCCGGACCTGCGCTTTGTAGAGCGCAAGTCTTTGGCCAGGTTTGAAATACTGCCTCGCTCTATTTGATCACTCCAAATTTCATCGAAGCCAACTTGGCCTTACTCTCCAGATGACCACGAAACTGACAATCGCTCGAAATGTCGAGACCAAGTATTTTGATACTTGGAGAGGCAATGAGAGGAGTGCAGTCGAAGAGCGGTAATACGACAATAAATATATTTCTTCGTTAATATAAAAGATTACATGAAATTAAACAATTATTCATAATGAAAATTTGTCACTTTGTGATCTTCAATCGCTTGGCTTTCATTTAATAATTTTTAAATCTCACGTTTAACACACGCATAATAAAAAGTAAAAGTAAAGGTGGTGTACGTCTATCAAACCACTTTATATTATTTTTGTATATTAAAATTTAACGATGACATAAACATTTTATAACACATTGTGTGAAGGACCATAAAAAATTACATGTCTTCAAGGTGACGGTATGGATATCATTGTTTTAAGAATATAATTTAAAATATGTAATAGAAAAAAATATAGATTATTTAATTTTTAGTTACATTTGAATGCATTATTTATAAACTTTTATTTTTTTTTTATTTTCATTTTTAATGAACACCACTATATTCAAAAGAAAACCGCCAACAAATCAATTCGATTTAATCAATGGTAACTTTAAAGTAAAATGATTACTAAAACAAAATATTATATTCTGTCTATACATAGTTTCAGTTAACTAATAGTACAACTCTCAAATAGAATATCATTATACCTGTTACAGCTGCAATTCGTATGTAGTACACTATTGGTATTGACTGAGAGATCAAGATATTCCTATCTCTATTCCTTCCTTTCCTATTATTGTACTCTCTTGACCCCCATGTTTTATAAAGGTGGTAACGAATGTGACATACTCGTGACTAACGGCCTCTCCACATACCCTCAGGTGAACCGTTTGTAAATTTGTTATTACATTTATAGTAGAATATATACATTTTATCTTTTCCTGAATAATATGTATCACTGTTTTTCATTTATTTAAACTAATGATTAACCAATTAACTAATTTATCTAGATTATTTGTATTACCCAATAATATAACAGCGTTAAGTTGTTTTCAGATTTAGGACTGTAAAAACTGTGTAATGGACTCTTATCTGTTTAATAGTGTAATCAATTTAATGTGGACATAATCGAATCACACGATAATTTTGTCATGTCGGTAAACGGTCACAATTATTGAACCCCAAAGCAATAGATTTTATAATTTAAACAATGTTTTAGTAACTGACAATGCATTTGTTTCTATACTCGTATGGAATGAAGGAATATAGTTATATCACCATTTGATTTAAATTAATCTAATTAATATTTTATTCTTTTCGTTAACATTTAATACAGATATGTAATTTAAAAATAGATTTGTTAAAAAAATGTATATATAACATAATGAGAAGAATAAATGCCATAATTATTCATAAAATTTTGATAAATTTATTTTACATTTAAAAATTAAGAGCCTTCATGATTTTTGTGATAATGGCATATATTACGTATTAATACATGAACAGCATACTCTAACCCATACATCAAATGGTAATGTTATTTGGTTATATTGAAACACCCGCATTGATAGCAATCGATAATTATAAGCCATTCTGATAAAAAATGGTATTAGAATAATTTATACATATTATTTTATTTTTATTTTTTGAGGGTAGGCTTCCATAAGTATATAAGTAAGTGCTAGTGTTTATTATTAATGTTTTTTTTTCTCTTAACATTGTCTGTTGACTGTCAGATAATTTTATAGCAGTAAATCTGCCAATTGTTCCATTATTTGTACAATGAAGTTTAAATAAATATTATCTGGTTCGAAAAAACGTGTAGCAAATTAATGAAGGCAATACATTTTTTTCAAAAATAAATTATAATGTTATTAAAGTTCTAAGTTTTAAAACCATTATCATGTACCCTCTTTTTTTTTTTTTTTTTATGTAAGAGGAGGGCAAACGAGCTGGCGGGTCACAGATTACTTGTGATCACCGCCGCCCATAAACTCTTGCAACATCCGAGGATTTACAAGTGTTGCCGGCCTTGTAAAAGCCTCTGTAAGCTGTCTGGGTCGGAGCAGTAATACATTATATTAATAACCTGCCTACCCACCTACCTGCCTGGGACGACGGTCTTATTATTCTACGAACAACGGGTTAAGTAAGGCAGAATGTTAAATGAATCTACATCTTGTTAATAATTTATATTTAGTTTATACATAAAGTCCCTAAAAAACATATGATAATTAAAATATGAGTATAACTAAGAAATATTTTTAGTATATTTTCTTTAGTAGATTTGAATTACTGTATTCGTAATTTGGTAACAATATATAAGTATATATATAGTGTATATGCATATCCAACCTCTTTACATTTTGTTATGTACGTGTGTACATGACGTACTACATACTACTAGTTTAAGTCTATTGTTTTGCATATTTAATATTTGTTGTTAAGACTTATTGATATCGTTTGCCTTTTTTTCATTTAACTAAATATTTTATAATCATTGAGTACAATTGTTTATACAATGATCAATAAGTGCGTTTTAAAAATACTATTATAAAAATGAAGATTGTAAGTATTTTAATAAATTACATATTTATATTTATTTATGAAAATTTATAATAAATTAATATATTTTTATATCATATCTCAAAAGGAGAACTCCAGTCCACGTCCAAGTTTACGTTCTTAATCAAATGTCATTTGAAAATTATTAGATATTTTTATATATATATTAATATTGACCTGCTAAATGTTTGTGTGTTTATTCATTTGTACAACGTTTAAAAGTTTTTCATACTAGCAAATTTTTGTTAGTTTTACTTAACGTTAAATGATATTATATTCTATTTTCCTAGTCCTGTAATCACAATTGCTTCAATAAAGTTCTTCTATCATTATAACAATCAATTGGCATCAAGAAAGTTATCGTGTATTCTTTTTTTCACTAATTGTAGTGGTCTAAATATTTTCATAGAACAAAAGAGAACAGAACATAACAAAACAGGACCGTTAAGACACCCACTCTTATCCTATCAATAATTACTAACATCATTAGTTGATATCGATTACATTTAATATTAAAATTAATTGAAAAAAAATCTCTAAAATTACATAATTATTCTGAAGCCAATGTAATTTAAAATCAATATTTTTTTTCTAATCATTTTATACACAACTGGATATTAGAGAAGGTTATTCAAGTTAGTCTTATTTTTAACTATCGTGAAAACAATAGCTTCCTATTCATCACATCTTTGTAATGTTTTTAACGATTTATGAAAAGTGAATGTCACTGTGCTGAAGTTTCAATAGAAAACTTCGTCCGGACGAACACAGAAATGAAAATTTAAGTATCTGGAAAGCGAGTCCCAGGAATGTTTCGTTAGAAATATGCATGCAATGTCTTCTAAAGTATTTTCAATATATGCAATAAGCATGATCTAAACAATATTTTGAGAACGTTACTAGATATAATTATTTCATAATTTGATATTATGCTGTAATCATTTCGTAAATAATAATTGTATTTACTCTTTGAAGTAAATCTAATTATGTATTTAAATAATATAGAAGTTAGTTTTGTTAACTTTTTAACAAAACTGTAATAACAGAACTGAATTTTAGATTTCTAATTTTCTGGCTGAAATTTATCATGAGATGAACATCTTACCGAAGCAGCTATTAACTATACTACTTACATAAATTAATAAACTCACCCACTGACTGAGATCAAGTAAAATACAAGTTACATTATTACTATCTCAAATATGGTTGTGGGATATATTGACAAATAATAAATATATATAGCTGAGCATTCAATATGTCCAAATTCTATTATCCATATAATTGATATAGAATTATCCATTAAACAAATGACCTCTATCAGAATAGCCTCTAAGTAATAATAAAGTGAATATTCAGTGAATGAAATGGAATTGATTTAATACGTTGAATAACGATTCGTGTTAATGTGTCACTATGCAGCAGTTTACTTATCGTCGACACCAATCAGTATAATTAATTAATTGGCTTAACATATTACATTGTGAGGTGCTCTATACTAATTTGTACGTTAAAGTACATTCCGGTCGTGGAGAACTCTCTCTGGAAAATGTCGACGTGTACTAGTGCTCTCCTTTGAAATTTTTCTAGGAAAGATTTTGATATTGGATAAATTGAAGCTCACATCACATGATATAAATTTGCACGTTAACCACTTAAATCCCTCAAAACAGAATAAACCTGTATAAAGCTGTAGAACGTCGGATCAAAAGTTGACTGTATAATGCAAAAGTTCGGCAAAATATCGAGTACTGCTCTTATCTAAGTGGTAAGTAAGATCCGGCCAGAGAGAAACTGTTTCTTCTAACAATTGACCGTGTACAGCGAAGATCCTTTAATGTTTTGAAATTATGTTGAAAATTTGCTTCTCTATGCGCCTTCTACTACTTCTGTTCTTTGGAATATTACTTTAATAGCAGGATTTTCATAGGGATGAGTGGTGTTCTACAACAGTGCAGTTCTTAATGTGTAATGAGGTATTTATTTTTTAAGTGTTATAATCTAATTGTAGCCAATAGAGTTAACAGCATAAGACGAAACAAAATAATCATTATTATTAATTGACTGCAGTTCTTATGTCGCTTCATCGACCAAGTTGTGTACAACTTGGTCGATGAGATAGAATAGAGGATGGAGTAATTATTAAATATAGCTTTTAACATAAAGAGTCTGTTTTTTTTTTAAAATTAAATTACATAATATTTTTTAATATTAAATAAAGTTAGGCTTACAGCTTTTATGTTAGATATTGTATCAATTTATATACGAGTACTTTTCAAGAAACAACAATGTATCTGCATCTGGCAATAGAAAATAAATAAATAATTAATGTATTTTAATTGTGGGTACTCCATGAATCAAAACATATATAGTAATTAGTAACATTAATAGTACTTTTCGTCTGAAAAATATATGTTTAATTTCTAAAAGGATTAAAGTTTCTAAAACACATAACGAAAACTCTTATATATTATGAATAATGTATAATGTACATAAATATCTATATACAAAGTAATTAATATGTTTTGTGTATTTTTAATAAATAAATATATCAAATAAAACTTTTTCTTTGAAGACAAAGTAATATTTATTTAATTCAAATTACTTTTAAAATGCGAGGGTTTTTTTAATTGATTGTTGGATTAAATTTGATACTAAATTGAGGCATAGTTGCTAAGTTCACTTGGTAGGTTCTGAGGTTATTTCTTTTTGCGACTCACTTAACTAAAAAGAAATTATAACTCTGCCTTATCTTTGTTTTTTCAGTTATAACTAAATTGTTGATGACACTTACACATAAAGAAGTTTTGTTTTTGGCGTAACAGGAGCAATTTTCATCCGATCGCCACAAAAATTGGTGATCATGTTCTTTGAGTTATTTAATTTTTTTTTGGTCCGGCCATTTTTATTACTGGGAGTCAAAATCCAAAATGGCGGTGATTTGAGTTTTTGTTTTGGCGTAGCAGGCGAAATTTTCATGCAATCGTCACGAAAATTGGTAGGTGTGTTTGTTTAAAAATGGCGGATTTCTGATGAAACTTTGCGTGTATAGGATTATAGCAGTCAAATAAACTTTGTAATGGTCTCTCTATAACGCGTTCACAGTTTAACAGTGTAATACAGTTGAGGTGACACTGAACTAATCTATCAATAACAGTTATGTCATGTCACAACATGGTTGTACTGTTGGAGATACTCGTATTTCATGGTTTACTGAAACAAGTTACATTAAATATTCAAAGGATAATATTAGTTAGGAAACTTTTTATTGATATTATAGTGTTTAATAATCTTACAAGTAGTAAAAAGATATTGAGTTTATTGATTGGTTAAATATTAATTTTAAATAAATATACAAAAATACATTTGTCAACTCTCTTTCGCTAATGACAATTTTTATTTTGCATATAAGTCAAATTTATAAACGCAATTTAGTCCTGGTGTTTTTCTTTTTATATATAATATAGGTCACATAATTATTTAATTCTATTTTTTTATTAAAAAATTATATAGGATTATATATTAAAGCTACATACATAATTAAGATTTAGAACACATTAAAAAAGGCCAAAATCAATGACATAAATACCTTGGAAAGAAAATCTTATCTTGTATGTAATTTTACAGCTATTAAGCTATATTATGGTTCGTGTTATTTGGAATCAGTTTCTTTACAATGCTACTTCCAGCTCGACTCTGTCTCGATGTAACATATATTGTGCTAATGTTCTTTACATAAAATATTATTTTAGACATATAAATAATTTTAAGAGACTTCATAACATTTTACTTGTGTATAAATAGTGATTTATTGGTATTAAGATAAGAAATTGTTAAAAACTTAAACACTGTATTATTTAATAACTTCGCAAAAGTCAATTGAAGTACTGTTTGTTTAAAAACATTTTGTAAAACATAGTGTTTGAAGAGATAAAATGTACTATAGAAAAATTACATCACAGTGAAATAAAATAAGTTTCTTTACATTTGTATATAGACCACGTCCCGGGTACTAATGAGAGGAACGCTTGCCTCGTTTATCCTTAACTAAAGAAAGTCAACTACTTATTAACAGATTAATTAATGAGATTTGTTAATGTTTCAATATTTTTTTTCGAGGAATTCTAAAAGTTTATTTTGCGATACGATATTGAGCTCAGAACCATACCAATGGGTAACAATTTTACTTCTTAATTCGTGTATTTTAAGAATCTTCTATAACAAATTGTTATTAAAAATGAAGGATTAATTGACGACAACAACAAAATATGTATCAGTTTTAGTACTCCCTCTGATATTGGTACCTACCACTAATTTTATATTATACTAGTTGTGCAAGCAGCTTCGGTTTTCTTTTTTTATTACAGATGAAATATGAACTTATTTGTTTACTACAATATTAGCGTGAAGAAAGGGTTTTAAACTTAGGGATTAGCGTTTTGTTGAAGAGATTTTTTAAAGGTGTAGTATTTAAATAAATGGTAATAACTACAGAACTATTTCAGATAAAAAATAAGGAAGTTTAATTTAAAACGTTGTACATGTTAACAAACAACAACACTTTTCCCATTTTACCTCTTACTACTCACGGTATCCATACCGACAACACTGTTATATACCATAATAATTATATAATACAATAATCATTGTATGTCTGATATAAATATAAGGTTTATAGGAGCATTTGTTTTCATGGCACATTTTAAGGCAAGTTTTATTAAATATTGTTATGTAAATAAGTTGCTGAATAAAATGGAGTGATGGTAATAAGGTAAGTGGAAAAGCGAATTACCAAAATGGAATAATTAATAGGAGGCAGTTGAAACGAAATCCAAAGGTTGAAAATTCGGCATCGAAAGTGAAATAAAGTGGAAAATGCGACAGAGGAAATTAAATATTTTTTTTAATAAACGTCAGTTCCCAATTTCGTAGTTTCGTATTTTTTCGTATGCACTAATGAAGTTTTGTTTATTTATTTAGTTTGAAAAGCTTTTAAAAGATTATCATTACAGACTTTTATAAGCACTTAAGTTATTCCGTTAATACACTTCGTTAAAAATGCATTCACAATACTTAATATAATACTTGATTTATTTAATAGATTTAATTTATTATAGTTTATTATATGTTATATGAATTTCGTCGATAACAACATTTTAAAGAACATATATGCCATCATTATCCCAAAATATATTGCATAAATGTGTTTAATTTGACTATTTTATAATTAATATACAGGGTGGGCCAAAAATTTTTGCAAATAGCAACACTCGATTTCTCCAAAACCGTGAGAGCAAGGGGCGCTCGGGTGGCGGGGAATTGTGCGTCGTTTAATGCAATTTTAGTCACGATGGAGCGCTTCACGGGACAACAGCGTGCTTTTTGCGTAAAACAATTTTACAAAAACAACGATTCCTACGTTACTATACGACGCCTCTTTAGAGTTGAATACGGATTACAACGTTTAAGTGAGTGTCCAAGTGTTAATTCAATTAAAGCTTGGGTTAAAAAGTTTGAGCAAACGGGATCGACAACGAATATTAAACAAACTGGGTGACCACGTTCAAGAAGAAACTATGAGAACATTCGGGAGGTTGAAATTTCTGTAAGGGACGATCCAGAATCATCTACGCGTAAGCGGTCGGCGGCTCTTGCTACACCAAGAACTAGTCTGCGGACCTTAAACTACACCCATATAAGCTTCAAATTGAACAGGAGATGAAACCAAACGATTACATTCAACGCAAGTTATTTGCTGACACTATACTGGAGCGATTCTCTAGCCTTGAGAATGTATTGTTTACGGACGAGGCCCATTTTCACATTAATGGTCACGTAAATAAACATAATTGTCGATATTGGAGCACGGAAAACCCTCACTATAAACACCAAAAGCCTCTTCATTCACCAAAAACGACAGTGTGGGCTGCCATAACCGCAAAGGGCGTAATCGGTCCATACTTCTTTGAAAATAATCAAGGAAATAACGTAACTGTGAACTCAGTGGAATACGTGAAAATGTTGCGAGAGTTTTTGACACCACAGTTGCATGAATTTGAAGGATACAATAGCCGAACTTGGATGCAACAAGATGGAGCAACATGCCATACATCAAACGTGACTTTACCGGTGGTCAAAGAAATGTTTCCTAACAAATTGATTTCTCGCAGAGATATCCCATGGCCTCCCAGAAGCCCGGACCTTACACCTTGCGATTTTTTCTTGTGGGGATATCTGAAGAGTCGAGTATACCTTAATAAATCGACGACCATATCCCAATTAAAAGAAAACATCCACGAGGAGATAGCCGCGATTTCTCGCTGCATGTGTCAACGAGTTTTCCAAAGTTTACGTAGTCGATTGCAGGAGTGCCAACGACGAGACGGAGCACATTTCGACGATGTCATTTAAAAAAAAAAAAATAATGAATGATAATTACGTTAAATAAATCATAAACAAAATAACATTTGTACTTTTATTTCTAGACATGTTTCAAAGGTGCAAAAAATTTTGGCCCACCCTGTATTTTGAACACATTGTATGTAAACTACATTACAACTATTTTTTAAAAATGATATCAAACACCTCATTACTATATTAAATAATGTAATCTGTGCTATATTATTATTATATAATATCATTAATTTACGTCAGTATGTCAAAAGCGTATCGAGTATCGTTAGTATCCTGTCAGAGCTAACAGTATTATACTGCTCGTAACAGACATTTAAAGCAAACTGTACACAACCTTAGAAGGAAACTGTATTATTGTAAAGTAGCAGTAGTTTATCAATACTATCAATTTAAATAAAATCACTGGGATCGATTCTGGATCTTTGGATTGACTTTTAGCTCACTTCTGTAGTACAATGGCAATACGACTTGTAGAGGAGAACAACCAGACAGAACTAAACACTTAAAAGAAAATATTTTTCTCAAGATAAAACAAAGATGCTTCGCTCTCGCTCTCAAATAAGTTAAAGATAATCTGATTAAAATATATATATATATTTCATAATAACACCGAGTTACCACTATCATCAAGTACATTTTACAAAAATATAACAAAATCTTGCATTTTGTTCTTTCGAAGTGAAAGTATGGTCAGTTTCTTGACTTTGATATTCCTTTAATAGGCAACCTTGATCCGATGAAGACAATTAATAATTAAAGACGTATTTGATAAATTAACGCAAGCTATTCAAATTGCAACTTTTAGTTATTTTCTCATGGCTGCAAATTTACTGTTTAGATTAGTTAGTTAGTTGTTCAGGTACCTTTAGTGTTGTCGTCAGTTGTAATTATTGTAGTTATGTAAATGTATTATTGAAACTGTTTAATTGTCTTTCTTAATAATGATCAAATAAAATACATCCTACAAATACATCTCGGCTACATTAACACGATAGGACTTTTTCGATATCTATGCTAATTTAAAATATGTTTTTTATATCTTTAAACGCTTTAATATAACTAGTATTTATTTCCGGTTGTGCTTTCTAACAAACTAATAATAATAAATCTGATTAAACAAACTTTTTCACGATTGATCATAACAATGGATATGATCAATCGTGAAAAAGTTTGTTTTTCTGTTTCCTTGTCTCCCATTTCAATAAAACTTGTAGGTACTTAAAAATATTAATTGTACATTTTACA
Source organism: Melinaea menophilus ssp. n. AW-2005 (assembly GCA_918358695.1). Classification (NCBI taxonomy): domain Eukaryota; kingdom Metazoa; phylum Arthropoda; class Insecta; order Lepidoptera; family Nymphalidae; genus Melinaea; species Melinaea menophilus. The sequence continues at coordinate 2,318,334 of OU911048.1, forward strand.
AAATACGCGGTTTCAATGAATTGTATTAATATATTACATATATTTCAAAGGGAACCTTATTAGTTTAAATACAAAGTAATGTAAAGTCTATATTACAACCTACGCGTATGTATGATAACTTAAGTAAATAACATTTGTATTTTAATTAACTTGTATATGATTAGAAAATAATTTGATTATGAGCATATTCCATGTGTAAAGTAATATAATTATTTGGAACCTCAATTCCAAAACTTGGCTTCAGTAATGTTTGCTGAATGTAATACATATCGATATGAAAATTATATTTCATGTTTAATCATTCATAAAATAATTAAATTCATGATATTATACACTAATTATAGTTTATAGATTTTATATTTTCATCGTATCATGTCATTCATGATTTAGTTATTATTTTCTGGTTTGGATTCAATGTTGACAGATACTTTACTTACTTACTATACTACTTTAAATATTAATTATTGATTAAATGTTGAATATAATGCTTTGAACAGTATTTAAGATACGTGTAACAAAAATTAAAATAATGTATGTCGTCTATTAGAGTCGCCGTTACTGTTACGTCTATACGAGAATTCATGTTAAATATTTACCGTTTCTGTTCTTTAAAGAATACGTAATTAAAACATCATTATTAACAATGCAGTGAAAAAACCTTAAGAAATGCTTAAAGCGCATTTCTAATAAAGCACGCTTGCGCTCCGCTTTCCACCTACTTGAGTTTTCATTTCTGTGTTTATCCAGACGTAGTATTCTGTTGGAACTTCAAGCACAGTGCGACACGCTGAGCTGAGTTGTGAGAGTTGAAGTACTTTATGAGAGGTTTAAGAATGGTTCCACGTAGATAGCTGTAATTACGACAGGGTCGGTAGTATTTTAAGGATGCTGTCATAACCCTATCAAAATCATATGATATATAATATATAATTTTATTAATATACATATTGTATCATTAATAGTGAGTTTATCTGCAAAGACTTTGTGGTGTGTCTTGTACATTAAAAGATAAATAATATTGCTCACGCTATAATTCGCTTTTGCGGAAATACTAGTTAGCTTTTATGTCTCTTTTACCATTATACATAATCTCATAATCAACTCTTCCATGTTATTTGTACGACGTTTCTGCATTATATTTTAAACCTCCTTAAAAAATGTTGTCAACATTTTAGAATGAATTTCAAATTTCCACCTCATATTTCAAGTAACAAGCCTGAACAAAATTCTAAATCTATTTCATCTGTCAATAATACTACCTTTGTATATAAGCTTTATATATTATCTATTCCTGTTTTATCACAGGTAAAAGTTAAAAATGTGTAGTATTATTCACATTTCAAATAATCTTTTCTAGCATACATAAACCGCCTTTTAATTTCTACTCTCCCGAGGGTCTTATGGGAGTGGTTTAATTTAAAATATGATATATTTTTTTATGTTTTATATTTTAATTATTCACATAAATTTTTATTAATAAAAAGGTGTAAATAAAAAATATATTTTGTTATTATACAACTTTCAATGGACGTTTAAGTTTAAGAATTTCAATAGTTTACACCCCGTTACAGTCTGAAAGTCAAACTTTACTCTAGTTATGAAGCAGAGGTCTATTAATATAAAACACAAGCACTAGACTAGAACTATCTGTGATACAGACGGTCTGTATGTCGTACTAATGTTTGTACAGCAGAGATACAAGCCAATATTACATTGAACTCGTAGCATTACGAAGACGTTTAAGTAAATGTATTTTACAAATGATATGATAGTTTTATTGTTAAAAAGATTTTAAAAAAAAAACAAGGTATCTAGATGATTTATTTATTTATCTAGCTTCACGCCATATCCGTTGCCTGGGGGTAGCCAGAGACGACGGAGCGCCAAACGCTACGGTCCCTGCATACCTCTTTCGCCTCGGCCACAGACATCAACCTCTTCATACATGCCCTCTGGGCGGTCCTTATGCTTTTTACGTGACCTTCCTCCAGTGTCATAGATAATAAAAATAAAATGCGTGCGTACAGAGTACACATGTCAGAAGTGAAACTTCTTTGGCGAACTAATTTATAAATCTTGTTTATATTTATACAAATCTAAAACTTTAAATTTCCAACATTAAGAGGAAGGGAAAAAGGAAGATAGGTTAGGAATTTAATTGTCATTAAAATAAAATTAACTAGTAAACGAATACACAACCAATAGTAATACGACGTTCGCTCTGTCTCTCTTTTTCTCTCAATCTTTCTCACTCGCTTGCTCCCTACTTTCACTCCACGGCTAGTTGCTCATGCTACGTTCGCCCTGTCTTACTCTCTCTCAATCGGTCTCGATCACTCTCTCTCTCTTTTCCGACACTTCCGTTGCATACCGGCGTGACGTTTCATCTGTAAAAATTTTACCCTCATGCGCCTAAAGAAGTTTCACTTCAATAATAATAAATAGTTCTTTATTAATATTATTTCTTCTGCATTGATTGCATTTTGCAACATCACAATATTAAATATAATGAGCGAGGCTAACTATCCCATAATATATTTAATCAAACCATCAACTATGACTGCACACGATCCACTATCTCTATTTATAGCCGTAATGAAACATTCATTTAAATTTATTTCATAAAGTATATGTCACTTTATGTCAAAATTTGTGTTTATTATTAGAGAACAATACTATTTGATAATATAAATCATTTTGGTTTCAATTTATATCGATATCTCCTCGTTTATCTGAAGGATAAAATCGAATTTAATAATTTAATGGTTCAGTAGGTAAACTTAATTCATAATTCAATTGAGTCACTTTCCAAGGTGTGTTCTTCAAACGTTTGGCTTTTATTATTATGTATTCAAGTCTCACTGAACACGTATAATAAAAAGTAAAAGAAGGTGTTGTACGTCTGTCAAAACATTCTATATTATGTGAGTATATTAAAGTTTAACGATGGTATAAAAATTCTACACATTATGTGAAGGAACATAGAGAATGTCATGTTGTCAAAATGAGAGTATGGGTATAATATAACATTATTTTTAAATAATAATTCACAAGTATAAGTATTCAATTTTACATATTATACAATAATATTTGAAATCTTGTACAAAATTACATAATTTCATTGGCATGTTGTATTTATAATATTTAAAAGTTTATTTTTTTTTCACCTAAACAATTACTGTAACATAGAGCTGCGACTAGAAAGAAAACAATTGTAAATTGAATACTTTAAGTAATGGGAACTTTAAAGGAAAATGATTACCAAATAAAATGGTTGTATTGTTTCAATACAATTTTTGTTACACATAGTTACTTAAATATGTAACGTTTCTTAAAGGAGGTAAAGAAAATTCTTCGTTAGTCATGGGTATCCTTTCATCAACAGGTGAACCGTCTGCACATATGATATGACACTTATATTAAAATAGTTACTTTCATTACATTACATCATTTAGATTTGTATCAAACTAAGGCTTCTTATATTATTTGTATAACTCAATAATATAAAAGCTTAAAGCTGTTTTGGTGCTTAGGATTATAAAACCTGTATGGCCTCTTAAAGCGGTATCTGTTTAATAGTGTAATCAATTTAATGCAGACATTAATCGAACCAGACGATAATTTTGTGATGTCGGTAAACGGTCGTAATTATTAAACCCCAAATCAATAGATAGATTGTATAATTTATACAATAAAATAGTATCTGACAATGTATTTGTTTCCATATGGAACTAATGGATAGATTTATAATCTTACTTGATTTAAATAAATTTAATTAACATTTAATCCCTTTGGTTAACATTTAATCAGATATGTCATTAAAATATTTTGATTTAAGATATTTTGTATTGATTATAATGAGATATATAAATACTATATTTTGTTGCTCTTGAAATTTAAGAACTTTCATGATTTTGTACTACTGGCATATATGACATACTAATAATGGAACAGTCTGTGTGAATATTATGGAACACAAAGTCAACATCCGCTTTTATTGCAATCGAAAGTATCAAAGCTCATTATTGTATATAATATGTATAAGATTGATTTACACCTATTACGTACGAATAAATGTAACGTGTCAACTTAAACAGCCCTGTGTATGTTCATGCGTTACATTCTTATACAAAGTATTGATCATTTTTCGGTACTGATTACTCTTAATTAAATACTTTTTCTCTTTCTATTTATATATATCTATAATCTGAAATCTTATATTAAAATTCCATGATTCTTTTAAAAAAAAACAATTTTATAAAACTTACCTTCTCCATTTTCCTCCTCAAAGATAATTTTAATACCTCCTTATTGGCGACGATTATTAAGTTACGACTTAATTATTGTTCTTGCGTTCCACAGGAATTTGAAATAATATGATACAGTATTGTAATTAAATCTTTTAATCAACCAACGTTAGTATTCGGCGAGAGATAGATAGATATAAAAAGTCTTTGTAATATTTAAATTCTTTAGTACACAACAAATTTTTACAGGCCTTAACAGTAATGTACTTTCTAAAAGCCAACACGAATCGTACAAGAATACGTGTGAAGGCGGAGTGCAAAATATTGTTCGGATTTAGCTTCCTCACTATTTCATACTCCGTACAAATTATGGTATATAAAAGAACATATTTCAACTTAGTTCAATCTTTTAATAACATTTATTTTTGAACCATCATTTTTTGTCTAATATTTTGCAACAAACAAATGACATATCAAAAAAAGAAATATACATAAATTTTTAAAATTGTGACAATTTTTTTACTTTCCCTTCAAAAAAGAGATATTTTCATAAAGATATTTATTTCAATTCATTTTTCATAAATATTTTAATTTAATTAAAATAATTTTACTTAACATTTATAAAATATATATTTTGAACAAATTACATTGGAATGTTAAGGCATATTGATAATGTCTTATAATTAAGATGTATTTACCATGTTACCATGATATACTCATCGCACTCTTAACTCACTTAAACATTTCTTCCAAAGAGCTAAATTGGTTCTCTTTATACCTTTGGTACCGCCAGTAGGCTGTTTGCATTGACAATACTTTGTCTGACTGGTGCAACTTGGCAGCTGGGGTCCCGCAAGGTGGTATTCTCTCTCCACTTCTATTTTCGTTATTCATTAATTTCATCACTGTTAATCTTTCTTCCTCTTACCAGCTGTGTGCTGATGATCTGCAAATATATACTCATGCAAAGCTGGAATGCATTGATTCAGCTATCGCTGTCATTAACAATGACCTGCAGCACATTCTTTATTGGTGTTTAAAATTTGGCGTTAAAGTAAAATAAATGTCAGGCAATTGTTATTGGTAGCAAATATGGGCTCTCTAAGTTTGATAGTTGTAATATGCCACCAGTTATGTATAACAATATTATAATACCTTTCACGCCATCAGTAAAAACCTGGGTCTTTATATTGACAACACGCTTAGATGGAACCAAATGCCAAAAAGTAATGTATTCACTACGATCTCAACTTAAACACTTTTTACCCATTCGGACCAAAACTCTGTTAGTGCAGACCCTAATCCTTCCGCTCATTGACTACGCTGATGTATGCTGCTCTAATATCTCAGAATCTAATTTAGATAAATTGGATCGTCTTCTTAACAGTTCCATTCGTTTCATATTTAATCTCCGAAAATTTGACCACATCTCTCAGTACTGCTCTAAGCTTAAATATCTACCTATCCGCGAAAGAAGACGATCCAGAACTTTATGACAGCCTTTCTCTATCCTGAATGATCCAGCTTCTCCTCGATACTTGAAATGTAAATTTCAGCTACTGAGGTCAACTCACGATTTATATCTTCGGTCAGATTCTAATCTTAGCTTATTTGTACCTTCGCACCATACTGGTTTTCTTTCTAACTCTTTCACAGTACACGCTATTAAACTCTGGAACGGCCTCCCTGATGTTCTTCGATGGGCCCCGAATAAACCTTTATTTAAAAAGCGTATCCGTAGATATCTACAAGAGAAAATGACATAACCATTCTTCTAATTTTTTATAATTATTATTGCGTAGTGATATTTATAAAAATATTTATCTCTTGGCATAATATTATCCTTATTTTTATATAAACATCATCGTCTTACTATCGCCCTTTGCATGTATGTATGTATGTATGTATATGTATGCATCTTTTTATATATTTAATATATTTATACGTATTCATATAATATATTTATATGTAGTACAAGTATATATATATATATATATATATATATATATATATATATATATATATATATATATATATATAGTTGTATGTATTAATTGTTACCTACATAAGTTGTGTGAATTTGTTTGTTTGTTTTCTATTGTACCCGTCGTTTGTTTTTCTGTATTTATATTTCAGTTAGTCAACCGATTTAGCATTAAGTTCGCCACTTGTATAATTTTTTTGTTGTACAATAATGTTTTAAATAAATAAATGGATACAAACAAATAAAACTAATGTTTGAAAATAATCCGTTTCTTTTAACATTATACATATTAAGAATTGCTATGAAACTGTACGATACACAGACGGATATAAGACTGATGAGTTATTCAAACGATCCAAGACGGTTTAGGTGAGTATTTTATTTTGTATTACTGAAGTATTTTAGATAGGGTTTGATTATCATAATATTTAATGGAATGTTTTTAAGTGGTGTATGTATTTAACGTAACTTAATTTAGTTTTAAGAAAGCGGACGTTGTTGTCAAATTCCATGTCAACCTTTTTTTATTGATTGACATCTTGATGGATTGCCAATTATAACTGTGTTGTGGAATTATTTTTACTTTAATCAGCTTTTGCTTGAAATTGTTGACATGTGCAAAAGATACCGACTCCCATATTTTATATTTTAATAATAGATGTGCCTACGACTTCGTTTGCGCGAAATATATTATTTAAAAGAAAAGTAACCATTATTTTCTTTATGACATCAGCTATCCGCCAGTGAAAGTATGTTTTTTATATCAGTAGTATAACTTTCATATACATTCTGAAAATATGTAAAAAAATGATATACTTTCGCCGATGATATTATATCTAGAATATAATATTTAGAAAATGGCTAAATACACTAATGAAGATTACGTCTTTCAAAGGTTTCATTTCTGTTTTAAAACTTAAAATATACTTGTCTAAGTTATTTTCGAATAGATTTAATATCACTATTTTAATTGATCAAAGTAAAAAAATTACAGTTAAAATAAGCTATAATTCTAGCGACACAGTAATTTAAATTCTAGAGTTTATTTTATTTGAACTATTAAATATAAATATCGTAAAAAATAAACAAAATATGTCAATGTCACTATTATGTAACAGTTCAAGATGTTTGTTTCTTAATTGGTTTATTCTAAATAAGCTTTGTCTTTAATGATTTAATATAATTTGTTCCATAATCATTAATTAATATCAAATACATGCTGTTATTAAGTTTAATATTATATTTACACTGATATTAAATCACAACATTTTCACAACTACTTATCACAGTGTAATAGAAGTAATAAAGTAATAAAAATGATTTAGTCTCTGTAACGAAATAATAAAAAGAAACGCCATTCTTTAATTTTTTGAGTGGCCATAAGCCCGAGTGATTAATTACAAGAACTGTGGACTCGTTTGACGTTTCCTTTAATAAAAAACGTTGAAGGATTTCTATTTAACGGGTAATTTGCAAAAAAACTAGTACTATTTATCTAAACTGTTAAATAGAAATACATTAGTGGTTTATTTTAATAAGAAATCATAAATCATTGTATTTATAAAAAGGAAAAATCACTTACTTGATATATTTAATTTCAGTCTCCTATTAGAAAAAGTGACTTCGTGCGTGTCGTGGAAACAACGCTATTTTGAAACGGGTCGTCACTCGGAACTTACTACAGATTTTTGGGACTGAGAAGAGTTCCTTTGGACCTTCGTGAAATACCCAAGCGACTTAACACACCATTTGTTTTGTTTGAAATTACCTGGGTCGGCTTCTATTGCTGAGGTGAGTTTTTAGATTACACTTTTTGCTAAAAAAGATAATATTGGTATATGGTTTTGTCTATTAAATTTTTATAAGACACTTACAACAAAATAATTCAAAATTAGGTACTTAAAAGAAATCGAACACAAATATAGTTTTTATTTTTCTCAATTTTTTAAATAAAATTTTCGATTAATATATTTCAGACTATGATCAAAGTTAGCTTTAAAGTAATAAAAACTCCAAGAAAGAAAAATTGCGTTATTAAAAATTCCACTTGATAAAATTGCCGACGTAAAAGTAAAAACGGTGCCCAAAAGCAATCATAATGGTTACGCTACCAAACCTCATTAGAGGGTTTTCATCTTAAAATACAGTCCAATTAACCTAGATTATTCAAAGCAATTAGGATAATAAATGATGTGGGATAATTCAAAACCTATGGATCGAAATGAGCAACTATACCGATTACGAGATTGGAGTTATTATATTATAGTTAATAAATAAGAATGTTTTTATGTAATATGTGAATACTTGAGGCGTATACTATTGTTCATTTCAATAATATCATTTATCATGTTCATTAAATATCGTTAAAGTTAATTATATATACATGAGTATATTCTACGAAATTCTCTCAAACACGACATCATCCTGATATAAACTTATGTAACCTCAGATAAACATTTTGTAATTTCTTGTTATCTACTTTTAAACAAATTCTTCGAGATCGATTAGTGCCCGTTCTGTTTTATCTTTACATATCTGATAAAAATACTTAATTTTGTGTTTAAACATAAGATTTAAAAGTTTAAAATACAGATTTTTTTTATCATAAAACAGTAATGAGCTTATCTCACAAAACTTATGACGCCCTTTGAAATATGAATGTAATTGATGGAAAAACTTTATGTTTATTAGTTTGTACTTTTTTAATTATTTACATAGATATTTTACTAACTTCAAAATACTTGGATCTTTCAAAATATTATTTCAAATAGCATATCGCAATAGGATAAACCATTATCAAAATAATTATCTCAAATCTTCCCACGTAAATCTTAATTCGCCTAAATAACTGAAGTTAAATAAAGTGCTACAGATTGATTGCTGGAGCCATTGAAGTCACTCACACAAAGAGGACATTCTCACAATAAAAGGATCTTCATTGAATTACTTGTAAGTAGATCAGTAAATATTTTCTTTGAATTAAGGAACGCAATTTATTATTATTATTATTATTATATATAATACACTAGCAGCTTAAAGCTGATGCGTGTATATCACTGCACTTGTGTTTTTAAAGTTCTCATATGTTGTAATGTAATGTAATGTAATTTGTATTATAATTTAATTTAGAATCTTGTGTTTAACAAGATCAGGGGAGTTTTTAAGTTCCAATAAGTAGTTCTAGTTGTTTGTCTCTCATACATATTATGAAACATTTAAACCGTTTCTATTTTAAGAATGATTCTTAATTTTAACTTAATTTTTTGATGTTGGAAAAAGGAAATAAGTTTGTATTTCAGAGATATGGACAGGATAAGAAATATATTTAAACACTCTTGTATCAATTCAAAAAAATACAACCTCGTTAGTTCTGTTAAGTATATAAATATTATAATATATTAATTATTAAATAAATGCATGGGAAATGAAATATGAGATAGAATAAGTATTTATTATTGATTTGTAAAGGATTGCAAACCACTCCATTGTTTGCTAGGCCCTTAACTATGTTTGATCAACTCGGTTCTCTGAAGAGAACAAATTTAACGTAGATGTTTTATCATTGATTATAATTTATACACGCGTGACAGGGCTTCAATAAAAGATTTATATTGACGTTTTAAAAGAATTAATACGATAAATATACATTTATTTAACCTACATTATCATAATATTATTGACCTTTAATTAAATGTTAACAAAGTCAAACAAACCATTTAAGGCACTTTTGTAAATTGAAATAATATATTCTATTCACCCATTTATTGTTTTTTGTATGTAAAGAGTAAAATACTTATGTTTTCGTATGCTACTTTCAAATTAAAGCGTGGAAGAAAGATGTGTTACGGTACTAAAAGAAATATAAAACATGTTACATTGTTACAATTATTATAATTAAACAAATAGTTGTGATTGGATACTTTTCTGACAGGCCTAAAGCATTAAGTCACCTTGGCAGCTAAAAGATTGATATTGATTAATTTTTAATATTCATTTTGAATGGATATATATTTATACGTACTTTTTATTATATTTTTCCTTCTATTACAAAAAAAAATACAATATATCAGTTACTTTTTTTTATTACAAAATGACGATGTCATTACATCTGTATGTCACAATAAAGGTTTGAATTTATGTAATAATATTTAGAGTATTATAAAATAAAAACATAACTTAACTTTTAAAATCAACAGTTCCAATAAGTTATTTTGAAACACTGCCTTCCCAATACTATTTCATATACTTTATCTCGATAAATACGAAAGGAATGAAAGAACGGATATAGTTATGCTAAAGATACGTAGCATTGGCGTTGTTAATACTACTTAATAATACATTTATTAAAATCCTAAAGAAAATCTAAAGTAGATGATAGTTGTTTGTTAGTAAAAAAGTATTTTATACAAACTTTAAGAAAATATTTTTATTTATCTTTCCTTAACAAATACATTTCCACAAATCGAGCATATTTTACATCAACCGAACACCTTCTTAGTTTACGGCACCATTACAACCATTTCTATTGATATAATCCACAATCATTATATTATCTTAACGCTACAGTATTATAACAACTACAATAGAAAAACAACAAGCGATTTGTTATTACGATTACCGTATTTTGAATAAGTTTTATTTACTTATAAAATATAGAATTTTTAAATACCTTGTAAAATTTTTGTGTATTTTATAAAATATATTTCTAAATTATATATTTAAAGCAGGAACTAATATCACTAACGTTCAAATACCAGAGCGAAGTAAATGTCAGGGACGAATGTCAGTAGAATATGAGTTTCACCACTGTCGAATGAATTTATCAAGTGCTGTTTTAGTTATACGGTTCACCGGATTATTTCATAAAAATAACCCGTTATGAAAGAAAATCTAATAACATAATATTTATTCATGAAAATTGATGTTCAAACCCACCGCAAAATACAAAATAATCACGGTAACGGTTACGAGAAATTTCACGCACGATAAAATATCCTTATTTCCCTATCTGATACAACCTTGATATCGTCAAATACAATAAATATAATAAACTTTAAGACGACACACGACACGCGAAAGATTCCTGTTGACATTATGTACCGTCGACTGATCCACAATGGATCTTAAACCAAGTTTAACAATATTATAATATTGTTCCTTTGATTGTCTTGGACTTTATAAATTCTTTTGGATAATGATTTGAATGAATTTATATGACATTAATAAAAAAATATTTAATATATCTTATTTTAATACGCTCGTATCTAAAAAAAATGATATATTTATTAGTTATTAACAATCGAAACCTACCAAGTTATATTTGGATTAAATTCATGTTTGGGTATTTAAAATAAACATTTAATTTTAAACATTATTAAACAAAATAAGAGACGAAGCTTCTTAGCATTCCATGGATTCACCGTGCGGGTGCCGGGCCCATCGCGTTGCAGGAAAAGGAGCGCAAACAATGCCTGGGACTTGCGACCCGGGTGTAGGTTTAAGGGGCCCCTTTAGTATGCGCATACACGCTCACCTTCACTGTTCACGCTCCTCTCCCTACCTAACCAAATATCGTAAGAACCTACTAAAGCTGCCTTTGAAATACGTTCCAGAAATGAACTGATGATCGTTCTAGAAAGGCCGAGATCCTTAAATAAATTGTAGAGAGATTTTGCTGTTATACCTCTCGCTCCTACTTCTACAGCGTACAAATTAACTATAAATTTATTCCTGATCAGTTCGTTACACAGTTCGTAATACTTGTTAAGCTTAAATGTATGATCTTTAGGTATGTTTGTTTCCCAGGGTACAGTAAGCTCCACAAGTATAACGCGCCTTAGTTGTTTTGAATACAGGAATAAGTCCGGCCTAGATGACGAAACACAAACATCCCCGGGGATTTTGTATAACAAGTTGACAAGTTCCACGTAAACATTTACTCACCGCTCAAAATATACAAATATATTATAAAATGAAATCGTAATATGACATTTAAAGTCGGCTTATTATATTATAAAATTAGTTAAAATTTTCTGATTACTTTTAATAAAATGCCTTAACAATAAGTTTAACAATCTACTTTGCTGTTATTAAATGTAGAGTAGTAACTGAACGTTTGACTAAAAACAATAAATGTATTACTATTATCATCGGTGGTTATTTATTAAATGGAATATTGTATTGTATGGTTAATGATACATATGTATATGTATTATGTACAATATTCGATGTTGATGTTCAACAGAATGTTTTGATATTTTTTACATATACAATAATTATAAAGATTGCATGAACATAATAAAGTAACATTAAATTTATTACGTAAAAAAATATTATTATCATAAAAATACTTAATGCAATGTTAGAAAATTGATCAATCAGTTTTAAAAACAGACGTTTTCAGCAATAAATCTTGTATTTCAATATTCTCTAATTAGATTATTTCAATGTCGGTGTTTAATTACCAAACTATAATTAAGCTGATCTCTATGAAGATTTAACTTTATATTTTCGTAAAGTTGACCACGTCTAAAAAATACAATGACCCAAAATGTTTAGATATACAAATTTTGCAAGAAATTTTCTAAACATAATGTTTACTTTTATTTATTACTCTTTATACAATATTGATTTTTCCACAAAACTTATTTTTATATATATTTTTCTACGTATAAAATAATGCAAATGCAATTTCAAATGTAAAAATAGGCCAACGCAATTGTTCTGTTATAGGCCTCCGCAAAAGGATGGAGAAACTAAAAACTTCAATAGTTGAAACTAGCATTTCTGTTGACGAGGAGAGAGAGAAAAACGTCATTCCTAAGCGGCTATGGCTGAGTGAGTGACAGTTTTATTTATGAAGCTTATTTTCGTCGCCATTTTAGTGATGTGTCGAGTCAAATATTCGTGTAGTAAATAATTGCATTTTTATTGTTTTTTTTTTCTGTTTTTTTTATTCCTAAGGGCGTTCAATTTAGCATGTAACAATGGTTTATTTTATCTTGATTCTTTTTATTATTATTGAAGAAAATGTTATTTGTTTCATACTTCTGCAATTGTCATTCCTTTAATATCATTATTCTTGGATTCTTATTTCATTCCTTATTATCTTTCTATTGTTGCTGATCCAATTCTTCTTATACTAAATTAATAGTGATGCAATCTTTTATATTTGCTTTGAGGTCTTCAAGTAATAATAATTTAATTTAATTTAATTGAAATATAATAATTTAATTTAAGTTTAAATGACACCATGGAAATCAATTTCTTCAACACTATTAGAAACGTTTTTTTTTTATTTCTTTGTAAAATTCAATGAATTATATTAAAGCATAAAAGCTAAAAGTCTCACGATAATGCCACGATGACGTCACAATGTTGTTCAGTGATTTAATGGCATTTACGTCGATATGTGCAATGACTACTCCTTCGATTATGATTCCCGTGCTCGAGAATTTGTGTAGCGTTTTTGATATCTTCTGCTAGATTTCATATGTCTATAAAGCGAGAATGTTTAATTAAACTTATATTTATATTCTTTGTTCATGCCCTATTAGAACGATAATCCTTAGTATCCGTTCTTCTTTATTTTACCGACCTTTAACTTACATTATCTACTCCGAATATTACATTTAATATAAAATTACAGGTTCTTACGTTGGCAAAGTCTCCTGAAATCTTTGCCAAATGTGAAAAATTTGTCACAGTGATTCAGCTGATATACATGAATCTTTTCAAACCTCTTGAGTTCTTATCGCGATTGCTTTTTAAAACTTATTCAGAAAGAAGTCTTATTTATTATTGAATCATATATTCGTTGTTAAATATATATTTTACATACAGATCACAAACGTTCTTTCTGGACCAATTAAATCGTTTAGGTTGAAACCATTGTGTATTATGTAGCGAGCGGGCCACATCATAAGGTTGATACCCACGCTCCACAAATAGCCTGGATGGCGCTACGGATAGTGAAGTCTCTCTCATCATCATACTTATGTCAGAAATCCTTATAAACATAATTATGTATATTATATTAATTAAGTTATATAACTATTTAAGAAACGACAAACAAGAAATGGCATGCTAGTTACAAAATATCTTGTTTTGTAACTAATAATATAAAAAGCCACGAACAATGCCGTTCTCACTTTTGACATTACTTAACGGAATGAAGTGATAGAGAAAGTCCTTTAGTATGACACGCAACAAATATCTATGTTTAGAAAATGCGGGTGGTCATTTACTGTACAACATAACTACTAGTTTTAAAACGTTTCTTTATTATAACACTACTATTAATAGGTAATGTTTTTATAATGTAATTAGTAAAAATAAATTAAGACAAAATGATTATATATATATGATTAAGAAGCTAAATAATTCATTTTGCATTTAAAGTCCTTTATTCCACTTCTTTCATTGGGTTAACTTGTGTTTTATTACTGAGATTAAATATTGAAATACTTTTAATGCCACAAATATAATTCTAAACAAAAACATTTTTATGGGACATATTGAGGAAAAGCATGAACCTTTTCTGACGAAATGTGTTGCTAAATTCCTTATACAATTCATAACTCACGCAGGTGGCTAATAAGGTTCCGGGAAATCATATGAAGGCTCGCGACCGCTCGTGCTTGACATATTTCTTTCCCAAGGACATCCCAGGAATATGCTACTTCATACATAAGAACAGCCATCCGGGGACCGAAAGGGACGCGCTCAGGCATTGTATAATATACACCTTTGATTTTTGGATGAAATTGGAAATTAGGAATCATTATTTATAAATCATTACAGTTTTATATAAGATTAATGAATAGTTTATAGTAAAAATAACTATTTCAATTGTAACTAAATTCTCTATTGACAATATTTTGTTATGAAATATTTTATTATTACAACAACCACAAAGGGCTCGCCATAGCCGGCTCGTCTTTTTTATTTACATTATTATACCATTATATTATTATATGTACTCATTAACACACATACATTTATTTTTAAAGTTATTTATTAAAGCCTTTCTAAACTAAATTTTTTTTAATACATTATTTGTATTACATACGCAACATAAATAAATATATGTACTTACTAGCAGATCCGGCCACGCGTTGCTGTGACTATGATTTTTGATATATTACATTGTAGTAAACTATTTAAGGGGTAACGTTCAGAGTACTTCTGTCATGAGAACCACCATGTTTTCTTACAGTCGATACTTAACAAAATAATTAATTTTAAATTTTATTCAAGCTTGTAACTAATAAGTATATAACAAAGTTTTTAGTAAATAACGTGGAACATTTAAATTTACGAATGAGGTAGGTAGGGCAGATAGTTTAAAATTTTTAACAACAATATTAATTAGTATAAATTTAAAATACTTATATTTTTAATTTAATTTAGCACTAATCGGTAAACAATATTTTTGGTTAACCCGTCTTTAGCTAACACAAATAGATTCGACGGTTCCTACACGTTAACATGCAAGACATATTTGCCCATTAGAAAAATCACTTCCTGATGTGAAAATTTATGTAAGATAAAAATATATATATTCAGTTTGTGCTTGTTTTAATTGTTATTATTAATGTTAATACTACATGTAGAAACACTTTTGTGATACAACAATTTATATATGATTGTTTTAAATATTATTGGAACTTGATTAATCAAATGAAGCAATAAAGTTATACCTCCTTCAATATATAGATACATGATATATAAATACATGATAACTCTTAATTAGATTTGCTTTAAATGATTTTTCTTAAATATTTTATTGCTAATCATAAAAAATATATCTCTCATCTCTATAATCATAGAAATCTGATAAAATAACATTATTTTCACCGACAAGGGAGTCATGAAACATTCATAATTTTAACATTCAGTCGCTGTTATGGTGTATATAAAATGAGAAAGATGAATTATTGAACAGTTATTTGGAATTGTTTAAATACAAATTCCAGTAAAAAAATTGATTGAATTGAGACTGGTCTTCGTTTTATTTTCAAATTTTTATGAATCTTATTTATGAGCTTCCGCATTTTCATAAAATACATACACATACATTAACATTTTTTATTAATTTCATTTCTAATATAGACATCGTACTCAATTTATTACATGAATTGTAATACGACTCCATTATAGAGAAGAAATTAACAAATCTAAATAAAAATAAAAATCAATTCTCCAACTAAAAAGCGAAATGAGGCGGTAATTACCATAACTATATTTACAATAGATCATTTTGCGTCTTTGTATAATAAATGTACAAAATAAACTTACTAACCATATATATATATATATATATATATTCTGTTTATATGTATGTATGTATATAACCATACATATATGTCAATCAATAAATATTGCAAAAGATCCTGTACATTTCCAATTCGATTGATTTTAATCGACAATATCGGTTTAAGTGTTGAAGACTGAGTAAAAAATTCACTATAAAGTACTATTAAGAGTCAAAAATCAAAGAGAAATGTTCTAAATTCAAAATTAATTAAAATATTTCTTACCATATTCACAATTACTTTTTATATCACAACTACCCACAAAACTCCTAAACGTTTTTTAAGGCTTCATTATATAGAATCATAAATTTTAACACTTATTCGGTTAAATGACTCCATACGCTATTCGGTAGTTATGAAACAGTTAAATATTAAATATGCTAATAAAAATATTTGCCTAAACGACATCAAGGGAGCAATGTCTTTTCAGCGTAATGTTACATAGATGGTACAAAATTAAATATTTAATATAGAATATAAATGGAGAACTTTACTCACTTTACACATAAAAAGTATATCATGAAATTATTAAAAATAAATATAATATTATACATATAATAATAATGTGACGGGAATGGGACATTTTACGTCAAGCGGATCACCATCACGGCCAGAATTTGTTTCGACCGATTGAGACCTATGAGGTATCAAAATGTTTGTCTTGGAAAAAACTTTCGAAACCCGTGTGACACTTTTAAAAAATTCAAAATGGCGGACCTAATATGGCGGTTAAAAGGTAGAGAAAACTTGAGTAAACGACAAAAAAATAAAGTACAGATTAATATTCACCCCCAATATATATAATAAATATATATATATGTGTGTGTGTGTATATAATCCCGATGTAATTTCTTTATTTAATCTCTTTATTTAAAAAATAATTCGCGATAATAATGATTAAATTATAATAAATAATAAACAATTATGATAAATAAAAAAATATTATACGTAGCTACTTTATTAAAAGCTATATGGAATTATTTTTTACTCTGCATTAAGTTAGAGGGAATATTTAGGAAACTCCCCAAGAAACAGTTAACCTTTGATTGATAATATTTTTTACTTTGTTACCGACTTTTTATTACTTTTTATAAACTCGTTGAATTTTTTATTTATATAAGTAAAAATAACGATAATATTGCGTTTATATAAAACTAGAATATATATAGACCAGAATTTTATAAATTATGGGATATTTAAATTCACCCTACCAATTAAAAACAATTAATTTCATTAGAATAAAGTTATATTTAACAATTACTGTCAATTTAGACAGTAATAGTTCAAACAAAATAATTTTATTGTAGATTTTGTTGGTAATAATAGCTATCATTATCAATAATTAAGATTTTACATTTATAGAATATATTTTGTTTTAAATAAAAGTTGTTAATTAGAAAATCCTCATTATAATAAATTAAGTGTAATACGTTGTTGTTATTTTACTTAAATTAGTTTCGAAAAGTTTAAATTCCATATTAAAAATTCATTAAAGTTGGTGCAGCAATAAGGGTTATGGCAGACCCTGTCCAGTAAAGACATCTCAAGCATTATTATTAATCATATCCAAGATACAACCACACACCTTCTAATGTAAAAAATATTAATCTTAACATAGTTTTATTTTACGCAAATGTTACCAAAAAAGCTTGTCAAATCTGATCATGAACACTCGAGAGAGTGTAAATGAATTTTATTTGTATTTCTAAAGGATTTTTTACAATTGTATGACTGAAATAAAATATATCACCGCATGACATATTAACGGGCTTACCTTTAACCACAATCTTGTTTTATGCGCGATAAGACGCCGTGAGTGAATGTATTGATGTCTTATCAATAGGAGCTGATGTCTTACTAACGCTAGTGCTATGTTAGCCTTTTTTTAACATTAAATATCGAAATTATAATATTGTTTTTATTTTTAATTGTTAACAATGTATTTCATAATACGGACATATTAACAAAAGTTTTCATTTTATTTATAATTCTTCGTTACTTATTTTTTAATAGTCAATTGTATTTTAACCCTTTTTATTTTGTATTTTAATAGTTCATTTTCTAAAAGATAATTGGATCTTTCCGTTCAACACATAATGTGACTAGCGATTTAGGTTTGTAGGATTTTTATTAAAATTTGAATATGCTGTTTGCTGACTAAAACATATAATTTTAAAACTAACAAAATCTGACAGTCATTTTGGATATAGTTCTAAAAGCACAGATATAAATGTAGTTGCATAATATACTAATCAACACACTGATACAATCACAGTGACTTATCAAATTATGGAGTTTTACTTTCGATTGTATCTTGCAAATTGAATCAATATAATTGATGATCCTTATTCTTTTTAAAATCCTTTGCTACGGTATATATTGCATATGACAGAAACCTTTTTAGTAGTAGTAGGGAGTTTCAGGAATTTAGGTGTGATGCTATTATAACTAGTACCTCTACCTTAGCGCTGTTTTTCTCTAGAATGGATGTTTTTAATTTATACACACATTTGTTACACATCACTATTTCAAAGCAATTCTAGGTAATCCCAAATTATTATATTTTAATACCCTATACTTCTTTTTTTACCTCACTAGTTTTATCTGTAATACATATATGTATCCGTTTAATGTTCATATATAGTATTACTAGTGGCATGTGCGCTTTGTTGCGACCTACATTACTTCTCTATAGAAGTATCCCCTGACAATGCCCCTATCATCATCATCATCATCATGCGTTCATGGTCATAGAACGAGTAATATACGAGTAAATCTGTATTAATATTTTGGCATTCAGCTTCTATTATACCGTTGTTGTGCGTTGCGTTGTTTGTCTAGTGTTTAATGATCGTGACTGCAAAACCAACCCTTGAGTCTTCGATCTTCATGTTTGTAAACTTCACTTAATGTAGGAATTATTATCATTTCCTTGTTTCATTAATATTTAATATGTAATAAATATTAATGAAACAAGGAAAAAATAGTAATGAATTTTGTTATAATGTGTTAATTGAAAAGTTATTTCATGAAACAAGGGTTTCCGTATTACTATGAGGTCAGTTTGAAATCATCAGGCCTTGCTCTGGATTTGTCACTCCATTACGTTATTAGCCGCACCTGCGGTATGAGGATGATACGACATAGATTATGTAAGTTTTATGTAACATAGTATCATAGTATCTAATAAAACTTCTCTTTATACACTCTTTATACATTATTAATAATACCAGCATGCGCTCGGCAAGCAGTTTTGTTATTAGATGACAAAAGGACCATAAAAGATAAATAAAAGAACATTTAAAAAACTTAATTCTTTCTTAGTAGAATTTCTTTTCATGAAATCTATTACGAAAATATATTATTTAATAGTTTATTCTAACTTTTGCCGCAGTATATTTATTTCTAATAACCAAGGTTATTAGAAATTTTGTGCTACCATCGCAATCTTATGTTCAGAAGTTTGTTATGACTTTTAATGTTCTTCTCACCTCTTTGTTAATTTATAATAAAGTATATTTATTATTATCGTTTTATGTCTAATCTAAGTTTATAAGAACAATGAACTACCAGCCTTCAATGTTTATTTTTATGTTAATTGCTTGGACTTTTCAGGTCGAAAAGGGAAAACATATTCATATATAACAAATATGTACAAACACAAACAAACAAAAACATAAAACAGCTCCTAACCCACCTCGAGGATCACCAGTTGGTCAATGGCCTTTCGCCATGGTAGATCGGCTGGTGATCTTCTGTTGTATCTTACACACCGTTGGGCAGCTGTTATTGAAAGCAAGGGAGAGGGTTTGGCAGTTAGTCTGGATATGGCGAAAGCCTTCGATCGTGTATGGCACAAGGGGCTTCTTTCGAAGCTACCTTCCTATGGGCTTCCCGAGAGTTTATGCAAGTGGATCATCAGCTTCCTCACTGGGCGGAGCATACAGGTCGTTCTCGATGGTTTTTGCTCGGACCCCAAGCCCGTGAACGCTGATGTATCCCAAGGCTGCGTGCTATCCCCAACTCTGTTCCTCTTGCACATCAATGATATGTTGGATATCTTCAACATATATTGTTATGCGGATGACAGCACTGGGGATGCGGTATATTCCGGCCGTGAAGGTCTCTCTCGGGAAAACGTCGACGAATGCCGAAAGAAACTTCTGTCTTCTGTAGAGACTTCCTTGGGGATGATCTCTGAGTGGGGTGAACTGAACCACGTTCAGTTCAATCCCCTAAAGACACAAGTTTGCGCGTTTACCACTAAGAAAACCCCATTTGTCGTATCACCGCTCTTCGAGAGCACTCCCCTCATTGCCTCGCCAAGTATCAGAATACTGGGTCTCGACATTTCGAGCGATTATCAGTTTCGTGGTCATCTGGAGAGCAAGGCCAAGTTCGTCAAATTGGCAGTATTTCAAACCTGGCCAAAGACTTGCGCGCTATAAGGCGCAGGTCCGGCCACAGATGGAGTACTGTTCTTATCTCTGGTCCGGATCACCCCAATATCAGCTTCTACCATTTGACCGCGTACAACGGAGAGCCGCTCGGATTGTCGGGGACCCGGTGCTCTGCGAACGGCTGGACTCTTTGGCATTGCGTAGAGACGTCGCTTCTTTGTGCGTCTCTACCACATTTACAACGGGGAGTTTTCCGAAGAACTATTCGATCTGATGCCTGCCGCCGAATTTCATCACCGCACAGCGCGCCATCGCCTCCAATACCATCCTTACCACCTGGATCCTGGATCCTGGATGTAGCGATCCTCTACTGTGCGGTTCTCAAGGACATTTTTTCCACGTACCACTCGCTTGTGGAACGAACTCCCTTCGTGAAGTGATACGATTATAGCGCAACTGATCAAAGACAATTTCAATTTTACTACTATTTACACTTAAGTGAAGATAACGTACAAATGTATTTGTTTTTATATTTTATTTATATAATTTTGAAAAAGATTAAATTATCTTTGTAGATTTTTTTTGTGAAATTTTATTTGTAAGTATCAAAGCATACGTAATTTTGTTTTAAAAACTATTCATAGAAGCTTCAAGCCTGAAGTCTCAAGCTTACCTCATATTGAAAGAGATAACTGCACATTCCCAAATACTGGAAATGAGGGCGAGTTTTCATAAATTTCACCCCTGCATATGATGATGCAATGAGCACTGCATCATCTGCATATAGCAAGCAATTGACCTTAAGGTCACCTACTTTCACTCCCATGTCACTGTCTTTCACACCTTGTGTTGGGTAACTAAAATGTCTAAGTAAAAAGATCAGAGATGGATAGTTTCAAGCTAGTCTCAATTTCAAACTACGTGGGCCTAATATTCACCTATGCTTTAACAGCTCATGACTCCGTTTACTTAGTGAATGTGACACTGCGTCTGAAGCTGTACCAGAAAACTAAGCCTTTAAGGGACACAGATCAAACCTGAAGTAGGTAGTTGGAAAGCGGATCACAAGCTTGCTTCATTAGAAATCCGCATCGAGCATCAACAAAGGGATTTTCACTGCAGTTTTAATAATAAAGGTCAGGCTTTCAATTACGCTTTCAATTGCTTTTAACAAAGAAAAATTCGAACAACCATAACTAGAGTAAGACCAATAAATAAAAATTAAGAATGAACTAAAATTAAAATTAAAGAGACCGCAACTAAAATAATGTATTAATGAAACTTTTTTTTTGTAAAATTAAAAGAAATAAAATAAAAAATTGTCATTTGACTTGTCCACAACCCAGTTTAGCCATTTTGTTTGTGGAAATCTACAATTAGATATTTTGGAAATGTATGCGTACGAGACAGAAAGGAAGGACACCCAGTACAGCAAAGAGAAATTAAGGACCTTGGGAATCCGGTTGATGACTTTAAACCATACTTAATTAAACCATTTCACACTGTCGTCATGTAAGGAGTTGGCATTGTACTCGTACAAGCCAGCCAAGAGTCAAGCTTGCAACCTAGGTTAATAAATTATGACAAGTAACTATTCAGATAAGAAGGTAAAAGACGCATTCAAGAAGACTAATATGCTAGACATCTTGAAATGCTTTAAAACAAATATTATTATTTCATTATGCAGTTTATTTATAGTTCTCTGCAACTTCTTCGACCAGAAACAATTAATGTAATTACAAGCGGTCGAGTATATAGAGGTTGTCCTTTACAATAAACTATCTAAATCCAATAAAAATATTTCGCAAGTTCAATGTATTGAGATGACCATGCTACCGGAGCAGCTATCAGTGTAACTACTTATGTAAACTACTATTCAACTACTTATACAACAAGTAACATTATTACTATTCCAATTCTAACTGCTAGTGATATATCAAGTTATAGTATACATATAGTTAAGTATACAATGTATCCTGTTGTCCTTAAAATTGATATTAAATTATCATATACCTCGTTCGACAGGGTCGATCGTGTTAGGTAGATTCCCGTCGGTCGGATCGACAAAGAAAAACTAACGAGCCGTATTCTACTGGTCATTACGAGTCTTATGACGGGTGACTCTGCATATAATGGGTGAGCGGGTAACCACCCCCCACCCCTATCTCCTAAACGGGGGGTCGCATCAAAAAACTTTTCGGACAAAAAAGTTTTCTCTCTTAATTTGTTAATTTTCTAAGATTTTTCCGACGCTAAAATTTTGTCTCCTTCTGTGAATTTTTGCGGTTTTTAACTTTCAACCCCCTCAGCCCCCCAACCCCCCGACCGATTTCCCCCGTTCAAGAACTTAACCTTCATTTTGCCCTTAAGAATGTGTATACTGAGTTTAAAAATCCTCCGTCAATATTTGCGACCTGTAGCATGTCCCAAAGGTTTGCACTTTCACCCCCCCTCCCAGCTCCTCCTATCACTTTTTCCAAAAAAACGAGATGGTACGTTTGTCCTACTAATTTATCCTATCGACCTGTGATGTCAGATTTCGCCTACGATGAATTTGGACTGATGGATCATATATATATATATATATATATATATATATATATATATATAAATTTTTTTTTTTCGACGGATTCTCAATCTCCAGTTCATAAACGGCGTAGCGCCCCTACTCTGGGGTCTGGGTCCCGGCATCGCATCAATTGCAATAGGTAGATTCATCTATGGAATCTACCTAATATAATAATATTCAAAGAGTACAGTATGGTACTAATTCAATATGTTAAGTGAACATCATCGTGTGTTAATGCGTCACTACTGGAATAGTTCTCTTATTTACCGTTGATGCCAATCAGTCTTATTAATTGGCTCAATATAATAATTGAGAGCGGTGTTTTTTTGCAAATAAGTTTTATTTATAGTTGTAATATTTAAAAGATTATATATATACTAAATATAGAAATATAATATATGTTACATCTGTTTTACAAATTGTACTGATAGGGACAAGTTGTAAACTCGTATACAAGTAAATTCTTAAATTAGGATGAAAGTAAAAGTTTTTTCTTACATTTAGTAAAAAGGAATCATTTTATCGGCACTCTTTAATTTATTTAACATAAGCGCAGTTGCTTAAATTGTAACAAAAAATATATATATAAATGCTATATACAAAATACTTTTTTTATTATTGTTTAATAATAGGAAATTAAATGCATTTTTTTAAGAGTTTTACTTTGAAAATAGTACTTATATCAATCACAAAACGTTATAATTTTAATTAAGAGATTAATTTCAAGACATTCTTCACCCACATGTGAAAATATAAATCCCTATCTCTTGCCAATACGGAAAAGAAGTGAGGATGTTTAACTTTATCTTAATATATTAGCTTTCCGCTGCGGGCTGCGTGAAATAACTATAAATTACTACTATTCCCGTCTATTACCATTTTGTATATCTGCAACTTTAGATATTTTTCATAAAAGGTTTAATTAAGAATACTTATTGAGACTAGAACGTTAACAGGTGCTTTATTTGATATGTAATAGTTTTGTTCATGCTGGTTTTTATTGTATAGATAATACTGAATACTTTTTTTAAAATTATTTTTTTGTGTTTATCATTTACAATCAAAACCGACCTGGCGGTGATTTTTTCTTTAAATTGCTTTGGATCCCTTCTGTAGACTTTGTTCTAAAATTTAAATTATCTATTTAGCGTAATTTAACTAACCAAACGAATACTAATCTAATACAAGATAAAACACATATTTTTGTATCTGTCATTATATGTTGTATCGCCTTACTGAGATGCTCTAATCTTGTAACACCAATTGCAGCCTTTGATCTTCCTCTATACTGAGATAACATCTCGCGTATGCTTAATAATCATGTTTACTCGATGCTAATTCCACCTCAAGTTAGAGCTACACCGCCAGTGAAAATAAATCTCGCCTTTATCTCGTTAAATATAAGAGCTACAATTCCATCAATGTTTATTCAATCATCAATTCAATTCAATCACAAGTCTCAACAGTATCGTTGGTATTTGAAAATGAACTTTATATTGTGTACGAAAAAAAAACAATTTTGAAATTACTTGATTAAAACCCAACAATGGAGACTCTTTTTTTTTTTTTTTTCATGGGGAAATGCGTTACGCATACCACTAGCCACTAAAACCCCATGGTGTTCCACCTCGTCCACTTTTTAGCGAGGCAGTGAGAACCTATGACTCATTCACTGCCCCGCCGTGAATCACCAGCCACTCTTTGGCGGCGGGCCCTCCTCGGGGTGAAGGGTAGAAGAGGAGTTCTCCTGCCCTTCCAGTCGCAAGAAGGCGTACCGGAACACTTGGCCACCTTTCGCCACGAGGCCTTCTACAGAGTGATGAGTGCCCCCGCACCCATCACCCAGCCTCGATTATGGGGGGAGGAGTTGGTTGTATAATCTCCTCCGTACCCCAGTTCGTCTGCGGCGTTGAGGAAGAGAGAGCGGATCACATTCACGCTTTCTCTCCGCCACTTCTTTCTGCGAAACAACCTCTTCGCAGAAGGACTGCACCGCTGTCCACTCCTTTCTACTGCGTAGCATGGACCGGACGACGGTTGGTAGTGAGAGATCAGTCCCCAAAGCTGCGATGAGGTCACAGCGTTCCTGGCCCTTGCGGGGCACTCCTCCAGGGTATGCTGCGCCGTGTCCACATCACAGCTGCAGTGGTGGCACTCTGTGGTCGCTTCCCTTCTGGCTATGTGACACAGGTACTTCCCGAAGCAACCATGCCCCGATAGCACCTGCGTCAGCCGGAAGGTGAGCGATCCCCACTCTCTTTGCATCCAGTCCCTTAGGACTGAACGGACCGCCTCGACAGTCCGAATGCCGGCCGATGGTGTAGCCAGAAGCTGCTCCCATTCCAGGAGCATGGACTGTCGGAGATGGAGCCTCCGCTCTTCCATTTCCCTGAGTGTCAGGTACTCACCCCGGCGCCAGAGCCGATCACGCCACCAGTACAGTGACGCGAGAACTCCGGCCTCCAGTGCCCAAGGAGGGGTGCTCGCTAGTACGCAAGCCGCCTCAAAGGAAATGGTGCGATACCCCCGTATAGCCCCGATGGCCATCGCCCTTTGAGGTCTTCTCAGAAGGGCTAAGTTCGGTGCCGTCAGGGCATCAGCCCATACGGGGGACCCATAAAGGGCCATCGATTGCACCACACCCTGGTATAGGAGGCGGCTGCTCGACTTAGGTCCCCCCAGGATCGGCATAAGCCGCCGAAGCGAGGCGGCGATACCTAGCAGACGGATTGCGAGGCAGGCAAAGTGCTGGCGGAAGCACCAGCGGGGATCAAGGATGAGTTCGAGATATCTCATCTCAGACTTTACCTCGATCCGAGTGCCACTCACTACAATGTGGGACCATGCGGGTGGCGCACGCCGAGGCCCGTAAAAACACAAGGCTTCAGACTTGTTCAGCGCCACCTCCAGTCCCAACATCCTTATACGCCGCACAACTTGAGCTACAGACGCAGTGGCAAGTACGGCGGCGTCTCTGTAGGTCTTGCCTCGAGCTGTGACCAGTGTGTCGTCCGCATAGCAGGTCACGTTAGAACCCGGGAGGAGAGCTCCTCTGAGTACCCAGTCGTATCCGATGTTCCACAGGAGAGGTCCGAGGACTGAACCCTGTGGGACGCCGCACGACATGGCCGACCTTTGCTGGTGGCCATCCGGTCCGGGGTACTCTATGTTCCTGTCCGATAGATAGGACCCGATGATTCGGCGGAGGTAGGGAGGCACCCTAAAATACACCAGCGCCTTCCGTATTACCGCCCAAGGCAGGGAATTAAATGCGTTGGCGATGTCTAAGGACACCGCCAACAGCAGCCCGCCTTATTTACCTCCGCATCAGCCAGGTCCTTCACTCGACGGATGGCGTCAATGGTCGATCGGCGTGGCCGAAATCCAAATTGGAAATCAGACAGGCAGGGACCATCACCCTCGAGCTGCTTGGTGATGCGGGCAGCTATGATTCGCTCGAAAAGCTTACCCGCCTTATCCAGCAAGACAATCGGACGATACCCAGAGGGAGAGTCCACGGGTCGTCCCTGCTTCCTAATTAGGACCAACCTGCCTATTTTCCAGCGGACAGGATACTGCCCGGACTGGAGGCAGGCTTCCATCAGGGCGCAGCATCTCTCTCCACCACACCACACACACGCGCCACAACCAAAACGCGTCCGGGAACTCCATCAGGCCCCGGGGCTTTTATACCTTTGCCCCTAAGCTTGTCGACGGCCGCGGTAAACTCCAGCAGTGTAATGTCAGACACTTCGAACACGGAGTCCTCCGCCGCTTGTGGAGCGCCCATCGCTGGAGGGTCAAACTCTTCCCTGTGTGGAAATAGGGTGGAGACAACCCTCTCCAGTAGGGCCGGCTCCATGCACTCCGTGATTGGAGGTGTCCATGGCCGGAGCCTACCGCGGGCCGCCTTATAAGGTCGTCCCCATGGGTCCCGATTCAAGGTTTCCAATTCCTCAGCTCGAGCTTTTTCTCGAGACTGAGCAATGGCCACCCCTAGGGACTGACAGCTGACCCGGTACTCTTCGTGGAGCCGGTCTTCCTCCTGCTGTTCCCGTCGCACCCTGCGGCGGTAGTTGGTGTACTGGCGTCGTTTTCGGACGCAGAGAGATCGTAGTTCAGCGATCTCTCTCGTCCACCAGTACACCTTCCTCTTGGGAGGTTTAAGCCTGGCCCGGGGCATGCATGCATCACATATTTGCGACGCTGCTTCCCCGAACCACCGTACTTCGTCCTCAACCTCAACCTCTGCAGGAGGAGTTGCCCAGGCTTGGACAATTGAAGCTAGCTCCAACGCCTCCCGGTCCAGCTGTCGCAGGACCCATTTCGGGGATAACTCCACGCGTCTGTGAGGAGGAGTGTCGTCTATGTGCCGGCGGGGGAAGATTTCATATCGGACATAACGATGGTCCGATAGAGTCTCCTCCTCCTCCAGGACTCTGCAGTCCTGGACCGCCTGTGCGACGTTTGGGGTCGCGAACGTGATGTCCACGATGGACCCCCCATTTCGACGCACGCACGTGTTGACCGACCCACGGTTAAGCAGTGTGAGGTCGGTCATTATGGCCCACTTTTCCAGAGCCTCGCCTCGAGGATTTGCGGTAGGGGAACCCCAAGCCGGTGACTTGGCGTTGAAGTCCCCCCCAATGGGCGCCGAGCAGGGTGATCTTTGCCCAAGAAGAGCTCCCACGCCGTCCAGTGCTGCCTCGAACAGGGCAAGGCTCCAACTGGGAGGGAAATACACACCAACTATGATGTATTCCCCCCACTTGCAGGCCACGAAACCCTTCCTACTTCCAACTAGGGAGGGGAACGCGACACCCGTCCTCCCAGACATGATTATCGCTACCGACCCATCAGTATCGCCAAACCATGTATCCCTGGTGGCGACAAAGTATGGTTCGGAGACCACGACGACGTCTATCGACCACTCCGTCATGCTTGCCAGTAGGAGGTCTTGCGATCGAGCGGAGTGATTGACGCTCGCCTGGAGGAAACGTTGAAGAGCCATTATTGGGTCTCCATCGCTTCCTGACGTCCGCTAGCGGACAACACCTGCTGTCTAAGGATCGGAGCGGCCCGGATCCTTCCGGCCGCCTTGCCATTTTTGGGCTTGGTCCCTTTGCAGGTATTACCACCCAGGCGGTGATCTGCTGGCTTACCTGCCGCCGCGCAAACTGAGCAGTGGGCTTCGGCCACACAATCCTTCGCGTTGTGGCCAGGCCGACCGCAGCGATAACAAACATCACTGCGGTCAACCTGTGAGGTGCAGTTTGCTCGGACGTGTCCGTCTATCAGGCAACGGAAGCACCTCATGGGCCTCGAGTCCAGTAATTTAACTTGAGCCGAGACCCAGCCAACAAGTAGTCGCCCGGAATTAACCTTTTTGGCGGCCGCCATGGGGCAACTGACCACAACTGTACCCAATCCTCTTTGAGTGCGTCGGACCTCTCCCACCCTTATATTCGTCGGAGAACAGCCGCCGCTGCGAGTAACAGCTGCGACGATGTCCTCCGATGTAACGGATTCGTCCAGACCGGCTATCCGCATGTCCACACACTTCACCGGTCTGGACACCTTAACGTCGGGGTCACTGAAGACTTCTCGGAGCTTGTCGGCGAGAGCATCTGCCTTCTCGCCGCTGGTAGCTCCGGGAACCTCAAGAATGGTGGCCCCTGTCGCCGCCACTTTTGCTCTCACTGATAGGATTCCGAGAGACTCTATTTGTATACGCTCTCGGGCTCCCCTCAGCACCTCCTTGTAGGTTAGCCCCCTGTTTATGGCCTCCGGCGTCAGTGTTACTACTACCGCCGAAGAGCTTGGAGGACGCAACCTTTTCTTTTTCTTTCCTCCCCTCATTTTGCTCGTTTTTGCAGATGAAGGAGGGGAGGACGAAGGCGGGTTTTGCGACAGCCTCACTGCTGCTGCCGCTCTCTTTCGAGATGCCTTCTTTTTCTGCCCTCTTGAAACCGCTACTGTCCATGCCTCGTTCGTATTGACAGGCGCAGGTTGTAGTGTCCTCGGAACAACGGGCTCCTTGCCCTTGACCCTCTTTTTAGCAGGCCCAGCAGTTTCCTGGGAACTGGCTGAGGCGAAGGTTGAGGTGGTGGGAGTGTCAGCCGATGATCCAGCTGTCCCTTTATTCTGTGGCGTTGATTTAGCCATCAGAGCAGCTGAGGAACCAACTTGTACTGAACTTGGCCCAGGTGGGTTCAGTTGGCTGCTTCTTCTTCTGTCCGCCGCTAATGATGGGCGAGAGTCTGGGATGAGTTTGCCCTCAATTTTTGCGTCAATCATGAATCCGATTCGCTTCATGATTATCGCTTCAAACTCGTCCCAGTTTGATGGCTGCTCTTCCCCTGCAGCAGAAGCGGAGCCCGGTAGTCCAGCACCTCTCTCAGACTGAGTTCTTTCAAGCTTGGTCAGCTGGACAAGCATTCTCTCCTGCTGTTCGCGAAGGACCTTTATCTCAGTCACGAGCTCAACGTTCCTTATTTGTAGAGCCTTGGTCTCTTTCGACACCGTCCTTGAGGCTATCTCCTCAAACAATTCACCAAGCACGCCTGACGACACCTTGAGGCCCTTCACGAAGCCACCCTTCAAATTTTTGCTCTTTTGAGCAACATCTAAAATCGTGCCAATGCACTCCGTGGCTCTGCGCTTAAGCTCTGCTGCCGGTAAGGTGGAAAGATCCGGCGACGCTTCTCCATCTGAAGTCCCCAATGATGTTCGGGACGACGACCTGCTTAGCCCAAGAACACGGTTTGTGCTCTCCACGACCATCTTCTCTAGCTCCAGGTTGAGCTGTTCTTGTGCCGCCTTGTTGGCTGTAGCTCGGGCTTCAGCTACGCCGATGTAGTCACCAGTAGTTGGAGGGCGACCACGCGGTCTCTTTTTAGTCCCAGATGATGTTGGGACTACAGACATCTCCAAGTCACTTTCACCGTCATCCGAGGATAGAGGCTTTTGTGACTCGGATTCTGTCTTTCCCTTGAGACGTTTGGTGCGCGACCGACTATGCGAGGTACCGCGCGATGTACTGCGCGATATTCCGCGCGATACCTCTGATGCGACAGATCTGCTCCGCATCGTCCTCCCCCTTCGAACGCTTTGCAAGATGTCATCAGTGTCTGACAACACCTCAACCGTCTCTTTCGTTTCGCCAAAGTCCTTTCCATGTGTAGTTTCTGTGTCCATATCCATAACCGTTTTCGTCGTATCTGAATCAGTCCGATTTTTTAAAGATTTGTTTTTACACTCCATTTAAATCCCACGAGTTGGGTCGAAATATAAACATCTCCCGGGTGACGCCCATTCCGAGAGAAGGGCTATATATTCTAGGGGTCGCCTGGTACCTAGAGGTTTTTACGTCTTCGCTGACGGATTTAAGGTTTTCCTTCCGCGGGCCGGCCAATCAAGGCAAGCCCCCCGGCCGTAGCAAACACAACTACTCCAAATGAGCCACATTTGAAGTCGTTGAAGTGCTGCTTTGGTGACGGGTGGGAGAGGTGGCTAAACCTCCCCCTAAAATGGCGGTGGCCATAGCCTGCTCGACGGTAGTGTTAGTACACGCCGAGCTCGACCTTGCTCCATCCACTGAGCCTCTCTGATGAACAGAGAGATCGCAGAGGAGCGTTTCCCCAAATTCCCCCCTTTGGTTTTTTATAGAGGGTGTCTCCTCGCGGCCGAAGCCCCCAGTCCTCTCAATGAGGGTTCCGGGTTGGCCGACAGTGGTCAGAAGACCCGCCCGTTGGACAATCCTTAGTCCAGCGGACCTGCCGCCCTGACGAGGGTCCTCAATGGGCCCCCGTCCGACGCTTTGCGGAAGCCCGCAAGGCGTCCCTCCTTGTTGGTTTTGGTCCGCGCCGGCTGAAGCCGGTACCCCCCATATCTGGAGAGCATTCCCCTATCCGCCACCCGGGAGACGCGCCCGATGGAAGACCAACAAACTCCGCACGGGAACAATAGAGACTCTATGCAAGCGTTACTTATCATCCGGTATATATTAGAAATATAAATATAATTTCATAGTTTTATTGATGTTCATGCATTTTTATAAAATATATTTTCCAGCTAGAAACTTTATTAAAGTTGTATTTCATCTCATTCTTTATATAAAATAATAAAATAAATATGAACTCAAAACTATTTTATTTACGATAAATTAGTCTTAAATATCCAACAAATAAACCTTCATAGAATTAGACTTTATCTTTCAACAGTCTTAATTACTACAATACTAATTACTATTCAAAGTTTTTACAATCTACTTTATTGTATTACAATACGATAGAAACTTAAAAAATGATTGAAAATTGGAACAATAGGAAAACGATAATATTGGATGTAGTTTGAATTGATAATCTCAGGACAAAAATTGCTTGTTTATCAGCATAATGAATGAAAGTCTTAAGCACTTCCAAAGTATCAATGGAATAATATTTCACAGAAATAGGGGACCATTTAATTAAAAATAAGATAAAAATAAACATTAACTTGTATTTAAAAACATTTCTTCTGTAACAAAAATATATTCACCAATACCAGTGTTTTTCTTTTCATTTTCGATTGTCAATCAGTTCAAACTAATAAAATTGTAACACTATAAACATATATAATGAACTATAAAAATAAGAAGTCATTCATATAATATTAGTTATTTTCTTCAACAAAATACTAAACGTGTGAAAAAAATACTTACCGATATTTTTAAATACGAGTATTTACTATTAGATCACAGGGTACTGTGATAACTCGACATAGGGTATTGCGAAAAGTTGATATTCTCCTATTTCTATATTATAACCGATCTTTCAAATTGACATTAATTATAACTCGTTATATTTACAAAACATGCCTATTTTTCATTCCAAGGCAATTACTTTTGTATTATTAAATCATTCTTTAATAAATTTAATATTCTTTTAAGTGTGAATAAAAATCGTTCGAGCACGGGTGTTGTGTCGTTGTTACAGTTGAGTAAAAATGTCGTCGTTCGTCTGTCCGAACATCCTGACGTCCCTCTCTGTTCTCTACAGATGAAGTGAAATTTTGTGAGATACAAGATATATTATATAAAATTGTGGTGATATGAGAATGGAAAAAAGTTAAAGAGTAACATTTCATATATTTTAAGAAATATTCACAAATATGATAAAAGTTATTTTACTTTCAAAAATCGTTTAAGCTTTTGATAAATACTCAGGGGTTGGAGTATGTAATAAAAAGATTGCTTGAGTAAGTTCCATAGATATATAAAATAAAAGATATTTAATGAAATTCGTAAAATATTATTAAATATATTTTTAGAATTTTACTCCGGAAAAGTTAAAATTACATTCATGTTCAATAATTGTACTAAAATTGCGACATAAATTTATACACAAATTTATTCCGCAGTTGATAATGAAGTATGTGTGAAAGCGAATTACCAAAATTAAATAACTACTAGCATAGTTGTAATT
Organism: Melinaea menophilus ssp. n. AW-2005; assembly: GCA_918358695.1. Lineage (NCBI taxonomy): Eukaryota > Metazoa > Arthropoda > Insecta > Lepidoptera > Nymphalidae > Melinaea > Melinaea menophilus. The sequence continues at coordinate 2,351,314 of OU911048.1, forward strand.
AATCTCAGAAAATTAAAACGGACACCTAGAGCGAATTAATCTGGAAAATGTGATAGTGCAAATTAAATCTCATTTCATTAAATATGGACAACTTTCAATTTCCTATGTACACCATTCACATTGTCATATTAAGTGCATTATTTCATACTTCGTATTTTTTTATATTGCCTACTTAAATAATATGTAATTACTTACACGTTTGTTTCTATGTTGGAGTAAACTTCAAAAATCCTCGTGTGATTTTAAAAACCATTTAAAAGCTTATTTAAATTAACGAAATTTTACGGAAACTAAATTCGTAAAGAAACTTGACTAAAGACAGCTTTGATTGTGTTTCCTCTGTAAGCTGCATTTAAAAAGAAAACTGAAAATAACACTCAAGCAAGACCTGGAATATAAAGGAAATTTGTATAATATTAGCAACGTATATTAATTAATCATGTATGCATACTATCTAAATAGAGGATGAGCTGATACAATATTGAAACTTGAAAATCTAACATATAATTTTTAATAACAAATTGTCTTCTTGTTTTTTTTCATATATTCGAATGTACAATTCAAACTCATGTGATATGATACAAAAAGTTTATAAATTAGTAGTATGATGCTAGTAATTATCAAGAAAGAAAAAATATATTAAATAAACTATTATAAATAAAAAGTTTTTCTGCCTCTGTGATCTTCATTTTATTACAGTATTGTGTAATATAATTTACTCAATTACTATACGAGTACATGTATGTATGAAATACATTGTAAATGTCAATAAAATGAACTGTAACTGTATAATTAATGTATATGGTAACATTTATTAATTCAAAACAAATATATTTGTACATTCACAATATACAGTTAAGTAGAATAACGAACAATTTATTTATATATTACGTAACTTTATAAACATGGATAATTTTATTATTATTCATTTTAATTAATATATCATCATAAGTTAAATATATTATTTCTTTAAAAAACATTATAATACAACACAAAGTTATTCTCACCTTCTCAAAGCTGATTTCAATACCCCTTTTATTGGAATTAATAAAATAAACTTTTATTCACAAGTTCCCCTCACTAGGCTTAGTACTTTTCGTTGTGGGTTGATAATCAAACAAGACGGACATTTTTGTAAGTGTAGATAATAACAGTATTTAACCTTAAAACTTTAACCTTCTCGCAAACTCAATGCTGATTTATATCTTAAGCGACTTCTTGTATGGGTTTAGTCCAGTCTGAATTGATTTAGTTCTGTGGTCAAAGCTCTATTCTCCTAAGGGGGGATCACTTGGTTAACTCTAAATTAATTACTAGGTGTTGATTCAACTCAACTTTCCCGTATTTTACCACCGGGAATAAAACACTCCCAAGTACTTTATTAATATTGATTGAATAATTAAGTCGATTACATTAATTTTTAATGTTGGATACACAAATAACATAATAATTTGTGAAAACCCAATTAATTCATTCACGATTCTTCAATATTTATAAGATAACCCTTGGTGTTGTAGATATTTCAAATAAAGGCTTAAAATATGCTTATAGTACAGAGTACTTGATTGTGTTGTCTTTTGTTTCACAGCTTGTTTAAAATAAAAAATAATTTGGTGTCTAAGTGATAACTTATTAAAGTTTTGATAAATAACAAATTAATATTGGTTATTATGCATTTCATACGTCTGAGTCATCTACCAACGAGCTTGTATTTACTAAGAAAAACTACTTCAAATATGTATATTTTGTTTCATATTAAATATTTTATTTCAAAAACATTTTGACGATATAATAAAAATAGTTATTGACTTTCAAAAAACTAACTACACTCCAGTATTAAGCGGCTTAATTGCATTGGTTTGAATAGTTCTCTATGCAAACGCAATCTATTTTAAAGCGAAGTCGGATTTTATTTTTATAATTATTACTGGTACTTTTATAAATATTAATCTTTAGAAACCTTTTCAAATATATTTTTTGAGACCGACATTTATTGACCTGCACTGAATATATAAAAATTATGCAACATGATCACACCACTACTGACTGTGAAATGTAACTCTGACTAATAAATCTCACTTACTAAATCGCTCACAAAGTTGTATTAAAATCTGCTCGTTTGGAAAGAAAACAATAACGAACATACTTATGGAAAAATTAACTAAATAAGGTAAAAATCTTTACAAGCATTACAATACGAATGACTTCTCTATATATAGTCTCACCATAATATCACGTGACTCAAACAACAAAAACAATGTGTATATCCCTCTTATTTTATAAAAATATATAACCTAGTAATTTGTAATGATTATACTAATAAGTCTACACAATAGTAGCTGACTCGTAAGTCTGTTCCGTATTCATTACTTGTGTATGAAAGTCTATTGTACTACAATGTTTTGGAGTTTTGGGGTCGGAAGATTTTCATTTATTTTGAAGAATTGAACCTACATTGTATTGTTTTTGAAAAAATTGGATTGTAGTTTTAATCTTATGATTCGTATCATCATATTAAGATTATTAAAAAACGTGATAGTATTATAATTATCAATATAAGAATATATTACCTTAAAATACATATTCCACGAGCTATTTTTCATTGTTAGAGATAAATATTTTAAAAATCTCCAAACTTTAAAATTATATACTAAACCTATCCTTTGCTATGGACTTAGTCCGTGTTTTAACATAACATAGCAAAAAATAGTGGTTATAACGCATGGTCTTACAATTATATTTCTTCACCTGAGGTTACTTCTTTTCTACAATCCTGAAACGTGTTAAAATACCACGTTCAGTCGTTAAGTAGTTAGGGCGTGATTTCGTATCAAACAAACAATCAAATTCATATTTGATAATATTGTGTTAGTTAGGATATTAATATTTACATCGAATACTATATTTTACAGTTAACATAAACTGTTCCACTACTTTTACTTTTAAGCGCATTTATCCAATTGCATTGTGAAAGAAAGTAGAAACAATTTTTTCCTAGTTTCTTTAAAATTAATTTTTTTAGAAAAAAAGGTACTTATCATATTCTTCCTTTAGGTTCGAATTAAGATACAAAAAGAAAATTTCTCCTATAAGTTTATTTTTTTTAAATAGAAAATATTTCATTTAAACAGTAACTCTTTGGTTCTCTTGCGTAATCATCACTCATCACTGCCTCATCAATTAGTCTCAATGCGCTTCATTAGTTTAATATCATTTATTCTTCTCGTCGTAATCTTATTTATCCGAAAATAGTAAGTATATAGGAATTACTAATATCATGACTGATGTTTTTCTCCTTCGCGTGAAGTACGAGATATTGGAATCATAACACTCACGACAAATTTACTTTGAGCTTATAAAATATATTCTGTTTCATTCAATATCACATGCAATGCTTTGCCGAGATCTGACTCTTAAAGTACATAATGTAATGTAAATATGCTTTACGGTACACTTTACATATTATTTACTTTAAGATAATTCAATAACCAACTCTATATACACATACATATTTTAACAGAATACATATATTACAAATTTCGGTACATTTTCTTAGAAATTGTATTTTTTCTTATTGCTTTATTTTTGAATTAGTTTTTCTTGTATAAAACATAAAATAATGGGTTTAGAATATTACTGTAATTGAGGTAGAATAAGTAATTTTTTTTTTACTCAAATCTATATATTAATACGTGATGATGTTTTACTAACTTTGTACCCCTTTTTACGAAAATTGCGCGGACGCAAGAGCATAAAACTTGGCACACTTATAGTTTATGTGCAGGAGAAGTGCAGAACGCTAATATTTTTCAATAATAATACTTATAAAGTACATTAAATCAATAAATAAAACATTACCCACACTACCATGCATTTCACACACACATGTTTCTTTGGTTTTTCATTTTGTTTATAGACATAGAAACATTACACAACACTACCATGCATTTCACACACACATACTTACTACAGACTTAGAGTACTGACATTGACATGTCAAATATCTATCAATATCAAAAATATATATATTTGCCTATACATACTCTGTGGTCAAATGGTTTCTTTGTTTTTCATTTTGTGCATAGACATAGAGTACTCAAAAAAAAAGTTAATTTGTTTCATTTAATTAAATATAAAAAAAGATTTTAATAATAATGCATAAAAAATACATTAAATTAGTTAATAAAACATTATACTAACCAGCATGCATTTGACACACGCATACATACTCTGTGGTCAAATTGTTTCGTTTGTCTATTATAGACGTAGTTGAAAAGTTTGTTTCCTGTGGTGTTATTAAATGTTTAAAGTTAAGTAAAGTTTTATTTGACGAATACTACGTTTATACAAATTTATGTGAGTTGTGTAGCAGTAAGATACATTTAAACGTATCGTCGTCTTTCAAGGACTATCATTATATGCATAAAGAAAGTTCTGTAGCAGCAATCTGCAATAACAACATTCAGGTACAAAAATTTTTGATATTGCTGGTTCAAAGCAATTATTGTAGTTTACGATTTCAGTAATTGCATATACTTTAGGATAAATAAGTGATTTTGTGTAAAAACTTTTTCTCTTCTTGATTTCAGTAATCTATGAAAGAACTTTAATTATGCCTCGACTTAGAACATTAACGAGTCGGAGTGAGAGACAAAGAAGAAGGAATATTTCTCTAAGAGGAAGGAATAATTCCTCATCAGTAGTATTAGATAGTAATATGATTTTGAGAGATGCATTTAAGTGTGCTCTAAATGTCATTCCAAATGTGTTTTTAAGTTATGATTGTGGATTAATGAATTTAGAGTGCAGGTTTTGCAATGTGAAACATTTTGAATCTGAAGTGACTTTAGGCGACCAAACTGCATTCACTTCATGTTGTCACAAGGGTAAAGCAATATTACCACCCTTAAGTCAAAATGAATATTTGATTTAAAATATTATATGATGGACTTTCTTCAAATGAACCTTCAATAAAAAGTAAATCAAAAAATTATTTTGAAAATATTCGGAAATATAATTCATGTTTTGCTATGGTTAGCTCAGAAGCCAAATTTGCTGAGGCAGTTACAAGTGGAGTGTATCATTTCAAAATACATGATGTTTTTTATCACAGTTCAGGTCCAATGACTGCCGCATATGGTCGCTCACCATGTTATGCACAATGATATTTTTATGATGGCATTAATTATAGATTACAAGAACATGTTATTCAAACATGTAACAACAACATAATGCATGAAATTTCACTGGAATTGGAACGCAGTAATCCTTTGTGCGGTCATTCATTGCAATGAAAGATCATTGTCAGAGAGTTGAAAATCAAAACAAAGAAATTTGTATGCTCATTAAAGTAAATCATCATTTAAATCTACGCCGATTTAATGATGCAGTTCAAACTGATGTAGCAGTAATATTTAGTACAGTTGATGGTGAGCCACCTTTTGAACGAAATATGATTTGTTTTTCAAAAGTTAATGGTATAATTAAGTATATCTCAGTTTTGGACTCATCATTAGACCCTTTAGCGTACCCACTGCTTTTTCCCAACGGTGATACTGGGTGGCATGTCAATATTGCTCATAATACACCAACTACATCTAATTCAAGAGACCCAGAAATAAATTAACCATGCTTTAGTATACAGCCTATCGACTAGCAATTAGAGATGATTTCAGCATGTTAAACCAATCACAAAAACTATTTCTGCAGTGGATTGTTGATATGTATGTGAGAATAGAGGGCTCATGATTACATTTCATTCGACAAAATCAAACAAATCTTAGGTCTGAAGTTTACAACAATTTAACAGACTACTTAGAATTGAACATGAATTGAACATTTCTTTTAATTTCATATAATTTGTTCAAAAAAGAAATTGGCAAATAACAGTCTTGGTAAAATCTGTGGTTATAGTAGTTAGTTTTCGACAGTAGAACTTTAATAATGTTTGAATATTATATTTTAATAATGTATATTAAGTCACTTACAATTTAAATTTATTATATGGTCGAATTTCGACCACTGGGCGACCACTAGTACAATTAAATTTATAAAACCATGAAGGCTATGAATAATATTTCATAAAGTAATACCGACAATGATGTTTTCCAATAAAATATAATTTAACTTTAATCAAACCATCGTCGGATTAATTACGGTAATTATATTATTCATCATATTAATAGAATTGTATCCGTTGGAGCATGTTTAATAATACATAATTAGATGATATAGACTTTAGTATAATTATGTAAAAAAATATGTTTAAATTAAAAAAAATACTTGAAAAGCTGAAAATTCTGCAAAAGCAGAATAATATCTTTGCAGTGTTCCTATTTTTAAATGTAGGTAAATATTGGTGCCCAATTGCTACATTTAAGTTACAAAACTAAACGACACGCCTTGTACATCAATTTCTTAATTGAAAGTAGCTGTAACATATAGTAGCTTTTTAATTATTATGTCTTTCTTATTTTGGCAAATTTAATTACGAAAAGGTCCCTATTACACAATCACTACTAGTATATTTATAACTTCTTAATAATAATTAATTAAGACGCATTATATATACATTTCAAAATATTAAATAAAAATGATTTCTCTTTCCTCCAAAAGTTTCAAGATAAACTAACTGTTCTATAAGGAAAGTGTTCTGTTTGACAAATTTAACAGACACCTTGAAAGACGTGAATCATTGAAATTTTCTATTCCCGTGTGAATACCGGATACAGAACCTTTACCAAAAAAAACAAAATAAAATATTTTACTTAAAACTTATACTCTAATAACACAAAAAAAGTTTTTTTTTAATCTATCAGTCGTTTATATATTATTGCTTAATAACTATAATTTATTTATTTATTTTTATTTTTAGGTTTTGAATTAAACATAATAATAATAAATAAATAAAACAACATGTCATTTGGTTTTCTTTATTAACCATCATTGTTATCATCATTAAAAAAATAGAATAGAAATATTGAATACATATTATATTATATTCTATTTTTAATATACTATTAAGACGTGCTGTTTTTGAAAATGCATTACATTATATATCTGCATCGGTGTATGCCGTCACCGCAGTTACTAACCTCTTAAAGGTATTTAGTAGCTAGGAAAAATAGCCACATTTATATTTTATTGGCTTCTTTAGAGAATTTAAAATTAACCTAAAATGTTTAACATTAAACACGAAATATATTATGCCCGTTCTAGTTATATCACACCACATATACATTTTCCTATCTATAGTAGTGATCGAGAATGCGGGTCACTTGTGAAGTAAGTAAGGTCACTCACTTCACTATCGCCGCCCTTGGCCTCTTGTAACACTATAAGATGTCTTTTAGGGTGACGACGCTCTCGTACTCTTGCTACATATATATTTGTATTAAAAAATATTACTGTTACTGCGTTCTGTTCATATTTTTATTTAATGGGTACATATAAAATAAATTAACATACTGTTAACATTAAGAATGGAAACACTTTGTGTGTGTTTAATATTTGAAATATATTTATTCTGTAAAAAGTTAAAAGAAACATAAAATTGCTAATTGATTTTAAAATGCTCCATAAAAGTACCATATTCAATAGTGGCCAGATCTAAAACGTTAATATAAGTTTTTGTACTAATGTAAGGAAAATAGTTTTATGAATGGGTTGAGATTATGCAAATCCATCGTTTGTATCGATGTATATTAGTAATTATTCACCATAAATAATATCTCGCCAGCGTTCCATACATAAAAACTTTATTTTACAAAACATTCAAATATTAGGCGACGTATACTTTAATCAAAATGTATAAAAAATGATATCTTTGTGTTTTTAAAATACAAGGGTTTGATAAAAAATCGACAGATATCTAATAGCAGCTGTGTTATCTCATGAATACTAAGATATTAACCGTACTCTTATTATTATTATTTTATCTTTATTAAAGAGCTGAGTCGCATTGCAACGATGTCGCTTTGTAAGAAAAAATGCAATTAATATATTAGATTACATAATATTCAATATTATCTTACTCTGATAGCAAATTCTACTAATTTATATAACACTATAGTATCATTTGATAATTAATCGATGAGCCAATATTAAGTTACAACCTCCTAGGTCTAACATACCGTACTCTTATTGAATTATCAAAAATTCACTTCCACACCTAGATCCAATAAGAGCGCGGGCGGGATGACTGTCAAACCATATTAACTGTAAAGATTAATTCACGTGTTTCTTAAATATGTATTGAAAAGGTTAACAATATATATACTCGTAAATAAAGAACATAGACCAAAAATTTCGATTATTTTTGAAAATCTAATATTTTTTTTATACAAATCTAATTTGAATGTTAAACGTTAGGTAATACTCATCGTAAATGACATTTTTAAGATTTTGTTCTTTTTTAAAATGAATAATGTCATATCGAAATAGACGTGAATAATTTTGAAACACACCCATACTGAATAAGTCCATTAAGTTATTTAAAAATCGACCCATAAATCGAAATTAATTTCATTATTATACTTCTAAAATTTGTAGATCAGTATAAATTATTCTTACGTTACTCTTATATCAGAGTGTAATAATGTGATAGCACACTACCGTGAAATAATAATCGTACATAAAGAACATGTGAGTCCATCACTCTTTGTTAATGTAACAAGGGATAAAAACTTTAGTGGGGTTTAGGTCTCTAACTATCAAACTTAAAATGTTCGTTTGATGTTCTTTATTATATTATTTGTCATACTTAATTATAACGTTTCTAAAATTTTATTCTAAAATACAGTAGGTATGAGTAATAATCTAATGAACATTGGAGCGTGACCTACATTCATCTTATATTCACAGTCTGCTTAACCATCTGTTGGTGATTAAAAGGATTGCTTTGCGGTACATTTTATGTTTACATCACTTTAGGGAAAAATAGATATATACTAGTGTATTTACTATAACTATAAATTAAGTAACAAAAAAATATCATAAGTTTGAAATTCTCTCAGATTATATTTATTTATTATCTATCTATGCCAGGTTTGTATACTGTTATGCAATCCATCTAATTACTATCGGACCTGTGGCTTACTTTACTAAGTAGAAGAGTTCAAGATAGTAATTTAAATAGAAATAGTAAACATAGATTAAGCCTTTTTGCGGATATTCACAGCAGTACTTTTTCATATCTCCGTGTCAAGTATTGGTGAGTTTATTGAACTGAAATATAAACAAAACGGTTTGAAGTTAAATGGTGGCGATTGTATTGAATTCTTTTACTTCATCATACCTTGCATTTTTACAAATATTAAACTTGATAGATGTTCTATTTATTAATAAGTCATTAACGGTAATTATAAATTTCTCAATTTATAATTACAAGCATAATTGATAACATGAAATGAGATAATTGTTGATTCATAATCAAAGTCTTTTTGGTTCAAAGGTCATACATCACACTTATGTACACTTATATCTATTATATAAAAATGAATCGCAAAATGTGTTGGTAAGCGCATAACTCAACAACGCATGGACCAATCTTATTAATTCTTTTTTTTAAATGTTCCTTGAAGTCCAAGGATGGCTCTAACGGCGAGAAAAATTTGAATAATTTCCAGGGAAACCCTAAAAAAGCCCTTTTCTTTTTCCTATACAAATATTTTAAATGTAGAATAAATAACTAAATGTAGAGTCAATTTGAACTGTATTGCTATTCAATAAAGTTGATATTAAATTACAAGCACTCATTGTTGTCTAAACAATGTAGGTGTGTTGCTAACGTCAAAGAGTCAATTCGCGCTTTATTGTCGCTGCACAACGTTCAAATTTAATCAAATGAATGTGTACACCCGACCAAATTGAAAAGTCAAAAAAAGTAAATGTAAGATTTGATTGGCCTTGGAATATTCTTTCTTTTGTTTTAGTTTCGGAATGCGACATAAATTGTCATCAGTTTTCACGTCATTGCATCTGTCAAACAAACTGCGTTAAAAAGCGCTTATAATATTTAATAATTAATTTTGATTGTATAAATACCTGTGATTAATAATTATTTCATGTGAATAAATTTAGGTAATTATATACGATATGCCTCCTATAAGACGAAGTAATTTAAGTAGAAGAACCCGAAATGCTACAAACCAAATGAATTACCGATCTTATCATACTGCACATGAACGTGACGACCGAAATGAACGCGAAAGAATTCGTATATCACGAACGCGGGAAGCGAGAGCGAGAGATTCAACTAATAATCGCGAAAGTTTGAATCGAGCTGCTTTCAATTACGATTTGTCAATTGACTACAGTAACCACCAATGTGTTGCTATTGGATCTATGAACTTGGTTTGCTCTTATTGTAAGGCATTGAAATACAAAAATGAAGCAAATGGATTGTGTTGCGCAAATGGGAAAGTGAAATTGATACCATTGGATCCACCACCAGAGCCATTGTACTCATTGGTTTCAGGAATAGAACCAGATTCCATACACTTTTTGTCAAATATTCAACAATATAACAATTGCTTTCAAATGACATCATTTGGGGCAACAAACGTAGTTCGGGAAAATTTCATGCCAACTTTTAAGGTATGTATTATAGCAGTTAATCATTATTATTTTAATGAACAAAATTTCCTGTTAACTAAGTAAATATGTGTCATTAACCTTCAGTTTCCTAAACCCCAAAACATATATTACTTAGTCATTATATTATTTGGTGATTCAGTATTAGCAACACTTTTATTATTTTGAAACACAATATAATTATTTGACGATGGATATTAGTTACAACTAATTATTACATATTGACATACCTAAGCATATCAATTATTATTTGGTGATTCAAATTAAGAGACAGATATACTTTTTAGGAACAAATATTATTTCTATTTGGCAAAAATCATTTTTTTTTATTTACAGATACAAGGCCAAATATATCATAGAGCAGGTTCACTGTTACCAATGTCAGATAGCAATTACAAATTTCTGCAAATTTATTTCATGGGCAATTCACCACGAGAAATTGATATGCGTTGTTCACATAACAATTCACTAAAGAGGTCTATTGTAGAACAATTACAAACTTTATTTCATGAGTACAATCAATTGGTTATGTTGTTTAAAACTGCACTGGATCGGATGCCATCTGATAATCACAAAATTGTAATCAGAGCTGATAAAACACCTGTTGGCCAACATGCAAGACGTTTTAATGCACCAACTATTGATGAAGTTGCCATCGTTGTAGTTGGAGAAAACTTGGAATCCCGTGATATTGTTTTACATCGTCGGAATGATCAATTACAACGTATAAAGGAAACACACCGCTCATATGACGCACTGCAATATCCCATTATATTTTGGCAAGGTGAAGATGGCTATGATTTTTCAAACAAGATGATAAATCCCATTACAGGTAATAAAAAATATTAGTTTAGCTATGGAGCTATATTATGAGTCACTATATTATTATTTTTTTAATTTTCAATATTATGAAAACAAAAAATTTTTTTCAGGTTCCGAAACCAACAAAAAAGTCAGTTCAATGAACTATTATTCCTACCGCCTAATGATTCGTGAAAATGAAGACAATCACATACTCAAATGTCGGCGATTATATCACAAGTATGTTGTAGACATGTATGTTAAAATTGAAACGGAGAGATTAACATTCATCAGGTTGAATCAGACCAAACTCAGATCTGAAGAGTATATTCACCTTCGAGATGCGATTAATACTGATGGAAATGCACAGAATGTTGGTCGGATGACTATTCTTCCAGCAACATACATCGGAAGCCCTCGACATATGCATGAATATGCTCAAGATGCCATGTCATATGTTCGTCATTATGGTACAGCAGATTTGTTCATCACATTTACATGCAATCCACACTGGATAGAAATCAAGCAGGAGTTATTCCCTGGGCAATCACCTATTGATCGTCATGATATTACAGCCAGAGTCTTTAGACAAAAGTTGAAATCTTTGATGGATTTCATTGTGAAACATTATGTGTTTGGAGAGACACGCTGCTGGATGTATTCTGTGGAGTGGCAGAAACGGGGATGGCCACATGAAAAGATAAGGCCAAATGAAGTTGATGCAGTAATATCAGCTGAAATCCCTAATGTAGGAGTAGATCCTGGATGGCATGAGGTAGTTATCAAAAACATGATACATGGTCCCTGTGGAACTCTTAATCAAAATTCACCGTGTATGGTGGATGGTAAATGTTCAAAGCGATATCCACGGACATTAATATCTGAAACAATCACTGGTAGTGACGGTTATCCTTTGTATCGTCGCCGATCGACAGCAGACAATGGAAGATCAACAATTGTCAAATTAAATCAACAAGATATTGAAATAGATAATCGCTGAATTGTTCCATATTCACCCATTTTATCAAAGACCTTCAAAACGCACATGAACGTTGAATCCTGCCATTCAGTAGAATCTATTAAATACATTTGCAAATATGTAACCAAAGGGAGTGATATGGCTGTGATTGGTATTAATGCAGAGAATTCCAATGATGAAGTTACCCAATAACAAACGGGTCGCTATGTTAGTAGTAATGAAGCAGTTTGGCGAATATTTTCTTTTCCTATTCTTGAGAGACATTCTACTGTTGTTCGTTTAGCTGTGCATTTAGAAAATGGACAAAGAGTATATTTTACAACACAGAACGCAGTACAAAGAGCTGTACAGCCACCACCTACTACATTAACCAGTTTTTTTGAGACATGCCAAAACGATGCTTTTGCTCAAACATTGTCATATTCTGAAACGTCAAATTATTATACTTGGAATCAATACTCCAGGAGATTTATACGACGGACACAAGGAAAACCAGTTCCAGGATACCCAGAAGTATATTTTACCGATGCGATTGGTCGAATTTATTCAGTACATCCAAGCAATGATGAATGTTTTTATTTACGACTGCTAATAGTCAATGTACGTGGCCTAACATCATTCCAACATGTACGAACTGTTAATGGTGATTTGTGTGGATCATACAGAGAAGCTTGCCAACGTTTGCAATTGCTAGAAAATGATGCTCATTGGGATCAACGATGCTGTAATATCATCAAAAGCTCATCAAATACGAACATTGTTTTCTATAATCATATCTACATGCTTCCCATAAAACCAAAAGGATTTGTGGATCAAGTACAAAGATAATATGTGTGATGATATTTTGTATCAAATACGGATTAGAAGGGGAAATCCAAATATACAAATGAGCGAAGAAATTTACAATGAAGTATTGATTTCAATTGAGGACATGTGCTTGATGATGTCAAACAAACTATTATTTCAATTAGGTCCGGCCGCGCCCAATCGTCCAATGCATGATGCTTTTAACCAAAAGTTGCACCGAGAAAAACTGTATGATCTCAACACTTTGAAAGAATTAATTCAAACAAATCTTCCACTATTGAATGAACAACAAAATTATGTATTTGATACACTTATGAAAGTAATAAATGATAAAAGAGGAGAGATTTACTACTTAGATGCACCTGATGGTACAGGAAAAACCTTTTTTGATTTCATTGATATTAGCAACAATTCGCTCACAAAATAAAATTGCACTTGCACTCGCTTCGTCGGGAATCGCAGCAACTTTGCTTGAAGGTGGTAGAACAGCTCATTCGGCACTAAAATTGTCATTAAACCTGCAAAGCAACGAAACTCCAACCTGCAACATTCCGAAGAACTCTGCAATGGCAAAGGTTTTGCAGCAATGTGAATTGATTGTTTGGGATGAATGCACGATGGCACATAAAAATCTTTGGAGGCTTTAGATAGAACCTTACAAGATCTCCGGAGCAATCATAACTCATTTGGTGGTGCAATGATTTTATTAGCAGGAGATTTTCGTTAAACATTGCCAGTAATTCCACGATCAACGCCAGCTGATTAACTTAATGCATGTACCATTTGAATTTAAACGACTACAGTTTCCAGTGCGGCTTGCTTTTGCTATGACCATAAATAAATCCCAGGGGCAATCATTAGGTGTTTGTGGTATTGATTGATATTGATGATAGGGCAATGTGAGAGAGTCAGCAGAGTAAAAACGTCTTAAGGTCGTAATATAAACTGCCACATTCCAAATCTATTTGACAGAACGAAGTCTGCCGAGTTGTATAAAAATTGTTGTATTTATAAAGTAAATATAAAAATTTATTTTTTTCATTTTTTATGATCTTTCTTTTAAAATTTAAATGTTTTTTTTTTGAGTTTAACTTTTATTATATGCATTAGTAAAACCACCAAATATTTTTAATTATGAACATCTTATTAAAATGATAAAGTAACATATTAAAAAAAGGATAATTTTACGATTTATTTATCATATTATTTAAAATATTAAATGATAAAAAAAATCCACCGGAAGTCTTAATATATATAAATCACGTGTCACGTTGTTTGTCCGCGATGGACTCCTAAACTACTTAACCGATTTTAATAAATTTACACACCACGTACAAATTGACATAACTTAAAAGATTTTCAACTTAATTCTTAGTCGCAATATTATTTTATTGCAAATTATTTGTTTAATATTTTGCAGTTAGCTCCTAACAATTCTAAAAGATGGCGGTATCTATTGACTGGATTGAGTAATTACGAATGAGGTATCTACCCTACCTACCTCATTCGTAAGTTTAGTGTTCCAAGTTATTTACTAAAAACTTTGTAATATACAAATAGTGTTATAAACTTGGATAAAATTTAAAAAATAATTCTAATTATTTTGTTTTTATTTTTGCTTAATATCGACTGTAATTATGGTTTTCATGACAGATGTAGGTACTCTGAACGTTACCCCTTAAACAGTATACTACAATGTAATATATCAAAAACAATAGTCACAGCAACGCGTGACCGGGTCTGCTAGTTTATATATAAGAGTATATATTTAGTTACGGAAAGTGACGTGGGTGATTATCGCAACCTTTGTAGTTTATGTTTTAAAAAAGATCAAAGCTTAAGCCTGTAGAAGAAAATTAAGCCTTTAGAAAAACTAAGGCTTTAAAGAGTTCGTAGAACAAGTAATTTACATCTTATAACTTTTTTAAAACATAGAGACACTTCTCATTGTCGCGTATAACAAGATATCTTTGTCTACAAAGTAAAGGCGTATTATAGGTATAACTAGATAAGTTTTTTGCACTAAAATGCTATTTTAAATGATTAGATAAGAAGAAAAAAATGTTATGGTGAGAAATTACTTGAATGATATGGGGAAATTATATTATTATTAGATTAAGATTATTAATTTGTATTTACAAGGATCATTAAAAATAAATCTTCCAATTAATAAATATTAAAAAAATATCAATACCCGAGGGTTCTAGTATACCCCCTAGGTTTAATATTTTTTTAACAATTAGAGATAAAAAAAATAAAATCAGGATAATGAGCAAGCTTAAAATGAGTTTATTTTCGAAATAAATAATATATTTAACCAAATCTGTATTAGACAGCGATCCAGATTATAATGGTAACTAACCTAGCATAGGGGCGCGGTGCTAGGTCAGTTACCATTATAATATTACGATGACACCATTTATTTATATCAAAAAACTTATTTTTCCATTAGCACAAAAACTATGTTTTATTATGTTGTTGTAATATACACGATAGACATGTAGTTCAGCGTATATTTATAATTTTAAAGTATTTAAAACCATTTTTCGGTGAAAGGAACCAGGGAGAAAAATGGTAGTGCTTCCACTGGCGGATAGTAAATATTTTCTTGATACAAAACCTCCAAAACGCAACGCTACGCAAATTCTCCTGCAGAGATAAACATTTTTCAAGTTTATGAAAACGTTGAATACGTGAGTGTCTATTCATGTTTCATTTGGACTTATTTTTGCCAAAACCTTTTGAATAATTTTTAATACACTGCTTTGTGTAAACGCTCTAAAATCATCTAAAGGTATGTTATATTAAAATATGATGTTTTATTCCGACATGGTCGTCATAAACTAAGAGTCTCCTTTGTTTTTATTACATCATGAGTACAAAGACCACACAGTATAGCACCAGCTAGTAAATATCTTTTTGAGAAGTAATCTTTTACAGCACTAATAGAGTACCTATATATTAAAATGTTATAAAATTGTGGTTGGTGCTAATTTTGTACGTTTTTAATTAGAGCAAATAAATGATACTCCTTCCATATTAATATCGAAATTGAATACTTCGTATTAATACAATGTACTAGCATATTGTGTTATTATATTTTTACACATTTTATAGCAAATTTTGATAATAAAAATATAAATGCTAAAAAATACAATTGAATTTCCACTTTAAATATTTATATAATTAAAATTTCTTATCAATATTATGTATATATGTACATCCGTTCTGTCTGTATCTTCAACTAATTTCACCTCAGAAACAATCATTTCTATTTCTGCCAATTATTTCAAGATAAACTAACTGAACTTTAAGAAAAGTGTTCTCTTTGACAAACTTAACTGACGTCTTGAAAGACGTGAATAATTGGAATTTTGTATTCCCTCGGGATTATTGAATATAAAATATTTATAAAAAATAAAATAAAATATTTTCAGTTTTATCTATCCTAATAAATAATACAAAAATGTATGAATGTATGGAAGACAAATATTATTTTATCCTGGATAAGGTATTTTAAATGAAACTGACCTCTATTTATATGTTCAGTTCCGTGAAAGAAATATTAAAACACGTCGATGTAAATTGTACGTCTTTACATATTATTAAAGAATAAATATTTATGTAATAACATATTTATATATCTCACTAACCCCTTAAAAGTAGTTAGTACCTAGTAGAGTAACCATATATATATATGAATGAAGAAAATTGAGTATTAGTCAGTTAGTTATTTTATAAACAAAACCGTATTTCAATAACTTACCAATTATTAGATTATTACCGATTATTACCAATAATACCAAGTTATTAGAAACTCAAATACTTAAACTGTCCTTATTTATTTAGATTTCTTTACAACTACACAATTCATAAACATATTATAGATTTCATCTTGTTTATCCTTTGCTATAGTTTCTCAGGGTAATGTTGCAAAAATTATTACTAATCCATTTAGGACTTTTTATCATTATTAACTTTTAAACGTCCGAAAACAAAAACTTTTACATTTATAATTATTATAATTATTATAATATGGTACTACTACAATGCCTAGTGTAAGTGTGAACTGAAAAAATAAAATAATGACCGCTAACAAGTGAAGCCACTCCACGAACATATGTTTTAAAATTCAAAGTTACGAAATGAATTTACCGACAAACCTCAACTCTCCTGCGGTAATTAAAGCGCGTTGTACGAGTACGTCAAGCATTGTATTATTAACACGGATGTTTTATATAAGTAACATAAACTTTAAGGAGTGATAGTAATGATTGTTATGTTATTATATTATATTATATTATTATAGTAATGATTGTTATATTAGTAAAACATATTATTTATCACTAATGCTTTGTACCACTTCAATAATAAAAAGTTTTTTAAGAAGTATTTTTCTGTTTCGTGTACATTTAATATTAAAAATATATAAATTTAATCAGTTATACATATTTCGAAGGTATATTTTTCACTTCGCAGGGCTTTAACATCAACTGTATTTAAGTAAAAATGCACATTATAATATATAAATAAATTAATAATAAATATATACATTTTTATACAAATTAGTATATTTCAAAAGTTAATGACAAAAAATAAACCTTTTTGAGTGACTAAAGTTGAACTCGAACCCAAACTATTTAATTACATTTTAAAATTAAATACAAATACGTCGCAGCTATCGCAGTCACAGAAAGATAGGAATTCTGTCACAAATAACTTATAAAACAGGAAACACCTTGAAGAAAGTTTACTTAAGACAGTTGTAGACCACGTCCTAAAATGAGTTAGATCTTGAACTAATTTAAAAGTAGCATCCCCTTGCTACGTACAAATTTAGGTACAAAAATTGTGACTGTGACTTTTACATATTGATAAAATAAAGAAAAGCTATCGGTTTTAGATTTAGGGAACATATCTGAGATCTGAAAAATAAGATAATATAATATGTACACATTATACGAAATACAATGAAACAGCAACTCCACAACGTGACCACGTGTATTGTAATGATACAATGTATCTGTGCAAATTTATACAAAATCAATCAGTTATCGGAAAATAATTAAAATTAATCCCTATCAAATTAAAATTGATCGTGAAACGATTAACGATTGCGTTCATTTCACTATTTTGTTTGTTACGGAAAATAAGGTTATGTTTAAACGAATTGCCACTTCAATAATTAATTAACAAACATTCTAAATATCGATACGTCATTGCCTATATTAGTTTTTACAGTACAATATGAAATGTCTCATTAGTATGATATAATTTATAAACAGCTTTTGACTGCGTCATTACTTTTAATATTATTTTATACCTAGTATCATTAATTCGCGTCAAAATGTCAAAAGCGTTTTTACATCGTTAATGTTCTGTCAGATTTAATATTTTTTTAGTAAATAATTTATATGACAATTTACAGAAAGCTATAAATGGCTAGCTTTGTGACTGCGGTTTCTTTCGAGTAGACAATCGTGGTTTACAAAATTTCGTTAATTATCCATCACGTACAATTTCAAACCTACAAACTTTCAAACTTATGTTAACATTTATTAAGAACAATAACAAATATTCTAAAAGAAATAAAAAGTTATTTCTATTTCTAGATATCAAAATACTACTAAATGGTTCTCAGGGTCACAATTAATCAATTAAGAGCAAAACTACTTGGTACAATACGAGTACGAGTCCTCAGAGATATAAACGTTCAAAAGTTTAAATAAGTCTGAACTCAGTAATTAAATTACGGTTAAGCAACGAATTTCTTAAAGACGACAGACGTACATAACTTGATAAATGCCGAGCAGACTGAATCTAGCTTATAAGATATTTATTATAAAGAAATGGCATTCGTTTTTGTTGTCATTCTTATGTTTTATAGATTAATAAGAGTAGAATTGTTAAAATATAAAAATAATATAAATTAAAACCAACAATTAATGTTTAATATAATAGATTGGTAAGTGCTTTGTATCAGTTGGTCTCTAACACCTGTAACCCGAATTTTAGAGTAATATTGTGTAGTGTGAGATTAGCTTATATCTGCTTAGTTTTACTTCGGATTCTTCTTTTTACTTTCTGTAATTTTACGTAAAAATCTTTTACCTAAAAATTCATGTGAATAACATTATTATTTGTGTTATACAAAAAAAATTTAATCAATTTAGTATTTTATTTTTTACACTATAATCAAAGATTTGTTTGTACTCGTATGTTATGTAAATTTATATATATTCTTTATACAAACAGACGCGACGGGTGCAATATTTAATAATATCTAATAATCTATAAACAATGAATATCCCTATAACTTGTAAGTAATATGAACTGAAATAAATGTAAGTAATTTGTTTATTTTTATGCTACTTTTACTATTATCTCGAATATATTAGCACTCTTTAAGACGGTTAACTGGGACTACCCTCAGGAAGAGAGGATGCTGTCATTTGTAAAACTACACACTATAAACCACTGGTTACTCTCATCGCCTTATTGAGACTACATGGGATGAGTTTCGCACTCGATCATGACAAGGTACCAGGTATGAAAAGAATATAAACATTTTATTTTCTTTCACACAATGTGTTATAAAAGATTTATGTGATCATAAATTTTTTAATACAACTAATATAAAATGTAGAGTGGATGGACACGCACTTAATAATAAAGATTGTTTTAATGAAAACTAAAAACTTTTTATAAAATTAAGATGAAAATCAAACCCACCGCTTGGATCGTTGAATTATAGTAATATTTCAAAACACCCTTACAAAACAGGTTTAAGCATACATACACTTTTAAATATTATCAAAAGAGAAAGAAGTATTAAGCAGTTAAAAGACATTTTTATTTTTTTTTTAATAAATTTTAATGTATAATTCCTAGAGAATACAATACAAAATGATACAAGTTCAAAATAATATTGCTTTGATGTAATCTGTGAAACATTCTCAAACGTACATGAGACAGGCTCTGACCATGTCAAATGGCCTTCAGCTTATGTTTCGTCAGACAGTGTTCGTGTTGTACGTTAACAGACCTCTGTTTCATGACTCGAGTGTAAAGTTTAAGTTTCAAAGTGTAACGAGATGTTAATTCAAACTCTCAAACATCCAGCAACGAAGTTATATAATTATGGCACTATATTAATTATACTTATGGTTCTTATTTAATTTATACTGTCATGTATTGTAATGTACATGTAATCCTGTTTCCATAAAAGTTAAACTTACCTGTAAAGATGTTAATTAATTTATAGCTTTAAACTACTTAATCTTATTCATTTCAGAGGAATATTAAATTTCCTAAGCTTCTGTACAGGTCAAGTCCAACATACAGCTAAGTAACTGTTTCTATATATGAAATAACAAGTATTTAATTCAGTTTTTGAAAATAGAATTGAAGTCAGGCTTTTAATGTAATTGTTTTAAAGTTGTTACAAAAGGCGTTATAGATAAAAAAATTGTTGTTAAATAAAATGGTCGTCTAAAAGTTATTGTTATATACTTCTTTCACAAAAAACTTTATTTAAAAAAAAATATTTGGATTTGTTATAAGATTATTTAAAAATAAGTTCACTAATTAACACTAAAGATGTTACAACATAACGTTCTAATTGTTAATAACAAAACATGGAGAACGGTTTGTCATACCGAGGTGCGTTTAATAACGTAATGGAGGACAAATCCAGGGCGAGGCGTGTTTTAACAAGTCATAATTACACGTGAACTCGTACTTGCTTACATAAAAATAAATAAATATAATTAGTATTCATAAATCCATTTTTACATTGAAAATTTGATTTTTGTTTGAAAAGTAGACCAAAAATCATGTAAATGTATTTGTTACAATATATATATTAGTTTTATTATATATTAATGCCGTCCACGATATTCCGCTATAAACATTCATTAGGTGTGAAAATGTTCTTGCAAAATTGATCTTAATTGTTTAAATTACTACATAGTTAAAAAAAATCCTATGTTTGACAAAAGGCAGTATTATATACGCGATTATAAGTTTGTTTATTTGTTACACTTACATATCTTAAGCACTCAATTAGTCGACATAAAGTTGTTGCATTGTTCGAATATTGTCAGAGATACAGAAGGGACAAGAACCGTTAGATAAATTGTTTTCTTCTACAACCTTTGATGAAGCTTTCTCATAGATAAGGCACATCAAGTCATTCTACATTTATATTTCTTTTCTCGATTGAGAGATTTTAAAAACGTATACCTATACGAGTATATATAAATCGACTAAATTAATACGAAATTCGTACTCTAAAATAACCTGCCAAACTCACGGTATTCTTAATTTTAAATTGTATTTCTTTAATACTTATGTAATATCACAAACAAGTTTAACTCAAGCTTAAAGGAATATTGCATATTTATAACCATATTCCACCAGACTTGAAAATCTAGAAATGATAAAAATATATAATATTGGCTTTCCGTCGGCTTGTGTCAAAATATCAAGAGAAAATATTGAGCCGTACTAAAGCCTTATTGAAATGCCAGTATGCGACTGGCGTTCAATTTTAAAACTTAATATTAAAGAATAAAGAAAATCTAAAAAGTAATAATACATTATAAATAAAAAAGTACCTTTATCTATACAATACCTATATCAATTGTTTAAAGAAAAACAGGTTTATTAATCTGAATAACGATTATATTTTTATTAACAACAATACAGATATTAAATAAAAAACAAACACCGCAATAACAACCGCTAAATCTTACAGTGTCCTCTTACTCGATTTGCTGTCTTTAGTAATAACTGGGAGCATTCTACTAAGATATGGAATAACATGTTGTGTTTATTATAATATTACTTTTAATTATTTAAATCTGTTATAACAGCTTACATCTTGTTTACTGAGTGAGAGAGCCCGCAGCGTAATTCAATAGTGTGAAAGCTTCGTTCAGACATCGCGCTTTATGAGATAACTCAATTACAGCGCTTAGAGCGCGTCCATCGGTCAGCGTAATGGAATTAAAGACTTTAAACGATCGTGATATATATGATGATAATAAGTTCAATTAAATCTCGTCCATTTCTGGATATATTCACTAACAAACAGATATACAGACTTACAAATAATACGTAATATAGTTCATATGTAGACCAATATGAATATTATTAATATACCAACACTATCCTTACATTTTTATTATACATAGAAAGACACACTCAAGATATTCATTCATATTAAAGTAAAAATACAAACCTTAAGCAATAGCATATGAATTATTAATAACAAAAATTAGAAAACATCAATATGTCTAGACAATAGACAAAGGATTCGATTAAAATGTTAAACGTTTCACACACGACAATAACGAATGAATGAAATATATGAAATATTCATGCTCCATATAACGTCGGATAAACCACCTGCAAATCATAACAATTCGTGTGAAAGAGCCTTCAATTGTAATCTATAAATAACTATTTATATTTTTCTTTGACAGGATGTTATTTTGTCATTAAATTTATTTACATATTAATTACATTTAGAATGTAAAAATTATCGATACGGGAAGGATACATTTTAAATTATAAGGTATAATATTATTATTATTATTAATATATTTGATAATAATTGTAAACGATTGAATTAATATCGTCAATAACTTTTACCACAAATCGGATTTGATGAAATATTTTTGCACTTCATAACCTTTGTATTTATGATTATAGAACATACAATATTACAATGAGATAATTACAACGACTATTAGAAAAGGATCTTTAAAAACGTAAGGCTAACTATTGCACGTGAATGTTCCTGTTGCTGCTTCTGTCTGTGTTCAATCAATATCTAATTAACTAACCTTTCGTTCCGTACATTCTTCTCCATATCGTCTTTCAATAGATTTCTCTTTTTTAATCCTCTACCATTGCATCCCTCCATTTACTCTCTAACACTCTTCATAACATGTCTTTTATCCCTCATAACACCTTGCCGTGATTACCTTTCTGTCACTGGCGCTACTCAAGCTTCCCCTAATACCATCATTTCTTATCTGTATTACTGATATATTTAATAAATAAAATACAAATCAAAATATTTACTTTCACAATTGTGTCTTAAACGACTCAATGTAAACTCAATCCTGGAATAATTAAGTAGAAAAGACGCGATCTTGAAGTTCTGAATTTGATAATTACCAAGTTTTGTGACCAAATATAAATGTAAAGGGTCGGTGCTCGATATAATTGATAACAAGAAGTCTGGCGTTAACAATGAATATACGACTATAAAAAGATATCTTATTGCATTTTCTATAATTAAATAAAAATGGGAATTAAAATATCTGACGGATTCAAATCCAAATTAGATTTTTTAAAAAGATCAGAGTCGGTGACTCCATCGGATTCATCGACTTTTTTATCAGTACAACTCATACTTATTAAATAAGTCAAATACATTCAATTATAAATTCTTGGGAATAAGAAAACACAGCACACTGGAAAAATAATATTTTTTATTAATTAAAACATCTAAATGTATCAATAACAACTAATTTATAATAAAAGTTATTTACACTCCCACAGATATACCCACTTTTTATAATCACTCACAATAAATGAAAACTTAACTAAACTTAAAATTTTATTATGAATAACAAAGAATTATTCATAAAGTTTCTAAAAGAATATGTAAGCATTTATAATCACTCGCAGTAAGTACAACACTAATATGTTCTTATCACGATCCAACTCGAGCACCAGCAAAAAGTAAATTGTCGAAGCGAGTTATCCTCTATTTAAACAGTTCTCAAATAAGTTGATTGTTTGACTCTTTTCCTTAAAACTGTCAATATCACACGATCACGTGACAGCTTTGACTTGACTAATAACTTTAGTCAAATCAAAGTATTACAAATTATTGAAGGATAACTTTCATTACACGAACTCTTAAATGTTGCCATTATTTATTTTGACTTCATTTATCTTATTGTTATAATGTAATTAACAAATGCTAATTACGCAACAAAATTATTATTTACTTCCAATATTTATTACAACACTATATATTTACAAAAATACCTTATTATACCTTATAATATTTTACAAACATGGGGTGACGGTAAGTTACTTTACTTAGATAGATCACATAGAGTGACAGCATCATTTATATTTACCAGTTATTTACTTTAATTATGCAAAAGTGATTTAATTATACAATTTAAATGGAAATCTGATTTAACATCGGAAAGTTTTACCAAAATAAATGTTTTTAAATGTAAATAAAAAAATCGCCACTTGTGAATGGCTGATCTTTTATATAAAACATATTTTTAGCAAAATCCACCACAAATAAAATATTCCAATGGGATTTCAATATGAATATATTTAACAGATCCGTGGGTACATCGCTCAACGTATGGATATTATTTTTTCACATTTTATGTCATATCTATTTATTTATATTGTTTATCGTCTGCCGGGTATTGAATTGTTAAGCAACAATTTTTTTTATCTACCAGGGAACCATAGCTGCTATATGAGGTGAAAAAATCAAATTTAAAAAAAATACTATATTGGACTTGTATGGATCTGAATGCTACTCAAGGAGTATACGAAAATCAAGTTCATATGGATATAGACGTGTGGTGTAACGAGAATGTATAAAGTAAGATATAAGTAATAGATAGTTTGAAAGAAATACCAGTGATAGAAAAAGTTATAATATATTTTTGAGTCATGGTTACTTAATGCGATTAAGGACCAAAAACATGTAAAGAGTCTTAAATATGAATGTTGATTAGTATAAGAGAAAAAGAAACCGAACAAGACATAGATGGAGTGAGTGAGAAATGATATGACAAATAAATAAGTCTTGATTGAGATGACATAGTATGAGAAAATTTAACATTTTGCGTCGACCCCAAATAATTAGTATAGTTGTGAATGACCTACGAGTATAGCAAAATATTAACAATATTGAAAAAAATACTGGAAGCAAATTAAAGAAAACAATATTTTTTTATACGTTTTTCTATAATGATATTTAAGTTCTAGATTACAGACCTATTACCATGTACCCTCTGTAAGCTGTCTGGGTCGGAGCTGCTGGAGCATTGTATTAATAACCTACCTAAGACAACGGGGTTAAGTAGAGCAGAATGTTAAATGAATCTACATCTTCTAAATAATTTTTATTTAGTTTCAATAGATAAAGTTCAATAACACTTCAGAGGGATAATATCTTAATTGAAAAATTTGTTATACTCAGAAATATTGTTTATGTGTAGTGTTTTTTTTGGGTGGTTGATACAACCATATTTTCATTACTTTTACTTACCGTATAATGATATAAAGGTATATAAAATACTGTGTGAGTGAAGTGTCAATGTGTTTGTTTTTTTATTATCATTTTACATCGGAGAAGACGATCTATACGATGTGGTATTAAGATAACTTATTCACTAAGTTTATACCATTTTATACCTGGAGTTTACTTTTAGTAAATAATTCGAAGTTAAATTTGTCATTTTGATATTGGAAATATTAAGTTATCTTTAACTTAAGCATAACATAATTAATTCTACACGAAAATAAAACTAAATGTAAAGCGATGTAAAATTTAAATATTGTCCTTTTCATTGAATTCAATGCAAAGAAAAATTTTGTTAAGTATAAAATAAATCGAAATTAATTTTCCCACTAATTTTGAAAGAAATGCTTTCAAATCTTATGGGAAACTTTTCACGATATAAGATTCTTATAACAATTGATTGTCATCTAATAAGATATTGTGTAAATTGCACATTGCCTTTCTCCTTAATTGTACTCGTATATTCTGTTTAATAAATTTTAATACATCGAAATCATTTAAGGATTTGAGGTCAGTTTTTTTAAATAGTTTCGCAAAACACTCACCGTCATCTTAGAGACAGCTAAAGATTGCATTTAAAATTTAAAGTAATTGTGACAGATTCTTTTAACTGTAGCAATAATAATTGCTATAGTTAAAAGAATCCCTATTTGATAATTATAAAGCAATGTATTTTAAATTTAATAGAATTTTATATAATAGTTTACATTTTTGGGATGGATGAAAATAACTAAATCGAAAAGTCCACATAAAAGAAGTTAGTCTTTATTTCTAAATTCAACGTGTATTTACGAGTACCTGTCTAAAATGTTTTGGGTCACAGGAATGTGTCGTTGATAATGCACATCCAGCGTCTTCTAAAGTATTTTCACAAAATCTATTTGTTTATTTAAATAATGTAGAAGTCAGTTTTGATGAAATGTAACCTTAATGACTGAACTGTAACATAGTTTGCTAATTTTCCGGATGAACTTTTTCATGAGAGGAACATCTTACCGAAGCATCTATTAACTATACTACTTACATAAACTAATAAACTCACCCACTGACTGAGATCAAGTGAAATACAAGTAACATTATTACTATCTTAAATATATAATATGATTGTGGAAAATATTGGGATATAGTAAACATATAGTTGAGCATTCAGTATGACCATATCCTATTAGCCATGGAAATGGAATGAAATTATCCATTAAGCACATTATCTTCACTAGAGTATCCTCTGATGTAATATTATAATGAATATTCAATGTATAGTATGGTATTAATTCAATGTTTAATGAATATCATCGTGTGTTAATGTATCACTATGGAGTAGTCTACTGCTTACGTTTATATTAAACAGTACATTTAATTGGATCAATATGATTCATTGCCAGGTGCTTTATACTAATGTTTTATTTAGTAACTGAATTATTTTTCAATTTTGTTAAGTTTTATAATCTAGTTTTAGTTATTAGTATGTCTCGGTCGTAGCTAGTACAGTTAACAGCATAATAAATAATAATATTATAATAATTATAATTAATTGATTGCAGCTGGTATGTAATCTTCAGAGACTGCCGTTATCATACTCTAACAGAACAACAAGTTGCGGGAGTAAATGTTGAATATACCTTTGTAATAATAAATAGTAGTATAAAGTAATATAAAGAGTCTGTTTAAACCACAGATAGATCATTTGTGTTATATTTTATTAAAATTATATAATATATATTTTTGTTACTTTGAAAATGGTTAATCTCACAGTTTGTCGACAGACATATGACATATATGACAATATCTATATAAATATAAGCGATTTACCACTCACTGACTCATAACGAAATCTCTGAAACTATCTGTGCCATTAACTTAAATTTTTACGTAGTTACTTTTTTTGTGACGTAGACGTCCACTAAGAACGGATTTTACGGAATTCCTATCCCAACGGATTTCAACTTTATGCATTGCGCCAAGTTTCAGAACTGTAGGAGCTATACATTTAGCGCGGGGGTAAGAGTTACTCTAGCAACGGTTACGAAGACAACGGATAATATGACAAAGGTTACCATAACCACCTAAATTCATATCCAAATTAATAGTTTGCCCAGCGAAGCAGGAGCAGAAGCCGGAATAAGCTAGTATTTTTATATATTGCGAGCATTCATATACTCTTCACGAAACTACACTGTATTCGCGTCTGGAAATTGAAATCCTATATAAATATATAAGTTTCATTGAGTAACGTTTATTAATTTTTGGAAATAGATAAATCAAAAAGTATGTAGTCGATTTAGTAATCGATATTACTATATCAGTTATTTTCTTCAGTTATACTTAATTGCAAAAAGAATTAAAGATTCTAAAACACGTAACGAGAACGTTTACATATTATGAATAAAGTATAATGTATAATGTGTTTTGTGTATTTTTAATTAATAAACATATCAAATTAAAATGTTTTGATTTAGACAACGTAAAATTCATAATGGCTCGTATATTTTTCAATCAGTTTTAAAGTGCGGATAATTCAGCATTATTTGATTATATTTGGTAGAAAATGAAATAATTTGTCCGCTAAATTTTCGCTAAAAATTCTAAATTGAGGCGCAGTTGGGAAGTTCGTTTAGAAGGTTCTGAAGGAATTTCTTTTATGACTCACTTAACTGAACTTCAACGACGAGAATATATTTTTTTTCGAATTTGCTATTAAGATTTTATAAAAAGAAAATTTATAGAAAAAAGACCCAAGAGCTGTGGTTTTGTAGAATATATATATGTATTGTTCAGTACTTGATGACGCTGACAGTTGAAGAAGTCAAGAAATATAATATTTTAACTACATTTAAGACATTAAAATAAAAAGAAAACAATCATCGTGTTGTTTTTTTTTTATAATTTACATTTTTCTTCAAAATATGTTAAATTTCCAAACCGTTGTAATACTAATTATAGCTCCATCTTGTCTTTGCTTATCAGTTATAACACTATTATTGGTGATACTTACACACAAAGCAGTTATTAACTTTATATTAATTTGTCATACATTATGTACTTAATTAATTGTCTTGAATAAAACCAATTATCTTTAAGTTGAGGAAAATAAGGATCTTTAAAATGTTTGTTTTTAACAGTTCAAAAAATTATCGTTATTAAATTTACGTTTTAAGATGTAGTTAAAGTGTAGAGCGCGGTCGATGTGTTAGTGTTTATACGGACATTGAACTAATCGACCCACAATTACTTTATCACATACTGATCGTACTATCGGTAATACTCAGTGGTCCGTTTGAGTGAAGTAGATCTAGATCATATTTCAAATATTAGGTCATGGTTTCCGTTATAACCATCTTTAAATGATACAGAATGTTATGTAATAGTGAAATCACTTTAAGGTTGTTTGACTGTATAATGTTCAGAATTTTTAATTATTTCACTGCAAAGCTATCTGTCCCGTATCTTGTTATCTAAAACTTATACTAAATGTTATTTTATTAGTATAAATCGTTAAATTTAATTAATTAAATGTGGAAGGCTTTATCGTTTATTCATGTCACAATAATAAATTAAAATATAAAAAACATAACATGACAATAAAATAATATAAGTTTCAGTACATTTGTATATGGAATAATGAGAGTTCAAATAAAACAGAATAGTGACCTCTATTCTCCATTCCTTTAAATATATATTCATATTAACTGAACGAGTGCAGAAACTTATTAAGAACTTCGCCAGAGCTAACGACCCCTCTGTAGTCGACAGGATCTCTTTGTGGCGATTTATATCTTAATAGCGCTTGTAAAATAGATAGATAGTGCATTTTAAAATATTAATAAAAATGCCTTTAAATTCGTAAAACAAGAAATTTACTCCAATTATTTATAAAAATTATATTTAAAAAAAACTTCAATTATTTCTGAACGGAATTAATAACTCTATTTCCTTGTAAAGAAGGACATAGATTTCTCTGTCACATGCCAAAGTAGGGTATTGAAAGTTTCTACAGTGTATTTCAATACAAGTTTCCTTTCTCATGGATTAAATATAGGCTAATGCCTAAGAGTAATAACAGAAGATTAGAAGAGTATTTTTATACCAATATTGTTTTAAAAATAACTCCAGGGCAATTGAAGAAAAGAGATTTATTTGTGAAAGAATGGTATTTGTGAGATTTAAAGCAAACGTTTAAATAGTTTAGTTCCTTTTGATGATGGCAGACAGTTGTAAAGTTATAGGAGATCTTATGGTCTTACCATCTTATGACTTTAGCATCCTAAAATAATACGATTTTTAAATATTAGAGTTTTTAGAGTAGTAAAAAATCATGAACATACAGTTAAATGATTGCCTTAAAAACGTTATTCTATTTAAGAAATAAAATGTTTTATAACCCATAGTGGAATAAAACATTATTATATATACATAATTAAGATTTTTTTTTTGTTTATATTGAAGGAAAAATTAAGAGTATTGCTGTATGGAGAGATTAATTGTGTGTAATAATTGATTATGATGTAATATTAAATAGAAATGAACAATTAACATTCAAGAAATAAAACATAATATTATATAAGATTCTTTAACAAAATGTTATATTCAAACAGTGACTGTTAATTAAACTGAATGAAAGCATAACGCCAGATAGTTATAATCATGTAGAAAAAGTCATCTAAATAATATATTTTTCTGACACAGTGATTAGTAGCAGCGTATAGCTTGTGCAGCTGAATATAGAAACAAAAATGCTAGTAAGTATTACTGAGAATTGTTAAAATAATGGAACTACCTTGGCAAGTATAATTTTATAAAAGAAAAAAAAGTTAATATCTCTCATTAAAAGTGTTGCTTTTGTTCCTGTTCAAGATAAAATAGTTAATTAAAAATCTAATTAAATACAATAAATAAGTATCTACACTATAGTTATTTTATAGCTTATTAAGATGAAACAATCTTAATTATAGCAATTTAGATGAAACCGTTGTCATAGTCTCAAAGTTTTGACAATTCATGAAGCGACCACCCGTGATACAATTGACTTGAAGCTTTAAAGGAATCATTCGACCTAGTTACGTTTGGAATAACAGGAATAATACGAAAGCCAAATAGATAGAACGTACACTCTCTTGTAGCATAGATATCATTTTAACAATAGGTTTAAAACCATTTTAACTTAAAAATTCCCTTAATAATTCTTTTATTATATAAATCTTTTACAACTTATTGTATTTGATTAGACTAAGTAATGAATAAAGTTTTTAGCTTTTACAAGAATAGCTTGGCACGGGGAAAGCTTTTGTAAATTACTAATATCTTTTTTATCGTTCATCTTTTTTTAACTTTTTATACAGGTTAAGATTATATAAAAAATTAAGGCAAATTTTCTAAGAACAGTTTCTAAACAAAGTAAGGATACCTGCCCTCTTAAACCTGAAAATTAACAGTACCATTCCTAATGTTTTATTATCAAATAAAAACATTTCCCTTTTATTTCATAGTTATTAAATTTTCATTAATGTAAATACTTTAATCTTAATCAGAAATAGATATTCACATTTCAACCTAGTCCTAATAAAAATCTATGCCTGGAATAAACTAAAAAACTCACCCACTGACTGAGATCAAGTAAATATACAAGTTATATTATTACTATCTCAAACATATGATATGATTGTGGAATATGTTGGAATATAGTTAAGCATTTAGTAGCTCCATATCATATTAGCCATACAATTTATATGGAATTATCTATTAAACAAATTAGCTTTATTAGAATAGCCTCAGAAGTACTAATATAATGAATATTCACCGGGTAAAGTATGAAAATAATTTAATATGTTAAGTGAATTAATGCGGTAACTAATGGAGTAGTGTTTTACTTCCCGCTGACATCAATCAGTCTAATTAATTGGCTCAGTGTATTATACCTTAACGGTACTTTATATTTCTATGTTTTATATATAATTGATTATTTTTATATTTTATTAAATGTTATAACCTAGTTGTTGATTTCTCACTTGTTTGATAGAATTCAGAGGGTAGAGGTGACTGGAAAAAGATCGACTGCCAACTTCTGTAGACAAACATAATGAGATAGTATTGTTTGCTGATGACACTTCTTTAATATTTAAAGTAAAACGGCATCAGGTAATGTATGACGATGTAAACAAGGCTCTCTCTAGAATAGTGCATTGGTTTAGTGTTAACAACCTGTTGCTTAATAGTAAGAAGACTAAACTTCTTAGATTTGCTACTTCTAATATTAAACAGGTGCAAACTAATGTACTTTTAAATGAGGAAGCGATGGAAGTGGTGGAATCCACAGTTTTTATAGGAATCACTGTTGGGCCCTCATATAGCTGGATTGGCTAGTAAACTTAGCTCTGCCGCGTACGCTGTTAAAAAAATTAGATTCCTAACTGACGAGGCTACTGTTAGTTAGTGTATTATAGTTATTTTCATAACATAATGTGTTATGGTATCCTACTGTGGGGTACTGCTACTGATATAAATACTATTTTCGTTATATAAAAAAGAGCTGTCCGTGCAATTTACAACCTGGGCCCTAGAAATTCTTTAAAAGATAAGTTTAAGCAAATTAATGTACTTACGGACGCCAGTCACTATATTTTTGAAAATCTTAAATATGTACATAAAAATACTGAAAATTTTATTAAGCACAGCACACACAATATCAAAAATATTTTTTTCCTTTTTACAAACGAAAATGACGCAATTCATGATAAATAATAAATATTTCGGGCCTAATCACCAGAAAGGGTTTTTGCCTGGCATTTCTGGTTGCCTCGAACATAACACGTTACTATCGGAAAGCCTTAAAGATGCCAGAACTGGTGAACGACAAATAACGGTATGTTGGATAGACTTAGAAAACGCTTTCGGGTCGGTACGACATGAACTGATGATGTTCGCGCTAAAGTGGTATAACTTTCCAACGTTAGTTAGTAACATGATTGCATCATATTATTCAAAATTAAAATTTTCCATAATCACAAATGAAAATCATTCCAAACCCTTAAATTACAACATTGGTTTATTTCAAGGCTGTTGTATTTCTCCAATAATATTTAACATAGTAATCAATATTTTAATAGATAAATTAATTAAAAACGAAAAGAAATGGGGTTATCGGTTCAAGTTTAACAATAAATATACAGAATCCATACTAGCATTCGCAGACGATCTCGCGATACTACACGTAATCCAAAACAATGTCAGCTACTTTTAAATGTTGTGGAGGATTTCTGTGTTTGGACGGACGGATTGAGGACAAAACCAAATAAATGCTACAGTCTATGTCTGGGTAGGCGGAACACCAGATATACCTCTTACGATCCGGGTCTTATAATAGGCGGTAAGTGCGTTACTACAATTACCGACGCAGCTCCGTTCAAATTCTTAGGCAAAAAAATCGATTACCAAGGGCGCACTCCATCGTTAGATATAATAGTCGATAGCTTTTTGAATGATCTAAAAAAGGTAGACAATCAACCAATAAGTAACATCAAAAAGACTTGGATATACGATAATTACTTAACATCACGTCTAAATTGGCCTTTCCTCGTTTACGATATCAATAAGACCCTTTTGTTGAAGTTAGATGCAAGCGTCATAAGGACATTAATAATAATAATAATAATAATAATAATCTTTATTGGAACCAAAAAAGATAGTACATAAGAAATCAGTGATCGAAAATGCTTGCATTAGTTATAAAACTGTGTCGCATACATTAACGCCCACCTCCAAACAATTATTGTTCCAGAGAACAGACAATATAAATAAAACAATAATAGTAGTTATAAAAACAAAAAGAAACAGAAAACAAAAACAATACAAAAAACATGTTATCCAAAAATAAGGTGCTTCTTTAGGTGTGTTTGTGTGTTTGTGTGTGTGTGTGTGTGTGTGTGTGTGTGTGTGTGTGTGTGTGTGTGTGTGTGTGTGTGCGTGCGTGCGTGCGTGCGTGCGTGCGTGTATGTGTGTGTGTGTGTGTGTGTGCGCGCGCGTGTGTGTGTGTGTGTGTATGTGTGTGTGTGTGTTTGCGTGTGTGTGTATATGTGTGTGTGTGTGTGTGTCATGTAGGGGGATTTATAAGTAAACTTATAATATTTTCGGTATCATCATAGTATAGGCATTTTAACCATTCCAAAACTCGTCTTTTACATTCCATTACACTACAAGGATAAATATCCAAGAATTCATTTATCCTATTGTACAACCTACTTGCCAAATAGCAATATTGTCGCCTTGAGACTACTAGCCTGCTGTTGTTAATACTACAAACTTTTTGCATTCTACGTTTATTTACATTTGGCTTATAGGGAATTTCATAGTGTTTTCGTAATACTGTGTTTAAAATAAATAACTGCCTTACCGAAAATACCTTTGCGAGGTTGTATAATTCAACAGTAGGAAAGCGTACAGGTTTAAAGAGAATAACTTTTAGTAATCCTCTTTGTGCTCTTTCTAGGCTCAGCAAAAGAGTCTTTGGAGCACATCCCCAAACAGGAATACAATAAGAAATTATCGATTGAGCAAGAGCAGAATAGACAATTTTAAGAGTAGGGAAGTCAAGAGAATTTCTAAGATTCTTGAAAACATATATCAGTTTTCTGACTTTGGATGCAGTTACCATAATATGTTCATTCCACGAAAGATTACAGTCAACGTTAACTCCAAGATACTTTATTTTGGTAGTACTAGTAATCTTTAAACAACTACAATCTAGATTTCTGTTACAATTATTTGTATGAATAGATATAGTGAAAGGTAAGTTTGGCAGGGACACCGCGTTATGTGCAAAAGGCAATATTTTAGTCTTTGCGATATTAAGTGTTAGAAAATTAGAGGAGAGCCAACACATAACAGAAGATAGCGCTAGTTCAGCACGTTTTATACATTCAAACCAATTATTACCTTGAACAAGTAAAACTGTATCATCGGCATAAGTTATGATTTTACAATTCAGTAAATTCAGATTGCAAAGGTCGTTTATATAAATAAGAAATAAGGTAGGTCCGAGAACACTACCCTGAGGTACTCCGAATTCAACAGTTACTTCTTGACTGATAGTATCTCCAATTTTAGTACATTGTTTTCGGTCAGTGAGGTAACTTTGAAATATGTCATGAACCATACCTCTAACACCAATAATTTCTAGTTTTTTAAGAAGAATATCAATAGAGACGGTATCGAAGGCTTTGCTTAAATCTAAAAATATACCAATAGTTTTCAGTTTAGTATTGAAATTATGAGCTATAGAATTTGTAAGGTCCATGACAGCATCCTCAGTAGACTTACCCTTTCTAAATCCATACTGATTATTTGCAATTATATTATTTTTATTAAGATGACTTATCAATCTGTTATTGAGGAGTTTTTCTAAAATCTTGGATAAGGTAGTCAATATCGTAATAGGTCGATAGTTAATTAAATCTTGTTTCGTACCACTTTTGTATACGGGATGTAAAATACCTGTTTTAAAGATTTCAGGGAAGGTGCCTGTCGAAAAACATAGATTACAAATATGCACAAATGTAGGTATAATAGACGACCGAGCACTCTTTATAATTGAAACAGGTATGCCATCAGAACCAGTGCTAGATGTATTTTTGAGACCCAGAATGAGGCTTTCAATTTCGATATTGTCTGTTTTCAGAAGTGACATTGAATTTATCAAAGTTGGTGTTGTTAATAAAACTCTTGGATCTCTTACATTGAAGTCATGGCTCGGGTTAGCGCATCCAGCGGACTCTTCTACCTTATTTAGAGACCGACACAATTTTGGGTTAAAATTAAAGAAACCATCGGAACTCTATAAACACCTAAGAGTGACCAAAAGACATATCATCTCAAAATCGAATGATGATACTATAACGTCTCTCCCAAAAGATAAAATTGCCGCAGAACTAGAGTCAAGACTTCAATTCTATAAACAATTTATGATAGGTGCTCAAACAAATACAGCGGGGTTAGGATCAAGTAGGAAACAACAAGACTTAGAAATAACAAAGTCCTTTATTCGGCAAGATGAAAACGATAATTACCGGTTGCACGCGATGAGCCTAGAATTGCAAAATGAATGGGTGACCATAGGAGATTTTTGTATTCCGCTAGCTTTGAGATGGCGCACCCTGCTTCATGATTGGTCCCCAGCATTATTAAAATTTTATCTTAATGCATTCCAAATGACTCTCCCAGATCAAAGTAACTTAGTAAGATGGGGCAAAGCCACCGAAAAATCTTGCAACATCTGCGGGGAGGCAGTAGGAAGCGCGAAACACTTGCTAGTAGGGTGTAGGGTACTATTAAATAGAGGTAAATACTCGCGTCGCCACGATAAAGTATTAGAAATCATACGAGAAGCGGTTAGTCTTTCTGTAGCAAGAGCGCAGAGGGGTATAGCAACCACCAAAAAATCAGTAGAGTTCGTAAAGGCAGGTTCGTCCAAAAAATCTAAATTAAAACCTTATTCCATCTTGGACGCGTCTCCTGATTGGACTCTCATGATGGACACGTATGAAAGGCAATACAAAATCCCCGGGGATGTTTGTGTTTCGTCATCTAGGCCGGACTTATTCCTGTATTCAAAACAACTAAGGCGCGTTATACTTGTGGAGCTTACTGTACCCTGGGAAACAAACATACCCAAAGATCATACATTTAAGCTTAACAAGTATTACGAACTGTGTAACGAACTGATCAGGAATAAATTTAAAGTTAATTTGTACGCTGTAGAAGTAGGAGCGAGAGGTATAACAGCAAAATCTCTCTACAATTTATTTAAGGATCTCGGCCTTTCTAGAACGATCATCAGTTCATTTCTGGAACGTATTTCAAAGGCAGCTTTAGTAGGTTCTTACGATATTTGGTTAGGTAGGGAGAGGAGCGTGAACAGTGAAGGTGAGCGTGTATGCGCATACTAAAGGGGCCCCTTAAACCTACACCTGGGTCGCAAGTCCCAGGCATTGTTTGCGCTCCTTTTCCTGCAACGCGATGGGCCCGGCACCCGCACGGTGAATCCATGGAATGCTAAGAAGCTTCGTCTCATATACACACTAAAATACCAGGAATTTAACAAATTTAAGAGAATAACAAAGGAACGTTTGTGTGCAAAAGGATACTACAATGTATCTGAATACTTAGAGAATAATGCACCGTGGGTATAAAGCGATCGCTGCCAGGCTGCTTCAACATTATTTACTTAGTATTGTGTAATGTATTTATGTAATTTAGAATTTAAGAACTAATTAAAAAAAATAAACAAATCATGACAATCCCTCTGAGTTTCTGTCGCCAGCTCTTCTCAGATCTGTGGAAATAATTTTCCGAGCTGGTGGTAGCTTTGACAATGAAAAAATGTTTTGTATGAAACTTATTTTCAATAAAGATTTTTGATTTTGTAGCTATTTGTATGTGTCACCAGTAAATCGGTCGTTGCCAGTATTATTAACAGCATAATAAATAACAAAATAATTATTATTATTAATTGACTGTAGCTCATATGTATCTAAGCTCCAGCAACTACAACAATTATATCATGTTCTAACAGAACAACAAGTAGCGGTAGTAATTATTAAAAATACATTTATAACATAAAAAGTCTGTTTAAACCCACAGATAGAACATTTGTATTATACTTTATTAAAAATTATATTGTTATATGTTTTATGTTTCATAAGCATGCATTTATATATTTTCCACAAAACTACATTGTATCTATGTCTATCAAATTAAATCCTATAGAAAATAAATAAATAACTTTCATTATACGACGATATATTGCTTTCAAAATATCTGTTGGGTTTATAAAATCAAAATAGTGAATTTCCAAGTTAAAAGAATACTATATGTTGTATTTTTAATGTTAAAATAAGAATAAAACAAATATCTCGATATACATCGTATAAATTTCCATGTTTATTCAAGTTATATAAATATTCCCAAAGAGTCGTAATACTAATTATAACTTTGTCTTGTGTTTGTTCCTCAGTTATAACACTATTGTTAGTGACACTTAGACACAAAGCAGTTATTAAGTTATTAACTTTATATTAATTTCAATGTCTGTAGAGTTTAATTAAATGCTTTAATTAAATCATTTATCCTTAAATTCACATAATTTTGGTTTAATTACCCTGAAATTCAAAAGTATAATAGTAACTTTCGTAAAAATTGGTTTAGATTCATAATAGGCACATAAATGATATGACAGGTATTTTAATATATCACGTCGTAGATCCCGTATCTTTAAACATAGTTTTAAAGAAATGTGAAAATCTATTTGAAAAACTTAAATATTTCTATAATAAATTTACAAAAACAGATAATGTTAAAAGTTTTTTTATCGTAGCTCAATTATAAAAAGTTACAACTACATACCATTTAAATTTATGTTCAATATTTTTTATTATTTCTTATGTGAATAGAAAATTTTATTTTAATATCTCTTTGTTATTCTTTTAATAAAATAACTCTTTAAAAGATTTAAAAAAGTTATAAAAAAATTAATAAAAAAAAATGTTGAAAGAAATTGGAAAAGTATGATACGATTATTTGAAAGTTAGACAAAATAATTTGTATTCATAAAAATCATTAAAAAAATCTTGCAATTTATAAATATAAAAAAATTAATTAATACCCGTGGCTATTGTAGAGGTATAATATATTTTTATACAAACTAAAGGTAGATAAAATCTATCTTAGATTCACAACACGATTAGTGAAATATATCAACAACGACATTACATTGATAACTATCTATTACAATAAGCGCTTATAATTCATTTGTTAATTGAACCATAATTCTTCTATGAATTGTAAATATAATCGAAACATTTTACACTCGATTCAAATCACTTCTTGAATAAATTTAACATCAGGCTTATACTTACTAGTTTAATTTGTGTAGTCTCCTACAATAATCATTTATATTCTAATCTTTATTTTAAACATATAATTCTATAATAAATACATATCATATTTATATATATCACGTACTATAATTTGTGCTCTTAGCTGGTCAATATTTTTCTGAGAAATCAGCTTTTGTTATTCTAATAGAGTACTTATATATTTATCAATGTTAGAATATTGTGGTTGGTCCTGAATGATTGCATATCAATTTCATACTTGAACAATCCGTTGTCACACAATGTGATAGCACATTTTGTTAATATAATATTATTTCTGCTTTCTATAGCTAAACTTCGAGAGTAAAAGAGAAATTAATATAATAAAAGGTGTTTTAAAAGTATATTTTCAAATAAATTATATATATTTTTAATACGATTGTGTTTTTACTTTAAATATTTATTTAAATATATTACTTTTTCAATAATATATTTGTACATTTCTGTTCTGTGTTGTATCTTCAACTTGTTTCGTAATAGTTTTACTTCGCCTCACAATAATTTCTGTTTCCACCAAAACTTTTAAGATAAACTTACTCAACAATAAGGAAACTACTCTTTTTAAACTTAACTGACGTCTTGAAAGACGTAAAGAAAATATTTTTTAAATTAATATTTAAAATACTTATTTTTTAATCAATTAATACAATGTCAAGGAATATAAAGTGGAAAAGACAAAAATATATCTATAGAGATGTAAATGATAGAATAATGATTTAATACTGCATTATGAGCTTTATAGCAGTTGTAATAAAGGCGATTAGTAAAAAGAAAATTGCACAGAAAGACCAGTGAACATTAATACTATCTAGACCAGGAAATTTGCTAAGAAATAAGAGTAAGTAGCAAAAAGTACAAATGTTAATGAGGCTACTACGGCAGTCATCGAATTTCCTGAATGATATATTGCTGAATAAAAAGCTTTGTTACATATATATGTGAAAAAAGTGATAGGAAAAAGATTATTGCGAATAAGAAACAGTGAACACTAGTAGTCTAGGCTAGAAAGTGTTTTAAAAATAATAGTAAGTAGCGTGAAGGACAGGTATTATTGAGGTTAGTACAGCAATCATTAAGTAACCTGAATGATTTGCTTCTACGTTATCGCTCAGTCGCCTGTACAATGAGGGTGTCTAGCGTGGCCTCGTCCAAACTGGCCGGGTTGTTCACCTTTTATGTAATTATATATATTGAAAACTACATAAAATTCTCTAAATTAATATTTAATATAGTGTCTAATTACATAATAAATAAAAAAATATTAAATGTAATAGAATATCATTACAATATTGATTATTAAATAATATATTGTTTAATAATTGATATCATACTGTTAGTGTAAGAGGTCCCCCGCCGATACCCTGTACTATTATAATTGTTTTCTGCATCATATTACCGCATGAGGTGGGATGGGATGGGACGGGACGGGACGGGACGGGACTGGACGGGATGGCATGAATGATGATTTAGATTTTAAGTATCCTATGTAAATAATTAAAAAAAAGTTTTCCAGATCGTCAGAAACTATGCACAAACTTCCCCTTTAGTGCCAAAGTTGTGGTTTAAGCTATCTATGAAAAAAAAAATGTTTTATAACTCCTTATTTTGATTTTTGTTATCAGTAAGTCTGTTAATTTTTATAATTTGCAATAATTGTAAAAATTATTACCTGTTTGTAACCATTGGGGAAATTGTGGGAACCCAGAAAAAAAACAATCCTCCTTACGTAATGCGTAGAATATCATTACAACTTGCTCATTGATTCTGCGGATTGTACTAAATCTCTTTGTATATGGTTCAAATAGCCCCTCGTCTATGAAAGTTAATTGCATTTAAATTATTAATTTAAATTTATTATAAAATATTTATTTTAAAATAATCGAATGTTCAAAATAAGTTATAACTTGCCGGCGTGCCATACATAAAATATTTTTTCGCTAAGCTTTCTGAGTGGCATACACATATTTTGGATAAATTGGATAAAAATGTCTAAGAACCTGTAAAAAAAAAAGATTTGCCCCAAAATTGACACACATTTTACAGCATCTTTGTTATCTACTCACGATTTTTCTTACTACCTTCTGTGCTCTCATTGAATTACCGAAATACAGTTTTCATTCGCACCTAGATCTAGTTAGAGCCGGTCGTGATGAACATCAAATTATATTGACCCAAGTATGTCCTAAATATATTTCGGTAAAAATATACAGTATAAATAAATAAAGATAATATAATATAAATGTTACATAAGATGTGCCTAATATTCACATTCTACTATTATGTAATAAAATGATGTGTAAAAAATTATAAATTCCTAAATGGTCGGAATCATTAACATGTATTTTCATGTAAAATCTCAGTATCTGCTTTGATTGAACTCTCGACATTTTATAACTTCACTTCACTTAAAAGCCAGAAAGATCATATAATTTAATTTTATAACATGATTACCTACAAAATATTAATCAATAATTATTTAAATTCCATAAAAAAAAATCCGTGCCCGCAGGAGGACACGCGTGGGTAGACCTCGTGTGTAACTCGTTTAAAATATAGCTCACTACCTAAGAATAACACATGATGCCGTTGTTTACATCAAAAATTTTCAAGCAAAAAGTGGTTTTTATTTTATTTCTCGGAAAAGGTATCTTTTTTGGAAATAATTTTGATACTTAAACTTAGAGTAAAAAATAACCTTTCTCTTAAAAATATTTGCGAGGAGGAAATGTTTACCAGAAAAAAGTTGCCGTGGTTTTACCTACCTTAAATTTACAAGCTAAAAAAGGTTTTTATTTTTTTTCTCGGTAACGATACCTTTTACGGAAAAACTTTTGGTACCTAAATTTAGAGTAAAAAATAACCTTACCATTAAAAATACTTGTGATGTAAGAATGTTTACCAGAAAAAAGTTATGATTTTTTTTTCAAAAATTTTTGGTTTTTTACCCCCACCCCTAAGTTATTGAAGTTAGGTTTTCAGTTTATCTTCATTAGTTA
Source organism: Melinaea menophilus ssp. n. AW-2005 (assembly GCA_918358695.1). Classification (NCBI taxonomy): domain Eukaryota; kingdom Metazoa; phylum Arthropoda; class Insecta; order Lepidoptera; family Nymphalidae; genus Melinaea; species Melinaea menophilus. Next base: position 2,392,771 of record OU911048.1, read on the forward strand.
TAGGTATTCATCAAAGACATCATATAATATGAACGCGATTGATCTACTTTGTATAGGGAAAAAGTTATGGTCGAAAAACTGAAATCAGAAAAAGTGAGGCCCTAGCGCCCCCTGTGGCCGGATTTCTCTCGTTAACGAACTTGACCTTCATTTTTGAATGGTTGATTTTTGCGCAAAGTTTGAAAGCGATCCGAGCAAAACTGCGGCCGCTATCGTGCTGCCAAAAGTCGAATCTGGACGCACGCACGCATATATATATATATTTATATATATATATATATATATATATATATATATATATATATATATATATATATATATATATATATATATAAACATTTTGACCAATGGTCATTTCGGACTCAGAGGGTCATAAAAAGACCTCCTGTGAAGAAATTTTTCCAAAATTCGAAAGTCGGGTACAAATGAATGGGTAGACCGAATTCTTCGAGGTCTACCCAATATTGTGAAATAAATATAATATTTATATCTTCTGCTTCAAGATTCCCCAAAGTCACTTACGATATAAATTCATGAATATCTGTTTAAAAATGAAAATATTGTTGCTTAGCCCAGCATCTTACAAGACTTTTAGCGGTTTCTATCTGTTAACTGTTCTTTGAGACTAAATCCAATTTTATTTCTAATAATGTAAGTTACAACATTTATTTCCTTTAAATTATATAAAAAATAGATACGGAATATAACACAGTGACGTAAAACATAAGTTAAGGTGTTGTACTACACGGACGGAAATACATACTTTATTGATAAAAAAATACTAATAATACAAAAAATTTAGTGTGGACTGTATAATTAAAATTTAGATTGAGGCGCGACATCTACAATGCCAAGCATTGTAAGCGAGTATTCTTTTAAAATTTACATGAAATAAATTAAATTGTTGAGAATATTCCACTTGAATTACTAAAGATGAAACAAGTTATGTATATTATTAATATTTAAAATTTGTATATGCTATTCTTAATCATATATAAAAATATTTCACAGTACATATTTATGTTTTAACATTAAGATACATCATATTAACGTAACAGACTTTAATATAATGTGCTGCAGAATTACTACGTGACCGTGTTTTAAAATTAAGTTTCCACGTAATATGATGTTGTTTTCATCAGCTGGAAGTTACTTTCAGTGACAATTATTAACTTTGGTAGAATTTTACTCAAGATTATATTGTTGTTATATTAGTTATGTAATCCCCAAACATCTTTTAGTTTGAATAGATTTTAGATCATAAGGACCGATGCTTAATAAGACTAAATAAAACTATTAAGATTAAGAGAGACAGGGGGAGGCCTCGAGTGACCTTCGAAAATACAGTAGCTACGATACTGGAGGAAGGTCACGTAAAAAGCATAAGGACCCCCCGGAGGGCATGTATGAAGAAGTTGATGTCTGTGGCCGAGGCGAAAGAGGTATGCAGAGACCGTAGCGTTTGGCGCTCCGTCGTCTCTGGCTACCCCGCAAGGGATATGGCGTGAAGGTGAAAAAAAATAAATAAAAATAAAAATTAAAAAATTAAAAAAAAAGATTAAGTAGCATTACAGGTAATAAATTTACTTCAATAATTGTTATAAAACTCTGCATTAATCATACTGAAATGAAAGATTTTAAAATATAATTAACACGGCATACACATAGTCACAAAAGAAAAGTAATTAGCACACAAACAAAATAAAAGCCAACAATTAAAAACATAATTTAGTAATTAAGAGTTTAAACATTCTTTATGATGTATAAAATTAAACTTCACAATTTATATCTCTGTAGTAGTTGAGTTACCTAATGATGGAAAAAACACATTTTAAGTATATATATTTTCAGGGTGTTATTATTATTTTGTTTATATTTATTATATGAATATATTCGGTTCCTTTTTTATGTTTATCTCTACCATATTGAATTGTAGATGACATTTAGATCATTATAAAATAGTATAAAATGTTTGTTTGGTCTCAAAAATATCCTATTCCCTGTCAGTTAATTCCCTGATTTTTATTATTGGTTTCTATGGAATAGAAATATTTTAATAGTTTTGTTTTAAATTAAGACATTCGTGTTTTGTTAATTACAACTAATTATAAAAAGTAATCTATAGACAGAAACTCTTCAATAATATATACCAAAATAATGCGATATGTCATCTTCTGCTACAGCTTTTGTATACTGATACGGTAGAGTTTAATCTCTATCGTCATCAAATCACACCTACAGTGTGATTCAAGTTAAATATCACTTGAAATTTAATTAAATTTCCTCGAGAAATTATGGGGTTCCTATTTTCCTTTATCTTGTTCAGTGATTAAGTTCAGTATAGTATGGTATAGAACACGTGGCCTTGTGTCTGTGAGATGCCTCGGGCTAATTTTAACTCTGAATATCCGAATTAAACTGGTCGTAAACTACTGTTCCAGATTACAGTTAACGATATATTTTGCCCAATCATATGTTCTTATTACGTACAAATTTAATGAAATCCGTCAAACCTTTTATTAATTTGTATGTGCGTATATATACATAAGCGTATTATGAAAAAGTGTAAAAACGTACTGAAAACTATGATTTTCAGTTTAGTTTTTATCATTAATAATATTTCAAGCAGTTTGGTGGTTGATTTGTGTAAGTGATTTCTTCTTTATAAAATATTTTCGTTGGTATCTGATACTGTGTAGCGATTAGATTATATTTCATAAATGATTTTTTTTTTTAATATATAAATATAATATTGATAGAAACATATAAGTTGGTATAATTTAATATTTATTTCAAATTATTCTATATAAGTATTGGATATCGAAATCTGAATTTCCAATTTACTTACACATACATAAATAACTCAAATTATCGGAGCTCACAGTTTACCTGAACACTCAATGTGGTGACACACTTTAACACTCCTGTCAATGTTGAAGCAATCAAGACCAGTCATGTCAGAGACACTTACATGTGGTTTGTTCATTAGTATCAATAGTTAATTATTATTTATGAAGATGTTGTATACTTTCTTACGTTGATTTAAGACAATGTTATTAAATAACTGTTCCTTATATTATATACAGCATACCATGTTATATAAAAGTGTTTTTTTTTAATATAACAACCTCTATATATTTTTTTATTATAACAACCTCTAAGCAATTTTTTTAATTTATCTGTATTATATTTATTATAAGTTATATTAAATATAATCCAGGCGTATGTGTTACGTAGTTATATATTTTCTGACTTCCGGAGATTCAACTTATCTTTCAATATGTAGGTGTAAATATGGGTATCTAAGGGATACAACATTAATGTAATTATTAATAAATATGACATTAATTAAATCTATCTGTCTATCCTGTATGTCTGTGTATTTTACCTTAACGTTACCGGTACGTGGGTTGCCGCACCGAAAATACCTTTGGAAGCGATCGAAGTGCATTTCTAATTAAAAGGCGTAGCGACACGCTTGATAACTAATTAGGTTTTCATCTCTTGCTCTATGGTAGGTTGTTTTTTTAATTTTAAGTATCTTTCGGAACATCACGATCGTCAAAAACGAAATTTTACATTTTGTTTAAAAACTATGTTAAAGAAAATTTGGTCAAAAATATATTAATATATCTGAATATAATGAGTTCTATGTTGTTGTTGTTGTTGATGTTCTATGTAGTTCTTTTCAATTATAACATTGAGAAATATATATTTCTAACCATAAATAGCTGGAACTATTATTAGTGTGTGGGTTACATGTTGAACATATATTGGATTATTGAAATTACAAATGCAATGGTTTATTCCAAAAATTAATTTAGTTACTTAACAAAAAACAACAATAAGTAATACATTTGTAAGCTATATGACAACATATAGACTTTATTATATCTTACTGTTCCTACAGTAACGAATGCGTCCCGTGACAGTACTATGAAAATAATGAAGGTGGCCGAACAACACACCTGACAATCGTAAATCTATAAATATAATAATAACACTAACATCACTTTATTTAATAATTAATATATGGTATTCATTACAGATAAAACCGTTCAAACAGCGTGGTAAAATGAAATTGATAAACAACTATGAATAATAGAAAAGTATTTTTATCAATAAACATTCACTTTGTATCATTATATCGATGGGTCCTATGTATAAGGGCCAAACTAACAATTTGGCTATTTTACCTTTTCTATTGTAAACGCTTCTTATTGATCTAATTAATCATGTTGGATATTAAAAAATATATATTTCTGCATAGAAACACGTTATTGTATTGAAGTATAATGGCATATGTATCATGATTTTAAACGTATAAGGTCCAAAGAGTAATTAGAGACTTATACGCGGGGAGTACCCGCGCGTTTGTTTATAATTTGGACCAATGAGCCGGTTTGACACTTGTACGTTGATCGGAACAATGGTCGCACAGTGTTATCTAAAAATGTCAACTATTGTTTTGCGTTAGAATTTATTTCATAAGACAATCTAGAGATGGCATCTAATTATCGTACTAAAAGTAGAAGTCGGCAATTGGTGAATTTAGCATTGGGAAATGAAAATAACAGTGCCCAGAGAAACGATTTAGGTTATGAAAACGACGATTTTATTGAAAACAGCGATGATAATCTTTGTAAGTATTTAAAATTGTGTTTTTATATACTAGTACATCTTTATACTTCCATTAATTATTGTTTTTTTAGTAAATTAAATGAAATGTCACGAGTTTTTAGAATGAACGGCCAATGTGGTACATTGGCCGTTATACGTAGCTTATTCTAAAAAATACACCCCAATGCCGTCTTCTAATTACACTTCTTTCGGTGAGGAAGAACCTATTCCTTCAGTGCCGTCATTGTTATCAGATGCCACTGCCTTGTCCCCAATTTCACATTACTCATCAAGTGACGTTTCAACTCCTACGCGGCCCAGGAAAAGAAAATTTACTAAAAAAAGAGATAGTGGACGATTGCGAGAAAAATTTTGCAATGAATGGATAGATTCGAAAAGAAAAAGACTTAAAAATACTGGGAAAGTTTATAACAGTAGGAATGGTAAATTAAGAGATGAGAAACAAATTGGTGAACCGTGTCAGAGCACGTGTAAACTGAAGTGTTACGAAAAACTTGATGAAGATGTAAGGAGTGCTATATTTGATCAATTTTGGATGATTGGAGACCATTCCAAGCAATATGACTTTATTGTTAACTATGTAGTAAGAATAAATAAAAAAAGAACGGTTGCTCAAGGTGACTCACGAAGGTCATACACATATGTGTATCATTTACCTATTACTCATAACAATCAAAAGACGAAACTAGTGGTATGCAAGACGATGTTTCTAAACACCATCAGCTGTGGGCCTAAAATGATCCGAACTGCAATGAGTAAATTCGCTGATACAAGTAGGCTCACGTTGATTGATAATAGAGGTCGACATGATCACCATAAAACATCTATTGATGAGAAAATGATCAGAAGTGTGCTGGACCACGTCAAGTCCTTTGAGCCGGTCGATTCACACTATTGTCGTAAAGACAGTAACAAACTTTATTTAGATGGCTCTTTAAGTTTCATTCGCATGTTCAAGTTATATTATAAAGAATGGTATGATCCCTCAAAATATGATAAAAAATGTGAGTCGTTAAGGCAATACAGGGACATAGTAAACAAAAATATTAATTTATCATTCCACCAGCCAAAAAAAGACCAATGCCATGTTTGTCATTCCTTCAAAAACGGTCCTGTGACTCCTGAAAATAAAATATCTTATGATAATCATATAATTAACAAGAACCGAGCTAGATCTTTAAAAGAAAAAGATAAACGTGATTCACAAAATGACACTAAAATATTCTGCGCTACTTTCGATTTGCAAAAGGTGTTGTTGTCGCCGAGTGGTGAAATTAGTCTATTTTATTACAGCAAAAGGCTGAAAGTACATAACTTGTCAGTTTTTGATATTGGAAATTTATTCGGTACCTGTTATTTATGGAATGAGCAAATTGCAATGAAGGGATCGAACGAAATAGCGAGCTGTATTTACGATATGATCAAATTAAAAAGTCAAGAAGGTTGTGAAGACCTTAGATTCTGGTCAGACAATTGCACTGGCCAGAACCGAAACAGGATTATGTTTTTTATGTATCTTTACGCCGCTAAACAGTTTAATTTGAATATAAAACATACTTTTCTGGAAATGGGTCACACCCAGAACGAAGGCGACTCCATACACGCGACAATAGAAAGAGCTTCAAAATATAAAAATATTTACACACCATCTGAATGGAGCTCATTGATTCGATGGGCGAAAACAAAAGGAAGTCCTTATAACGTCATAGACGTAACTCAAAATATGATTTATGACTTCAAAAAGATGCAGACAAATACATACTTTAACTGGACTAAAAACAAAGAAGGACAAAAGATTGTTTGGTCTAAATTAAAACAAATTCGTGTAAGCCGAGACGAATCATACGTTTTACATTATAAATATGATTTAAGTGAAGATGCTATTGAAAATAATATTAATATCTTCGATCAGCCAGTACGGACAAGAAGACAAAATAATATAACTGATAGGCGAACAGATATTCCCCTGCAACCATGCTACAATCAGTTGTTACCAATACAACCTTCGAAGAAGAAAGACTTACTTGATTTATGTCGAAAAAATATTATCCCACCTTTATACCATAGTTATTATGAAAATTTAGTAGCATCTAATGACATTGTGTCAATCAATGAAAGTGATAATGAATAGGTACAGAGATTTTCCACTTACTAGAATTGTTGATTATGAGAGTTTTATTAGGTACTAGACTATAATACAAAGATATTTTTATTTTTGTTTACGCCAGACAGGCTTTTATTTTTGTTACGTTATTTTTTGTTATTTATCTAGAATTTAGTAATGTAAAGTACCTACATTATTTATATTACTTACCTGATTTAGATAATTAAACTTAGGTCTTGAGTACAAGTTTTTTTCTTAAGTACTTCATTATTTTTTTATTACTATTAAATTACCAAAAAGACTGAATACGGGTCCATAACATTAGTTTTAAGGCTAATTAATTTTTTGTTTCAATAAATGAATGAAACCAATCTGTGTTTTTTATTGTTTATAATGATCTAACTGGTAACTCAGTTATTAGGTTAGCAGGTTTTAAAACGTATAAGTGTCAATGTGACATAATTACCTTAATATCGACGTACTTTTAGTTTGAATAATTGCAACTCCAACTGCATCAACTATTTACTAATTTTATGAGACAAAAATAAAGTAAAGATTAACGTTACACTAATTAAGGACATACGCGTATAATGGCCAATATGACACATTGGCCTTTTTAAGATGTTTTTGAATAGAAATAATTTAAATAAAAACTAAAAAAAAAGGGCCAATGTGACGTAAAAAAAAACCGATAAATGTATATATTAAATACTGTAGTAAAAATGTAGAGGATAATTGTTTTAGCAAATAAGCAAAATTTCGTATACTTCTGTTTTGTCAATCTAATATTATAGTAAATTTAAACTTTGACCGCCTCTCTTGTAAAGTTGACTATTTGCATTTTGGCCCATATACATAGGACCCATCGATATCTAACATTAAAATAAAATAATGGAATAGATTTTTTGTTAAATTCAGAATAGGAATATATTTCAAACCTCGACAGTTTGGTTTGTGTTTCGAAGTGATTGAAAAAAAACTACAGTAAATAATATACAACAAACCCATATACTCATAATACACACAATTTATCTATTAAGTTATAAATATAGAAGGTTAAGTTTGATATGTTTTAACAGATTAAAAGCTTTGGAGACACCTCAGAGAAGCGATAAAGGAATAGATAAGGAAGGTACCTGATGAATTAAAAGAAGATATTATGCTTTAATTAAAAAAAGATTTCTATATGTTACAACAGAACAAAAACTTATTAAATTAATAAAAATAAATTATATATTTTTATATCATACGAATATAAAAAATCACTTTTCAATAGTTTTTATTTCATACCATTTCGTTTTTTTATAATCATGGATATTAGAACAACCAAGATTTTATTATTATATGATTACTAACGGTCCTTTTTTCATCTCATTTTAAATTTAATAACACTATTAAATAAAGACGCTATTTGAAGGGTAAATTAAATGGTTATTTTATACAACCTTCAGGCGATACTGAGTTAGTGTTTTCAAATTGAATTATCTCGAGAAAGATGTCAGTAATTCAAATGATTTGAACTTTTTTTAAAGTAGACCTTAACAAAATAATGATATTATTCAGAATGTGGAATTTGTATTTCTTGAAATTATCAGTTTCTAATAAAACCTTAATGTAACTTTTCTAACAACTCTTAAATCGTAAAGTAAATTTATGTACTTAAAAACTAAAAAGTACATTATTTGCCCTACTATCTTACTACTTTTATCTACTTGGCTTTCTATCAAATATCAATATAAAAAATATCTTTCAAAATAATTATGCTACTCGCTTATTAACTAAACTTAGTAATTATTTATTTTTAATATATGTATGTCCAAACTTTTAATTTATTAAACAACCGAGAAGTTGCTCGGGTAATATTTAGGAAATCTGACTACTAAACTAATTTATTATAAAAAATATTATATATTAACCACTTAATAATTCTTCATATAGAATTGCTATTATATCAATATTGAGTTTATAATAAATCCCTAATTTTCAATTAGTTACTTTTTGTTTGCAACAATAGTATGAGTAAATAATGTCCGAAAATAATATTAGACAAAAAGCTGAGATTTAGTTAGTTATTTAGTGGTCAGTGTAAATGTTAATCTCAATCCCAATTATTTTAATTTTAGTTTTAAACAATTGGAGTCATTATATTTT